>CM060443.1:48959353-50209353 GCA_030545235.1 Helianthus tuberosus | reverse complement strand
AATTGAACCCTACCAGAGGAACAGATAATTAAAGCCAAAACTGGATCAGAGCAGTGGATCCAGAATAAGCAGATCTTACATACAAGTCTCTCCGCTTGATAGTGATTTCAACATCTGCTGACCTCCTATCTACTGATCGTGCAACCTGCTGACCTACAACTGCTGATCAAGTAAAGGCCTGATGAAAGACTAAAGCTCTGCTGTTCAATCTACTGCCTTGAGTCAAGCACTGCTGATCCGGACAAGTACTGCTGGGTTCACAGCAGTGGAGGGATGCAGCTGTTGTTTATGTCTTTATGTAATGTAATGTAATGTAATGTAATGTAATGTAATGTAATGTAATGTAATGTAATGTAATGTAATGTAATGTAATGTAATAGCAGTAGTTAGCATAGCAGTGTTTGTATTGATCAGAGGTTAGAGTTTGTTAGGAGGTTAGATGTCACTTTCATGGTGACGTCAGCTTAGATGCTCAGTGGTTTGCTAGTGCCTATAAATAGAACAGTGCTCTGTACTGTTCTATTAACTCTTTGCAAAACCGTCTTCTCTGCACGAACAAACACTGAGCTCTGGCTGAGGGGGAGTTTGTATTAAGCATTGCATTGTAACAGTTGTTGAAATTAAATTCAATCTTTCGGTTCTGTGTGAAAAGTGTTTAATTAAAGCAATACTCTCGTTTGATTGTATGCAAAGTTTGTTTCCATCTTAATTCCGCTGCACAACTCATCCATCTTCATTCTAAATTCAAACGAAAAATACAATCAAAACCAAACTCAGATCCAACAATTGGTATCAGAGTTTGGGGGCTCTGATACCAATTGTTAAGATCGGAGGCTCTAGTGATTGTGCTTGTTTGTATAATTTGAACAAATCAAACAGAAATGAACAGAGTTTAAGTACAACGGAAATGAACAACAAACTTTGTAAGCACAATCAAGGAGAGAAACAGTTTTGAAAACGCATATGCAATTCATTTAGTCAAAAGATTTACAATACGAATCAAATGATTACAAACATGCTTCCAAACTAAACTCCCCCTCAGCCTGATGCCCCAAGGTTGGATTGCACAAGATGAAAGGATTGAATTGAGGAGAAGAACTCACTCAAAATGACCAAATGCAACAGTACAGGGTACTGCTCCATTTATAGACAATCCAAACCACTGAGGCATCTCAGCTGACGTCACCATGAAAGCGACGTCTAACAGCCTAACAACTTGTATCTACTGTTCTTATACAAACACTGCTAATCTTAACCACTGACTATACGTAAAACAGATGACATACTAAACTACTGCTCTTTCTTTGCACCAGTGTTTTTCTCAAGGTTGATCAGTCCTTGATTGGGCAGTGCCTTGTCATCAGTAGATTGTACCAGCAGTGCTTAGTTCTCAGCAGTCTTTTGGGCTTCATCAGTAGTTTAGAAGAACAGCAGCAGTTGTATCCGGGCAGTGGATATGAGACCATCATATGTTATAATCACTTTTAAGGGGAATGACTTAGTGTAAACGGTTGCTTATTGTGAATCCACTGAGTGAACCAGTTTTGGCTTTCATTATCTGTTCCTCTGGTAGGGTTTGATCCCAACAATCTCCCCCTGGAACAGATAATGCCAAAACACTTCATTATTTTGGATCTTTATTCCTCATCAGCAGTTCCCTTGCTTGTCTTTTAAATTCTTCTTCAAATTCTTTGGAACTTGTGTCATCCTCATCCCTGCACAATGAAAGTTCAAGGAGATCCTGCAAATCTTCAACACTAAGGCCTAGTGCTTCTTTCCTTGATATGTACTTCATCTCACCATTGGATCTGACCAGGGTCAATACATGGGTCTTTTGATCAGAGAGCCACTTTAGTACTTTTGAACCCAATGGGTTTCTTGGGAGAGATTTATTTCTTGATGAATTTGGAGATTTTGGCCTGAGAAAAATTGTAAAGAAGTATCCTGAACTTCAGACATTCGTTTAAAAGCCTCTTCTATGACTTCATTTGCTGCAGCTATGTCTTCTGCAGCTTCTTGTTCAATCAGCTCTTGTCTTTTTCTTTGTTCAAGTTCAGTTTCTGTGATATCTGCTGCAGGTTTGGTTAATACCTTTTTGAAAAGGTTTTGAAGGCTCACTGAACTATCTTCTTTTAGACCCATTTTCTTGATGGCTTCTGTGAAGTACTCAGCTTCCTTTTCTTTTTCTTCTTCACTGGTCAGCAGTTTTCCCTTTTCTTGGTTTTCCACAAAGACAGGATTGTTTGCTGATGTGAGCAGTGTTTTAAGAGCATCCAGCTGTTGTTCTATCTTGTTGTAGTCTGGCTTTTTAGAAGTGCCTGAGACTGTTATCTTTCTTTTCTTCAGCCGTTCATAAGCCTCGTCGGTATACTGCTTTGTCCATTTTGCTATGGCTTCAGCAGTATCCACCTTAGCATCTATCAGTTCCTGTTTTTTTTATCATTCTTAATCCTTTCAATCCTGTTTGCTTCATGCTTCAAGGCAACCAGTGGCCACTCTTCAAATTGGTTTTCTTCAGCTTGATAGAATTTTTCTTTCATTATATATGCAAGATATTCTTTTCTCATTGCTTTTCGTTGATCTGTCTTTTCTTTGATCAGATCTTGTGCATAGTCTTCCATCAGCTTGACTTTTGTGAGCAAGAGTACCATTCTTTCTGCAATGGCTTCATCACCTTCATCTTTGCATTCAAGTTTAGCTCTAATCCTTGCTTGCCTTGCCTTGCTTTCAT
The DNA here is from genome assembly GCA_030545235.1 of Helianthus tuberosus. NCBI lineage: Eukaryota > Viridiplantae > Streptophyta > Magnoliopsida > Asterales > Asteraceae > Helianthus > Helianthus tuberosus. The sequence continues at coordinate 50,206,622 of CM060443.1, read as the reverse complement.
TTCAAAATATTCATCCATGTTTTCTGGAACTATGAAGCCAATGAGAGAAGGAAATTTTCTTTTTGAAGGATCTTCCTCGGTGTTAAATTGTCTCATCTCATTTTTCACAGCATCTAGTTCCGGTGGATATTTTGCGGCAACAGGATCATATATTTCATCAGTGGCTTGAGTTGTTTCTCTTTTTCGTTTATGAAGCTTTACGGATGAAGAGGATTTTGGTTGTGATGTAGGAGTGATGAGAGCAGTGGTGGATGGTTGACTAACAGCTGTTGAAACAACTGGTGTCTCAACCTCTGTTGTCATTACAACTACTGATGTGTCAGTAGATGTCTTCTGCTTTTGAGCAGGGGTTAAAGGAGGTGAGGTTGTTTTTAGTGGTGGTGATGGAGAATCATCATCAGGAATGAAAACCCTTCTCCTTTTTATTGTAGGAGAGGCTGATGATGTCTTGGGTGGATCAATGGTTTTGGTTTGAGTGGTGGAAAATGTCTGACTAACAGGTGTTGAAACAACTGGTATTTCAACCACTGTTGTCATTACAGCAGATGTTGTAACATCTGCTGTCTTCTGCTTTATGACAGGAGGTAATGATGATGGTGGTAGGGCAGTGGTATTGGTGGTGTGTGGTGAAGTTGTGTGTGTTGATGAGATGACAGCTGTTTGGCTAGCAATAGTTTTTGTAACTACTGCTGTATCAGCTGTTTGGATGGAAGTTTGAGATTTTGTGGTTTGAGGTTTGGAGCCTTTGGGAGGTAGTTTAGATGTCTGTTTTTCTTGTACTGGTTCAATATACAGGCCATCTTCTATTCCCTTCTTCTTCAACTTGATTTTCTCCCCCCTTTTTGGCATTATCTGGAAGGGGGTTATCCATGAAGAGTATTTTTTGTTTGAATTGGTATCAGATCTTAACAAATAGGTTCAAGAACAGTTTGGGGGGACTGAAGAAGTCATTGAGAACAATAGGGAAATCCTAAATCAGCAGTATGAAACAATTTGTCACATCAAGGGTGAATCACTGACACAGCATTTTGAGCGATTCAGTTGTCTCATTAGTGAACTAAGGCTTGTTAAAGTAACTTTTCCAAATTCACTCAAAAGATGAGACTGCAGGCATTTTGCAAGACTTTGTGACACAGGTTGAAAAGCAATTTGACCTTCCAGTAAAAGTCTTCAGGAGTGACAATGGCACAGAATTCGAAAATAAGGAGTTGGATGCCTTCTGTGTGAAGAAAGGGATTGTAAGGCAGTACAACATCCCTAGAACACCAAAGCAAAATGGGGTAGTTGAAAGAAAGAACAGAACTTTGATTTAGGCTGCTAGAACCATGCTTGCTGATTCAGGTTTGCCATTAAATTTTTGGGCAGAGGCAGTAAACACTGCTTGCTATGTCCAAAACAGAGTTTTAATAAACCCCAGGCACAAAAAGACTGCTTATGAAATTCTGTATAAAATCAAACCACTGATCTCTTACTTCAAGGTATTTGGCTGCCCATGCTTTATTTTGAACTTAAAAGACTCCATTTCAAAATTTTCAGCCAAAATTGATTGTGGTTATCATCTGGGATACTCAACCACTGCCATGGCCTACAAAGGGTTTAATACACGGACCAAGGCAGTGGAGGAGACCTTGAATGTAAAGTTCAATGAACTTTCATCAATGAAAATCCCAGCAAATCCTGCAGATCTGTTTGATCTTAATAAATTCACTTTTGAAAATACTGCTGTCAAGACTAACAGTGCAGGTCCATCAGAGGATTCAACACCAGACTATGGGTATGAAATCATCATTCCTCAAAAGTCTGTCAGAATGGGAAGAGCATCAGATGTTCAAAACAGCTGTCAAAGCTCAACCACTGCTACCTCAACAGTTGTTGACCAAAGTAGACCATTAACCACTGCTTCCACATCAACAAACACTGCTGACAAAAGTCCCCAAACAGTGGATAAAAGTCAACATGTGTCCACTTCATTACCCCCCATTCAACCACCTTTTGAAGCCACTGCTGGATCATCAAAGTCCCCAACAGTGGTTAGCTCAGATGATACACATTTGCAGCCTTCACCAACAAATTCCATCATTCCATACCAAGGAGATTTAATCTACTTAAGATCTCATCCACCTGATCAAATCATTGGCAACATCAATGAAGGGGTGCTCACAAGAAGCCAAACCCAAAACATTTGTCTTTTTGCTGGTTTTCTATCACTCCATCAGCCAGTTAAGTACCAAGAGGCACTGAAAGACAACAGCTGGGTAGAAGCCATGCAAGAGGAGCTCCAACAGTTTAAAAGACAACAAGTATGGGAGCTTGTACCACTGCCAGAGGAGGTTAGCCCCATTAGCACAAAGTGGGTCTTCAAAAACAAAACTGATGAAAGGGGTATTGTTGTCAAGAATAAAGCCAGGCTTGTTCAAGGTTACAGACAGGAAGAGGGGATTGATTATGATGAAACATTGGCCCCTGTAGCAAGATTGGAAGCTATCAGACTGTTCCTGGCCTTTGCTGTCAACCACAACATGAAGGTGTTTCAAATGGATATCAAAAGTGCTTTCCTCTTTGGTACAATTCAAGAAGAGGTGTATGTTTGTCAACCTCCAGGTTTTGAGGATCCATTTTATCCAGATCATGTCTACAGGCTAAACAAAGCCTTGTATGGCCTGAAACAAGCTCCTAGAGCCTGGTATGAACCTCTTTCCAACTTCCTACTCTCAAATGACTTCAAAAGAGGTACCATTGATAAAACACTGTTTCTAAAATGGAGAGGGAAGGATTTAATGATTGTCCAAATTTATGTGGATGACATTATTTTTGGAAGCACATGCAACAAAATGTGTGAAGAGTTTAGGGAACTCATGACAGCTGAGTTTGAAATGAGTGCAATGGGTGAGCTGCAATACTTTCTTGGTCTCCAAGTTCAGCAAATGCAAAATGGAACTTTCATTCATCAAAGCAAATATGCTAAAGAACTTTTAAACAAATTTGATATGAATGACTGTAAACCATGCAGCACACCCATGGCAACAAATAAGCTTGTCATGTCTAATGAAAAGGATGAGCTGATTGACTAAACACTTTATAGAAGCATGATTGGGTCTTTATTGTACCTAACTGCATCTAGACCAGACATGATGTTTGCAACATGTGTCTGTGCAAGAAGTCAATCAGCCCTCAAAAAATCAAATCTCATTGCTGTAAAAAGGATCTTCAGATACATAAAAGGTGCTCCCACACTTGGTATCTGGTATCCAGCTAATGGGAATATCAAGCTTTCAGGTTTTTCAGACAGTGACTTTGCTGGATGTCACAACACAAGGAAGTCCACATAAGAAGGGTGCCAGTTTCTAGGTGATTGCTTAGTTTCATGGCAAAGCAAAAAGCAAGCAGCAGTTTCAACATCCACTGCTGAAGCTGAATACATTGCTGCTGCAAGCTGTACAGCCCAACTCCTGTGGCTTCAAAATCAGTTGCTGGATTTTGGTATCACTGCCTTAAAGGCACCACTCATGTTGAATAGCCAGGCAGCAGAAAATATCATCAAAAATCCAGTTTCCCACTCAACCACCAAGCACATCGACATCAGACATCACTTTGTGAGGGATTGCTATGAAAAAGGTTTGACTTCTCTACATCATGTTCCAACTAAAGACCAGCTGGCAGATGTGCTCACAAAAGCATTAGATACTTCCACCTTTGAAAGCTTGGTCTCTAGGATTGGCATGCTAAACATGAAATAACAAGCAACATCTTGTTTTTCTATGAATAAAAGCATTAAAATGTTTTCAGAAAATCAAAAATCCATCCCTAAAAATAGCTAAAAATGAAGTTTTCATTAAAATCCTTAAAAGTCTGCCATAACCACTGCTTGTTCAAAAGTCTGTTCTACTTCAAAGTCTGTCCACTGGTGAAAGCCATCCTCTGTCCTCTCATTTCCTTGATAAACTTTGTTGTTCAAAAACAGTGTCTTATCCACTGATATACTATCCACTGATACTGAAAATCATCCACTGCTTCCATTTTACCGTTGTAACCACTGCTTTCATCAGTAACTTTCATAAAAGTATTGTCCTTCATTTCATCAGAGGTTGGCATGTGGGCAGTACATAGTGGTCAGACCTTTTGTAACCGCTGCCACGTCAGCCTTCACTTTTTCCTCTATAAATTCTCACTTCACATCAAAAATAGGGTTTTACTGTCGAATTGAATTCTCAAAAATTCTCTACTCAAAACAGTTTTTCTTCAAATTCCTTCACAACTTTCTTCGATCATCATCTCCAAAATGAAAAAATCGAAGTCATCTGCAAAACCCACTTCCAAATCAACATCCAAACAAGCCTCTCAAAAGGCAACATCCAATGAAATTCCACACAAACCATCTCACAATCTTCTGGTTCTTCTCACAAAACCTAGCACCACAAATATCTTCAACTCCATCATTGATACCATCTCTGCATCGAAGTACAAAACTTTGTTAACAGCAGATGCACCAATTTAGTTGACAACCCAAAGAGAGTTATGGAAGAATGCAACCCTTGAAAAACAAGGAGATACTGTAATAGCCATCAACTCTTCTCTAAAGGGTAAAGCCGTCAAGATTACATCACAATCCATCTCAGAGGTCTTTCAACTCGACGATCAGGAAGGTAAAATTACTTTTCCCAAAAACGAGTTAAAAAATGATTTTCTGGAAAGAGGGTATAATGCAGAAGTAAAAAAGGACACCTTACAAAAAGGTTACTTCCCTTCTGCAACAAGGTTTTTATTTCATACCCTTCTAATGTGTGTTTCAAACAAAACCACTGATTTTAATGAAATACCATTAAAAATTCAAAATCTGGGATATGCTATTCTTCAAGATGAAAATTTTAATTATTCCCGGGAAATTTTTAATGATCTGGTTAAAAATGTTGAAACAAAATCATTCTTACTGTTTCCAAGATTTCTAAGCTATTATTTTGAAAAGACATTCAGTAAGGATGATATTGCTGCAATAAACCAAGGTGACTCTTTACAAATGCACAGCTTAACTGCTGAAACTTTTACCAGAATGTCAACACCTTGCAAAACACAAGCAGAGGTACCTGAGCAGAATTTAGCAGCTACCACTGCTCCTCAGGTATCTGCTGCTGAGCCCACTGCTCAAGGTAATCAAAGTAGCAGCACAACTGCTTTGAAACCCACACCTAAAATCACCAAAAAGCCACAGAAAAAGAAAAATAAAAAACCCTCCAAACCCATCAAAAAGGCAACTCTGGAGGATGAGATACCAGAGCAACTGCCTGTGACAAAACAAAAGTCACAAGAAACCACTGCTGCTCCTTACTCACAGCAGTTGGTACAAATATCTCAACCCATAACCGAAACTCCTCCTGCTTCTTCTCAAAAAGAACAGGTTGTACAAATAGGGACTCCACAATATGATGCTCCGGAAACACTCGTTTCCATCATCCACAGCCCAATGCCCGGGGCAAATTCTCTTTCTACACCAACCATCACATCCACAATTCCCCCACCAACTAAACTTCTGTTGGATGCAATCGATTTGAACCAGGCACTAACCAGTCCTTCTCAATCACCTATTAATGAGAATATACCTCAACAAATGACTGGGTCTGATGTATCAATCTTTGCTAACCCACCAACACAACCTGAGGAGGTTACACCCCTTGAGTTACAAGTAACTCTTGGTGGTATTCCAAGTGAAGCAGCCACTACAAATGTTGAACCCACTGGTTTACATTTGGACAGTGGTTACATCAATAAGACTTCCTTGAAGGCAATTCCTTACATAGCACCTCTGCCAACCACCAGTGGATTTATTTTTACCACTGGCAACATCAAAAGGTTGTCAAGTGTTGAAGGAAGAAGACCCCAGTACCAAGAAAAGGGGGCATCAGTGGTTAATGTTTGGAGTACACTCCCTACCTCAACCACTGATAAAACCACTGCTCGTGGGAAATTAGATGATCCCATTAAATTGGGTGATGGTTTAAAATATTTGGAATTGACGGAACATGTTGATAAACTGGATACTTCAGTTGCAGATATCAAAGAAATGCTGCAACAGTTGTTGACAGTACAAAAGATGCAATCCACTGTTGTTCCACCTCAAGCACATGCTCCATCACAAGCATCTGCTACAAATGGGCTCTGGAACCTCTTCCATCCTTTTCTCCAACAACAAAAAGAAATGGCAGATCAGCGACATGAAATACATGTCCAAAAGCTGAGAAACTTCATGGAGTCTAGGTTCAAGAACACTCAAGCATACATTAAGGAAATCAAGGCCCATTTACTGGAAACCACTGGCACTGCTCCTCCAACAATTCTTTTCATTGATCAACTTCCCCCAGATAATGCCAAAAAGAGGGAGAAAATTCAGGAGTGGAAGAAGAAGGGAATAGATGATGGTCTTTACATTGAACCAGAAAAGGATACTATGACCAGAAAAATTCCCTTGCCAGATGGTAGCAAAAAGGTTGATGCTACCCAAGAAGCACTTGATGAAGGAGTAGCAAGTGTAAAAAGGGATAGAGCGGCAAAGGATATTTCAAGGTAGAATGAGGAGAAAAGAGCTTACATGGAGCTGTATGCGCAGGGTTGTTCTGTGTCAAAGGATACTAAAAATCCTAAGCCAAAAAGGAAACCTAAGTCCATCCCATCCAGAATCCAAAGCATATTCCAAAACCACCATCCAAAAGCCATCAGCATCAAACCTCCACCCAAACAGTTGTTGTAACTCCTGCTGTATCAACTACTGCTGGTACTTCAGAGGTTTCAACATCTGTTATCACTTCAACACACACCACAACCACTGCTTTACCACCACCATCATCACCACCAAAAACAAACTCACCACCATCACTTCCTGCCAAAAAGCAGAAGACAACAGCTGTTAGTCAACCACAAACCACTGCCACTCAAACTACCACCACTGTTCCACCCAAAGCATCATCAATCCCTCCTCAAACAAAAAGGAGAAGGCTAATTCTAAAAGATGATGACACATCTCCACCACCAACATCTTCAAAATCTCTGTCACTTGTCACAATTCCAAAACCCATGCCTTTCTCTTCAGCTCAAATTCTAAAGCCATTACCTCCTGCTGGTGTCTCATTTCCTCTGGAACTCATTGCAGTTAGGGAAGAAATCAAATCCCTCTACTATGAGGATGACCCAGCTAAAAGGAGTTTGCCATCAGTTGAAGGATATCCCAGGCCTAACAATATTGAAGAATATTTGAAACTCAAGGCCAAGCAAGCAGAGGATATCTCAATCAAAAAAAAAAAAAAGGAAATATGATAGAGAATTTCAGCAAAACTATCAGTTTCTACTCACACAGGTCAGAGCTATGGAGCAATTTGCCAAAAATGTATGTCAGCAAATCTCAGAAAGGGCAGATGAGTCCTTGAGAAAAGACTACATTGAAAACATCATGACCTACAAGAAATACAAGGGGTAGAAATACATGTACAAAAACTAGACCATTCCTGAGCTTGAAAAAGAGGCAGCCAGGATTCAAGAAATGATCAAAAATAAGGTCAAGCAGACTCCTCCTGAAAAATTCAAACAGTTTGAAGCTGATAAGGTCTTAGAGTTGAAGAGAATGAAAGAGGAGCTGATAGCAGCTGATTATGGGTCAAAGAATTCTGTGACAAAGTGGGGAGAAGATAGGGTCAGGGGTACTTACAAAAAGTTGGAGAAACTTAGAAAGAAAGATCCAACGGTTCCAAAAAGGCCCGACTACTCCAAAGCAGAGGTCTCAAAAAGACCACCAAAGCTGCAAGTCAAAAGAACTACTGCTCCAGCTGGTGCTGCCATCTACAAAAGAAGGAGTCAAAACCAGTTAAGTGCTGAAACAGTTCAAGATCTAAATGCCAGAAATGTCGTTGTAAAATAGGGCATTAGATTAATGATGAAAGAAGATCCTGAACTGGAACAATCTGCACGTACTGCTCAGCCAGTCATGAATAGGCCCGCATCTCCAAACACCTCATCAAATAAAAATCTCCCAAGAAACCCACCAGGCTCAAAAGTACTAAAGTGGGAAACTGACAAACAGACCCATGTACTGACTATGTTCAGGTTTGATGGAGAAGTGAAGAAAATATCAAGGGAACAAGCACTTGGCCTAAGTCTTGAAGATTTGCAGGATCTCCTTAATCTTCCACTTAGCAGGGATGATGATGATACAGATGCCTTAACCTTTGAACTACAACTTAAAGGGCAAATAAGGGAACTATTGATGAGGCAATAAAGTTCCACAATAATGAAGAGTTTTGGCATTATCTGTTCCAGGGGGAGATTGTTGGGATTGAACCCTACTAGAGGAACCGATAATTAAAGCCAAAACTGGATCAGAGCAGTGGATCCAGAATAAGCAGATGTTACATACAAGTATATCCCCTTGATAGTGATTTCAACATCTGCTGACCTCCTATCTACTGATCGTGCAAACTGCTGATCAACTAAAGGCCTGATGAAAGAGTAAAGCTTTGCTGTTCAATCTACTGCCTTGAGTCAAGCACCGCTGATCTGGACAAGTACTGCTGGGTTCACAGCAGTGGAGGGATGCAGCAGTTGTTTATTCTGTCTTTATGTAATGTAATGTAATAGCAGTAGTTAGCATAGCAATGTTTGTATTGATCAGAGGTTAGAGTTTGTTAGGAGGTTAGATGTCACTTTCAGGGTGACGTCAGCTTAGATGCTCAGTGGTTTGCTAGTGCCTATAAATAGAACAGTGCTTTGTATTGTTCTATTAGCTCTTTGCAAAACCGTCTTCTCTGCATGAACAAACACTGAGCTCTGGCTGAGGGGGAGTTTGTATTAAGCATTGCATTGTAATCGTTGTTGTAATTAAATTCAATCTTTCGGTTCTATATGAAAAGTGTTTAATCAAAGCAATACTCTCGTTTGATTGTATGCAAAGTTTGTTTCCATCTTAATTCTGCTGCACAACTCATCCATCTTCATTCTAAATTCATTCTAAATTCAACTCTTTTACACTCTTTTACTCAAAAACGATAGAATTAGAGCTCGTTCAGACCTTCTACTCGTTCTATAGTGAAGGGTTGGACTGAGAATGTGTCACACCCCCAAAATACCACATGCGGAACCACCGCGGGCGTGTGACGTACCAGGATCTTAGCCACCAATCACACTGAACTCATACATATATTTAAATAAAACTTTAATTCATTAACAAAAAGTATTACAAAACGTTACATATCATTCATTGTATACAGCGGAAGCATAACTCATTTATTAAGTGTTTCATAAACCGTGTGTACATAACCATTAGGCTTGTTTTTTGATTCCCAGTATCTCGACCCATGACCACTCCAGCATCCCATATAGCAAGTCCCAATGATATAAACCTATAGACCTGCAAGCAAGCAGACAAGTGTGTCAGACGACGCTGGTGAGTTCAAAGTTTTGTTAACGTGTTTAGATACCAGCTACCAGATTAAAACGTTTCACAGATGCATTGTTGTTAATCACACGCTTACCGCCGATGGCTCCAGATTATTTGCCCTAAACCCCAATGCCTCTATCAAAGCAATGGTCATGATGGGGGTCATTAGTTCATCACCGACCTCCCCGGTGCGGTGTGAGGGTGCCAAACCTATGTAGCGCTACTAACTAATACCCCGTTGCCTCCCCGGAAACAACCAGTAGGAGAGACTTGAGTGATAGATATTGACGTGTATTAACCAACAACCCAGGTTTAACATTCCAGTTAAACCCACATACCCGACGTTCCTCCCCGGAACGTTTACCAAATGTCCCTCCCCGGGACGCATGCTTGGAAAACGAGCAGTGAACTCACCTTAGATTGCTCGGTATGTTATGTTACACTACTTATTCCAAATTGATCAACCAAACCCTAGTGTGGTAGCCAATAACAGTCAGTTCCATGTATTCATTATTCACGTATTCATCGCACGCATTATTCAAGTAATAAACAAACCAAGTACATATCATCATGTAAGTCATAACAAGTATCCAGTTCATAGTTACGACACAAGTTCATGTTACACCAAAGCACATGTCGAATGGTTCGGTTCACATTCAAGTAACCAGGTTAGTTGTAACTAGAAATCATGCAACGTAATAAGCCGATTGTCCTTGTGTAATCATCTAGCAATCACACGAGTTCACATTACAGTTTCATGCCCCAAACAAACAATTTACGGTCTAGTACAATATTCCCGTAGACGTGCGGCCCATGTGGTTCAGGCCCAAACATACTTATCCATATCAAATTAAGGCATGCAGCCCGGTTTATGTGTGAGGCCCATTTATGTGTGTGACTAGCCTAATACCGGGCCCATATACATGCCAAACTAAGATCCGTGTGGCCCAATTTACTTAACATCATTTAAAGTGTAAGTCATGTGAATTGTATTGATGATGTCGATCCAGTTTTAATAATTGCCATTGAAATTCGATCATTTGAGGTCCACTAAACAAATTACACCTTCAATTTTTATTTTGATAAAAGTTAAACAATCTGATAGTACACGTGATGTTGTCTAGATATACAAAGACACTTCTTGAAAACATAAGGCAAGCAATATTCAATTATATTCAATTATATTCATATTGACTACTATTCCATCTAAGATCCTCACGACAAAACCATGCTTGATGAAACTTCCCCATTTTTCGTCGGGTTTCGCATGACGAAACATCCCCATGTTTCGTCAGTTACCTATGACGAAACATCCCCATGTTTCGTTGCTTACCTATGACGAAACATCCACCTGTTTCGTCGAGATCTGATACAACGCCTTGTCATCTAACAACAGTTAACAATTAACATTCTCTGCAGGTTCACAAGATTAACCGAAGGTTATTGGATACATTCTTGCAATTTATCTATGACCATTAATGTGTTTATCCTCATTCCACACCAATTCATTATCATTCTCATCAACAGGAACAACTACGTTAATCGCGACAACAAGTATTTATCATGCTATTAATCCTACTACACTAATTGGATTTCAACAATTCATCAGATTCATTATCATTATCAATTACACGACACATACGCATGATCAATACAATCAACAAGTAACCAACACCATCTAGTTATCTTTATTACGAATTTCATACGTTGTGTGTAAACATAACCCTAGTCAACAAGAATTACAATCGCATAAACAACAAGGATTGAGAGTAACAATACTAACCGAATGATCTAGGCTTCGAGGGGGGGGGGTCTGCTACTGCCGGTTACCGAAGACATGTAGGGGGTGTCTTAGGGTTTTATTTTATTTCTTGTGATAATTAGAGAGGTGTATGGGATATGCACGTATAACTAATTGGAACAAGTGTGGGCTGAACCCACTTTGTTTGTTTATAACTTGTTTGGGCTTCTAATAAGCTGGGCCGAAGTACCAACACTCAAAGGTGGGCCGATCCACATTGAGAATAGTGTAGGGTTTTAGAGTGTGAGCATGCGGTCCGATACATGTGCGGCCTAAATAAGAAGCGTAATGTTTAACGGGGTTATAATGCGCGTTTAGGTTTAATCAAGATTATAATAACACAAAAAGATAAAACAAGTTTCATCTAAACAAGGAATGTTAAATAGGAATAATGATCAGTTAGGATTACTGGATTAAGCGGCACAAACCTTGAAAGTTCGGATTGTCACATCTTCCCCAACTTGAAAGAAATTTCGTCCCGAAATTTGATAAGCAATCTAAAACAGCACGATGCTAGTTCAGGATGACTGTGGATTTACCCAGGTGCCACATCATCCCCAACTTGAAAGGGAATTTCATCCCGTAATTCGTCAATGATATCGGAAGTTGATACAACCGTTTGAACAACTGAGGATGCTAGAGCTTACTCCGATTATCGTGTTCCCACGTGGACCTCGGCCCACATCTTGTGTTCCGACGCACACTCACGATTTGAATTTGACCATGCTAACGAATCTTGATGTCCTGGTCCATGATTTCAATAGATTCCTCAACAATTGCAACTTGTCTAATGAAGGTATCACAAATGTTTCCTCGGACAAACGCTTCTATAGCTTTGAGACATAATGGCACTGTGAACATTACCCAATTCGTCCGGTAACTTGAGTTTGTGAACTTTGTCACCGATTCGTTCCAGAAATCCAAATGTCCCAACGTATCGTAAACTAGGCTTGCCGCGTTTTCCCATGGTGTACCGCACCCTCCCAGGGTGAGACTTTTGATTATGGTTCATTCGCCTATAGCGAACTCCTAGTGTTTCCTAAGCTTATTATCATTCCTGACGGTCACGCGTTGCCGCCAAACGATTTCCGTTCTAAGCAATTTTCCCAAGAGTTTTGAGTACAAGTCCTGGACCTGTGATTAGGTTGTCACCCATCCTAATCCAACAAGGAGATTAGCGCTACTATCCCTGCAATGCCTTAAACAAAGCAGTCTGAATACTAGAATGGTGACTGCTATGGTAGAACGCAGCCAAAGATATGTGGCCTTACACACATGCTCGCAGCATGTCTCTGAGTGTCTGGATGGTGCGTTTACTCTAACCGTTCGTCCTATGATGATAAGTAATGCTCATGTCTAGACGTGAGTCAAGAGTGTTGTGTTTTGTCCGCCAAAAATCAGATATTGTACAAAATCGGAGGTAACAGGAGTTTGCACCTCATGCCTAATAGCCGCCTCTCCCCGAGGTATATTTACAAGCTGTGACGACTCGTTAGTGCAACACAATCTGTTGGGATTGAACCCTACCAGAGGAACAGATAATAAAAGCCAAAACTGGATCAGAGCAGTGGATCCAGAATAAGCAGATGTTGCATACAAGTCTCTCCCCTTGAAAGTGGTTTCAACATCTGCTGACCTCCTATCTACTGACCGTACAAGCCACTGACCGTCAAACTGCTGCTCAAGTAAAGACCTGATGAAAGACTAAAGCTCTGCTGTTTCAATCTACTGCCTTGAGTCAAGCACTGCTGATCCGGACAAGTACTGCTGGGTTCACAGCAGTGGAAGGTTGCAGCAGCTGTGCTATAGTCTGTTTGTAATGTAATGTAATAGCAGTAGTTAGCATAGCAGTGTTTGTATTGATTAGAGGTTAGAGTTTGTTAGGAGGTTAGATGTCACTTTCATGGTGACGTCAGCTTAGATGCTCAGTGGTTTGCTAGTGCTTATAAATAGAACAGTGCTCTGTACAGTTCTATTAGCTCTTTGCAACACCGTCTTCTTTGCACGAACAAACACTGAGCTCTGGCTGAGGGGGAGTTTATATTCAATCATTGCAATTGTAATCGTTGTTGAAATAAATTCAATCTTTCGGTTCATTGTGAAAAATGTTTGATCAAAGCAATACTCTCGTTTTATTGTATGCAAAGTTTGTTTCCATATTAATTCCGCTGCACAACTCATCCATTTTCTTCTTAATTTCAAACGAAAAATACAATCAATACCAAACTCAGATCCAACAATTGGTATCAGAGCTAGAACAATCAAATTTGATTTAACAATCATTTTGACATAAATAGTTCAGCTCATAACAGTTGATACTGATAGTTTGTTCGTTTGTGTTGAAAAACAGAGCAAGGTTTAATCACCATCAAAGTTGATTAATCAGTGTCTGTAAAACAACCAAGATGACATCACAATCTCAAGATGATAAGAATAACATTGGCTCGCTTTTTAAACCACCTATGCTTAAACGAAATGAATACAACATCTGGGAGCGGAGGATGGGTCACATCCTCGCTCAACAGAACACCGGATGTTAGAGGTCTGTTGTTTTTGGTCCCCATGTTCCTACAGTTCCTAGCGCTGAAGATGCTAAGGTGTTCGTTCCCAAACCAACTGAAAACTATACTGAAACTGATTTCCAAAAGTTCGAACTCGATGCTAAAGCTTTTAGCATCATAGCATCTGCGCTACCCAATGAAATTTACACTGGACTGTTACACTGTAACAGTGCAAAAGAGCTTTGGGATGCGCTGAAGGAACAGTTTGGGGGAACCGAAGAAGTTATTGAAAACAATAGGGAAATACTGAACCAGCAGTATGAAACATTTTGTCACATCAAGGGTGAATCACTGACTCAACAATTTGAGCGATTCAGTTGTCTCATAAGTGAACTAAGGCTTGTTAAAGTAACTTTTCCAAATTCAACTCAAAATAGCAGGTTCCTTAGGTCACTACCAGAAAAATGGGACACCATAGCTTTTGTCACTAGAAACTCTGCTGAGTTTAAAGATCTGACCCTGACCCAACTTCATGGTAGACTCCTGACCTATGAAAGGGAGTTGAACCAGAAAAAGAGGTTGCAAGAGTCTGGAAAAGTTGCTGATGATTACTCATTCGGTAGCACAGCTCTTTTTGGTCAGGAAGAATCTGGGAGCAGTAGTAAGGATCAGGGTTATGATCACTTCATTGATATAACTGCTGGTGCAAATTTTAACAACCCTGATCCTCACTCTGCAAGTTATGCTTTCACTGCAAACTGTGAAAACCAGATGTCAGATAATTTGTGTTTTGAACTCAATGATTTGCAACATTTTGATCCCACTGATTTAGAAGAGATGGACATTCTGCATCAATTGGCTTTGCTAAGTGTTAGAACAAGCAAATTCTACAAAAGAACAGGGAGAAAATTCCCAGGGTTACAGGGGAATTTAAGGGTGGGGTTGGATAAATCGAAAATTAAGTGTTACAAGTGCAATAGGCTGGGTCATTTTGCTAGGGAATGCAGAAGTCAAACCACTGGTCCTATAATCACTCATCCCAGCTCAAACCCTAGACCACAAAATCAAAGCACTGTCCAATATACCCAATATACCCCTGCGGCTCATGTGAACACTGCTCACTACGTTGCAACCCCTGTGCCTGTGCATTATGTTCAAACTACTGTTCCACAGATTCAGTATGTTCAAACCCCTGTCCCCCAGGCACAAGTGCAACCTGTTGCACCTCAAACAGCTGCTCCAGCAGTGGTACAACCAGATCAGCAAAGCTTTTTCACTCAAGGCTTTGTTGACTGGAGCAACATGCCTGATGAGCTTGGTGATGAAAATTTTGCACTCTATCCTTTTAATGAGCCTTCTAATGATGAATTTTGTTTGATGGCATTAGAGTCAATACCAGAGGGGGTTGAAACTGAAGGTGAACAGCTAAGTGCTGAAACAGTGGATGAGGTGACTGAAGCAGTGGTTACTGCTGTGGCTGGTGAACTACTGCTGGGAGAAAGTTCAGGAACCCTGATTGAACCACTGACAGATCCATGGTCCGAAGAGGACAAAGAAGAAGAGAAAGATGAGAAAGCAGGTGAAAAAGAAGAAAGAGCTGATGATGAAGAAAATCATCAATGTGATTGTGCAATGATGGCTGCTGCCAAGGTATCTCCTCAAGTTCTTGAAAAACTATGTTCTGACAATTGCATTATTGCTTTTGCTAACATCAAAGAGGTAAATGAAAACCTTCGGGATAAAATCTTAACTGATGAAGTCAAATTTGAGAGGTCTGTAAAAGAGCTTAAAAACAAATTGGCTGAAAAAGAGAAAGAGATCAGCAGTCTGAAAGAAGAGCAGAGCATAACCAAAACTCAACTCCAAACTATGGTAGAAAAATACCAAGTTTGCAAAAAGGAGTTGGAGTCTACCCAGATCACTTGTGAAAAATGGGTGGAATCATGCAAAGGGTATGAGGTTATGCTTGAAAAGCAGATTAAAAGCAATGTGAAATTTGGGGTTGGTTATAGAAAATATGATGATGAAAACACTGCTTGTGAAGAATCTGTTCAAACCACTGATGTAACCACTGAGTTCATCCCCACAAACAAGAATGGCCAAGAAGTGAAAATCACTGATAAACTTGGTAACAAAATCACACTTGATAGACCAATGGGATTCTCTACTTTTGACGAGCTTGAAAATTATCAGTTTAAACCAAAATGGTCTGATGAGTGTGATATTCTTGAAAATTTCAAGCCCATGGACTTTACATCAACTAATGGTGTTAAAACTTCAAAAGCTAAAGTCATTCCTCTCAAGGACATCCCAACAGAGGTTAAAACCTCTGCTGCAAAGGAGTCCGAAAAGAGAAAGAAGAAAGAAAAAATCAATAACTTGTTTTGTGAATTCTGTGAGAAAAGGAATCATCTAACAAAAGATTGTTTCCATTTAAAAGCTTATGATTTCAACAAAACAAGTGTCATTGTTCCAGCTGAAAGCTGCATTGTTTGTGGTAAAACAAACCACAAAACTCAAGCATGTGTGTATCTCAAAAACTTTGATGTGAAAAAGAATGAATACATTGCTAAAACATCCTTGAGTCCATCAACATCATCTGTCAAATTCACCAAGAACCAACCACTGTTTGTGCCAGTTCAAACAGCTGTCACAAAACAGCTGAACCAAACATCTGTCAAAAGAGATGTTCAGGTTACTGATGCACCCCCTGCCAATCAGTTCAGAAAAGGCAAGGAAAAACAGTCTTACCAAAGGATTCCACACGTTTATGAGGCCTACAAAAGGCCCTCTAAACCTAAAGTGAATAGGCATCCTTTTGGTTACCAACAGGTGATTGGTCAAGACCCCCAACAGTGGTTAGCAAGAAACAGTACTAAAACTGTCCAAACCCCTGACCTAACCACTGTCCATCAATGTGCATCCATCCCAGACACTGTTGAGACCCCATCCAAAGCCTTATTGGCTTTGGAAACCCTAATGAACTAATCCTTTTACTTCATGTGCAGGGAGCTTCTGCCTGTTTAGATTGCCTTTGGTATGTTGATAATGGAGGCTCCAGGCACATGACTGGATGTAAAGCCCTACTCAAAGATTTCAAAATTCATGGAGGGGGTGATATATCCTTTGGGAATAACAGTAAAGGAAAAGTTCTGGGGTCTGGCACAGTACAATCTGGAAATGTAAAATTTGAAAATGTCAATCTGATATACAATTTGAAATTCAACCTCCTGAGTGTTTCACAAATGAGTGACAAGGGGTATGGGTCATTCTTCACAAAGGAGTGTTGTAGGATTGTTGGACCAGAAATGGTCAAAAAGATTGAAGCAATAATAAAAACTGGTCAAACAAAACTTGTTGCTCAAAGAAGTGGCAATGTTTATGTTGTTGATATGTCAAAAGAGTGTCCCAGAGCTGATGCTTGTCTGTTCTCAGCTGCCTCTAACAAAGAGACAGAACTTTGGCATAGAAGACTGGGGCACACAAATCTTAAAACAATCACTGAAATTTCAAAAAATGGTTTGGTAAGAGGCCTGCCACAAAAATTGTTTTCATGTCCTGAACATTGCATTTCCTGTTTATAAAGGAAAACCGCATAAAAGTTCTTTCAAGTCCATTGAAGAGTCCAAAACAACCCAGTGTTTGGAAATGCTGCACATGGATTTGTTTGGCCCAGTTCAAGTCATGAGTCTGAAAAAGAAGAGATATTGCTTGGTTATTATTGATGACTTTTCTAGGTTTACATGGACTTTCTTTTTACACTCAAAAGATGAGACTGCAGGCATTTTGCAAGACTTTGTGACACAGGTTGAAAAGTAATTTGACCTTCCAGTGAAAGTCTTCAGGAGTGACAATGGCACATAATTTAAAAATAAGGAGTTGGATGCCTTCTGTGTGAAAAAAGGGATTGAAAGGCAGTACAACATCCCTAGAACACCAGAGCAAAATGGGGTAGTTGAGAGAAAGAATAGGACTCTGATTGAAGCTGCTAGAACCATGCTTGCTGATTCAGGTTTGCCTTTGACTTTCTGGGCAGAGGCAGTAAACACTGCTTGCTATGTCCAGAACAGAGTTTTAATAAACCCCAGGCACAAAAAGACTGCCTATGAAATTCTGTACAAAATCAAACCACTGATCTCATATTTCAAAGTCTTTGGCTGCCCATGTTTCATTTTGAACTTAAAAGATTCCATCTCAAAATTTGCAGCCAAAGTTGATTGTGGTTATCATCTGGGATACTCAACCACTGCCAAGGCCTACAAAGTGTTTAATACACGGACCAAGGCAGTGGAGGAGACCTTGAATGTGAATTTCAATGAACTCTCATCAATGAAAATCCCAGCAAATCCTGCTGATCTGTTTGACCTTGAAAAATTTACTTTCGAAAATACTGCTGTCAAGACTAACAGTGCAGGTACATCAGTGGATGCAACACCAGACTATGGGTATGAAATCATCATCCCTCAAAAGTCTGCCACAATGGGTAAATCATCAGTTGTTCAAAACAGCTGTCAAAGCTCCTATTCCACCATCTTTTGAAGCCACTGCTGGGTCATCAAAGTCACCAGCAGTGGTTAGCTCAGATGATACACATTTGCAGCCTTCACCAACAAATGCCATCATACCATACCAAGGAGATTTAATCTTCTTAAGATCTCATCCACCTGATCAAATCATTGGCAACATCAATGAAGGGGTGCTCACAAGAAGTCAAACCCAAAACATTTTTCTTTTTGCTGGTTTTCTATCACTCCATCAGCCAGTCAAGTACCAAGAGGCACTGAAAGACAACAGCTGGGTAGAAGCCATGCAAGAAGAGCTCTAACAGTTCAAAAGACAACAAGTATGGGAGCTTGTACCACTGCCAAAAGATGTCAGTCCCATCGGCACAAAGTGGGTCTTTAAAAACAAAACTGATGAAAGGGGCATTGTTGTCAAGAATAAAGCCAGGCTTGTGGTTCAAGGTTACAGACAGGAAGAGGGGATTGATTATGATGAAACATTCGCCCCTGTAGCAAGATTGGAAGCTATAAGACTGTTCCTGGCCTTTGCTGTCAACCACAACATGAAGGTGTTTCAAATGGATATCAAAAGTGCTTTCCTCTTTGGTACAATTCAAGAAGAGGTGTATGTTTGTCAACCTCCAGGTTTTGAGGATCCATTTTATCCAGATCATGTCTACAGGTTAAACAAAGCCTTGTATGGCTTGAAACAAGCACCTAGAGCCTGGTATGAAACTCTTTCCACCTTTCTACTCTCAAATGGTTTCAAAAGAGGTACCATTGATAAAACACTGTTTCTTAAATGGAGAGGAAAGGATTTAATGATTGTCCAAATTTATGTGGATGACATTATTTTTGGAAGCACATATAACAAAATGTGTGAAGAGTTTAGGGAACTCATGACAGCTGAGTTTGAAATGAGTGTAATGGGTGAGCTGCAATGCTTTCTTGGTCTCCAAGTTCAGCAGATGCAAAATGGAACTTTCATTCATCAAAGCAAATATGCTAAAGAACTTTTAAACAAATTTGATATGAATGATTGTAAACCATGCAGCACACCCATGGCAACAAATAAGCTTGTCATGTCTGATGAAAAGGATGAGCTGATTGACCAAACACTTTATAGAAGCATGATTGGGTCTTTATTGTACCTAACTGCATCTAGACCAGACATCATGTTTGCAACATGTGTCTGTGCAAGAAGTCAATCAGCCCCCAAAAAATCAAATCTCATTGCTGTAAAAAGGGTCTTCAGATACATAAAAGGTGCTCCCACACTTGGTATCGGGTATCCAGCTAATGGGAATATCAAGCTTTCAGGTTTTTCAGACAGTGACTTTGCTGGATGTCACACCACAAGGAAGTCCACATCAGGAGGGTGCCAGTTTCTAGGTGATGGTTTAGTTTCATGGCAAAGCAAAAAGCAAGCAGTTGTTTCAACATCCACTGCTGAAGCTGAATACATTGCTGCTGCAAGCTGTACAGCCTAACTCCTGTGGCTTCAAAACCAGTTGCTGGATTTTGGTATCACTGCCTTAAAGACACCACTCATGTTGGATAGCCAGGCAGCAGAAAATATCATCAAAAATCCAGTTTCCCATTCAACCACCAAACACATCGACATCAGACATCACTTTGTGAGGGATAGCTATGAAAAAGGTTTGATTTCTCTGCATCATGTCCCAACTAAAGACCAGCTGGCAGATGTGCTCACAAACGCACTTGATACAGCCACCTTTGAAAGCTTGGTCTCTAGAATTGGGATGCTAAACATGGAATAACAAGCAACATCTTGTTTTTCTATGAATAAAAGCGTTAAAATGTTTTCAGAAAATCCAAAATCTATCCTTAAAAATAGCTAAAAATGAAATTTTCATTAAAATCCTTAAAAGTCTGCCATAACCACTGCTTGTTAAAAAGTCTGCTCTGCTTCAAAGTCTGTCCACTGCTGAAAGTCAACCCCTGTTCCCTCATTTCTTTGATAAACACTGTTGTTCAAAAGCAGTGTCTTATCCACTGATATGCTATCAACTGATAGTGAAAATCATCCACTGCTTCCATAACCACTGCCTTCACCAGTAACTTTCATAAAAGTACTGTCCTTCATTTCATCAGGGGTTGTCACGTGGGCAGTACATTGCGGTCAGACCTTTTGTAACCGCTGCCACGTCAGCATTCACTTTTCCTCTATAAAACCCCCACTCACCATCAAAACAGGGTTTTACTGTCGAATTGAATTCTCAAAAATTCTCTTCTCAAAGCAATTTTTCCATCTCATTTCTTCACAAATTTCTTCGATCATCATCCTCAAAATGACAAAATCGAAGCCATCTGCAAAACCCACCTCCAAATCATCGTCGAAAGCGGCCTCTCAAAAGGCCAATCCCACCGAAATTCCATACAAACCATCTCACAATCTTCTGGGTCTTCTCACAAAACCCGGCACCACAGTTACTTTCGACTCCATCATCGACAAAATGGCCAAATCAGAGTACAAAACTTTGTTAACAGCCGATGTACCAATTTACTTAGCAACCCATCGAGAGTTTTGGAAAAACGCAACCCTTGAAAAACAAGGTGAAAATGTGGTTGCCATTAACTCCTCTTTAAAGGGTAAAGCTGTTCAAATCACGCCACAATCTATATCAGATGTCTTTAAACTCGAGGATCAGCAAGGTAACACTTCTTTCCCTAAAAACGAGTTAAAAATTGACTTCATTGAGAGAGGGTATGCAGACACAATGATGAAGAAAGCTACCTTACAAAAAGGTTTCTTTCCTTCTGCAACAAGATTTTTATTCCATACCCTCCTCTTGTGTGTTTCAAACAAAACCACTTCTTTTAATGAAATACCATTAAAGATTCAAAATCTGGGATATGCTATTCTTCAAGAAGAAAATTTTAATTTTTCTCGGGAAATCTTTAATGATTTGGTTAATAATGTTGAAACAAAATCATTCTTACTGTTTCCAAGGTTTTTAACTTATTATTTTGAAAAGAAATTCAGTAAGGATGATATTACTGTAATAAACCAAGGTGATTATTTTCAAATGAACAGCTTAACTGTTGAAACTTTTACAAGAATGTTAACACCTTGCAAAACACAAGCAGAGGTGCCTGAGCAGAATTTAGCAGCTACCACTGCTCCTCAGGTATCTGCTGTTGAGCCCACTGCTCAAGGTGATCAAAGGAGCAGAACAACTGTTTTGAAACCCACACCTACAATCCACAAAAAGCCACACAAAAAGAAAACTCAAAAACACCCCAAACCCATCAAAAAGGCAACTCTGGAGGATGAGATACCAAAGCAACTGCCTGTGACAAAACAAAAGTCACTCAAAACCACTGCTGCTACTTCCTCACAGCAGTTGGTCAAAATATCTCAACCCATAACCGAAACTCCTCCTGCTTCTTCACAAAAAGAACAGGCTGTACAAATTGGGACACCACAATATGATGCTCTGGAAACACTTGTTTCCATAATCCACAGCCCAATTCCCGGGGCAAATTATGCTTCTAAACCAAACATCACATCCACAATTCCCTCACAAACAAAATTTTTGTTGGATGCAATTGATTTGAACCAGGCATTAACCAGTCCTTCTCAATCACCTATCAATGAGAATATGCCTCAACAAATGACTGGGTCTGATGTATCAACCTTTGCTAACCCACCAACACAACCTGAGGAGGTTACATCCCTTGAGTTACAAGTAACTCTTGGTGATAATCCAAGTGAAGCAGCCACTACAACTGTTGAACCCACTGGTTTACAGTTGGACAGTGGTTACATTAGTAAGACTTCCTTGGAGACAATTCCTTCTATAGCACCTCTGACATCTACCAGTGGACTTTTCCTGTCCTCTGGCAACATCAAAAGACTGTCAAGTGTTGAAGGGAGAAGACCCCAGTACCAAGAAAAAGGGGCATCAGTGGTTAATGTTTGGAGTAAACTCCCTACCTAAACCACTGATAAAACCACTGCTAGTGGGAAATCAGATGATCCCATTCAATTGGGTAATGGTTTAAAGTACCAGAAATTTACGGATCGTGTTGAAAAACTTGATAACTCTGTTGCAGAACTCAAAAATATGCTGCAACAGTTGTTACAAGTACAAAAGGTGCAATCCACTGTTGTTCCACCTCAAGCACCTGCTCCACCACAAGCACCTGCTGCAAATGAGCTCTGGAATCTATTTCAACCATTTCTCCATCAACAAGCACAAATGGCAGATTAGCAACATGAAAAACATGTACTAAAGCTGAGAAATACATTGGAGTCTAGGTTCAAGAGCACCCAGGCTGATCTCAAAGCTCTAAAAGCCCAAATCCTGCATTACACTGGCACTGCTCCTCCAACTGTCCTCTTTATTGATCAACTCCCTCCAGATAATGCCAAAAAGGGGAAGAAAATTCAGGAGTGGAAGAAGAAGGGAATAGATGATGGTCTTTACATTGAACAAGAGAGAGAAAATATGACTAAAAATATTCGTTTGCCAGATGGTAGCAAGAAAATTGATGAGACTACAAATGCACTGGCAGAAGCAGTTGCAAGTGTCAAAAAAGATAGAGAGGCCAAGAAGAAAGCCATGGTGGATTATCCAGATCAGGGTACTTCTGGGTCAAAGGATGATGAAAATCCTGTTGAGGAAAAGAAGAAGCCTACTAGAAAAAGTAAGGCAACCCAAATCCATCCCAACCAGACGTTCAAAGTCTGCTTCAAAACCACCATCCAAAACAGCTGTTGTAACTCCTGTTGTATCAACTACTGCTGGTACTTCAGTGGTTTCAACATCTGTTCTCACTTCAACACACACCACATCTACTGCTTCACCACCATCACCACCAAAAACAACATCACCTGCTGACAAAAAGCAGAAGACAACAGATGATATAACATCTGTTGTAATGACAACAGTGGTTGAAGCACCAGTTGTTTCAACTGCTGTTAGTCAAACGCAAATCACTGCCACTCAATCTACCACCACTGTTCCACCCAAAACATCATCAGTCCCTCCTCAAACAAAAAGGAGAAGGCTAATTCTTAAAGATGATGACAATTCACCATCACCAACATCTTCAAAATCCTTGTCACTTATTACAATACCCAAACCTGTTCCTCTCTCATCAGCACAAGTTAAACAGCCCTTAGCTCCTGCAGGTGTGCAATTCCCTCTTGAGTTCATTGCAGTCAGAGATGAAATCAAGTCCTTTTATTATGAGGATGACCCTGCTAAAAGGAGATTGCCATCAGTTGAAGGATATCCCAGGCCTAACAATATTGAAGAATATTTGAAACTCAAGGCTAAGCAAGCAGAGGATATCTCAAAAAGAAACACAAAAGGGAAATCTGATAGGGAAATACAGCAGAACTATCAGTACTTGCTCACACAAGTCAGATCCCTGGAACAATTTGCAAAAAATGTATGTCAACAAATTTCAGAAAGAGCAGATGAAACTCTGAAGAAAGACTACATTGAAAGCATCATGGCAACAAAGATATACAAGGGAGAAAAGCACATGTACAAGGAGTGGACCATTCCTGAGCTTGAACGAGAAGCAGCCAGGATTCAAGAAATGATAAAAAATGAGGTCAAACACACTCCTCCAGAATGGTCAAAATTCAAAAAGAATGTGCCTTATAAATCACTTGAGCTGAAGAGAATGAAAGAGGAATTGGTTGCTGCTAATTATGGGTCTAAACGACAAATAGCAAGGTGGAAAGAAGATGTAGTCAGGGCCACCTACAAAAAGTTTGAAGAACTGAGGAAGAAAGATCCCAAAGTTCCTCAAAAACCTGATTACTCTAAAGTAGAGGTCTCAAAAAGACCACCAAAGCTGCAAGTCAAAAGAACTACTGCTCCAACTGGTGCTGCCATCTACAAAAGAAGGAGCCAAAACCAGTTAAATGCCGAAACAGTTCAAGATCTAAAAGCTGGAGATGCCATTGTAAAAGAGGGCATTAAATTGATGATAAAAGAAGATCTTGAATTGGAACAACCTGCAAGCACTGCTCAGACAGTGTTCAATAGGCCATCATCTCCAAACTCCTCATCAAATAAAAATCTCCCAAGAAACCCATCAGGCTCAAAAGTACTAAAGTGGGAAACTGACAAACAGACCCATGTATTGACTCTATTCAGGACTGATGGAGAAGTGAAGAAAATATCAAGGGAACAAGCACTTGGCCTAAGTCTTGAAGATTTGCAGGATCTCCTTGATCTTCCACTTAGCAGGGATGATGAAGATACATATGGCTTAACCTTTGAGCTACAACTTAAAGGGCAAATAAGGGAACTGTTGATGAGGCAATAAAGTTCCACAATAATGAAGAGTTTTGGCATTATCTGTTCCAGGGGGAGATTGTTGGGATTGAACCCTACCAGAGGAACAGATAATAAAAGCCAAAACTGGATCAGAGCAGTGGATCCAGAATAAGCAGATGTTGCATACAAGTCTCTCCCCTTGAAAGTGGTTTTCAACATCTGCTGACCTCCTATCTACTGACCGTACAAGCAACTGACCGTCAAACTGCTACTCAAGTAAAGACCTGATGAAAGACTAAAGCTCTGCTGATTCAATCTACTTCCTTGAGTCAAGCACTGCTGATCCGGACAAGTACTGCTGGGTTCACAGCAGTGGAAGGTTGCAGCAGCTGTTCTATAGTCTGTTTGTAATGTAATGTAATGTAATAGCAGTAGTTAGCATAGCAGTGTTTGTATTGATCAGAGGTTAGAGTTTGTTAGGAGGTTAGATGTCACTTTCATGGTGACGTCAGCTTAGATGCTCAGTGGTTTGCTAGTGCCTACAAATAGAACAGTGCTCTGTACTGTTCTATTAGCTCTTTGCAACACCGTCTTCTTTGCATGAACAAACACTGAGCTCTGGCTGAGGGGGAGTTTGTATTCAATCATTGCAATTGTAATCGTTGTTGAAATAAATTCAATCTTTTGGTTCATTGTGAAAAATGTTTGATCAAAGCAATACTCTCGTTTGATTGTATGCAAAGTTTGTTTCCATATTAATTCCGCTGCATAACTCATCCATTTTCATCTTAATTTCAAACGAAAAATACAATCAATACCAAACACAGATCTAACACAATCAACCATCACCCAGGTGATATTGTTTCTGTTTCGAGTTGTAGGTAGACTAGCGACCAAATCCATGGCAGTCTACTCCCAACTTCCGTATGGGTGTTGTCGGTTTCTGATACTCCACCTTGACTTTCTCACAAGTCAAACTTCATACACATACATTGCTAGGTGGGTTTTGATGCCCAATCATTAATACAAGATTTCCAGATCCAAACATCTTTCATCAAAACCCAGATGACTAAAATTTTGAAGCCGGTGTGCTTTGCTCAACACAATTTCCCTACCGTTGCCGTGAAATAAGATTGACATTCGTTCCATGAGGTAGTGAATATCGTCCGTCTTGCCAAAGTTGCTCCTCCATGCCTCGCATGGACTCAACTTGAAAATTCCCTTCCGTCGGTTCTTTCAGTTTGAACAGAACGAGTCTGATCAGGTAAGTTAAAATCGGTAGTGAGCTGCAAAGCTCATGCTCGTTCGGGTTTCACAGTCGTAATCATTCAAAGGTTCCCTCCAGTGATGCTAATACATGTTCTATTCTAAAACAAGGTACGCGGGAGGCCCTTGTGATCGGTCTAAGTAGTGCCTTTGGTACCGTCCAAGTAATGCCTCCAACTTAAATCTAAGGACCAGGGTTTCCATCGCAGCTTGTGATTCGTGCAACTCTTCTTGTAATTCCACTACATAAGCCATCACTTTCTTGTGTTGTATCGGCGTGTGACTTCGACTCTGATTCGAATCAGCATAGTATACCACTAAATCACCCACGCCCCCGGGTAACACGATGCTCAGTGCATTGCAGAGTTGGGATTCGAGAGCTGAAAAGATGTCCTCCTGTTTTGTCTCCCACGAACACAACACCCTGCTGTGTTAAAGAGATTTAAGCTGTGCGATCTTTGAAAACCCTGTGATGAATCTGCAATAGTATCTAGCGAAACCAAGGAATTGCTTTATCCCCAAAGGACTCTTTGGTGCCGATCAGTTTCTAATGAAATGGATCTTAGCGAGATCCACGTGTATTTCCACTTTGTTGGTTACATGCTCAAAATGTATCTTCCGAATCCAGATGTTAAATTTAACAAGACTTCACACGGAATGGCTCCTCCCCCAGAAGCTCTAAAATATGATACAGATGTCGTCCATGATGTCCCTTTCTCCAGGAAATGATTCAACACGTCATCAATAAGCATAGTCGATTCATGTGCTCCATACAGCTTCTGGTGTGATGATTAGCCCAAAGGTCTTGGAATACAACGTCGTAATGGCCACACTATGTTTGATATGCCATTGCAGGAACATTCCCCCCTTAGACTTATATCCGAATACAGCTCGTTCGTTAATCAATCCTCAAATGGGAGCTTGACTCCCGCTACTGGTCGACAGGCTGGCAACACATGGTCGAGGCAAACGGTTCTTGTCTGTCACCATGATAAGTTCTCGATAATCAATACACATACAAAAAGGCTTATCTTCACGGATATAACTGGGTTTCCCAAAGCGAAAAGCTAGGTCCAATAAACTTCTGTCCAACAGTTCCTGTAGTTGATTAGACAATTCTTGCAACCCTCATGGTGCAAGACGGTAAGAGTGCCAATATTCAGAGCTGCCTCTGGCGTGAGATCAACTGAGATTCTGATTAACAGTTGTGGAAGTAGACCCGAAAGTTCCTCCAATAGAACACTGAGAGGAGTCACGAACAATTGGTGGATCCTCGATCCTCCTTTCCTTGGCCTTAACATCAGTAATGGTTGCTAACGTAGCGAGGTAATCCCTCTGTAGACACTCTTGGCTTTCATTGCTGCAATGACGCTAACCGTTGCGCCACTCTGACGCGTTAGAACAGATAACAATCCTGCACTAAGGAGAGGGATACGTAAAATTTTCTCCTCACAAGGTACATCTATCAAGAATAACAGAAGAAAGGTCGATTGTGACAACTCGAAATTTAGAACCTTTCGTTGTATCTTGATGTAACATGCTTGAACGTTATGTGACTAGTTAACTTGTTGGCTTAATGATATAAGTGAACATCCTATGTGATTATGTGTTATGTTTATATGTATGCTTGTATGTATGCGACCCGAGACACAAGAACCCGACTCGAGACCATGCGGTCTCGAGTGAATAGTGTAACTGTTGGGCCGGTTGGGCCATGTCCCTCTTCACCCCACTCGAAAACCCACTAGGGTGAACCAACTTAAGAGCTAGTATATAACTTATACTCCTAGCCAACTTTGCCATTCTTTGGACAACACACACTCTCCTACACACACACTCCTACATTCTCTCTTACTAAAACCCTAGATCTTCCCTCCTTTCTCTCGGATCAAATCGGCATCAACAAGGAGACTCGGCTAAGCTCACCATCATCACTCGGATACTCCATTTTATTCGTCTTCCTTACCAACTCGGTACCTTTTCACAACCGGTTAGTGGTTTATGATGCTTGTTTTAACTAGAATAGTTTGTACGAATGATGATGTTCTTGTGAATCGGATGTGTATGATGATGTTAATCGGCTAACATGTTTTGATTTCGGATATATTGCATGATGAGTTTATGATATCTTGTGATTTAATGTGATTTAAACCATAAATGGTTGATGTTCATGAAATCGGCTTGCATATGTGTACTAGATAATGTTCATGATAATCGGATTGTATATTCTTGGGCTAAGAACCGAATGCTTATTAATCGACTGCATGTATGTGGAAATCGGATTAGTGTAGAGTCGATTTTGAGGTGTTATGTGATGATTTGAAACCCTCAGATGAGTATGTTCAAGTGTTTTGATTGTTGTTCATGTTATGATTATGATTGATGCTAAAAACCCTAAAATGATGAACATGTTGAATGAGGATATGAATATTTGAATATGTGTTGAATATGTTTGAATATTGATATGAATAATTGAAATCCTATACTTTGATCCGTTTTTAGTAAGTAGTAGACAAGGAAACATGTTTATGAAATATCATTGGATAGTACATAATCTCATGAAATTGTAATCTTATTGGCTAGTACAAATGCCGGCTATTAGCAGGTGTGCCAGTCGAGACCCTTGGTCTCGACTCGAGACCATGTAGATGACAACTCGAGATCCACGGTTGCGACACAGGTTGCGAGTCGAGAGCCCCTAGTCTCGACTCGAGACCACACCACATCAACACAAAACAGCATAACTCGAGATCAGGGTTGCGAGTCTCATTGCGACTTGAGACATGACCCGAGACCTCCACGGTTGCGATTCGAGAACTCATAGGTACAACTCAAGACCGCACAGTCTCGACTCGAGATCTCTAGTCTCGACTCGAGACCACGTACCCATACTCGCTGATTTGGACTTGCATTGTTACGGGCTTAGGTGTTTGGGCCGGACTTTTGGACTTTGTTTACTTATATACATGCTACTGTTCAACTCGTAGGTATGATTGTAAACCGCCATGTTTATACGTGTATGCCATGAATAATACCTGTATGCAACTTTCTAGTATACGTGTAGAAAACATACGTGCATTTCTTGGTTTGAACCTGACATGTATGATGACCATGTTAGGACGTGGTTGACCACTAGCATCTAGACTTGACTTTTCTGTGTATCTGCCGAGCAAACCAAGGTGAGTTCACACCCTCTACAAAGCATGGGATTCCCAGGGGTTGGGAATGGGGTTAAGGAACATGGATTCCTCGTCCTCCTTGGGTAGGACAGTATTGATTCAGAAATGTAATTCCTCATCCTCTGGGACAGATAACTCGTACTAGACCAAAACTCTATCACGAAGTCCCTCCTTTTTATATCGACTTAATCACCGGGCCAATGGCGAGCTGGTCATTAGTTAGATAGCGCTATTTAGGTTTGACAAACCTCACACCGTGCCGCAGAGGACGGGCGTGAATTAATGGACTATGGCACGTCGGTGATGATAGACACCGGCTCTAAGGGCACATAAACATGACTAACGGCAGTAGTCGATATGGTAACGAGTCTATTGTATACATGGGGTAGCCCCCACGGCCGAAATGCCAGATAACTAACACCGGGTAGCCCCCACGGCTGGATTGCCAGAGTAATCGGGAATAAACAAGTCACGTTTTTCAACTATGGGGTAACCCCCACGGCAGGATGCCAGATAAAGGAAACTGTTTTCGAAACAACTTAAAACGAACACCCAACTGTGAACTCACTCAACTTGTTGTTGACTCGTTACTACATGCTTTGCAGGTCAATAGGTACTTAGCTGGAGCTTGCATGGAAGAGAGTCGTTGTGGGACATGGACAGCTGGGTGCCATGTTAAACTTTGAAACAATTAAACTTATGTTGGACTTAAACGTTATGCTTCCGCTTGCAACTTAAACTATGTTTTGTTTGGACACCAATTGTATTGGTTGGATTTTATAACTACTTATATGCTTGTTCAATATAATTGGTGGCTGCATCCTGATCAGTCACGCCTCCAAGCGGTGGTATTCCGCAGGTGGATTTTGGGGGTGTGACAGATTGGTATCAGAGCCATTGGTTATAGTGAACTTGGTTTTAATAAGGGGAAACATTTTTTTTTAAAATCAGACTATAACCTGTACAGTGCTCTACGATCCACAACGACGCTTCACTCCACATGCAAGGCTCGACACTCTAGGTGATATGATCTATGTATATATTGCCTACTTGATAGTTGCATAGAACATTGCTCATGGTATGCTTGGTTAGTATAACTACTGTTGCTTGAACACGTGTGTGCTTACTAACTTCTGTCATCGCATTTTCGCGAACCCCTCTCACTCACGTTCCTCTTGATATGAAGATCATGTCTGGACGCGTTAACATGACACAAGACCAGTTGACGGCTCTAATTAACGAGTGAGTTGCTGCGGCACTTGCAGCTGCACACGCAGGAGGTATATCCTGCAGTCCAAACTCATTCTAGGATCTTTAGATCCTACCCTCGTGAACCAACCTTTGTGTTAAACTCTGTCATTTCCTTCACCCACAACAGGTCAACGTACTCAGCCACCTGTGTGCACCTTTAAAACTTTTATGGACTGTCGACCTAGTACCTTTAGTGGCACCGAAGGAGCGATAGGTCTCCTACACTGGATCCGCAGGATCGAATCTGCATTCAAAGAAAGTGAAAGCCCTACCACTAAACTAGTAGAGTATGCTGCTGGTACCTTGCAAGGGAAAGCATATTCTTGGTGGAACACACAAGTTCAGATGCTCGGATTAGTAGATGCGAATGCCACCCCCTGGAGCGATTTCAAGGATTTGATCAAGGAAGAATTCTGTCACCCGGACGACATTCTAAAACTCGAAATAGCGTACTATGGTTTGAAGATGGAAGGATCAGAGATCGAAGCGTACACAAAAAGATCCAACGACTTGGCTGCCCTATGTCATAACTTGTCACAACCCATTTCTAGACGAATCGAGCTATACCTCAGAGGCTTAGCCCCAGAAATCCAAGGGTCCGTAATTGCGGCCAACTTTTCCACAATCCAACAAGTCGTTCGTTTGGCGCACCAGCTCACTAATCAGGCAGTGGAAGAGGGCAAGTTACCCAATCATAACCCTTCCAATGCAAATGCCCTTATTGACACCAAGCATATTTGGGGTGATCACCAGGGTGAAGGTCGTGGCACTATACAACAGGACCCGCACGGGAAACTCGTACAGCAGGGGCTGAACTACCAAAATCAAGGGGGATACCTTGGGGATAAGCCGAAATGCCGTAAATGCCATCGACACCACACCGAGTCATGTGCGGGATCGTGTTGCCATCGGTGCAAGAAGGCGGGACATGTGGCGAGAGATTGCAGGAGCCCATATCCTGCAAATCGAAACCAGCAACAGCAGCAGGGTAGCAAAAAGGGGTGTTTCCGTTGTGGGGCTGAAGGCCATCTTAAGAGGAACTGTCCGCAGATGAGGCAGAAACGCGACAACAACAACAATAATCAGGGGAATGGTAACGATGGGAACAACAACAACAATGGAGCCCGGGGGCGGGTGTTCGTGCTTGGTCAAGGTGAAGCAAGGAATGACCCCAATGTTGTGACGGGTAAGTTCCTTCTCGGCGTCTTTTATGTTACAGTTTTATTTGATTCGGGTGCCGATACTAGCTACATGTCACTAGAAGTTAGTCGAATGCTTAAGCGTATTCCAACACCTATGAACAACAAGCACACGGTAGAGCTAGCAAATGGTAAGAGTTTAGAGGCCACACACGTAGTCAAGGGTTGGTTATCCAACACCGAGCAGACCTTCCCTATCGACCTTATTCCTATCGTCTTGGGTAGTTTCGACGTTGTCATTGGGATGGATTGGTTATCCAACACCGAGCAGAGATTCTTTGCAACGAAAAGATTGTTCGTATTCCTAGTTCCGGTGGTGAACCTCTCATGATTCATGGCGACAAGAGGAGTGCTGTTGAGAACATCATCTCTCTCCTTAAGGCCCAGAAGTGTTTGAGAAAGGGCCACACTGCCATTTTGGCTCTCGTTACTGACACGTCGGAGAAAGGGAAGAAGCTAGAAGACTTTCCAATTGTACGCGACTACCCTGAGGTATTTCCTGAGGAATTACCTGGTCTTCCGCCTCATCGCTAAGTCGAGTTTCAGATTGAACTAGCTCTTGGAGCTGCGCCTATAGCTCGTGCACCTTATCGCTTAGCTCCATCAGAGTTGGAAGAACTCTCTACGCAACTACAAGAACTCTTGGATAAGGGTTCTATTCGTCCCAGCTCATCGCCCTGGGGAGCTCCGGTGCTATTTGTGAAGAAGAAAGACGGTACCTTCAGAATGTGCATCGACTACCGGGAACTCAACAAGGTGACCGTGAAGAATCGTTATCCTCTACCACGTATTGACGACTTGTTCGACCAACTGCAAGAGTCGAGCTACTATTCGAAGATTGATCTGAGATCGGGATATCACCAGTTGAGGGTCCGAGAAGAGGACGTCTCCAAAACAGCTTTTAGAACGCGTTATGGACACTATGAGTTTTTGGTCATGCCTTTTGGGCTTATAAACGCACTTGCGATTTTCATGGACTTGATGAATCGAGTGTGCAAGCCTTACCTGGACAAATTCGTTATAGTCTTCATCGACGACATCCTGATCTATTCTAAGAGTTAGGAGGAACACGAGCACCATCTACGACTTATTCTGGAACTCCTTCGAATAGAACAGCTTTACGCAAAGTTCTCGAAGTTCGACTTCTGGATATGTGAAGTCCATTTCCTAGGCCACGCGGTAAACAAGGAGGGGATTCACGTTAATCCATCCAAGGTAGACTCGATTAAGAACTGGCCTGCACCTCGTACACCAACGGAAATTTGCCAATTCTTGGGTTTGGCAGGTTACTACAGGAGGTTCATTAAGGATTTTTCTAAGACTGCACAGCCTCCTACCTCATTAATGCAGAAGGGCGTTGTTTATCGATGGGGAAATGCACAGGAGATAGCCTTTCAGCATCTAAAAGATAGACTTTGTAGCGCACCTATCCTTTCACTGCTAGAAGGCACAGACGATTTTGTGGTTTACTGCGACGCATCAATTCAGGGCCTTGGTTGTGTACTGATGCAACGAGATAAAGTTATAGCCATCGCCTCACGCCAACTTAAAGTTCATGAGAAGAACTACACTACGCACGACTTAGAGCTGGGAGCTGTTGTTTTTGCACTTAAGATCTGGCGACATTACCTGTATGGCACCAAGTGCACCATTTACACCGACCACAGGAGTCTCGAGCACATCTTCAAACAGAAGGAGCTAAACATGCGTCAACGACGATGGGTCGAGTTGTTAAACGATTATGAATGTGCAATCAAGTACCATCCTGGCAAAGCCAATGTTGTGGCTGACGCCCTCAGTTGAAAGGACACTGCGCCTAAGCGCGTACGAGCTTTGCAGCTCACTATACATTCTAGTCTTCCTTCCTAAATACGAGACGCTCAGATGGAAGCATTGAAACCAGAAAACGTCAGGGCTGAAGCCCTACGCGGCTCAAGGCAACGCTTAAAACAAAAGGAAGACGGTGCTTACTACGTAACGGGACGCATTTGGGTCCCACTCTATGGCAATCTACGAGAGCTTGTGATGGATGGAGCACACAAGTCTCGCTACTCGGTACACCCTGGTTCAGATAAGATGTACCACGATATCAAAACTACGTATTGGTGGCCTAGCATGAAGGCTCACATAGCAACTTACGTCAGCAAGTGTTTGACTTGTGCGAGAGTCAAGTCTGAATACCAGAAACCCTCAGGCCTACTCCAACAACCAGAGATACCACAATGGAAATGGGAGCAAATTTCCATGGATTTCGTTACTGGCCTGCCTAGATCCCAACGGGGGAACGATACTATTTGGGTGATCGTGGATCGACTCACAAAGTCTGCACACTTCTTGGCAATCGAGGAAACGAATAAGTTCTCCACTCTAGCAGAGGTTTATCTCAAGGAAGTTGTCTCGAGGCACGGGGTGCCCACCTCTATTATCTCGGATCGAGATGCACATTTTACTTCAGAACTGTGGCAAACAATGCACAAATCCTTTGGCTCACGATTAGACATGTGCACAGCGTATCACCCTCAGACGGACGGGCAGTCCGAGCGCACTATTCAAACCTTAGAAGACATGCTTCGTGCATGTGTAATCGACTTTGGCAACAGCTGGGAAAAACATCTGCCACTTGTGGAATTCTCGTACAATAACAGCTACCACACCAGCATTAAAGCTGCTCCGTTTGAGGCATTGTACGGGCGTAAATGCCGGTCACCTCTTTGTTGGGCAGAGGTGGGGGATAGTCAGATCACTGGTCCAGAACATGTGGTAGACACAACTGAAAGAATTGCTCAAATACGACAACGCATGGCGGCAGCTCGTGACCGTCAGAAAGCCTACGCCGATAAGGGCAGGAAACCGCTAGAGCTCCAGGTTGGGGAGCGGGTACTACTCAAAGTTTCACCCTGGAAGGGTGTGGTTCGTTTTGGTAAACGAGGCAAACTTAACCCACGATACGTTGGACCTTTTGAAATCATCGAGAAAATAGGCAGGGTGGCCTACAGACTGAACTTACCAGCAGAACTCAGTGCAGTTCACAACGTTTTCCATGTGTCGAATCTGAAGAAGTGTCTGTCAGATGAGACCCACATAGTTCCTCTGAAGGAACTCACTATTTACGAGCAGTTACGATTCGTCGAGGAACCAGTTGAAATCACGGACCGGGATGTTAAGGTCCTCAAGAACACTTGAATACCTCTCGTTCGAGTTCGTTGGAACTCACATCGTGGCCCAGAGTTCACCTGGGAGCGCGAAGATCAGATGAAACAAAAGTATCCCCAACTGTTCGCAAACAGTACAACCACTACTGAGGCTGAAGCTACGGAATTTTGGGATGAAATTCCAGATCAACGGGGGGTGGATGTGACACCCTAGGAAAACCGGGAAAACCATACAACTTAACTAGCTTCCTCAGTGAGTGCTTACCAAATTTCGGGAAGAAATTTCTTTCAACTTGGGGATGATGTGACAACTCGAAATTTAGAACCTTTCGTTGTATCATGATGTAACATGCTTGAACGTTATGTGACTTGTTAACTTGTTGGCTTAATGATATAAGTGAACATCCTATGTGATTATGTGTTATGTTTATATGTATGCTTGTATGTATGCGACCCGAGACACAAGAACCCGACTCGAGACCATGCGGTCTCGAGTGAATAGTGTAACTGTTGGGCCGGTTGGGCCATGTCCCTCTTCACCCCACTCGAAAACCCACTAGGGTGAACCAACTTAAGAGCTAGTATATAACTTATACTCCTAGCCAACTTTGCCATTCTTTGGACAACACACACTCTCCTACACACACACTCCTACATTCTCTCTCACTAAAACCCTAGATCTTCCCTCCTTTCTCTCGGATCAAATCGGCATCAACAAGGAGACTCGGCTAAGCTCACCATCATCACTCGGACACTCCATTTTATTCGTCTTCCTTACCAACTCGGTACCTTTTCACAACCGGTTAGTGGTTTAAGATGCTTGTTTTAACTAGAATAGTTTGTACGAATGATGATGTTCTTGTGAATCGGATGTGTATGATGATGTTAATCGGCTAACATGTTTTGATTTTGGATATATTGCATGATGAGTTTATGATATCTTGTGATTTAATGTGATTTAAACCATAAATGGTTGATGTTCATGAAATCGGCTTGCATATGTGTACTAGATAATGTTCATGATAATCGGATTGTATATTCTTGTGCTAAGAACCGAATGCTTGTTAATCGACTGCATGTATGTGGAAATCGGATTAGTGTAGAGTCGATTTTGAGGTGTTATGTGATGATTTGAAACCCTCAGATGAGTATGTTCAAGTGTTTTGATTGTTGTTCATGTTATGATTATGATTGATGCTAAAAACCCTAAAATGATGAACATGTTGAATGAGGATATGAATATTTGAATATGTGTTGAATATGTTTGGATATTGATATGAATAATTGAAATCCTATACTTTGATCCGTTTTTGGTAAGTAGTAGACAAGGAAACATGTTTATGAAATATCATTGGATAGTACATAATCTCATGAAATTGTAATCTTATTGGCAAGTACAAATGCCGGCTATTAGCAGGTGTGCCAGTCGAGACCCTTGATCTCGACTCGAGACCATGTAGATGACAACTCGAGATCCACGGTTGCGACACAGGTTGCGAGTCGAGAGCCCCTAGTCTCGACTCGAGACCACACCACATCAACACAAAACAGCATAACTCGAGATCAGGGTTGCGAGTCTCGTTGCGACTCGAGACATGACCCGAGACCTCCACGGTTGCGATTCGAGAAGTCATAGGTACAACTCGAGACCGCACAGTCTCGACTCGAGACCACGTACCCATACTCGCTGATTTGGACTTGCATTGTTACGGGCTTAGGTGTTTGGGCCGGACTTTTGGACTTTGTTTACTTATATACATGCTACTGTTCAACTCGTAGGTATGATTGTAAACCGCCATGTTTATACGTGTATGCCATGAATAATACCTGTATGCAACTTGCTAGTATACGTGTAGAAAACATACGTGCATTTCTTGGTTTGAACCTGACATGTATGATGACCATGTTAGGACGTGGTTGACCACTAGCATCTAGACTTGACTTTTCTGTGTATCTGCCGAGCAAACCAAGGTGAGTTCACACCTTCTACAAAGCATGGGATTCCCAGGGGTTGGGAATGGGGTTAAGGAACATGGATTCCTCGTCCTCCTTGGGTAGGACAGTATTGATTCAGGAATGTAATTCCTCGTCCTCTGGGACAGATAACTCGTACTAGACCAAAACTCTATCACGAAGTCCCTCCTTTTTATATCGACTTAATCGCCGGGCCAATGGCGAGCGGGTCATTAGTTAGATAGCGCTATTTAGGTTTGACAAACCTCACACCGTGCCGCAGAGGACGGGCGTGAACTAATGGACTATGGCACGTCGGTGATGATAGACACCGGCGCTAAGGGCACATAAACATGACTAACGTCAGTAGTCGATATGGTAATGAGTCTAGTGTATACATGGGGTAGCCCCCACGACCGAAATGCCAGATAACTAACACGGGGTAGCCCCCACGGCTGGATTGCCAGAGTAATCGGGAATAAACAAGTCACGTTTTTCAACTATGGGGTAACCCCCACGGCAGGATGCCAGATAAAGGAAACTGTTTTCGAAACAACTTAAAATGAACACCCAACTGTGAACTCACTCAACTTGTTGTTGACTCGTTACTACATGCTTTGCAGGTCAATAGGTACTTAGCTGGAGCTTGCATGGAAGAGAGTCATTGTGGGACATGGACAGCTGGGTGCCATGTTAAACTTTGAAACAATTAAACTTATGTTGGACTTAAAGGTTATGCTTCCGCTTGCAACTTAAACTATGTTTTGTTTGGACACCAATTGTATTGGTTGGATTTTATAACTACTTATATGCTTGTTCAATATAATTGGTGGCTGGATCCTGGTCAGTCACGCCTCCAAGCGGTGGTATTCCGCAGGTGGATTTTGGGGGTGTGACATCGATGTCGAACACTTGTCTCACAAGGTCGAGTTTGCATCCCAACGAACATAGGAGGTTTCCTTTGACTTGCCATCAGTCGGATCCACAACAGGTTTAGTTTCAAGAAGCATCAGGGTTGAACATAATAGGAACGAAACGATTAGCTTCCAAGAAGGTGCTGGCCACCATGTTGCTGTAATCCTAGTGTCGCCCACGCCAGCCCCAAGTGCCCTTCCATGAGCATCATGTTGTTTTCGCTACGATAATTTCCACTACTGCTGTCGTTCCCCTGGTTGTTGTCATCATGGTTTAACAATGCCGATCCATGTCATAGGTGCCTTCATTTCCATACTATAGGCTATTATTACGAGTACCTTGATGTCATCGTGACTGTTGCCTCTAATGTCATTGCTCGAAACGGAGTCCTACGATCTTTCACTAACAAAGTCCATTCCTTCACATTTTTTGCCACGCCCTAAAGCGCTAATCACTGTGCTGGTAGTCACACATTCCACACTGTAATCAGTTGTCATCGCTTATGCCCCGATTAATCCGTAGGAGCTGAATCCCATAAATCGCCGACTTGGGTTAAGGATTCGGTTGAAGCCAATTTGCTGATGCTCGTTGCCAGTAGCCAAGGTCGTTCTAATACTGAGATTGGTGAGGTACTACGCTCATTCTCTTTCCCATCAATCTTGCATGCGATGGAGTAATACACGGTACGTTGCCAGAGTGTTGTAGAAGTGATCTCACTTCGAGGTCTAAGACATTAATACATTGAGTTCCAGCAAACGAAGAGGAGCGAGAAAGGTATAGTCCAATCACTTGACGCTGCGACATCCAACTCAAGGACGCTCGTACTAGCACCTAACATTCTTCACAGTTCTCTAGGCGTTCAGATGGGTGTTCAGGAAATATTTGATAGCATCGAGTTTCGCAAAGATTCAGAGAGGATTGAAAATATCATGTTCGAGTAGGAGACAATCACTGCTATGACTCTTATAGACTGTTGCGTTTATCAATGATAAAATAACTGAACATAACCCCTTTTTCACTTGTTAAGCCTCACTGGGACTCACATGCACCCCGCATTATTATTATGTATGCACCCACAATAATATTGCGATTTGCATGCTCATCTCAGTTCCTCCTAACTCATGTCAAATGGTTCCTCAAACTCATCATAATGCTAAACAGAGGTTATCAACACGACAAGACCACTGAAATCCAAGGACTACAACATACTAACAACGCATCATAATGTAAACAAGCAATTCATGCAGTTATGCTATCGTGACGAGTGGGTGTCCATATGCTACATCATAAACAAGTGTTCACTAGTCATACAGTGCAATGAGTAAACGAGAGATGAACCTTGCAATCTGGAGCTGAGTGTCATGGTCGTATTCAGAACTTGTTCGGTTATAGTCTGGTTTTATAAAAACGTTTTAAAACCAAGTTCACTATAACCAGTGGCTCTGATACCAAACTGTTACACCCCCAAAATACCACATGCGGAAACACCGCGGGCGTGTGACGTACCAAGATCTTAGCCACCAATCACACTGAACTCATACATATATTTAAATAAAACTTTCATTCATTAACGAAAAGTATTACAAAACGTTACATATCATTCATTGTATACAGCGGAAGCATAACTCATTTATTAAGTGTTTCATAAACCGTGTGTACATAACCATTAGGCTTGTATTGCGATTCCCAGTATCTCGACCCATGACCACTCCAGCATCCCAGATAGCAAGTCCCAATGATATAAACCTATAGACCTACAAGCAAGCAGACAAGTGTGTCAGACGACGCTGGTGAGTTCAAAGTTTTGTTAACGTGTTTAGATACCAGTTACCAGATTAAAACATTTCACAGATGCATTCTTGTTAATCACACGCTTACCGCCGATGGCTCCAGATTATTTGCCCTAAACCCCAATGCCTCTATCAAAGCAATGGTCATGATGGGGGTCATTAGTTCATCACCGACCTCCCCGGTACGGTGTGAGGGTGCCAAACCTAAGTAGCGCTACTAACTAATACCCAGTTGCCTCCCCGACAACAATCGGTAGGAGGTACTTTAGTGATAGATATTGACCTGCATTAACCAACAACCCAGGTTTAACATTCCAGTCAAACCCACATACCCGATGTTCCACCCCGGAACGTTTACCAGATGTCCCTCCCCGGGACGCATGCTTGGAAAAAGAGCAGTGAACTCACCTTAGATTGCTCGGTATGTTACATTACACTACTTGTTCCAAATTGATCAACCAAACCCAAGTGTGGTTGCCAATAACAGTCAGTTCCATGTATTCATTATTCACGTAATCATCGCACGCATTATTCAAGTAATAAACAAACCAAGTATATATCATCATGTAAGTCATAACAAGTATCCAGTTCATAGTTACGACACAAGTTCATGTTACACCAAAGCACATGTCGAATGGTTCGGTTCACATTCAAGTAACCAGGTTAGTTGTAACTAGAAATCATGCAACGTAATAAGCCAATTGTCCTTGTGTAATCATCTAGCAAGCACACGAGTTCACATTACAGTTTCATGCCCCAAACAAACAATTTACGGTCTAGTACATTATTCCCGTAGACGTGCAGCCCATGTGGTTCAGGCCCAAACATACTTATCCATATCAAATTAAGGCATGCAGCCCGGTTTATGTGTGAGGCCCATTTATGTGTGTGACTAGCCTAATACCCGGCCCATATACATGCCAAACTAAGATCCGTGCGGCCCAATTTACTTAACATCATTTAAAGTGTAAGTCATGTGAAGTGTATTGATGATTTTGATCCATTTTTAATAATTGCCATTGAAATTCGATCATTTGAGGTCCACTAAACAAATTACACCTTCAATTTTTATTTTGATAAAAGTTAATCAATCTGATAGTACACGTGATGTTGTCTGGATATACATAGACACTTCTTGAAACATAAGGCAAGCAATATTCAATTATATTCATATTGACTACTGTTCCATCTAAGATCATCTCGACAAAACCATGCATGTCGAAACTTCCCCATATTTCGTCGGGTTTCGCATGACGAAACATCCCCATGTTTCGTCGGTTACCTATGACGAAACATCCCCATGTTTCGTCGATTACCTATGACGAAACATCCACCTGTTTCGTCGAGATCTGATACAACGCCTTGTCATCTAACAACAGTTAACAGTTAACATTCTCTGCAGGTTCACAAGATTAACCGAAGGTTACTTCATACATTCTAGCAATTTACCTATGACCATTAATGTGTTTATCCTCATTCCACACCAATTCATTATCATTCTCATCAACAGGAACAACTAGGTTAATCGCGACAACAAGTATTTATCATGCTATTAATCCTACTACACTAACTGGATTTCAACAATTCATCAGATTCATTATCATTATCAATTACATGGCACGTACGCATGATCAATACAATCAACAAGTACCCAACACCATCTAGTTATCTTTATTACGAATTTCATACGTTGTGTGTAAACATAACCCTAGTCAACAAGAATTACTATCGCATAAACAATAAGGATTGAGAGTAACAATACTAACCGAATGATCTATGCTTCGAAAGGGGGGGTCTGCTACTGCTGGTTACCGAAGACAGGCAGGGGGTGTGTAAGGGTTTTATTTTATTTCTTGTGATAATGAGAGAATTGTATGGGATATGCACGTATAACTAATTGGAACAAGTGTGGGCCGAACCCACTTTGTTTGTTTATATCTTGTTTGGGCTTCTAATACGCTGGGCAGAAGTACCAACACTCAAAGGTGGGCCGATCCACATTGAGAATAGTGTAGGGTTTTAGAGTGTGAGCATGCGGTGTCACACCCCCAAAAATCCACACGCGGAGTATCACCGCTTGGAGGCGTGACTGACCAGGATCAAACCACTAAACATATTGAACAAGCAGGTAATTAATTGTAAAAGTCCAACCAACACAATTAGTGTCCAAAACAACCATAGTTTAAGTTATGAGCGGAAGCATAATGTTTAAAACCAAAACACAAGTTTAAATATCCCAAAGTTAAACATGGCACTCAGCTGTCCATGTCCCACAACGACACTTCCCATGCAAGCTCCAGTTAAGTACCTATTGACCTGCAAAGCATGTAGTAATGAGTCAACAATAATGTTGAGCGAGTTCACAGTTGGGTGTTGGTTTTAGTTGTTCCAACAATAGTTCCTTTAACTGGCATCCCTGCCGTGGGGGTTACCCCATATTTGAAAACGTGATTAGTTTAACCCATTAACTCTGGCAATCCAGCCGTGGGGACTACCCCATGATAGTTATCTGGTATTTCGGCCGTGGGGGCTACCCCATGTTTACACTAGACTCGTTACCATATCGACTGCTGACTAAAGTCATGTTTAAGTGCCCTGAACTGTCAATGTCTATCATCATTGACGTGCCCAGATCCATTAGTTCACGCCCGTCCTCTGCGGCACGGTGTGAGGCTTGTCAGACCTAAATAGCGCTATCTAACTAATGACCCGCTCGCCATTGGCCCGGCGATTAAGTCGATATAAAAAGGAGGGACTTCGTGATAGAATTTTGGTCTAGTAAAGTTATCTGTCCGTAAGGACGAGGAATTACATTCCTGAACCATTACTGTCCTACCCAAGAAAGGACGAGGAATCCGTATTCCTTAACCCCATTCCCAACCCCTGGGAATCCCATGCTTTGTAGAGTGTGAACTCACCTTGGTTTGCTCGGCAGACACACAGAAAGGTCAAGTCTAGATGCTAGTGATCAACCACGTCCTAACATGGTTATCGTACATGTCAGGTTTAGGTTCAAGTAAAGCACACATAGGTTTACACGGAGATAGCAAAGTCACGAACACATACAAATCTTGGCATCACATAAACAGTCAAAGTGCATAGCATATTCATACTTGTACGATCCGAAAGATATAGCCCAATAATAGTCGGCCCAACATGTTGTGCGTTCAGCATGGCCTTGTGAGATCCACAACATGTTGTGCGACTCCGTTAGCCACCCGGCCCAAAATAACAAGAAGCCCAATTAACATAAGTCGTTCCATAAGTAACCAGCCCAAACAATGTAAACATGGATCCCTTGTGCGATCCGAGAACCCTTGTGCGATTGGCTAATCCGGCCCAAACATATACCCGGCCCAACAGTCAATTAACATTTCAACTTGTGCGACTAAAGATATCTTGTGCGATTGACAAGACTTGTG
Source organism: Helianthus tuberosus (assembly GCA_030545235.1). Classification (NCBI taxonomy): domain Eukaryota; kingdom Viridiplantae; phylum Streptophyta; class Magnoliopsida; order Asterales; family Asteraceae; genus Helianthus; species Helianthus tuberosus. The sequence continues at coordinate 50,164,010 of CM060443.1, read as the reverse complement.
CGGCTGGTCTCTTGTGCGAAGGGACCTTTTGTGCGACCAGGATGTCTTGTGCGAGTGGACCTCTTGTACGACCAAGAGGTCTTGTGCGATCAGTTTTATTGATTCGAATAATATGGAAATCAGTTACACAGCTTTTATCTTGCAAACAATTACAAAGTTTCCTTTTATTTTATCAATTAACAACTTAACAGTTTCATACATAACTAATATTCGATCAAACAAGGGTTTTTAACATCTAATTCATATGAACCCTAAATAATTAAAAATCATGAGTAACAACTTAACAACACATAAACATATTAACATGGATCTCGATCACTAACCTACATCCGATTATGACAACACAGTGATTCATTCAACTCTTAATACATCACAGTCGATTTCATACTTTCCATCCTAATCATGATGCAAACAATCCAAGAACATGACATACTAGCCGATTATCATTACCATACTTATCCGATTTGGCTAGAACATCATCATATGAATAACAATCCAAAACATATAACATAATAGCCAATTTAACAAGCATCAACAAATATAATCCGATTAATGTGAATCATTAACAATACATGCATATGGGCCGATTTTAAGAACACTAAAATTTAATAATTTATATCATGTTCAATCATCTACCAAAACAATCATCAAAGTAACACACTAACCGGTTGAGAAAGAGAGTTATCCGACTCAAGGAGTGATCTTCGAGAGAAGGGGAGGAGAGCACTAGGGTTTTTCATGTGTTGTGTGATTAGCAACAAATGAGAAAACAGCTCCCTAAGGGTGTGTGTGAGCGAATAAGAGGAGTGGGCCGACCCTTACTTAGGTTGCCCTTGATCCGAATACAAGTTGTGGCCCGAATGGGCTTGTGCGATCGGGTGAGTGTTGTGCGTTTGAGTTGTTTATATATGTACATACATACAACACAACATATATTCATATAACATTCAATAACATAACCTTCCACTAAATCATCCAATTCACATAGTCATATAATGTTTACGTTACATCAAGGTACAAAGATAGGTTCGAAAATACGAGTTGTCACATTATCCCCAAGTTGAAAGAAATTTCGTCCCGAAATTTAGCACGTACTCACTGAGGAAGCTAGTTAGGTTGCATGGTTTTCCTGGGGTGTCACATCCTCCCCCCGTTGATCTGGAATTTCGTCCCGAAATTCTGTAGCTTCAGCCTTAGTAGTGGTTGTACCGTTTGCGAACAGTTGGGGATACTTTTGTTTCATCTGATCTTCGCGTTCCCAGGTGAACTCTGGGCCGCGATGTGAGTTCCAACGAACTCGAACGAGAGGTATTCTAGTACGTTTGAGGACCTTAACATCCCGGTCCGTGATTTCAACTGGTTCCTCGACGAATCGTAACTGCTCGTCGATAGTGAGCTCCTTCAAAGGAACTATGTGGGTCTCATCTGACAGACACTTCTTCAGATTTGACACGTGGAAAACGTTGTGAACTGCACTGAGTTCTGCTGGTAAGTTCAGTTTGTAGGCCACCTTGCCTATTTTCTCAATAACTTCGAAAGGTCCAACGTATCGTGGGTTAAGTTTGCCCCGTTTACCAAAACGAACCACACCCTTCCAGGGTGAAACTTTGAGTAAGACTCGCTCCCCAACTTGGAGCTCTAGTGGTTTTCTGCCCTTATCGGCGTAGACTTTCTGATGGTCACGAGCTGCCGCCATTCGTTGTCGTATCTGAGCAATTTTCTCTGTGGTGTCAACCACATGGTCTGGACCAGTAATCTGACTATCCCCCACCTCTGCCCAACAAAGAGGTGACCGGCATTTACGCCCGTACAATGCCTCAAACGGAGCAGCTTTAATGCTGGTGTGGTAGCTATTATTGTATGAGAATTCCACGAGTGGCAGATGCTTTTCCCAGCCGTTGCCAAAGTCAAATACACATGCCCTAAGCATGTCTTCTAGGGTCTAGATGGTACGTTCCGACTGCCCATCCGTTTGCGGGTGATAGGCTGTGCTCATATCTAATCTTGAGCCAAAAGACTTGTGCATTGCTTGCCACAGTTCTGATGTAAAACGTGCATCTCGATCCGAGATAATAGAGGTGGGCACCCCGTGCCTCGAGACAACTTCCTTAAGATATACGTCTGCTAGTGTGGAGAACTTATCCATTTCCTTGATAACCAAGAAGTGAGCAGACTTTGTGAGTCGATCCACGATCACCCAAATTGTATCGTTACCCCGTTGAGATCTAGGCAGGCCAGTAACAAAATTCATGGAAATTTGCTCCCATTTCCATTGTGGTATCTCTGGTTGTTGGAGTGGGCCTGAAGGTTTCTGGTATTCCGCCTTGACTCTCGCACAAGTCAAGCACTTGCTAACGTATGTTGTTATGTGGGCCTTCATGCTAGGCCACCAATATGTAGTTTTGATATCGTGGTACATTTTATCCGAACCAGGATGTACTGAGTAGCGAGACTTGTGTGCCTCGTCCATCACCAGCTCTCGTAGGTTGCCATAAAGTGGAACCCAAATGCGTCCTGTTACGTAATAGGCACCGTCTTCCCTCTGTTCTAAGCGTTGCCTTGAGCCGCGTAGGGCTTCAGCCCTGACGTTTTCTGGTTTCAAGGCGTCTATCTGAGCATCTCGTATTTGAGAAGGAAGACTAGACTGTATAGTGAGTTGTAAAGCTCGTACGCGCTTGGGCGCAGTGTCCATTCGACTGAGGGCGTCAGCCACAACATTGGCTTTGCCTGGGTGATACCTGATCGAGCATTCGTAGTCATTCAGTAGTTCGACCCATCGTCACTGTCGCATATTAACAACTGCTCCCAGCTCTAAATCGTGTGTAGTGTAGTTGTTTTCATGAACTTTGAGTTGGCGTGAGGCGTAGGCTATAACTTTATCCCGCTACATCAATACGCAACCAAGACCCTGAATGGATGCGTCGCAGTAAACCACGAAGTCGTCTGTGCCCTCTGGAAATGAAAGGATAGATGCACTGCAAAGTCTATCCTTTAAGTGCTGAAACGCTAACTCCTGTGCATTTCCCCAACTGTAAACAACGCCCTTCTGCGTTAGTGAAGTAAGAGGCTGTGCAATCTTGGAAAAATCCTTAATAAACCTCCTGTAGTAACCTGCCAATCCCAAGAATTGGCGAATTTCCGTTGGCGTACGAGGTGCAGGCCAGCTCTTGATCGAATCTACCTTGGATGGATCAACGTGAATCCCATCCTTGTTCACTACATGGCCTAAGAAATGGACTTCACGAAGCCAGAAGTCACATTTTGAAAACTTAGCGTACAGCTGTTCTGCTCGAAGGAGTTCCAAAATGAGTCGTAAATGTTGCTCGTGTTCCTCCTGAATCTTCGAATAGATCAGGATGTGGTCGATGAATACAATAACGAACTTGTCTAGGTATGGCTTGCACACTCGATTCATCAAGTCCATGAAGACCGCAGGTGTGTTTGTCAGCCCAAAAGGCATGACCAAAAACTCATAGTGTCCATATCGAGTTCTAAAGGCTGATTTGGAGACGTCCTCTTCTCGGACTCTCAGCTGGTGATATCCTGATCTCAAATCAATCTTTGAATAGTAGCTCGACCCTTGCAGCTGGTCGAACAAGTCGTCAATGCGCGGAAGAGGGTACCGATTTTTCACAGTCACCTTGTTAAGTTCACGGTAGTCGATGCACATTCTGAAAGTACTGTCTTTCTTCTTTACAAATAGCACTGGAGCTCCCCAAGGCGATGAGCTAGGAAGAATAAAACCCTTATCCAAGAGTTCTTGTAGTTGCGTAGAGAGTTCTTTCAACTCTGATGGAGCTAAACGATACGGTGCACGAGCTATGGGCGTTGCTCCAGGAGCTAGTTCGATTTGGAACTCGACCTGGCGATGAGGCGGGAGGCCAGGTAGTTCCTCAGGAAATACCTCAGGATAGTCGCGTACAATTGGAAAATCTTCTATCTTCTTCTCTTTCTTTGAGGTGTCAGTAACGAGAGCCAAAATAGCAGTGTGGCCCTTTCTCAAGCACTTCTGAGCCTTAAGGAAAGAGATGATGCTCACAACAGCACCACTCTTGTCGCCACGAATCATGAGAGGTTCACCACCTGGGCGAGGAATACGGACAATCTTTTCGTTGCAAAGAATCTCTGCTTGGTGTTGAGATAACCAGTCCATTCCAATGAGAACGTCGAAACTACCCAGTGTGATAGGAAGGAGGTCGATCGGGAAAGTGTGATCAGCAAGAACAATATTACAACCCTTGACTACGTGTGTGACCTCTACACTCTTACCATTAGCTAATTCTACAGCGTGTTTGGGGTTCAAAGGTGTTGGGGTACGCTTAAGCAGTTGACTAACTTTTAGGGACACATAACTAGTATCAGCACCCGAATCAAACAAGACAGTAACGTAAAATTCGTCGAGAAGGAACTTACCCGTCACAACATTTGGATCATTCCTCGCTTCTCCCTGGCCAATAACGAACACACGGCCCCTTGCGCCATTGCCATTGTTACCCCCGTTGTTCCCATTCCCCTGATTGTTGTTGTTATTATTGTTCTGGTTCCTGTTCAGTTGGGGACAATCTCTCTTGAAGTGGCCTTCAGCTCCACACTGAAAGCACCCTTTGTTGTTACCCTGTGGCGGCTGTTGCTGGCGTTGATTTTGTTGAGCTTGTTGTTGTTGACGGTTCTGGTTTGCGGGGTATAAGCTTCTACAATCCTTTGCTGCATGGCATGGCTTGTTGCACCGATGACAGTTACCCCTGGTGCATGGCCCGCTGTGATGTAGATTACAGCGATTACATTTAGGGTGATTCCCCTTGTACACACCATGACTTTGGCTACCAGATGATTGCTGACTAGGACTCCTATAGTCGTCAGTCCTTCTCTGCTGAGACTGAGATTGCACAGAAGTTGAACCTTTGCTTGAAGCTCCATCCCATTTTCTCTTATTGTCACTAGGAGCATCCGAAGTAGCTGTAGCACTTATTCGCTTTGGTAACATGTTCTGCTCCACCGCCTGATCGGTGAGATGGTGAGCCAACTGAACAACCTGCTGGATGGTGGCGTGGTTTGCTGATGTCACATGACTTTGGATTTCTGGCACTAAGCCCTTGAGAAAAAGTTCAATATGCTTAATTGGAGGGTCCACCATAGTTGGACACAGTAATGCAAGCTCATTAGATCTCTTAGTATACGCCTCAATTTCTGACCCCGTCATCTTGAGGTTGTAGAACTCGACTTCCAGCTTATGAATGTCGTCCCGACTGCAGTATTCTTCCTTGATCATCTCTTTAAAATTGTTCCAGGGGGTGGCGTTAGCAGAAACCAACCCCAGCATTTGGACCTGAGCGTTCCACCATGTGAGGGCTAAACCCTCGAGAGTACTGGTAGCATACTTCACCCTGCGTGCCTCAGGGCATTCACACATTTCGAACACAGACTCTAGCTTCTCAAACCAGTGGAGGAGACCTACTGCTCCTTCAGTGCCGCTAAAAGTAGTGGGTCGGCAGTCCATAAAAGTTTTGAAGGTGCACACAGGTGGCTGAGCATGCTGACCTGTTGTGGGTGTAAGAAAGGACAAAGTTTAACACAAAGTAGGTTCACTAGAGTAGGACCTAAAGATCCTAGAATGAGTTTTAAACTGCAGGGTATACCTCCTGCCTGTGCGGCTGCAAGTGCCGCAGCAACCTGTTCGTTAATCAGAGCCGTCAACTGGGCTTGAGTCATGTTAATGCGTCCAGACATGATCTTCATATCATGGGAAACATGAGTGAGAAAGGTTCGCGAAAGTGCGATGACAGAAGAGAGTAAGCACACACGTGTTCAAGCAACAGTAGCTATACTAGCTAAGCATATCATGGGCAAAGTTCTACGATATCTAGCATGTCGGTAATAAAACATAAACCATATCACCTAAAATGTCGAGCCTTGCACGTGGAGTGAAGCGTCGTTGTGGATCGTAGAGCACTGTTACAGGTTATAATCTGGTTTTAACAAAAATCATTTCCTATATTAAAACCAAGTTCTCTATAACCAATGGCTCTGATACCAATCTGTCACACCCCCAAAAATCCACACGCGGAGTATCACCGCTTGGAGGCGTGACTGACCAGGATCAAACCACTAATCATATTGAACAAGCAGGTAATTAATTGTAAAAGTCCAACCAACACAATTAGTGTCCAAAACAACCAAAGTTTAAGATATGAGCGGAAGCATAATGTTTAAAACCAAAACACAAGTTTAAATATCCCAAAGTTAAACATGGCACTCAGCTGTCCATGTCCCACAACGACACTTCCCATGCAAGCTCCAGCTAAGTACCTATTGACCTGCAAAGCATGTAGTAACGAGTCAACAATAATGTTGAGCGAGTTCACAGTTGGGTGTTGGTTTTAGTTGTTCCAACAATAGTTCCTTTAACTGGCATCCCTGCCGTGGGGGTTACCCCATATTTGAAAACGTGATTAGTTTAACCCATTAACTCTGGCAATCCAGCCGTGGGGACTACCCCATGATAGTTATCTGGTATTTCGGCCGTGGGGGCTACCCCATGTTTACACTAGACTCGTTACCATATCGACTGCTGACTAAAGTCATGTTTAAGTGCCCTGAACTGTCAATGTCTATCATCATTGACGTGCCCAGATCCATTAGTTCACGCCCGTCCTCTGCGGCACGGTGTGAGGCTTGTCAGACCTAAATAGCGCTATCTAACTAATGACCCGCTCGCCATTGGCCCGGCGATTAAGTCGATATAAAAAGGAGGGACTTCGTGATAGAGTTTTGGTCTAGTAAAGTTATCTGTCCGTAAGGACGAGGAATTACATTCCTGAACCATTACTGTCCTACCCAAGAAAGGACGAGGAATCCGTATTCCTTAACCCCATTCCCAACCCCTGGGAATCCCATGCTTTGTAGAGTGTGAACTCACCTTGGTTTGCTCGGCAGACACACAGAAAGGTCAAGTCTAGATGCTAGTGATCAACCACGTCCTAACATGGTTATCGTACATGTCAGGTTTAGGTTCAAGTAAAGCACACATATGTTTACATAGAGATAGCAAAGTCACGAACACATACAAATCTTGGCATCACATAAACAGTCAAAGTGCATAGCATATTCATACTTGTACGATCCGAAAGATATAGCCCAATAATAGTCGGCCCAACATGTTGTGCGTTCAGCACGGCCTTGTGAGATCCACAACATGTTGTGCGACTCCGTTAGCCACCCGGCCCAAAATAACAAGAAGCCCAATTAACATAAGTCGTTCCATAAGTAACCGGCCCAAACAATGTAAACATGGATCCCTTGTGCGATCCGAGAACCCTTGTGCGATTGGCTAATCCGGCCCAAACATATACCCGGCCCAACAGTCAATTAACATTTCAACTTGTGCGACTAAAGATATCTTGTGCGACTGACAAGACTTGTGCGACTGGTCTCTTGTGCGAAGGGACCTTTTGTGCGACCAGGATGTCTTGTGCGAGTGGACCTCTTGTGCGACCAAGAGGTCTTGTGCGATCAGTTTTATTGATTCGAATAATATGGAAATCAGTTACACAGCTTTTATCTTGCAAACAATTACAAAGTTTCCTTTTATTTTATCAATTAACAACTTAACAGTTTCATACATAACTAATATTCGATCAAACAAGGGTTTTTAACATCTAATTCATATGAACCCTAAATAATTAAAAATCATGAGTAACAACTTAACAACACATAAACATATTAACATGGATCTCGATCACTAACCTACATCCGATTATGACAACACAGTGATTCATTCAACTCTTAATACATCACAGCCGATTTCATACTTTCCATCCTAATCATGATGCAAACAATCCAAGAACATGACATACTAGCCGATTATCATTACCATACTTATCCGATTTGACTAGAACATCATCATATGAATAACAATCCAAAACATATAACATAATAGCCAATTTAACAAGCATCAACAAATATAATCCGATTAATGTGAATCATTAACAATACATGCATATGGGCCGATTTTAAGAACACTAAAATTTAATAATTTATATCATGTTCAATCATCTACCAAAACAATCATCAAAGTAACACACTAACCGGTTGAGAAAGAGAGTGATCCGACTCAAGGAGTGATCTTCGAGAGAAGGGGATGCTTGCCGTCGGCTTAGGGAGAGAGGAGAGCACTAGGGTTTTTCGTGTGTTGTGTGATTAGCAACAAATGAGAAAACAGCTCCCTAAGGGTGTGTGTGAGCGAATAAGAGGAGTGGGCCGACCCTTACTTGGGCTGCCCTTGATCCGGGTGAGTGTTGTGCGTTTGAGTTGTTTATATACGTACATACATACAACACAACATATATTCATATAACATTCAATAACAAAACCTTCCACTAAATCATCCAATTCACATAGTCATATAATGTTTACGTTACATCAAGGTACAAAGATAGGTTCGGAAATACGAGTTGTCACATGCGGTCCGATACATGTGCGGCCCAAATAAGAAGCGTAATGTTTAACGGGGTTATAATGCGCGTTTAGGTTTAATCAAGATTATAATAACACAAAAAGAAAAAACAAGTTTCATCTAAATAAGGAACGTTGAATAGGAATAATGATAGTTAGGATTACTGGATTAAGCGGGGCACAAACCTTGAAAGTTCGGATTGTCACATCATCCCCAACTTGAAAGAAATTTCTCCCCGAAATTTGATAAGCAATCTAAAACAGCACGATGCTAGCTCAGGATGACTGTGGATTTACCCGGGTGCCACAGAATGGATTCCTATCAAAGAGACTACCGATTAACGGGTTGGACATGAACAACCGCCAAGAACTGTTGAGTGATCAGACGGGGTGATTCCCATCCGATCGAATGACTGGGACCTGGTGGAGGTTCCGTTGTTTGACACGTTGTCATACCGTCTCGGCTCAAACACCAAAACTTTCTAAACTTAGCAAAATTCACAGATTTCAGAACGACAAGTTTCCAAACGGGTTGACGTCCGAACGGATAGCCATCCGATCGAACGACAAACCGACCAGACGACTTGAGGTTTTCAACACTTAACAATTTTTACAAAAAGAAGATCAATTTCAGCGAACCGCCATCCGAACGGACGGCCATCCATCCGGATGACCTGATTTGTAGGAACACTTCTTGTTTTGTAAAATGCTACAACAAAAACTTCAAAGTTCCATCATACACAAACACATCCATCCCAGACGAGTGACCATCCGTTCGGAGGGTCATCCGATCGGATGACAATCCGTCCCACAGTCACTTGCCTCGTTTTACACACCGTTCAACGCTTATACTATCGTACTGTGTTCAGGCTAATTCCTCAGTGCTCCCTTCAATCCAATCACGGATTGTGTTTAGTAGCTACCATCTCTGTGAGTATACTCGAACCCTTTTTGCTTTAAGTACTTTTGGGTGTTACATACGTTACTTATATCAAATCACATCGATCACACAACGCAAACACTTTTATACGCTAACCGCTCTCGTATGTTATACGTGTTACTCGATGAATGATTGTATGTTATGTTTACATAGTGATTGTTGCCTGACACCTTAGCAACGATAGTACTATAGTTTGGACTTAGCACCTGTCGTGGACAGGGGTTGCTAAGGGTATTTCTTCACGTGTCACGGTGGTGAGATGTGTTGCGCACTCTACAACTCGCAGTCACGTCTGTGCATATTTCATTGTCGATAACTTACTTGCTTCACATTACTACCTGTTACGTGTTGGTTATGCGTAATTCGCTTTCGCTACTATTATACTACTAAACTTGTATGCTCACCTTTACACCATGTGTATTGACTTTTATTTTAACGTACGTGACAGGTATTTAGGGTGTTTGCTCTGTTTGCTGGAATCAAGCTAGGATGGAGTCTAGAAACAAATAATTAATATTTTGAGTTGTCGGAACAATGATTTGTCTTGAGATCTCTATGTCTGTAATAACTGTTTTATTTTGATAAGTTATGGTATGGGACATAATGTTAATTATCTGGTAAATTAGTTTTTATGGATTTTTCCTGGACAATCTGTTTCGCTCAGTTCCGCGCCCTGATGTTTCCGCCATCGGTTGGGGTGTGACAGATTGGTATCAGAGCCATAACTATAGGGAATTAGGCAAGACTCGACCTAGTCTGGGTCAATGTCTTAGAATTAACCTAGTCTATAGTCTAAGTACCAACAACACCGCCTCGTGCAAACTTAAGAGGATGTCAAGTAAGGATTCTCGCTCGAATCTACTAAACTCTACAGACTTGCGCGAACATCGCTTACTACCACTTCGCGCAAGATCAGCCTTTCCTAAGGCTGGCAAAACACACAAACGAATGATCTGGTCGAGATTAGGTGTGAAAGCCGCAAACTCTCAATCCAATCACTCGTTCCACGCGCCTTTTCACTATAAACACGAGAATCTGCATTGAATCAGGAGTGAAATCCATATTTCAACGAAAATCTCCCTCTCTATCTCGTGATTTTATCAGACAAACAGAGATAAAGTATTAAGTCAGGGGTGAAACCCGCATCTTAACGACTTAATCCGCTCTATACTTTGGGATTTACAAAACTCTCACCAAAGTCTCGATGGATTCCAACGACTTGAGTTGTGAAAAAGACCGAAAGGATGCGTGCCACTCACCGCATGCCGGTGATAGAGCACAGTCTATTAGGTCAAAAAGGACTTCGAGTACATCCTTGAGAAAAGTCGAATCACTTTGGTAAGTCACAGTCTAGCACACCCAAGAAGTTCCAATTTTCGCTGATTTTACGCTTATCACTTTTATGTGTTCTGATTCTGAGGATCGCCACCGCTGACTCTGTGAATTATCGTTTTTATGTGAGATTTTTACATGTTTTTATGTGAAGTTATGCGTTATTTATATTTCGGTTTTGGTGATTTACTCGCTTTTCATTCATCGCTTTGGTAAACGTGCACGACACGCACAGCTATTCACATCTCAAAACACTAACAAATCATAGACACAACCCAAGCTAACCGCAACGCTGCTCGCTGTTTACGTTACTCGCAATCGCTACTCGCATTCGCAACTCTCGATCTCTTTTCGGAGCTTTGAACTATAAGGGAACATGTTTGCAATACATAGGTGAATACGTGCAAAATATAGTGGAATATGTGCTTACGTGAATTACGTACTTCTGTGCTTATGTGCCTCTGTGTTTACATGCTTATGTGCTTATGTGCTTATATGACTTATGTGCCTAAGTAATTGATGTGTTCCTGAGCTTTTATATAAAGTAGCTTTGGGTGAGATAATAGACTATACTCGACTTAATCGAAAATTGTGTTTGATTCCTGTGACGATGTCTATTGCAGACAATGTCGTCATTCGGGTCTCACACTGCTCGCTCCGCTCGAAGTAACCATGAGGACAAACGCATCGCTACTCTAGTCACAAAGCAGATGGCTAAGGTCATTCCGTAAATTGTCAGCGAGCTGAATGAAAACGCTAGCAAGTCCTCTGAAGAATCTAGGACTGATTCTCCTAAGTCTACTTTTAGCTTCAAGCATTTTAAGGCTTGCGGCCCCAAAGAATTCACCGGAGAAGATGGGCCTACTGCCATGTTTCAATGGTTCGATTCAATCGAAGTCACCCTGCACCAGAGCGGCTGTCCTAATAGTATTCGCACTGTTAACGCCACTGGCATTTTCCAATCCAGGGCTCTGGACTGGTGGACCGCTGAAAGAAACAAGCGCGGAAATGATGCAGCCTATGGGCTTACGTGGGATGAGCTGAAAGAAATCATGATGAAAGAATTATGCCCTCCCCATGAGCTTCAGAAGCTGGAGTATGAGTTTTGGCACATCAAGCAAGAGGGTGGCAACAACGCTGGTCTAACTGCCCGCTTTAAGCAGCTAAGCATAATCTTTCCTGGTCAAGTCTCTACTCCAGATGTCACCATCAAGAAATACATTCGTGCTTTACCGGATTGTGTTGCGGACTTTGTGCAAGCCGCCAAGACTTCAACGATTGAGGAGACCTTCCTGCTCGCTGCTGAGATAAATGACAAGCGAGTCAGGGCTGGTTACTTCAATAAAACCACCAAAAGTCTTCACTAAGTTACCGCTGCTCCCACCGCTGAAACCGCCACTCCGCAATCTTCAAAGTCTGCACGTCGCAAGCGCAAGAACAACAACAACAACAACAAGAACTGTGCTGTCACTAACGCTCCTCTCACCGCCGCTCCACTCAATGCAGTCCCTGCTCAACAGCAGAACCAGAACTGCCAAGTAGCGACACCTGCGACCAATGCACCGCTGGCCAAGCGTGCATATACTGGTCCACACCCTCTCTGCCCTACTTGTACGTATCATCATCCTGCTGGAATCGCATGCCGGTTTTGTATCCACTGCAACCTCTACGGCCATTTCACTGCCAACTTCCGTACTGGTCCCCGCCAAGCTTAAGCTCAAGTTCAATCTCCTGCCCCGCCAGCTCTACTTCCCGCTCCATAGGGACAACAAGCAGCTCCTGCTCCCGCTGCTCACGCAAGAGCCTGCTATGCGTGTGGTGATCCCAACCACTTCGCAAATGTCTGCCCGAACAGGGTGGTGAAGCAAGAGCAATAGCAGCAACCAGCGCAACAACAGCAGCAATAGTAGCAGCCAGCTCAGCAAGCAGCCTGTGGGCGAGTCTTCAACATCAACGCTCGCCAGGCTCAAGCAGACAACAATGTGGTTAATGGTACGTTTCTCGTAAATGGTATATATGCTTCGTGTTTGTTTGATACTGGAGCCGATAACTGTTTTGTATCATTCGAATTCGAAAGGCTCCTAAACCATAAATGCGTTAATCTCCCATCAACCTTCGACGTAGAAGTTGCCACTGGAAGAACCGTCACTGTTAGTTCCGTTCTATGTGATTGTACTCTGGAACTCAACAATCACGTTTTCCCGATCAATCTTATTCCGATGCAACTCGGAAGTTTCGACGTTATCATAGGCATGGATTTTCTTCGTGAAAATCATGCTAAAATTGTTTGTTTCGATAAGATGATTCGCTTTTCTCTCACAAACGGTGATCAATTGTGTGTTTATGGAGAAATCGCTTCAAAGAAGTTACAACTCATGTCATGTGTCCAAGCGAGTAAGTATCTCCGCAAGGAATACAGAGCTTTCTTGGCACACATCGTAGTAGCAGAGAAGGAAAAGAAAGGGAAGACAATGGGAGAAGTACCTGTGGTTCGTGATTTTCCTGCCGTATTTCCTGATGATTTACCTGGCTTACTGTCATCTCGTGATATCGACTTCTGAATTGATCTCATTCCTGGAGCTAATCCTGTCGCTAAAGCTCCCTATCGAGTCACTCCGTCAGAAATGTGCGAACTCTCGAGTCAGCTCCAGGAATTGCTTGATAAAGGCTTCATTCGCCTAAGCACCTCTCCTTGGGGCGCACATGTCCTCTTCGTCAAAAAGAAGGACGGATCGTTCCGGATGTGCATCGACTACAGGGAATTGAATAAGCTTAGTATCAAGAATCGCTATCCTTTACCTAGAATCGATGATTTGTTTGATCAATTACAAGGTGCTAGGTGTTTTTCCAAAATCGATCTACGTTCAGGCTATCACCAGCTATGAATTCAAGAGGAAGATATACCAAAAACCGCTTTTCGAACCCGATACAGCCACTACGAGTTTGTTGTTATGCCCTTTGGTCTTACTAACGCTCCCGCAGTCTTTATGGATCTAATGAATCGCGTGTGTAAACCCTATCTCGACCGATTCATCATCATGTTTATCGATGATATCCCGATCTATTCCAAGTCAAAAGCAGAACACGCGCGACATCTCAATTTGATTCTTGAACTACTCCAAGGAAACCGCCTTTATGCCAAATTCTCCGAGTGCGAATTCTGGCTCGAGGAGGTTCAATTCCTCGGTCACATTGTCAATAGTCAAGGTATTCATGTCGATCTCGCGAAGATCAAGGCAGTTAAGAGTTGGGTTACACCAAAGAAACCGTCCGAAGTTCGTTCTTTCCTCGGATTGGCGGGTTACTATTGCCGATTCATCGCCGATTTTTTGAAAGTTGCTATCCCGCTTACTTCTCTTACGCACAAGGAGAACCTTTTGTTTGGGAAACTCAACAAGAGGAAGCCTTTCAAACTCTCAAACTTATGCTTTGCAACGCTCCTGTACTTACTCTACCCGACGGAAACGATAACTTCATAGTCTATTGCGATGCCTCTAACCTCAGCCTCGGTTGTGTTCTTATGCAACGGGACAAGGTTATCGCGTACGCCTCTCGTCAGCTCAAGATCCACGAGAAGAACTATACGACCCATGATCTCAAGCTTGGTGAAGTTGTTTTTGCGTTAAAGATACGACGACACTACCTGTATGGTACAAAGTGTACGATCTTCACATATCATAAGAGCCTACAACACCTCTTGAGCCAAAAGGAACTGAATATGCGCCAACGATGATGGGTTGAACTTCTCAACGATTACGACTGTGAGATTCGTTACCATCCAGGCAAAGCTAACGTCATTGCCGATGCTCTCAGATGATGAAGCTATTTGCATAGCATTCGTAATACTCAAGCCCAACACAATCCCGAAACTCTTATTCGCGAAGCCCAACATGCTTTTCTTACCGAACACACCTTGAAGAAAGAAAGGATCATAAATAACGACGAACAACTGGTGAATAAATCGAATGGTATATTCCATTATCTTGACCGAATTTGGATTCCCAAACGCACCAACTTACGAGAGATTCTGCTAAACGAAGCCCACAAATCTCGATATTCTATTCATCCCGGTGCTGATAAGATGTACCAGGACCTTCGCTACAAGTACTGGTGGCTGGGCATGAAGAAAGATATCGCTATCTATGTTTCGAAGTCCTTGACTTGTTCAAGGGTCAAGGCTGAACACCAACGCCCCTCTGGCTTACTCGTACAACCCGAGATCCCTATGTGGAAATGGGAGAGCATAGCTATGGACTTCATAACAAAACTTCCGCGCACGCCATCAGGTCACGATAGCATCTGGGTTGTCGTTGATCGTCTTACTAAATCTGCTCACTTTTTGCCGATACGAGAAGACTTTAAGTTAGAACGATTAGCACGAATCTAGACCGACGAGATCATTTTTCGACACGGGACGCCTCGTGATATCATCTCTGACCATGATGGTTGGTTTACCTCGCGCCTTTGGGAAACGTTTCAATCTGCTCTCGGTACTACTCTTAATCTAAGTACCGCTTTCCATCCCCAAACCGACGGTCAGACTGAACGAACGATTCGTACCCTTGAAGACATGCTCCGTTCGTGTGTCATAGATTTCGGTGGTAATTGGGATACTCATTTGCCCTTAGTCGAATTCTCGTATAATAACAATTATCACTCTAGCATCCAAATGGCACCATTTGAGGCATTATACGGAAGAAAATGTCGATCGCCTATTGTATGGCACGAGATCGGGGATGCGCAAATTACCGGTCCTGTGCTGTTGCAAGAAATGAATGACAAGATCCTCCAAATCCGATATAATCTCTTGAAAGCTCGGAGTCGTCAAAAGAGTTACGCCGATAGAAGCCTCAAGCCCCTTGAATTTGACGTTGGCGATCACGTACTCCTAATGGTATCACCTTGGAAGGGGGTGATCAGATTCGGCAAGACAGGAAAGCTCGTGCCTCGATATGTCGGACCCTTTAAGATTCTGGAAAGGATTGGTAAGGTGGCCTACAGACTCGAACTACCGGAGGAACTCAGCAACGTTCATCCGACTTTCCACGTCTCGAACCTCAGGAAGTGCCTCGTCGAGAAGGATTTACAAGTCCCACTTGAGGATCTAGAAGTGGACGAAACATTACACTTCGTGTAAAATCCTGTCGAGATCATGGACCGAGAAACCAAGACACTTTAACGCTCACGCATTCCCATTGTGAAGGTTCATTGGGAAGGCAAACGCAGTGTCGAGTTCACTTGGGAACTCGAAAGTGACATGAAGGCTAAGTATCCACAGCTCTTCGTTACGCCCACTGCTTAAATTTTGGGACAAAATTTCCTAAAGTAGGGGAGGTTGTAACAACCTGACTTTTTGAAGTCAAAGTCAAAGGAAGAAAATATTGCTAATTGGAATCTTTCATTCCTTGCTTAATTATTACTTGTACCAACTGAATCGTTAGACGATACTTTGATTTATGATAACTTAGTTGTATTATATGGAAGTAACAATGCGATAAAGATAACGAAGCGCTAATCTACTTGTACGCTATCACATCGCTATCGCATCGCAACTCGAATTACAGATTATGGATATTGTTTTGCGTGTGTGTGCCTTTATGTGTTACTTGTGCATGTTTATATTGTTTGAGGTGATTATTCACAAACGCAATCGCAACACAATCACATCGCAAACTTGGATAATAAGTTTTACTTTATGGTAGTTAGTAGTTATGTTATTGGTGTAACTAATGTGTAATACTATCGCATCGCTTACTCGCATCGCAACGCTCAACGCACGAAATGAAACATCAAAAACCAACACACCAAACCCATCCGATCGAATGACCATTCATTCGATCGAATGGTCATCCGTCCGAATGACCATCCGATCGGATGGCCATCCGATCGGATGGCCATCCGATCGAACCGCCTTTCGCTCCACCTCATTGCACCGCCTTTCCTCTTTTGTCATCTATAAATAGCACATGTCACATCATGAACAGTGATGTGACTGCTCTCTTGTCCAACCAACGCACTTTGGGCTACTTTCTCTCGATTTCTCGCTATTCTTGTAAGTTTTCAACCCAAATCTTGTACTTCTATCATACACACATTTTCTTATCATTTTCACCATCAAATCTCATCATTTCACCATGAAATCTGCTTATTTGGGGTGTTCAAGGGTGATGTCATCATGAAGTTCTTATGAACCTTGAAGTGTGACATCATCTTACCAAGAACCACTCAGATCTACAAGATTTCAACATTTTTAAATACTAATTTCACCTAAATCTAAACATTTCCAAATCAATTTAAACTTCTTTCAACTCTTTTACACTCTTTTACTCAAAACCGATAGAATTAGAGCTCGTTCAGACCTTCTACTTGTTTTATAGTGAAGGGTTGGACTGAGAATGGATTCCTATCAAAGAGACAACCGGATAACGGGTTGGACATGAACAACCGCCAAGAACTGTTGACTGATCAGACGGGGTGATTCCCATCTGATCGAATGACTGGGACCTGGTGGAGGTTTCGTTGTTTGACACATTGTCATACCATCTCGGCTCAAACACCAAAACTTTCTAAACTTAGCAAAATTCACAGATTTCAGAACGACAAGTTTCCAAATGGGTTGTCGTCCGAACAGATAGCCATCCGATAGAATGACAATCCGACCGGACGACTTGAGGTTTTCAACACTTAACAATTTTTACAAAAAGAAGATCAGTTTCAGCGAACCGCCATCCGAACGGACGACCATCCGAACGGACGACCATCCGACCGGACGACCATCCGTCTGGACGACCATCCTTCCGGATGACCTGAATTGTAGGAACACTTCTTGTTTTGTAAAATGCTACAACGAAAACTTCAAAGTTCCATCATACACAAACACATCCATCCCAGATGAGTGACCATCCGACCGAATGGTCATCCGTCCCACAGTCACTTGCCTCGTTTTACACACCGTTCAACGCTTATACTATCGTACTGTGTTCAGGCTAATTCCTCAGCGCTCCCTTCAATCCAATCACAGATTGTGGTTAGTAGCTACCATCTCTGTGAGTATACTCGAACCCTTTTTGCTTTAAGCACTTTTGGGTGTTACATACGTTACTTATATAAAATCATATCGATCACACAACTCAAACACTTTTATACGCTAACCGCTCTCGTATGTTATACGTGATACTCGATGAATGCTTGTATGTTATGTTTACACAGTGATTGTTGCCTGACACCTTAGCAACGATAGTACTATAGTTTTGACTCAGCACCTATCGTGGACGGGGGTTGCTAAGAGTATTTCTTCACGTGTTACGGTGGTGATATGTGTTGCGCACTCTACAACTCGCAGTCACGTCTGTGCATTTTTCATTGTCGATAACTTACTTGCTTCACATTACTACGTGTTACATGCTGGTTATGTGTAATTCGATTTCGCTACTATTATACTACTACACTTTTATGCTCACCTTTACACCATGTGTATTGACTTTTATTTTAACGTATGTGACAGGTGTTTAAGGTGTTTGCTCTGTTTGCAGGAATCAAGCTAGGATGGAGTCTAGAAACAAACAATTAATATTTTGAGTTGTCGGAACAATGATTTGTATTGAGATATCTATGTCTGTAATAATTGTTTTATTTTGATAAGTTAAGGTATGGGACCTAATGTTAATTATCTGGTAAATTAGTTGTTATGGATTTCTCCTGGACAATCTATTTCGCTCAGTGCCGCGCCCCGATGTTTCCGCCATCAGTTGGGGTGTGACAAATATCCTAAGGAGATCGTGTGAAGACTTTCATGATTCTCGGATAGTTTGTTGTTAGGATTTTTTCTAGTTTTATAGGGGAAAACAAGCTCTTTTTAGAAACACACCAGTTTACACTCGAAGTCTCTGATATTCATTGGCGAACACACACACTCACATTAGCATTTCGTTGTATTGAGCTTGTTATCTTCCAAAGTTGTAATCTTTCTTGTGCAATATAGTTGATAGTGATAGTTTTCACTATCCGAGGTTTTTTATGCCGGAGATCATTCATTGATCAAGGGTTTTTTCCTCGTATAAATCCTTGTGCTCATTGTCATTTTCTTTTGATAATTGTTCATACATTTGTTCATCAACTTAAGCACTCAACCTCACAAAAATCAGATTTGGTTACATTATCCTTTTGTGATTTTTGACCAAAACAGTATGTTTTTAGGCTTTTTAAGTTAATTTTTTTGTTTTCTCATTTAAACTAGTTTTCTCATGATCCATCCCCTATATATATATATATATATATATATATATATTACCATTTTAGTTGACATGGATTCCATCGTTAAAGAAATAAATTTCTTATGACTGATTGTTTTTTGAAGGTTATTAACTAAGAAAGATGGTGGTAATAATTTAACGAACAAATTAGATAATGTTAGTATTTAATGCAATGAAGGAAATGTTATGTATTATGAGTATAGATGATTTCAAATGCAATAAATTATGAAAACTACTACACTATATGATATCACACTATTTCCTAATGAACTCAAAATTTAGTACAAGATGGTAGGTAGTATCTGATTATTAGTCCATAAGCATTTAATAACAGTTTAAATGTTTTTAATGTTATACGTCTTGAACAATCAAGTTGTCAACAAATCATATAGCCGTGTTAATGCTCATAAATTTTAAATAATGTCAATGAGGTAGTGGCGGAGTGGTTGGGGATAGACTTGGTGTTTCTTGCGACCCAGGTTCGACTCTCACTCTTCCTATTATTTTATGCGGCATCCAGGTGAAGGGCAAATACGGGTGGTGCAGATTCGTCTTGGATGGGAGGCGAGGTTTTACCGATTATTTCACTGTCGTGCCTTCGGGCGGGTGGAGTTTAGGTTTCCGCGCATCTGGTAGAGCCAAGGGGCTGGCGGCGGTCAAGTAGTCGACCTTGGCAACAGAGTCCGGCGTCATGGTGGTTGGCACGTCGTTTCTTGCCGTTCAAAACAAAATAAATTTTAAATAATGAAAATATTGGTTCGCGTACACGTTAAAGACGATTTGCTTTGCTTTCTAATAAATTACGTATTCTTGTTCTTGACATTCAAATCCGTTACTTTGTAGTACTGGTATTTTCGCTAGTTATTTATGTTTCGTATTGTTATATAATTAGTATATATTGAAGCATGCAATAGACCTTAGATCTTGCGCTCATTATTGCATGTTTCTTTAGACATACGTCAAGACACGTTTATTACTGATATGACCTTGTACTCTGTCACCCGAGCGATTATATGTTAAGACTTGTCATTGGGGCGTCAACGACATGGCACTCATTGTGACGGTGCGTAACTAAAGTTCACGACGTCTCTAACTTGTATTGGTTTAGTACCTTGGCCACTTAGAGGCGAATAGATCGATCTTAGCTCTAACTCTTGACTCCTATTTGAGATTGTCACACCCTGACTTTTACGGAAGCGTTATTATGTGTGACTTGCTTAATATCATTGCCTCAACCATAACAAACAACTATATGATAAAACCCTTGAAAACTTCCAAAGCCCGCCAGATCCATACTCAGTTTCCTGAAATACATGTAGTTTGAAAACATCAACAATAGTTGAGCGAGTTCAAGTGTTTTGTATGTGTGTACGAATAAACCTTGTAATCATTGTAAGTATGTATGTATTTGTAAATCCCAGTAAGAAAGCAAACAAGGAAACATATCAATTAATGGTCTGCAAGGCCATTAACATGTGTGCAACGGCGTAGTAAGACATAGTCACCTCATGGGCCAAACCCCGGTCCACATGGGTGTGGGCTCGCTACACCCAAATAGATCTATCACTCATGCCCCTCGGTCTTTATACGAGGATTAATGGTCTTAAGTGTGCGCCTACCCATTCACATGATCTAGCAGTTCATTCCTTAGCTAACCATACCATATGTAAACATTTGTAAACATTTTGTAACATGTACTTCACCCCCGAAGTTATAAAACTGAAAACAGTTAAACAAAAGGGGGACATGAACTCACAATCTTGCGTTCTTCGTATCCAAATGTAACCCAAAGCCGCTACTCGTGTGCACGACTACCTACAACGTACTATGGTTTATTAGACGGGCGGGTCGGGCCTTGACTTAGTATTAATTAGTGTCTTTGAGTTACGTTTCATTGTGTCATCAGTATTATCCCAAGTTATATAATTATTTGTCAAAATAATAAATATTTTAACTTAAATTATATTTATTAAATTTTGGAATAATTGTTAAAATAATATATTTTAACTTGTCACACTTATGTATTTGAACAAGTATAACTTCCCAAGGATGGGTGTATTTATACTCGTATTCTTAACCTTGTGTATTTTTGCCAAGTATCGGTGGCGTATTCCGGTGTATTTATACGTATGAGAATACGTATTCTTATTTGAGTTTATTAAGTATCTTATACTTAATTTTGTATTTACTTTTCCTGAATAATACTCTTAATAAATATTTGTCAATATATATTCTCAAAATATATATCTTAAGAAATATTACATAGAAAAATTATTTAAAATTTTTCCCTTGGCAAAAATATTTATAATCTTTATATAATCCTCAAAAATAATATATTTTCAAGTCTGACTTAGAAAATATATATAAATCTATTTTTCAACCAAAAATAATATGTTCCAAGTTTATTTAAGAAAATATATATTTTCTCCCAAAAATAGTATATGTTCTAATAAATTCAAGAAAATATATATTTTTATTTACCCCAAAGATAATATATTTTCTTCTTGTCCAAAAATATGATATAATTTTATAATAATTGTAAAAATCATATTTTTGTTCTCTTGTGTCCAAAATACTATTTACCAAATATACTTACGAATTAATTCCAGAATATTTTTGTAAGCTATATTCCTTGTTCGGTTTACAAAAAATTGAAAGTTTACATGAACTTGAAAGTTTACAAAAAATTGTAGTAACTTACTAGTGTGTTTAGTAGGCTTAGTTATCCTTTAAAGTGTGGTTGTTTATTTAAAAACATCATTTTTAAAGAATTTAGATCTTCACAACTTGTAAATCATTTTTCTAAAAATGTTTCTTCTTGAGTTGTTTTGTTACATATATATTTCTACACTTATTTAACCACTAAAAATATGGTTAATTTCTTTAAGAACCATGCTTAAGTAAATCTTGTATTTTTAACTTGGTTACTTGAAAAATCATTCATGAAATAATAGATTTACAAGACTTTATATTTACTTTGATCATCATTTTACAAGAAAAACAATTTACACTTCAAGTTCATGATTTACTGTAACACCCGTCTAAATTTTTTTTCTTGATTTTAATAATGGATTATACCATTGTAAATAAAAGTTGCTTACTTAACATAAATTTCATACAAGAAGTTCACAAGTAGCATAAACCATAGACCACTAACGACTAAGTTAAAACATTTCAAAAGTTGCTTAACAATTGTTTACAACCCATAAACCAAGTCTAGTAAAGATTTAAAACATTGCAGAAGCTTCAAAAGTAGTGTTCGGTTCTTCGTCATATGCTTGATCGCCATCCGTAAGTTCACCAAGATCACCTAATGTCAAAACCACATCAAGGGTTAATTTTGACAATAATAAAACACTTATAATCGAAATCTAGCATCAAAACGATTGAAAACAATTAAAATTTCTCGGATCAGGTCGCTCGCGCCCCGCGAGAGATGTTACGCGGGCCGCGAGAACCCCTCGCGTATCGCGGCGCATGTCGGGTCACCTTCCGCGTGGCGCGGGGGATCGGGTTTTCCAGCAGCTTTGATATGTGGTTGAAAACCGGTGTTCGTTATTGCGTAACTTGGTGTTTTTACATAAGTTTCAATCTTGAATGGCCTGCTTTTAAAAAGATTTGTGTTATGCAGGTTTAACGAAGTTTAAGGAGCTATTTGGGAGCTTTACAGGGTCACCGGGTCGAAAACCAGAGCAGCGAGACGCGTTACGGATCAACCGGGAGTACGAGATACGAAAAATGGGAAGTTGGTGTTCAAGAACCCGTCGGCGACGGGGTATAACCCGTCCCGGACGGGCCCCAGAAAGTCCCGTCGGCCAGAAACACCCGTAACCAGACAACTAACCCGTCGGACGAACAAGTGAAAACAAGAGCCCGTCGGCGACGGGTAGCACTTTTCTGAAACGGGAATTGTTGAGTTTTTGGGTTAAGGTCGATTCTCATTGGTTCTCTTGGATTTCAAGTCGTAAGTTACACTTGGTGTGGAGTTTGAATCTTCATCTTGGAGCCTAATTGGGAGAACATTCACCTACCAATTCTATCTATCATCAACCTACAACCCGAATCATCATCATCCAACAAACAATCAAAAACATACAAACCCTAATTCATCCAATCCATCAACCATCTCACCATCTTCAGCCACAAACCCTAATTATCCATCATTCCCTAATTACCCTTAACAAATAGCTAGTGGTAGTGAGGGGTCGAACCACGAAGAGTATGTGGTTTGTGTATGGATTCGAATGAATTATAACAAATGTCACGATATATAAAGCTTGCTAGAATAATTTTGTGTTTTCGTTTAATTGAGAGATATGATTTTTAACTAAATGAATTGATGAGAATGATTAACGACTACTACTTAACGATTGCAAGAAAAATGGTTACTAGAACAATAATAATAAAAAGGAATCACACCCGGTTTCGGTAATTGTTAACCTAGAATTTCTACAAGTTTTAGTTTCAACTCAAATGCATTCGATTAACGGATTTAGTGTACCGTGACTTAGGTGCTACTAGCTATCAACGTCCCGAAGAACGGACAAAAAGACACTTTGTAATCAACACAAGTAAATCCTAACAACGACAATGTACAATCACATATCACCATTTCGCAAAGTCATAACTTTTAACATCGTTCGACAATTCACGAATTCGTAACAAATGTAATACTATTGTCAAAAGTTTCAAAAACCAAACACAAATTGTCACTAAGATGAAACAAGAACAATTCGAAACACTAAAATCAATAACTACCTACACGGGGGTGAAACCGAGATGATTAGCCGCTCATGGTTGATAAAGCTTGATCACCGGAAGTTTGGAACACGAATGATGTCATTTTGAAGCTTGTAGGATGAAGGAATGATGGATAATTAGGGTTTGTGGATGAAGATGGTGAGATGGTTGATGGATTGGATGAATTAGGGTTTGTATGTTTTTGATTGTGTGTTGGATGATGATGATTCGGGTTGTAGGTTGATGATAGATAGAATTGGTAGGTGAATATTCTCCGAATTAGGCTCCAAGATGAAGATTCAAACTCCACACTAAGTGTAACTTACGACTTGAAATCCAATAGAACCAATGAGAATCGACCTTTACCCAAAAACTCAACAATTCCCGTTTCAGAAAAGTGCCACCCATCGCCGACGGGCTCTGGTTTTCACTTGTTCGTCCGATGGGTTAGTTGTCTGGTTACGGGTGTTTCTGGCCGACAGGACTTTCTGGGGCCCGTCCAGGACGGGTTATACCCCGTCGCCGACGGGTTCTTGAACACCAACTTCCCATTTTTCGTATCTCGCACTCCCGGTTGATCCGTAACGCGTCCCGCTGCTCTGGTTTTCGACCCGGTGACCCGTAAAGCTCCCAAATAGCTCCTTAAACTTCGTTAAACCTGCATAACACAAATCTTTTTAAAAGTAGGCCATTCAAGATTGAAACTTATGTAAAAACACCAAGTTACGCAATAACGAACACCGGTTTTCAACCACATATCAAGCTTATGTTTTGTGAGCTGCATTTTCTGCTAGCTTCGGAAAACTCAGATTTTAACTTAAAATGTGCATATCTTTTGACTCGTAAGTCCGTTTTAGGTGATTCTTTTTCCTATGCGTCTGTAAATTCATTACCGACATGCCTATTACAAATTTCATACCGAACAATTTGTTTACGGACCAAAATATTATATGTCCATTTGCAATTATTCGACCCACTCTAACTTAACCATTTCATTACCATTTAACTAGTAAACCTAAGGCGTTTATTACCCGACTTCGGGGCTTATTATCACTGGCACTTCATTACCAAACTTATGGCTTCGTGCTCTTGTGACCATTTCCGCCAATTCCGTCTACTTAAAATTTTAATACTTACAAGAATCATTATTCGACCCGTTTGGTCCATCTATGGAAAATCCTCCATTTTTTATGACAACCAAACAACTACTAACCAATTCTTATCCTACGAATTTAAGTAACGTATAAGATTGCTACATCCAACATAATTTTTATCACTAACGCATAGTTTAACAACAATTCATCGAATGTAACGGATCAAGTTACATACCTTAATGCACGCCCTTCAACCGCAAATCACCACCGGCTTGTCCACTCGACATTCCGGCATCCTTTCCTATAGAGTTCAATTTTATCACATTTAGAACTCTTTGTAATCACACTTTGCATAATAGCCAAAACATCACAATTAGGTGTTTTAACTACAAAATTCTAGTTTCGAGCCTTCTTTGAGGCATTTCAACAAACACTTTAAGGGCATAATTTTACATGTTTATTTATCAAGTCTCTAGCTTATCTCTTAGCCCTAATTTCACATCAATCAACCATTTTACATGATTGTTAGCTTCTAAATTTCTGAAATCACTTCAAAATTGTCAAATTACACTAGAACAACGCCTGATATCCTAGTGTTCATCAATTTACACATAACCATTCATCACCTACAATGGTGTTCATAGTTTTTACTAAAATTTCACATGATTTCAACTTGTATTTGTCTAGGGTTTGTCCCTAGACACTATAGTTGCTCCTAAATCATCATAAGACACACATGCAACCATAATTTCAGATTCTCACAATTTCATGAGAATTTCAAGTTGAGAGTTTTCATTAAATTTTACATACCTTGTAATCCTCTTGCGATGAGGATCACGATTCTAAGCTCGGATTTCGTTTTGGACCAGATTTGCACCTCCAATTTGAGAGTTTTAGTGAGTTTCTAGGGTTTGGAGCATGGGGGTCGCCCTGCTCTTTCTTCTGATCGACCAGACACCACTTTTGGGGTGTTTGGTTTATTTTTTATTTGTTTTATCAATTTTAGTTCCAATTTTAACAACTTAGGTCCTTCAACTTTGTTCAATCATATAGTTTTGTAGCTTTTAACCCTATTATAAGTTATTTCTAGACTTGTAACTAACTAGGTTAAAATTCCTAGTTAGTAAATTCCCGTTTATTTATACTTTATAATTCTAATATAAAGTTTTATATTTTCGGGGTGTTACAAGTCCACCCCCCTTAAAAAGGGTTTCGTCCCCGAAACCGAATTACGTAACAAATAAACTAAGGTAGAGTCGTCGCATCTCCTCCTCGGACTCCCACATGGTGTCCGAGCCTTTTCTATGCTCCCATTTGATTTTGACTTGGTCGATTTGTTTATTTCGTAAGTGTTTGACCTTTCGATCTAAAATCTCCACCGGTCTCACAGCATAATTCAGACTATTATCCACTTCGATATCATCGTAATGGATATAGGCTGTTTCGTCTGCTAGGCACTTTCGTAATTGTGACACGTGAAACGTGCTATGAATTCCACTTAGTTCCTCCGGTAGCTCAAGGCGGTAAGCTACCTTGCCGACCCTTCCGATAATTTTAAATGGTCCAATAAACCTCGGGCTTAGTTTCCCCCTTTTTCTGAATCTAATAACGCCCTTCCATGGGAAAACTTTTAGAATAACCATGTCGCCAACGTGGAATTCGATTGGCCTATTCCTTTTATCAGCATACGCCTTTTGCCTGTCTTGAGCCGCTTTCAAGTGTGCACGAACCACATCAATCTTTTCATTAGTGGCTTGTTCTATATCTTGGTGGGCAAGTTCACGTGGACCCACTTCACCCCAACATACCGGGGTTCAGCACTTCCTACCATAGAGCATTTCGTACGGTGCCATCTTAATACTAGATTGGTACCTATTATTATACGAAAACTCGACTAACGGTAGGTGAACATCCCAACTTCCTCCAAAGTCGATTATACACGCCCGTAGCATGTCCTCCAATGTTTGTATTGTTCTTTCACTCTGTCCATCTGTTTGAGGATGGTACGCAGTGCTAATGAACAATTTAGTTCCCATTTGCTCTTGGAAATCTCGCCAGAAATTTGAAGTGAACCGGGTATCCCTATCAGACACGATGGATACCGGTACTCCATGACGTGCTATTATCTCATTAGTGTAAACTTCTGACATCTTTTCTGACGTATAAGTCTCACGAATCAGAATGAAGTGAGCACTTTTTGTCAATATATCCACCACTACCCATATGGCATCGAAACCCCGATTTGTCTTAGGCAATTTGGTTAGTAGGTCCATTGTAATATGTTCCCATTTCCAAACCGGGATTTCTAACGGTTGGAGCTTGCTGTATGGTTTCTGGTGCTCCGCCTTGACTTGAAAACATGTCAAGCATTTTTCCACATACTTCGCCACATCCCTCTTCATTCCAGACCACCAATAATTTTGTTTCAAATCATTGTACATCTTGGTCGCACCCGGATGAATTGAATATCGGGATTTATGAGCTTCATCAAGTAGAAGCGCCTTCACCTCACAAGTATGTGGAACCCATATCCTTCCGGATCGAGTCTTCAATCCGTTATTCCCATTCGACAAATCTTTCAACTGACCGATTATTCTTTCTTTCTTCCAATTTTCCTCTTTCACTGCTTCTAATTGCGCCCCTCGAATACGTTCAAGTATACCCGAGGTCACCACGAGCTGCATCGACCTTACTCTTATTGGGACATAGTCCACTTTTCTGCTCAAAGCATCCGCCACCACATTTGCCTTTCCGGGGTGGTAGTGTATTTCACAGTCAAAATCTTTCACTGTTTCTAGCTATCGCCTTTGTCGCATATTTAACTCCTTCTGATCGAAGAAGTATTTCAAGCTCTTGTGGTCGGTGAATATGGTGCACTTTACCCCATACAAGTAGTGCCTCCATATTTTTAATGC
Source organism: Helianthus tuberosus (assembly GCA_030545235.1). Classification (NCBI taxonomy): domain Eukaryota; kingdom Viridiplantae; phylum Streptophyta; class Magnoliopsida; order Asterales; family Asteraceae; genus Helianthus; species Helianthus tuberosus. The sequence goes on along the minus strand of CM060443.1, from coordinate 50,136,286 downwards.
AAATACCACCGCAGCCAACTCGAGATCGTGCGTGGGATATTTCTTCTCGTGTATCTTCAATTGCCTCGAGGCATAGGCTATTACCTTGCCCCGTTGCATCAACACGCATCCGATCCCCGATAGTGAAGCATCCGAATAAACCACCATGTCTTCGACTCCGTCCGGCAATGTCAGTACCGGAGCTTGACTTAACCTTTCTTTTAGCGTTTGAAACGCTCTTTCTTGATCGATACCCCAAATGAACCTTTCTTTCTTCCGGGTTAGCTTTGTTAGCGGTGACGCAATCTTGGAGAAATCTTGAATGAATCTCCTATAGTATCCCGCGAGCCCCAAAAAGCTTCTAATTTCCGAAGGGTTCTTCGGGGAATTCCATTTTGACACGGCCTCAATCTTTGACGGATCCACCAATACTCCGTCGGCACTTATGATGTGGCCAAGGAATTGTACCTCTCGTAACCAAAAGGCACACTTACAGAATTTCGCATACAACCTTTCTCGTCTAAGTGTCTCTAACACTTCTTGCAAGTGGTGTGCGTGTTCAGCTTCACTTTTTGAATATACCAAAATATCATCAATAAACACGATGACCGACTTATCCAACATTGGCTTGCAAACCCGATTCATGAGGTCCATGAAGGCCGCGGGTGCATTTGTTAGCCCAAATGACATCACGAGGAATTCGTAATGTCCGTATCTCGTGCGGAAAGCCGTCTTCGGCACATCTTCTTCCTTGACCTTTAGTTGTTGATACCCCGATCTAAGGTCAATTTTTGAAAACCAATTCGCACCTTGTAATTGGTCGAATAAATCATCTATCCTCGGAAGCGGGTATCGGTTCTTTACCATGAGTTTGTTTAACTCCCGGTAATCGATACACATGCGCATGCTTCCGTCTTTCTTTCTCACAAACAATACCGGTGCGCCCCAAGGAGACACACTTGGCCTTATGAATCCCTTGTCAAGCAGGTCTTGAATTTGGGACATCAACTCTTGTAATTCCGACGGTGCGAGTCGGTACAGAGCTTTTGCTACGGGTTTTGCGCCCGGAATCAATTCGATCCCGAACTCTATTTCCCGTTCAGGCGGTATTCCCGGTAAATCCTCCGGAAACACATCTTCATAGTCTCGTACTACCGGTACATCTTCAATCTTCCGTGATTCTTTCTCGGACTCATTTGCGTATATCATGAATGCCTTGCATCCTCTCTTCATAAGCTTGTGAGCTTTCAACATTGAGCATACTATGGGGTTACCTCCTTTTTCGCCATAGATGGTGACGTGTTTCCCGCTTGGAGATGTTAGTTTTATCTCTTTACGAAAACACACGACTTTTGCACGGTGCTGAGATAGCCAATCCATCCCAACGACTACTTGAAATTCCCCCATTGACATCGGGATTAAGTTTATCAAGTACTCCTCATTGTCGATGCTTAATTTGCAGCCTCGACAAACATCACAAACTATAAAACTTTTGTTGTCCCCTATTTCAACTTCTAAGGGCACAGATAATTTCGTTAATACAAATGAAGGATGTCGAATAAATCCATGCGAAATGAAGGATTTATTCGCACCCGTATCGAACAATACACGTGCTGGAATTGAGTTAATTGTGAATATACCTGAAACCAAAACGGGTTCTGTTTTCGCTTCAGCCGCAGTAAGTTGGAAGGATCTAGCCTTCGCTTTGGGAGCTTCTGTTGGAGACTCTTTTGTGTCTCTCTTTCCCACCAACTCGGGGCATTCAGATTTCTTGTGACCTGGTTGATAACACTTGTAACAAATAGAAAGTTTTCCGGGACATAGCGATGCAGTGTGCCCCGTCTTCCCACATACCGGACACGGCTTGTCTTTGAAGAGACACTCACCCTTGTGCCCCTTTCCACATACTTTACAACTTGGCGACCCGCCTTTAGTCTCCGCCTTCTTCCCCGATTCAGCAGTTCTAGCTTTCTTTGTAGGGCTTGGATTCACATCTTGTGCCCTCCGCTCGCCCCTTTCTACTTGTTTCTTTAACTTTATTTCCCGCTCCCAGGCGGTGTTGATAATCTCCGTGAGGGTTTCATACTTTGACGGAGTCATGAACTCACGGTATTCGGCACTCAGCATGTTGTAATAGTAATATATCTTTTGCTCTTCAGTGGTGACTAACTCGTCACAGAATCTCAGCTTATCCATGAAGATGCCCGTGATCTTTTCAATTGTTTCACCCTTTTGTCTTAGCTGGATGAATTCTTCTTTGATCCTGTTAATAACCGCTTTGGGAATGTGGTGTTTAAGGAATGGTACCTTAAACTCGTCCCAAGTCATAACCCTCTCCGCTTCGGCTCCCATTTCCTTCTTTTTGTTATCCCACCAATCCTTGGCTTGATTTCTCAATTGGCCCGTTCCGTAAGCAACAAAGTCTCCTACATCACAATGGGTCCGTTCAAACACCCTTTCGACATCACTTATCCATCTTTGACAAATTATCGGGTCAACCTCCCCGTTATAGATTGGCGGTTTACACGCCATGAATTCCTTGTATGAGCATCCTTTACGTTCTCCCGTTTTCTCCTTCATAAGGTTGACAATATCCTCCAACCTTTTAACTCGCTCTTCAACAAGCGACAACACCGTGTTTTGAATTTTGTCTAAAAACCCGGATAGACTTCCTTCAATTGCCTTCCCTATCTCTTCGGCAATTATCTCTTTCATTTGTTCGGTGCTTGTTTGCACCGAATTATCATCATTCCCATCAGACATCTTGAAACTGAAATGTTTACATTTAAACGTTAAACATTTCATTTATAACATTGCTTCATTTGTTTCGGTTTAGCCAAGTTCCTAACTTGCTTTAACCGTTCACGTTTAATGCACTTTCTGGGTTTGAGTGTGTTAACACACTCTTCCCATGCATCTCAATTTATTTCTCATTCTCACATAAGGTATAATCTACTAACATAAATAAGTTAATTCTTACCGGACGATCGATCAAGCTTGAACTGAACACTTTGTTGACAACCTTAAGCTCTGATTACCAACTTTTAACACCCGTCTAAATTTTTTTCTTGATTTTAATAATAGATTATACCATTGTAAATAAAATTTGCTTACTTAACATAAATTTCATACAAGAAGTTCACAAGTAGCATAAACCATAGTCCACTAACGACTAAGTTAAAACATTTCAAGTTGCTTAACAATTGTTTACAACCCATAAACCAAGTCTAGTAAAGATTTAAAACATTGCGGAAGCTTCAAAAGTAGTGTTCGGTTCTTCGTTATATGCTTGATCGCCATCCGTAAGTTCACCAAGATCGCCTAATGTCAAAACCACATCAAGGGTTAATTTTGACAATAATAAAACACTTATAATCGAAATCTAGCATCAAAACGATTGAAAACAATTAAAATTTCTCGGATCAGGTCGCTCGCGCCCGCGAGAGATGTTACGCGGGCCGCGAGAACCCCTCGCGTGTCGCGGCGCATGTCGGGTCACCTTCCGCGTGGCGCGGGGGATCGGGTTTTCCAGCAGCTTATGTTTTGTGAGCTGCATTTTCTGTCAGCTCCGGAAAACTCAAATTTTAACTTAAAATGTGCATATCTTTTGACTCGTAAGTCCGTTTTAGGTGATTCTTTTTCCTATGCGTCTGTAAATTCATTACCGACATGCCTATTACAAATTTCATACCGAACAATTTGTTTACGGACCAAAATATTATATGTCCATTTGCAATTATTCAACCCACTCTAACTTAACCATTTCATTACCATTTAACTAGTAAACCTAAGGCGTTTATTACCCGACTTCGGGGCGTATTATCACTGGCACTTCATTACCAAACTTATGGCTTCGTGCTCTTGTGACCATTTCCGCCATTTCCTTCTACTTAAAATTTTAATACTTACAAGAATCATTATTCGACCCGTTTGGTCCATCTATGGAAAATCCTCCATTTTTGATGACTACCAAACAACTACTAGCCAATTCTTATCCGACGAATTTAAGTAACGTATAAGATTGCTACATCCAACATAATTTTTATCAATAACGCATAGTTTAACAACAATTCATCGAATGTAACGGATCAAGTTACATACCTTAATGCACGCCCTTCAACCGCAAATCACCACCGGCTTGTCCACTCGACGTTCCGGTATCCTTTCCTATAGAGTTCAATTTTATCACATTTAGAACTCTTTGTAATCACACTTTGCATAATAGCCAAAACATCACAATTAGGTGTTTTAACTACAAAATTCTAGTTTCGAGCCTTCTTTGAGGCATTTCAACAAACACTTTAAGGGCAGAATTTTACATGTTCATTTATCAAGTCTCTAGCTTATCTCTTTGCCCTAATTTCACATGAATCAACCATTTTACATGATTGTTAGCTTCTAAATTTCTGAAATCACTTCAAAATTGTCAAATTACACTAGAACAATACCTGATATCCTAGTGTTCATCAATTTACACATAACCATTCATCACCTACAATGGTGTTCATAGTTTTTACTAAAATTTCACATGATTTCAACTTGTATTTATCTAGGGTTTGTTCCTAGACACTATAGTTACTCCTAAATCATCATAAGACACACATGCAACCATAATTTCAGATTCTCACAATTTCATGAGAATTTCAAGTTGAGAGTTTTCATTAAATTTTACATACCTTGTAATCCTCTTGCGATGAGGATCACGATTCTAAGCTCGGATTTCGTTTTGGACCAGATTTGCACCTCCAATTTGAGAGTTTCAGTGAGTTTCTAGGGTTTGGAGCATGGGGGTCGCCCTGCTCTTTCTTCTGATCGACCAGACACCACTTTTGGGGTGTTTGGTTTATTTTTTATTTGTTTTATCAATTTTAGTTCCAATTTTAACAACTTAGGTCCTTCAACTTTGTTCAATCATATAGTTTAGTAGCTTTTAACCCTATTATAAGTTATTTCTAGACTTGTAACTAACTAGGTTAAAATTCCTAGTTAGTAAATTCCCGTTTATTTATACTTTATAATTCTAATATAAAGTTTTATATTTTCGGGGTGTTACATTTACATATGGATGATTACTTTGATCTTAACATAATCATCCTTTCATCTTGCTAGATTATGTCTTTAATCACTATCTAGCAAGATCATATGATGATCAACATCAATAACATGAGCAATCAATAATCAACAAGCATAACAACACTTAAACAACTTGATTTCTTATGATTTTAGGCTTATGTTTAAGTTTCATGTTCAAGATTCATAGTGTTCTTCATGATTAACAACTTGTATCATTCTTTAACCACCAAAACAAGATGTAAAACAAGGTGTAGATGATCTTACTACTAGCTCAAGGCTAGGGATGATCACAAGATGAAGAAGAGGTGGATAAAAGCTTGTATGAGAGGTCCTTTAACTTCCAAGAGTTCCAAGCTTCCTTGTATACCTTCTTACACCTTTGAGTATGTATGGAATGGATGAAACTTGAAAGATGAAGATGATGGTGCTTGGGGGGTGCTCTCGGCTAAGACTAGAGAGAAGGAGAGGAAGAAAATTTGTGTGGTGTGTTGTGTTGAAAGTGAAGCGTTATGTCCTATTGGGTAGTCTTATAATCTTCCAACACATATTAGTATATTGTGTAATATGTTCAAAAAGTGGAAACAAGATCAAGTAAAATAACCAAATAAAATCAAGGTGGGGGCCACCTTGTCACCGTGTAGTTAGGGGGGGGGGGTCTTGGTTAAGTTGAAATGTTAAGTTAGATATTATGGTTGAAATCTAAGTATATTAGTTAAGTTATTAGTTGTTATGTGTTTATATAGTGTGTTATGAAGTTTGGGGACCATAACTAGCTTGGTAATGTTAAAACAATGCTTCTAGTGAAAATTTGGTGTTTCGGGTAGTGTCCGGTTGTTCAGTTGGTTACCGGTTCGTTAAGGTGCTAAACTATGCAGTTTAGTTTACTTTATGTTACCTTTTGTGACAGTTTTGATTCCTGATACTTAGGAAAGTATTCTGGACCATTTAACCATGTTTCTACATAATATTAAGTTGTTTAAATGCTGATTTTTGCTGATTTCTGCAGAATTCTGCAATTTAAGTGAGTTTCAGGCACTTTTCGCCACTTAAACTATCACTAGAAAGGTAGTTTTAAGATCCTTACTTTCCTACACACTATACTAGTGTAACTCTTGGTTTCTGGCTCATTCCGTGTCTCAATACTATGTCTGTCTATATACTGAACTCCGTCAGCATTTTTCTGATTTGTCTGATAAATGTGCTATTTCAGTTTCGTGTATCATTTGAATCAATAAAGTTTGCATGAAATCATGATATGTCATTTGCAATATATGATGCACATAATAATATTCAGGAAATAGTTCAAGTCTTTAATTGTAAATCAGCACAGTCATTAAGCACTAATTATTGTTTAATAATCATACGGATACCTGGAATTTTGACAGTTGTCACATTCTCCCCCTGTTGAGAAAATTTCGTCCCTAAATTTTTAAGCTTTGCTATTAGCTGCAGGGGAGTTAGGGAACAAATGTGGGTACTTGGCTTTCATACGATCTTCACGCTCCCAAGTGAACTCTGGGCCATGATGTGCATTTCATCGAACCTTGATAAGTTTAACACTACTCCTCCGATACTTGTTAACCTTCCAATCTGTAACCTCAACGGGTTCTTCGGTAAAGTGGAGCGTGTCGTCAATGTGGACTTCATCCACAGGGATGACCACTGTGTCTTGAGTTGGGCTTTTCTTTAGATTAGATACGTGGAATGTATCATGAACCCCATTTAGTTCTGCTGGCAGCTCCAACTTGGATGCTACAGTACCAACCCTTTCTAGAATCCTGAATGGCCCGATATAATGTGGGTTTAATTTACCACGCTTCCCAAAGTGTGCCACACCTTTCCAAGGTGAAACTTTTAACAAGTCCATATCACCCACTTCAAATTCCAAGGGTTTTCGCCTTTGGTCCGCATAACTCTTCTGTCGATCACGAGCTGCCTTGATGCGCTCTCGGATCTGCATGATCTTATCAGTTGTTTCTTGTACCAGTTCCGGGCCAACCATCTGTCTATCACCGGCATCTGACCAGCATAAAAGTGAGCGGCACTTGCGTCCATAGAGAGCCTCGAACGGTGCAGCTTGGATGCTTGTATGGTAGCTGTTGTTATAGGAAAACTCAACTAATGGTAGATGAGTATCCCAACTGCCACCTAAATCCATTACACAAGCACGCAACATATCTTCAAGCGTCTGAATCATTCTCTCGCTTTGACCGTCTGTTTGCGGGTGAAAAGTTGTACTCAGATTCAACTGAGAATCAAAAGCTTCTTGGAAAGATTGCCACATCCTTGACACAAATCTCCCATCTCTATCTGATATAATCGAGATAGGCACTCCATGTCGTGCAACTATCTCCTTTAGGTACAGCTCAGCTAGCTTACCAGTGTTATCCATTTCTCTGATCGGCAAAAAGTGCACAGACTTTGTCAAACGGTCCACGATTACCCAAATCATATCATGACCTCTGGGTGTTCTAGGCAAATTCGTTATGAAATCCATAGAGATCTGCTCCCACTTCCACATGGGTATCTCTGGTTGTTGCAGAAGACCTGGAGGCTTCTGATACTCGGCCTTCACCTTGGCACAAGTCAAACACTTTCCAACGTAAGAAGCAACATCACCTTTAAGTCTTGGCCACCAATAATAATCCTTCAAATCTTGGTACATCTTGTCCGATCCTGGACGGATCGAGTACCTCGATTTATTTGCTTCATCAAAAATGACCTCTCTAAGACCTCCAAAAAGCGGAACCCAAATTCGTCCCATAAAATACAAGGTTCCTTCCTCGTTGGGTACCAGCTTTTTCTCCATTCCTCGGAGATATTCAGCCTTAATGTTCTCTTTCTTAAGAGCTTCTCTTTGTGCAGTACGAATACGCAATGAGAGATCTGTTTGAATAATCATCTCCAAAGCCCTAACCCTTATGCGCTTGATCCTTTCTTTTCGACTCAAGGCGTCTGCCACCACATTCGCCTTTCCTGGATGATATTGGATTTCGCAATCATTAATCGTTTAACAACTCAACCCATCGTCGCTGTCTCATGTTAAGCTCTTTCTGATCGAATATGTGCTGAAGGCTCTTGTGATCTGTAAAAATAGTATAGCGAGTACCATACAGATAATGGCACCAAATCTTCAAAGCAAACACCACTGCGCCTAATTCCAAATCATGCGTGGTGTAGTTCTTCTCATGGACCTTTAATTGGCGAGAGGCATAAGCGATAATCTTCTGTCGCTGCATTAGCACACAACCCAATCCATGACGCGAGGCGTCGCAGTATACCACGAAGTCATCGGTGCCTTCGGGTAGGGATAGAATAGGTACATCACAAAGCTTATTCTTGAGAAGTTGAAATGCTTCTTTTTGTTTGTCTCCCCATTCATACTTCTTATCCTTCTGAGTAAGGGAGGTCAGTGGTTGAGCGATCTTGGAGAAATCTTCAATGAATCTGCGATAGTACCCTACCAAACCCAAGAACTGTCAGATCTCGGTTGGCGTCTTTGGAATTTCCCAATTCTTAATCACCTCGATCTTGGTGGGATCCACATGAATTCCATTTTCATTTACCACGTAACCAAGGAACTACACTTCGCGTAACCAAAACTCGCACTTTGAAAACTTAGCATAGAGCTTCTCCTTCTTTAGCAACTCTAAGATGGCTCTGAGGTGTTGCTCATGGTCTCCTTTCGTCCGTGAATAGATCAAAATATCATCGATAAATACGAACACAAATGGCATCAAGTCCATAAACACTGCCGGCGCATTTGTCAAACTAAATGGCATCACTAGAAACTCGTAATGTCCATACCAAGTTCTGAAGGCAGTCTTCGGTATACTCTCTTCTTAAATCCGCAGCTGGTGATAACCTGATCGAAGATCGATCTTGGAATAGTAACTTGAGCCCTGAAGTTGATCGAATAAATCATTAATCCTCGGTAAGAGATACCGATTCTTGATGGTTAGCTTGTTTAGCTCTCGGTAGTCAATACACATACGAAAACTACCGTCTTTCTTCTTGACGAACAGTACTGGAGCTCCCCAAGGCGAGAAGCTTGGCCTTATAAATCCCTTATCTAGTAGCTCCTGAAGCTGCATTGATAACTCTTCCATTTCTGAAGGCACAAGTCGATAAGGTGCCTTGGCTACAGGCGCGGCGCCTGGGACCATTTCAATGTGAAATTCGACTAGTCGTTGGGGCGGTAATCCTGGCAAGTCTTCGGGGAAGACTTCAGGATATTCCCTTACCACAGGGATATCTTCGAGCTTCGGTTCTTCGGCCTCTTTGTCCATGACATGAGCTAAGAAGGCAACACATCCTTTACGCAATAACTTCCGTGCCTTGAAACAACTAATAATCTGTAGAGGCGTATCCTGCTTCTCCCCATGTATTACAATCGTTTCTTCATTCGCCATTGGGATGCGGATAATCTTATCACGGCATACAATCTCTGCACGATTACTCGACAACTAATCCATCCCAACTACTACGTCGAAGCTTCCCAATTCAATTGGCAAAAGATCTATCAGAAACTCACGTTCTCCAAGCTCTATAACAGAGCCTCTAATCACTTAGTTGGCTTCCACTAGCTTCCCATTAGCTAGTTCTATCGAGTACGGGATATCTAACTTACTTGCTACTAAACCAAGTATATTCTTAAACTCTAGAGATACAAAGCTATTGTCGGCACCGGTATCAAATAGCACAGATGCAAAATGTTGATTAATAGGGAATGTACCAGTGACTACGTTTGGATCTTGGCGAGCTTCCCTAGCTCCAATGTTGAAAACTCTTCCCGGAGCTTGGTTGTTCTTTGGGCAATCCCGCTTGAAGTGCCCTACATCACCGCAACCAAAACAACCTTGGTCGCGGCCATTCCCATTTCCACCTTGATTGTTGTTATTATTTCCTCCACGGTTTCCATTTCTCGTCTGGTTTCCATTTCCATTCCGGTTTCCATTACCTCCCTGATTATTGTTTCCTCCTTGGTTTCTATTCCCATAACCGTTTCCACCACGGTTGCCATTACCATTTCCATTTCCTCCTTACCCACCATTTCCACGTATGTTTCCATACCAGCATGTCTCCTTAGAATGACCAACTTTCCCACAAGTTTCACATTTTCCAACTCTGCATCGACCAGCATGATGAAACTGACACACCTCACACTTGGGCAGAGTGCCCATGTATCCCTTCGCTTTGTTCTCAGCATGTGCAGCACCAGTCCTGACCTCGGCTGGTGGGTTAGCATTTCTACGCTTGTTAGCATCGTTGTTGTTTCCATGGGTACCCTTCTCGAAATTTGAAAACTTCTTTTTGTTCTCTCCAGACGACTCTACGTGAGTCTCTTTCTTCTTGGTCTCGGAAATTGATTCCCAAACGGATTGCTTCTTCAGTCAATGCCACACTCAAGTCAATCGCCTCAGTGATGGTTGGAGGCTTGGATGTCGTCACCATGCTCAAGATCTGGGGCGCCAATCCCCAAATGAAGCGTTCAATCCTCTTGAACTCTGGTTCTACCAAGTAGGGGACAACACGAGACAAATCATGGAATCTCTGCACATACTCTGCTATCTTAGGACCATCCATCTTCAGATTCTAAAATTCAGTTTCCAACTTCTGAATTTCAGCTCGGGAACAATACTTCTTTCGCATTAACTCCTTCAATTCATCCCATGTCAGAGCATACGCTGCAGCTTCTCCCAAAGTTTGAACCTGAAGGTTCCACCATAACAGAGCTCCATTTAGGAACAGTCCAGAAATGTACGTGACCTGATGCTCTGGCGCACATTTGCTCATCCGCAACACATAATCCGTCTTCTCAACCCATCTCACGAAAGCTACGGCACCTCCAGTGCCGTCAAAGTTCAGAGGCTTGCAATCCAAAAACTGCTTGTAAGTACAGCCTGTGTACAGGTAACATCATTCACAAAAGCATTAGCAAAGCACACTTGGAAATGTCCAAACGTATTGAAATGTGTCTTAAGTGACTTAAACATTACCGTTAGGTGGGTTATTCCCTGAGGTGCCTCCGCTGTGTTCGGAGCGAAGGGCCTCATGTTGTGCTATTGCCTGTGAGATGCGTTCCTGTAGTTCTGCCTCAGTTGTGGGCAATTGAGTGTTCCTTCGAGGAGGTATCTTCTAAGAAGAAGATCAGATAGGTCAGGTCTTATTCGTAAAATAAATATATAGTACGTATATATAATATCATTTATCATAGCAAGCAATCATGTAGCAACACAATCACAACATAAACAAGTAATCCAACAATATGTTTAATGAGAACATGACGATTGAGCATTCATTTATCATCGACCACAGTTATATTGTTTACAATTGTATCACATCAAAAGGGACACAAGGTCACATTACCATCGTCCAATAAGTCTGTCACTAGACAAAAGTCATATAATCAAAAGGTGGTCTTCAAAAATCTTCATAATCTCGGCTCAATAGTAGTGCTCTCACTATAGGTAATGCAATATGCATAAAACAAAAAACCACTATGCTGATGGTGGTGGTGGAGGAGGAGGTGGAGGTGGAGGGAAGAAAAGCAAGTTGCGCACATGCGCAAGCTCCTCCTCTAGCTCATACACATGACGAAGCAAGTAACTGATCTGCTGCTCGACAGTAAGGAATCGAGCATCAAAACCTGGGAAAGGAGTAAGAGGAGAAGGTGGATGTGTAAATGGAGATGGTGATGAATGTGGGGGAAAAAGTAGGCTGACAAGGACATGGTAGGGGACGTGGAGTCAACTCAAGCTCCAAAATCCTGCGACTCATAATCTCAAACTGAAGCTGAAGTGATAAAAGTAACTCATTCCGCGTGTAGCCAATAAACTGGGAGGGATGATAGGGATCTGAAATCGGTATAGAATACGGTGGGAACCATCGGAGTGGCTCATCAAGCGGTGAAGAAGTGAAAGGAGCAAATGGTGTAGACTGAGGGATTTATGGAAAAGCTGCTGAAGCATAAGGATCATAACTAGGCTGCTGGCCTGAAGTACCCTCCCCTAGACGGGGTGCAGGGATATCCTGAAGGAAAACGATAGATAAGTCAGTGCGATGGACATCGAACTCTACAGGAGGGAGAGGAGCAACATCAGCGGGTGCGGGTGGAGGAACAACTGGCTCAACAAAAGGGAAATCAATGGGTGTAGGAACTGGGTCAGGTATGAGAGGTACAATGTCTGGTAAACCAAAAGGAATGGGGTCATGATCAAGTATGGGCTCAGGATCAGCGGGTGCAACATTAGGCTGATCAACAGGAGCAAGATCTCGCTCAGGACCAGGCTCGGGGTTGTGTGGAGGAGATGGTGCAGCCGACATCGTAGTATCATCATCAGAATCAGTAGCATAACGCTGTAATCCAACTGCCTGCAAAGCTGAAGATGTCACAGACTCAAAGGAGTCTGAAACGGAGTGTAAACTAGAATCAGAGGATAACTCAATAACAGGAATCTCAGGAGGTGGAATAGTAACAACGTCCTCATCTATCTTGTGACAACCCGTAATCTCGACCCTAATCATCGAGAGAGGATTATTTTATTGTAATTCTTATTTATTGTTATTATTGTTCAAATAATAATAACCACAGCGAGTAAAACGTGCCATTTATCTAATAACCTGAACCGAGCGTGTTTACTTTATATATATGTACATGTATATACGTTTGTCGTTATAGTTAATTATTAATTATAACGAGCATTTGGGCTTAGCTACCTAATATTAAGCGGATCCATACTTATGGGCTAGGTCCCACCTAAGAGAACCAAAACCCTACCCTTTTAAATAAACCCTTAACCACCTTTAAAACCCAAAACCCCCATTCTCCTTCATGTTTATGCGATGGCTTGATGGATTGGGCTTGAGCCCATCTCAATTATGAAGGGAACCGCCCCAAGGATCTCATTATTTAGAATACGTGAGGGCTAATTAACATAAACTCAAACAAACTTTACCTAATTCCTAATTGCGTGCGATAAGCAGACCCTCCCCCCATCATTATCAAGATACCATCTCTTGCAATCGAGTTCTGGTTAGTATGATAATACATGAATTCTCATGAAGTTGTTATATAGAATTACTGTTTACATGATATGTGTTATATGATGTGAGAATTAAAGACTTATATGATGATCTATGAGTATGTAATAATCAATGATGAATAATGCTTGTTATGATACAAAAATTTGGATTGATTTAATTATACGTCAAAACTGTTACGATGTTGTGCTGGGCTCGAAGTGGGCTGCAAACCCGGTCTGCGGACCACTGGTTTGGGCCGTCGCACATCACCCTAAGAAACGCGTTGGACCGTAATTTGTTATTAGGATGATTCTAATGGTAGTTTTAGTCCGGGTACGAGTCATGATGAAACTGGGATTATTATGACTATGTGAAAAATCTTGATGGTTATTAAAAGTGGTATAGATGGACTAAACTTATTGTAATATCACGCATGGATTGAACGTGTTGAACATGTATAGATAGGAAAAACAGAATTATTAAAGCGAACGGGTTCAAGGTTTAGGGTGGCATGATCATGTTCTTGATTTGCTTGATATGTTAATGATTGATGTTGTGTAATGTGATTCAGATTATGATAAGTTATAACATGATTTCTTGAGGTTGATGGCTATGATAAGAATTAGTTAATAGTCTGCTATTTTCGATGGGCTACTAATCTATTGAATGAGTTTTGTTTAGTGGGCTGATATATGTTAATTGGGTTGTACACAAGTTATCGAACACACACACACACTTAGATTAATTGGGCCGATAAGTAACAACTAGGTTGCTAGAAATATTAGATGAAGCTGTATTGGGTTGATTTAGACTAATTGGGCTTTGATGGACCACCCACATATACACGAACAGATATAAGGAAGCAGGATGCATTTGGCCCAATGTAGTAAACTGATAACATGCTATTCGGTTGGGCCTGATGTTAAATATTGGGCCGCACAGTATGATGAACACTGTAATGAATCATCAAATTGTTGTTGGCCTAATATGCTTGTAATACGAAGGTGTTGGTAACTCAAATGCTTGTTGGGTGTTAACTGTATTTGCATGATTACTTGAGTATAAACCAGATTATTTGAGATGTGTTATACTTGCTTACACTTGTGGAATATGTGCAAAGAATATGTGAATTATGGGAATGTGAAACTGATTATCAATGGAAATATATTAGGGTTTGGGGTGTACAGCGATAAAACGAGTAACTAGTCATACCGAGCAAAAACCAATGTGAGTTCACACACTTTTTAAGGCATGGGATTCCCGGTGGTTGGGAATGGGTTAATGAATTAAAACGGAACCTACATATCCTCCTTGGGTAGGATATGTACCGCCATCCTCCATGGGTAGGATGCCAATATTAATCCTGCGTATTCTCCTTGGGTAGAATACGTACGTTCGTCCTCCTTGGGTAGGACAACAACCTTAACTTACTAGACAAAACTCTATCATTAAGTCCCTCATTTTATATCGACTTAATCGCCGAGGCCGATGGCGAGCGGGTCATTAGTTAATAGCGCTATTAGGTTTGTCAAACCTCACACCATGCCGGTCGGACGGGCGTGTACTAATGGATCATGGCAAACAGTCAATGATGATAGACATTGACTTAGGGCACAACTTACTTTCGTCAGTAGTCGATATGGTAACGGTCTAGTGGTTCACATGGGGAAACCCCCACTGGTTATGGTTTGGGAAAGAAGGAATTGGTTAATCATATTTTCAACTATGGGGTAACCCCCACGGTAAGTAAGCCAGCTAAAAAACACTATGTTTTTGAAATAACTTAAAACGAACACCCAACTGTGAACTCGCTCAACTTTGTTGTTGATTTGTTGTTACATGCCTTGCAGGCCTTTAGGTGCATATAATTGGAACTTGCTGTCTGGGAGGCTGGAGTGGTCATGGGTCGAGATACATGGAATCCCAACACAAGACTAATGGTTCATACATGTGGTTTATAAACACTTAACGAATGAATTATGCTTCCGCTGTATACTGTGTATTACTTGTAACGTTGTAACACTTATTGTTAATGGATGAAAGTTTTATTTACATATTCCTATGAGTTCAATGTGATTGGTGGCTAGATCCTAGTCAGTCACGCCTCCTACGGTGATACTCTGCTTGTGGATTTTGGGGGTGTGACAGATTGGTATCAGAGCCATTGGTTATAGTGAACTTGGTTTACAAAAAAAAAGGGAAAAATGTTTTTGTAAAACCAGACTATAACCGAACAGTTCTAAAAACGTGAATACGACCGTGACACTCGGCTCCAGATTGCATGGTTCGTCTCTCGTATACTCATTGTACTGCATAACTAGTGAACACCTACATATAATATTGCATGTGATTGCACGTTTAGCACAACAGTGTGAATTCATGTATACTTGCACGTGTTATGTGACTGATAGGGTGGTATTTCCCTAAACCTTCACGACTTACGCTTCGTGATACTCTTTGTTTGCTACTCGAGTTTGAGGAACCATTTGACATGAGTTAAGAGGAGCTGAGATGAGCATGCAAATCACAATATTATTGTGGGTGCACACATAATAATAATGTGGGGTGCATGCGAGTCCCAGCGAGCCTTAACAAGTGGAAAAGGGGTTCCGTTCCGTTATTTGATCAATGTGAAACATAACAAATCATAGGGGTCATAGTAGTGATTGTCCCCCTACTCGAACGAGAACTTTTCATTCATCTCGGGATCCTTTCAAATCTCGATGCTATCGAGTATTACCTGAACACCCATCTGAACACTTAGCGAACCGTGTAGAATGTTAGGTGCTTATACGAACGTCCCTGAGTTGGACGTCGCAACGTCGAATGAATAATCGATACCTTTCTTACTCCTCTTCGTTTGCTGGAACTCATGTATTGACGTCTTAGATCCCGAAGTGTGATCACTTCTGCAACACTCCCGCAACAGACCGCGTATTACTCAAACAACTTGCAACATCGATGGACAGGAGGATGAGCGTAGCACTTTACCAACCTCAGTACTTTGACGAACCTGATTACCGGCAATGAGCACCAGCAAATTGGCTTCAATCGAATCCTTAACCCTTGTCAGCGACCCATGGGAGTCAACTCTTACGAATTAATCGAGGCATAAGAGATGATAATTGACCTTAGTGTGGTATGCGTAACTGCCAGCACAGTGAGTAGCGCTTTAGGACGTGGCCCAGGATGTGAAAAGATGGACTATGATGGCGAAGAATCGTAGGGCTTCTTCTCGAGCAACGACATTGGGAGCAGTAGTCACATCGACAACAAGGTATTCGTAACCCTAGCCTGCAGTAAGGAAATAAAAGGTGCCTACAACATGGATTGGCCGTACTTAAGTAAAGAGGACAATGACCAAAGGAACAACGAGAGTACTTGAAATCCCTGTAATGAAAACAACACTGGAAATGATGCTCATGGAAGGGCATTTAGGGCTGGCGTGGGTAACGCCAGGATTACATCAGCATGGTGGCCAGCACGACTTTGGAAGCTAATCGTTTCGTTCCTGTTCTGTTCAAACCTGATACTTCCTGAGACCAGACCAGTAGTGGAATCGGCTGATGGCAAGATAATTGAAGCATCATATGTTTGTAGGGATGCAAATTCAACCGTGAGGGACAAGTTTTCGACATCGATCTTCCTTCAGCTATCCACGAAGGTTGATGCAGTAGTCAGTATGGGTTGGTTAACCAGACATCGCGCAGTTATACCCTACAAGCGGAAAACTTGTCGTCTATCATAAACTATCCGAGTGGTGCAGAGGTTAGCATCAATTCAGCAGTGAAGGTCAGAAATGTCCACGGAAGGATTACTCTGCCATGATAGCCCCCGTTACTGATGTCAAGACTAAGGAAAAGGGGATCGAGGATCCCCCAATTGTACGTAATTTCTCCCTAAGTGCTACCAGAAGAACTTTCAGGCTTACCTTCACATCGTCAGGTGGAATACCATATCAGTATCATGTCAGAAGTAGCCCTCGTTACTAGTATCCCTTATTGTCTTACACCAGGAAGGTTGCAGGAACTGCCTAATCAACTTCAGGAACTATTGGACATGAGTTTTATTGGATCTAGTTTTTCGCTTTGGGGAGCCCCAGTTATACCAGAGAATATAAGCCTTTTCGTGTGTGTACCGATTATCGAGAACGTAACAAGGCGACAGTTAGGAACTGTTTGTCTTAACCATGTATTGGCCACCTATCGACAAGTTGCAAGGAACAGGCTTCCATTCGGGGATTGGCTAGCGAACGAACTATCATCAGATGGAAGTCCGAAAGGAGAATGTTCTTAGAACTGCACGTCGAACGCGTTGCAGCCATTTCAACTTTGTACACCATGATCATTGAATTGATCAACACAACTGCAACTTCAGGGATCACATGAATCAACCATATTTGTTGAGGACGTTCTGAATCATGACCAGGAGGAAGGAACACCATAGGTGGCATATGTATCTTATTTTAGAACTTCTGAGGAAGGAGCCACTCCGCGCAAAGTCTTGTTAAATGTAATTTCTGGGTTCGAGAGGTACCTTTTGGACATATAATCAACGAAGTGGGAATACACATGGATCTCGCTAAGACCCATTTTGGTTAAAACCGATCGACACCAAAGATTTCTGTGGGGACACAACAATTCTTTGGTTTCGCGAAATACTATCAAAGATTCATCGAGCGATTTTCGGAAGTTGCGCTGCTGCAACCTCTTTAGCACAGTAGAGTGTTGTGTTCGTGGAAGACAAACAGGGGGATATCCTTTCAGCTTTCGAATCCCGACTCTGCAATGCACTGGGCATCGTTTTTACCCGAGGGTGCGGGTGATTCAGTGGTATGTCCTTATGGCCCGAATCAGAGTCCCAGCTGCACGAGATAGTGATGATATACGTGATGGAGTTACAAAGAGGAACTGCGCGACACACACAACTGGTGGTGAAAACCATGGCCTTGGGATTTTGGATGGAGGCGCCACTTGGATGGTACCAGATGCGTTATTTAGACCGATCACAAGGGCCTCCCATGTACCGATGTTCGAAGGAGCTAAAGCATACATTGACATTGCTGGATGGAACTTTTGGATGAATACGACTGCGAGACCTGAACGTACATGATCTCTGCAACTCGCTAACGACTCTATCTTACCAGATCAGACTCGCTCTGTTCAAACTAGAGAACTGAAGGAAGAGGAATTTTCAAGTTGAACCCATGCGGGGCGTGGAGAAGCAACCTTTGACCAGTCGGACGATACTCGTTACTTCAGGGAAAGAATGCGGGTCTCATTATACGGCAACTGTAGGGAACTTGTGTTGAGCAAAGCACACCGGCTTCGATATTCTAGTCGTCTGGGATATGATGAGAGGCGTTAGTATTTATAAATCTTGTGCTGGTAATCGGGCATGAAGGCCTACCTAGCTAGGTATGGGAATGATGTTTGACTTGTGGGAAAGTCAAGGTGAAGTGTTAGCAACCAGAAACACCTATATGGAAAGCGAAAACATACTGCCATGGATTTGGTCGCTAGTCTACTTACAACACGAAATGGAAATAATATCACCTGGATGATCGTTTTTCTACACTTGCAGTCATCTATCTAAAAGAAGTGGTTGCTAGGCACGGGGTGCCAACCTCTATTATCTTTTATCGCGACCCACGATTTGCATCATATTTTTGGCAAGCGACGCACAAATCCTTCGGCTCACGATCATGCATGAGCACTACTTAACACCCACGAACGAATGGTCGAATCAAACAAACTACTGAAGACATGCTGCAGGCATGTGCTACCGATTTTGTCCACGGCTGGAAACATCACCTGCTTCGTTTACAGTTGATGGAACTTAACCTTATGTGAAACAACCGTACCCTAGTACTGGTTACTTAGGACGTGCAAACATAGTTAAGAGTGTTTTGGTGATTGTTTGCATACTATACTAGTTCGCACCCTAAAGTGGGTTAACAACTCTTACTAACGGCATATGTCCATAGTTTGGGACAACACACTATTTCCCTGGTTTGGGAAATACATACGCTACACGCGCGCCCTTAAAATGGAACACATTCCCGGGTATTGGGAACCACTACTATCCCTGGATTGGGACTGCTTCATATTCCTGGATTGTAATACTACTATCCCTTGATTGGGGATAAATACTTTTAGATGGATTTGCTTAATTTCGATAGTTAGTTAATAGACTCAATTTTATCACTTCATTGAGGAACCGGGTGTGACCAACCCCCCCCCCCAAGCGTTGTAAGGTATCTATAGATCGAGTTCGTCGGAACTCACTTCAAGCCATCGGTTTAGACCAATTTTCGGGACGAAAATTCTTTCAAGTATGGGATGATGTAACACCCGACCTTCACAGGGTGAACACAAACCCTGTTAACTCCGTTAATTTATATATTCACTTAGGCGTTATGCTTAGGTTCAGATAAATCAGGTGTTCCGAAAATTTCACATACAATCACGACACAGTGTTCGTGAGCAAAATAGATATAACTTATATAATATTCACTGCTATGTGAAATAAGAATAAACTATGTGAAAATTTTCATGTTATGAGAATTACATGAATTTACATGCTACATGACTTTATGTGCTATGTGCTTTGCATGACCCGTTTTGTGAACTTTTGTGAACCTACGTGTATTTACGTATAACAGTAAGGTTATTAATGAATTGTATATCTTGGCTTAAATTTCGAGGACGAAATTCCTATAACATGGGGAGAATGTGACAACCCGTACTCTCGACCCTAATCGTCGAGAGAGGATTATTTTATTGTAATTCTTATTTATTGTTATTATTGTTCAAATAATAATAACCACAGCGAGTAAAACGTGCCATTTATGTAATAACCTGAACCGAGCGTGTTTACTTTATATATATATGTACATGTATATACGTTTGTCGTTATACTTAATTATTAATTATAACGAGCATTTGGGCTTAGCTACCAAATATTAAGCGGATCCATACTTATGGGCAAGGTCCCACCTAAGAGAACCAAAACCCTACCCTTTTAAATAAACCCTTAACCACTTTTAAAACCCAAAACCCCCCATTATCCTTCATGTTTATGCGATGGCTTGATGGATTGGGCTTGAGCCCATCTCAATTATGAAGGGAACCGCCCCAAGGATCTGATTATTTAGAATACGTGAGGGCTAATTAACATAAACTCAAACAAACTTTACCTAATTCCTAATTGCGTGCAACAAGCAGACCCCCCCCCCCATCATTATTAAGGTACCATCTCTTGTAATCGAGTTCTGGTTAGTATGATAATACATGAATTCTCATGAAGTTGTTATATAGAATTACTGTTTACATGATATGTGTTATATGATGTGAGAATTAAAGACTTATATGATGATCTATGAGTATGTAATAATCGATGATGAATAATGCTTGTTTTGATACAAAAATTTGGATTGATTTAATTATACGTCAAAACTGTTACGATGTTGTGCTGGGCTCGAAGTGGGCTGCAAACCCGGTCTGCGGACCACTGGTTTGGGCCGTCGCACATCACCCTAAGAAACGCGTTGGACCGCAATTTGTTATTAGGATGATTCTAATGGTAGTTTTAGTCCGGGTACGAGTCATGTTGAAACTGGGATTATTATGACTATGGGAAAAATCTTGATGGTTATTAAAAGTGGTATAGATGGACTAAACTTATTGTAATATCACGCATGGATTGAACGTGTTGAACATGTATAGATAGGAAAAATAGAATTTTTAAAGCGAATGGGTTCAAGGTTTAGGGTGGCATGATCATGTTGTTGATTTGCTTGATATGTTAATGATTGATGTTGTGTAATGTGATTCAGATTATGATAAGTTATAACATGATTTCTTGAGGGTGTTGGCTATGATAAGAATTAGTTAATATTCTGCTATTTTCGATGGGCTACTAATCTATTGAATGAGTTTTGTTTAGTGGGCTGATATATGTTAATTGGGCTGTACACAAGTTATCGAACACACACACACACACACACATACTTAGATTAATTGGGCCGATAAGTAACAACTAGGTTGCTAGAAATATTAGATGAAGCTGTATTGGGTTGATTTAGACTAATTAGGCTTTGATGGACCACCCACATATACACGAACAGATATAAGGAAGCAGGATACATTTGGCCCAATGTAGTAAACTGATAACATGCTATTCGGTTGGGACTGATGTTAAATATTGGGTCGCACACTATGATGAACACTGTAATGAATCGCCAAATTGTTGTTGGCCTAATATGCTTGTAATACGAAGGTGTTGGTAACTCAAATGCTTGTTGGGTGTTAATTGTATTTGCATGATTACTTGAGTATAAACCAGATTATTTGAGATGTGTTATACTTGCTTACACTTGTGGAATATGTGCAAAGAATATGTGAATTATGGGAATGTGAAACTGATTATCAATGGAAATATATTAGGGTTTGAGGTGTACAGCGATAAAACGAGTAACTAGTCATACCGAGCAAAACCAAGGTGAGTTCACACACTTTCTAAGGCATGGGATTCCCGGTGGTTGGGAATGGGTTAATGAATTAAAACGGAACCTACATATCCTCCTTGGGTAGGATATGTACCCCCATCCTCCATGGGTAGGATGCCAATATTAATCCTGCGTATTCTCCTTGGGTAGAATACGTACGTTCGTCCTCCTTGGGTAGGACAACAACCTTAACTTACTAGACAAAACTCTATCATTAAGTCCCTCATTTTATATCGACTTAATCGCCGAGGCCGATGGCGAGCGGGTCATTAGTTAATAGATCTATTAGGTTTGACAAACCTCACACCGTGCCGGTCGAACGGGCGTGTACTAATGGATCATGGCAAACAGTCAATGATGATAGACATTGACTTAGGGCACAACTTACTTTCGTCAGTAGTCGATATGGTAACGGTCTAGTGGTTCACATGGGGAAACCCCCACTGGTTATGGTTTGGGAAAGAAGGAATTGGTTAATCATATTTTCAACTATGGGGTAACCCCCACGGCAAGTAAGCCAGCTAAAGAAACACTATGTTTTTGAAACAACTTAAAACGAACACCCAACTGTGAACTCGCTCAACTTTGTTGTTGATTTGTTGTTACATGCCCTGCAGGCCTTTAGGTGCATATCATTGGAACTTGCTGTCTGGGAGGCTGGAGTGGTCATGAGTCGAGATACATGGAATCCCAACACAAGACTAATGGTTCATACATGTGGTTTATGAACACTTAACGAATGAATTATGCTTCCGCTGTATACTGTGTGTTACTTGTAACATTGTAACACTTAATGTTAATGGATGAAAGTTTTATTTACATATTCCTATGAGTTCAATGTGATTGGTGGCTAGATCCTGGTCAGTCACGCCTCCTGCGGTGATACTCTGCTTGTGGATTTTGGGGGTGTGACATATCTCTCCATCACCATGGGTGTCATCAGGAGGACCATCAATAAACAGATCAACGTCTTCATCAAACAGATCATCAAAAGGCCAATCCTCAGGAGGGATGACCATGAGAGGAACAGGAGCGAGGATCGGAGCCACAATATGCTCACCATCGAGATGACCAATGATGAGATGATCATGGACTAGAACGGGAACAACAAAAGGATCCTCGTCTGGAATACCATCAGCAAGGGGTAAGTCATCTCCAAAGTCAGGCAACGCGAATGGCTGGAAGTCGTCCTCGTCGTCTGATAGCATATCTGAGTCACTCTCAGTGTCTGATATAAAGATCTCCGGCTCTGGTGCAATCTCGTCATCGTAGACAATAGCCATAGGGTCATCGGCATCGGACAATCCGCTCTCGGATGAAGACATAATGCCTGTAACATAGCAATCATAACATATGCACATATATCAACCACTATCACTTAGTATGCAATCAAAGATAGTTATTACTCAATCATGTATTCACATTATCCTTCATGAAACCCTCTCTAACCTTCCTACTCTACTCCATGCAGACTGGATTACCAATGTGACCTCGCATTGTGTTTCGTGTCTTTCCTTTTGTAAAAATCTTTGTTCCGTGGATCTGGGCGTTTTGTGTATGCAATGAAAAATACTTTGTGAAAACATTTTCGTGAGAGCCCTAATGATTGTATTCTAGACTCGAGAAAGAATCCTAGTTCGCTACAATCGAAGCTCTGATACCAAACTGTCACACCCTGACTTTTACGAAAGTGTGATTATATGTGACTTGCTTAATATCATTGCATTCAGCCATAACAAACGACTATATGATAAAACCAAAGATGTTCATCCATAGATTAAGTTTAAAACATCAAAACAACATTGTCTTAAAATCCAAACACAAACTTCAATTCCAAATTACAAACCATTCAAATTGTTTTAGAGTTCCATAAGGACTCGACAAAAGATACTTCTAAAAACTAGGCTTTGAACTATGTATCTTATCCAGGATAAGACACATACTCCAAACCCATAGAAACCGGATGACATCTTTTATTCCAAACAACCCTTGAAAACCTCCATAGCTCGCCAGATCCATACTTAGTTTCCTGAAATACATGTAGTTTGAAAACATCAACAATAGTTGAGCGAGTTCATGTGTTTTGTATGTGTGTACGAATAAACCTTGTAATCATTGTAAGTATGTATGTATTTGTAAATCCCGGTATGAAAGCAAACAAGGAAACAGATCAATTAATGGTTCGCAAGGCCATTAACATGTGTGCAACGGCGTAGGAAGGCTTAAACCTAGCAGATTTTGTACCGGGCGTCCGGCTGTAAGACATAGTCACCTCATGGACCAAACCCCGGTCCACATGGGTGTGGGCTCGCTACACCCAAATAGATCTATCACTCATGTCCCTCGGTCCTTATACGAGGATTAATGGTCTTAATTGTGCGCCTACCCATTCACATGATCTAGCAGTTCATTCCTTAGCTAACCATACCATATGTAAACATTTGTAAACATTTTGTAACATGTACTTCACCCCCGAAGTTATAAAACTGAAAACAGTTAAAGAAAAGGGGGACATGAACTCACAATCTTGCGTTCTTCGTATCCAAATGTAACCCAAAGCCGCTACTCGTGTGCACGACTACGTACAACGTACTATGGTTTATTAGACGAGTGGGTCTTGCCTTGACTTAGTATTAGTTAGTGTGTTTGAGTTTTGTTTCATTGTGTCATCAGTATTATCCCAAGTTATATAATTATTTGTCAAAATAATAAATATTTTAACTTAAATTATATTTATTAAATTTTGGAATAATTGTTAAAATAATATATTTTAACTTGTCACACTTATGTATTTGTACATGTATAACTTCCCAAGGATGTGTGTATTTATACTCGTATTCTTAACCTTGTGTATTTTTGCCAAGTATTGGTGGCGTATTCCGGTGTATTTATACGTATGAGAATATGTATTCTTATTTGAGTTTATTAAGTATCTTATACTTAATTTTGTATTTATTTTTCCAGAATAATACTCTTAATAAATATTTGTCAATATATATTCTCAAAATATATATCTTAAGAAATATTATATAGAAAAATTATTTAAAATTTTCCCTTGGCAAAAATATTTATAATCTTTATATAATCCTCAAAAATAATATATTTTCAAGTCTAACTTAGAAAATATATATAAATCCATTTTTCAACCAAAAATAATATGTTCCAAGTTTATTTAAAAAAATATATATTTTCTCCCAAAAATAATATATCTTCTTATAATTTCAAGAAAATATATATTTTTATTTACCCCAAAGATAATATATTTTCTTCTTGTCCAAAAATATGATATAATTTTGTAATAATTGTAAAAATCATATTTTTGTTCTCTTGTGACCAAAATACTATTTACCAAATATAATTATGAATTAATTCTGGAATATTTTTGTAAGCTATATTCCTTGTTCGGTTTCTCCAATATTTTGGGTATAAACTATATATTCATATTCTTGGAATTTTGGTAATATTTTGTATTGTAATTTCTTGGTATTTTGGTGAGTTATATTATTTCATGTCCTAAAATAATATAACTAATACACATAATATACAAATAATCATACACATGGTGACATCTAAATATATATTTTCCTAAATACATATTAGGCACTTTTATTTACAAAAACCAACCTCCAATATCTTGAAATTTTGTAACAAAAATTATGGCAAACTTTAGATGAAAACTCATGGTTTAAAATATACTTGTAAATATTTGTATAAAAAAATTCTAAGTGTTAAATTTCTAGAAAAATTTTGCCATAGTTTTCCCTTAAAAATGGAGGTTTCCATGCTTTCAAAGCATATCATTTTCTTTTATAATCAACAACAAATCAACCGATACTTACCAATTTGCCAAAATCATGCATAAATTACTACTTCATGAACTTGAAAGTTTACAAAAATTTGTAGTAACATACTAGTGTGTTTAGTAGGCTTAGTTATCCTTTAAAGTGTGGTTGTTTATTTAAGAACATTATTTTTAAAGAATTTAGATCTTCACAACTTGTAAATCATTTTTCTAAAAATGTTTCTTCTTGAGTTGTTCTTGTTACATATATATTTCTACACTTGTTTAACCACTAAAAATATGGTTAATTTCTTTAAGAACCAAGCTTAAGTAAATCTTGTATTTTTAACTTGGTTACTTGAAAAATCATTCTTGAAATCATAGATTTACAAGACTTTATATTTACTTTGATCATCATTTTACAAGAAAAACAATTTACACTTCAAGTTCATGATTTACATATGGATGATTACTTTGATCTTAACATAATCATCCTTTCATCTTGCTAGATTATGTCTTTAATCACTATCTAGTAAGATCATATGATGATCAACATCAATAACATGAGCAATCAAAAATCAACAAGCATAAAAACACTTAAACAAATTGATTTCTTATGATTTTAGTCTTATGTTTAAGTTTCATGTTCAAGATTCATAGTGTTCTTCATGATTAACAACTTGTATCATTCTTTAACCACCAAAACAAGATGTAAAACAAGGTGTAGATGATCTTACTACTAGCTCAAGGCTAGGGATGATCACAAGATGAAGAAGAGGGGGATAAAAGCTTGTATGAGAGGTCCTTTAACTTCCAAGAGTTCCAAGCTTCCTTGTATACCTTCTTACACCTTTGAGTATATATGGAATGGATGAAACTTGAAAGATGAAGATGATGGTGCTTGGGGGTGCTCTCGGTCGAGACTAGAGAGAAGGAGAGGAAGAAAATTTGTGTGGTGTGTTGTGTTGAAAGTGAAGTGTTATGTCCTAATGGGTAGTCTTATAATCTTCCAACACATATTAGTCTATTGTGTAATATGTTCAAAAAGTGGAAACAAGATCAAGTAAAATAACCAAATAAAATCAAGGAGGGGGCCACCTTGTAACCGTGTAGTTAGGGGGGGTCTTGGTTAAGTTGAAATGTTAAGTTAGATATTATGGTTGAAATCAAAGTATATTAGTTAGGTTATTAGTTGTTATGTGTTTATATAGTGTGTTATGATGTTCGGGGACCATAACTAGCTTAGTAATCTTAAAACAATGCTTCTAGTGAAAATTTGGTGTTTCGGGTAGTGTCCGGTTGTTCGGTTGGTTACCGGTTCATTAAGGTGCTAAACTATGCAGTTTAGTGTGCTTTATGTTACCTTTTGTGACAGTTTTGATTCCTGATAGTTAGGAAAGTATTATGGACCATTTAACCATGTTTCTGCATAATATTAAATTGTTTAAATGCTGATTTTTGTTGATTTCTCCAGAATTCTGCAGTTTAAGTGAGTTTCAGACACTTTCCGACACTTAAACTATCACTAGGAATGCGGTTTCATGATCCTTACTTTCCTACACACTATACTAGTGTAACTCTTGGTTTCTGGCTCATTCTGTGTCTCAATACTATGTCTGTCTATGTACTGAACCCCGTCAGCATTTTTCTGATTTGTCTGATAACTGTGCTATCTTAGTTTTGTGCATGATTTGAATCAATAAAGTTTGCATGAAATCATGATATCTCATTTGCAATATATGATGCACATAACAATAATCAGGAAACAGTTCAAGTCTTTAATTGTAAATCAGCACAATCATTAAGCACTAATTACTGTTTAATAATCGTATAGATACCTGGAATTTTGACAGTTGTCACAGAGATGGAATAATGTGTGTACGCCTACACGCACCGTCTCTTTGGTGCATGGACTAGGTAGCTGTGTACCACTCTGTTTAGGCTTGAGGGTGCTTTTATATTATGTGACTTATTTTGTTGTTATGTGTAGTCATGTTTGTCTTGTCTCTGTTATGATATGTCTAATATATTTATATGCATCTAATTTTGTTCAGTATCTGTTCTGTAAAAATTTTGGGATTCAAGTTATGTTAAGTTTCTGTTTCAGTGATATCATTTAGATTTGTTTAGTGTCAGTACCATTCCATGTTGCTTTTCGTATGCTTGCCTTAACTTTTACTGTTGATTTCTCCCTTACTGAGCAACTATTTGGCTCAGCCGTAGTTTCTTTCTTGTGTTTGTCTTATGTGTTTACAGGTAATCCGGGGAAACAGGGATGAGAGAGAGAAAGAGGAATATGAAGTTCATGATTTTTTAAGCTTTTTGTTATCATTCATTTTCAGTAACCAGATAATTTAAGATTGGTTTTTAGTTGATTCGAGACTTTTGTTTCTTGGATTTTATCTTTTATTGGAACTTGTTTGGTTTTTGATATCTGTAATAGTGACATGCCAGCCTGCTCCGGGTTGGGGTGTTACATGTCTACTCCGTTGGAAGGAGACTTTTGTTTCTTGGATTTTATCACAAAGAAATAAATAGGTGCATGGACTAACTAGCTGTGTACCCCTCTATAATAGGTATCGTTGAAGCCCTCTAGGGGCTCCATTGTGATAATCATCGACACGTAGGCGCCATGTAGAATAATGGCTCTATTGTATCTTCTCAATAGCACCCATGGTATGGGATAAAGCCCCCGAATAGCGCCCCCTATTTATTTAATTTTAAAGGTTTAAAACTGATATGGGTCCCACTTTTCAACCGTTATTGTCCGCTATTGCATTAACAAACTAACAATAGCGCCCACTCATTAGCGCCGCAGTATGAAGGTGGGGGCGTTATTGATCATTTTTTTGGTGAGGTGGCATTGGGATGACACCCATACCATGTAACCTAACTACCTTTTCTTCACCACAAATGGCGCTCTCCAGACCCTTTCTCGATATAAACCGAGCTGAAACGATCCAAAAGTGAGACCTATTTGATAAACAAACTTGAGATTAAGTAGGTTTGCGAGTATAAGGGGTTGTTTGGTAGCCTCTTAATAACCATTCAGATGCTACCTCTTAATGGTTTAATATCTCTGAATGAATAAGAGGTTACCTCTAGTCTGAATGGTTAAGAGGTAACCTCTGAATGGTAAATCATCACATGTCACATTCTTCTACCTTCTCATTGGTAAAATTCTTAATGGTTCCATTAAGAGGTAGTAATATTATATGTAAAATTATGATAAAAATAAGTTAAAAATATACATATTATTATTATTATTATTATTATTACATATTATTATAATATTATATGTAAAATTATGATAAAATAGGTTAAAAATATACATTTTGATAATAATATTATATCAACTAAATGTTGTGGTTTACATATTATTATTATTATTATTATTATTATTATTATTATTATTATTATTATTATGGTTGTAAAACAAGGTTTCCAGTGATGAGTACTCCCCGAGTAGTCGCTACAAGGTAGGCTGCCGAGACAACTTTCTCTAACTCCGCCTAATTACTTGGAATCAATAAAACGCGGTCAAACTCGGCCAAAATCTGATCTAGTAGGTTAATTCGGGCCGAGTTTGACTTAAAAAGTAATGAAACATCATTTATATGACTATCATATTAAATAATGAATATCATTTTCACGTATTTTGTTATAAATATTAGTAAATTATGTTATTAGACATATATTTAATTTCTGAAAACTAATTTCTTTATAATTTAACATGTCCGAGTACTCTCCGCTTATGCCGAGTACTCTCAACTCCCTAGTCAACCGACTAGGGAGCGCCTAGCGACTTTTGCAACCATGATTTTTATTGTTAGTGTGGGCCTTGAGTACGTTGATGTATGGTGAAAGAGGTTTTGTAAATTAGGATGTTGTATTTACATAGTTTTTAGCTTGTACATGTAGGATTACTTATAGCATTCACAATCAGTTCCTTTTCACTATCCATGCGACTCACAGCCACTCTAAAGATGTTAAGTGGCACGGATGGTAGTTTGCTACGAAACCTTGGTGTCGAAAAACATAAAGAATCATTATTATCGTGTTTTTTTCTTTCATTTTGTATTGTATGAGTGTACGACAAAAAAAATTTAAGCGTTACCCCTTAACTTTTGTTCTAGATCCGCCACTGTGTCCAGGCAATTAACTTGAAATAATATATAAAGAATGTTGTTATGATATAACTCTTCTACGGACTTGTAACACAATTTCATTACTTTTCAACCGCTTAAAATAAAACTGCATACCCTTTCTCTAGAACGTGATCTGTTTGTAAAATACAATTTCATTAATTTTTAAGTCGATAGGTTTACACCGTTTTTTATACAATTATGGGTGTAAATGAGTTGAACGAGCCTGGACTCGGCTCTCTTTGAACTTTATGAATAGAGATCAAGTTCGGCTCATTAATAATCAAAATGTATATTTTTAACTTATTTTATCATAATTTTACATATAATAATAATAATAATAATAATAATAATAATAATAATAATAATAATAATATGTAAACCACAACATTTAGTTGATAAAATAAATTTGAGGATTCTATAATATTTTTTGTAAAAAGAAGGAATACAAAATCACCTAAAATAAATTCGATTTCAAATTAACTGTAACATATCATATACCAAAAATCACATTTAATGTTACCAATAATGTTTCAATCACCTAAAATACCATTTAACATTGTCTATTATGAAGCCAATCACCTAAAATGAGCCTTTAAGGCTTCTTAAATCATATCAATGTCTTTATATTTGAATACCCTTACCGTTCCAACCTCTAATTCTATTTGTTCTCTTCTCAAATTTGTCTGGTTCTTACCTTATTTCTTCATGATGCTTTTCCAGCAAGATTTCTTACCCAATCTTATACTTTTACTGCTAAACCATATCAGTAGATCCACCTATATCCGGGCCACCCTGATGCACTCAACAAGGTTTGACAAACAATAGAAAGGGAAACATGCAAGGCTGGGGGTGTTGGTGCTTTTAATAGATTGAAGAGGGGTAGCATAATATTTTTTTAAGGGTAGCGGAATACGAAAAACGTTAAAATTATTATTTTTTTGCACTGCGTCCGAAAAATTAAAGGGTAACGGGGTCCTTACTCGACTCTTTGAAAACAGTTTCAGGTAGTGGATGTCGAGGAAAGTTTTATGCAATGAAAACTTTTGAAAAACTGTTTTCGTGAGAGGATCTTAAAGATTGCAGTCTATGTAGGATCGTTTAACCGACTAAACGAGTCATTCATAAGAGTTCTACTCAATATGAAAGGCGGAAACTAACGTATCGAGTTCGAAACAGCTTGCAATTCACTTTAATTGTCTATTTGATTGATATAACAATGTTTTACAGCGAGACGACACTTCGGCAGCACTTCGGCTCTCAAACCGGAATCTAATTTCGTTCCAAATGACACGGCTCAACCTAGTATATATAGGCATGGAAATTTCGCTTGAACTAGCTCAAACGAAATTACTTTCAAACGAAATCAGTGATTTCGTGTGAAATGACTTGGTGATTTCATGCGGAATTACAACTTGTAATTTCGTGCGAAATTACCTCACAACTTTTTTTGAAAATTTTCTCGTACAACGTGCCCTGATCAATCTAATACAATACAAGACTCGATACAAGACGAAGTCGACAGATGGATGCACCAATAGACTCCCCCTCAAATGTTGACGAGTCTTCAGTGTCGAGTCTTCAACTTCAGTCTTTATCAGTCTGTTTGCTCTTCCTAAAGTATCTGACAGTGTAAAACATTCTCAGTCTTCTCTCTTCTTCTCTCTATCAGGATTTCCATCTGGCTTTTATCTCACTCTAATTCTCTTGATCAGATCTCTTGATTCCTTAAGTTCATCAGCATCATCAGCTTGTGTGAACATCAGGATCTGAACTTGGCTCTAGAATCTGGCTCACCTTCTGCTCTGGATCAAAACCTGGCTTTCCATTCTGAACCTGCACATTCTTAACCCAGAAATAAATTTCACAAATTTAAAATTTTACAAATTTATTTTCTGCTTACCACTTGTAAACACAAACATCATCTGCATGCAACAAACAGAATGATTTAACATTCTTAAACTCTGATGAATCACTTGTAGAAATACCGTTTTCATTTCAAAAACTTTTTCTAATTTCAAACATACTCCCCCTTACTGATTGTCGTCATGTTTAGCACTTGGAATTTTGAAAATCAGCTCTTCCAACATCAGTTGTCTAAAATCTTTTTGGATTTTCAAAATTTTATGTTAAAACACACTAAAATCTTTTGGGATTTTTGAAATAAAAGAAATGCAATAAAGAAATATTTACAGACCATATTTTTGTGAGTTTGTGTAAGAGGATCATATCAGTTTATGAGACAAATCACCAACACCGTTAAGCTTTATACATTTTAAGTTCTAAATGATTCACTTAGATTGTCAGTATACTGATCCACTTAAATTTTCACACAAAGTTCAACTGTTTCGAGATACGAGATTAATGTTTTAGATACTTAAACTTATTCGCGTGTCCCACCTCAGAATATACTCCCGTATCCAGATCCCAATATTCAGTCTTACAGGTGAGTATACCACAGATGATATCTGTAAAGGAATAAATTGCGAGGGCCATGAGAGCTCAGGCTATTGCTTCCGCAAAATCAGAGAGATGACGGCTTCGACTTTTGGTGTGTTCCTTTAGAGAATCTTTTCTTCAACAACACATGATTAGCATTTTGCAATGTTTCATCATTTTTTGTACTGAGGGCGATGCTATATTTCAAGCTAGTGTAAAGTATTATACAGGGACTAGGCTATTGCTTCCGTAAAATCAGAAGTCCCGGGATAATACCCCAGATATCACTGAGTATAATGACCTAGTATTTCAGAAAGAGAGACCTTTCAAACAAGATTTCGGGGGTTACCCATATATCCGAGAGATGTTCCCCACGATATAAGTAAGTTTGAAATTTATGTTTATATCTCGTCACAATCTACTAAATGTGTAAAAACCTACTGGCACATCATCAGTGAGACCGTTTATCACATTTTGGCTTTTCAATTCTTTAGCATGCTGCGATCGTCCACTAATGTACTATCATTTCCTCTTTTTCACAACAAAACTCATTTTTGATTTTATCATGTTTTTTACTTTTTCAAATGTTTTTGGATTTTCTGAAAATTCTTACTCCCCCTAAAATGCAAAACCATTTAAAGAAATTTGAAAACAAATTGTACAAGTAAACTGACAACTGATATCAAATCACTTCAATTCGCCATCCACATGGCATAAACAATCAGAACTCCCCCTGACAACAAACTATTTTCCCATTGTGATTTCAAAACACTTAAGTTTGTTTTAATCAAATGGTATTTCTGGAAAATAAGTTTTGTTAATTTTACCACATGTAAGTTTGGGGTTCAATTCATCACCTTGTTTTATCAACCACTTGAAAAATGTAACAGTTTTAATTCAAACATCAAATGTCACTTGTAGAAAACCAAGTACAACTTAATGTCCCTGATTTACCACATGAAAGTCGAAATATCACCAGAGTGACTTTCTCAATAAAGATGCCGATACCTGCTTCACACTTACCAACCTGGAAGCTCCGACAAGTCATACTTATCACATATGAAAAACAAACATTCAAGCTTCACCAAACTTGGATGTTTCCTCCTCAGTTTCACTCGGGTAGTAAGATGCTTTCTTTGTTTCATAAAAATCTTTTACCCCTGTAACTTTCCCATCGACCATCTTTCCAAAAATCTTTTTAACATTTCCATTAAAAACCTTTTCGACATCAAATTCTTTCTTCTCAGAATTGAATTGACTCGAGATCTCAACTTTTCCAACTTTTTGTTTAAATTTTTCAGCCCGCAATGGTGGAAAATTGACATCATCCATTGGCGGTACTGATGTTTCTATTTTTAGATCAACTTGTGGCTCCTCTGACTTTGTGGAATCAGATTCATCGCCAGATTTCACATCTGATTTCTTAACAACCCACTTTTTGTTGTCAAGATTCACTCTTCTCTTGTAAAATCTTTTCGAACATTCACCAACCTCATATGTTGAATTTTTGAAAACTTTGAATTTTTCAGTTGGTGGTTCACTTTTGTCAACAATTATCTCTTTGAGTTTAGAAACAACTTCCTGTTTTGTTTTGGTTGCCAATGGACAGTTCCAGGCAATATGACCAACTTCTTGACATCTGTAACAGGTTCTTATTTCCTTTCTCTGGTAAGCTCCATTCTTTTCAATCTTTTGTTTTTCTGTAAAGAACCCTTTGTTTGTTTGCTTCCAGAATGAGCTCTTTTGTTCTTCTTCCGAACTTGTCCCTGAAACAAATACAGTTTTTGGTTTATCATTTTTATAATTTTTATTATTTTCTGGTGGAATAAAACCGAGACCTTTCTTTTTGTAATTACCGTTATGGTTTGGTTTCTTTTTAAAACCAGAACCAGAACTGTAACCCTTTTTCTTGTTTAAACGTTGTTGAACTCTTGATGTGTAAGGTTTAGGTTTTTCAGAAAGATTTACATCTTTTATTTCAGAAAACTTAATTTCTGTTAGTTTGAAAACCTTTTTTATCATTTCTGGTTTAACACCTCTTATTGGAAACTCCTCATCAGAATATAATTTGTCTGAATCATTCAAAGTATATGCCACTTTGATTGTTTCCTCATTCAAATTAGATTTTGATAACAGAAACTCTTTATTATAAACACGTTTGACCGACGACTTTGAACTGTCTACTGATGAACTCGAACTTTTGGACTCCAACTTTGACTCTGACTCCTCATCTTTATCCAACACCTGATCGACCACTTTCTTTATTAACTCAGACTCATGATCAGTGTCAGACGATGTGAACGTGATGTCAATGTTTTCTGTTAAAACATCAATTGTTTCGGACTTTAACTTTATATTGACAGCATTTTTGACTTGCTCCTCATTTGGTTTTCTGGGAGAATGACCTTCCCAAATCGGAGGCGGACACTTGTTATAATTTGCACTTTGTTTCTTACCAGTATCCTTTTATTCAGGCTTCTTGTCTTGAAATGCTTCAAAACCTGCAACAGTTGGATAAATTCTATCAATCAAATAATCAGAACTAGAATAACTTTGCAGTAATCGTCTGATTCTTTCGTTTTCAATCTTTTCAGTTTCCAACTCTTGCTTCAACTTAGCACATTCTTCAATGTAATGATTAATGGCTTTCTGCTTTGTCATCATTACTGCATTCATCATTGTTAACGCATCTTCTCTTTCAGAATTTGTTTTCTGAAGACCATTCACTGTTCTGTTCAAAACATCATACGATTCTTTCACATAATTGAGATTGAACAATAATTGTTCTTTCATCTTATCTTGCTCACTCAACTTCTCATCTATATCTTCACACTGCTTACATGACTCCAAACACTTTAGACAAGGTTTGATAACTTCAACAATCTTTTCCACTTCGATTATCTTCTCAACTTCAACCACTTTCTTAGATTCAAACACCTTTTCAGATTCAACCACTTCTTCAACTTTAACCACTTCTTCAACTTCAACTGCCTGCTCAGTAGCTTTATCCTCTTCACTTTGTTCAGAAATCTTTTCTTGAAAAACACTCTCATTTTTTACCTTTTTCTTTTCTTTTGTTGCTTGTTTCTCTTTCAGCTTCTCCACTCTATCTGCAAAATAAAATTCAAAACTTTCAGGAGATAAATGAGTTTTTGCAATATTAATATGCATTTCTTCATCATCATCACTATCATCAGTTAATGACTGATCAAACACTTGAGTCTGCTCTGAACTATCATCCGAAGAAACAAACTCTTCATCTTGACTTTTCTCATCACTGGCAAATGCTTTCATCCATTCTTTCAACAAATCTGGCTCTTAAACTATTTAAGCAATGAGAGCTGCTACTTTTGAATCAGGTGGTATGTATTTGTCCCAGCTAAAGCCTTCTGCCACTTTTTCATCATCTTGATCAATTATGCCATAATAAGCTTTCTTATTTGCATATTCGATCATTTTGGCATGAGCAGTTTGTGGTTCTTTTGATTGATATGGTTGATGAGCAACTGGTTGATATATGGCTTTCCGATAGTAATCATCTTTTCCAAACGGATTCTTTGCTCCACTTGCTTCTCGATTGGTACATTCCCTCTTGAAATGACCTTTCTCCCTGCATCGAAAACAAGTAACTTTAGATTTATCAAAACCCAAAGTAGAAACATTTGCATCCAAGAAATCATCTATTCCTGTAATCATTTTAAACTTTTCAGCTCTCCTCAACACACTCGCTAAACACCACTTTATATCCATCAGCTCCATTTCTTCAGCATCTATCTGATCATAATCCTCTTTTGTCAACATAGGATTTCCGATCCTTCCTGTAACCAATCCTTCATATGATTCCAATACTGTAACAAGTAATGCCATATGACTTTTGACAACTTCTTCAGAAAATTTTTGACCATTCTGAAGATGCAACGCAATGTTGCAATTTAAGACATGACCATTATTGCTGTTTGAGCTTTGAAATTGATGACTTGAGCTTGAAGCTTTCGGATTAACACTCGGATATGATGAGAATCCACTGCTACTGCTGTTTGAACTTTGATTGATTGATTCAGATGAATTTTCGACACTAAAAGCAGTTTGAATTTTTGGACTTAATTCATTATTCTGAACACTTCCTTTATAGAACATCTTAACATCTTGTTGTGCACTCGGATTGTTCATTCTTGCAATCTTCTGTTGCTCAAGATCTTGTCCTTCAATCTTTTCAATGAACTGGGAAATTGTCAAACCATCATATTCACCAGTATTCTTTAGTATCATCAAAAATGTACCCCATTCGTTCTGAGGTAAAGCATCAACTAATTTGTCAACCCATTCCTCACGATCTTGGTTGATATTTAACAATGACATAGACCTTACTAAATGACAATATCTTTCAATCAATTTCTTTGTATCTTCTCCTGGCAAACTCTAAAACAAATCAAATTCTTTCTTTAGCAATGCTTTCTTGCTCTTGATCATCTTCTCACTTCCCTCAAACTTAATTCGAAGTGCTTCCCAAATTGAACGTGAAGTCTTATCATGTTTAAGCAATACAAATATGTCTTCTTTAATAGCTTGCTGGAGTAAACTAATCATCATCTTTTCTGCTTTGTACATGTCTCGTTCTTTATCCGTAAATTCATAAATCTTTTTTTCAATTCCCAAGTCTGTACGTGGTAGTACATACTTTTTTCTCAACACACTCCCACGATCTCAAATGATTAGCTTGAACCCAGTTTACAAACCGATCTTTCCAACCATAATACTCTTCAATTCCCATTAGCTTCGGGGGTTTTTGTAAAGTTCCAGTTTCATTTTCCATGTTCATGTTCTTAGCAATGTCAGTAGGAGTAGTCGGGGTAGCAAACGCGTTATAAAATTCCTCTTCCATGTTTCGCTAACAAGTTTCACAAAAATTCTGACACTCTCAAGCGAAATCAAATCTTTCACGCGAAATAACACTCTCAAACGAAATACCTCTTCTCACGGAATTACCTGTTCAAACGAAATACCAATTTGAAGCGTAATAACTAATCTCGTGTGAAACTTTCAAACGGAATTACAATCTGGTGCGAAATTAGTGATTTCACGCGAAATCACTCAAGCGAAATAACAATTTGGAGTGGAATAGTGATTTCGAATGGAATTACTCAAGCGAAATACTGATTTCAAGCGAAATTAAGGTCTTATTCCGGGCGAAATACCGCTGACGTCATCATTTCGAGCTGTTTTTGCCAAAATTGATTAGGTTTTAAGTCGATTTTAGATCTGAAACTTTTAAGGCTTTGTTAAAACACTGTTTCGCAAATAATATGTGAAATTTAAACCATTTTAACTGTTAAAACTTGTTCAATTTTGAAAAGAAGGTGTAGAAAACAGAATTTTCCAGCGAAAACAAGCTAAAAGGTAAGAACTCTTCCTCCTGAGCTCTGATACCACTTGTAGGATCGTTTAACCGACTAAACGAGTCGTTCAGAAGAGTTCTACTCAATATGAAAGGCGGAAACTAACGTATCGAGTTCGAAACAGCTTGCAATTCACTTTAATTGTCTATTTGATTGATATAACAACGTTTGACAGCGAGACGACACTTCGGCAGCACTTCGGCTCTCAAACCGGAATCTAATTTCGTTCCAAATGACACGGCTCAACCTAGTATATATAGGCATGGAAATTTCGCTTGAACCAGCTCAAACAAAATTACTTTCAAACGAAGTCAGTGATTTTGTGTGAAATGACTTGGTGATTTCGTGCGGAATTACAACTTGTAATTTCGTGCGAAATTACCTCACAACCTATTTTTGAAATTTTTCTCATACAATGTTCCCTGATCTATCTAATACAACACAAGACTCGATACAAGACGAAGTCGACAGACGGATGCACCAACAGTCTAGACTCGAGAAGGAATCCTGGTTCACTACAATCGCAGCTCTGATACCAATCTGTCACACCCCTTTCTAAGGCGGAAGCACGAGGTGTGATCTTAAAAGGTTCTTATTTCATACGAATGGTAAACATACTACATGCTCATAAAAATAACTCCAAATGCCAAAACATTACACAACTAAAAACATAGGTTAAGTGTTTACATCACAAGACAACATATTGTCTGAAAAGTTTACAACTTTATTCAAAAGACGAACATCGAGAACTTGGTTCTTAAATCCCACCTAGGATGAAATATAATAACCAATTCCCACAAAAACCGGCATCGGAGTCTTGACACAAGATAACTAAAATCATAGACAACACCCAAGAGCAAGAGTAAGACCGCGCGCACATCCACTTTAGTTACCTGAAATACATGTGAGTTTTGGAAAAATCGTCAACATAATGTTGGTGTGAGTTCATGCAGTTGTTGTAATAAATGTTGAATGCTTGTATGAAAACATTGTATGTATTTTGTTTAGTTGTATCCAAAACTGTGTCCTGTAATTGTAAGGAATACGAGATCACTAGTAGTTTGCAAAGCCACTAACATGTGTAACGACATAGGAAGCATCCAAACCATAGGCATTTTTAATTGTCGATTCACGACTTGAGACACAAAAGCACTCTAGGTAGCACGTGGCCCAGAGTGTGGCTGCCTGAAACCCATTAGATCTAACCTTTTGTTCTGCGGTCTAGGTATATTGTTGATTAATGGTTCTTATGGCACCCTATTCTTCACATGATCTATAGTATCATTCCTTAGTTTTGTATTCATCATACCATTTGTAAACATTGTAACACTTGTAACATGTATTTCACCCCCGAAGTTATAAAAACTGAAAACAGTTAAAAGAAAAGGGGGACATGAACTCACAACTTTGCGTATCTTGCGCCGTAAACTTCACCGGTTGTTTATATAGCGTCGTGACCTATACGTGTTTTATTAACGTTAGTCGCTAGACTCGTATCTCACAAGTACAAGTCACCATCTTTTATGTATGTATTCTTTGTTGTTAAAAATAATTTATATTTTTAACTATGTATCTTACTTATATTATTTTCCCAAAATAAATATAAGTATCTTGTATTTTTCACCCGAGTTATATATTTTAGTCAAAAATACATTTTAAGTTCATAACTTGTCCAAGTTACATAATCTTTTAAGAAATATATTTTCATAAATATATGTTCTTGTATTTGTCTAAGCATATGTTGTATGTGTATTTTTGTATTTTTTTTTACTCCTTAGGAGTATTTAGTGTATTTTCAAGTCCTAATACACTATTACATACAATACATATTACATACACTTAGCACAAAATTTGGTGATCAATAAATATATATTTTTTCCTCAAAAATATACATACACTTGAAATTTACACAAAAATTAGGGAAACCTTGGTAAATATTTTTAGATAAATTTTTAGGGAATAAGTTTCACCAAAACTTATATTTCTCTAAGTGTCAAAATTTTATAAAAATTTTGACATGGTTTCCCCT
Source organism: Helianthus tuberosus (assembly GCA_030545235.1). NCBI lineage: Eukaryota > Viridiplantae > Streptophyta > Magnoliopsida > Asterales > Asteraceae > Helianthus > Helianthus tuberosus. The sequence goes on along the minus strand of CM060443.1, from coordinate 50,096,910 downwards.
AAAAATGGAGGTTTCCTATGTTTTCAAAACATGTGTTTATTTTTCTTTTCAATCAACAAAACAATTTAACAATAATCAACCATGGAATCATCACTTACCAAGTGCCAAAATTATGCAATTTACCTAACAACATGAACTTGAACTTTCATAAAAACTTGTAGTAATTTGGTAGGGTGTTTAGTAGGTTTAGTTACCCTCCAAAATGTATTTACTTCTTTATAAACTTCATTCTTGAAAGATTTAGGTGTTTACAACTTGTAAACATGTTTTACAAAAACATTTCTTTATGAAATCTTCTTGCTTACCAAGTGTTTCTACACTAGTTTAATCCTTAAAAATAGTGTTTGTTTATGTAAAAACCAAGTCTATGTAAATCTTATTATTTAACTTAGTCTCTTTGGAAAACTATTTTTGAAAATCATCCACTTACAAGACTTGTATTTTGTTTAAATCATCTTTACATATGAAAACAAATTTCATCATTCAAGTTCATGTATTCAAAGTATGATCATCTTGGTCTTTCACAAGATCATCACCTTAACTTACTAGATTATGTGTTAAATCACAATCTAGTAGGTTTCATATGATGTCTAACATCACTAACACAAATCATCAATCATCAAGAAGCAATAAACACTAATCAACATGTATTCTTATGTTATTAAGCTTATGTTAAAGTTTCATGATCATGTTCTTTAGTGTTCTTCAAGATTAAGAATGTTCATTATCCTTTAACCAACTAAATATGAAGTAAAAACAAGTTACAAAGAGCTTACTACTAGCACAAGGGCTAGGGAAGAACACAAGATGTTGAGGATGATAAATGGGTTGGATAAAAGCAATTGGGAGAGGTCCTTGAAGTTCCAAGACCACCAATCTTGCTTGAAGACCTTCTTACACCTTGAAATGAACTTGGAATGTATGGAAAGGAATTGAAGATGATGGTGGTGTGGTGGATGTAGTTCGGCCGAGAGGGAGAAGGGAGGAAGGGAAAGAGTGGAGTGTGTTTGTGTGTGAAAGATGTTGATGATGATGTTCTCTTATAACCATATTTAGTGTTTGTCCAATGTATAATGTGTTACCAAAGTACAAGGCAAAATCTTTAGTGAATCAAAGTGAATCAAATGAGATCAAGGGAAGATCTAGTAAGATCTTGTTGGTGGGGTCACCCTTGTGACCGTAAATATGAGGGGGGGGGGGGGGTCTTGGTTGGTGTTTAATCACTAATTACATAAATAAGTTAAGTTTCAAGTGTAATGTTTAGGTGTTATGCATATATGGTGTTATATAGTGTGTTAGGGTGTTCGGGGATCATAATTAGCTCAGAAACATTAAAACAATGCTTCCAGTATAATTTTGATGTTTCGGGTAGTGTCCGGTTGTTTGGTTAGATACCGGTTCGTTAAAGTGTCATACCATTCCGTTTAGTGATCTTTAAGTCCCCTTTTTGTGACACTTTTAATTCCCGACACTTAGGAAAGCATTCAGGACCATTTAGTCATGTTTTTGCATGGTACAAACTTGTTAAAATACTGATTTTTTGCTGAAATATGCTGAATTCAGCACTTTATGTGTATTTCGAGTGCTTTTTAATGCATAATTTAGCTTCAGGAAGGTTTATGTGTTAACCCTTGTATCCATACTTGGGTTTTATTGTATTTTAGACGTTGGGCCTACTCCTAGGCCCTAATTCCATTATCTGACTGCTTTCTGCAGAGTTGCTGACATAGTGTGTCTTACCGGTGAGTTTACTAGTCTTTCTGACGCAACGCTAACAGTAATGCATAAAGCAATATTTGAAGTATAAAACGTGCATGAATTCACAAGTATAGCATGAAATCAGACAATGTTGACATTTAAGCACATAATTGCAGATATTAAATATTAATTTAAATTGTACGGAAGTTACCGGTTTTGTGTCAGTTGTCACAACATGAGCGTAGGAAGAGGATGAAAAAGTTACGTCAGCAACGGGCTTTAGCAGCAGCAAATAGGGAAATGAACGCCCAGACCCAAGACATAATCAATAGGAGATTGGCCAACTTTCATATATTAGCCACTACAGCCGCAGACCCAAACCTAGAACAAACCATTGCACCACAACCATTACCACTATTTCCCACTCAGCCAATGGAAATAGAACTTAACCAAGAGGAACAGATTCCTATACCAGCTTTTAATCCTGATGAGATACCTAGAGTTCCAGCACCCAATCCCTTAGCATATAACCCATGGAACGATGACCATAGGGATTATCGAGAACTCTACCCACAGGAGGAGCCCATGCCAAACCCTTTAGCTCCATACCCTAATCTTGTCCCTCTAGATCCATATTGGGATGCCGACCAGTATGTTCGGGAAATACTAGAAAACCCATATCCATATGGAGAACCTTTACCTATGTATCCTGACCCAGTACCCGCACCACGACCACCCATGAGTGATGAGAACGTTCAGGAACTCCGCCTGTACGGTGAGGAATTGATATATGAAGGAGAGAGAATAAAAGAGATAGGAGAGAAGCTCATTTGGAAGTACGACGAGCGGGAAATGCAGTTTCACCCGTAATAATAATAATAATAGTAATAATATATATATATATTTATATATAAAAACGTGTGTAGTTGGAATACATACATATATATATAGGACAAAGATCCGTTAGGAACCACCTCTTATTGCGAGAACCGCGAGAACCAATGTGAACGCAACCAAAAATGCTTAAAAATAGCTAAAAATCACACAAAAATTTTTTTTTTTAATATTTTTTATGTTAAAATCGCTACTTTTCGTAGCAAAAAAAAAAATTTAAATTTTTTTTTTTTTTTTTTAAATATTTTTTTTTTTTTGGCTTCTAAAAGTAGCGATTTTAACATAAAAAATATTAAAAAAATCAAAAAAAAAATTTAGATTTTTTTTAGATTTTTTGGGGGTTTAGTTTTTAGCCTTTTAGCTGGGGGGGGGGGGGGTTAGGTTTTTGGGGGGTGGGGGAGGGCGGTTTAGGTTTTTGGGGTGGGGGGGGGTGGGGGGTTTAGGTTTTTGGGGGGGGGGGGGGGTTAGGTTTTTTTTAGGTTTTTTTAGCTATTTTAGGTTGTGTTCACATTGGTTCTCGCAATAAAGGTGGTTCTCGCATGAATCTTACCCTATATATATATATATAGGGAGCCGCTAGAATGAGAACCACCACGAGTTATGAGAACCGCGAGAACCAAGTGCCACGGAGGGGCGTTGACCACGATTTTTTTTTACAACTAGATCCGTATGTTTTAACAACATTCGTAAAAAAAAATTTCAAACAGCGCGCCCGAGGGGGTAGTTTTTTACACCCAAAGTTTGTAAAAAAAAAGAAAAAACAAAAAAATAATAAAAACACCAAACTTTGGGTGTAAAAAACTACCCCCTCGGGCGCGCCGTTTGAAATTTTTTTTTTACGAATGTTGTTAAAATATACGGATCTAGTTGTAAAAAAAATTGTGGTCAACGCCCCTCCGTGGCACTTGGTTCTCGCGGTTCTCATAACTCGTGGTGGTTCTCATTCTAGCGGTCCCCTATATATATATATATATATATATATATATCAACTAAAATATATAATCTAATACCTACTGATGCATAACTAAGTAGTATATCCTAAATTCCAGTTATGGTTTGTAATAGATGCATATATATATATATATATATATATAGGGTAGGGTTCATGCGAGAACCACCTTTATTGCGAGAACCGCGAGAACCAATGTGAACACGGGGCAATTTTGTAAATAACAAACAACTTTTAAAAAAACTCGCTTACCTGATTCCTTTTACCATCGGACTTCAATCAGTAATTAAACTACATTTAATAAAAACTTTCATGTCCACTCTCTCCAACCTATGATTAGACCTAGATCTCTCAACATTTCTAAATATTCAACCTGAATCTCTCAACAATATTCATAGTTCGTCCCTGAATCTCTCAACAATACTCAATAGTTAGTCGATTACATCATCATCTCGAGTACATCATCACTTCACCATCATCAGTTCACCATATCGAAGCATCGAAGCATCTGGATTGAGATTTTATATCAGATTTGAGATTTTACCTGCAGATAGTCATATAATCGAGGTTAGTTCCCAAATTTCATCCAAAGTCAGTCGTATAATATATATTAGGAACATAATCATTGATCGTACATTCTTCATCCATTCGTAATTAGGGCAACGTGATTATAAAATAGATGATTCAATGAGTGTGTCATAGTGAATTTGAGCAAATAAAGTTAATAATATCATTCATGTGCATATTGAATTTGAGAAACTAATGTGATTATAATGCTAGATATGATGGGCAACACGAAATTTGATTTGATAAGTTTAGGGTTTTTTTACTGAATTATAACTGTTGATAAGTTGTCATGTTAATGCACATGTGCATAGCTATAGTTATGCACATGTGCATAGCTATAGTTATGCACATGTGCATAATTTGACTGAATATGCTTACACGGAACAGGATAATAAGGTAATGTTGTGATCTATATAGATATGCACATGTGCATATTTTTCTAACAGAACAGGCTTACACAGAACATGTTGATTATGTATAATTGTGTGACATACAGTTATGCACATTTGCATAGCTTGACATAATATGATTACACATAACAGGATAATAAACTAAATTTGTGATTTATATAGTTATGCACATGTGCATAAATTGTTATAATAGGTTAATATGCACGTGTGCATAGTTTGCAATAATAGTTTAATAAGGTAGATAATGTTGATGCATATGACTTTGATTAGGAGTCTCACCTATGCATCAATGATCTGTAATAGGTATTTAGCTTTATCTAGGTGTTTTTTTGGTGTGATATACAGTTATGCGAATGTGTATTTCATCTTGGAATATGTTAATAAGTTATAGTTGTGTGGTATATAGTTATGCACATGTGCATATATTGACATAATATGTTAATATGCACATGTGCATAGTTTGTCAACATAGGTTATTAAGGTATTTAATGTTTATGCACATGTATATAATGATGCACGTGTGCATATCTTATATGTTGATCATAAATTAATGTTGATACACATGCTCATTGTAGATCATCGATGGAAAAAAATACATGGATTAACAGATGAAAGAGTTAAGCAAAGATGAAAGAGTTAAGCAGATGTTAGACGAAGAGGCGTTGAAGCAATAGGAATGCTGGGGTGTGCTCAACAACTGGAAAAAGGAACAGACGATATGATGTTATGGATGTTATATGTGGGTGACTCAAGGACATGAAACACGTAGTGTTTGTTTGTTTTTTTCTTTTTTTGTGTTTTTTTTTTGTTTGGGCGGTAGTAAGTGGCTAACTGATGTGGTGTGTGTATATTTGGTTGACAGTAGTTGTATAGGATAAATTATGTATGGATGCATATGTGCATTATTCAAAATTAGTAATCATATGTCGATGTATTATGTATATCAAAGGATGTATTATGTATATTAAAGTGATGTATATACGTATCAAAGCGGTGCTTGGATGTTGTTAAAAAATATGTATGGGTGCACATGAGCATTATTAGAACACGCATATTGCGCGTGTGCATCTTTTTTTCCGTATCAAATAACCATGTTAAGTTAAACAGAAAAACATGTATGCACATGTGCATCTTTCTATCAATACATTAAGTTTGGTAATGCACATGAAAACAACTAAAAAACATAATCAAAATGTAAATTTGATAACCCACATCATGACAACTAAAAAAAACAAAATCAAAATGAATACTGATTGGAATTTGTTTATCGTCATAAATAGTTAGTTCAAGAATCATAAATTTGGGTTGGTCGATTTACAACGTCTGGTTGAACATCTAAGAACGATTGTAGCTCGTTATCAACTATAACGTAATCAAAATAAAATTTTTTGAGGTTGGCAAATTGGGGTTTCATTGTATGTAGTATAATGTATGAATCACGTTAAGCAATAAATAGACGTACGTCTCTCGTATGTCTCTGGAACAGTTTTTGAAATCTTCTCTCGTCTACATCACCCTTATCATCCTATATTTTTCAAATGTATACATAATGTAATTAATGTAACTGTCAAGCTAATGCACACGAGCATTATCAATTTATATATAACGACATTTTTTAACATAACAAGATGCCATATATTCAAAACATAACTTTAGACATGAACTAGAGAAGTACACTTACAGTAAACATATAAACTCCTATTTTTCTATTACATTCACACCACTGGTGTACCACTCTTCAATCACTAAATTCTCCATTTTGGCTATTACTTTCATCCACAACAGAGTACACTCATTGACTTATTCCAGTCTTCTAGCATTTGAACACTGCACGACTTTGAATACCTTCTCATTTTTGCTCGACCATATGACCCATAATGTAACCATCACTATGCAGTTGATTGCCTTTTTCTTCTTCGTAGAAATATTCAGCTTCCAGGAAAAAAGAGAGAATATCTGCCACTGTTGAGTAAGAATGTAAATCTTTTACTTCCAGCCATGCTCTGACCATCCACCATAGCGTTTTCGACATCAAACACGGAATGAGGATGTGTTCAACAGTTTCTTTCTCGTATCTGCAACCCGGGCACAATGTGTTGCTGATATGAATTCCCTTTTTTTTACAGCTCTTTGTCGGTAACATGCCTTCGACACCTTTCCATGCTAACATATTGACTTTAGGTGTAGCCCAACCGTTCCAGGTCATTACAAAGCCACTCGATGGGTCCCCGCTTGTGACACACAAATCCTATCTAACGGGTTTAACATTGAAAGTCGACTTACTTTTCCGAGTGCCAATCCAACCCATATTGACCTGTCTTCATTCGGGTGTCTTTCAGCAACGCCAAAAGCTACATATACTCCACCCAAGCCTCCCCGGTTGTCGGTTTGTTCTTCCATTGCCAATCTCACACAGTGACCTCCCCTGTTTTTTTGTAGTTGTCCGCCACCCAAGACTCTTTGTTTGCTGCCATTCTGTACATAATTGGATAATTATCCATAAGGCACTTGTTCAGAATACATACATCAATGATATAGTCTAATTTTCAAGATCATGCACATGTGCATATAATTTAATACAATATCATTTACAATCAACATAATGCACATGTGCATATAATTTAATACAACATCATTTACAGTAAATATAATGCACATGTGCATATCATTTAATATACTATCATTTACAAAGTATATACATCATTTACAGTCAACATAATACCTTTGGTCACAAATCGAATAAACTGCAACTCTTGATGTTCTGTATTTGTAGGTTTATTGTGACTGTCAACTATATTATCAGCAGATGGACCAACAATGTCACCAACAATGTCAGCATCAGATATATGAGGAGGATTACCAGAGAATGTATGAGGAGGAACATCAGATGTGCGAGAATCGACACTTGATGAATCAGAGGATGCCATGTAGATATGAGGAGGATTATCAGAGAATATACGAGGAGGAACATCAGATGTGTGAGAATCGACACTTGATGAATCAGAGGATGCCATGTAGATGGTGTAAATGGTGGGTTGTCGTTGTAAATGCCGATGGAAACCCCATGACCGGATGCCACCGCCGTGAACTCCGGTGAGTTACGTGAACCCGCCGTCGGCCACCGCCGTCGATGTATACAAAGTTCTGATCTGATGAATGAAACCCTAACTGTGGATTATGAACAGAGTTGGATCGTGAACAGAGTTATGAAACAGAGGGACGCGTGTTTTTTATAATAAATACCACATAATTACAATTTTGCCATGTGTTCACACTGGTTCTCGCGGTTCTCGCAATAAAGGGTGGTTCCTAACGGATCCTTATCCTATATATATATATAGGGGAAGGTTCAAATGAAAACCACTAGTTATTGTGAAAACTCGAAAACTAATTAAAAAAAGCAAAAAAAACATACAAAATTTTTTTTTTTTTTTTTGCAAACCAATTTTCGCAGGTTTTATTATATAAAAAAAAATTTCAAAAAAAAAAAAAAAAAATTTGTGTAGTGCACATGTGTAATACTACACATGTGTATGTGTACTACACATGTGTAGTATTACACATGTCCACTACACAAAAAAATTATTTTTTTTTTGAAAAAAAGTTTTTTTTATACATAAAAAGCAGCGATTTTTATAAAAAAAAATTGAAAAAAAAAATTTTGTATGTTTTTTTGGCTTTTTTTAATTAGTTTTCGAGTTTTCACAATAAAAGTGGTTTTCATTTGAAACATCCCCTATATATATATATATATATAAAGAGTAGAATGTCGCAATGCTCGACGATTTTGATCAATCTGTTTCTTTGAGTGTTTGTATTAAATCTTATTCTATGATATTGATACCTGATAAATGTTTATAATCCAGATGGACAACGAAGTGAATCAGGAAAACCAGAATAACGATAATAACGGAAACCAAATAGATAACAGTGTCATCCAACATATAGTGGCACAAGTGATTATAGATGCTATGCCATATATCCTCCAAACTGGTAAAGAAGCTGAAAATAAAAGTAAGAGTGGAATTAAACGACCACCTACTGAACACAGTCACAGCATAAACAATGGACCGTTACTTCAATTGCCTATTCCAAAAAGAAAAAGAACCATGTCTAATGGTTGTTCTTACAAAGAATTCTAGTCTTGCAAACCAATAGAATTCTCTGGCAATGAAGGAGCCATTGCAGCTCTGCGCTAGTTAGAAAAGACAGAGGTTGTCTTAAAAATAAGCAAATGTGCAGAGGAAGACAAAATCATTTTTTTAAGAATGCAGCTCTAGAATGGTGGAATACTATTATCTAGTCTAGGGGAAGTGATAGAATCTATAATATGGAATGGACTGAGTTTAAGAACATGGTCGAAAGGAAATTCTGTCATCCTAATGAAAAAGAACAAATTGGTAATAAGTTCTTAAAACTTAGAATGACTAGAATAGACTGTAAGGGTTACACTACCGTATTCTTCGAATATGCTAGAATAGTGCCAACCCTAGCCTCACCAGATCCAGTATTAGTATCCCGTTACATCTGGGGATTAATTAGTGATAATAGACATGTAGTCAAGCCAGCTAGACCACAAACCATAGAAGAAGCTGTAGAACTAGCAAATACCTTGACTAACGAATTAGTACGTACGCAAGAAGAGACTCAGAGAAAGAACCTAGTCCAGAAACTTACCCAAGAATTTCGTTATGGAAATAACTATCGTGGGAAAAGTATAGGTTCTACTTCTGCACCTTACTGCAAGTCTTGTAAGAAGAAGCATTCAGGAAGATGTTCCACATACGGCAACTTCTGCAAGATACCGAGACACAAGGAAGAAGACTGCAGGAAGAAACCCAGCAATGGAGTGTGCCTCAATTGTGGAGAAAAGGGACATATCAAGCCGAACTGTCCAAAACTAGCTCCAACCATGAACAACAAGAATGCTAGAGCATTTGTTCTAACAGCAGAATAAGCCAAGATGATTCCGGATGTGATTACCGGTACATTTTTAGTTAATGATGTTTTTGCTAAAGTATTATTTGACTCTGGTGTGAACCAAAGTTTTATTAATACTTCATTTTGCAAAATTCTTAATCTACCATTAACTAAACTTCAACAAGAATGTCTAGTGGAGACAACAAACGGAGAATCTGTTAGAATCACTGAAATCTTGCAGGGAGCAAGAATATAGATTCTAAACCATAAGTTTATTGCTAACCTTTATCCAATGAACTTAGCTGGATTTGATATTGTGTTAGGAATTGATTGGTTAATAGGAAATCAAGCCAGTATTTTATGTGATCAAAAGTCAATACAAGTAAATTCACCAAAAGGTGAAAAGATCACGATTAAAGGTGATAAGCCGACTAGATCTACGAAATTCATCTCTGTGATGAAAACAACAAGTTATGCAAGGAAAGGATCGTTAGTATATATGATTTCCATAATCATCAATACTAAAGGAAAAGAATTGAAAGATATTCCCGTAGTATCTCAATTCTCAGATGTTTTTCCTGAAGAGCTACCCGGATTATTACCAGATACGGAAGTTGAATTCAGAATTCATCTACTACCAGGGATAACACCGATTGCCAAGGCACCTTACCGTTTAGCACCAGCCGAAATGCATGAACTGAAAAACCAATTGGACGAACTTCTAGAGAAAGGTTTCATACAACCAAGTTCATCGCCTTGGGGAGCACCAATCTTGTTTGTCAAGAAGAAGGACGGATCGATACGTATGTGCATTGATTACCAAGAATTGAACAAGGTCATGATTAAAAATCGGTACCCATTACCGAGAATCGATGATCTGTTTGATCAACTTCAAGGAGCTCGATTCTTTTCTAAGATCGATTTACACTTAGGATATCATCAACTGAAAGTACAGGAAGAGGACATTCCTAAGACTGCCTTTAGAACAAGGTGTGGTCATTATGAATTTACAAGCATGCCATTTGGTCTAACCAATGCCCCAGTTGCATTTATGGACATGATGAACAAAATAGGTAAGCCATATCTGGATAAATTCATAATTTTCTTTATAGATGATATTCGCATTTACTCTAAGAGTAAAGAAGAACATGCAGCTCATCTGCATACACTTCTAAATTTACTGAGAAAAGAAAAGCTTTATGCTAAATTTTTAAAATGTGAATTTTGGTTACAAGAAGTACAATTCCTTGGACATCTAGTCAATCATGAAGGAATTCATGTGAATCCCACAAAAATTGAGGCAATTACTAAATGGAAAGTCCCCGAGTCACCAACAGAGGTGAGAAGTTTTCTTGGACTGGCAGGTTATTATAGACGGTTTATCCGAGATTTCTCTAGAATAGCCATTCATTTAACAAAATTGACCTGCAAATCAATTAAGTTTGAATGGGGACCAAAACAGGAAGAAGCCTTTAGAATCCTTAAGCAAAGATTAACCAACACACCCATACTAGTGTTACCAGAAGGAACTGAAGACTTTGTAGTCTATTGTGACGCTTCTAAGTTAGGTTACGGATGTGTGTTGATGCAATGTCAAAAGGTTATAGCCTATGCCTCTAGACAACTTAAGAATCATGAAGAGAATTATATGACCCATGATCTAGAATTAGGAGCTATAAGTTTTTCCCTTAAGATTTGGAGACACTATTTATATGGAAATAAATTTGTAGTCTTCACAGATCATAAGAGTTTAAGGTACATTTTGGGCAAAAAGAGTTAAATATGAGACAGAGACACTAGATGGAGATTTTTAGCGATTATGATTGTAGTATCCAGTATCATGAAGGAAAGGCTAATGTAGTAGCTGATGCTTTAAGTCGAAAGTATCATGATAAGACAAGAAAAATACGTTCTCTCAAATGAAATCTACAGATAGATTTAAATGAACATATTAGAGAAATACAAGAATCAGTAATCAAGGACGATACTAAAAAACTGAAAGGAATGATTAAGGAATTAGAACAAGGAACAGATGGAATTTGGAGATTCCATAAAAAAAGAATTTGGATACCTAAACAAGGAAACCTACGCCACCGAATATTAGAAGAAGCCCATAAGTCTAAGTATACGATACATCCTGGAAGTGATAAAATGTATCAAGACTTAAAGAAGAATTTTTGGTGGATAGGAATGAAAAAGGATATAGCAGCCTATGTTGCTAAGTGTTTAACATGTTCACAAGTTAAAGCTGAACATCAGATACCCTCGGGTTTACTGCAGCAATTAGAAATGCCTGTATGGAAATGGGAATTGATAACAATGGACTTTGTTACCAAATTACCCAAGACAAGAAAAGGAAATGATACAATCTGGGTGATAGTAGACAGATTAACCAAGTCTGCTCATTTCTTACCGATGAAGAAAACTTTCAGCATGGAAGAATTAGCTAAGTTATATGTAAATGAAATAGTTTCATTACATGGAATTTATAACAACCCTCCAAAATTATTTTTTCGATACCCCTAATATATTTAGAATACCCTTATATGTCCTAAAATACCCCCATATACCTTTATATAATTAAAAATTAAATAAAATCAATTTTTACGATCTGTCGCGGGCCGCGAAGATCTACACTCCATCTTACGCGGGCCGCGAGCACCTGGACATGCGGTGATGTGCGTGAAGTGTGTTATGGTTTTAATGTATATTTTAAGCCCTTTTACACTTTTTAGCCAAGTTTTAAATTTATAAAACACGGTATTTACTAACACTAAACACACATATGGGCAAGTGCACCCATCGTGAGCGTAGTATAGCGTTGGTAAGATACCGAGGTCGTTCAAGGACACAAGAGCTTTTAGCACCGGTTTATCCTCAACGTCTAATCAAATCAAAAAGTTAGAAAAAGGTTTTAAACTAGAAAAATAAAACTAACTAAAATGCTGAAAATAAAAATAAAAATAAAAACAGATAGACAAGATGAATCACTTGGTTCCGATTCGTATCTAGTGTAACCTTTGATTATTTCCGCACTTTTGCACTTTTTAAGAGATTGTCTTAGTTATTGTAGTAGGCCCCTCTTTTGAAGGTGACGTTACCCTCACCCCAGTAGTTTGAGTCAGCAAGGATACAATCCTAAAATGGTGGATTATTGAAAGATAATTAATTAAGTTATTAATGAAAATTATGGTAGGCCCCTCTTTTGAAGGTGACGTTACCCTCGGCTAAGTAGTCTGAGTCAGCAAGGATACAGTCCTAAGTAGCCGAGTTATAGTATTAATAGTAGTTTAACTTATGAGGGGATCAAAGAGTTTGGACCCCCGCCATCCAATACCGTTAAGTATTGAAGGAGGTCCTACTAAATTTGACCCAGGTCCATTGCAGGACCTCTAAACGCTGAACAATGGCAAGACTCTTACCAAACCGTTCCCTTAACCCCCGACCAGGTAGCCAACATACCTCCATATAGACCGTGGAGATATGAATGGTGAAAATCTTTTATTTTATATAGACAGTAAAATAATGTCAAGACACCACGGACAAACGATAAGGAAGAATGACCTTCAACATAAGAAACTAGTTATTAAAGTCATTAATACAAAACCAAGTAAAAAGTGCGAAAAGATTAAAAATAAAAAGTATTACACTAGACACTTTTTCTTCACCAAGTGATGTAAGAGACTTAGGCAAACATGGCCTTGATTGTCAAGAACTTTTACGATCAATCTTGGATCCCGAGACGACTCACACACTCTACGATGGACAATGGATGATGGTGGTGGATGATGGTGTTATGGTGGTGGTGGGTGGTGGGTGAAGTGTGAGGGAGGTGGTGTGCCAAGGGATGGTTTGAGCTTGAGCCAAGCACTCCTATTTATAGGCTGAACAGAAGCCTGAACACGGCCCCGTGTCCAGTGGGCACGGCCCCGTGTCCACATCCTTCTCTTTCTTCATTTATTGCAGCTTGTCTTATTAGTTGACCACGCCCCCGTGTCCACTGAGCACGACCCCGTGTGCAGAAGCATATCTGTACTATGAAGATTTGCCTGGATTCTACGAATCTTATAGTTGACCGCGGCCCTGTGCCCGCTGAGCACGGCCCCGTGGTGGGCAATAGAAGCTTCTACAACTTTGTCTTTTCTATAGACACTTGAGCACGCCCCGTGTTCGCTGGACACGCCCCGTGTTCGCTGGACACGCCCCGTGTTGAGCTGAGCACGCCCCGTGTTCAGCTGGGCACAGCCCCATGCTCAGCTGGGCACAACCCCATGCTCAGCTTTCTTCTTGTTTTTGCTTTGGGAGATGCTGTCGAGGAGTCGGGCATGCCACGTTTCTTCCTTTTCTTTGTATTTATGTTGGTTTTGGCTGTATATTTGTTCCTTTTGTTCGTTTAAGCTCATTTGATCCTGAAAATACAAAAGGAAGACAAAAGCACACTTTTTCCAACATTAGTACTAAAAAAGGGTTTGTTTTATGTCTCGTTTGATGTAATTTATATGTTGCATTTTGCACACATCAAATACCCCCACACTTGAATCTTTACTTGTCCTCAAGCAAAACTCTTTATAATGTGGCTTTACACTCCCAAAAGGAATTGGTAGAAGAGAAGGTTTTTGGGCTTGTCATAGAGTGTCGGGATTTCCAAGATTCTTTATTTAGTTTTATTTTTATTTATTTACAATCCTATTCGTCATGATTTATTTAAAACTTTTCATAAGATAAATTACTTATTTAGGCATAACATGCCTCTTTAAAATTCCATTTATATACAAGTTCACATACCTCACGGGGATCACTCAACACTCGGCCGAAGATGTATTTTAGTGAATCACTCGAGAGCGGCATGGAACTTACTCCTACCATAGGCTTGCCAACCAATCAATCCTTCTCCTTTTTAACTGTATACCTTTGCAAATATCAAGAGGACTTTTGGGTGAAGGGTTAGGCTTGGGTTAAAGGTAGGTGGTTTGGTTAGTGGTTAGTAAAAGGGCGAAAGGCGTAAAAAGCGTCGGTTTTCGTAAGACTTCTTCTATTTTTTTATTATTTTGATGAAGCCATTATTCAAACAAAGTTATTTTTGGTAAACTTGTTTGTTTATTCCTTTTTGCTTCATCATCATCATTTTTTTTTCTCTTTTTTTCTCTTTTTTTTTAAGTAAGTCGTAAGAAAAACCCTGCTTGTTACTAAAACAAAGGGTTAAAAATAAAAAGGGTTTGGTGGGTGAAAGGGTATTTGTTTTTGGGTTAAGAAATGAAAAGGTTTAGGCTCAAAGGGGTTAACTAGGGGGATTTTGGGTAGGTGGTAAAAAAAAGAAAAATAATGGTGTAGAAATAAAAAGGGTTAGTCCTAATGCCTCCATCATTTACTTACTCGGGTTTAAGTTGGTAAGGACCGGGAGTGTATCGTCGTGGCAAGTTCTAGAGTCGTAAGAACCAAGCGGCTATTCACACAAGAAACGAAAAATGAGCATTTAGTATAATGATATGTATTTGTATGCTCAATAAAGGCTCAAAACTCACTTTTGTGGGAATGAGTTTTTATGTGATCAAGTATATATAATCAAATTTTAACTAAGCTTATCATGCCTTTTCATAATTTTCTTATGGTGGTTCTTTTTATCACGACGCTATCGGTTGTAAATTTGTAAAAACATAACCTTTTTAGAATTTTGAAATTCCCAAGTTAAACCTAGACAAGTAAAAAAAATGAAAAATTTTTGAAAAAATTTGGGGTGATTAGCGGTTCCAATAGAGTTTTGTGTAAGGCTTGTAATTAGGACTTGCAAGATTCAAGGTTTTAGCATCCCCCCACACTTAAATTACACATTGTCCTCAATGTGTCCAAAAAATAAGTTTTTCGGTTGATTAAAATGTGTAAAAGTGGGTTAAAAACAAGATTTTATGTCACTGGGTAGCTGAACTCGGGGTGGTGTTGGCTGAGCACGGCCCAGTGTCCAGACTGCCAGTACCAAAAGTAAACAGAAAGCTGGGCACGGGGGCGTGTTCAGTGAGCACGGCCCCGTGTCCAGGTACCTGAACTGGGCATTTTCTACAGAACCTCGGGCACGGGGCGTGTTGGGGTGAGCACGGCCCTGTGCTGAACTTGCTGTAATGAAGAAAAATTGTCGGGAGGCTCTGTTTTTGTGCATGGGTTGTTGGTTCAAGCTTCCCTTAGTATCCTTCACCATCCCGAGTGTGTTTTATTCCTAAAAATTAAAACTAAACTAGAAAATATAAAAGTTAAACTAATCTAAAACTAAGGATAGTTCCGCGGAATGCCTCCGTGGTGCGCCACGTTTATAAGGGTCCTTGGCTAGACCCTCCTTATCGGGTGGTTCCGGGTCATCTTCAATTAGGGGGTCGTCATTGCCGATTGGATATTTCATTGATCGCTCAAGATCGACACTCTTTTTAAATGCCCCTAATTGAATAGGTAGATTGTTGAACTTCCGGTTTTTCAAAGCTTCGTGAGTTATTACAAAGGGTCGTCCCAACACTAGAGGAGCGTCATCGAGGATGACAAAGTCAATTGGGATTACCGTTTGATTTGTTTGAACCAAGACATCCTCAACTACACCGATTGATTTTATTATTTTCCGATTAGATAGAAAAATGGGTATTTGAAGTGGAGAAAAATCACTAATACTTAATTTTTCGAAAATGTAGTTAGGCATTATGTTAACACAAAGATCTTTATCTATTGTGACATTACTAATAAATGAATTTTGAAAGAACCATGGAACCGGTGTAATGTTAATTTCAAATTGGTCTTCTTTTATTAGCGAGGTTTGATCAATAGTTAACTTAACACTTACCGTTTCGTCAATTTTAGTGTTAGTGTTTAACTCTTTTAAAAACTTAGCATGAGTGGGTACTAAACAATGATTTTCGAAAGAAGGTGACAAGAGATTAATTTCTTCAAAATTAGACTCTTCTTGAATTTTAACGTTGTCGGTCTCACATTCTTCGTTGTTTAACTCATGTGTCGGTTTTTCACTTATTTGTTCTTCCATTTTTACACTTTCAGTTATCTCTTCCTTTTTTAATTCTTCTCTTGCGCGGGACTCCTCTTCCCTTGCGCGAGATTCTTTTATATAGCGATTGATAACTCTAATGTGTTCTAATATCCTATCGGTCACTTCGGTTATAGAAAAAGAATCGGGATTTTCAAAGCTTGAATCCGGTTGTTCGATCCTTTGTTCCTCATAATACCCGTATGAAGTAGATGGTTCACACCATTGTTCTTCATTGTAAGCATATGATGGATAAGGGTCGTAATTTTGTTCTTCATAATACTCATATGAGGTGGGTTGTTCACGCCATGGTTCCTCATAATAAGTATACGAAGGTGGTGGCTCATATCTTGGTTCCTCAAAGTATGAGTATGAAGGCTCATACCTTGGTTCATCAAAATATGAGTATGAGGGAGGAGGTTCATACCTTTGGTCTTCATAGGATGTGTATGAAGTTGATGGCTCATACCTGGGTTCCTCATAGTAGGTGTATGAGTTGGATGGTTGATATGAGTGACTATATTGAACCGAGTGTGGATTACTACAATTAGTGCAATAATTACTCCTATAATCATCCTCATCATAGGTGTAGTTGTAACCTCCTGAGTATTGATCCATAAGAATCACTCAGCAGACCACAACCAAGTCTCGAGATCAGGAAACAAAAATAAAAACGGAAACAGAGGCTGGACACGGCCCCGTGTTCAGTGAACACGGCCCCGTGTACAGTTACTGTAAATGCAAAACTAAACTAAAATGCAGAAAAATGTGTGCGCGTTTTAAAAAAGTTTTGAAAAACTGACTAGGCCGTCGATTTTAAGCTTTCTTAAAATCCTTGTGTCCCCGGCAACGGCGCCAAAAACTTGATGTGCGTGAAGTGTGTTAAGGTTTTAATGTATATTTTAAGCCCTTTTACACCTTTTTTAGCCAAGTTTTAAATTTATAAAACACGATATTTACAAACACTAAACACACATATGGGCAAGTGCACCCATCGTGAGCGTAGTATAGCGTTGGTAAGATACCGAGGTCGTCCAAGGACACAAGAACTTTTAGCACTGGTTTATCCTCAACGTCTAATCAAATCAAAAAGTTAGAAAAAGGTTTTAAACAAGAAAAATAAAACTAACTAAAATGCTGAAAATAAAAATAAAATAAAAACAGATAGACAAGATGAATCACTTGGTTCCGACTCGTATCTAGTGTAACCTTTGATTATTTCCGCACTTTTGCACTTTTTAAGAGATTATCTTAGTTATTGTAGTAGGCCCCTCTTTTGAAGGTGACGTTACCCTCACCCCAGTAGTTTGTGTCAGCAAGGATACAATCCTAAAAGGGTGGATTATTGAAAGATAATTAATTAAGTTATTAATGCAAATTATGGTAGGCCCCTCTTTTGAAGGTGACGTTACCCTCGGCTAAGTAGTCTGAGTCAGCAAGGATACAGTCCTAAGTAGCCGGGTTATAGTATTAATAGTAGTTTAACTTATGAGGGGATCAAAGAGTTTGGACCCCCGCCATCCAATACCGTTAAGTATTGAAGGAGGTCCTACTAAATTTGACCCAGGTCCATTGCAGGACCTCTAAACGCTGAACAATGGCAAGACTCTTACCAAACCGTTCCCTTAACCCCCGACCAGGTAGCCAACATACCTCCATATAGACCGTGGAGATATGAATGGTGAAAATCTTTTATTTTATATAGACAGTAAAATAATGTCAAGACACCACGGACAAACGATAAGGAAAAATCACCTTCAACATAAGAAACTAGTTATTAAAGTCATTAATACAAAACCAAGTAAAAAGTGCGAAAAGATTAAAAATAAAAAGTATAACACTAGACACTTTGTCTTCACCAAGTGATGTAAGAGACTTAGGCAAACATGGCCTTGATTGTCAAGAACTCTTACGATCAATCTTGGATCCCGAGACGACTCACACACTCTACGATGGACAATGGATGATGGTGGTGGATGATGGTGTTATGGTGGTGGTGGGTGGTGGGTGAAGTGTGAGAGAGGTGGTGTGCCAAGGGATGGTTTGAGCTTGAGCCAAGCACTCCTATTTATAGGCTGAACAGAAGCCTGGACACGGCCCCGTGTCCAGTGGGCACGGCCCCGTGTCCACATCCTTCTCTTTGTTCATTTATTGCAGCTTGTCTTATTAGTTGACCATGCCCCCGTGTCCACTGAGCACGACCCCGTGTGCAGAAGCATATCTGTACTATGAAGATTTGCCTAGATTCTACGAATCTTATAGTTGACCACGGCCCCGTGCCCGCTGAGCACGGACCCGTGGTGGGCAATAGAAGCTTCTACAACTTTGTCTTTTCTGTAGACCCTTGAGCACGCCCCGTGTTCGCTGGACACGCCCCGTGTTGAGCTGAGCACGCCCCGTGTTCAGCTGGGCACAGCCCCATGCTCAGCTTGGCACAACCCCATGCTCAGCTTTCTTCTTGTTTTTGCTTTGGGAGATGCTGTCGAGGAGTCGGGCATGCCACGTTTCTTCCTTTTCTTTGTATTTATGTTGGTTTTGGCTGTATATTTGTTCCTTTTGTTCGTTTAAGCTCATTTGATCCTGAAAATACAAAAGGAAGACAAAAGCACACTTTTTCCAACATTAGTACTAAAAAAGGGTTAGTTTAATGTCTCATTTGATGTAATTTATATGTTGCAGTTTGCACACATCATGCGGCATAACCCGAAAGCCGCCACGTGTCAACACGTGGCGAAGCTAGATCGGTGACAAATCAAAGCTAGGGCCTACGTACACTACGTCGCGGGCCGCGAAGGACTTACCTTCGGCTTACGCGGGCCACGAGGAAGTCATGATCAGACACTATAAATAGAAGGCATCGGCCTTCAGTTCCAAATCGCTCACAACTTTCTTTCTCTCTCGAATTTCATAAGTGTAGAAGTTATAATCGAGTATTATACCCCCTAATTAACGAAGTTCTGCCCCGTTGTAAGTATTTTAACCCCTGGTTACGTATTAGATACGCTGCCCGATTGATCTAAGGCTCCGTAATGGCTGTCAAGGTTCTGCCCGACGTAGTCGTTAGAGTTCTGTATCGGGGAGGGTATTACTAATGTAAATATTGGGTTATTATACTTACGCGTATGCCTTGTGTAATTAATAGATAATCACCAGGAAATCACAAAGGAAAACCCTAAGATAGCAATGTGAGTAATCTCCTTTTTGTAAACCTTTTTGCAAACTGTTTTTACAAAACTTCAATGCTTTAAATTATAATTTAACAGTGATTGAGTATTTGTAATTCTACGATTATCGTCGGTATGTTGAGGTTTTGTATACAAAATTTGTTACTACACTGTGAGTATTAACATGACCACAAGTCGGGTTGACAGTACCGTGGGTGGTAATTAAAGTAGAAAAGTGAAGAAATGTAATTGCGCGAGCGCCCTCAATGCTGTAAAATGGTTTTACTTGTCTTGATTAAAACTGGGATTCACTCACAAGTATTTCCCGCTAACAAAATGTTTTTAAACGCGTTTCAGGTAACAAACTGTGAAAGCCAAATAGAAGTCAGCTGGACAGCACTGAAGGCTTGGAAAAGTGGCTATAAAAGTTACCTAAATAAAGAGATGTTTTTATTTAAATAAAATAGGGTTTATCCCTATGAAAATGTGTGTAATGGAAACTTGGAAATTTCCCATGTGTTTAATATTATAAAAGCGTGGTATTTTACTCTGATAAAATATTTCCTAACTACGGTCCTCATGTAAATTCCGCTGCCAAACTGATAAACACCGATACCACCAAAACTGGCGGCGGCCGCCCGTTCCCGGGGTAAATAGGGGACGGGGGTTGTGACAGAAGATGGTATCAGAGCTAAGCCACTGATTCAGCCACAGAAGTGTTCTGCTGACACCAAAATATTATTCAATATGTTAGAAATAATATGTGCGTATCTGTATATTATTGTTTTGTGTTATTTGACTATTTGTTAGTTTACAGTATGAGCGACCAAGGACCTTCAGACGCTTACCGTCAGTTGTCCAGCTCACCTAGGGACGAAGGCACCTCTTCATAGCCTACCCTCTCAGGGTATTCGGCTGATACTGAAGATGGGATATTTGTGTTTAAAGCCCAATCTGAAGAGCCATTCCCTCCCAAGAAGAGAGGATGGTTTAGCAGAGGAGCGCATGAACGTAGGAAGAGGATGAAAATGTTACAACAATAGCGAGCTTTAGCAGCCGCCAAGAGAGAAACGGATGCTCACACACAAGATATGCTCAATAGGAGTCTAGCAAATTTTCATATCTTAACAACTACAGTTGCAGACCCTAATCTAGAGTAACTCATAGCACCCCAGCCATTACCACTGTTTCCCACACAACCAATGGAAATTGAAGCCAACCCAGAAAACCAAATCCCAATATCTGATTTCGAACCAGCTGAGATACCTAGGGTACCAGCACCCCATCCCCCAGACTATGACCCGTGGTTTGACGACCACATGGATTACCAGCAACGTTACCCAATCCCAATAGAGGAGCCCATGCAAGATCTAGTAGGACCTTACCCAGACCTGGACCCTCTAGACCCCTATTATGATAACGACCAATACATCAGGGAGATTTTAGAAAACCCTTACTCTTACGAAGAACCCATGCCCCAGTTCCCAGACCCAATACCAGCCCCTGCACCCCCCCCCCCCCATGAGCACAGAGAATGTGTAAGAACTCTGAACCTTTGGTGAGGAGATTTTAGAAGAAAGTGAGAGAATGAGGCAGATAGGAGAACGACTCGTCTGGAAATATGACGAGCGTAATATGGAATTTTGGATGAACCCGTACCATTAATAATATATATATAATATATATGTGTATGTTTGAAAAAAAAAATCTAGACCATAGCTACAGATGCATAATAGTATTGTAATTTTTCAGTTTATATTAGATGCATAATATATAAAAAGAGTAAAGGTCACAGTGACGATGATTTTGGATCAATATGCTTGTAATGTGATTGTTTGTATTGGATATTGTCTTGTGATATTAATATGTGGTAAACATTTAAAATTCAGATGGACAACGAAGTGAACCAGGAAAACCAGAATAACGATAACCCGAATAACAATAATAATGGAAACCAAGTGGATAACAGTGCCATCCAACACATAGTGGCACAAGGGATTATAGACGCAATGCCATATATTATCAAAACAGTTAAGGAAGCGGATAATAAAAGTAATAATGGCAGTAAATGACCTACTGAACCAGAAAACAGCGTACACAATGGACCCATACTTCAAGTGCCCATTCCAAAAAGAAGAAGAACCATGTCTTATGGTTGTTCTTATAAAGAATTCTGGTCATGTAAACCAATGGAATTCTCGGGCAATGAAGAAGCCGTTGCAGCTCTACGCTGGATAGAAAAGACTGAGGCAGTCTTGAAAATAAGCAAGTGTGCGGAAGAGGATAAGATAATGTTTGCCTCCAATCTGTTTAAGAACTCAACCTTAGAATAGTGGAACACTATCCTCCAGTCTAGGGGAAGTGACAGGATTTATAATATGGAATGGGAGGAATTTAAGAACATGGTAGAAAGGAAATTCTGCCCTCCTAATGAAAAAGAACAGATAGCAAATAAGTTCTTAAACCTTAGAATGACTGGAGTAGATAGTATGGGTTATACTACTTTATTCTTAGAATATGCTAGAATAGTGCCGACCCTTGCATCACCAAAACCAGTATTAATCTCCCGTTATATCTGGGGATTAATGAGT
The DNA here is from genome assembly GCA_030545235.1 of Helianthus tuberosus. Classification (NCBI taxonomy): domain Eukaryota; kingdom Viridiplantae; phylum Streptophyta; class Magnoliopsida; order Asterales; family Asteraceae; genus Helianthus; species Helianthus tuberosus. The sequence continues at coordinate 50,074,702 of CM060443.1, read as the reverse complement.
GAGATAAGGCATGTAGTCAAGGCAGCAAGACCACAAACCATGGAAGAAGTTGTAGAACTAGCAAACACCTTGATTGATGAATTAGTGCGTACACAAGAAGAGAACCAAAGGAGAAACCTAGCTCAAAGGCTTACCCAGGAATTTCGCTACGGTAATTCTAACCGTGGGAAAAACATAGGTTCTACCTCTGCACCTTACTGCAAGGTCTGTAAGAAAAAGCATACGGGAAAATGCTCCACTTACTACAATTTCTGCAAGATACCAGGACACAAGGAAGAAGATTGTAGGAAGAAACCTAGTAACGGAGTGTGCTTCAACTGTGGAGAAAAAGGTCATATCAAGCCACACTGTCCGAAATTTGCTCCGGCCACAAACAACAAGAATACTAAAAATGCTAGGGCATTTGTTCTGACTGCAGAAGAAGCCAAGATGATCCCGGATGTGATCGCCGGTGCGTTTTTAGTTAATGATGTTTTTGCTAAAGTATTATTTGACTCTGGTGCGAACCAAAGTTTTATTAATACTTCGTTTTGCAACCTTCTCAATCAACCATTAACTAAACTCCCACAAGAATGCCTAGTAGAAACAACAAATGGGGAAACCATTAAGATTACCAAAATCTTGCAGGGAGCAAGAATAGAATTTTTAAATCAAAAGTTTATTTCAAACCTGTATCCAATGAATCTGGCCGGATTTGATGTTGTGTTAGGAATGGATTGGTTGGTAGCTAATAAAGCCAGTATTCTATGTGATCAAAAGTCAATCCAAGTAAATTCACCGAAGGGTGAAAAGATCACAATTAAAGGAGATAGGTCATCTAGATCCACAAAATTCATCTCTGTGATAAAAACAGCAAGTTATGTAAGAAAATTATCATTAGTGTATTTGATTTCCATAATCATTAACACTAAAGGAAAAGAACTGAAAGATATTCCCGTAGTATCTCAGTTTTCAGATGTGTTTCCCGAAGAGCTACCAAGACTACCTCCAGATAGGGAAGTTGAATTCAGAATTCATCTGCTACCAGGGACAGTACTAAATGCCAAAGCACCCTATCGCTTGGCACCAGCTGAAATGCAAGAGTTAAAGAAACAATTAGACGAACTACTGAAGAAATGATTCATACAGCCAAGTTCATCGCCATGCGGAGCGCCAATTTTATTCGTCAAGAAGAAAGACGGGTCAATGCGAATGTGCATTGATTATCGTGAATTGAATAAAGTCACGATTAAAAATCGGTACCCATTACCGAGAATCGATGATTTGTTTGATCAATTGCAAGGAGCTCGATTTTTCTCAAAAATCGTTTTACGCTCAGGATATCATCAATTAAAGGTACAGGAAGAGGACATTCCTAAGACCGCATTTAGAACAAGGTATGGCCATTATGAGTTTACTGTCATGCCATTTGGTTTAACCAATGCCCCAGCCGCATTTATGGACATGATGAACCGAATATGTAAACCATATTTGGATAAATTCATAATTGTCTTTATAGATGATATTCTCATTTATTCTAAGAGCAAAGAGGAACATGCAAAGCATTTGCACGCACTTCTAAGTTTATTAAGAGAAGAAAAGCTATATGCAAAATTTTAAAAGTGTGAATTTTGGTTTAAAGAAGTACAGTTTCTTGGACATGTAGTCAACCATGAGGGAATTCATGTGGATCCCACAAAGATAGAGGCAGTTACTAAATGGAAAACCCCTGAGTCACCAACGGAAGTTAGAAGTTTCCTAGGATTGGCCGGTTATTATAGAAGATTTAACCAAGATTTTTCTAGAATAGCCATTCCCTTAACAACCCTCCAAAATTATTTTTTCGATACCCCTAATATATTTAGAATACCCCTATATGTCCTAAAATACCCCCATATACCTTTATATAATTAAAAATTAAATAAAATCAATTTTTATGATCTGTCACGGGCCGCGAAGATCTACACTCCATCATACATGGCCGCGAGCACCTGGACATGCGGCATAACCCGGAAGTCGCCACGTGTCAACACGTGGCGAAGCTAGATCAGTGACAAATCAAAGCTAGGGACTATGTACCCTACGTCGCATGCCGCGAAGGACTTACCTTTGACTTACGCGGGCCGCCAGGAAGTCATGATCAGACACTATAGATAGAAGGCATCGGCCTTCAGTCCCAAATCGCTCACAACTTTCTTTCTCTTTCGAATTTCATAAGTGTGGAAGCTATAATCGAGTATTAAACCCCATAATTAATGAAGTTCTACCCCGTTGTAAGTATTTTAACCACTGGTTACGTATTAGATACACTGCCCGATTGATCTAAGGCTCCCTAACGGCTGTCGAGGTTCTGCCCGACGTAGTCGTTGGAGTTCTGTGTCGGGGAGGGTATTACTAATGTAAATATTGGGTTATTATACTAACGCATGCGCCTTGTGTAATTAATAGATAATCACCAGGAAATCACAAAGGAAAACCCTAAGATAGCAATGTGAGTCATCTCCTTTTTGTAAACCTTTTTGCAAATTGTTTTTACAAAACCTCAATGCTTTACATTATAATTTAACAGTGATTGAGTATTTGTAATTCTACAATTATCGTCGGTATGTTGGGGTTTTGTGTACAAAATTTGTTACTACACTGTGAGTATTAACATGACCACAAGTCGGGTTGACAGTACCGTGGGTGGTAATTAAAGTAGAAAAGTGAACAAATGTAATTGCGTGACCGCCCTCAATGCTGTAAAATGGTTTTACTTGTCTTGATTAAACTGGGATTCACTCACCAGTATTTCCCACTGACAAAATGTTTTTAAACGCGTTTCAGGTAACAAACTGTAAAAGGCAAATAGAAGCCAGCTGGACAGCACTGAAGGCTTGGAAAAGTGGCTATAAAAGTTACCTAAATAAAGAGATGTTTTTATTTAAATAAAATAGGGTTTATCCCTATGAAAATGTGTGTATTGGAAACTTGGAAATTTCCCATGTGTTTAATATTATAAAAGTGTGGTATTTTACTCTGATAAAATATTTCCTAACTACGGTCCTGATGTAAATTCCGCTGCCAAACTGATAAATACCGATACCACCAAAACTGGCCGCGGCCGCCCGTTCCTGGGGTAAATAGGGGACGGGGTTGCGACATAATTCCTTTATCTGTTGTATCTAATAGAGATAGCCGTTTTACTTCTGATTTTTTTTACTAGTTTCCAAAAAGCAATGGGAACCAACTTAAATCTAAGCACAGCTTATCATCCACAAACGGATGGACAAAGTGAAAGGACAATTCAGACAATGGAAGATATGCTTAGAGCTTGTGTAATTGATTTTGAAGGAAATTGGGATGATCATTTACCATTAATAGAATTTTCTTATAATAACAGCTATCATACTAGTATCAATGTTGCACCATTTGAAGCACTTTATGGACGAAAGTGCCGAACTCCAGTCTGTTGGGTAGAAATTGGAGAAAAACAACTGTCTGGACCAGAGATAGTGCAAGAAACAACGAACAAGATTATTCAAGTCAAGAAAAGACTGAAAGCAGCACGCAATCGCCAAAAGAGTTATGCTGATAACAGGTGAAAAGCATTAGAATTTCAAGTAGGAGACAAATTATTATTAAAAGTTTCTCCATGGAAAGGAGTAGTTAGATTCATCAAAAGGGGAAAGCTAAGTCCCAGGTATATTGGACCTTTTGAGATTATTAGAAGAATAGGACATGTAGCATACCAGCTACAACTGCCAGAGGAAATGGCAGGAATACATGATGTATTTCATGTATGTAATCTCAAAAAGTGTTTAGCAGATGAATCATTAGTAGTACCTCTTAAGGATATAGAAGTAAATGAGAAACTTAAGTTTATAGAGAAACCACTATAAATTGAAGACAGAAAGATCAAGAATCTCAAACACAAGAGATTAGTTCTAGTCAAAGTAAAATGGGATTGCAAGAGAGGACCAGAGTACACTTGGGAGCTTGAATCCGAGATCCAGAGGAAATATCCACACCTGTTCCAGTAGATCTCGAGGACGAGTTCTAAAACAAGGTGAGGAGGATATAACAACTCTCTCGAAACCCTTAAACGTGTCCTATACGTTTTAAATTACACCTCGTATACGAGAAACGGCCTGAAATACCTTTAATTTTACAAAAATTAAATAAAAAAAGTCTATAGGGCGCTCACGGACCGCGACCCCCTAGACTAACTCTGTCGCGGGGCCCGACCTAGTGCCACCAGGCTCAACCTGGTTCCGACACGTGGCTTGTGACTCGACTTGGCTAGATCTTTGACTCAGCCAAGCTACGCCTTATTATACCTAGCTCGCGGGGCGTGACACACTCCTGTGTGTCTGTCACGGGGTGCGAGAGACCCCTGTTCCAGCCCTATAAATAGCGAATTCGAGATTTCAGTTTTCGTCGTTCAAAACTCGACTTTCTCTCTCTCAATTTCTTTATAGTAGAAGTAATACTTGGGCATTATACCCACTAAAATAGCAAAGCTTTGCCTCGATGTAAGTATTATAACCCCGGTTACGTATTAGATACCGTGCCCGATTGATCTAGTGCTCCGTAACGCATGTCGAGGTTCTGCCTGTTTTCGTCTTTGGAGTTCTGTCTCGGGAGGGGGATATAGCTAATGTAAATTTGGGTTATTATACTAATGCATGTGCATTGTTTAAATTAATAGATTATAACCAGGAAGTCACACGAAAATACCTAAATTAGCAATGTGAGTTTATCCTCTTTTTGTAAATTCTTTTTATAACTGTTTTTACAAAACCTAAGTTGTTTTACATTATAATTAGTAGTGATTGAGTATTTGTAATGCTACAATTATCGTCAGTATGTTCGGTTTTGTATACAAAATTAGTTACTACACTGTGAGTAGTAACAATTCCACAAGTCAGGATTGACAGTGCCGTGGGTGGTATTTAAAGTAGACATAAACAAATGTAATTGCTGGATTGCCCTCAATGCTGTAAAATGATAAAACTTTTTTTGATTAAACTAGGATTCACTCACCAGTATTTTTTCCACTAACAAATTTTTTTAAAACGCGTTTCAGGTAACAAAATGTGAAAGCCAAATAGAAGCCAGCTGGAGAGCACTGAAGGCTTGGAAAAGTGGCTATAAAAGTTACCTAAATAATGAAGCAGTTTTATTTGAATAAAATAGGGTTTATCCCTATAAACATATTATGAATGAAAACTTGGGTTTTACCCATGTGTTTATTATTTATAAAATGAGGTGTTTTACTCTGATAAAATATATTTCCTAAATACAGTCCTGATGTAAATTCCACTGCCAAAATTTAATAAACACCGATACCACCGAATGTGCGAAGCTCGCGGCCGCCCGCCTCCCGGGGCAAGGGTGGGGGGTTGCGACACTGAACATGTTCCCGAACAAAGTGAATATTTAGTTTAATATGTTTGGTACGCTGATGTTGAACTGAATTGCAAGATGGATAAATGGTAATGAAATTGTCACAATAAATTAGGGTTGCACGTGAGAGAGGACGGTGTAGCTCAAGAAGCAAATTCCGAAGGCAGCAAATCTCGGCTACAACATTAGCAACGCCGTGATATTCAGCTTCTTCACTCGAGCGAGAGACGGTGGATTGACGTTTGGAGGACCAGGATATGAGATTATCCCTGAGATAAACACAGTATCCGGATGTGGAACGAAAAGTGTTGGGAAAACCAGCCCAGTCGGCATCAGTGTAGGAAAGCAAGGATAGCTGTGGTGCGGGTCCTAAGAGAAGACCAAACTTAGAAATGCCCTAAATGTATCGAAGGATTCTTTTGAGGGCATTCCAGTGATCAAGATGAGGTGAGTGCATATGCATACAAATTTGTTGCATGACATATGTAATATCGGGATGTGTGAAGGTAAGATACTGTAGAGCACCCGTAAGACTCCTGTAGGTAGTCGGATCGTCGAACAAAGGACCCGAGGAGTCACTCAGCTTAGATTAAGTGTCAACAGGAGTAGGGACAGGGGCTTGTAAGAATCCAAAGCAGCTCGATGTAGAATACTTTAGCATAGGCCTGTTGAGATAGAAACATTTGATTACCAGTGCGAGTGACCGGAATGCCTAGAAAATAGGTCAAGGGTCCCAAATCTTTCATAGCAAATTCACCGGCAAGAGAAGACATCAGGTGTTTGCGAAGATCATCAGAGGAGGTGGCGAGGATGATTTCATCCACATAGATGAGAAGATAAGTTGTGTGTGATCCCTGATGATAGATGAAGAGGGAGTTGTTAGACTTGCTCTGAATGAAGCCTATCCTGAGAACAAAGTCTGTGAAACGTTAAAACCACACGCGAGGTGCCAGTTTTAAACCATATAAATATTTTTTAAGGCGACACACATGATCTGGATAATCCTGATGTCGAAACCCATGGGCTAATGCATGTAGACCGTTTCAGCCAGATTCCCATGTAGAAAGGCATTGGTGACATCAAGTGTGTGAATGTTCCATAACTTAGAAAGAGCTAAAGATAACAACAACCGGATAGTTGCCGGTTTGACCACCGGACTAAAAGTTTACCCACAATCAATACCCACCTGGTGTTTTCGACCGTCAAATACCAACCGAGCCTTATAACATTCAAGACTTCCCTCCGATTTAAATTTTTGCTTAAAAAGCCACATGCTACGAATAATGTTCATATCTTGTGTTTTAGGAACAAGCTCCCAGGTCTCATTTTTAATGAGAACACTAAATTCATCGTTCATAGCATTGTACCATTCTGGTGTGGACAGGGAAACCTGTGGGTTTTTGGGAATAGGAACAATGGTGGAAGTGTGAAAGTTGAGGTTTGGTCTAATTTGTTTCGAAATGCCGTGCATAGAGCGCGTGTGCATGCTGCGAGTGGGCAGCTGAGGTGCAGGTGGTTGAGACGGACTGGGTTGGGCTGTTTGGACTGAAACAACATGATCCGGGAGAAAAGACAAACCTGGGTTGAGCGCTACCCGGTTGTCATCGAATGTAAGTGAGAATAACGGGAAAAGGGTTTGCCTGAGTAGATTCTATGGAGGTTGAGGGAGAGGTAACAGGTTGGGCGGTGGTGGCAGGGGCTTTTGTTGGGCTGGTTGGTGCAGTGTGGTGGTCGGAGGTGGCGGTAAAGATGGGTTGGGTGGGGGTCTGAGTGGTGGGAGAGTTAGGAAGTTGGGCTGAAGGTCAAGTGGCAGTAGGCTTGGCCGACGGTTGGGTTAAAGGAGGTTAAAGGAGGAGAGGTAGCGGGTTGAGTTTAGTTTGGGAGATGTGGGACCATAAAAAAGGGATGAATGGGAGGGGGAATCGTAGGAGGTAGTGGTGGTGGGAGAACTTATTTGATAAGGAAAAATAGATTCCTCGAAATAAACATGGCTATTAATGAAGATTTTGTGGGTATGTGGGTGAAGGCACTTGTACCCTCGGTGGTAAGAAGGATACCCGAGAAAAACACAGGGTTATGAACGGTTAGCTAATTTGTGAAGTGTGTTAGAGGGAAGAATGCGGTAACACAAGCAGCCAAACATGCGTAGGTGTTCATAGGTTAGTTGGCACTTGTAACGTAGGGTGGTTGGTGAGAGTAAGTTATGGTTTTTACGTCGGAGAATTTTGAGGAGATAGGTTGCAACTTCGAGCGCATGATGCCCTAAGTTAGGCGAGAGAGATGATTGAGCGAGAAGTGTGCGGAACATGTTATTAAATGCCATATTCCAATAAAATAAAATACCCCCACCCATGTTCTTCTCCGATGATACCTTAACACCGGCCAACACCATCATGTTTTTCCGGCCATGCTGGCGACGACACACCACCACACCTCGAAACCAACCTCCTGCCAATACACCACCTTCACTACCATTTAAACAAAACCCGCCACCTTCCCACCTCCTCACCATCGTAAACGGCCAACCATATCCGACACACCTCACTGGCTTCCATCACCTTCACCTCTACAATCAAAAACCTCAAATCACTCATCCCCTTTCACCTCCGACACACCTCACCACCCGACCACTGCAAACCTCCACCTTTTTACCACCTTCCGCGACCACCGCAAACCTCCATCTCTACCGGCTGAAATGTCCACCCCCACACACCTTGGGCCACCTCTGTCATGCTTAATCGCCACCACCGTAGACCGTTGTGGCCCACTGCCACCACCAAATCAACCACCACCCAACCAATCCCCCCCTCATTCCCACCAATCGCATACCCATTCAACAACAATTCAACCAATCACCTCTTATTCCAACATCTCAGGAGGAATTACAATCTAAAGCTGAACAACTGAAGATCTCTCAGCTTCGCAGGTAATCGATGGTTGCTAATGACCAATTGCCGGCTGGTCGTGGTTCTCAATCTCCGGCGGCAAACTTCGCCATCAAGTACTCGGTAAAGTAATTAGTCGCTTTCAAACCCCTAGGTGGAGATAAGAAGAACTCATGGTGGTCCTGCTTCCATTTTTGTGCTAAAACATAATGGGTTGCAGGGCGAAATCTTGGATATATTTGGTAAACAAAAATGGTGAATTAGATGATAGTTGTGTTTATTTCTTTTAATTAAATTGTTTTTTTTAATATAGGTGGGGTCCACAGTTAATTATCTCTTTATTATTGTTTTAATTTTTATGTTTAGTAGTAAGGGTAATTTGGTCATTTAATATCAATTTAACTGAACAAACTAACCCCCATCCAGTGTCGGGACTAACCGAGTAACAAGTGAGCAAACCATGAGGAACAAACATGCTATTTTAAAAAGTTGAGGACTAAATGTGAAAAATGAAGAACTCTGGGCAATTAACTCTGTTATTTCGTTAGAAAATTTTGCATGGAATCATAATGAAGCAACTGATTTCAAATGCAACAAACATTAGACCACAAGAAAATGCTTAGCATTTTCACTTTATTCATAATCATATAACATATGCTACTCAAGGTTTGGCTATCGCCTTTTCGGCTTCAATCTTCTCCTTGGCGAGCTCTTCCGCTCTGAGTTTATCCTGAGCTGTATACACATATGTACTTGAATAATACACAGGTGTATACGTCTAGTATATACCGAGCTGTATACACATATGTACTTGAATAATACACATGTGTATAAATCTGATTTATACCGACCTGTGAGAACAAGATGTAATAATATATAAGTGTATACGTCTTGTATATACTGACCTGGTACACATATGTTAAAAATATAATTTAGTTAACTTTAATATTTAATTTTAAAAAGAACATATGAGTATATTTAAAAAAACAAAACATTAGCCTTTCAATCTCTCATAATTAAAATAATGGAGAAATAATAAAAAATATGAGAGAGAGAGAGAGAGAGAGTGTGTTAAGAGATGAGAAAATTTAGGAATTTTAATTAAAAATACTTAGATAATGTCAATCTTACCCTTTTACTCTAAAAAATGATCAAGTGCCAAGATTATTTGATCACTCGGTTCACTCTAAATAAGTTGTTAACAAATGAACCTACTCCTATATATATATGTATATAGGGGACCGCTAAAATGAAAACCACCTTCAGTTGTAAGAACCATAAGAACTTTTTGATCCGGGGCGAGTTGAACCAAATTTTTTTTTCATAAACGTAGATGCTTGTATTATAAACGCATTTGTAAAAAAAATTCAAAAAAAAAATGTCGTGTGTGTAGTTTTGAGCACCACAAGTTTGTGTTTACGGATACCGTAAATTTTAAACAACTAGAGGTGTAGTTCTCATGGTTCTTACAACTAGAGGTGGTTTTCATTTTAGCGGACCCCTATATATATATGGAGGAGATCATGCGAGAACCACCCTTATTGCGAGAGCCGCGAGAACCAATGTGAACACAACCTAAAATAGCTAAAAAAACCTAACCCCACCCCCACCCCCCCCCCCCCCCCAAAAAAAAACCTAAACCCCCCCCCCCCCCTCCCCCCAAAAAAAAAACCTAAACCCCCCTCCCCCACCCCCCAAAAACCTACCCCCCCCCCCCTCCCACAAGCTAAAATGCTAAAAACTAAACCCCCAAAAAACCTAAGAAAATCTAAAAAAAATCTAAAAAAATTTTTTTTTTTAATATTTTTTATACTCAAATTGCTATTTTTACTGGCAAAAAAAAAATTATTTTAAAAAAAAAAATTTAATTTTTTGCTTCGAAAAGTAGCGATTTTTATATAAAAAATATTAAAAAAAATTTGTGTGATTTTTATGCATTTTTGGTTGTGTTCACATTGGTTCTCGCGGTTCTCGCAATAAGAGGTGGTTCTCGCGTGATCTTCTCCCTATATATATATATATATATATATATATATATATATATATATGAGAGTTCAAGATAAAACTCCTTTTAGTGCGAGAATTCGAAAACTCCTAAAAAAGCTTAAAACACCAATTTTTTTAACATTTTTTTGTTGTAAATCTTGCATTTTAAAATACAAAAAAAAACTTTTATTTTTGAAAAAAAATAAAAAAATAGTATTACACATGTGAAACACTACGAAAAAAAAATTAAATAACAAATAATATTAATCATATGAGTTAAATACCATTTTAGTTCATGTTTTTTGATTATTTTGACAATTTAGTACAAATGTTTCATTTTTCACATGCGGATTCGGAAATGTTTAACCGTTACCATTTTAGCTCACTAGGTTAACTTTATCTATTTTTTCTATTAACTAAAATCACATTTATCTCATTATTATCTTATGCTTATTTAGTCATAATTGTATTCCAAACAATGTAATTGTATCTTAAAAACGGGATCACGTCCTAGGGAAAGGGTATGCAAATACTATATATATTTATGAAATTTTATTTTAAGCGCGGTTGAGAATTAAAGAAATTGCGTTACACGTCCGTAGAAGAGTAATTATATCATTTTGTGGATGAACATGAGATGTGATTCTACAGGCTTCAAAACAACATAATTTATATATCATTTCATTAGAACATTTTGCATGGAATCATAATGAAGCAACTGATTCCAAATACAACAAACATTACACACAAGAAAATGCTGAATATGCCAAGTAGAAAGCATTTTCTCTTTATTCATAATCATATGACATTTGCTACATACTCAAGGTTTGGCTGTCGCCTTTTCTGCTTCAATCTTCTCTTTGGCGAGCTCTTCCGCTCTGAGTTTATCCTGAGCCAACTTCTGGGCTTTGGAACAGTTGAAGTAGCAGAAGCACATGTGTTTCCCACCGCGCACGTGACAAGCTCCATGGGCTGCACCCTCCCAAGACTTGCACTGGTCGTCACAGTGTCTTGTGTTGCCACAATTTCCGGACCATGTCTTGCTGGCCTTCTCACATAATTCTCCCTTCACCGATCCGATTTCTGTACATGTTATACAAAATAAACTGTGTTACATACGTTAAACGATTTTAGAATGTCTAACCAATGCAGTTTTGTGATGAATATAATTAGTTTCTGCACGAAATAAAAGCTAATCAAATCACTTTATAAATTATAATACTTATAAAATGCTTCTTTTCACTGCACTATTTAAGTATGAGTGCTAGCTTAACGTCATGGTCTACTTTACTAAACTAAGTGTCATCCGAAGGGTCACAATATGTGACATTAAGGAGTAAAAGTCTGAATATAACGAATACAAAGTGAGTGTAAATAAGATTGATTGAGAACCTGAGATAGCAAGAACAAAGAGAAGCAGAAGAAAAGCAAAGAAAGCAACTGAATTTTTTGCCATTTTTGAGTTACCGAACTAAGCTCAAGAATAGTTGTTGCAAGTTTTGTGAAGAGAAGGTGAGACAATGAGTGGTATTTATAGGAAGAAAACATGCTGAAGCCTTGAAAATGAAAATAAACATAAAGAAAAAGAAAGGCTTATATTTCCACAAAATTTGTCTTATATTGACTTTTGTGGATGCGTGCATTGTATACATCCAATTTTCTTTAACCTCTTTCCTGGCTAATTAGCAACTTCCTTCTTCTTTACTTGTATCAGGAAATACTTAAGAAGCACCAAACAAAACTATGTATTAAAAGTTTTTAATATTACTGACTATTATAAGTTAATAAGTAGAATAAAATCAAATTAATTATGTGTTAAATAAAATTTTGAAAAACATCCTAGAAACACTAATGGTTTTCCTTAACCACCTACTAACACTATAAATTATCGTACTTATCTGTTTTCATATAATTCTATCATCTCTACCAGGGAGATTTATTCACTGGGTTAGAAACAATTCAGGTTAAAACATGTCGGGTTTTAAATCATAGTAATTTTGTGACTAATTTTGTTTTGGTCGTCAACTATGAGAAACCGATTTTGTTTTGGTGATTAAATTTGCGATCGATTTTGTTCCAGTCGATTATTTTGTTACAAATTATGGTCGCTACTTTTGCTACCATTTCGTTGAACCGAATTGATGACTCTATCGCACACACTATGTGGTTCCACCATAAATCATCACACCCATTGTACATGCAACGCCAGATTAATGGCTTTGACCCTTCCACACACCAATTCTTTAGAAGTCAAAATTTTTTACCACACTACTAACAAATTTATGGATTTGAATTTTGTTTAGCCCACATGAAGTTCCTCCTAATTCCTTCCCGTTGTTCGACATGCTGCCCAAAGTGGATTTAATGAGTGTGAGCTTCCCTCCATATGATAAACTGGTGGTTTTCCAGCTTGACAATCTAACCTCACTTTTATCTACCATGGGTTTCCAATTTTTCTTTATAGCAATTTCATATTGGCTCCCATCGGTATTCACAAATAATCAAAAGAGAACTTTCCTTCTTGACACTTCAAAACTTAAGGCAGAAAGATAATCTTGATCCTTCCATACTAGTGGTGGCAAAAGTGATGGATTTGACAGGTTTGGGTCATGAGTTAGGATGGGTATAGATTAGGATGAGTTTGTGTTAAGATGGGTTTTTAAGAAAAATATTAGGATGTGTATGGATTAGGATGAGTTTGGATAAAGATGGGTTTATTAAAGGTTAAGATGAGTTTGGGTAAAAATTGGTTCGACTTTCGATGATAACAGGTAAAAAAAAAACATAACAAAATTAATGAAAACAAAAATAAACAATTTAAAAGTAAAGAAAAAAAATTTGAAAAAAAAAATCAGAAAAATAAAAAAAATCAGAAATATAAAATTAAATAAAAAAATACAAAAAAAATTTTAAAAAATGTTAAAAAAACAAGAAAAAGAAAAAAAATCCAAAAAATAAATTAATTTAAAAAAAGAAAAAAACCCAAAAAAATCAAAAAATTGAGAAAAATAAAAAAAAAACTAAAAATTGTAAAAAATAAAAATATCAAAAAAAAAATAATAAAAAAGTAAAAAATTAAAGAAATCCAAAAAATCCAAAAAAATATAAAAAATTTAAAATTCCCAAAAAATAAAAAAATTTAAGAAAATAAAAATTAAAATACTTAAAAATTAAAAATAAGAAATTAAAAAAATAAAAAGATAAAAAAAAATAAAAAACTAAAAAACTAAAAAAACAAAAAAAAAATATTTATTTTTTGTATATTCTGATTTTTCAAACTTCTTTTATGTTTCTGATTTTTTTTATTTTTTAAAATTTTAAAATTTTTTATTCTTTCTTATTTTTTTTATTTTCTGAATTTTATATTTTTTTGGGGGATTTTAATTTTTTTATGATTTTTTAAAAAAAAATTTGATTTAAAAGTTTTTTTAATTTTTTTGATTTTTTTGGAACTTTTATTTTTTTATTTTTTGGATTTTTTAAAATTTTTTCTGATTTTCTTTATTCTTTTTACTTTTCTGATTTTTTTAATTTTTTTTAGATTTTTTTTGATTATTTGATTATTTGTTTTTTTTCTTTGTGAAGTCAACGTCTACGAAAACTCGAATATGATGAACAATCTGCCTTCGATTCTCTTTTTAGAGTTACCCATTTACCCAGCGTAATACCCATCCTGACCCACGAATTATTTTAAATAGGTATCACACAACTCATCATGACTCATCCTTAATTATTTTTTAACCTATCCTAACACATCCTGATTTTTAAAATGACCCAAAAAACCCAAATGAATTTTTTTTGCCAGGCGTATTCCATACCGATGTCATAAAGCTTATTTTTATTAAAACTAATCATTAAACCAAAACCCGATGCCAGATAAAAGTATCAAAGAACCCTAGCTAGATCAGTGAAATTAGCATGGGACCCTTCCCAAAACAATATAGCATCATCTACGTACAACAAATTAGATAAAACTAGTCCCAATGATCTATTTATTCAGTATATCCACACTTTAAACTAGGATCATGATATTCACACACTCATCCTTTATTTCCACACCCCTCAAAGGGTCCCGCTTTGGCCAAAGCGGGGCGTTTAGGGTTCTTTCTGCAGACAAAAGATGATGTGAAGGTGATGTGAGGATTTATTTTGTACGAGGGTCACACGTTAATCCTAAATGACGCGCTTTGGCCAAAGCGCGACGCTTCGACCCCCCATTTCTGTTGCATTTAAGAGGCAGGCCATAGGGCTGGCAAATCGTGTCTTATCGGGTTTAAGAGGATCTGATGACGCGAATAACATAAGTATTAAAAATGAATACAACTTGTTTAACTACTTTATATCTCATGTCTATAACACAGTTGTATGTTGTATGTACCAAGGAGAAGAAATGATTGTTCGTAGCTTCCTAATTCTATTTATTTTTAAAAAGGTAAAAAAACCATGTAGTTTACTTTTTCAGTAAACAGGTTTAATCGTGTCTTATACATATATCTATTGCCAGCCCTAGCAGGCCATGCATTCGGTTTACGTATTCCAAAATGAAAGTTATATTCTGTTGTGTTTTTTTTTTTTTTTTTTGAACTATGAAAATTCTGTCAAGTAGACCATTTTTTCAGTGATTACGATGTCGTGGTTTAGCAACTATCTTTTCGGTGAATACTCTGAGGAGTCCATTGTTCAAGATTCTTACGAGGGAACCGCTACTTCTGCCTCGTACGATATACCAATTCCTTCCAACACGAGGGAGGAGGATGTTGTAGCTGGCATTCGTTATCATGACAATACAGTGCAGCTGGACTTGAATGTCCCTGCGGAAGACTCGTACGCACAACACGGCTATTCGAATTACGGATACGAAGGTGAACCGTATCCTCAGGCTGAATATCCGTACGGTCAGCCAAACTATCCCGATAACGGTTACGGTGGTTAGCAGAGCTATGTACAGCAAGACTATCCCGACCATAGTTACGGTGGTGAGTGGAGCTATGTACAGCAAGACTATCCCGACCAGGGAGAGGGTGGTGAGCAGGATGAGGAATGCTCTTACCCAATTACATTTTCTTTTGATACAAACCAGAAATTTTCGTCACGTGATGAGTTGGTGGATTATGTACAGAAGACGGGAAAGGACAATGGCTATGTCATTGTGATTAAAATGTCAAATAAAAGAGGAAGTAATTTCAAGGTTTGGTTTCAATGCAGTCTTGGTGGGGAGTACAAGAGTGTAGCTATAGTGAGGAAAACAGGTAGCAAGAAAACAGGTTGCCCGTTTGAGTTGATAGGGTTTACGGAACAAAGGGAAGTGTTTGGAAGATAGAGGTGACGAACGCGAGACACAACCACACTCCTATGGAAAACTTGGAGGGTCACGCGTTTGCATGAAGGCTTTCTTCGGGGGATAAAAGACTGATTGAGTAGCTGGCAGAGCAGGATATTCCAAACCGTAGCATCTGGCGTACAACGACGAAATAGAACCCGGATAAAAAGATTATTCCGAAAGATGTACACAATGTTATTCAGAAGATCAATGCCGGAAAGAAGGTCGGAGAATCTCCAATGCAACAACTCGAAAACCTTCTCATCAAAAAAGATTTCACCTATTACATGCGCGAAAATGAGACCACGAACGCAGTTGAAGATATCTTCTTTGTCCACAAACTTTCATTTACTATGTGGTGTGCGTTCCCGCATGTGCTCATGATTGACGCCACCTACAAAACTAACTTGTACAATATTCCATTTGTGCAGGTCGTAGGTATGACTTCGACAAACCAGTCATTTTCTGTTGCTCATGCGTTAATTTCTGCAGAGAAGGCAGAAAACTACATATGGGTGTTGGAGAGGATCAAGTCTATGTTGGTGGACTGTATGGAGCCACGTGTCATCATAACAGACAGGGACTTGGTGCTAATGAACGCGTGTGAACAAGTTTTCCCAAAAGCTAACAAGTATATTTGTCGGTTCCATATTCATCAAAATATCAATAAGAACAGCAAGGAGAAATTCACTGAGAAGGAGTGGAAAGAATTTCTTCGTTCGTTTTCGACATTGTGTGAGTCTTCCACAGAGGAAATATACAGGTATAATATGGCAAACCTTGAAGCACAACTGAAAGAAGTTGGTCGTGGACGTGAGTATTTCTTACATAATTATTTAAATACTTTTTTTACATATATACATATGTAGATACATACCTAACAAGTTATGGTTATATTTTTAGAGGTTTTTAACTATATGAAGAAATCATGGTTAGATTCGTACCGTGAAAAGTTTGTAGCTGCATGGACTTACAAAACACTTAACTTTCACCAATCTACAACCAACAGAGTTGAGGGCATGCATGCATTGCTAAAAAGTCACCTTCCAAGTCATCGCAACACGCTGGTTAAACTTGTGGGGTTTGTTGATCATATTGTTGAGAAACAATATATGGAGAATAAAAAAGGTTTTGAAACAAGCCTTAGAAAAGTAATGAACCACCACAAGGTTCACCCCGTGCTTGAAAATGTACTTTAAAAGGTTTCAATATATGATATTGAGCTTATGGCTTTCGAGCTACGATGTAAAGAAGACGGGTTAAGTGCCTATGGTGCAACTTGTGCTTGCCAGCTTTTTACTAGTTGTGGCTTGCCATGTGCTTGTCATCTAGATAAGTTAGAAAAAAACGGTATGTTTACATATTGAATCTTGGCTATTATGATTTCACTACCTAATTTACTACCACATGTTTTTGTTCGTAAGGGGCAAATCCGAATCAGTTCGATAGACATGTTCTGGAAGAAGCTTGACTTCAAGCCGACAAAGAGCAGGATTGAAGATATCGATGTAGACGCGAAGTTTGAAAAACTCAAACAACAAATCAATCCATCACCTCCTCAAGTGAAAAAGAGCTACCTGGAAAAATTTAAACAAATCATCATGCCAGGAAATAATACCTAAAAACCTCTTGTTGTTCAAATGAACACTCGTGGTCGTACAATATTAAAGATGCAAGAACAAAGGACAGCAGAAGCTGCAAGGAAAAGCTCGTATATATCGTCCGAAGAAAGTGGGTTCGAGGACTCGTATGATCTTCCTCGTCACAGCGCGACGTATCATCCCAAGACTCTCGAAGACAAAAAACAACAACCGCTTAACCTTCACCCCGATTTCCCAAAATATCACGTTGGGTCCTAAGTCGGATATAGCTATCGGGAACTCTGGATCTCAAATTCCAAAAGTGTTTCACCCATAAATCTCGAAAATAAAGGATGTGAAACCAGATGGTCACTGTGGTTTCGATCGGTAGCTGTGGGGTTAGGATAGAAACAAACAAAGTATTTGTCTATCCGGCGACAACTTTTGATGGAGATGTGTCAAAAAGAGGGTATTTGGAGGCAAGTATTCGATTCTGAAAATGTAGAACATTATGTTGAGCTGTACAACAGGATAAGTTTTGAGGGAGTGGGTAGGGCAGAGCCATAAAATTATATGGCGATGCCTGAGACGGGATTTCTTATTGCTCAAAGATATGGTGTGATTGTTCACCCGTTAGACATTCGTGGCAGCGACACAATTTTCCCTCTATTGGGCGGTCCAGATGAAGCTGAGGAGCCTCATCAAGTGGTGGCGGTTGTGTTCGTCGATGGTGGATATTTCATCCACGTAAAGCTTGAAGAATCCTATCCAATGCCTCACCTGAACTATATTTGGACTTTGAAAAGAACAGAGAGTGCAACAGTCTGGTATGACAAATACAAGGATCGAATCGATGCATATCGAAGGCTAATGTACCCACCCGTTGACCTTAATCTTTTCCTAGATGTTCAAGATATAGGTTAAGTATGTATAATTGTAATCCTATTAAATCAGTTATAATCCAAAGTGTGTTTGTGATTGTTATTGTTAAAAATACGCCATAATACGAACAATGGAGACATAATACGCTATAACAAATAATCTACGCACTAATACGGCACCTACAGACAATCTACGTAATAATACGACACTTGCAGACGGTAAACGTCATGATACCAAATGTCACCGACACAACCCGTATGGCCAAATTACGCGATAGTACGGAACAATAGTGACAATAAACATCATAATACGACTTTTAATGACAAAATACATCATACTGATCCGGTAGAACGTGTATACATACAACATGGCGTGTTGGACTACAAGTGAATTCAAAACAGAATCACACGAAATCATGGAATACGGCCACACATATGACCAAACTTATCCGGAACAAGTCGTATAGACCATAAACTTCGTAAAATGACTTGTAATGGCAAAAATATGTCATGTTACGATAATTGTAGGTGCGTTTTTGAATTAAAATAATTTAAAAAAAATTAAAAAACCCCAAAACGCCCCGCTTTGGCCAAAGTGGGGCGCTTTGGTTTGAACGTAAAAAGGGCAAAGTTGCACGCTTTGACCAAAGTCACCCAAACACACAAAACACACACAAAAGATGCGAAAATGCACAGTGGACCCTCCGAGACCTCGATTCAAGACCATTTTCATCGATTCTACTACAAGGTTAGATTACTAGTCCCCAATCATTTAGACTTCCTTAATTTTTGAAAAATTCGAGTTTTGATTGATTAATTGGGTTTGGGATCTGCTTGGGTTTTTTTTTGAAGAACAGAGGGGGCAATGCGCCCGGAATTAGCGCAAAGCGCGGCGCTTTGCCCCTTATTTGGGTTGGGGATCTGCTGATTTGAGTTGATTTCCGAATTCGTAGGTTCGTAACCCGCGTAGGTCCGTAATTTGCATCGAATCCGTAACCCGCGTAGGTCCGTAACGCACGTAGGTCTGTAACGAGCGAATCCGTTAACCGATCGTAAATATATAATATTTTTATTAATAGTAGAAGTCGTCCATAATGCGCGTAGGTCCGTAACGAGCGCCAAAACATAACACGTCGTAAATATATAAATAATTTTTATTATTAGCCGAAGTCGTTCATAACGAGCGTCGAAACACAACACGTCGTAAATATATAATATTTTTATTATTAGTCGAAGTCGTCCGTAACGCGCGTAGGTCCGTAAGGAGCGTCGAAACATAAGAAGTCGTAAATATATAATAGTTTTTTTTATTTAGTCGAAGTCGTCCTTAACACGCGTAGGTCCTTAACATGCGTCGAAACATAACACGTCGTAAATATATAATATTTTTATTATTAGTCGAAGTCGTCTGTAATGCGCGTAGGTCCGTAACGGGCGTCAAAACATAACACGTCGTAAATATATAATATTTTTATTATTAGTCGAAGTCGTCTATAACGCGCGTAGGTCTATAACGAGCGTCGAAATATAACACGTCATAAATATATAATATTTTTATTATTAGTTGAATTCTTCTGTAACATGCGTAGTTCCATAACGAGCGTTGAAACGTAAGAAGTCGTGAATATATAATATTTTTATTATTAGTCGAAGTTGTCCATAATGCGCGTAGGTCCATAACAAGTGTCGAATCCGTAAATAGTCGTAAATATACAATATTTTTATTATTCGTCGAAGTTGTCCGTAACGCACGTCGATTCCGTAAAAAGTGCTAAATATATAATAGTTTTATTATTTAATCGAAGTCGTCCATAACGCGCGTAGGTCCGTAACAAGCGTCAAAACTTAACCGGTCGTAACGATATAATATTTCTCTTTTTAGTCGAAGTCTTCCATAACGATCGTAGGTCCGTAACGAGCGTCGAAACATAACACATCGTAAATATATAATATTTTTATTATTAGTCGAAGTCATCCGTAACGTGCGAAGATTCGTAACAAGTGTTTAATATTTAATAGTTTTATTATTTAGTCGAAGTCGTCCGTAACGCATGTAGGTCCGTAACGCGCGTCAAAACGTAACCGGTCGTAAATGTATAATATTTTTTTATTAATCCTTTACAAGTTATAAATATATAATGCTTTAAATTTGTTATAAAATTGTATTTAAATTTGTTATTAAATTGTTTTTTTTTTACACACAGGTATGGATATTGATATAGTTTTCGACCCGGGCGTGGAGCTTGATGAGGAGCTGGTCGCAGTTGATCCACTAGACGGTCACGTGTACCTTGCGTTCCCGATGGGGTGAGAAAGGCATGAGAGGTGTGCGAAGTTGAGCACCATGGAGATAGGGGGCATGTCAGGATTGATTGGGGGCTTTTGGTGACAATGGAAGAGGCCGTGGGGGCGAGGGATATTATTGGGTCGAAGTACCCGTGTGCACGCTTGTTACAGACTGCGTTGGAGGACTCATATCGTGAGATTATGATCGAGTTCATTTCTCATTTATATGCGTGCCGCATCTGGAGGATTACGTGGAGGACCCGGGCCATGTCATGCACGAGATCACTTTTCATCTGGCCGGGTATGAGTATGGGATGAGCCTGCGGGACTTTGCCGTCCGTTCAGGTTTGTACACTGAGGCCGAGCTTGATACAGATGTTTATAAGCAGGGGGTTAGATCCTTAGACAGGCAGACCCTTATTAGTTTCTGGATGGCTATTGCGACGGCTCCCTTTGGGAAATTCTTGCAAAAGGCCAGCGCCATCAGAGACCCCAGTACAGATACCCCCACCACATCATTGGGTCATCGATCGTGCCCCGGTATCATAGCCAGGACAAGGTCAACATGGGTGAAATTTTCTTTCTCTACTGCCTGTTGCAGCCTCATCCGTGCACGCTCTCTGCGTGCCTGGCGAAGTACTTTGCTACCGGTTATCATAGGCAGGAGAGCGGTAGGCTCTTCGGCGGGTCCTATGTTACAGCGATCACGATCTCTTTAGGGATGGTGCCCGAGAGTGACCCGCTGCTGTCCCCGGCCATTCCGTTGACTAGATTAGGCCGGGCGTCAGTATCCAACATGCATTTGACGCACACATTTCACGGGATCAGCTTGCGCTTTTAGACGCGCGATTTCCAAGTTTGGGTGCCGGGGGTGATCCTAGTAGTCATTGAGATTATGGATGGGATACTAGCATCTACGGATTTTCAGGAGCCGGCTCGGAGGGCTCAGCGACAGGCTCTGGGTCTGGATGAGCCTGAGGATCAGGCTCAGCCTCCGCCTCCGCCGGGTTCACCTCCGGCTAATCACGTCGTTGACTACGACTTCCCACCGTTGCCGCCGCCATCACCTCCACACCCGCTGCAGTATCCATAGCACGTCATTGCAAACCTGCCTCCTACTGCGCAGGCGGTGGCTTGGGACTTCGATCGGCGCCTCTGACGTGCTGACGCCCAGCAGGAGTGGATCATACAGACACTCATGCAAATCGTGGGTCATTTGGGATTGCCGCCCTAGCCACTGCCACCGTCCCCACCGCCAGAGGATCAGTAGCTTTAGTCTCTATTTTGTATTAGAAACTTAGTTGTACTTTTGTACTAGACATTCAGTTGTACTTATGTTTTGTATATACAAACTGATTTTATATATATTTATGCTGTAGATCTTTTATTTTACACGGTGTTTGTTTCGATTGTTTGCGTTTATTTCATACGTCTCTTTTGCAACTTATTGTACGTTGTTTTAATTAAACATGTTCGTGTAATACAACAAAATAAAATCGGTTAGCATTTATAACAATGGCATAATGAAACGTATCTTTATAAACTACTGTTATAATTTAACTATAACTGGTACACTCACGTTAAACGACCGTTATAAATCAAATTTAAATTATATATTTTTATAGAATAAAACAAAAATCTATAACTTTTCAACAAAAAACACAACCAAATACAACCAAACAACAAACCAAATAGACAAGGGGCGTGCGTGAATAGCCTGGGCCTACTTTAAAGATATAATTAGAAACAATAGTACACCAAGATATCTACAAAAGTTGGATGCTTTTGAAACAATTATATATATTGGGCCAGGGTTACACTTTTTAATTAAAAACCGGCCACTTATTTTGAAATTTAACAGTATATACTGCATTCAAAGATCCTTGCATTGGACACAAACTCATGGAATTTGTGGTGGATCCAAATAATATGAATGCACGTAACGAATTTAAATATTATGACAACTTATTAGAAGTTCCTCAGGCTCATGGCAACCGCACTAGTAACAAACTGGCATTGGTGGTGGCTGTTCATCACAAAAATAAACCAATATTTAATCATAAACACAACCTAATATAACCCAATAGTTAACCATAACAATAAAAAGAACAAAGATTTACCATATTCTGATGTATAGATGATTCACCATGTGAAATAATGTATTCATCCATTAATGGACAGTTGTTAGAAATTGCCTGGGAATATATTTTCTTATCAGAAGATTCAGCATCTTCCCTATTTTGTATGCTATAAAATTTGGCTTTGCATAAGGGCATGTGGAAACTTTTTTCATTGAAGCCTGTATATATAGTTATATCGTCGTTACTTGTCTTCTAAGAAAATGACAAGTGTAAAGGATTATGAACGAAGGATAAAATGATACCATATGACCTGCCCAGTTCTGTATGCATGAAAAACAAAAGTGATGTCCACATGGCAGAACTCCTCTAGTTGAACTATATTATGTCCAACATATGACACATGATAAAAGCGCCTTTTTAGACAATCTGGGATTATGTTCCATTTTATTACAGTCGTCATGATCAACTTCTATAGAGTGATCTTCACGACTAGAAGTTGTACCCAAATCTTCGATCTCTTCCAGTATCAAATTTCTTCGTTTCCTAAGATTATGAAACCTAGTTTCGTGAAGTGGTCATCTTTCATGTTTCCGAGAATAATTTAAAGGCTCACAAATTTCAATATCATTTTGGTGAATTTCTGAATGTTTGAAACGTTCCTCTGATTCAGAAGACGATAACTCGTTATATGCATTTATATGTATCAGCCTGCGATTTCTTCCTCTTCACATTGTTTTTCCTTTTCTAATGCATACAATGTGAAGAGGAAAGTCTAAAACTTAAAAAACAAATACGGGCAATTAATTTTTCATATAACTATAAACAAATAGGACTGTCATAAATTAAGTATAACTGGTATACTCACGTTAAACGACCGTTATAAATCAACTTTAAATTATATATGTTTTATAAAAATAAAACAAAAATCTATAACTTTTCAAAAAAAAAAAAAACACAACTAAATACAACCAAACACAAACCAACAACCCACTTTTTCCAACAAAACCTCACTTTTCCCCCAAAATTAAACAGTCAGACTTAAACGGCCCGCTTTGGCCAAAGGGGGGGGGCGCTTTGGTACCAGGTCAACAGACAAGGACTAACAGGCTCAGTCCTTGCCTGTTGACTTTACCCCAAAGCGCCCTGTTTTGGCCAAAGCGGGGCATTTTAGGGTGTGTGAATAGACAAGGGGCGTGTGAGAATAGCCTGAGCCAAAAATAAACAGTTAGACCTAAACGCCCCGCTTTGGCCAAAGCGGGGCGCTCTGGTACAAGGTCAACAGACAAGGACTGACAGGCTCAGTCCTTGTCTGTTGACTTTACCCCAAAGCGCCCCGTTTTGGCCAAAGCAGGGCGTTTTAGGGTGTGTGAATAGACAAGGGGCGTGTGTGAATAGCCTGGGCCTTTAAACTATCCATGATGGTTAGGGTTAAACATAAAATGTATAAAGTCATCTACTACATCAGATTTCTACTTTATCCTTGTTGGTTAGGGTTAAACATCTAAAAATGTATCTAGTCATCTACTACATCAGATTTCCACTAACTCTTCAAATATATCCATTTTTGCTCCATCACCAATTTTTATATTTATTTTTCATATTTATATCAAATGAAATTCTTTATATAAAATTTAGCTAACTTAGTTTTCTAAAAATATAAGCAAAATAGTTTATAGAAAATTAAAGTATCTTATAAAGAAACAAAAATAGTACACAAAATTAAATTATACAAGTTAATATTTAAAAAACCCTTTATATAATATAAATTTGTAACATTTCTAGGCACATAGTGTTGTACATTTACCTTAGTTGGTGTTTCATGCTTTAGTTTGTTGTACCCTTACTTTAGGGGGTTGTACCCTTACTTTTATAAGCAGTGTTTCTTTTAACTCTCTTTTACCATGTTCCTCCCGTATTTATACCCACCACCACCATAGCAGCTTGCTTCCAGAGGGATAGAGACTCTATGGGAGAGTGGCTGAGGCCAGGTTTTCTATTTTTTGCTCTGACCAAACTGATGAAACAAGACCCAATACCAGCGTTTCTCATTCCCGGTTGAGTCGACTTATGACACTAACGAAAAAACTTTCTAAAATATAAGTACTTTCCTGCCGATTAGAATCTTCATGCGTCACTTCCAGCTTAGGGTTTCTTCTATACTTGAACTTCTTGCGTACTCGGTCAATTTTCGTGATTTAGCAAATCTGTGTATATTTGGATCACAGAGATAAGACGAATTGGTTTGGATCTATGTTCTATTTTAGTTTTACAAAGTGATGAAAGTTTGTTAAAATATGGGAATATTTTAATGTAAATTGGTGAAATAGGTATCTGATTGAAGGTTTTCATTTTTGTTTTAACCATCGATTGTTTACTTTTTCCTGTTGTTCTTCTTTTGGTTGTTACAGCCGGATTTGAAAAGGTTGCAGCTTACATTGTCTCTTCTGAAGCAATGGTGGAGACAGATGAGTGCTTAATTTGATCGATTTTTTATACATGTACCATGGTTAGTTTTATAAATATGTCTTTAACCTACAAACTGTTTATTGCTAATTGTTTTGTTACGAAGTGTGAATTTGTTTGGATCTGCAAAGAATCGTATTGATCTAGGGTTTGATAAATTTGGTGATGAAATTGTAGAGTTGTTGTTTGTTTGTTTTTGTTAGAAATCGTAATATAAAATTTGGTGATTTCAATTTTGATCTAGCAGGGAAGATTGTAAGGGAATAACATATATGCATTTTTTTGATTTCATATTTTGTTTTTTCGTGTCAAACCCTGAGTGTGTTTTTGGTGGAGTAGTTTTTGTGTTTGGATAATTATTTTTATTTGATTGTGTATTATATAACTGTAGGCCTTTACCGCATATTCCTGATTTGTAGAGAAACTGAATTTTGGTGGTGTTGTATAAAAAATAATAATATGTGTGACGTTTCTTTTAGATGAAGGTTGTTTATACATGTGCAAGTGAATGTGTATTGGCTAAATACATTTCGTTCTCTAATGCAAAACTTCCAGCAACATCGGCTACAACGAAGCTAATGCAGTCTACTGGCTATATAAAGTCGACCTAACAATCATCAAGGCTCTAACGAATTCCAAAAGGCGGTTCTCCATTTACAATAAATACAAATATTATCCTAGACGAGAGTTTAGCCTAATCTGTGAGTAAATCCACACTATATAAGGGTATAAGACCATACCCTTGCTGCCATTATTTATTTTTATCATATTTTCGTCACTTTCGTACATAATGTAAGTCCCATAAGGATCTTTCAATGATATCAAACTTGATCTTGTGTAAGTGCGGAAAACAAACACAAGATGATTCAAGAACAAAATATAAACCGAAACAATATGTAAACAAAACAAACCAGATTATCTTGAATTCAACGTTGAACGGTGACTGATACAAGACTCCTTAATGGTTTCGGCTGGCTCTAGGTTTGCACAAACTGATCAACCTCATTATAGAGAATGAAGTGAACTTATATACTAACCATAGATGGGTCAAAACCCCCTAAAGCCCACTCGAAACCCTTGACCCACTATACATATAATCGACCCAAACATTAAATAAACCAAAACATTACACAATCAACCCCTAAACTATAATAACCCTCTATGCATAAACCTTCAGGTTCCAACAATCACCCCCAAGGTTTATTGCATAGAGGTCTTCAGTCTTTAACTGCCTTCACTGCTGATGTGTGTAAAATGCAACATATAAATTACATCAAATGAGGCATAAAACTAACCCTTTTTAGTACTAGTGTTGGAAAAAGTGTGCTTTTGTCTTCCTTTTGTATTTTCAGGATTAAATGAGCGCAATTGAACAAAAGAAGCAAAAATACAGCTAAATCTAACATAAATACAAGAAGAGGAATAAACGTGGCATGCCCGACCCCTCAATAGCATCTTCCCAAGCAAAAACAAGAAATCAGAAGGCTGAACATGCCTCGTGCCCAGCAGACACGGGGGCGTGCCCAAGTGTCTGCAGAAAAGACAAAGTTGTAGAAGCTTCTATTTCCCAACACGGGGGCGTGCCCAGCTCAACATGGTCGTGGTCAACGCTAAGATTCGCAGAATCCAAGCAAATCTTGATAGTACATATACTCTTCTGCACACGGGGACGTGGTCAACTAATGTAGAGAAACTGCAATTAATGAAGAAAGAGAAAGTGGATGGACACGGGGCCATGCCCAATGGACACGAGGCCGTGTCCAGGCTTCTGTGCAGGCTATAAATAGAGGTGCTTGGTTCACTTCAAAGGCATCCCTTGGCAAACCACCTCTCTCACACTTCACCCACACTCCACCACTATCACAACCCACATCCACCACCATCATCCATCATCCATCATAGAGTGTGTGTAGTAGTCTCGGGATCCAAGATTGATAGTAAGAGTTCTTGACAATCAAAGGCCATGTTTGCCTAAGTCTCTTGCATCACTTGGTGAAGACAAGCATTTAGTGTAATACTTTTTATTTTTAATCCTTTCGCACTTTTTACTTGGTTTTGTATTAATGACTTTAATAACTAGTTTCTTATGTTGAAGGTCAAACTTCCTTATCATTTGTCCGTGGTGTCTTGGCATTATTTTACTATCTATATAAAATAAAAGATTTACACCATTCATATCTCTACGGTCTATATAGAGATATGTTGGCTACCTGGTCGGGGGTTAAGGGAATGGTTTGGTAAGGTTCTTGCCATGTTCAGTGTATAGCACCTGCAAGGATCAGGGTCAAGCTTACTAGGACCTCCTTCAATACCCACTGGTATTGGATGGCGGGGGTGCAAATGGCTTGATCCCCTCATATGTAAACTACTATTAATACATTAACCCGGCTACTTGGGATTGTATCCCTGCTGACTCAAACCACTTAGCCGAGGGTAACGTCACCTTCAAAAGAGGGGCCTACCACATTACGCATTAATAACTTAATTAATTATCTTTCAATAATCCAACCCTTTAGGATTGTATCCTTGCTGACTCAAACTATTGGGTTGAGGGTAACGTCACCTTCAAAAGAGGGACCTACTACTATAACTAAGATAATCTCTTAAAAAGTGCAAAAGTGCGAAAATAATCAAAGGTTACACTAAAGGCGAGTCGGATCCAAGGGATTCATCTTGTCTATCTGTTTTTATTTTATTTTATTTTTCAGCATTTTTAGTTTTTATTTTCATGTTTAAAACTTTTTTTCTACATTTTGATTTGATTAGACATTGAGGATAAACCGGTACTAAAAGCTCTTGTGTCCTTGGACGACCTCGGTATCTTACCAACGCTATACTACGCTCAAGATGGGTGCACTTTCCCATATGTGTGTTTAGTGTTAGTAAAATATCGTGTTTTATAAATCTAAAACTTGACTAAAGTGTTAAAAAGGGCTTAAAATATAACTAAAACTATATCACACTCGACACGCATCAAGTTTTTGGCGCCGTTGCCGGGGACACAAGGATTTTAAGAAAGTTAGGAATCAACGGCCTAATCGTTTTTCTTATTTTTCTTTTTTTTAGGATTTTTCTTAATTTTTCAGTTTCTGCAGAGCTCAGCACGGGTCGTGCCCGCTGAACATGCCACGTGCCCAATGTTTGGTACTGGCAATCCTGTTTTAAGTCAGATAGTAGCTGCACATGGGGCCGTGCCCAATAAACATGCCCCGTGCCCAAGTATCAGATACTGAAAACAGAACCGTAAGATCCCGGCGGTTGGTAATTTCTGACACAAACATGAGCGATACTGGTTTTTTTTACTTCCGCTCCTCTTATGGTACGTGGTGTCAAATATGTGGCGGAACTCATGAAGATTTAAAATGTTATTTTTTAAATTACACTCCCCACTATATAGACCCATCGTTTTCCTATAGCCTTAAGAGGGGCGAGAGTAAAAATAATCTCTATCTCTCCCTAGAATGCTCTCAATCATCTATTCTAAATGAAATGATTCTTGAAGAATAATTTCAAATGGAAGATCTAATTCTTAATTGGATAAAAGAGCTTGAGATGGACATAACAAATTCATCTCAAGACAACGTCCAAGAAGAATTATTGAGATCGCATTCGGATAAAAACAACATCGTCGGTCCCGAAATCACCTCTAACTCTTGCGAAGACTTGAGCGATAGTCGTCCCTGTGTCGATTATGCCGTGAAGGACTCCCTATCGACTGCCATCGATGCATACATAGACCTGAGCGATTCGACATACACCTTCTTTAACGAGAGCCCGGATAAGGGTTGGACTTGTCCACCTACATTTAGCATAGGAATCACCCTTTCCGGTAACCTCTTGCGTTCTTATCTAAAACTAAGGCAACTAAGGTATATTAAGCACTTCGGTGTTGTTCCGTCCAGTAAGGAACCACCCGATCCGAATAAATTTCTTAAAAACAGACAAAACTTCATAAACAGCCTCTAGGCACGGGGCCGTGTCCAGGTCAGCACACCCCCATGTCCACCAAAAGATTTTCGTCTGACTTTCGGTCAGAATACGGACAAAAGGTGTCAGAATCTCATCTGCACACGGGGCCGTGTCCAGCCGACACGAGGCCGTGTCTGGCGTGCTGTCGTTTTCTATAAATGCAGCAAGATTCCTGCACATTTGGACCATTCCAAGGACAAAGATTTGGTGGGATCTTCACACATACCATACTAGGTATATTCTAAAGAAGGTTCTCAACAACCATCTTGTCTTTTCTACTTTTGTCCATTGCCTTCTTCTTTAATTTTCCCTCAACACCTCCATTAGAGCTTGAAATCACCATGGCTTCAAGCTTTATTGTGATATTTGTTAGATTTTTATTCAAGGAATTTTGTTAAAAATAAGTTTTATAACACTATTTTAAGTTATTTCTGCTTAAAAATGCCTCAAAAGTCAGAAAAATAGTTTAAAGCTCCAAGATTCCTTGTTCCAAAAATCTGCAGAGAGGTGAACACGGGGCCGTGCTCAGTGAGCACGGGGCCGTGTTCGAGGTACTGTTTCATTTACTGAGCACGGCCCCGTGTTCGAGGTACTGTTTCATTAAAAATGAACTCTTTTCGGTTTATTTTCGTAGAATGTCAAGCCAAAACAGTGGAACCTCTTCAGCACATTCCAGAAACAGTCAAAGGGAACGGAGGCCTTCAATCGAAGCAACTCTTGTACGCTATGTGATGGCACTACAAGAAGCTCTCGACGAAATGACATCCGTAGAAGAGGTCCTGATCGACCATATAAATTATCTAACGGTGGGGCTGGAAAATAGTTTCCAAGAAATCAACCTCTTGCACCAGATGTTGAACATTTTTTTGACACCTCCCATGAAACCAATCCTTCCACAAGAAGATTGGAACTTAGCACTTGAGTCAATAACCCCACCGGGTGGGATGACATCCTCGTGGAACCTCCTCTTGACAATTTGCAAGAAGTTCCGGTGGAAGTTACACCCCCTCAAAATGATGATGCCAATGAGCCCGCCTTTCTTCTCCCTAGGGAGATAGAAGAATGGCTCAACGACGTGTGAGGAACCATACCCGGAGGAGAAGTTCTTCAAGCCTCATTCAACCGAGAAAATTATCTTTGTCGGAAATTTTGCTATAGGCTAGGACTTCTTTGCGGTTTTAGATTTCTTGTGTTTCTTGACCTACTTATCTAAGTTTTAGTTTATGCTTTTATTAGGAACTTATTGTATTCTTCTTTTAAATGAATGATGGTTTTTAATTTAAATAGTGTTTGGATGATGTTGTAACGGTAAAACACACTCGGGATGGTGGAGGATACTAAGGGAAGCTTGAACCAACACCCCATGCCTAAAAACAGAGCCTCCCGACATTTTTTCTTCATTACAGCAAGTTCAGCATGGGCCGTGCTCAGCCAACACGCCCCGTGCTCAATGGTCTGCAGAAAAACGCCCAGTTCAGGTACCTGGACACGGGGCGTATTCACTAAACACGCCCCCGTGCTTAGCCTTCTGTTACTTTCTGTTACTGGCAATCTGAACACGGGGCCGTGCCCGGTCACCACTTCCCATGTCCAGATGCCTAGTAACATAAATTTTTGTTTTTAACACACCTTTTACACATTCAATCAACCTAAAAACTTATTTTTGGGACACATTGGGGACAATGTGTAATTTAAGTGTGGGGGGGATGCTAAAACCTTGAATTTTGCAAGTCCTAATTACAAGCCTTACACAAAACTCTATTGGAACCACTAAACACCCCAATTTTTTTCTAAAACTTTTCATTTTTTTAGCTGTCTTGGTTTAAATTGGGAATAACAAGTTCTAAAAAGGTTATATTTTAACGAATTTACAACCGATAGCGTCGTGATAAAAAGAACCAACATAAGAAAATTATGAAATGGCATGACAAATCTAGTTAAAATTTGATTATATATACTTGATCACATTAAAAACCCATTCCCACAAAAAGTGAGTTTTGAGCCTTTAATTGAGCATATAAATACACATCTTTAAAATAAATGCTCATCTTTCGTTTCTTGTGTGAATAGCCGCTTGGTTTCTTATGACTCTAGAACTTGCCATGACGATACATTCCCGGTCCTTATCAACTTAAACCCAAGTAAGTAAATGATGGAGGCATTATGACTAACCTTTTTCTTTTCAACACCATTATTTTTCATTTTTTTTTTACCAACTACCCAAAATCCCCCTAGTTGACCCCTTTGAGCCTAAACCTTTTCATTTCTAAACCCACAAAACAAACACCCTTTACCCACCAAAACCCCTTTTTCATTTTAAACCCTTTATTTTAGTAAAAAGCTCGGTCTTCATGTGACATTCCTTATAAAAAAAAATGAAGCCTAGCAATAAACAAACAAGTTCCTAAAAAAAAAAATTTGTTTGAAAAAGTTTTGTTTGAATAAAAGTCACAAAAACAAAAAGTTTTACGACGACCGGCGCTTTTTACGCCTTTCGCCCTTTTTACTAACCACTAACCCAAAACCACCTACCTTTAACCAAAGCCTAACCCTTCCCCAAGACCTCTTGATATTTACAAAGGTGTATAGTTAAAAAGGAGGAGGATTTATTGCTTGGCAAGCATATGGTAGAAATAAGTTCCATGCCCGTCTCGAGTGTTTCACAAAAATACATCTTCGGCCGAGTGTTGAGTGATCTCCCGTGAGGTATGTGAACTTGTATATAAATGGAATTTTAAAGAGGCATGTTATGCCCAAATAAGTAATTTATCTTATGAAATGTTCGAAATAAATCATAACGAATAGGATTGTAAATAACATAAAAATAAGGCCTAATAAAGATCTTGGAATCCCGACACTCAAGACAAGCCCAAAACTTCTCTTCTACCCATTCCATTTGGGCATGTAGGCCACATTATAAAGAGTTTTGCTTGAGGACAAGCAAAGATTCAAGTGTGAGGGTACTTGATGTGTGTAAAATGCAACATATAAATTACATTAAATGAGGCATAAAACTAACCCTTTTTTAGTACTAATGTTGGAAAAGTGTGTTTTTGTCTTCCTTTTGTATTTTCAGGATTAAATGAGCGCAATTGAACAAAAGAAGCAAAAATACAGCTAAATCTAACATAAATACAAGAAGAGGAATAAACGTGGCATGCCCGACTGTCACACCCCAACCAATGGCGGAATCATTGGAGCGAGACTTGTTCAAGATTGCAAGAGACTTCATAACACTATTTGTGACAATATTTAATAATTCCCATTTCATTTCATAACTTCAAATTGTCAAATATTACATCAATTTAAATAGCAACATGTTCAAAATAACAATAACAAAATTTATACAACATTTTAAACCTAACACGTCTAAATGTGTATCTAGGCATCGTTGCTACTTCATTTCATAGCAATCCTTAATCATCAACCAGTATCATGTTAAAAATACAATTTAATGCAAAAGCAAAGGCGAGTATACAAGTTTATGAATATGTATAAGTATAAAAGTTTAAAACGAATCCACATGGCAACTTAGTTTATACAAGATCAATATACATGGCATGCAATATTACTAGTCAACACTCTGTTTACGCAAAATGATATAATTCAACATGACCACTAGTCTACGGGCGGTGCGTTACTCCTATAGCGCTATACATTTCAAATGGAGGCTCGTATAAAGCTAATGACTATAGTACATCACATAAGTATGGTCCACGTATAAGCATCAACTATCACAATATAGTATTCATGTATAAGGATTGTTTTAGTGCATTGCATAAAGAATAAGTTTTAGTGTGATTTGATAATGTAACATGTTACACCCCAAAAAGTGGTAAACATAAAAGGGGGTTGCGAGTATACTCACGGTTTTGCAAGTCTTCACTTGTGAATCCGCGAGTTAGTTGTTGTTGAAGGTAGGAACACCAAGTCCTTCTACACGAAGAAACGAAGTGTATGAGTTTCGGAGATTAACGGTAGATTAAGGATTTAGGAATTTAAAACACAAGAACATATGTATACGAAAGTAATCATCCTTGGACACAAAGTACTTGTTTTGACACTATGAAACCTAAAGGGTTAATGTTTTCATGAGTGGTATACTCATTAGAATCTTACAAGTCTTATGTCTTAGATTTTGTTATTCTAACACTTTGACGAATGAACACAAGTTCACCATCAAGGGTTTGAATGTTAAATAGTATATAAATATAAGTACTATATGTATCATTATGTCTAATATTTCAAGCATGAGGTAGAAGATTATATCTTCATTTAGGTACATCTTAGTATCATGGAAATCATGTAGGAGGTAGGAAGAACAAGCTTCCATTTAGGTACCTCTTATGGTTCACCGCTACACTTGATGTAAAAACATACAAGGAAGGTCATGAACTATGAATAATACAAGAATACAAACAACTACACTATGAGAAATCATCAAGTAATGTGGGGATTTTATGTTGGACAACCCAAGTTAGTCCATAATCACACCTTCATCAAGCTTGAAGCTTGAACATCACTTGTGGGTTAAAAACCCTAAACAAAACAGAATATATGTGAGGTTTAACCTCTTATTTCGAATGTCTCAGCCCTATTTTTAAGCCCAACTAACCATACAAGTGGTTATGCACAAAAGGACGTGGCTTTGAGTTGAGTTAGACTCAAGGTTGAACAAGTTAAGCAAAGTTGGATTCAAAACAAAACAAAACGAACAGTAAACTTCGGAGCCTATTTGCCGGAGTTCCAGGGACTTATTCACTGTGAAATACCCATGGAATTGAAGCTAAGGTCGATCCAAGTGTTCTGGAAAAAGAATGAGCTAAAACGGATAAGAAATGAGTGAGTTGTGCTCCCTATAGTGAAGAAGGATGCTTCTGTCCGAACTTGAACTTGCAGCTACGATTTTCGTGTTTTGAGAGAGATTTAGAGGAGTTTGTAAAGTGAAAATGACTTGGAGTGGTGTGGTTTTTATAGGGGAAGGGTTGGGGTTAGTGGTTGTGAGTCTTTAATGCAAGAAACACACATTGGAAGCAACAAACACACCAAAATGGCCCAATCCCGTAAGCTAATTGATCTGGTCTTGGATTCACAGTTCTTGTGGGCCGCGAAGGGAACAGGGTAAGTGTTCGCGGGCCGTGACAAGGAGGGAGGCTGAAGTTTCATTAAATTGCAATTAGGCCTCTGAAGTTTGCTAATTAGGGTCTTTAGGTGTTTTAGGGGCTATTTTCACCATAAAAGCATAGTTTAAGGGCAAATCATGTATGAGGAACATAAACCAAGTATAATTAAGTGTATGAAGGTTGTATTTAAGTATCGTTTACGATTAAAACACGTTTTATGCATAAGTTTCACGTAATTGCAATTTTAGCACATAGTTTCCAAGAATTACGAATAAGCATCAATTGTTTCACGAAATTGAATGTATGAGCATGTATAAAGTATGTACAACATGAATTTAACAAAATACGAGTTTTATTTATGATCCAAGTCTCGGATTTTACAACGGTTACAGAGAAAGAACGATTACAAGAACACAAGACTTCCAAAAATAGAAATACAAGCAAGACCTTCTAAATATGGAAAGTACGAAAAAGCAGGGCGTTACAGTCTCCCCTCCTTTAGGGAATTTCGTCCTGAAATTTAGGTAGATGCAACGTCGAACAGGTATGTGTTGGTGCATCTAGTGTCTGTTAACTTCGTCTTAATCGAGTCTTATGTCTAGATAGGATAAACGAGCACACAACAGGGTTGAAATTAGGGTTTTATATGTAAAAGTGGGTGATTCCGCTTGAAAGTGTTAATGTGCAGTTCAAGCGAAATCAACACAAGTGATTTCGCTTGAAATGACATGTTGCATGTTCAAGCAAAATCGGCTCTAGTATATATAGGTGTGTGCTGAATTCATTTGGAGAGGAATCTGGTCATTGTCTCTGAGTCGAGGTGCTGTCCGTTTGTCATTTGAATGTGTAAAAAGTTCAGGATTGATCAATAAAAGGATAATTAGAAAGGAACAAGTTGTGTTGACATCTTTTACATTGATTTCGCCTTTGTATTTGATGATGAACTGCTCAGAATGACTATTTAGGGTCACCGGACGATCCAACAAGTGGTATCAGAGCTCAGGACGAGGAGTTCATACCAATTCAGCTTGATTTTACCGGATTCTCACACTTCTACTCATTCTTTTCTGATTTGAATGATATTTTACGGTTGAAATGGCTTAAAACTTACACATATGAAGCAAAACATAGTTTTAACAAATCCTTGAGAGTATTGGACCTTAATTCGAACAATTTCTGATAAAAACTCATAATTCCGCTCGAAAATCTGTTCAAACTTGCTGACATCATCCTAATTTCGCTTGAAAGTATCGGTGTAATTCCATGCGAAATTACATATTTCATTTTATTTCGCTTGAAACGGTTGCTGATTTCGCTTGAATTCAGATTTCGCTTGAAAGTTTAAGCGAAATAAGTCATTTCGCTTCAAAATCTGTTTTCGCTTGAAAAGCATTATTTCGCTTGAAGCTATTCCGCTTCAATTGATTTCGCTTGAAAATATTTTCAAAATTTCAAAAAATTTTCTAAGTGTTTGTTGATTGTTTCAGGTATTTGAAAGATGGATGATTTCAATCCATTTAGTGATATATTTGCTTTTACCGGTGGTTCGGGAGATGGCACATCAAACAACACAAATGAGACCACAACAACATCAAGTGCAAAGAAAATTCTCAATGATGCTATGAGTGTAGACAGTGCGTATGGAACATACAACAAGCCGCCCAAGTTGATGGCAATTGAAGATTTCAACCGGTGGTCTACAAGATTTGAGGAATGGCTTAAGGCATTTGCTTATCCCAGTTGGAGAAGTTTGAAAAATGGATTTGATATGGGGAGAGATGATTATGAGAATTTAGAGGAAAATCAGATTGAAAAATACGTTGCTGAACAGAAGTGTATTGCATTACTTCACCAATCTGTTCGAGATGACATTATCGCACTGATCGAATACAAAGATTCAAGAGATCTTTGGGAAAAATTAAAAATAAAATGTATTGGTAGTGCTGAGATAGTAAAGAACAAAAAGAAACTGTTACGAAAAGAGTTTGATTTGTTTGGTTGTCTAAAGAACGAGTCTGTTTCTAAGATGATTGAGAGATTTGGGTATCTAAAGATGGAGCTTGCTAGACATGACATCATTTACAGTCAAGAAGAGCTGGTAGACAAATTGTTTGATGCTCTACCGAATGAGCAAGACTGGCAATATTTTGCATTGATGCTGAAAAATACGATAAAGCCTGCTGATTTGAAGGTTGATCTGCTTATAGAAAGACTGGAAAGCCATGAATTGGAGATCAAGAAATCCAGCAAAGTCAATAACACATCTTATCAGTAGAATGTGGAGCTGTATTACAGAGGCAGTGTGATCCCAAAGACTACATCACCAAAGACAGCTTTTTTAGCAGAAAGTTCAAATTCAATGAATCAAGAAACTCCTAGCAGTGGCTATCATGGTGGATCTTTGTCAAATAATTCAAACCAATCTGCACCAAAGAATCTCTTTCAATGCAACATTGCTGTTGATCTGAAGAATGGTCAGAATTTTAGCGAAGTGTCTGCTAAACAAAAGATGGTGTTTTTAGCTTCTGTGTTAGAATCGTACGAAAGTCTCGTTGCAGGAAAGATAGGCAACACCAACCTAACAAAGAAAGACTACGATCAAATAGATCCTGAGGAGATGGAATTGATCGATATAAGGTGGTGTATGGCCAGTGCAGTGAGAAGAGCATAGCGTTTCATGGAAATTACAGGAAGACAGTCTATTGGTGGACCTTCTACCAAGTTAGGTTTTGACAAGTCAAAAGTGACGTGTTTCAAATGTAAACAGAAAGGTCACTTTAAGCGTGAGTGCAGATATGCTTACACTGATGATACTGCAAATCCTTTTTGAGAGGATTATTACAAGAGAGCAATCTATCATTAGAATAAATCAGAACCTCCTAGGATGAAGCAGATAGAGGAGGCACCCAAAGAGAAATCAAGGGCACTTGCAGTTTTTCATGACGATGAAGGTTATGATTGGAGTGATGTTTTTCCTGAGGAAGACGCAGTTGGTTATGCCTTCACAGCAGCAAAGATTGTTCCATTTAAGGATAAGAGAACTGAAGAAATGAAATATATGAACAGGAAGGATACAGCTCAATTCATGAAAGCCAAAATCTATCGTATATACAAAGAAGCTAAACAGGTGAAAAGATGGGATCCTGATAGAGAATGTTATCTTGATCCTAATGGTAACATAGCTGTGGATCCAAATACTGTTGATCTTGAAGTTCTTACCAAACAAATTGCTGATGAAGAGGAAGCTAGACAGAGAGAATGGTGGGGAGGTGGAGAAGAAAAAGAAAAAGAGAAAGAGACAGCAAAAGAACCGCAGTCAAAGAAAGTGGATGATGGTATTATTGATACATCACAGGATTTTACTGCTGAAAACCTGACAAAGATGGCTGACAAAGTTCTAGCTGCAAAAGAACTAGAGGTAGTTTCTGGTTCTGGAACTGAGTCCAAAGATAAGGTCAGTACAAATGATACACATGTGTCAGGTAAGAATGGTAAATCTGAGCACAACTGCAAAAATTGCATGAAAGAGTGCAAAATTTGTAGTACACATGCTTACCTCAGTGGTAAGAAGGTTGAAGAGCTGACTAGTAGAGTCAGAAGTGTTGAAGATCAGATCTTGAACCGTGATAAGCTATTGAAAGCTTCAAACGACAAATTAAAAGAATTAACTGAGAAAATTGAAAATGATAAAAATGAAGTAGAAAGAATTAGGAAAGAAAATGAAAAATTGATTCTTGAAAATCATCAAATATCAGAAAATTTTGAGAAGTTAAAACGAACGGTTAAAGATTGTGATGAAAGAAATGGCAAGACAGACAAAGAAAATCTTCAACTGACCGGTGTTCTTAGAGTGAAAGAAGAGTTAATCAATCAGCAACTGGATGAAATTACTAAGTTGAAGCTTCAATTTCAAGAAGCTAAAATTGAAAATGAACGCATCCAGTTGAAATTGAAAAGTTACAACTCTGCAAGCTTTGTTTTACAACACATTGTTCCCAAACCCATCGGGAAAAACAAAGCAGGCGAAGATGTATATGCTGATGGAACCGGGGTGGGGTATCATCAGGTTCCACCACCAGTTCTAAACAATTTCTCAAAGAAGAAATCTAGGTTGGTTGATGATGAAGATGTTCATGAAGTGAAACTTCCAGAGTCAATTGATGTTACATTCACTTCATCTTTCGATGAAGATAGTGTCCAATCTAAAATTGTTAAAAGTATGGCTGAAAATGTTTTAAAATCTGAAAGTGACACTACTGAGGATGATGAATGTTTCTTGGACAAATACATTCCGAAATCAAAATCCAAAAACAACTTAAATGAAGAACCTACTCTTGTCATGTACAAGATGTCGGGATCAGATAAGTTGTATTCGGATTCTGAGTTTCCACTGGAGAATGTGAATGTGAACAAATTGGAAAATGTTTTCAAACTGGTTGAAATTGATTTGTCTGGAGTAGAAGGTTTCAATCAGACAAAGAGGCAAATGAATTTTGAAAAAGATAAAGCTTACTACAAAAAGCCTGTTGTTCCACCGTGTTTTTATAACAACAATCAAAATAGATGGTCGGGTGGTTATCAGGGTGGTAAGAATTATCAAAGGATAAATTTTCAAAACAGAAGGTTTACTGAGAAAAAGGTGTTTGTGAATAGTTCAAGTTCACTTTCTGATGAAGAATCTGAGATTTTTTCAAAATCAAACAAAGAGTTCTTTGAGAAGAAAGCATCGCAGCCTCAGTCTGAAGGTACAAGTCGGGTAGTTGACACCCGAACATGCTTTAAATGCAATCAAGTTGGACATATTGCACGAAAGTGTACCAACTTGAAGCCTAAGACTGAAGTTGTGATAAATTCAAGAAAGAAAGTTGATGCAAAAGGAAAAGATCCAATGGTTGTTGAGAAAAAGGTTTTGAAAAATGACAACACCAAGATAAAAACTAAACCTGTTAAGAATATGGTAACTAAAAATGATAAGTTTTACAAACGGGTTGCTACGTCTCAACAAACATGGAAGCCAAAAGTGGTTGAAAAGAAACCAAGTGTTCCAAAACCAAAGGTTTTAGAGTCAGAAAAACAATCGTCTTCTACCACTCCGGTAAAGATGGATGTTCCTTTGGATTATTATGAAAAATTGGAGAAACAATCTTCTACTCCACCAGAGAAGAAGAATGTGCAAAAGAAAGATCAACCAACAGGTCAACCTAAGAAAGATGAGTTTTTCTTGTACAAGAAGGTTGAGGTTGGATCAGAAGAAAGTTTGAAAATGAATGATAAAAATTTTCCGCCACTTTACATTGCAAAATCTCACATTAAAGTCAACCTACCTGAGTCAAAAGAGGCATGGGTAGCATCCAAGTCTAACTAAAGTGTTTTTCAAATGTGCAGGAGCTTCCAAGATCAGTTTCACGTTGGATTATGGATAGTGGAGCTTCTCGGCACATGACAGGAAAGAAAATCCTGATGTACGATGTTAGAGATTTCAATGGAGGTAATGTAGGTTTCGCAGGCAATCAAGGAGGTAGAATAGTTGGAGAAGGAACATTATCCAATGGGATTGTAACGTTTGAAAGAGTTAACTACATTGCTGAGCTTGAAAACAATCTTCTGAGTATTTCTCAGATCTGTGATAGGATGTATACTACCCACTTCACAGACAAAGAATGTTTGATCTTGAAACCAGGATTTTTTATCCCTAAAGAATGGATTATCATGAGAGCACCAAGAGTCAATGATATGTACGTGTTGGACATGAGCGTAGCAACTACAACCATGGGTCAGGCTCATTGTTTTATGTCTAGAGCAACAGAGAAAGAATCACAGTTGTGGCACCGGAAAATGGGTCATATACGTTTGCGAAAAATGAATCACCTGGTGCATAATGATTTGGTTACTGGTGTTCATGTGAAAGGTTTTCATCTTGAGGGGGAGTGCATTAGCTGCATCAAAGGAAAGCAAAAGAAGAAATCGCACCCTGGAAAGAAAGTCAATTCAGTCTCAAGTCCTTTAGAGAGACTTCACATGGATTTGTTTGGTCCAGTGAACGTCAAAAGCATTACAGGGGATCTCTATTGTCTTGTAGTTACAGATGATTATTCAAGATTTTCATGGGTATTATTTCTGAAGTCAAAAGATGAGGCGTTTGATCGTTTGATGACACTTTTCAAGAAGATGGAAAACTTGTACCAAACACGCATTAGAAGAATCAGAAGTGACAATGGTACTGAGTTCAAGAATATCAAGATGGTAGAGTATTGTGATGAAAGAGGTATATTGCATGAATTTAGTGCTCCTTACACTCCGCAGCAGAATGGAGTAACTGAAAGAAAGAACAGGACGCTAGATGAAACGGCTAGGACAATGCTTGCTGATTCAAAGCTACCAGTCAATTTTTGGGCAGAAGCAGTATCAGCCGTAGGCTATACACTCAATCGGGTTCTCATTGTCAAGAAATTCAACAAAACGTGTTTCGAGCTAATCAACAACCGCAAGCCGAACCTGAAGTATTTAGAACCGTTTGGGTCTCCCTGCACAGTTCTAGAGCCTTTTGGGAAATTTGGTCCAAAGAGCATCGAAGGGATATTTGTGGGATACTTAAGTCCTCAAAAACGAGTCTTTGTTCCAAGCTTGAAGCGGATTATTGAAGCACATAATGTTGAATGCCAAGGTCACACAATGCCACCTCAGAAACTAGGCGACTCATGGCGTTTCCATTATGATACTTTGTGGGATTCGTTTGACATGGAAGAAGAAAATGAAGAAGAAGAAGAAGAAGAAGATGATTTCTTTGATGAGTTGGATATTCTGAGAGAGTATGAGTCTTCGCAAGAAAGGTTCCCAGCTGAGTATTCAAGGCGACCACAACATACTTCAAATGATGATGAAGCAGGTCCAAGCAATGCTGGAGAACATGATGATATTCAACAAAATGAAGTTGCTCATGATAATCAGTCGGCACAGAATGATATTCAAGAATCTGAGAACATGCCAGTATTTGATCGTGGTGATTCAGATTCTGAGGGGGAGCAAATTCAGATTTCAAGTCAAACAAACCCAATCAGTGAACAAGGTGCAAATCAAAATATTACTAATCTGGAAGGCGAGGTAGATGTTTCAGGCGAGGTGATGCCGAGAACTCTTTCATACCATCCAGAAGAGCTGATCATTGGAGAATTGCAATCAGGCGTTCGCACTAGACGTCAAATTGACCAAGGCCTTATTTGTTTTTATTCTACAGTAGCACCTTTACAAACTGAGTTTTCACTAAGTTGTTTTATTTCGCAGATCGAACCGCGAACATACAAAGAGGCGCTAACTGAAGATTCTTGGGTCAATGCTATGCAAGAAGAGTTAAGTCAGTTTGAGAAGTTAGGTGTGTGGAAGTTAGTAGACTTGCCTGATGGTCAGAGGAAGATAAACACCAAGTGGGTGTTCAAGTGTAAGAGAGACGATAGAGGGGTTGTTGTTCGTAACAAAGCTCGACTAGTAGTCCAGGGTTTCAGTCAGCAAGAGGGTATAGATTTCACTGAAGTATATGCTCCGGTTGCTAGACTAGAAGCGATCAGAATCTTCCTAGCATTTGCATCTTGGAAAAATTTTAAAGTTTATCAGTTAGATGTTAAATCGGCGTTTCTCTATGGGAAGGTAAAAGAGGACGTATATGTCGGACAGCCGCCAGGCTTCACCGATCCAATCCACAAAGACAAGGTCTATTTGCTGGATAAAGCGCTGTATGGTTTACACCAGGCCCCGAGAGCTTGGTACGAGACATTGTCTCAACACCTGCTAGCCAACAGCTTCATCCGTGGAAAAGTGGATGCCACTCTCTTCACCAAAGAGGTCGACGGACATCTTCTAATAGTTCAGATATACGTGGACGACATCATATTTGGGTCAACAAATGAGAATTTGTGCAAAGATTTTGAATAAGTTATGAAGCAGAAATTTGAAATGTCATCGATGGGTGAGATGAAATTCTTCTTGGGACTTCAGGTTGATCAACAGCCTAAGGGAATTTTCATACATCAAACGAAGTATGTTCATGATCTCTTAGAGAAATTTGGGATGTCAGGTTCTACTCCAGCTTCCACCCCATTAGCAACGAATCATGGGATAAACCCTGATCTCACCGGAGAGAAGGTAGATGAAACGATGTATCGTTCCATGATCGGATCGTTGATGTATTTGACAGCTTCAAGACCCGATATTATGTATCCAACCTGCCTCGCAGCAAGATTTCAATCTAACCCGAGAGCTTCGCACATGGTAATCGTCAAAAGGATATTACGCTACCTTAAAGGAACTCCATCGTTGGGGTTGTCGTATCCAAAAGATGGCAAATTTATGCTCGAAGGTTATTCCGATTCAAATTTCGGATGCTGCAAAGTTAACGCTAAATCAACAACAGCGGGGTGCCAGTTCTTTGGATCACGTTTGGTCACCTGGCAATGCAAAAAGCAGACCTTTGTGGCTTTATCCACATGTGAAGCGGAGTATGTATCTGCTAGCAGCTGCTGCTCTCAGATCTTGTGGATCCAGCAACAGATGCGCGACTACGGTTTGCAATTTCTAAATACCCCTATCTTTGTTGATAATGAGGCAGCGATTAACATTACTAAAAATCCAATTCATTACGCTAAAACGAAACAAATTGAAATTCGTCATCACTTCCTTTGCGATTGTTTCGCGAAGAAGTTGATACGAATTGAGAAAATCCACACTGACGACCAAAAAGCTGATTTACATACCAAAGCATTTGACAAAACTCGTTTTCAATATTTACTAAAACTAAACGGTATGAAGCTTTTATCGGTGTTGGAGGAGATTCTTGGCGTTGATGAAGGAGACATTGTAGATGATGATGTTGAGAAGCAATCTGCAATGGTTTGTCGATTTTTTACTTGTTTTGGTATTTAGGGGGAGAGTATAGGGTAATATTTTCAGAAAATACAAAAAATGTAAAAAATTTCAAAAATACAAAAACATGAGATATTTTCAAAATCAAAAAACAATACAAAACCAGAAAAGAGCTTGTGTAAAAAGGGAAAATGATAGTACATCGGCTTGACAGTTACGGTATACTAAAGAATTGTAATGTTTAAATGCGTTAAACAGTCTCGCTGATGATATGCCGATAGGTTTTTACACATTTAGTAGGTTTGTTCGGGATATAAACCTAAAATCCTTACTTGCTTATTTCGTGGGGAACACTACTTGGATATATAGGTAACCCCTGAAATCTTGTTTGAAGGATCCCTCTTTCTGAGATACTAGGTCTTTATACTCAGTGATATATGGGGTATTATTCCGGGATTTTTAAATTTTGCGGAAGCAATGGCCTAGTCCCCGAATAATACTTTCAGAATTGCTTGAAACATAGCACCGCCCTCAGCTAAAAAATGATAAAACATTGAAAAATGCTAATCATGGCTGTTGTAAAAAAGATCCTCTAAAGGGGACACACCGAAAGTCGAAGCCGTCATCTCTCTGCTGAACGGAAGTTCTGACCTGAGCTCTCACGGTTCTTCATAATTTAACCCCTTACAAATATCATCTGTGGTATACTCACCTGTAAGACTGAATATTGGGATTTGGATACGGGAGTATATTCAAGAGGTGGGACACATGAATGAGTTTAAGTCTCTAAAACACTAAATCCGTATCCTGGACAGATTGAAAATTGTGTGAAAATTTAAGTGGATCAGTATATCGACAATCTAAGAGAATTGTTTAATTCTGTGTATGAAATTAAAGCTTAACGGTACTTGTGACTTGTCGAATAGCTGATATGATTCCCTAGCACGCTCACCAAAAATATGTTTGTATATAGTTTACATTTTCTGCATTTTATTTCTGTTATTCATTTCTAGCATAGAAACTTTATTAAAAATCCAAAAAGATTTTTCATTTCTGCTTTATTTTCCGACAAACCAAAGTGGAAAGCTGATCTTCAGATTCGAATTAAAGCAGATGCAGGAAGTTTCTGGGCTGGAGGATGGGTTGAGAGCTTAACATGATAAGTTTGTGAAAGTTGAAAAGTTAAAACAAGTTCATTAACTTGAAACTTGTAATTTTCAGAAAAATGTTTGAAAAGTTGAACAAATGTCAGTGTGATTTATCTCAGATCAACCAAGGTCATTAAGTTTGACTTGGTAGATTAATTGAGTAATCAGGGTCATTAACTTGGACCTGAATACTTAAGTAGATTTCTATACACTGATTAGAATATCGAATGAGTTTGAATGGTAAGTTTTGAATTGAAACTGTTATTGTAATATATCTTATATTTAGGTAGAGATTGTGCAGGAAACAGGAATCAAGTTCCCCATGGCAAAGAAAATGTTAAAGTTTGAACCTGAATTTGAACCCTAGCTTATTGAGAGGGGGAGTCTTCGAAAGGGGGAGTCTAGATTCTGGATCAACATTCAAAGGGGAGATTAAAGATTAAAGTTTGAAGATAAAGATTGAAGGGAGCTTTTACAATGTCAAGTCATTTTGGATAGAAAGACAAAGACTAAAGACTCGACGCCGAAGACTTCGTCAACATCCAAGGGGGAGTCTGTTGGTGCATCTAGTGTCTGTTAACTTCGTCTTAATCGAGTCTTATGTCTAGATAGGATAAACGAGCACACAACAGGGTTGAAATTAGGGTTTTATATGTAAAAGTGGGTGATTCCGCTTGAAAGTGTTATTGTGCAGTTCAAGTGAAATCACCACCAGAGCCGGCCCTCAAGGAGGGCGGGGAGGACAACCGAACAGGGCCCGTGATTTCGTAGGGCACATATTTAAAAAAAAATCCGATATTATATATGTAAAA
Source organism: Helianthus tuberosus (assembly GCA_030545235.1). Taxonomy (NCBI): domain Eukaryota; kingdom Viridiplantae; phylum Streptophyta; class Magnoliopsida; order Asterales; family Asteraceae; genus Helianthus; species Helianthus tuberosus. The sequence continues at coordinate 50,029,948 of CM060443.1, read as the reverse complement.
AAAAAAAATTTTAATAGGGTATAACCAAAAAAATATTAAAATAGGCCCACTTAAAAAAAACATATTGTTTAAACTATTTAGCCCATTAGGTTAGTGAGCCCAATACCCAAATATTTTCTAAAAACTAATTAAAAAAAAGTGTGGACGTGGGCGGCAATCAGGAACAGAAACGTCGGTTCGAAGGAAACTGAGGGAGGAAGAACAGATGTTGCACACTTGCACAGCCGATCAATCGATTGATCATCATTCAACAATCATCATCACACCAGCAGGCAGCAGCCTTCGATTTCAGTCACATGCTCACAGCAGCCCAGCATGTCAGCAGTAGTGCAGTTTTTCACATTTGCACAACCTTGGTTTATGTTGTTGTCGAACATAGAATTCATTTATTCAGTTATATGTCCCGAATTCATTTATTCATTGAATCATTTATTCACAACACTTCAGTGAATCAGTTAGTTATATATGTCGAATTCATTTATGTTGTTGTCGTCTTGTCGAACATTATTCAGTTAACTTATGAGTTATGTGACTATGTCGATTTAATTTGGGGTTTCAGTTCAGTTCATTTATGTTGTTGTCGTCTTGTCGAACATTATTTCGGCGTTAATGGCTCCCAAACAATCATCCGGATGGCAAAAACGCCAAAAGAGGAAACGACAAGATGAATTGGTGAAGTCACAAAAGGGTGCTATGCAAAAATTTTTGACGCCTAGTTTTTACGGTACGTCATTCATTCGAATACTATATTTTGTATTTTGTTAATTGCATTGTTTATCGAATGCTATATTTTTGTCAACGGTTCAAAGTTGTATGAAAAAAAAAACTAGTTTAAATTTTTTATTTAGTTAAGACCTAAGGGCACGTTTTTCGAGCTCGAACAGGGTACATGAATTCTCAGGGCCGGCCCTGATCACCACATGTGATTTCGCTTGAAATGACATGTTGCATGTTCAACCGAAATCAACTCTTGTATATATAGGTGTGTGCTGAATTCATTTGGAGAGGAATCTGGTCATTGTCTCTGAGTCGAGGTGCTGTCTGTTTGTCATTTGAACGTGTAAAAAGCTCAGGATTGATCAATAAAAGGATAATTAGAAAGGAACAAGCTGTGTTGACATCTTTTACATTGATTCCGCCTTTGTATTTGATGATGAACTGCTCAGAATGACTATTTAGGGTCACCGGACGATCCAGCAGTAGGGATACTTGGTCTTCATATCACTCTCTAGTTTCCAAGTAAATTCAGTGCCACGTTTTCCTTCCCATCGAACCTTGATGATAGGAATTCGACTGCGCCTCAGTTGCTTGACTCCTCTGTCCTTGATTTTGACTGACTTTTCCACGAAGTGAAGCGTTTCATTGACTTACAACTCCTAGAGAGGAACGTGTAGTCCTTCATCAGCTAGACACTTTTTCAAGTTGGATACGTGAAAGACAGGGAGTGCATTGTTGAGTTCTTCAGGCAGGTCCAGTCTATACGCAACCTTGCCATCCTTTCGAGAATCTTGAAAGGATCAACGTAGCGAGGTGCCAGTTTCCCTTTCTTGCCAAATCGAACCACACTCTTCCAAGGGGATACCTTGAGAAGCACGAATTCGCCTGTCTCGAATTCTAAAGGCTTGCGACGCTTGTCGGCGTAACTCTTTTGTCGGCTCCTAGCTTTCAATAAGTTGTCTCGAACCTGTAATATCTTGTCCGTCGTCTCTTGTATGAGCTCGGGACCAGTGACTTGAACTTCACCAACCTCGTGCCAACAAACAGGCGAACGGCACCTGCGACCATACAATGCTTCGAAAGGTGCCATTTGAATACTCGTGTGATAATTGTTGTTGTACGAGAATTCGATCAACGGCAAGTGTGAATCCCAGTTGCCACCAAAATCTATTACGCATGAACGAAGCATATCCTCTAATGTTTGGATAGTACGCTCGGTTTGACCTTCTGTCTGAGGATGGAAAATGGTGCTAAGGTTAAGAACAGTACCCATAGCAGATTGAAAGGTTTGCCAAAGACGAGACGTAAAATGAGCATCACAATCGGAAATGATGTCAATGGGGATACCATGACGACAGATGATCTCATCAGTCTAGATTCTAGCCAAGTTCTCGACTTTGAAATCTTCACGAATGGGAAGAAAGTGAGCGGATTTGGTCAATCGATCAATGATCACCCAAATACTGTCATGACCAGAAGAAGTACGAGGGAGCTTAGTGATGAAGTCCATAGCGATGCTCTCCCATTTCCAGATAGGGATTTCTGGTTGTTCGAGCAGACCAGAGGGACGTTGATACTCAGCTTTCACTTTTGAGCATGTGAGACATTTCGAGACGAAAGTGGCTATATCCTTCTTCATTCCAGGCCACCAATAGGATGCACACATATCATGGTACATCCTGTCGGCACCAGGGTGAATAGAATATTTCGTGTGATGTGCCTCCTTCATCAGGAATTCTCGAAGGTTACTACGATTGGGAATCCAGATTCGATTGAGATAGTATTGAATACCATCGGATTTGGTTAAGAGGCTTTCTTCAGCACCACAACGCATCTTGTCGTAGAGATTACCCTCGTTAACAGATGAATATTGAGCGTCACGTATGCGGTTCTGAAGATCGTGGACGAGTTGGAAACAACGGACACTCTTGACATGAGTTTTACGACTAAGAGCGTCGGCTACTACATTCGCTTTATGTGACAACTCGAGTTTCCAAGATTCTATCTTCGCATTTAGTGCACGCTAATTTTTTTTATTTATTTATTTAGTTGTTGGTTAATACGACTCGTTGTTTCACAACGCTTACCTTTGTAATACGTAATATCGTATTTCGACTGATATTTTGTACTTGGAAATCCCTAATATTTATTACATGTGATAGTATATTAATAAGGTTTGTATTAATTACATGTTAATTAAAAGATGGAACTTACTGATAACAAGCACTCATGAAATCACACAAGTGATGAAAACACTTTAGTGTTTTCGTCCAGAATGTTTGGCGAAATCAGAAGATGGGCCTTGGCCCAGTATTTAGATATTTTATATATATAATCATTTTATAAACAATCTTCTCTGAGAAGCCTCACAATTACCAAACCATACTTTATCACTTTGTTCTCTCTCTACATCTGAAAACCCAACAACAGAGAACACATCTTCAAGCAAAAACCTCTGTTTAAACCCTTGGTTAGTAATTTCATGATTCAAGTTGCTTCTTGTTGCATATCGTATGATTTCGGATGTTTAAATCATGATGTATGTATACGTTTATATAGGTGATTATATGATTGATCATTGTGTGCTTGATAGATAATTATCATCTATGAACCTTCTGTATATTTGATATTTTGATTAACAGTGGGTATATGTTAATAAAAGATAAACTGATTCAAGTATGTTCTTGATCTCACAAAGTTTTGGTAGAGTATTTGTTTTATATTAATGATTGATTGGATGATTTGTAAATGATTAATCATGTTACTGTAATGAGTTTTAGAGTTTCTGGGTTCTTCATAAGTTACAGTAAGTATTGTTGAAGAAGATGACTAGTAACGAAATCACCCACCACAAAAGAAAGTGGACGAAATCACTTAAAGTGATTTCGGCCCAAACAGTTCCAAGCCCAAAGGGTTTTCGGCCCACTTAAGGGTTTTCGGCCAAATGGGTGTTTTCGGCAACACTTAGGGGATTTCGGCCATGTTTGGTTTTCGGCACCTTGAGTGTTTTCGGCACTATTTGGTTTTCGGCTATAAAGGGATTTCGGCCCTCATGTGTTTTCGACCCAACTGTTATCTGTTAACTGGTTACATTTATTCTGTTATCTGTTAACTGTTAACTGGTTAAATTTATTAAGTTGTTAACTTATTAAATTACATACAATAACTCTGATTAGTTATGTAACCATATTTAGCCTACTAACTGTCATTAACTCCGTTAACTTTACACACTATGTAAGATTCATGGATGACATTCTGTTAAATATATAACTCAGTTAAGTAAAGCATGTGACACAGTTAGTTACCAGTTTGTTAAATGTTAATTCTGTTAACCGTATATCCCTGTTTATATATGCTAACTCAGTTAAGCATACTAGCTTTATTAACTGTGATGTTGGTTAACTATATTAGAATTATTGAGAAGGCTATTATGAGGAAGATGAATGTGCATGAATGAGAGTAACTGTTTACATGATACAAGAATGCAAATTGCTAGACACGCTTTGTGATATTACTGTGATGATAGTTACATGTGAAATATTACGAACGTAAACTGACTGAACATACGTGCACTATAGGACTTGACTGATTAACTGTGAGCACTTAACTTAGCATACCGAGCAAACAAGGTGAGTTCACACTCTTACCAAGGCATGGGATTCCCGGGGTTGGGAATGGGATTGAAGGAATGAATTTGTACTTACAATGTTACTAGACTATCTACCATCGTCCTCGGATGCGCAGGACACATACGTAAAACCTACGTATACTTGTACACATCACTGTCCTCGGTTGTGAAGGACACTTACGTAAAACCTACGTAAACTTATACTCATTACTGCCTCGGGTTGTGTCAGGCACTTACGTAAAACCTACGTAAACCCCCGCGTACCCCTGTCCTCGGTTGTGAAGGACACTTACGTAAAACCTACGTAAACTTTGTACGTACTACTGTTCTCGGTAAGAAGAACACTTATGGTTACAAATAGTCTAGTGTATATGCAAACATGGGAAGCCCCCACTAATAGAACATACTATCGGCCCAGTATAGCCGCACGTTACGAAACGAACTTGCATTTACGAACTTACTTACTGTGAACTCGCTCAACTAGTTGTTGACTCTCTGTTACATGCCTTGCAGGACCATAGGTACCATTGGAGCTTGCACGGGAGGCACAGTCGTTGTGGACATGGATCGTGAATGTGTTGTTAAACATTATAACATTTTGTACTTAAACTTATGTTGGGTTTTACATTAAATGCTTCCGCTACACACTTGTTTATATTTGGTTTTGTAAACACCTATCGTATTGATGAATGACTTTTGATATACATACTTATGTTCAATATGATTGGTGGCTTGATCCTGGTCATGTCACGCCTCCAAGCGGTGGTACTCCGCGTGTGGATTTTGGGGGTGTGACAGATTGGTATCAGAGCCATTGGTTATAGAGAACTCGGTTTTAATAAAGGGAAAACGTTTTTATTAAAACCAGACTATAACCAGAACAGTGCTCAACGATCCACAACGACGCCTCGCTCCACGTGCAAGACTCAACATCCTAGGTAATGAGATACATGTTTTGTTGCCTACTTGCTAGAATTGCATAGAACTTTGCTCCGGGTATGCTTAGATTAACGTAACACTATTGCATGAGAACACTTGTGTGCTTACTCTCTACTGTTATCGCACTACTCGCGAACCTCTCTCACTTATGTCATATTTGCTATGAAGATCATGTCTGGACGCATTAACATGACGCAAGCCCAACTGACGGCTCTCATTAACGAACAAGTTGCTGCGGCAGTTGCAGCCACACAAGCAGGAGGTCAACCACCTGTTTGTACCTTCAAAACTTTCATGGACTGTCGTCCTACTACTTTTAGTGGCACGGAAGGAGCGGTTGGACTCCTCCATTGGTTTGAAAAGCTCGAGTCCGTATTTGAAATGTGCGAATGCCCTGAGGCTCGCAGGGTGAAGTACGCCACTGGTACTCTAGAAGGCATTGCGCTGACTTGGTGGAATGCGCAGGTTCAGATGTTAGGGTTGGCTGTTGCTAATGCCACACCTTGGAACGGTTTTAAGGAATTGATTAAAGAGGAATACTGTAGCCGTGATGATATTCATAAGTTGGAGGTAGAGTTTTACCATTTGAAAATGACGGGGTCAGAAATTGAAGCGTACACCAGAAGATCGAATGAGTTGGCTATTCTGTGTCCTACTATGGTAGACCCTCCCATTAAGCGTATCGAACTGTATCTCAATGGTCTGGTGCCGGAGATTCAAAGCCACGTAACCTCAGCAAATCTTGGCACTATTCAACAGATCGTTAAGCTAGCTCATCGCCTCACCGATCAGGCAGTGGAACAGAACAAGCTGCCTAAACGTATCAGCGCTACTACTACTACTGCTACTGTTTCAGCAACTACTCCTGCTACCCTCAGTGTTAACAAGAGAAAATGGGAGGGGGATTCCAGCAAAGGTTCAGCTTTAGTACAGTCTCAAGTTCAGCAGCGAAAGACTGACAACTATCAGAGCCCAAGTCAGCAATCTTCGGGCAGTCACAGGCAGGGTGGTTATCGAGGGAACCTCCCAAGGTGTAACAACTGTAATAGGCATCACAGTGGCCAGTGCAACAAGGGTCGTTGTCAGAGGTGCCTCAGGATGGGCCATGAGGCCAAGGATTGTAGGAGTCCGCGGCCTGCGAATCAGAATCAGCAGCAACAACAAGCACCGCAGAATCAGCAACAGGGTAACAAGGGATGTTTTCATTGTGGTGCTGAAGGTCACTTCAAAAGACACTGCCCTCAGTTAAACCGAAACCAGAACAACAACAACCAGGGAAATGGGAACAACAACAACAACAATAATCAGGGCACTGGGAACAACAATGGGGGAAACAACAACAACAATGGTGCAAAGGGTCGTTTATTTGTGATTGGTCAGAGTGACGCAAGGAACGATCCTAATGTGGTTACGGGTAAGTTTCTTCTCGACGACTTTTATGTTACCGTATTATTTGATTCGGGTGCGGATACCAGTTATATGTCTCTGAACGTTAGTCAAATGCTTAAACGCGCACCAACACTTTTGAACACTAAGCATGTTGTAGAGTTAGCTAACGGTAAAAGTCTAGAAGCCACACACATAGTTCAGGGTTGTAATCTTATCCTCGCTGGTCAGACTTTCTCTATCGATCTCATTCCTATAACTTTGAGTAGTTTTGATATTGTCATTGGTATGGATTGGTTATCCCAACAACAAGTAGAGATCCTATGCAAGGAGAAGATCATTCGTATTCCTCGTTCTGGCAAAGAACCTCTCGAAGTTCAAGGCGATAAGTATGGTGTCGTGAGTGGCATCATCTCCTTCTTGAAGGCGCAGAAGTGTCTGCGAAAGGGCCACACAGCTATTTTAGCACTCGTTACTGATACATCGACGAAAGAAATGAAGTTAGAGGATATTCCTGTAGTACGCGACTTTCCTCAAGTGTTTCCTGAAGAATTACCTGGGCTACCGCCCCATCGCCAGGTCGAATTTCATATCGAGCTAGCTCCAGGAGCAGCACCTATAGCTCGAGCGCCTTATCGCTTAGCTCCAACAGAACTGGAAGAACTGTCTAAGCAATTGCAAGAACTTTTGGAAAAGGGTTTCATACGTCCTAGTTCTTCGCCCTGGGAAGCTCCAGTACTATTTGTAAAGAAGAAAGACGGTACCTTTCGTATGTGCATAGATTACCGCGAACTAAACAAGGTGACGGTGAAGAATCGTTATCCACTTCCACGTATCGACGACTTATTCGACCAGTTGCAAGGGTCGAGCTATTACTCGAAGATTGACCTGAGGTCAGGTTACCATCAACTGAGAGTCCGGGATGAGGACGTCTCCAAAACAGCATTCAGAACTCGCTACGGTCATTTCGAGTTTTTGGTTATGCCATTCGGGCTAACGAACGCGCCTGCTGTTTTCATGGATCTTATGAACAGGGTGTACAAACCTTATCTTGACAAGTTTGTTATTGTTTTCATTGATGACATCCTGATCTATTCGAAGAATCGGGAGGAACACGAACAGCATTTACGACTTATTCTGGAACTCCTTCGAACGGAACAGCTGTACGCTAAGTTTTCAAAATGCGACTTCTGGCTTCGTGAAGTCCACTTTCTAGGCCATGTGGTAACTAAGGATGGGATTCATGTCGATCCGTCTAAAGTAGATTCGATCAAGAACTGGCCTGCACCTAGTACACCGACAGAAATACACCAATTTTTGGGTTTGGCGGGTTATTACAGACGGTTTATCAAAGACTTCTCAAAGATTGCACAGCCGCTTACATTACTGACACAGAAAGGTATTGCTTACCGTTGGAGTGATAGACAGGAAACAGCGTTTCAGCACTTAAAGGATAGACTTTGTAGCGCACCTATCCTCTCATTGCCTGAAGGCACGGATGACTTTGTAGTCTACTGCGATGCATCTATCCAAGGTCTTGGATGTGTGTTGATGCAGCGGGATAAAGTTATTGCTTATGCTTCGCGCCAACTTAAGATTCACGAACGAAATTACACTACGCACGATTTAGAGCTTGGAGCTGTTGTTTTTGCGCTCAAGATATGGCGACATTATCTGTATGGCACCAAGTGCACCATCTACACCGATCACAGGAGTCTTGAGCATATCTTCAAGCAGAAAGAATTGAACATGCGACAACGTCGATGGGTCGAGTTACTGAACGATTACGAATGTGCTATAAAGTACCATCCAGGCAAGGCCAATGTGGTGGCCGACGCCCTCAGTCGAAAGGATACTATACCTAGGCGTGTACGAGCGTTGCAACTCACTATTCAGTCTAGTCTTCCTTCACAGATACGAGATGCTCAGGTAGAAGCATTGAAACCAGAAAACGTCAGGGCTGAAGCTCTACGCGGCTCAAGGCAACGGTTAGAACAAAAGGCAGACGGCGCCTACTATGTAACAGGACGTATCTGGGTCCCACTCTATGGCAACCTACGCGAGCTTGTAATGGATGAAGCACATAAGTCTCGCTACTCAGTACATCCTGGTTCAGATAAGATGTACTACGACCTCAGAACTACATATTGGTGGCCTAGTATGAAGGCCCACATAGCAACTTACATTAGCAAGTGTTTGACTTGTGCGAGAGTCAAAGCAGAATATCAGAAACCATCAGGCCCACTCCAACAACCTGAGATACCACAATGGAAATGGGAGCAAATTTCCATGGATTTTGTTACTGGCCTACCTAGATCTCAACGTGGGAATGATACTATTTGGGTGATCGTTGATCGACTCACCAAGTCTGCTCACTTCTTGGCTATCAAGGAAACGGATAAGTTCTCGACTCTAGCAGACGTATACCTTAAGGAAGTTGTCTCGAGGCACGGGGTGCCCACATCTATTATCTCTGATCGTGATGCACGTTTTACTTCAGAACTGTGGCAAGCAATGCACAAATCTTTTGGCTCTCGTTTAGACATGAGCACAGCTTATCATCCTCAGACAGACGGGCAGTCTGAGCGAACTATTCAAACTCTAGAAGACATGCTTCGGGCGTGCGTAATTGACTTTGGCAAAGGCTGGGAAAAACATTCACGAAACGGTCCAAGTACACTTTGCACACGCGGTTCATCAAATCCATGAAAACAGCAGGTGCGTTGGTCAAACCAAAGGGCATGACCACGAACTCGTAATGACCATAACGCATACGAAAGGCGGTTTTAGGTACATCTTCATCAAGGACTAGAAGTTGATGGTACCCAGAACGAAGATCGATTTTTGAAAAGCAGGTCGCGCCTTGCAATTGATCGAAGAGGTCATCGATGCGAGGAAGGGGATATCGGTTTTTTACAGTAACCTTGTTGAGCTCACGATAGTCAATACACATGCGAAATGACCCATCTTTCTTTTTGACAAACAAAACGGGATCGCCCCAAGGAGAAGTACTAGGGCGTATAAAGCCTTTATCAAGAAGCTCTTGAAGTTGACTCTAGAGCTCTTGCGTCTCAGACGGTGCTAAACGGTAAGGAGACTTAGCGACGGGCGTAGCGCCAGGCACTAAATCGATACGAAAGTCGACAAAACGAGCAGGAGGCAGACCAGGAAGATTGCCGGGAAACACATCCGGAAAATCACGTACGACGGGAACGTCGCTTATGCTCGGGCCTTTGTCCTTCTTTTCCACTATATGGGCGAGAAAGGCGAAGGTACCCTTACATAAGCATTTGTTCGCTTGGATACACGACATAAGTTTGAGACCTTGAGAAGGTTTCTCGCCATACACGTGTAGAGAATCACCGTTTGGAAGAGGAAGGCGGATAAACTTTTCAGAACAAACAACTTCAGCACGAACTCGCCTAAGCCAGTCCATGCCTACTATGATGTGAAAGCTACTCATTTGCATAGGTATAAGATCGATTGAGAATGTATGGTCGTTAAGAATCAAGGAACAATTGGAAAGAACGGAATCGACAGCGACGGATTTACCATTAGCGACTTCGACAGCGAAAGATCTTGGCAACTTAGAGCGTTTACACATAAGCAATTGTTCAAACTCTAACGAAACAAAACTTCTATCGGCGCCAATATAAAACATACAAGAAGCATAAACATGGTTCACAAGAAACGTACCAGTAATGACATCGTTTGCATTCTGAGCCTGAGCGGCAGTGATGACGAAAGCTCGGCCTCTAGCAGGTTGTTGAGCTTGTTGCTGCTATTGTGGCGGCGGCTGCTGCTGCTGCTGTTGTTGAGGCTGATAACGCCGGGGACACACGTTGGCTAAGTGATTGAGGTCGCCACACTTGAAGCATGCTCGCACAGGAGCAGCTTGAGGTTGAGCCTAGTTAGGAACAGGGTTTGCAACGAGGGCTTGATTCTGGTTGTTTTGAGCTTGAGGGAGGTTTCGACATCGGTTAGCAAAATGCCCATACCTCTGACAGTTGGCGCATTTGCGGTAGGGTACGTTGGTAGGATGATGAAACAAATAGGTAGTACATCGTGGATGAGATCCAACGTAGCCTTGTCTCGGTGGTTTAGTGTTTGCAGGTGCAACGGCGGCTAAAGCTTGTAAGGGTTGTGGGTTTGGCGGAGTGACGACCGCACAATTCTAGCTTGAAGCCTTCCGCTTCTTGCCCTTGTTCTTTTTGGATTGGGAGGATGAAGGTTCAATAGCGGTGGTAGTATCGGTGGTATCAGTAACAGCTTGGTGAGCACTCTTCGACGAAGCCTTATCGTAGGTTCCATGAAGAACGCAGTTGTTGTTAAGTTCGGTGGCTATACGAAAAGTATCTTCGATGGTTTGGGGACTAGCCGACGCAACGTGGTTAGTCAAGGCAGGTGCAACACAACGGATGAATTTGGCTATGGTTTTGGGGACGGAGTCGACTTATCCAGGACAGAGGACACTTAATTGTTTAAAGCGCATAATCAGACCATCCATGTCGCTCCCCTTCTCCGTAAGGTTCCAAAATTCATTCTCCAACTTTTGGAGTTCGTGGGGAGGACAGAAGTGGTCCTTCATAAGCTGCTTCAGTTCGTCCCAAGGCATAGCATATGCAACATCGTTTCCCCTCTTGTTGTGTTCGGTAGTCCACCATTCAAGTGCCCTTGAACGGAAAACTCCCATTGCACTCAGAGTTCGTAACTCATCAGGACAACCACTTTGCAAGAAAGTAAGCTCAATCGCGTCAAACCAATTCATCATGGCGGTGGTGCCATCTTTGCCTGTAAACTCCAAGGGTGTATAAGCCATGATTTGCTTGAATTGAAAGGTTGATTTGGGTTTGTCTGCGTTTGAGTTGACAGATCTATGCAGTGAATCGGGGTTTGGCTGAATCTTGCTAACAATGTCAGGTATGACCTTAGCCATTTGCTTGGCCATGAATTTCATACAATCCTTCTGCGACATGGAGTTGGATCTAGAACCCTTCTTTGATTGGAGCTTCTTGGATGCGCTTGACGACATCTAAAGGATCGAAAGAGAAGGAAAGGATGAGACTCGATCATAAATTCAAAATAAGTTTGCAAGTTTAAGCATGTAAGCATGATGTATCACGTATGGTTCACACAATTAGCATGAATTTAACAAGTATTCAACAGGTATAAACACGTATGAATGCGTAAAAAGAGTATAAGTTTAGTTTGTTCACGAGAATTATTATTGTTTTTTATTGCGCAAGGCGTGCGAATTGTGTAACGGTTTTGAAACGAACGAGGTAGCAAGTATAAAATCACACATAAATTGAATCACATAAAAGAGAGGCTCATAAAACATAGGATTGTTTCGGGTTCAGAAACGTCGACTATTCCAAAGTGAATCGAAAGTCCTTTCAAATTAGAGAAATGTGCTTTGGCCTATAGGTAAGATACTCTCGTTGAGAAGCGATTAACGGTATCTTACCCTTCCAGTTACTACACGTCTCTAATCGATTGAAACAATCGAAACTTTGGCAAGAACGAAAATCGAGGAATGGGACTTAATCGACAAGGTGCGGGTTTCACCCCTAACTTGGCAATTTCGTACTGTAACACCTCGTAAAATCACGTCCAATAAAGTATTGACACGTGTAATAAACCCTAATAAAGTCAAACCTTGAATATAAGGGACTAATTTTTCGAAAAATAGAAAACATTATTTATGAAACAACTGGAAGTATTATCATACCTAAAATAAGTTTCTAAATAACCTTTTATGGTTTTATATTCACAAATGAGCCACTTGTTAATCAAGTGTAGCCGTTCATGTGATTAATTGAAAGTTTGCGCAATAAAGGGGTAAAAGCGTCAACATGTAAATTCTTACCTCTGAGTGACCTCTTAACAAACCTAGAGCCTCATGATATTTGATTATACTCTCGGGAATGCCAATCATTGGCCATCCAAGGCTTTTATGCCCAAAAGTGAAGTTACGCGCAACTTTGCAAGTATAAGGGACTAAAAGGGTCAATATGTTTAATTATACCTCTGAATGACCTTTTATCGAGTCCGAAGCATTATGATGTTTAGTAATACTTTCAATAATGCCTAATATGAATTAGATGAGGCTTCAATGCTATTAAATGATAAGTTACGCAAGTTTGCGCATTAGAAGGACCTAAAGCGTCAAACTGCTAAAGTATGCCGATTCGTGTGTTATCGGACCTTCCAGAATATGACCATGAGTTATACATACCTTAATTATCCTTCTCATATCTTAGATATAGGCTTTGAGGTGTTTAGTGCGCAAAAATAAACTTTTAAGTCATGTAGGGACTAAAAGTGTCAAAAAGCGCACAAGTTTGCGTTTACGCGCATATCTCACATTCTGAATATCCCCGGACACCCAAAAATTTATGTAAACACTAAAATATGTTATTTTAGTGTTTGGCTTGATAAAATTCCATTCGTCGCGTCAATTGGTTCGTTTTTCGCATCCGTCCGTGTTTCGTCGTAATTAACCGAACAACGTGACCGTACGACCAAACGAACCGACATCCGGCATATTTTTGAGCATGTTTCATGTTCCCCATACTTAGGCGTCATTTTAGAGCCTTAAAAATGGTTTAACGGGCCTTAGATGAGTCGGAAATAGCATTTGGAAGTGCAGGGACTAAAACTGTCAACAAATGAAACTTGTTTGGCTGATAAGGTCCTTACGGACCTCAACATTATTGACCTTACGGTCCGTAAGCTAGCTCCCAGATGCAGAAACTCGTTTAAAATGGCTGTTCAGCCTTGCAAACGACTTATCTTGCCCCATAACATCACCAAAGGCCGCCTAAACTAAATTTTAGACCTTAGGGACACTTGTTACTGATCCATGATCAGTTATAGCATGATTTGTCATGATCTTGAGCATCTTAAATCACTATATAAGGCCTCTTGTTGCAACCATTTTGATCATTGATCCCATCTGCAATTGTGGGACTTTCTGGAGCTCAAGAGCAGACACCAAGCATCCCTAATCGTGATTAGGACTTTGGTAAGCACCCTTGACCTTCCTTGATTAAGTTTTGCTTAGTAATTAGCTTAAAAGTCAAACCGTCGTAATTAACGGTTGACTTAGTGATTAATCACTAATGGTCCAGTGATTAGTCGAATTGAAAGTAGTTATAAGTTGGTAATTATGTGGGTAATAAACCCTTAAAAGAGTTCCCCCTGGTTCCCACTCTAACTAGGTCAAATGTCGGGTCAAACTTGTTATTAAAAAGTCAACAGGATGCTAAATTTCAAGTTAATACATAATTAGCGATGTAGAACACATACAACCTATTTGATCATTAATATAACTTGGTAATTAGTGTAAGAACATGTCTAAACATGTTCAACCCGATAATTTCCCGTTTAGACCCGGTTCGGAACCGAAAGTCGCATAGTTTGACTTATACTTTGACTTTCAGTTCTGACCCGTTATGGTATGTTTTAGAAATGCCTTAGAGCTTTATTTGGACCAGGTTACATGCTAGTATAACCCTCTGTGATTATACACCTCGGATCATTAGTTATCCAATTAATATGCATGATTCCGTTAATTGCTCATATGTTGACCATTATGCCCTTTTCACCTTAAAACGTGATTTTTGAAAATGTAAAAGAGTAGAAACCTTAGTTACTGATATTTAAACGTGCATACAAAATTTGACATCAGTTTGAGGTGTAGATTAAGAGTTATGCTCGTTAGCGTAAAATGAAAGCTTTATGTTAATTAAACGGCGTAATTAGCATATAGACTAGTTAAGCCTACTTTATAATATCAAAATCTTTACCCACTGATGTAATATATTATTTTGGGATTTTTGAAGATTTTAAATTAATTTTAGGCTGAGCATAACTTATAGTCGTAGGCTTAATCCGGTAATTGTCGGTTTTGCCCTTACGGGCTATAAAATGAGTTTTACATATCTAAATGACTACCAGCCTTTTGCTACTGTTCACATATGATAAATAAACTATTTTAAGCCTTCTGGAAATATAAAAATATCAGATTTATCTATCGAACCCGGAAATGGCTTCTAATCGCCTTATTAAGCGTTTTTAACACATAGTATGTAATAAAATTATTTTAAACATACAAGGGTTGATACCTACTGATATTTGAGGCAAATTATAATATTTTAACAGTAAGCAAAGGTTGTTAAACTCAGACTTCAGTTTTGAGCTTTTCGGCTTATGTGAAATTACCAAAATACCCCTACGGGGCATAGTTTGGTTATAATTGATAAATTTCACATATATACTTTACCCTACTGTTATAACTTAGTAAAATAAGTATTTTTTCTGATTACATCAGACCTGTAACTCAGGTGAATATTTAAACTCTTTTATAACCTTTTAAATGACCAAACTACCCCTACGGGGCATAGTTTGTGTTTAAATTCGTTTCGGGCATAATAAAAGACATCTTACTGATGTCACAACATATGTGAAGCATATTAACTTAGGAAACCTGTAAATAGCTCTCACGAATACTCATTACGCTTATTACGCGTTCGGTTCGGTTTATGTAACTAGTTTACATAAACTAGCCTAAACGGGTCAAACCTTAACGGTTTTATCTCAAAATCCAGAATGTGTATGAAATACCCATATTAAGCAAGTCTCTGGACTTGTCGGGTCTAAATCACATTCTATCCGGTCTTCGCTTAATCGTGCGTACGAACCATATCTTTGAAACTAACCGGTCTAAGCTTTAGCTTAATTAAAGACCCGTTAGGATTCTAATAGGTTATTATAAACCTTCGTTCCAGATTAGGAGTACCAGTAAAAGCTACTTGCATTTTGCTTATTGTGATTATTACATTGCTCAGGTAAATACTTTTAACTTATTTTCCCTATACGGGCTTGGGTTACGGTATATAGCATACCGCTTGATCGGGCATCAAATCTTCCATCGTTGGGTGGTTAATTGAATAATCTGATCGGCTCGTTTAAACAGTCTTGTTACTTAAAGCCTTTGGGGGGTTAATAACCATGTCCCGGATATCCTTGGCATCATTTTACGAAATGGCCACGACTTAAGCGCGGGGTGTAGGCGTACACCCGTCAGTGCACAAAAGAATATTGTGGTGTGTCTATTGATCTTTAACCTGGACAAGATCCGGGCTACTGAACGCACAAGGAACATGTAATTCATTCACAAGATTATATATTTAAATAATTCTCCCAAGTTAAATAAAATGTTTATGCCACGTGCATCCAAACAAATTTTCAATCATTTTCCAAAATGAGTCAGTTCATTGTATTTACCAGTGTAAACTGACGTATTTTCCCAAAAAGATTAAATGCAGGTACTAAACGTAATTGGCTGGATATTTCTCCTTAGCATCAATAGAAGTCTCGCAAGCTTAAGATGCCTAAAAGTCTGTTGAACTATTGTTTCCATTTTATTATCGATCCTTCTGTGGATAAACTTCCGAATATTGTGATATTTGATATTACAATATTAAATTCGGTTGAAATATATCTTTTAAATTGCTTCCGCTGTGCTTATTTATATATTGTGTTGTTTGACTATTATGTTGCCAACCACGTCACGATACTCCCCCACCGGGCCCACCGGTGACACGTGGAAATCGGGGTGTGACATGTTGGTATCAGAGCCAACATTGAGTGAATTAAACACTAGCTTTTTGGTGTTTAATCTCAATGACACAGTAGCACATTCCTTGACCTCCTGAGTCTAGACTTAACATAGGAATATTCTCAATCCTAATCTGGAAATTTTTGCTTCCAAATTTTTATATATACGTCGCCAAGCGAAGAAGTTGTAATAAAAATTCTCCACATCTGGAGCCCTTATATGCTGAGCTTCGTACCGCGGCTAGAATGAAATGAGCATTCAAGGAGAGTACGTTCAGAAATAAAATGAAGAAGAAACTCCTCTTGCTGAAGATCGTTTCCTTAATAAGTCCTTATAAGGACATATTTATCTTTTAGTCCCTTCGAGGACAACATTATTCCTTTCAAGTCCCGTTTAGGGCAACCTTGAACTTTTTAATTTTATAGTGGAATGACTAAATATTTATCCTAATCAGGAAATATTAAATAAATGGAAAATAACATTCCTTTTATAAGATCTACCAATATAATAAAATGGCAAAATCTAAAAGGGCAAGACCTAGCCTATTGTCATATTAAGACCCGGCCAAGATGGCAGTTCCTCAATTTAGATTCAGATCCTTATTAACATTCCTTTTGCAAGATCTACCATTATAATAAAATCGCAAAATCTAAAAGGACAAGACCTAGCCTCGTGTCATATTAAGACCCGGCCAAGATGGCAGTTCCTCAATTTAGATTCAGATCCTAATTAACATTTCAAATTTAGAAATTTTCTGTGTTAATTATTAAAAAGAATCTTAAAGGTAAAACCTAGCCTAAATGTCAATGCTGACATGGCCAAGATGGTAAAACCTAGCCTAAATGTCAATGCAGACATGGCCAAGATGGTAAAACCTAGCCTAAATGTCATTGCAGACATGGCCAAGACGGTAAAACCTATCCAAAAGATTCCTAACCTAACTGAATGATCTCTGAATCATGGGTTTAAATCATCAATTAAGATGATCATATTTAGACCATACGTAGTAATATGGTGCCTACGGGCCTTGCTCATTTCTATATGAGCCAAAAGACAGTGGTAGATATGACTCCCTGTCAGAAAAAGGTAATGGACTATGTTCAAACCTTCATGCCTCGATTCTCTAAAATCCTGGCTTATGATTTAAAATTGTCCTTGTGACTAGGCCTTATGTGCTAATATATATTGTTATTGTTTATAATTAGGATAAATTATAATAGAAATCCTAAATATAGATGATTAATAAATTAACCAAATATGGTCTCTGTTTACCATGGTTAATGAATTTCCCTGAGGGGCAATTCCGTAATAAACATCCCTTAGAAGGGAAGTGCCTACGGGCTATAGTTAATGTCCTCTGAGACTAAAGACAGTGGTAGCTTACAGCTCCCTGTCAGGAAAAGGTAATGAACTTTGATTCAAACCTTAATGCCGCGATTCTCTGAAATCATGGCTTATAAATTAAACTTGTCTACGCGACTAGGCCATTTGTGCTATTATTAACTTATAAATTAGGATTTATGATAAAAATCCAGAATAAAATAAACATCCTTCCTTCCCTGCCAGTATGCATTTTAAAAAGAATCTTAAAGGTGAAACCTAGCCTACGCAGGCCAAGATGGTGAAACCTACTCAAGGGATTCAGATCCTTGTAAACACCTAAGAACGTGTTAGCACTCCTGACAAATGTGATTCGATAAAATCACAACAGTCATCCCTATATTGGAAATTTTTAAATTCCTAATTTGCCTTATGATCTAGAAATCATGGCTTGCATCATCTTATAAGATGATCATATTATAAACATCCATGAGTGATGAAGTGCCTACGGGCTAAATTTGTTGTCCGATAAGACAACGACAGTGGTGGTCTTCGACCCTGTCTAAAGATGTTGGAATACGTCCAAGCATAATAGTCGGTAGGGTCCATACGATATCGACTAATATCATCTGAAAAGATGATCATACCATAAATATCCCTTAAGAGGGAAATGCCTACGGGCAATAATTAACGTCCTCCGAGACTAATGACAGTGGTAGCTTACAACTCCCTGTCAAGAAAAGATGTTTTGCCTACGGGCTATAATAAATTGTCCATCTGAGACATTGACATTATGATCTTTATGATTCCTTGTCCAAGGTGGTGAGCTATGCTCAAGCCAAATAGTCAATATGATTAATGTAATCCTGACTTATATCATCTAAAATGATGAATCCATTATAAACATCCGTTAGTGATGTTTCGCCTACGGGCCATATTATATTGTCCATTTGTGACACAAACATTATGACCTTTGTGATCCCCTTTTAAGGTAGTGAGCTGCGCTCAAGCCTAATAGTCTATATGATCATTGCGATCCTGACTAGTATCATCAGTATGATGATAATAAATTCATAATATTGACATCCCTAGTGATGAATTGCCTACGGGCTATACTTTACTCTATTGTCGATAAGACAAAATAGTGGTGATCTCTATGATCCCCTATTCAAAATGGTGGGATTATACCCAAACCTAATAGTCAATATGATCGATGTGATCATGACTAATATCATTAGATACGATAATTATATATAGACACCCATTAGTGATGTTAATTGGTTTACCTTTCTGTCAAGAGAATCGCCTTTCAAGACGATGACAGTTGTAGTCTATGACTCCCTGTCCAAAGGTGAAGAACTATGTTCAAGCCTTAAAACTCCTGATCTAATAAGATTGCAGCCTATGAATGGATGTCCTTGTGACAAATCCACAAGTTATATTTCAAGTCACCCATAACAAGCCTCCGTGCTATAATTCGTCATTCGTGACAAGTTAACATACTAAATGTTAACATCCCTGGTAACAGGCCTTAGTGCCATATCCTATAACGTCCTAGAGACAAGTCCATTTGTGCCGTATCCAAATGTCATTACGACAAGGCCTTCGCGCCATATGATTACTTATGTCCTTCATGACTGGGCTTTAAGCCATATCCTTCTACGTCCCTCGCGACAGGCTTCTATGCCATATATGTATATATATATATAACCAAAGTCATGTAAGGCTAGCCTTTGAGCTATTTATAATCGTCCTTGTGACAAAGACAGTTGTGACATTATGGTCCCCTGTCAAGCAAGTATTGGACTCGCTCTGAACCTTGAATGCCATTGATAGTCCTTTGTGACCTAAGCTAAATGTAATAGATATACATTCAAATAGCATTCATTGAGAATGTTCGGAACATAATGGCCTATACGGTTCATGGATGTCGTGGCTAATCTATGTCAGGTCATCAGGATGATGACTAATAATGGTTTAATTTGGTAATTAGTACTAAGTTTTGAGTATGGAAAACTCGGATGAGGTAGCCAATAGTCGCGATGCTATTAATGCGACAAAAGTAATTAATGTCTCAAACGTAAACCTCAATATTAATGGAGTAAATCTCCAAGCGGTGGTTAACGCAACAGTTTGAAAGGCCATGGGAAAAGGTCATGAGACAATCCCAAAGAGCCGAATGCTTCTCGCTCTAAATTTCATTCAAAACCACGATTCAATTGCTCAGGAGAAGAGCTTTGTTCACACTTCGAATATGAAGGATGAACCAAAGGAGGAGGATAACTCCCAGAAATCTAAGAAAGAGAGCAAGTACAGGCTTAATAAAAAGCAACGAAAGTTCAGTAAGAAGCCTGTATGTAATAATTGCTATAAAAGACACTAGGGACAGTGTCGAATAGAACCAGGACCAAAGCAGTGTGACATCTGCTAAGGAACAGGTCATCAATTTCCCAGGAATGTAGGGACATAAAGAATGCAGTCTATCACGGCTGTGGTGAGTAAGGTCGCATCAGAACTAGATTCCATAAAGCTGCCAAAGAAGGTGCAGCTAAGCCTGGAAAGGCTAAAGGAAGAAATGCCTGAACTTACCTGATGAATGCCAAGAGGCAGTTCACGACGTCACCAAGTACATTCCTTATCATATACCAATGATAATTTCTGCTAAGTGTCCTGATTTAATACAGGCAATAATAAATCTTCATAAAACATAAGCTTAGCAAACTTTTATATTATCCACAAGGTATAACTTACCAAGGAAACCATAGTAACCGATTCTTCTAGTATCGGCAAGGAATCCTTCTGAAAAGTCTAAAAGTACTCTTTCTTCGCATAGAGTACGACAACATATGTTATTTTAATTATTTTTCTCATTGTTTTTCTATCGCCTGCGAATGCCAAACTATGTTTGATAAAAGTGCCATAGGAGGATTGGCGTATCCTAGTGTGTCCCATAGATTACTTCCATGCCTGATCAGTATGGAGGTTTAAAACATGGAACCCCTGAGATATCCCAATGGTCACATTGTACTAAAGTCGACTAGTAGCATTTAAAGAAGATATCCAGAATGGAATTGTCCAAGTAAATGTTCCCGATTAAGGAATTCGTGGACTTATGACATAAATGTGTCACTTATTTGACACAAGCAATGATGGATGAACTGGAGCCTGAGATATGGAAAATCTCTGTAACCTCCTTGTATCTTGATCACCTTCTCCAAAGATTACCCTGTTTACCTCTCGAGAGGCAAGTAGAGTTAAGATTAACATCCCGCTTTGGGTTAGAGTGTTGTAAAAAACTCCATGTTGATTATGGAATAATCGAAACCCTGACTAAGTAAGTTTTAAGACATAGGCTCATATAGCCTAACTCGATATTCCGAGAGTTTGATATTGTTAGATAAGAAAGACGGTTCATTTTGTTTATGCATACATTACCGCAACCCTAATTAGGCAACGATTAAGAATTTGCCATCAGCTACCCAGGATCGTCGAATTGTTCGACTAACGACAAGGATTAGCTATTCCTTAATATTAGTTAAGTAGTGGTTGGAACAACCATCTCACCTTAAGATAAGCTTTGCTATAATAGTTGATATGTAAGCATCAAGGCTGCTCCCTTGGAGACCTTGTAAAGATGGAATGTTAAACATCTATTGTTAGGACAATGGATTGGTAAGTCCACTTATCAGGATCTGAAAGTTGCATTAGAAACAACGAATAAGATCATACAAACCCCTAATTATCTATAAGTTTCCATTATTCGGCAGAAATTCAAGGATTAATGGAAAGTAGTAACCTTCCTAAATTCTTGTTAAGAAATAAGGCTCAACAACAGATATCACCCAAGAAGGGTGTGCCAAATTGTTAAAATTATCAGGCTAGTCGGGCTCAGAGTATATAGAACCATTCGAAGGATTAGAATGTATCAAGATTAAATAGCTTATGAGCTAAGACCTAATTAAGGAGCTCGGTGGAACGCGCAATGCACCCCACCCTAATGATTTAAGGACGTGTTTCGCCAATAAGTCAAGAAGCACTATCACAAAATGATATGCAGACTTATGATATGATGAGCAACCTGTGTCGATTGAAGATCGACAGGATTAGAAGCTCCAAAAAGATACATGTACCTATTATAAAGGTCAATTGGAGAGCCTTAGAGGCTCAAAGGTACTGGGGAAGATTAGGCCCAATATAAGGCAGAAAATACTTCCTTTACTTTAGCAAATCTCGAGGTCGAGATTTCTTTTAAGGGGGTGAGGATGTAACACCTCGTAAAATCACGTCCAATAAAGTATTGACACGTGTAATAAACCCTAATAAAGTCAAACCTTGAATATAAGGGACTAATTTTTCGAAAAATCAAAAAACATTAATTATGAAAGAACTGGAAGTATTATCATACCTAAAATAAGTTTCTAAATAACCTTTTATGGTTTTATATTCACAAATGAGCCACTTGTTAATCAAGTGTAGCCGTTCATGTGATTAATTGAAAGTTTGCGCAATAAAGGGGTAAAAGCGTCAACATGTAAATTCTTACCTCTGAGTGACCTCTTAACAAACCGAGAGCCTCATGATATTTTATTATACTCTCGGGAATGCCAATCATTGGCCATCCAAGGCTTTTATGCCCAAAAGTGAAGTTACGCGCAACTTTGCAAGTATAAGGGACTAAAAGTGTCAATATGTTTAATTATACCTCTGAATTACCTTTTATCGAGTCCGAAGCATTATGATGTTTAATAATGCTTTCAATAATGCCTAATATGAATTAGATGAGGCTTCAATGCTATTAAATAATAAGTTACGCAAGTTTGCGCATTAGAAGGACATGAAGCGTCAAACTGCTAAAGTATGCCGATTCGTGTGTTATCGGACCTTCCGGAATATGACCATGAGTTATACATACCTTAATTATCCTTCTCATAGCTTAGATATAGGATTTGAGGTGTTTAGTGCGCAAAAATAAACTTTTAAGTCATGTAGGGACTAAAAGTGTCAAAAAGCGCACAAGTTTGCGTTTACGCGCATATCTCACATTCTGAATATCCCCGGACACCCAAAAATTTATGTAAACACTAAAATATGTTATTTTAGTGTTTGGCTTGATAAAATTCCATTCGTCGCGTCAATTGGTTCGTTTTTCGCATCCGTCCGTGTTTCGTCGTAATTAACCTAACAACGTGACCGTACGACCAAACGAACCGACATCCGGCATATTTTTGAGCATGTTTCATGTTCCCCATACTTAGGCATCATTGTAGAGCCTTAAAAATGGTTTAACAGGCCTTAGATGAGTCGGAAATAGCATTTGGAAGTGCAGGGACTAAAACTGTCAACAAATGAAACTTGTTTGGCTGATAAGGTCCTTACGGACCTCAACATTATTGACCTTACGGTCCGTAAGCTAGCTCCCAGATGCAGAAACTCGTTTAAAATGGCTGTTCAGCCTTGCAAACGACTTATCTTGCCCCTTAACATCACCAAAGGCCGCCTAAACTAAATTTTAGACCTTAGGGACACTTGTTACTGATCCATGATCAGTTATAGCATGATTTGTCATGATCTTGAGCATCTTAAATCACTATATAAGGCCTCTTGTTGCAACCATTTTGATCATTGATCCGATCTGCAATTGTGGGACTTTCTGGAGCTCAAGAGCAGACACCAAGCATCCCTAATCGTGATTAGGACTTTGGTAAGCACCCTTGACCTTCCTTGATTAATTTTTGCTTAGTAATTAGCTTAAAAGTCAAACCGTCGTAATTAACGGTTGACTTAGTGATTAATCACTAATGGTCCAGTGATTAGTCGAATTGAAAGTAGTTATAAGTTGGTAATTATGTGGGTAATAAACCCTTAAAAGAGTTCCCCCTGATTCCCACTCTAACTAGGTCAAATGTCGGGTCAAACTTGTTATTAAAAAGTCAACAGGATGCTAAATTTCAAGTTAATACATAATTAGCAATGTAGAACACATACAACCTGTTTGATCATTAATATAACTTGGTAATTAGTGTAAGAACATGTCTAAACATGTTCAACCCGACAATTTCCCGTTTAGACCCGGTTCGGAACCGAAAGTCGCATAGTTTGACTTATACTTTGACTTTCAGTTCTGACCCGTTATGGTATGTTTTAGAAATGCCTTAGAGCTTTATTTGGACCAGGTTACATGCTAGTATAACCCTCTGTGATTATACACCTCGGATCATTAGTTATCCAATTAATATGCATGATTCCGTTAATTGCTCATATGTTGACCATTATGCCCTTTTCACCTTAAAACGTGATTTTTGAAAATGTAAAAGAGTAGAAACCTTAGTTACTGATATTTAAACGTGCATACAAAATTTGACATCAGTTTGAGGTGTAGATTAAGAGTTATGCTCGTTAGCGTAAAATGAAAGCTTTATGTTAATTAAACGGCGTAATTAGCATATAGACTAGTTAAGCCTACTTTTTAATATCAAAATCTTTACCCACTGATGTAATATTTTATTTTGGGATTTTTGAAGATTTTTAATTAATTTTAGGCTGAGCATAACTTATAGTCGTAGGCTTAATCCGGTAATTGTCGGTTTTGCCCTCACGGGCTATAAAATGAGTTTTACATATCCAAATGACTCCCAGCCTTTTGCTACTGATCACATGTGATAAATAAATTATTTTAAGCCTTCTGGAAATATAAAAATATCAGATTTATGTATCGAACCCGGAAATGGCTTCTAATCGCCTTATTAAGCGTTTTTAACGCATAGTATGTAATAAAATTATTTTAAACATACAAGGGTTGATACCTACTGATATTTGAGGCAAATTATAATATTTTAACAGTAAGCAAAGGTTGTTAAACTCAGACTTCAGTTTTGAGCTTTTCGGCTTATGTGAAATTACCAAAATACCCCTACGGGGCATAGTTTGGTTATAATTGATAAATTTCACATATATACTTTACCCTACTGTTATAACTTCGTAAAATAAGTATTTTTTCTGATTACATCAGACCTGTAACTCAGGTGAATATTTAAACTCTTTTATAACCTTTTACATGACCAAACTACCCCTACGGGGCATAGTTTGTGTTTAAATTCGTTTCGGGCATAATAAAAGACAACTTACTGATGTCACAACATATGTGAAGCATATTAACTTAGGAAACCTGTAAATAGCTCTCATGAATACTCGTTACGCTTATTACGCGTTCGGTTCGGTTTATGTAACTAGTTTACATAAACTAGCCTAAACGGGTCAAACCTTAACGGTTTTATCTCAAAATCCAGAATGTGTATGAAATACCCATATTATGCAAGTCTCTGAACTTGTTGGATCTAAATCACATTCTATCAGGTCTTCGCTTAATCGTGCGTACGAACCATATCTTTGAAATTAACCGATCTAAGCTTTAGCTTAATTAAAGACCCGTTAGGATTCTAATAGGTTATTATAAACCTTCGTTCCAGATTAGGAGTACCAGTAAAAGCTACTTGCATTTTGCTTATTGTGATTATTACATTGCTCAGGTAAATACTTTTAACTTATTTTCTCTATACGGGCTTGGGTTACGGTATATAGCATACCGCTTGATCGGGCATCAAATCTTCTATCGTTGGGTGGTTAATTGAATAATTTGATCGGCTCGTTTAAACAGTCTTGTTACTTAAAGCCTTTGGGGGGTTAATGACCATGTCCCGGATATCCTTGGCATCATTTTACGAAATGGCCACGACTTAAGCGCGGGGTGTAGGCGTACACCCGTCAGTGCACAAAAGAATATTGTGGTGTGTCTATTAATCTTTAACCCGGACAAGATCCGGGCTACTGAATGCACAAGGAACAAGTAATTCGTTCACAAGATTATATATTTACATAATTCTCCCAAGTTAAATAAAATGTTTATGCCACGTGCATCCAAACAAATTTTCAATCATTTTCCAAAATGAGTCAGTTGATTGTATTTACCAGTGTAAACTGGCGTATTTTCCCAAAAAGATTAAATGCAGGTACTAAGCGTAATTGGCTTGATATTTCTCCTTAGCATCAATAGAAGTCTCGCAAGCTTAAGATGCCTAAAAGTCTGTTGAACTATTGTTTCCATTTTATTACCGATCCTTCTGTGGATAAACTTCCGAATATTGTGATATTTGATATTACAATATTAAATTCGGTTGAAATATATCTTTTAAATTGCTTCCGCTGTGCTTATTTATATATTGTGTTGTTTGACTATTATGTTGCCAACCACGTTGTGACAACCGTCACTTTTCCGTACATTCCGTACACGTAATGAACAGTAATTTGTGCTTAAATGACTGTGCATGATCTGGGTTACCAGACAAATATATTTATGAATTCCAAGCAAGTGAATTCATGCACATTTTGTGCTACAAAATATTGCTTTATGCATAAACGAGAGCGTTGCGTCGAAAATACTAGTAAACTCACCGGTAAGACACACTGTGTCAACAGAACTGCAGAAAGCAGTCAGACAATAAAATTGGAGCCTAGGTGTAGGTCCGACAGCAAGAATGCATTAAAACCCAAGAGTACATACAAGGGTTTAATATATATGCAATGCGAAAGCAAAAATAAGCACTAAAAAGCACCCGAAACGCACTTTAAGTGCAGAATTTATACAATTCAGCAATAATTCAGCATTTAAACATATGAATATTTTGCAGAAATGTCGTTTTATTATCCAGAATATTTCCCTAAGTGTTGGGAATTTAAAGGATACAAAAAGGTACTTATAAGACACTAAAAAGTGTAATTTAGCACTTTAACGAATCAGTACCTAAACGAACAACCGGATTTTACCCGGAACACCAAAATAATGCTAGAAGCATTGTTTTTATTTTTCTAAGCTAGTTAGGGTCCCCGAGTACCCTAACACCCGTTGTAAATTACAACACACATGACACTAGTCTTGATCACCTAATTAACATAACTAGATTACCTAACTAAATAGTTAGAAACCAACCCATGACACCCCCATCCTAACCGATCGGCCCCCTTGTGGGGGACATCACCTTACACTTTTAATTATATTATTAGTGTGTGTCTTATATCTAGGTGACACAAAACCTAGTGGATAATGAACATGGTTGGATTATATAAGAAACCATAAGACTCTCACTTTCATTTACAAACCACAACAACATTTCACAACCTCTCTCTCTCCCTCTTGAATTCTCGGCCGAAGATATAGGCCACACCACCACCACTTTTCGATTTCGATCTTACCATTTCAAGCTCATACAAGTGTGAAGGATCACACACAAGGAAGCCCGGTGCTTTCGGATTGCCAAGGACCTCACTACGTTGCTATTAACCACTCGTTTTTTTGCCTAGTTTCTTCCCTAGCCTCGAGCTAGTAGTAAGTGGCTCTAAACACCTTCTTGATCTTGTCTAGAGTGGTTAATAAGAGTTTTGTCGGATGAAAATCATGAACACTAAAGATCACCAACTAAAAGTCTACTAAAATGATAAACCAAGTGGTTAAAGAATGAATATTGGTGTAAAACTTGTTAAACTTGTTTTGTTATGATTATTTGGTGTTGTTTGTTGCTAGTAGTAGTTCGGATCGTCATCTAACCCGGCTAGGTCATGTTCATAGAACATGAACTAGTGTATGTTAAAATATGAAAAGGACTAGATGATGAACACTACTACATAATAACATGAACTTGTGTAAAAGTAATTTTTCTTGTAAAATGAAGTTCTAAACTAGTAGATCTAAAGATCTACAAGTGGTATTTTCGAAGAACCAACTGTAAGACGAAACCATGTCTTAAAACCGGATCTTTCATGAACTAGAGGTGTTTTTGTGAACAAACAAGTGTGTGGACACTTGTGTAACAAAAGTTTTAACAAAGAAATAATTTTCGTAAAAACCGACTA
Organism: Helianthus tuberosus; assembly: GCA_030545235.1. NCBI lineage: Eukaryota > Viridiplantae > Streptophyta > Magnoliopsida > Asterales > Asteraceae > Helianthus > Helianthus tuberosus. Next base: position 50,002,430 of record CM060443.1, on the reverse strand, counting down.
GAAGTTGTGAAACTTCATATTCTTTAAAAATAAAGTTTTAAGAAATTAAACTTATTTTTAAAGATAACAAGACTTACTGAATGTGCTAGTAAGTTACTACACATTTTTGTAAATATTCAAGTTCATGAAATGGAGAAATCAGTGATTATTGTTGATGAGTATTGTTGATAATTGTTGTTGATGATTGTTGACGATTTAAAAGAAAATAAACACATGTTTTGAAAACATGGGAAACCTCCATTTTTAGGGGAAACTTTGTCAGAATTTTTATAAATTTTGACACTTAGAAAAATATAAGTTTTTGAGAAACTTATTCCCTAAAAATGTATTTAAGAGTATTACCAAGGTTTCCCAAATTTTTGGTGATAAGAAATGATGATTTCTTCAAGAATAAAAATGGATATAAGTATGTATATTTTTGAGAAAAAAAAATATATTATTTGATCACCAACTTTTGTGCAAAGTGTATATAGTATGTGTTATACGTGCTAGCGCATTAAGACTTAAAAATACACTAAATACTCATGAGAAGTATAAACACAAAATACACATACAACATACAAGATACAAGATACATAATTCGGGTGCAAAGTGCAAAATATGAGATACTTATATTAATTTTTGAGAAAATAATATAAGTAAAACACTTAGTTAAAAATATAGAATATTTTTAACACAAGAATATATACAAAAGAGAGTGACTGTACTTGTGCGACGCAAGTCTAGTGACTAACGTTAAGAAAACGCGTATAGGTTACGACGTTAATTAAGCAAATCCGGTGAAGTTTACGACGCAAGGAACGCAAAGTTGTGAGTTCATGCTCCCTCTTTTCTTTAACTGTTTTCAGTTTTTATAACTCTCGGGGGGTGAAATACATGTTACAAATATTATAATTTTTACAAAGGGTAAAAATACAAGAAGCACTCTTGGTGAGAACGAGAACCGAGTGCAATATGATTTGAGAATACGAGAAGCACTCGTGGTGAGTGCAATATGATGAGCTTTAAGAAAAGCCTAGAAAATACTTGATCATGTGAGCTTAAACTAGATATTGAGATGCCATTAATACTTAATTAGGGACGAGGGTTAGATCTAACGGGTACGGCCGAGCCCCACTCATGGTCCTTATGTGACCTCATGAGTGCTTCGGTGTCCCAGTCGAGGGAAATCGACACAGTCGAGGTCAATCGGCACAGTCGAGGGTAATCGACACAGTCAAGGGAAATTGACGCAGTCGAGGTTAATCGACACAGTCGAGGGTAATCGACACAGTTAAAGGAGCCAATACTAATGCTTCCTACATTCTCACATGCCTAGAGGGAGAAAATACTAATGCTCCCTATGTCCTCACATGCCTTGAAGGAGAAAATACTAATGCTCTCTATGTCCTCACATGCCTTGAAGGAGAAAATACTAATGCTCCCTATGTCCTCACATGCCTTAATGTCTTTGTATAAACAATCATTTAAAACGTGGGGTACACAAGAAAACTTGAATGATACTTAAGTACGTGGGGCACTCAAGAAAACGGGAATTATACTTGAGTACGTGGGGTACTCAAGAAAGACTTGAATTATACATGACACATACTATGTTTTCATACAAAGTATAAAAACGTGCAATACAAAAACGCATGAACTCGCTCAACTTTATGTTGATGTTTTCCAAAATTACATGTATTTCAGGTGACAGGATGGATCTTGGGCGCAAGTGTCGTAACTAGAAGTAGACTACAAGTTTAGATGTCATCCACTTTTGTTGAATTGTAACCTTGTCAAAGGTCGTGTTTTGAAAACTTAAATAACAAGTGTTTGTAATACTTAAATTTTCATAAATGGATGAACATCGTTTTAATCATGTAGTTGTTTATTACGATTGAATGCAATGATAACAAGCTAGTCACACATCATACGCTTCCGCAAAAGACAGGGTGTGACAGTTTGGTATCAGAGCTTCGATTGTAGTGAACTAGGATTCTTTCTCGAGTCTAGACTACAATCACTAGAGTTCTCTCACGAAAACATTTTACAAAAAGGTTTTCATTGCATTCACGAAAGCGCCAAGATCCACAAGTCAGACACTTTTCAAAAAGTGACATGGCAAGGACATTAGTGAGGAATACCTTTAAAATAAGGTGCCAAACAAAGCATAGTCTACACGAGTTAGACTTGCCAAAAACAAAATGACCCCCCAAAAAACGAGAGTTATACGTGATATAATGCATTAAATTGCTTGATTATGCTAAGTAGCATATATGTTATTGATATACATACATACAAATAAGTGTACGGAATGATTATTGACGTGAATAAGATACTTTCGACTCCGACTCCTATTACTATACGTAACTCGCACGATGAAGCTACCGACCTCGCATCCTTTGCAAAGCTCATGGTTGGGAGTGATTACCAAACAAGATGCTGAGCTTACTTCTGTAGGAAATGGCTGCTCTTCCCTCTGGAACGTGAAGATGCCAGACTACGGCGATGATGACAAGGTAGAGGCGGCAACCTTGAACGAATTCTCAATCAACGGGATGAGATCCCTGCGGCTTATGTGAAGCAAGATTGACGACATACTTGACCAGAAAAGGAAGATGAAGTATTCATCTCGAAGGTGCCCCTCCAACTACTAGGAATTCTCTCTATTCCTATTCCATCTAATGATCGTGCCTATACGCGCGTAACGATAACGAATGTTAGCGCGTGGACCATCGCAAGGGTCCTTTCCATGACAGAAGTATAAGGACAGTAGTGTCCCCTCCTTGATTGATCATCTGCTTGGACGAGAGAAAATTTGGGGTAACTGTGCAAGACAATTTATTATTACGGGGGCCCACGTAATAACAACTTGTAGTGCACAGAAATCCTGGTGGACTCTGCGGGTCAAGCTAATGAAAACCATACAATATTAATCTATAGGTGTCCTCACCTTCATCTGGTAGAACAACACATAGATCAGTGCTTTAGCACGTTAGAAAGTAGGAAGCCTGTCCTAGCCTACTTCGCGACTGACACTTCTACCTGCATACGAGACGTTTGTGAAGACGATGTTTAAGCAAGAGAGGTGGAATGACATTCAGGAAGAATCAGTGACGATACACTCCCTATCACCTCTACACAAACAACCCCATCAAAGGGGAAATATACGCACCAGTAAAGCTAAAGACCTAAGAAAACCAATGTAGCAGGAAATAACTGAAACTTGAATGACCAAGGCGATGTAGCCTCGAGTTCATTTCAAACAATAAGCCAAGTTGGCAAGCCTATGTGAAGGCTCAATAACTGTTTCCTCGCTTATACATTGAGTATATATACATGTGAAATTGGGTGATTACATAATGGCTTATGGTGCTATGTATCTCATTGACAATTGGAATGTTGTCTAACCTACTTCATACCATTTTGGCAGAAGAGAATGCCGCCCAGGCGAGACACAAACACCAGTACGTTGCCAAGGACAGAAGCCGAGCTGCAAGAATGCATCTCACAGGCAATTGCGCGACATGAAGCCCTCCGCTCTAAGCACAGCGATGGCACTACCGAAAATAACCCTCCAACTAGTTGCACCTTTAAGCAGTTCCTGGACTGCAAACCATTAAACTTTGACGGAATAGGAGGCGCCGTTGCATTTGTTCGTTGGACAGAAAAGACTAACTCAGTTCTAAGAATGAGTAACTGTTCACCCCAACAGAGTGTTACCTATATCCCAGGGTTATTTCTAGATGGCGCACTCTCCTGGTGGAACCTTCAGGTTCAAACCCTTGGTGCAGATGTTGCTTATGCACTAAGCTGGGATGAGCTCAAGGAAATGATGGAAAAGAAATACTGTTCTAGGACTGAAATCCAGAAGATTGAGGTGGAGTTCTGGAACTTGAAAATGGACGGACCAAAGATTCCTGAATACGTCCAACGATTTCACGACTTGTCTAGGGTCGTCCCCTACTTAGTCAAACCGGAATTCAAAAGGGTTGAACGATTTATTTGGGGACTTGCACCTCAGATCAGGAGCATGGTTACTACCTCCAAGCCCTCAACCATTGCAGAGGCTATCGATATGAGTGTCACTCTTACTGAAGAAGCTCTACGTGCGGGAAAATTTGCGGAATCTGAGGATAACAAGAAAGAGACTCATGTGGAGTCGTCAAGCAACAAGAAGAGGAAGTCCTCAAACCTAAAGATGAGCACCCAAGTCAACTATGGAAGCTCTAAAACAGGCAAAAGAAAGAAAGTGAAACCGCCGCATGACAGGAAAACTGATGGAGCCACTAATAAGGCTGGTGGCAAAATATACTCGGGGACTAAGCCGAGATGCAGGGAATGCACTTTTCACCATGAAGGTCGATGTTTAAGGCCTACGTGCGGAAAGTGTGGAAAAGAAGGGCACAGCAAGGATTCCTGTTGGGCGAAGGACCCAGATGGAAGAAATAAGAGAATACCAGGTTTCTACAAATGTGGTGAAGCAGGGCACTTTAGGAAAGATTGCCCTAGGAAGAAACAAGCAAGGAAGGGTTTTCACGATCGAAACTCGTGAAGCACGCCAGGATCCAGATGCGGTTACGGGTACGTTCCCTATTAACCAACCCTATGCATCTACTTTTAATTGATGCTGGAATCAACTTTAACCTTGCATGCTTAGAACTTAAGAAACTGCTTGGCCTAGTTTCAAGTAAAATAGACGCCCCGTATTCTTTAGAAATGGGCATATAGGAGGCTAGTTTAAACAGTCGAAGCGATTAAGGATTGTATTTAGGGACTCAGAAGGCCGGAACCTTCTTTTACCATTGACTCGCGAAGTCATAATATGATAGTCAGCATGGATCAGAAATCCAAGTATACAGCTGAAGTCGTTCGATATGAGAAAATCAGACGCATCCCTCTTGCGGCTGATGAAACCCAACTTTCCTGCAATAGGTGCAAGGATGCCAGACCCCACAAGGCGGCAGATCTACGACATCCCTCATTAGTTGAAGAGGCATAGAAACGCCTCCGAGTAGACTGCGGGGCCTGAGAACATCCCCGTGACGGAAGAAGTCCCAGTAGCCTTTTCGGAAGACTTGCCAGGAACGCCTCTCCGTAGCGACGAGAGGAGTTCAAGATAAATCGCGTGCCAGGAGCAGCACCAGTAATGAATGACGCCATACCGACTAGCTTCACCAGCGAAACATGAACCTCTGATATAACGCCAAGAGCTGCTAGACAGAGGAAATTAGGGACATAACATCCTTAGTTAAGGAGACAAGGAGAAAGTTGGTAGTCTCCACTTTACATAAACTTCAGAAAATTGAGAATCAGAATCCTTTGCCAAGAATCAACTTGAGGACAAGAGGTCCTCCACTGTGAATGCAAGAGGAAATATCCCTAAAACGACCTTTAGGACTTGCTTCGAGCATTACGAGATCCTTATCGTATCATTTGGCTTGACACATGCATCGACAATATATTCATGGACCTCATGAATCGATCGTGTGAGCCATACCTGGATAAGTCACATACTTATTGACTACATTCTTATATGGCCAACGACCAAGGAAGGTCGTGAGCAACAGCTGCAATTTACCTTGCAACTCTTAGAGAAAGCACAGTTATGTGCAATGATGACGAAAAGCGGATTTCGCGTTCGCGAAGGGAAAACTGAAGATACATGGTGGATAAGAACGAAATTCAAGCCAACCCTGCAACCAAGAGCTAAGGAGCTAGAGTTGCAATTATGTGACGTCTCTCGACAAAGTCTCGATTGTACGTCGATGCAACGAGACCACAACATTGCGTACGCGGCACATTGATTAAGGAATTATGGGAAAAGACCTTGAGATAGATACAATAATTGCGCGCCGCAAACTAGACGTCATTACCTGAAAGAAAATGTTGCACGATCTTTACTGATCACAAGGGTTGCAGCACACCGATGATCGTAAGAACTCGAATATGAACTGAGCTGCTGAACGATGCAGACTGTATGAACACAATACGTGCTTGTGTGATAAACTTTAATGAAAAGTCGGAACACTCACTTGCCCTTAGTGGAGTTTTCCTACAATGGTATCTATCACACCGCCGTCTAAACCGCTTCGTGTAAAGCTTTAGACGGAACATAATGAGTCAATTCCCGTCATGTTGAACGGGTACCTGAAATAAACAATCAACTAGCCTGAGATGGCCCAGGAAAACTAGAGGCAAGATCGTTCAGATATGTGATCATATCAGGACAGCCCGCAGAATACAGAAAGATTACGCCGATGAGCAGCAGAAATCGTATGAATTTGAGACAAGAAGTATGACTAAAATGAGAGCCTCGCCTAGAGAAGGCGTATTGTGTTTTGGAAAACGAAAAGGTTGAATCCCCGGTGTAGGGATCAGAACCATTGTTCACAAGATGAAGCTCCCAGAAAAAGATCAGTAGTGATCGCGACACATTCATGTGTCTAGTCTGTAGAGGAGTCTGACTGAAGGAACAGTCGTTGTTCCCACAAATAAGATTCACGTCAATGACAAACGACAAGAATTACTATAGAAACCTGTTGAGGTTTCGGACCAAGAGTCCACAATACTATAAGAAACCTGTTGAGGTTATGGACCAAGAGTCCACAAGATACAGAAAAGTCGTGATCGACTTACTGGAGTACGATAGAATTCATGACATGACCCAGAGATTTCATGGGAACATAAAGACAAATCATGAATCTAAGTGACCATATTGGTTTCACAACTCCCCTGCGACCGATGGCATCGCTTGAATTTCGGGACGAAATTCTTTTAACGAGGGGAGACTGTGACAACCGTCACTTTTCCGTACATTCCGTACACGTAATGAACAGTAATTTGTGCTTAAATGACTGTGCATGATCTGGGTTACCAGACAAATAAATTTCTGAATTCCAAGCAAGTGAATTCATGCACATTTTGTGCACATTTTGTGCATAAACGAGAGCGTTGCGTCGAAAATACTAGTAAACTCACCGGTAAGACACACTGTGTCAACAGAACTGCAGAAAGCAGTCAGACAATAAAATTGGAGCCTAGGTGTAGGTCCGACAGCAAGAATGCATTAAAACCCAAGAGTACATACAAGGGTTTAATATATATGCAATGCGAAAGCAAAAATAAGCACTAAAAAGCACCCGAAACGCACTTTAAGTGCAGAATTTATACAATTCAGCAATAATTCAGCATTTAAACATATGAATATTTTGCAGAAATGTCGTTTTATTATCCAGAATATTTCCCTAAGTGTTGGGAATTTAAAGGATACAAAAAGGTACTTATAAGACACTAAAAAGTGTAATTTAGCACTTTAACGAATCAGTACCTAAACGAACAACCGGATTTTACCCGGAACACCAAAATAATGCTAGAAGCATTGTTTTTATTTTTCTAAGCTAGTTAGGGTCCCCGAGTACCCTAACACCCGTTGTAAATTACAACACACATGACACTAGTCTTGATCACCTAATTAACATAACTAGATTACCTAACTAAATAGTTAGAAACCAACCCATGACACCCCCATCCTAACCGATCGGCCCCCTTGTGGGGGACATCACCTTACACTTTTAATTATATTATTAGTGTGTGTCTTATATCTAGGTGACACAAAACCTAGTGGATAATGAACATGGTTGGATTATATAAGAAACCATAAGACTCTCACTTTCATTTACAAACCACAACAACATTTCACAACCTCTCTCTCTCCCTCTTGAATTCTCGGCCGAAGATATAGGCCACACCACCACCACTTTTCGATTTCGATCTTACCATTTCAAGCTCATACAAGTGTGAAGGATCACACACAAGGAAGCCCGGTGCTTTCGGATTGCCAAGGACCTCACTACGTTGCTATTAACCACTCGTTTTTTTGCCTAGTTTCTTCCCTAGCCTCGAGCTAGTAGTAAGTGGCTCTAAACACCTTCTTGATCTTGTCTAGAGTGGTTAATAAGAGTTTTGTCGGATGAAAATCATGAACACTAAAGATCACCAACTAAAAGTCTACTAAAATGATAAACCAAGTGGTTAAAGAATGAATATTGGTGTAAAACTTGTTAAACTTGTTTTGTTATGATTATTTGGTGTTGTTTGTTGCTAGTAGTAGTTCGGATCGTCATCTAACCCGGCTAGGTCATGTTCATAGAACATGAACTAGTGTATGTTAAAATATGAAAAGGACTAGATGATGAACACTACTACATAATAACATGAACTTGTGTAAAAGTAATTTTTCTTGTAAAATGAAGTTCTAAACTAGTAGATCTAAAGATCTACAAGTGGTATTTTCGAAGAACCAACTGTAAGACGAAACCATGTCTTAAAACCGGATCTTTCATGAACTAGAGGTGTTTTTGTGAACAAACAAGTGTGTGGACACTTGTGTAACAAAAGTTTTAACAAAGAAATAATTTTCGTAAAAACCGACTAGAAGTTGTGAAACTTCATATTCTTTAAAAATAAAGTTTTAAGAAATTAAACTTATTTTTAAAGATAACAAGACTTACTGAATGTGCTAGTAAGTTACTACACATTTTTGTAAATATTCAAGTTCATGAAATGGAGAAATCAGTGATTATTGTTGATGAGTATTGTTGATAATTGTTGTTGATGATTGTTGACGATTTAAAAGAAAATAAACACATGTTTTGAAAACATGGGAAACCTCCATTTTTAGGGGAAACTTTGTCAGAATTTTTATAAATTTTGACACTTAGAAAAATATAAGTTTTTGAGAAACTTATTCCCTAAAAATGTATTTAAGAGTATTACCAAGGTTTCCCAAATTTTTGGTGATAAGAAATGATGATTTCTTCAAGAATAAAAATGGATATAAGTATGTATATTTTTGAGAAAAAAAAAATATATTATTTGATCACCAACTTTTGTGCAAAGTGTATATAGTATGTGTTATACGTGCTAGCGCATTAAGACTTAAAAATACACTAAATACTCATGAGAAGTATAAACACAAAATACACATACAACATACAAGATACATAATTCGGGTGCAAAGTGCAAAATATGAGATACTTATATTAATTTTTGAGAAAATAATATAAGTAAAACACTTAGTTAAAAATATAGAATATTTTTAACACAAGAATATATACAAAAGAGAGTGACTGTACTTGTGCGACGCAAGTCTAGTGACTAACGTTAAGAAAACGCGTATAGGTTACGACGTTAATTAAGCAAATCCGGTGAAGTTTACGACGCAAGGAACGCAAAGTTGTGAGTTCATGCTCCCTCTTTTCTTTAACTGTTTTCAGTTTTTATAACTCTCGGGGGGTGAAATACATGTTACAAATATTATAATTTTTACAAAGGGTAAAAATACAAGAAGCACTCTTGGTGAGAACGAGAACCGAGTGCAATATGATTTGAGAATACGAGAAGCACTCGTGGTGAGTGCAATATGATGAGCTTTAAGAAAAGCCTAGAAAATACTAGATCATGTGAGCTTAAACTAGATATTGAGATGCCATTAATACTTAATTAGGGACGAGGGTTAGATCTAACGGGTACGGCCGAGCCCCACTCATGGTCCTTATGTGACCTCATGAGTGCTTCGGTGTCCCAGTCGAGGGAAATCGACACAGTCGAGGTCAATCGGCACAGTCGAGGGTAATCGACACAGTCAAGGGAAATTGACGCAGTCGAGGTTAATCGACACAGTCGAGGGTAATCGACACAGTTAAAGGAGCCAATACTAATGCTTCCTACATTCTCACATGCCTAGAGGGAGAAAATACTAATGCTCCCTATGTCCTCACATGCCTTGAAGGAGAAAATACTAATGCTCTCTATGTCCTCACATGCCTTGAAGGAGAAAATACTAATGCTCCCTATGTCCTCACATGCCTTAATGTCTTTGTATAAACAATCATTTAAAACGTGGGGTACACAAGAAAACTTGAATGATACTTAAGTACGTGGGGCACTCAAGAAAACGGGAATTATACTTGAGTACGTGGGGTACTCAAGAAAGACTTGAATTATACATGACACATACTATGTTTTCATACAAAGTATAAAAACGTGCAATACAAAAACGCATGAACTCGCTCAACTTTATGTTGATGTTTTCCAAAATTACATGTATTTCAGGTGACAGGATGGATCTTGGGCGCAAGTGTCGTAACTAGAAGTAGACTACAAGTTTAGATGTCATCCACTTTTGTTGAATTGTAACCTTGTCAAAGGTCGTGTTTTGAAAACTTAAATAACAAGTGTTTGTAATACTTAAATTTTCATAAATGGATGAACATCGTTTTAATCATGTAGTTGTTTATTACGATTGAATGCAATGATAACAAGCTAGTCACACATCATACGCTTCCGCAAAAGACAGGGTGTGACACACGTCACGATACTCCCCCACCGGGCCCACCGGTGACACGTGGAAATCGGGGTGTGACACGTACCCTAATGTGGTTGGTACTCGTCGGGTCAAAATATAATTTCGACACTTTGACGAGGGTCCACTAGAGTTTGAATTGTAAATTTACCATTTAGATGTGGATTTCACTCCTAGCTAAATGGCGAAATTTCATGCAAAAATGAGAATAAGCGGAATGAGAGTCGTTCACCAAATTGTGGGTCACGCCTATTTTGGTAAACTCGTCTCTTTTGTTATAAAGAGTGTCTTCAAGTCTTCAAGTGTATTGTGTAAAATGTCTTAGGAAAGAAAATATGTATATATTAAGACCAAAAAGAAGAGAAAGAAGCAAAGTAGGAAGAATAACATTTTAAGCAAGAATCAAGAATGGTCAATAATATGGTTCCTACTATAGACTAGGTCGAACATGGCAATTCTACCTAATTCCCTATAGTTATGGCTCTGATATCAATCTGTTACACCCCAACCAATGGCGGAATCCTTGGAGCGGGACTTGTTCAAGATTGCAAGAGACTTTATAACACTATTTGTGAAAATATTTAATAATTCCCATTTATTTCATAACTTCAAATTGTCAAATATTACATCAACTCAAATAGCAACATGTTCAAAATAACAATAACAAAATTTTATACAACATTTTAAACCTAACACGTCTAAATGTGTATCTAGGCATCGTTGCTACGTCATTTCATAGCAATCCTTAATCATCAACCTGTAACATGTTAAAAATACAATTCAATGGAAAAGCAAAGACGAGTATACAAGTTTATGAATATGTATAAGTATAAAAGTTTAAAACGAATCCACATGGCAACTTAGTTTATACAAGATCAATATACATGGCATGCAATATTTCTAGTCAACCATCTGTTTATGCAAAATGATGATAATTCAACATGACCACTAGTCTACGGGCGGTGCGTTACTCCTATAGCGCTATACATGTCAAATGGAGGCTCGTATAAAGCTAATGACTATAGTACATCACATAACTATGGTCCACGTATAAGCATCAAGTATCACAACATAGTATTCATGTATAAGGATTGTTTTCGTGCATTGCATAAAGAATAAGTTTAAGTGTGATTTGATAATATAACATGTTACACCCCAAAAAGTGGTAAACATAAAAGGGGGTTGCGAGTATACTCACGGTTTGCAAGTCTTCACTTGTGAATCCGTGAGTTAGTTGTTATTGAAGGTAGGAACACCTAGTCCTTCTACACGAAGAAACGAAGTGTATGAGTTTCGAAGATTAACGGTAGATTAAGGATTTAGGAATTTAATACACAAGAACATATGTATACGAAAGTAATCATCCTTGAACACAAAGTGCTTGTTTTGACACTATGAAACCTCAAGGGTTAATGTTTTCATGAGTGGTATACTCATTAGAATCTTACAAGTCTTATGTCTCAGATGTTGTTATTCTAACACTTTGACGAATGAACACAAGTTCACCATCAAGGGTTCGAATGTTAAATAGTATATAAATATAAGTACTATATGTATCATTATGTCCAATATTTCAAGCATGAGGTAGAAGATTATATCTTCATTTAGGTACCTCTAAGTATCATGGAAATTATGTAGGAGGTAGGAAGAACAAGCTTCCATTTAGGTAGCTCTTATGGTTCACCACTACACTTGATGTAAAAACATACAAGGAGGGTAATGAACTATGAATAATACAAGAATACAAACAACTACACTATGAGAAATCATCAAGTAATAAGGGGATTTTATGTTGGACAACCCAAGTTAGTCCATAATCACACCTTCATCAAGCTTGAAGCTTGAACATCACTTGTGGGTTAAAAACCCTAAACAAAACAGAATATATGTGAGGTTTAACCTCTGATTTCGAATGTCTCAGCCCTGTTTTTAAGCCCAACTAACCATACAAGTGGTTATGCGCATAAGGACGTGGGTTTGAGTTGAGTTAGACTCAAGTTTGAACAAGTTAAGCAAAGTTTGATTCAAAACAAATGGAACAGTGAACTTTAGAGCCTATTTTCCGGAGTTCCAAGGACTTATTCACTGTGAAATACCCATGGAATCGAAGCTAAGGTCGATCCAGGTGTTCTGGAAAAAGAATGAGCTAAAACGGACAGGAAATGAGTGAGTTATGCTCACTTTAATGAAGAAGGATGCTTCTGTCCGAACATGAACTTGCAGCTACAATTTTGGTGATTTGAGAAAGATTTAGAGGTGTTTGTAAAGTGAAAATGACTTGGAGTGGTGTGGTTTTTATAGGGGAATGGTTGGGGTTAGTGGTTGTGAGTCTTTAATGCTAGAAACATACATTGGAAGCAACAAACACACCAAAATGGCCCAATCCCGTAAGCTGATTGATCTGGTCTTGGATTCATAGTTCTCGCGGGCCGCGAAGGGAACAGGGTAAGTGTTTGTGGGTCGTGAAAAGGAGGGAGGCTGAAGTTTCATTAAATTGCAATTAGGCCCCTGAAGTTTGCTAATTAGGGTTTTTAGGTGTTTTATGGGCTATTTTCGCCATAAAAGCATAGTTTAAAGGCAAATCAAATATGAGGAACATAAAACAAGTATAATTAAGCGTATGAAGGTTGTATTTAAGTATCGTTTATGATAAAAACATGTTTAATTCATAAGTTTCACATATTTGCAATTTTAGCACATAGTTTCCAAGAATTACGAATAAGCATCAATTGTTTCATGAAATTGAATGTATGAGCATGTATAAAGCATGTACAACATGAATTTAACTAAATACGAGTTTTATTTATGATCCATGTCTCGGATTTTACAACGGTTACAGAGAAAGAACGATTATAAGAACACAAGACTTCCAAAAATAGAAATACAAGCAAGACCTTCTAAATATGGAAAGTACAAAGAAGCGAGGCGTTACACCGACCCCTCGACAGCATCTTCCCAAGAAAAAACAAGAAATCAGAAGGCTGAACATGCCCAGTGCCCAACGGACACGGGGGCGTGCCCAAGTGTCTGTAGAAAAGACAAAGTTGTAGTAGCTTCTATTTCCCAACACGGGGGCGTGCCCAGCTCAACACGGCCGTGGTCAACGCTAAGATTCACAGAATCCAAGCAAATCTTGATAGTATAGATACGCTTCTACACACGGGGCCTTGCCCAGCGGACATGGGGGCGTGGTCAACTAATGCAGACAAACTGCAATTAATGAAGAAAGAGAAAGTGGATGGACACGGGGCCGTGTCTGGGGTTCTGTGCAGGCTATAAATAGAGGTTCTTGGTTCACTTCAAAGGCATCCCTTGGCAAACCACCTCTCTCACACTTCACCCACATTCCACCACCATCACAACCCACATCCACCACCATCATCCATCATAGAGTGTCTGTAGTAGTCTTGGGATCCAAGATTGATAGTAAGAATTCTTGACAATCAAAGGCCATGTTTGCCTAAGTCTCTTACATCACTTGGTGAAGACAAGCATTTAGTGTAATACTTTTTATTTTTAATCTTTTCGCACTTTTACTTGGTTTTGTATTAATGACTTTAATAACTAGTTTCTTATGTTAAAGGTGAAACTTCGTTATCATTTGTCCGTGGTGTCTTGGCATTATTTTACTGTCTATATAAAATAAAAGATATACACCATTCATATCTCTACGGTCTATATAGAGATATGTTGGCTACCTGGTCGGGGGTTAAGGGAATGGTTTGGTAACGTTCTTGCCTTGTTCAATGTATATATGCTGCAAGGACCTGGGTCAAGCTTTCTAGGACCTCCTTCAATACCCACTGGTATTGGATGGCGGGGGTGCGAATGGCTTGATCCCCTCATATGTAAACTACTATTAATACATTAACCCGGCTACTTGGGATTATATCCCTGCTGACTCAAACCACTTACCCGAGGGTAACGTCACCTTCAAAAGAGGGGCCTACCACATTACGCATTAATAACTTAATTAATTATCTTTCAATAATCCAACCCTTTAGGATTGTATCCTTGCTGACTTAAATTACTGGGTTGAGGGTAACGTCACCTTCAAAAGAGGGGCCTACTACTATAACTAAGATAATGTCTTAAAAAGTGCAAAAGTGCGGAAATAATCAAAGGTTACACTAAAGGCGAGTCGGATCCAAGTGATTCATCTTGTCTATCTGTTTTTATTTTATTTTATTTTTCAGCATTTTTAGTTTTTATTTTCAGGTTTAAAACCTTTTTTTCTAAATTTTGATTTGATTAGACGTTGAGGATAAACCGATACTAAAAGCTCTTGTGTCCTTGGACGGCCTCGGTATCTTACCAACGCTATACTACGCTGACGATGGGTGCACTTGCCCATATGTGTGTTTAGTGTTAGTAAAATATCGTGTTTTATAAATTTAAAACTTGACTAAAGTGTTATAAAGGGCTTAAAATATAACTAAAACTATATCACACTCGACACGCATCAATTGCCTCCACTGCTCTCCAACTTGTCTTTGTATCCACGAAACCCTTTCTTACTAATCTGTAGAACTCCGGCCACAGCTGCAGTCCAATCTTTAGCAACAGTTTCAAACTTTTCAGTAGCTCTAATCTGAATTTGGGCGAGCACTTCCAGATTCTCTGGATCCAAATTCAATAAATCTATCGGATTAGTTAAACGATAGGACTCATCACCATCACATACGATTACAGCTTGACCCAATATTTCATCATACGCCCAGAAATGCATGGTCTTCAGTGCGTCGTTGGGAATCTTTTTGACCAAAGGAATTGTCTTCTCTTTGTCAGTAGATGGCCACGAGACAACCTTCATCCTCTTGTTAGCACGCAGATCTCTAATACCTTTAGCAGGAGTGACGATGGATTCAGCAGTATGCATGGAAAAAAATCCACGTGCAACCTCTCTCTGCAATCTTTCAAAGAACATATATCCACGTCCGCCAGGCTTATCATCCACATATGGTGATTTTGAGAGAATAGTCAAATCCACTTTTGTGAACGTCTGAAATTGAGCAGGGTTCATGTGTAACATCCGTCAAAAACGAATATCTAAATCCGACTCGTTGAAATTCGAATCCGAATCCTTGAAACTCGAAAGATTCGCCAAATAAATAATCACTTAAAGGTTTTTATCGTTAATTTAATCCGGTTATAAATATGGTTATTTATTTTCGTTGTTAAATTAATTAAATTAAATAATAATAAAAGTCTTGTTTGTTTTATAAAAAAAGTATATGTAATAATAACCTAGTTAGTTGGTACGATATACAAGTTAACTAAGTTATATATCTAACCATTTCTCATTTTATGCATTATAAAAACCCTACAACAAAACAATGCAGCTAACTTCTTCCCCTTCTTTTTACTTGAAGAACCCAGGTTCAATTGGGGTTTCATCATATTCGGGTTTCATTCGTTTGAGTCTCGGTTCGATGTTTTATTCGTTTGAGTCTCGGTTCGATGTTTTATTTAAGTTTCGGGTCTGGTTCATCAGATTCGGGTTTCATTCGTTTGAGTCTCGGTTCGATGTTTTATTTAAGTTTTGGGGGATTTTGGTTCAGGTTCCGGTTCAGCGGCGTGAGGGTGTTCACGGCAGTCCGGTGGTTCACCACAGTTTCCTCCACTCGAAGAACCCAGGTTCAATTCGGGTTTTCCCTCAAGCGTCTGAGTTTCGTTTTTTTCTTTTTTTATATTTACTCTTGTTTACCTCCTTATGTGTTAGTGTGAAAAAGACTAGTTTTGTTTTAAAGCAGAATATTATATATTATAATCTAATATATAGGGAATAAATCATATAATAAACGATCTATTCCATTGAAAATCAAGTTATACGTGGAGTGCGCCTATTCTAGATCAAGTATTAGTACGTCAAACTTTTTTAAAAAGCAATATTACATATTAACAAATTTGTTCCTTTTGTCAAAACAATACTAAATTTGAAACCATGTAATTATTCATAATGATGCATTGATGCTTATTAAATCAGATTTTTATTCTTCTATTTATACAATAGAACAGATTTACTTTATAAATCAAAATAATAATTACATTAGATATGAATTCAGTACATTATTCAGAATAATATTTAATTCAATTAGTGGTGTATTCCGAAATTTATTTAATGATTGATTTATAGAATATAAGATTATGTCTCATTTACAAAACCTAATTTATTAATGATGTGTTATTATAAATTCAAAGTTAGAATCATTTAACCCAAATAACTAGTAAATTAATTAATTAAAGTTTATGTAAATAAACGATAGGACTATTTTAAGCTACATATAATAATTAGATCATTCACGTGTGATATTTTTCTCAATATCTAGGATAATCGTTCCCATTCGTTTTCTTAGATCTCCCCAATCTTTCACTCGTGCATTAATTCTAGGAATTCGCATATGCAACCAATGTGAGTATTCTCGAACCCATTTTTACTTTTAAAAACTTTTGAGTGCAACATGTATTCTATATTAAACTCACGAAACATTGAAACTATTTGAATCACTCTCTATCCATATTTGAACATGAAACTATATGATGCTTGTTAATCTCGTATGTTATGTTAAACTTTTGTGTCTATATGCTCATTAACTTCGTACAAGCCTACCTTAACAATTATAGCGCTATAGGAGTAATGCACCGCACACTAGTCTCGGGGTATTGTTAAGTTAAACATGTTACCTCCCGTTATTCTTAGGGATAGGCTATTTTAACGCATTGGATTCTTGGGTTAGAACATATACTTGACACCGTTTCAACATACTAGTAACTTGCATATTGTGATTCATGTTGGATACGAGCCATTAGACTATTTTAAAACTATTTTTATGCTATATACCGAACTTGTATACTCGCCAACTTTTTGTTGATCATATTTTAATACATGTTGCAGGTTCGATAAACAAGGTGATGCTAAGAGAAGGAACAAGATTTAGGTGGACATATATCCACACCTAGATAAATTTTGTATTTTGATGCTATGTTATGAACAATGTTGTCTTTTACTTGAAATCTTGTACAACATTTTAGTCTTGAAATGAAACTTGAATTTTAAATTATATTGTCACTTAATGTTATGAAGTCTCGTGCAACCTATTTCATCTCATCCCGATGTTTCCGCCATCGGTTGGGGTGTGACAGATTGGTATCATAGCCATAACTATAGGAAATTAGGAAAAGTATGAATGATTTTACCTAGTCTATAGTTTTAGAGCTTGTTCTTGTGCTTTGCTTAAAGTACATGCATGCTACTTTATTTGCTTCTTATTTATTCTCTTTTGATCTTTTGAACATATATGTCACTTATGTGTTAATACTTGGCATGCTATCCTTATGAGACTAATACTTGTTCTATTATGTGTTAATACTTGTTTTAGTGTTCTATTCTTATGTGTTATTCTTGACATGCCATCTTATATGTATATACTTGTTCGTTTATTTCCTTAACAGACGCTTTTCTAAAGCTTTTGCTTGATTTTCTAAATCCGCCAACACTCATATTATACAAACGAGAGGAGTTTACCAAAATAGGCATGAAACCCACTATTTGGTAAACGACTCCCGATCCGCTTAATTCTATCTTTGTACAAAATTACACCATTAAGTTAGGGGTGAAACCCACATCTTCATGGAAATTTCAAATTTCATTTTCAAATTCTTGTGGTCCCTCGTCAACGCGTCGAAATTTAATTTTGACCCGACGAGTACTAACCACACTTAGGGTACAAAGTCGTCAAGTTAGGGGTGAAACCCGCATCTCGTCGACCAAGTCCCACTCCTTGATTTTCATTAATCCAGTCAAGTCTATAAATTTCGATTGAATTGGAACATATAGTAACCCGTAGGGTGAATACCGTTAACCAACTTTTCGGCGAGAGTATACCACCTATTAGGCCAAAGCATGTTTCTCAATTTCAAAAGACTTTTCGACTACTTTGGTTAGTCAAAGTTCCGTTTCGGAACCATCCACGTTTTAATTGAACTTACGCTTATTTATTTTTTATCTTTTATGATGCAATCCTCCTTTCTCAATTTTGATCCATTTTTGAGATTTTGTTTTGTGCATACATCATACCATTACTTTTCATACGATTATACATAATTAACGTGCATGACTTCACATAAATTTTATTTACACTTCTTGTAACAACAAATGGAGACATATCATCAAGATATGAGTGATTTCCATACCTTGACGATTAACTCCGCTTCTTTTTCTCATCTTACAACGGCCTCGCCAACGGGTTAGGGGTGATTCCCTTACCTAGGTGATCGTTACCGATACTTTCTTTTAATAGACTATATTATGTAAACGCGGTTATATTTATACCCAATCGTTTATCACTAGTCAAATTCCTAATTATTTCAAAATGCATTGTTATTATAAACGAATTTCTTATTCTACAATCAATTTACGTATCGCTAACACACCCAAAATTCTTAGCTCTTACCATAAACGTTTATTCCCCGATTTTCAAAATTTCACGAAATGCTACTCATCAACTTAGTCAGCCTAATAAACCCATTGCCCACAAAATTTCGTATTCCACGTAATTACTAAAACACACTCATCTCACATCATTATACTAAAGATTGTTATTTTTCAATTGAGAATCAAACCAACTTTTCATACAAAATAGTACAAATATTATTTTATCGTTTACCAAAACTCCTTTCAAAATCAACAAAATATTTTATTAAGAACACCTTTCACGATCACTAAGCTCATATACCAAATTTCTTTTTTTAAGAATCAACGTTTTTACGAGAATCTCTAAACTCCGAATTTCTTCGTTAATGAAAGTTATTTAAAACGATGCAATCTTATTTAACCTTTTCCACCATTATTCAATACGTTAACTGAACTTAAAACACGTGGGCAAGGAATCTTCATGAGAACCGACAATTTACAACGTATGTAAATCCTTTTAAAAACAAGAGCAGCATTTCCATTCTTTTACAAAGTACCCTATCAAAGATGTTTTATATTCTCTTTACATTCACGACCTAGATTCTACATTCCATGACAACTCAATCTATTTTAACCTCACGATTTGCTCAAACAACTATATATGCATATCATCTTAGGTGATTTAGTCTATATCTCACGACAATTTCACATATACCACTCAGTTTTGTTTTCATACTCAAAAGTTTTCGGCCTTTTACATGCTTAATATTACAATTAATACCATATACAAAATCATTACTTTTTACACCCATATCCATAATCGTATTTATTATACATCTTACGAGTATGCTTATATTTATATTTACACATTTATGTTTATTTTCATAATCATATACATATTCATACACTTCATATTAGACTCATGTTCACAAATTGTACATTTACACTATACTTATACCCAAGTTTACATTCATATTAATCCAGTTATACTTACACTCACATTTATACAATTACGTTTACACTAGTATTCATACTCATGTTTATACTCATATTCCTACTTATACTTACACCTATACAACTATGCTTAAACTTATATGTTTACACTTATATTCGTAGTTATACTTGCATTTATACAATTTATATTATACTCGTACTCATATGTATGCTCTCATTTATACGATTTATGTTTACACCCACATTCGTTCGTTTATGCTCAAATTTGTACTCACAGTTATACTTATTTTCCATACACGTTATGCTTATACTTGTAATCATATTCTTATTCATATGTTTGTATTTTGCCCACATGCGTGTTCATGTTTAAACTTATACTATGTTCATGCTTTTATTCATACTCAAAATTATTACATTCGCACCTGTACATGAGCGAAACCCGAGGGATTCGCTTACGTAGGTCTTATACTATTTGGAACGCAAACATGCTTATATGCTACATTTCTATGCACACGCAATTTTATTTTCAGAATTTATGTCTACCTTAATTCATAAGCAACTAGTACAAGCTATGCGGATCATGCAACGATTGGTATAATCGCGGGTGCACATGGGATTATAGTAATTGGGAGTATGAGAACCATAGAGTGTACTACTGGGTATGGTAAGACACATAACGTAACATGACACCGAATACGAAACAGACGAAATGTGTTCAAAACATGGTGGATACGCCGCTGGTACATCCTATATATAAGTGTTTTCATCATGTTACCAAACTTTCGTAAAACGTGCCATGAGAAATTCAGTGTTTTGCAGACCTTTTTGACCTAATACAAACTTTAAACAACTCACAAATGCGTTATATCCTATTATCCATGACGAGACTTCATTCTTAACACATCGCGTTCGTTTAACCAAAACTTAAGACATCCTTATACTCATATTCGTCTATTAGGTCACTCGTTCACTTTTATACCTCCCGTTATTCTCAATTATTCTTCGTCTTTTATACAAACCCCGTTCGCAATCAAGTCTATTTAAACATTTGAAAATATTTCCTTACTTTTAAAACGACATTTCTACTCTCTATTCATGTGCAAGGACCCGTAGTTGGTCGTTACCTCCAACATCGTTTTATGTGAGACGTCAAACCTACCTGTCCCTCGCAATAAACAATTTTCTACTAATATGCGATCTAGTACTATTCTTGAACTTTCCATACAAACTACCACACTTTCCATAAAAAAAACAACCTGTTTTGTACAAAATTTTTCTTCTTAACACGACACATTTATATATACATTTCCAATTTGATTTATTCAAAACTGTTTAAACTCATTTTGCCTATACACACACGTACACGTTTTTTTTACTTATGCTAAATATCTCGACTCATTGTCAGTCAAACAAACTCCTTTACAAACCTATCTCTTCATTCTTCGAAAGTTCATACTTTTCAAAACATCTCAAACTTTAAGGTCTCAGTTTTAAGCAATTCCCTTCTGCCTGCCAAAACCCTTTTCAAGTCTTGCTTCTAAATAAATTTCGAGACGAAATTTCCTAAAGTAGGGGAGACTGTAACATCCGTCAAAAAGGAATATCAAAATCCGACCCGTTTTGAAATTCGAATCCGAATCCTTGAAACTCGAAAGATTCGCCAAATAAATATCATTGAAAGGTTTTTATCGTTAATTTAATCCGGTGTTAGTGTGAAAAAGACCTGTTTTGTTTTAAAGCAGAATATTATCATCTAATATTTATATAGGTAATAAATCATATAATAAACGATTTATTCCATTGAAAATCAAGTTATACGTGGAGTGCGCCTATTCAAGATCAAGTATTAATACGTCAAACTTTTTAAAAACTAATATTACATATTAACAAATTTGTTCCTTTTGTCAAAACAATACTAAATTTGAAACCATGTAATTATTCATAATGATGCTTTTTAAATCAGATTTTTATTCTTCTATTTATATAATAGAACAGATTTACTTTATAAATCAAAATAATAATTACATTAGATATGAATTCTGTACATTATTCAGAATAATATTTAATTCAATTACTGATGTATTCCGAAATTTATTTAATGATTGATTTATACAATATAAGATTATGTCTCATTTACAAAACCTAATTTATTAATGATGTGTTATTATAAATTCAAAGTTAGAATCATTTAACCCAAATAACTAGTAAATTAATTAATTAAAGTTTAAGCAAATAAACGATAGGACTATTTTAACCTACATATAATAATTAGATCATTCACGTGTGATATTTTTCTCAATCTCTAGGATAATCGTTCCCATTCGTTTTCTTGGATCTCCCCAATCTTTCACTCGTGCGATAATTCGAGGAATTCTCATACGTAACCAATGTGAGTATACTCGAACCCATTTTTACTTTTAAATTTTGTTGATCATATTTTAATACATGTTGCAGGTTCGATAAACAAGGTGATGCTAAGAGAAGAAACAAGATTTAGGTGGACATAGATACACACCTAGATAAATTTTGAATTTTGATGCTATGTTATGAACAATGTTGTCTTTTACTTGAAATCCCGTACGACATTTTAGTCTTGAAATAAAACTTGAATTTTAAATTATATTGTCACTTAATGTTATGAAGTCTCTTGCAATCTATTTTGTCTCGTCCCGATGTTTCCGCCATCGGTTGGGGTGTGACATCTTGTACCATTCCACAGAGCCAACCTTCCTCTTGATCCACCATCTATGACGATCATGATCAAAACCCCAGCTAACAATGCCTGAGCGGTTCCCAACCTTATCGTAATAACTTTCACCAACATCCATCAAATGATGAGTAACTTGAACGTCTTCGTCTGCAGGATTGAGGTTTTTGTTTTCAGAATCACATATTCCCTTTTTGCTTTAATCTTTTAGCCTTTGCCTTGTCAGCTTCTTTATCAGTACCCTTTCTGAAGTAATGATCCATTGTTGCAGCTCTTTCAGCTTCATTCTCAGCAGCAGCCCTAGCTCGATCTTCTTCAGCTTTTCTTCTTCTCTCTGTGTCAGTTGGATCACTAAACTCATCTCCAAACTTCTTTTCAAGCTTTCCACGGAGATCATACACCATGTTAAACAACAAACCAACATCATCTTGCAGTTGATCAGTTTGTCGATTCTTTTGTACGATTGTATCTTCAAGCTGTATAATCTTTGCATCTTTATGGATCGAATCTTGTTCAAGCACAATAATTATCTTCTTCAGTTCCCTCATACTAATAAACTTATCATCATCACTTAAATCATCAACAAACGGCATCCCCAATGATTCTTCAGGCCGTTTTCCACTTGAACTGCACGGTTCATCGTGAACTGCACCAGATGAACTTGCAATTGTAGTTGTAACAAGCGGTGTTGACTCGGTGACTAGTGGAGCAGAAACAGTAGTAGTAACGGGAATCTCTGTCGGATTTGAATCCACATCCATTCTTGTTGTATCAGCTTCAAACACAAACCCTGTTTCTGTATCAGTGGCAGTAGCAGTCGACTCTTTCTCAAAATTAAACTCATATAAACCATCTTCATCCTCATTAGCAGTTCCAGGTTGATCTTTGCTTTGTTCAATATACACATCGGGTGTAGGATCCCTTCTTCTTCGCTTTACTTGTTGAATATCAGGATCCTTTGGGTCTTCAAAAATTTGCTCTTCACTTTGAACTGAAGGATCAGAAGGAGGATTTCCCATCTTTTCAGTTACAGACTTTACCAGCAGCGCCAAACTCTCAGTAGAAATCACTTGTTAAACAGTAGAATCAACAGAGCTAACTTCAGCTTCAGGAGGAAGCTCAACTTCATCGTTTTCATCACAGCTTATTTCTATGCCTTCATCGTCAGAGTATATAGTGAGAATCTCTGTCTCAGGCTCTTCGTCAATTGCAGCCTGAGCAAAGTGTTCTTCAGCAATCACAGCATTAACTGGCACATTTACTGGTTCAGCCATCACATTCTCTGTCTTAGCAAACTGACCAAACTTCTCCAGAGCAATCCTTCCTTCAAACTTTTTCTCAGTACCCTTCTTAGGAGTTAAAGCACCAAAATACAAAGGACTCATTGGTTTTAGATCCAGAGTGTTGCCAGTTCTCTCCAAATCTGAGTAACGAGCGTTGAAGATCATCTGCAAGAACCTGGGATACATAATGAACTTATCCTTTCATACACCAGTTACATTTCTCTTCATGCCTTCAAGCACATACTTCGAGTAGTTGTATGGTTGGTTCGTTATAAAACAAATGAACGCTGCAGACTGTGTGATATTTAGCTGATCCGTTCCCCCTCTATTTTCAGTCATACACATAATGAACATATACATCAAAAGACGCCAGTATGGATACACAAACTTCTTCATGAGAGAGGGATACGTTCCTTCATAGCTCAATCGAGGTAAAATAGCTTCAACAGCTCCACCCGGAAGATCAATGGTATCTGTCTCTTGATCATTAAACTGTAAAACCTCCCTTATAATATGTTCGGTTACAGTAATGTTCTTCTTTTGAATCTCCGCTTCAATCGACCCTTTTACCATCTCCTCCTAACGCGTCGAATCTTACCGTCTTCCAAAACTCCTGAACAAGACTTTCATATACCATAGGGTTTTCTCGTAAAGCATGAACGATTCAACAATTGTTCAATCCTTTGATCAATGAAGCATACATCTTCTTATGTTTCTTCGGAGGTGGTGCCAAGTACCCCGCTTGGTTGTGACCCGTGATAACTTTCAAATCCATGACCTACACAAAACGCACGAGTTAAGTATAGGATCTTGTTTTTCAAATATTACTTGTTAACTTAGTAAATTTAAACAATAATTGTATAAACTTATACTGGTCAACAGCTCAACAAGGTCATCATTCGAGACCAGGAAACAACTCAGGTTTCGAGGGTAAATAATAATTTTAAAATGCCAAACACAACGTTTCGAGTCGAAACCATGAGGTTTCGAGTCGAATCCAGGAAATTTGAGTCGAAACCAAAAAGGTTCCGAGTCGAAATCCCAGTGGAGACTAGAAGAAATCAAAGTAATGTCTTGAGTCGAAACCGAAGAGGTTGGGACTCGCAACAGGAGATCTCGAGTCCTTTAGTCTTCACTCGCAATCTGAGTCGAAATCCCATAAACATCTTTTGATCAGCTAAATTTTGGATCAAAATCCAGAAAACACCCTTTGATTATGATGAAGACCTAATTATGTTCATAATTAGGGTTCTTAAACCATCTTCAAATCTTCATCATATCTGCATAAGTTCCTGCAAACTTCAATCAAGATCATCATTTAATTCATAATACCTTCAAATAGATAATGATTACGAGTCGAAACCAGAATAGATCGTCGGAATTAGAGGTAGTTGCCGGAATATCGAGAGAGAATGGATGGTAATAGTGAATGGTTTCGAGTGAAATGTGAGGTCTCGACTCGAAACCACCTTAAATACCACAACCATCATGGGTTGGGCCATTGTTTTGGGCCGAGACCATGATCTCGAGTTGAGACCGAAACTTGTTTATTTTCTGGATTTTAATAAACATTTTTCATTTATTTTTTATTTTAAAATCCATTTAAAAACAACAATTTCTTATATAATCCTTTTAACCTCCCGAGCACGTTTTACGAGATCAAAACCTAAAAACATAAACATAAATAATATAAACAATTATTTACAAAAATAAACAAGGAAATATCGTAATTGCTCAGGGATCAAATCATGAGGTTTTGGGCCTGACTTCACTTATCAACACTGATCTACTACTGAAAGATCTGAACGATTGCCAGTATATTTGTCCACCTAAACACACCTCCTTAGACCTTTTCCATACAACTGCCTGTAACTAGTTTATCATGTTTTGATATCTTAACGATGAACACCTAAACAAATACTAATCAAATACTGGAATTATAATCAGCACACTCTATCATGCAAGCGGTTTCCCTACCACATATTTCCACAAGTCTGTTCTAGATTTCTAAAACCTTGACCAGGAATTAGATTGAGAAGAGAACAGAATTGATCATAAGCAGAGATGATATAATATACAGATCAAATGTGTTTTTCTCAATTTGATATAGGTTTTTGGGTTTCTTTTGGGCACTTGAGGGCCTCTTTCAGGTGTAAGTTGATCTATAAGGCGACAGACGTACAACTAGGTCTTTGCTCACTCAAAACAGAAGCCAACGCTGCCTAGCACCTCCAGGTCTTTGCTCACGCAAAACAAAGGAGGTACACGACTTTTTCAGAAAAGATTTTAGAACGAAAACAGTCAATGTTTCAAATTAACCATTGCCCGTTGTGTTAATTTGATGTGTCAGTCTCACACTTTAGGGCCTAACAATCTCCCCTAGACTGATGCCATCAAATTGTCTTCATAACATGAATTCAGCAACGTCTTCAACGTAGTCTATGGTTATCGCTATGCTGCAGATGTTGTGGAAGTTATTGACTTCTGAACTCTCAGCACTAGGTCTCTTTCTTCAGCTCTTGTGGTTAGCTTCATATCAGGATCACGATCAGCTTTTGCTTAAAAATCTTGTTGAAAAGAATGTGAGAGAAGGATTCTCAGCAGCTCTTTTCTTCTTCACTCTTTGTCTTTCAAGCAGGTTCACGGTACTTCTTCAAATGTACTTTCACTGTCAGACGGTGTTTCGTATCCGGTTCTTCTGACTCAGGTACATCTTGTTGTTGTGATGCTTCATGCTTTGTCAGCAGCCAACAACATCTCAAACTTCATCAACCACTGTTCTTGATTGAAATCAAGTTCTGCACATGCTCATAAACTCATAAGCAAACATTTCTTATGCAACATGGAGAGTACCATATGAACACTAGGTACATCCAAGTACTTGTACTCAGATTTCACAATTTAAATTCTTTCAACTTTTGATGATCAGTCAAATCTTCAAGAACGATTACATTTTTTAATTTTTAAGAAAGACAAATAAACACTCTATTTTTGGATTTTTGGTTTTATAGAAAAGCAAGACACAATTTTTGTGTTTTCGAATTTTTCTATTTTTTTTTTAATTTTAAGAACTAAAACAAATAAAAACTCAAAATATAGACAACTACCATAATATACAATCACAATTGCAATGGGATCAAAATTCGTTCTCAGACAGACTAAGGAACACTTTTCAGTACGAGCCTAATCAAACTAGTCTATGCGATTGCCAATATGTTTGTCCACTTAAACTTTAACGCTCAACTTTCAATTTTTCAACTTCGTGATATGCTTAAGGTAATATTATACTATTATACCTGTGTGTCCCATTCCAAGACATACCCCCGCGACCAAGGTAAGCACAACGATTCATCATAACAGGTGAGTATACTTATGTCATCCTTTTTATTATTTACAACGTTAGACCATTGGTGATAGGTCAGTACTTTCGTACAGCAGAGCGACCAATGATTGTGTCCAACGAGGGCGAGTCAAATACCATTTTGGTATAAATTTAACTCTTTGAGCATTGGGAATTTTCTCATTTTGAGATTTGATTCCTTAGGGATTTTGTCCTCTTGGGATCTTTTAAGATATCCTAACTATGTCTAGGTCTGCATATAATCTGGATGCCACAGAAGGACAGCCAGGATATCCCCGGATGATTCAACAATATAAAGACCCAAAACCTCAGAAGTTGGCTATCTATCAACACAAGATTTAAGACCATAAAATCATAGCCGTTGGTATGTTACCCACATGGCACATAGTTCATTATGTTTATATCACTTCGTATCTTTTATCATTTTGAGCGTCAAGCATATCAACATATCTTAGTAGATCCTAATCTTTTCAACTATGGCACCTTACATGTGTTAGTCAAACCCTTTAACACGAACATTTATTTCACTTCCCATATCATGCAATGTTTCTTTTTGGCTTTTCCATTTTTCAAATGTTTTTGTATTTTTCTGATTTTCTCCCCCTAAAACAATGCATATTTACATCAAACTCTTTTTGGACTTTTTGTGTTTTCTCCCCCTAAACTATATATATGTCTCCCCCCCCCCTAAATTTGTGCATAGATCTTATGCGCAAATTTACCATTTACTAGAGAAAGAACACTTTATATACAAAGTAATGAACTAAGAAGGATAAAAAATATTTTTGCTTAACCGTTCTGTCATCAGATTGAAGACTAATCAAATTCAAATCAAAGTACTGAATTTAAACGGTACCTTTTGCTGATCTTATCTTACTTTCTTATCTCCTCCAAAGGAAACATATCATCTGTAAAAAAAATGAACTTTTTGCAACAGTGAAATGTTACCCGTTTTATCTCTGGAACAACCGCTATCAACATTCTAGAGATTGTCAACAGCTCCTCCTTGGTTGTTCCTGAAAAGTAAGGAGATTAGAAAGACATTGGAACCCAAGCCATCGTGGTCCTGGTATTTCCTAAAGCATCAAAATAAGACACTTCCTTTAAACACAAGTCCCATTTCGTTTCAAGGATTGGAGACGTTGTTGCTTTGGATTTGGATTTCCAAATTTGTTTCGACTTAGCAAACGCGTTTGTTGCCTTCGGTTGAGCAACTTTAACTATTTCAGATTTGTTAGTTTTAGAAAAACGTTTTTGTTCCTGAACAGCCTTGCGTTTGTTTTTAGCAACATTCCAATCCCTATCAGAAGGTTTAACCTTGGGATTCACATTCTTCATTGCCTTAGGTGAATATACCTTTATTGGCTTGGAATGATAGTTATCCTTAGGTGTAACCTTCTGATTTTGAGCATAATACGGTTCATAGGGACGGTTTGTGCAGTTTCGAGCAATGTGACCAGCAATGACGCAATTGAAGCAAGTTTGTCTCTTCACGTAGAAGGCATTCTGATCAGCTGAACTTGCTCTTGCAGGCCCTGAAGGATGAACTGATCCTTTATGTGCTTAGTTTTGTTGCACATTTCTTGCAAATGAGGATGAATTCGGATGTCTATGCTTGTCATTTGCAGGAGCCTTTAGTCGTGGAGATTTCTTCTGAGTTTTCTTATTTTGTGTGGACTGCAAGTCTTGTTCAGAAATCTCACCAGTCTTTCCGAAAGCTTTGTTAGCACAGTCAAATGCATATTTCTCACATTTGCCATTATTGACTGGCTTAACAAATGCATTTTTTACATTACGAGCCTATTGCGGACTATTGCTGCCCATTGAGGACTGTGGAGAGCCTGATCGTCTTTAGTGTTTAGGCTTCTTATTTCCGCATCCTTTACCTGCTCGCTTCGTGTAAGGACTCTCAAAATTGTCCCAAAATAACCCCGAAGTAAAAACCCGGACCCCTGAAACCCTACTGTACATGAAAAACCAAGAAATCAAAATTTGTGGGTTTCAGGCGTGCCGCGTAAGGGTTAGCTTAGCCTTACGCGGGCCACGTCAAAGATATGGTTTGACTGGATAAGCATCCGAGCCACGCGTTGACCAGCTGGCAAGCCTACCCGTGACACACCAAGCCTATACGTAGACTAGGTCTCCCTCGCGGGCCGCGTAAGTTTGAGGGATGGTTTACACGGGCCGCGTGAACCTCAAATTTCAGCTATAAATAGCTTAGCTCCTGAGCAGTTCGATGGTGTCGAAAATTCAATTCAAAAACGAAGTTATACTGTCTAAAGTCGAATATTACTCTCAAATTAGTAAGGTGCTGCTACGATACCGGGTATTAACTCGATCACTGCTACGATTCAATGTCCGATCGATTGAAACTATCCGATGAATGTTTAAGTGCTGCTCAAATTGGGTTTATACTTTGTCATTCGTCGTGAATTCGATGGATGTTTACGTATTGCACTTTGGCATTCGTCGTGAGGGTTTAATCTCGTGAGTAATCGTAAATGCTGTATTAGTTACTGACCTAGTTTGTGTGCATTGTTGTTTAAATTTGGTTATCAGGCTTATCAGTAGGCTCAACTCTGCCCGTATAAATCTGCAATGTGAGTCATTCTCTTTTTACCAAATTGCTTTCAAAATCCTGTTTATTTTCAAAGTTATAATTACAGGGATTAAGTCTTTGTAATCTCCAAATTACAGCCGGTATGTGGGGTTTTGTATACAATACTTGATAACCGTCACCATTGGACAACGGGTTAGCCAAGGGGTGATATGACCATAGTCACAGACACCATTGGACAACGAGATATCCAATAGGTGGTCGAGTGACAAATACCGTGGGTAGATGGTTGATATATATAAACATTGTAATCGCTCTTAATATTGTAAATTATAACAATGCAACGTTTTTAGTAAAAAGAATGATTCACCAGTATTTCCCCGCTGACCAAACCTTTTTCAAACATGTTTCAGGTGATCTGTTGTGATCCAGGAAAAGTGCCGCGAAGCACTACAAGCTTAAGCAAGTGGCTCAATATAAATAAAGAAACATGTTTTGTAAAAATAAGGATTTCCCAGTGAAATCACTTTATTGTAAACTACCGGGGTTTATCCCGAATTATGAAATAAAATAATCGGGCATTTCAAGTTTTTAAAAGATCCTGTTAAAATCTTCCGCTGTCGCATCAATTAAATACCACGGGTTCCTGTCCCGCGGCTCTACACCAGGTCAAACCGGGGCTGGGA
Organism: Helianthus tuberosus; assembly: GCA_030545235.1. Taxonomy (NCBI): domain Eukaryota; kingdom Viridiplantae; phylum Streptophyta; class Magnoliopsida; order Asterales; family Asteraceae; genus Helianthus; species Helianthus tuberosus. The sequence goes on along the minus strand of CM060443.1, from coordinate 49,972,124 downwards.
CCGTGACACTTCGGCTCTTGTTTCTTGATCTGAACCTTTTCATCACTAACAGAAGGTTCAGATTTATCAGCTTGCGTACTTGGAACCATGTTCATGTCAGTCTTCTCTTCATCTTTCATGTCATCAGCTTTGACAGAATCAGAGAGTTCTGGTTTGTCGGATAAAGTACCAGAAACTTTAGCAGAAATTTCAGTTGAAACATTAGATGAATTATCAGCACAAGACGATTCTGCACATGACACCTTTGAGCTGAATCCACTAGAATCAACTGATTCTAATTTCTCAGAATCAGTTGCTTCAGATGATTCACATTTGGAATCAGATGGTTCAGCTGGCTCATTTGTTTCATTTTCCGATTCAGTCTCTGTTACACAAGCATCAACGTTTTCGTCCAAACCATCAGGCCTAAAAGAAGACAGAGAACTCAAAAATGAAACAAAGTTTCCGAATACATAATCAGGATTAGTTTCAGTTATTGAATTATTAGAAAAATCAGATTTTGATGCTTGTTCATCCTCAACGACATCTTCAATTGTTACTTCATCTGCAAGGGAAGACGAAGCATTAGCATTAGTATCATTCACAGACGGAGAAATAAACGTGATTGGCTGATCTGTTCGTTCTTCAACGGTCTCATTTTTTATAGATGTCTCATCAATTTTTGGACCGTAAGTCATAGTATCAACTCTTATGGATTCCTCCACCGTATAAGGCATGTAGGTGTAGTTGTGGTTAAATGGTGGAGGCACTTTATTATAACCCAAACCACACCCATTGTTGTTCTTATACTCTAATTGAATATCACAAATATCTTTGACCAGTTTGCTAGAAGTATCATATTTTTTTATATTGATTTCATTTATTTGATATTTTAACTTGATCTCTTCTAGCTCTTTGATCAAATTATTCATGACCACTTTATCATACTTATGGTTACAGCTTTTAACGCTAAGATCCTCTTTCAATTTTGTGATATCTTTCTTTTGAGCTTCATTTTTTTCTTTATAAAGCTTTTCATTTTTTACTAAAGTAAAATTTTGTCTTTTTATGTCGTTATAATCTTGGATCAAATTAGCGTTATGTAACCGTTATGCCTCAACTTTACCACGACATTCAGGGGTACAAAAAACAGAATTTATCTCTTCAATAGTAAGTCCTTGAGACTGAGCCAAGGGTTTGTTAAACATGAATGCCATATTGTCAGTGGGTGGTTTATTCTTTTGTTTTTTCCTCAAAACACAAACCAAAGCGAGAACCCGTGTACTCGCCAACTCAAACCCTTTGCAGTCAACCGAAACTGCTTTCTGAATCGCACCTCAAAACCTGTCAAAACCTTATCACCAAACCAAACAGACCAAATTTTATTTTATTTTTATTTTATTATTTATTTATTTATTTATTTATGTAACGCCCTGCTACTTCGTACTTTCCATAATTAGAAAGTCTTACTTGTATTTCTATTTTTGGAAGTCTTGTGTTCTTGTAATCATTCTTTCTTTGTAATTGTTCTAAATCTAAGACTTGGATCATAAATAAAACTCGTATTTTGTTAAATTCATGTTATACATACTTTATACATATTCATACATTTAATTTCGTGAAACAATTGATGCTTATTCGTAATTCTTGGAAACTATGCACTAAACTTGCAAATATGTGAAACTTAGATACGATGCTCATACACTTAATTATACTTAGTTTATGTTATTCATACTTAATTTACCTTATACTATGCTTATATGATGAAAATAGTCCCTAAAACCATTGAAAACCCTAAAATCTAAACTACAGGGGCCTAATTGTCAAAAAATCAAACTTAATTCCAGAACTAGACCTCGTCGCATCGCGCGACGGATGTGGCCTTTTGCAGTGGCGCGACGCCATAGCCTTGATCCGGCAGAAAGTGGTTTGATGCTCATGGGTTGGTCAATCTTGTGTTTCTTTGGTGTGTTTTCTTCACTAAATGCCCAACTAAACCTCGCCTAAACACCCTCTATAAAACCCAACTCAATCCCACACTTGAATCACTTTACAAACTCACTAATCCACTCTCTAATCACTCAAAATCTGGTGCAAAAGAGTAGCAAATTCAGAATAATTTCTAGATGCAAAAGTGAGTTCAACCTCACTTATCTTCCATCTTTTTCATCCTTTCTTGCTTCTTAGCACTTGGAACCACCCTAGGGATGTTTCCATAGGTTTTCCCTGGAAAACCAAGGATGGAACATCATCATAAAAGGGTTATAAGTGCAAGAAACTTTCTGTTTTATACAAATACTTTGTTAAACTTAACCAAACTTGAGTTTTCTCATCTCAAACCTATGTCCTTATGCTTATAACCACTTCTATGGTTAGTTAGGCTTATAAACAAGGTTGAGACATTCAAAATCAGAGGTTACACCTCATATACATTTTGTTTTGTTTAGGGTTTTTGACCCACAAGTGATGTTCAAGCTTCAAGCTTGATGAAGGTGTGATTATAGACTAACTTGGGTTGTCCAACATAAAATCCCCACATTGCTTGATGATTTTCTATAGATTAGTGTTTAATATTCTTGTATTACTTGTAGTTCATGACCCTCCTTGAATGTTCTTACATCAAGTGTAGTGGTGAATCCCTAGAGGTACGTAAATGGAAGCTTGTTCTTCCTACATCCTACATGAATTCTATGACACTTAAGAGGTACCTAAATGGAGGATTCATCCTCCTACCTCATGCTTGACTATTGGACATACTAATATATAATACATAACCTAAACAATATCTATATACATTCGAACCTTTGATGATGGATTCGTGTTCATTTGTCAAAGTAGTAGACTAGCATCATCTAAGACCTAAAACTTGTTATGATTCTACTGGGTGTTCAACCCATGAAAACATTATAACCCTTGAGGTTGCATAGTGTCAAACAAGTGTTATGTGTTGAAGATGATTATTTTCATATGATACTTTCATGTCATTTTAATTCTGAATCATTAAATCTTCCGAACTCCCAAAACTCATACGGCTTGTTTACTTCGTGTAGAAGGACTTGGTGTTCCAACCTCCAAATCAACAAACAACTCACTAATGGATTGTCAAGTTCAAGACTAGCAAAACCGTGAGTACACTTGACCCATTTCCTTTTTTAACACTTTGGGTTGTAACATGTTAATATACAAAATACACTTTCACACACTTAAACATTGTTCTATGCTCAATCCTATATACATGCTACTTGATTACTTAGGTTCATGCTAGAATATACATGCTTTATGTCATTAACTTTGCTAAGCCCTCAACTTGACATATATAGTGCTATAGGAGTAGCACACCACCCGTCGGGGTCTTGTGAAGTCCTTATACTAAACGGTCTCATCATTTTTGTGGCGAGGGATGTTAAATACTAGTGGACACTTGGGTTTGACGTATTGTTATGCATGCTGGTTACCTTGTTTACAAATTTCTGTGTGGATTCGAGTAAAATGCTTTATACTTATGCTATACTTATTCAAACCTTGTGTGCTCGCCTTTGCTTTTGCATTGAACTTTATTTTAAACATGTTATAGGTTGAGGATGTTGATGTTATGAAATGAAGTAGCGATGATGCCTAGATACACATTTAGACGTCTTAGGTTTAAATCGTTGTATCAAATTTTGTTTCGTTATGTTATGAACATGTTTTTTGAGATTTCTTTGTAATGTTGACAATTGACTATGATATGAAAATGATTGATTTAAATATTGTCACAAATAGTGTTATGAAGTCTCTTGCAATCTTTTTCGTCTGATCCCGATGATTCCGCCATCGGGTTGGGGTGTGACAGATTGGTATCAGAGCCACAACTATAGGGAATTAGGTAGAATTGCCATGTTCGACCTAGTCTATAGTAGGAACCATATTTTGACCATTCTTGATTCCTGCTTAAAATGTTTATTCTTCCTACTTTGCTTCTTTCTCTTCTTTTTGATCTTAATATATACATAATGTCTTTCCTAAGACATTTTACACAATACACTTGAAGACTTGAAGGCACTCTTTATACAAAAGAGACGAGTTTACCGAAATAGGCGTGAAACCCACAATTTGGTAAACAACTCTCATTCCGCTTATTCTTATTTTGCACGAAATTTCGCCATTAAGCTACGAGTGAAATCCACATCTTAATGGTAAATTTCCAATTCAAACTCTAGTGGACCCTCGTCAAAGTGTTGAAATTATATTTTGACCCAACGAGTACTAACCACATTAGGGCACGAAATTGTCAAGTTAGGGGTGAAACCCGCACCTTATCGATTAAGTCTCATTCCTCGATTTTCGATCTCGCCAAAGTTTTGATTGTTTCAATCGATTAGGGACGTGTAGTAACTGGAAGGTAAGATACCGTTAATCACTTCTCGACGAGAGTATCTTACCTATAGGCCAAAGCACGTTTCTCTAATTTGAAAGGACTTTCGATTCACTTTGGAATAGTCGACGTTTCTCTACCCGAAACAATCCTATGTTTTATGAGCCTCTCTTTTATGTGATTCAATTTATATGTGATTTTATACTTGTTACCTCGTTCGTTTCAAAACTGTTACACAATTCGCACATCCCGCGCAATCAAAAACAATAATAATTCTCGTGAACAAACTAAATTTATACTCTTTTACGCAATCATACGTGTTTATGTTGTCGAATACATGTTGAATTCATGATAATTATGTGAACCATACATGATACATCATACTTGCATACTTAAACCTGCAAACTTATTTTAAAAAAAAATTATGATCAAGTCTCATCCTTTCCTTTTCTTTCGAACTTCTAGATGGCATCTCCAAGCTCATCAAAGAAGACCAAGTCAAAGAAAGGTTCCAACAGCGAATCCATCTCCAAACAAGAGCTATACTTAAACCTGCAAACTTATTTAAAAAAAAAATTATGATCAAGTCTCATCCTTTCCTTTTCTTTCGAACTTCTAGATAGCATCTCCAAGCTCATCAAAGAAGACCAAGTCAAAGAAAGGTTCCAACAGCGAATCCATCTCCAAACAAGATCTATACTTAAACCTGCAAACTTATTTTTAAAAAAAAATTATGATCAAGTCTTGTTGGAACCTTTCTTTGACTTGGTCTTCTTTGATGAGCTTGGAGATGCCATCTAGAAGTTCGAAAGAAAAGGAAAGGATGAGACTCCCGATTCACCTCATGACTCGGTGGACTCCAAGGTGGAGAGGCCAAAGACACCTTTTCTCTTCAAACAATTCATGGCTTGCAAACCATTGGAATTTACTGGAAAAGATGGTGTTATCGCACTACTCTCTTCGTTTGATGCCATGGAGATCACCTTTCGTCAGAATGGTTGTCCTGACGACCTACGCACCCAAAATGCCACAGGGGTGTTCTGATCAAGAGCTCTTGATTGGTGGACCTCTGAACGAGGCACAAGAGGCGAGGACGCCTCCCACGCATTGCCATGGGCTGAATTGAAAAATATTATGAAGGAGGAATTTTGTCCACCGCACGAGATAAGGAAACTAGAGAGTGAGTTTTGGCACCTAAAGCAGATGGATGACGACAATGATGGTTTAACCCACCATTTCAAACAACTTAGCATCCTGTGTCCTAGCCAAGTTGACACACCTAAAAAAGCATCAACAAATACATCCACTGCTGCCCTGATTCCTTCATGAACCTTATGGAAGCTTCTTGCCCAGCCACTATTGAGGAAACCTTTCGTTTAGCTGCCCGTTTGAACAGTAACCATGTCATGCGTAGGAATGCCACGAAAACCCCACTGAAAACCGCCCATCAACCCACCGTTGAGCCCACTGTTGAACCCTCCTCATCCACCAAGAAAAACAAAGGCAAGAAACGGAAGGCTTCAAGCCAAAACTGTGCAGGTCGTCACTCCGCCAAACCCACAACCTTTACAAACTGTATCCGCCGTTACCCCCACAACCTTTGGACCTCAAGAGAGAAACTACGTTGGGTCGTGGCCCAAGCGTAACCAATGCTCCTACCATCACCCCACTGGCACTCCATGTCGCAAATCTGCCACCTGTAACAGACTGGGGCATTTCGCCAATCGCTGTCGCTACAACCCAAAGCCTGCCCAAGATCAGGCTATTGTTGTAAACCCTGCTCCCAATCAAGCCCAGAACCAAGTCGCTCATGTGCGAGCATGTTATAAGTGTGGTGATCTTAACCATATGGCTAACGTCTGTCCCCAACGTAACCAACCTCAACAGCAACAACAGCAACAACCACCGCAACAGCAGCAGCAGCAACAGGCTCAACAACCTGCTCGAGGCAGAGCCTTTCTTCTCACTGCTGCTCAGGCTCGAAACACGAATGACGTCATTACTGGTACGTTCCTTGTGAACCATGTTTATGCTTCATGCTTATTTGATACTTGCGCCGATAAAAGTTTTGTGTCGTTAGAATTCGAATCCTTGCTTAAGTGTAGACGCTCTAAGTTGCCAAAATCCTTCGCTGTCGAAGTCGCTGATGGTAAAACAGTCACTGTCGATTCCGTCCTTTCCAATTGTTCCTTGATTCTTAACGATCATACGTTTTCAATCAATCTTATACCTATGCAAATGAGTAGTTTCGACGTCATAGTAGGTATGGACTAGCTTAGACGAGTTCGTACCGAAGTTGTCTGTTCCGAGAAGTTTATTCGTCTTCCTCTTCCAAATGGTGATTCCCTATACGTCTATGGCGAAACACCTTCTCAAGGTCTTAGGGGTTGTTTGGCAACATCTGAACCAATAAGTGCTGAATGAATAAGAGGTCTGAATGGGTAAGAGGCTCTGAACCAATAAGTGCTGAACCAGTAAAGTGCTGTTTGGTTGCACCTCTGAATGACTGTGTAAAATGACATTTTTACCCCTCTGAACTACTTTGAACTTTATGAATCACTACAGTTTCTGCTAAAAATATGCATATCAAACTTGAAATTTGAAGTATCCTTGTACCAATATGAACTATTAATTGCTGAAAACCTATCCAATAATTAACCCTAATTTCTTTCACAATTCACATTTAATTAAAAAAGATAAGATCCAAAATCAAATCAAGCCCTACACTGTTCTACGGCAAACAAACAGCTAAACCAACCAAAATCACATTTAACTAAAAAAGTAATCACTATTTTACTTCCAAAAAATTAAATACTCATATCAAATTTTAGATATCATCCACTGAAAAATTAAATACTCATATCAAATTTTAGATATCATCCACTAAAAAAGTAATCACTATTTTACTTCCAAAAACAAAAGCAATCAAGATCGGAATTTTTGGCTGAAGATCGGAACAATCAAGGTGGATGTAGTTGCAGAATATGATAAAGATCGGTGGAGAAGGTGCGACGTACCTGAGAGACAACAGCGGCAGAGGAGAGGTGCGATGCGGTGGAGGAGGCCGGTGAGGTGGACAGGTACGACGTGGTGGAGGAGGCAGGAGGAGGAAGGAGGTGGAGATGGAGATGGAGGCGTGGATGTGGAACACAGATCTGTTTTTTAGGGTAAAGGGTATGTTTGAGAAAAGTTCCATTCAGCGACTCTTGATATCTGAATGAATCAGTGTTGAATTGAACCATTCAGATGTGGGCCATTTAATGAACCAAACACGTATGCCTCTGAGCGGTTCAGAGGTTTCCTCTTAATGAACCCATTCAGTGGCAAACAAATAGCCCCTTAAGCTTATGTCGTGTATCCAAGCGAACAAATGCCTGCGCAAGGGTACCTTCTCCTTTCTCGCCCACATTGTGGAAAAGAAGGACAAAAATCCAAGCATAAGCGATGTTCCGGTCGTACGTGATTTCTCTGATGTGTTTCCCGACGATCTTCCTGGTTCGCTTCCTGCTCGTTCTGTCGACTTTTGTATTGATTTAGTGCCCGGCGCTACGCCCGTCACTAAGTCTCCGTACCGTTTAGCACCCTCTGAGATGCAAGAGCTCTCAAGTCAACTACAAGAGCTTCTTGATAAAGGCTTTATACGCCCTAGTACTTCTCCTTGGGGTGCTCCTGTCCTATTCGTCAAAAAGAAAGATGGGTCATTCCGTATGTGTATTGACTATCGTGAGCTCAACAAGCTTACTGTCAAGAACCGATACCCACTTCCTCGCATTGACGACCTCTTTGATCAATTGCAAGGTGCGACCTGTTTCTCAAAGATCGATCTTCGTTCAAGGTATCATCAGCTTCGAGTTCTCGAAGAAGATGTGCCTAAGACCGCCTTTCGTACACGATATGGTCACTATGAGTTCGTGGTCATGCCCTTTGGTTTGACCAATGCACCTGCCGTTTTCATGGACTTGATGAACCACGTGTGTAAAGCATACTTGGACCGCTTCGTGTTCGTCTTCATCGACGATACCCTCATCTACTCCAAGACGCGAGAAGAGCATGGGCGACACTTGCGTCTTATCCTTGAACTTCTTCATATCGAACGTCTTTACGCCAAATTCTCCAAGTGCGAATTTTGGTTTAAAGAGGTTCAATTCCTTGGTCATACTGTCAACGAACTTGGTATTCACGTTGACCCTGCTAAAATTGAAGCCGTGAGGAATTGGATTGCACCAAAGTCTCCATCCGAAATTCGTTCGTTTCTTGGTCTTGCTGGTTATTATCGTCGTTTTATCTCCAACTTTTCAAAAATCGCCGTCCCTTTGACCTCCTTGACTCAAAAAGAGAAACCTTTTGTTTGGGGTCCCGAACAAGAGGAGTCTTTTCAAACGCTCAAGGACATGCTTTGTAATGCTCCTATCCTAGCACTTCCTAATGGTAACGATGACTTCATCGTGTATTACGATGCTTCAAACCTTGGCCTTGGTTGTGTCCTTATGCAACGCGACAAGGTTATCGCTTACGCGTCGAGGCAACTCAAAATACATGAGAGAAACTATACTACGCATTACCTTGAACTTGGCGCAGTTGTTTTTGTATTGAAGATTTGGCGACACTACCTTTATGGTACTAAATGTGTGGTCTTCACCAAACACAAGAGCCTTCAACATATCTTCGAGCAAAACGACCTGAACATGCGTCAACGTCGTTGGGTGGAACTGCTAAACAACTACGACTGCGAAATCAAATACCATCCAGGTAAAGCGAATGTAGTAGCCGACGCTCTTAGTCGTAAAACTCATGTGAAGAGTATTCGTTGTCTCCAACTCGTTACCGATCTTCAATGCCGTATTCGTGAAGCTCAATATGCCTCCATTAACGAAGGTAGTCTCTCTGGTGAGATACAAGGCGCTAAGGAACATTAACTCGTGTCTAAATCCGATGGTATTTTATACTACCTCAATCGTATCTGGATCCCTAATCGTGAGAACCTCCGAGACTTTCTTATGAATGAGACACACAAAACAAGGTACTCCATTCACCCTGGTGCTGATAAGATGTACCACGATATGCGTACATCCTATTGGTGGCCTGGAATGAAGAGAGATATCGCCTCTTACGTTGCGAAATGTCTTACCTGCTCGAAGGTAAAAGCCGAACATCGACATCCCTCTGGTTTGCTCGAACAACCAGAAATTCCTGTCTGGAAATGGGAGAGCATTGCCATGGATTTTATCACTAAACTTCCCCGTACTTCTGCTGGTTATGACAGTATTTGGGTGATCATGGATCGATTGACCAAATCAGCTCATTTTCTTCCCATTCGTGAAGATTTCAAAGTCGAGAAATTGGCTAGAATCTACACTGATGAGATCATTTGTCGTCATGGTACCCCCATTGCCATCATTTCCGATCGTGATGCTCGTTTTACGTCTCGTCTTTGACAAACCTTTCAATCTTCTATGGGTATTGTTCTTAACCTTAGCACCACTTTCCATCCTCAATCAGACGGTCAAACCGAGCGTACTATCCAAACTTTAGAGGATATGCTTCGTTCTTGCGTAATAGATTTTGGTGGCAACTGGAATTCACACTTGCCTTTGATCGAATTCTCGTACAATAACAGTTATCATGCGAGTATTCAAATGGCACCTTTCGAAGAATTGTATGGTCGCAAGTGTCGTTCTCCTATTTGTTGGAACGAGATTGGTGAATCTCAATTCACTGGCCCCGAGCTTATACAAGAAGCAACGGACAAGATTTTACAGGTTCGAGACAACTTACTGAAAGCCAAGAGCCGACAAAAGAGTTACGCTGACAAGCGTCGCAAACCCTTGGAATTCGAGACAGGTGACTTAGTACTTCTCAAAGTATCCCCTTGGAAGGGCGTGGTTCGATTTGGTAAGAAAGGGAAACTCGCACCTCGCTACGTTGGTCCTTTCAAGATTCTCAAAAGGATTGGCAAGGTTGCGTATAGACTGGACCTACCTGAAGAACTCAATAATGTACATCCCGTCTTCCACGTGTCAAACTTAAAGAAGTGTCTAGCTGACGAAGGGCTTCACGTTCCACTCGAAGACCTTCAAGTCAACGAGACCTTGCATTTTGTGGAAAAAACCATCGAAATCATGGATCAAGGAGTTAAGTTATTGAGGCGTAGTAAAATTCTTATCGTCAAGGTTCGATAGGAAGGTAAGCGTGGCGCTGAATTCACTTGGGAACTCAAGAGTCACATGAAGACGAAGTATCCGTATCTTTTCGCTACATCTTCATAAATTTCGGGATGAAATTCCCTAAAGGAGGGGAGACTGTAACGCCCTGCTACTTCATACTTTCCATAATTAGAAAGTCTTACTTGTATTTCTATTTTTTGGAAGTCTTGTGTTCTTGTAATCGTTCTTTCTTTGTAATCGTTGTAAATCCGAGACTTGGATCATAAATAAAACTCGTATTTTGTTAAATTCATGTTATACATACTTTATACATATTCAAACATTTAATTTCGTGAAACAATTGATGCTTATTCGTAATTCTTGGAAATTATGCGCTAAACTTGCAAATATGTGAAACTTATGCATAAAACGTCTTTGGAACGTATGCGATACTTAGATACGATGCTCATACGCTTAATTATACTTAGTTTATGTTATTCATACTTAATTTACCTTATACTATGCTTATATGACGAAAATAGTCCCTAAAACCATTGAAAACCCTAAAATCTAAACTACAGGGGCCTAATTGTCAAAAAATCAAACTTAATTCCGGAACTAGACCCCGTCGCGTCGTGCGACGGGTGTGGCCTTTTGCTGTGGCGCGACGCCATAGCCTTGATCCGGCAGAAAGTGGTTTGCTGCTCATGGGTTGGCCAATCTCGTGTTTCTTTGGTGTGTTTTCTTCACTAAATGCCCAATAAACCTCACCTAAACACCCTCTATAAAACCGAACTCAATCCCACACTTGAATCACTTTACAAACTCACTAATCCACTCTCTAATCACTCAAAATCTGGTGCAAAAAAGTAGCAAAGTCAAAATCATTTCTAGTTGCAAAAGTGAGTTCAACCTCACTTATCTTCCATCTTTTTCATCCTTTCTTGCTTCTTAGCACTTGGAACCAACCTAGGGATGTTTCCATAGGTTTTCCATGGAAAACCAAGGATGGAACATCATCATAAAAGGGTTATAAGTGCAAGAAACTTTCTGTTTTATACAAATACTTTGTTAAACTTAACCAAACTTGAGTTTCTCATCTCAAACATATGTCCTTATGCTTATAACCACTTCTATGGTTAGTTAGGCTTAAAAACAAGGTTAAGACATTCAAAATCAGAGGTTAAACCTCATATACATTTTGTTTTGTTTAGGGTTTTTGACCCACAAGTGATGTTCAAGCTTCAAGCTTGATGAAGGTGTGATTATGGACTAACTTGGGTTGTCCAACATAAAATCCCCACATTGCTTGATGATTTTCTATATATTAGTGTTTAATATTCTTGTATTACTTGTAGTTCATGACCCTCCTTGAATGTTCTTACATCAAGTGTAGTGCTGAACACCTAGAGATACCTAAATGGAAGCTTGTTCTTCCTACCTTCTACATGAATTCTATGACACTTAAGAGGTACCTAAATGGAGGATTCATCCTCCTACCTCATGCTTGACTATTGGACATACTAATATATAATACATAACCTAAACAATATCTATATACATTCGAACCTTTGATGATGGATTCGTGTTCATTTGTCAAAGTAGTAGACTAGCATCATCTAAGACCTAAAACTTATTATGATTCTAATGGGTGTTCAACCCATGAAAACATTATAACCCTTGAGGTTGCATAGTGTCAAACAAGTGTTATGTGTTGAAGATGAATATTTTCATATGATACTTTAATGTCATTTTAATTCCGAATCTTTAAATCTTCCGAACTCCCAAAACTCATACGCCTTGTTTACTTCGTGTAGAAGGACTTGGTGTTCCAACCTCCTAATCAACAAACAACTCACTCGCGGATTCTCAACTTCAAGACTTGCAAAACCGTGAGTACACTTGACCCATTTCCTTTTTTAACACTTTGGGTTGTAACATGTTAATATACAAAATACACTTTCACACACTTAAACATTGTTCTATGCTCAATCCTATATATATGTGACTTGTTTACTTAGGTTCATGCTAGAATATACATGCTTTATGTCATTAACTTTGCTAAGCCCTCAACTTGACATATAAAGCGCTATAGGAGTAGCACACCACCCGTCGGGGTCTTGTTAAGTCCTTATACTAAACGATCTCGTCACTTTTGTGGCGAGGGATGCTAAATACTAGTGGACACTTGGGTTTGACGTATTGTTATGCATGCTAGTTACCTTGTTTATAAATTGCCATGTGGATTCGAGTAAAATGCTTTTATACTTATGCTATACTTATTCAAACCTTGTGTACTCGCATTTGCTTTTGCATTGAACTTTATTTTAAACATGTTACAGGTTGAGGATGTTGATGCTATGAAATGAAGTAGCGACGATGCCTAGATACACATTTAGACGTCTTAGGCTTAAATCGTTGTATCAAATTTTGTTTCGTTATGTTATGAACATGTTATTTGAGATTTCTTTGTAATGTTGACAATTGATTATGAAATGAAAATGATTGATTTAAATATTGTCACAAATAGTTTTATGAAGTCTCTTGCAATCTTTTTCGTTTCATCCCAATGATTCCGTAATCGGTTGGGGTGTGACAATTTATTTTAGTATAAAAGAAAAACCTAATCATCATATTTATTAATATTTATTATTATTATAATTATTAAATAACAATGATTACCTAATGATTGATCTAATGATTATATAATGATTTGATTATTATCTATACTATATAATAAAAGAAACCTGTTTTGGGACACTTGTCATTCTCTCATTTAATTGATTAAAATTATTAATAATACTAATAAAAATAATATTTAATCTAAATTAATACAAATTCTTATTATTAATAATATTTAATCAAATCTAAAATCTAATCTAATACAAATTTTTATTATCAATAATATTTAATCAAATCTAATATGAATTGATTGATTGGTCCAAACCGTTTCCACCGCCAATATCTTTCAATCATATATTCAACTTCTTTCAACATATACATATGATAAGGTTATTAGATTCTTACTCTACATCTTCTTTATGTACAATTTTCATGTTTTTACCAACTGATTCTATTGTAGACAGTAATATAAATCAAAAAGTCACAACTCACGACCCTTTAATTGTCTGCAACCGCAATGTGAATTTACAAACCATCACATCGGTACATTTTGTGATTTTGTAGTGCGAAATATGTGGATTATTGTTAGGTTTAAATTGGAGGAATTTGTGATTGTTTTGTGTGGATCGTTGTTTTTAATGCTGATGAGTTTTGATTTTTTTTTTAATTTTGTGCAACTATGAGTTTTTTATTTGTGTGTGGGGGGTTTTTAAAAATATAACTTTTTTTATTATTTGGTAAACAATATTACATTTATTCAACCCGTGTAATACAATGGTTTTAAAGATATAATTTTTTTATTATTTGGTATATAATATTACATTTATTTAACCCGTACAATACATATGATTCTTATAGATATAACTTATTTTATTATTTAATATATAAAATTACATTTCTTCAACCCGTGCAATAAAGGAGGCTTTTAAAAAGATAGTGTTTTATTATTTAGTATATAAAATTCATTTATTTAACCCGTGTAATAGACGGGGTTATAACCTAGTTATTATTATATATTAAAACCTAAAATATTAATATTAAAACAAAACAGAAACTTCTTCTTCTACGTTTAACTACTAAAACCCTAATATAACGTTCAGCCGCTCAAAGTGATAACAACAGATGATGAAAGGAGGTTGGCTGGAGACGTAGCGCAGAACGGAGACGACGACCGGAGGCGAGATGATGTCGGCGGAGGTGGTGGCCGGATGAAGGTGGTGGTTATGGTCAGCAGTGAACGATGATGATCAGAGAAGATGATCGTTAAGGAACGGAGGTATGAAGGAGACCGGAGATGATTATGATACGGTGGTGAAGTGAACGATAAGTGGTGGTTATACTCAACAGTGAAGATAAACTCTTAAGTGAACGATGTTGAAAGGTGAAGTGATGAATATGTCTGCGATGATTATGATGGTCTCCGGAGGTGGTTGGCGACGAAGGTAGAGAAAGGTGATCGGATGATGATGGTTGTCAGCTGGAGTTGTTGATACGTTGTTGAAGAACGTCCAGGTGATTCAAGTTGATGACGATGGTTGCAGGTTGCCGGAGATGATGATGTAAGGTGGATGTGATAATGACAAAGGGTTGCGAGTCGGAATGGTGGTTGCGAGTCGGACGAGTTGGAACGGTGGTTGCGAATCGGACGAGTCGGAACGGTGGTGAGGGGAGGCTTGATTGCGACTGAGATGAAGACCAAATGTTGGTTGTTGAAGACTCGAGACCAGCTGAAGAAAGATGATGAGTCGAAAGCTTGAAGATGATGATGTAGCTTCGGAGATGATTGCGACTCATAACTCGAAATCAGAAACTCAAAATGGTTGGGACTCGAGACCTTGAAATCAATTACTCGAAATCGGAACTCGTAGACCCAAAACCGTGGAGGTTGCGACTCGATACAAGAAACATGATGAGTCAAAACCGTTGTGAGTCGGAACCTGATCAGTGTATTGTTGAAGTCGAAATCCGAGACCTCTGTTTCCTTAAAAATTGGACTCGAAAGATGATGACTCGAAAACAAGGTTGCGACTGAGAAAATCCAAATATAAAAGGGCTTGACTAAAAAGAGTTGAAGATGACTCGAGACCTTAGATATGATATCCAAACTTTTGTAAATGAATTTCTCCCGAGATACCAGGGCCAACAGAGGAAATCTTTGAAAACTACTTTACAAAAATATAAGAAACTTGATACAACTTTTGAAAACTAACGAATCCTTTTAAAAATTAAAAAAGATTTGATTTAATCTTTTAACAAAATTTGAAACAGATCGAACCACCAAAAGATAACGATTTTCTAGTAAAAAACCGATGAACTCTATGAATATCGCTATGAACTTGATGAATTTCCGGAAAAACAAAAAGAACCAAACACCCTAACACGATCAAATCAAATCAAAACCGTCAAAAACACCACTTTTTCTACGAAAATCTTGAATTCTTGATATCAAACTGAGCCTAGAGACAGGTTCTAATGGCTCTGATACCAATTGTAAGTCCCGTAAAACGGATCTTTCAATGATATCAAACAATACCAAGTTTGTGCGGAATCCAAACTTGGTGAGATTCAAGAAAAACTGAAAAATAAGAAATATGAAGAACAATACCGAATCACCTTTCAACACTTGCACATGATTCTATTACTTGAACAAGCAAAACCGTCTAGTACAAGTGTTTATCACAATCGAATCCCCTCTCTCTCTCTCTCTCTCTCTGTAGGAAATTATATAACTATGAGGTTCAAACACTAAAACAAGTTGAAAACTTATTTATATACATACTCAAGCCCACTTCTCTACATGGGCTCCCTTTGGGCCTGTTTGGCCCACATGGCCTAAAGCTTGGCCCAAGTGACCTATAACGGTCCAAAACCTAATATTAACTAACCCGGTAAGGCACAGTTCATAACCATTGCCCGTTGTGTTAATTTGATGCTTCAGTCTCACACTTTAGAGCCTAACACATAATACACCTCATGGATAAATTTTTGTTGAGCATATATAATCTCTGAGTTAAGTAATTACTCTATACATTAATAAACGAATGTAATTGACAGTGGAAAGTGGCTACTATTCACTTTCAAAGGTTATGTGATATGGAGAGGGAGAACACAGATGAGAGAGTCGTTCTATTCTGACGATTAGCTTCTACACAGATAGTGGTTTAGCAGGGACGACGACAATCGTATGAGCGGAGAAAACCATCATCTCTGATGGGTTTATCAAGGCTGGCAAGAAAGTTTTCGTTGCATGCCAATCACGAATACAAAAGATAATATGCATTGGCGAATGTTTCGACAAAAAACAAACACGTCAGGAAGAAATCGATTGATAACGAGCAGGATGAAGAGTATAACCGATTCAAGCTGCGAAACGGCAGGGAGGTTTGTAATTTCTAGGATTTATAACTTCATTTAAGCTATGTATCATGTTTAGTTTATCGATTTCTTAATTGAATTTGTTTGGTTTAGATTAATGTTAGGCTTATTAAAATTTTTGCTTTTGATTTCAAAATTATAAATATGAGGTTTATGTTTTCTAATATTGTTGACGAATTTAATTTTATTACTTATTGAGACTGAAAGGGAAAAGATATACTGATAAGATGATTAGGAAATGATTTGTTTGTTGAAATTTTTAACCATCTTCATTGGATATCTTACAGAATGATCGTTTTACCGCGACGCAACGCGGGCGGGGTGAAAACCTAGTTACATTTATTTTTGTTATTTTGCCTATTTACTAAATTCAAATTATTTAAAACTATAATAAAATGGTGTATAAATCATTAAAACACATTATGTACAAGTTGTTAGAGATGCACAAATCGGGTATTGGGTGGTACTTGGAATCGGGTACAACTGGAATCGGGTTTTTGAAGGAATTAAGTAGGAACTGGACCCGTGTACCAGAGGCATAGTGGAGTACTCTGTAGAACCAGTTCAGGTCTAGTCAGGTTTGGTTCCTACCTGAAAACCAGGTATAATAGGCTATGTTTTAAAAAAGATAAATTTGAATGTTGGAACCGGTTCCTAAACGTAATTGACCGTGAAGCGAGGGTGTATGATTTGATTATAATTTTTAAGTACTTTTATTCTTCTACCAAGTTTTAAATTTATAAAACACGATATAACACTATCACTCTCTACGACACGCTAGGGCAAGTGCACCATCGTTGGCGTAGTATAGTGATGGTAAAATACCGAGATCGTCCAAGGACACACGAGCTTTTAATATCGGAATATCGTCAACG
Organism: Helianthus tuberosus; assembly: GCA_030545235.1. Taxonomy (NCBI): domain Eukaryota; kingdom Viridiplantae; phylum Streptophyta; class Magnoliopsida; order Asterales; family Asteraceae; genus Helianthus; species Helianthus tuberosus. The sequence continues at coordinate 49,954,776 of CM060443.1, read as the reverse complement.
TCTAATCAAATCAAATTTTGAGGAAAGATTTTTAATAAGTAAAATAAAGAAACTAAATAAATAAAGAAACAAATATACAAGATAGAATCATTTGGCTTCGAATCATCTTTTATGTATCCTTTGATGATTTCCGCACTTTGGGTTTTTTAATGCTATCTGCCTCAAAGGAAGTCCTAATAAGCTTGAATCAAGTCCTCGCAAGATCTATACATTGAACGAGGTAAGAAATTTACCCATACCACCATTCTAACCCCCTTCCAAGCAGTTAACACGCTTTATATAGACCGTAAAGACACGAATGAGTGATTCAACGAAACATGAAGATGTGATAGAATAAAGTTCACTTTCAATATAAAAAACTAGTTACTAAAGTCGTTAATGCATACCCAATTAAAAAGTTAACCAAAGATTGGAAATCAAAAGTAATACATAAAGGACTTGTCTTCACTAAGTGATGTAAGACATTAGCCAAGCATGGCATTTGTTTAACAAAAACCCTATTTATTAGGTGTGAGAGAAGTGGTTTGCCAATGGATATATTGCAATTGAACCAAGCACCCCTATTTATAGCTGGAAACAAATGATTTACATGGCCACATGTCTTCCTTTTTCTCTGTCTTTATTTAATAAGCATGTCAGTCTGGATGCTCACACGACCCCGTGTGTCAACGACACGGCCCCGTGGCCATTGTACTTGCTGTACTATCCAAGATTTGCATATCTGGGAGTTGAACACGACCCGTGTTCATGGGCCACGGCCCTATGTCTCTTGTCTGCTTCTATTTGACTTCTTCTTCCTGGAATCTTGGGTGGGGCACGGCCCTGATGTGTGCAAAATGCAACATATAAATTACATCAAATGTGGCATAAAACTAACCCTTTTTTAGTACTAATTTTTGAAAAAGTATGTTTTTGTCTTCCTTTTGTTTTTTCAGGATTAAATGAGCTCAAATAAATAAAAGAAGCAAAAAGGCAGCTAAATCTAACATAAATACACGAAAAGGAACAAACGTGGCATGCCCGACCCCCCGACAGCATCTCCCCAAGCAAAAACAAGATAACAGAAGGCTGAACACGCCCCGTGCTGAGTGAACACGGGGGCGTGCCCAAGTGTCAGCAGAAAAGACAAAGCTGTAGAAGCTTCTATCGCCCACCACGGGGGCGTGCCCAGCGGACACGGGGCCGTGGTCAACTCTAAGATTCGCAGAATCTGAGGGATATCTTGATAGTACAGATACGCTTCTGCACACGGGGTCGTGCCCAGCGGACACGGGGGCGTGGTCAACAAATGCAGACAAGCTGTAATTAATGAAGAAAGAGAAGGAAGGTGGACACGGGGCCGTGCCCAATGGACACGGGGTCGTGCCCGAGCGTCTGTTCAGGCTATAAATAGGGGTGTTGGTTCATTTGCAAACGATCCCTTGGCACACCACCTCTCTCACACTTCACCCACCACCCACCACCATCACAACACCATCATCCACCACATCATCCATCATAGAGTGTGTGAGTCGTCTCGGGATCTAAGATTGATCGTAAGAGTTCTTGACAATCAAAGGTCATGTTTGCCTAAGTCTCTTACATCACTTGGTGAAGACAAGTGTCTAGTGTAATACTTTTTATTTTTAATCTTTTCGCACTTTTTATTTGGTTATGTATTAATGACTTTAATTACTAGTTTCTTATGTTAAAGGTGATTCTTCCTTATCGTTTGTCCGTGGTGTCTTGGCATTATTTTACTGTCTATATAAAATAAAATATTTTCACCATTCATATCTCCACGGTCTATATGGAGATATGTTGGCTACTTGGTCGGGGGTTAAGGGAACGGTTTGGTAAGAGTCTTGCCTTGTTCAGTGTATAGATCCTGCAAGGGCCTGGGTCAAATTTAATAGGACCTCCTTCAATACCCACCGGTATTGGATGGCGGGGGTCCAAACTCTTTGATCCCATCATATGTAAGCTACTATTAAAACTTTAACCCGGCTACTTAGGATTGTATCCCTGCTGACTCAGACTACTTAGCCGAGGGTAACGTCGCCTTCAAAAGAGGGTCCTATCATAATATGCATTAATAACTTAATTAATTATCTTTCAATAATCCGACCCTTTAGGACTGTATCCTTGCTGACTCAAACTATTGGGTTGTTGGTGCATTAAATGTCTGTTGATTACGTCATAATCAAGTCTTGTGTCTAGATTGTTTGAATGAACACACAATAGGGTCTTAATTAGGGTTTGTACTTGTTCTACTTGAAGATTTCGCTTGAAATCAGTTCAAGCGAAATCAACATCATGAGATTTAGCTTGAAACAAGTTCAAGCGAAATCAACAAGTGATGATTTCGCTTCAATCTATCTCAAGCGAAATTAACATACTATATATAGGGTTGTGTAGTTCATTTGTAGAGTGATCTGGATCATTGCTTGTGGAACGAAACTCTGTCAAATTGTAATCAGAAAGCAATAAAAGAGAAGAAATTAAAAAGAATAGATGTTGTAACTTTGCATGCATTGTTTCCGCCTTTACATGTAAAGATGAACTGCCTTGACTGACATTTTAAGGTCGTAGAACGGTCCAACAAGTGGTATCAGAGCTCAGGACGAGGAGTTCATACCATAGCAGCGGATTCTCTTCTTTCTACTCATTTCTTTTTATACTTTTCTGATCTGAACGAGTTCCAACGGTCGAAATGGTCTGATTTTCGAGTATATCGTGTAAAACAGAGTTTTAACAAAGCCTACAAAGATTCGGACTAAAATTTAGTTTAAAACTTGTTAAAAATGACCTAAAACAGAATTTCGCTTGAAATTGTTCGAAGTTAATTGTTGATTTCGCTTCAAATCAGACAAATTGGCTTGAAAGTTGGACGATTTCGCTTGAAACAAGTTGAAGCGAAATTGTTTAGTTGGATTTCGCTTGAAACCGTTGAACTTGTAATCTCGGTTTTCGCTTGAAACTGTTGAAGCGAAATTGATCATCAGGTTTTCGCTTGAAACAGTTTACTTGTATTTGAGGTTTTCGCTTGAAACAGTATTTTGTTTGTTTTCGCTTCAAAACATCATATTGTGATTTCGCTTGTGTTGTCAAACATAGTGATTTCGCTTGAATTTCCTTTTTCGCTTGAAAAGTGAAATTTCTTGTAAAGATCATTTCACGACAACCGAGTGTCAGTCTATTTTAAGTTGTTTAATATTGTTTGTTCTGATTGTGTTTGTTTTGTTCGTTTCCATGTAATTGAAGATGTCAAGCAACGGTGAAGAGTTCTACAATACTTTCTACAACGCGTTCACTTCTGAATCGTCAGATAGAAGATCTGAGATGAAAGAATATTCAAGAGAAATTTCGGAGAATTTGAAGTTTGAGAACATGTATGGAAGCCAACAGAAGCCACCAAAGCTAATGAAAGTGGAAGATTATCACTGGTGGAAAAACAGATTTGAGGGTTGGGTAAAAGCTTTCGCTACTGAAAGCTGGTTAAAACTGACAGATGGATACAATAAACCAGTAAAAGAGGGAGGAGAGTTAATAGATCCAAAAGATTTTACAGAAAAAGATATAAAAAATGTTGTGGCTGAATATAGAATGATAACATTGATCAAGCAGTCAGTAAGAGAGGACATTATTTCATTGCTCGAACAAGAAAAGACTTCAAAGAGTTTGTGGGAAGCGTTAGAGAGAAAATGTGTAGGAAGTAATGAAATTGTTAAAAGCAAAAAGAAATTGTTGCGTAAAGAGTTTGATTTATTCAACTGTATGAAAAATGAGTCTGTTGGTAAAATGATTGAGAGATTCGGGTATCTGAAAATGGAGCTGACCAGACATGAAATCTTACCTTCTGAAGAGGAGCTGGTGGATAAATTGTTTGATTCATTGCCAAATGATCAAGATGGCAATACTTTGCTCTAATGTTGAAAAATACAATCAAGCCTGAAGATTTAAAAGTGGATTTGCTGATTGAAAGGCTTGAAAGTCATGAGTTGGAGATAAAGAGATCTAAAGTCAACAATCCGACTTATCAGCAAAATGTGGAGCTTTACTACAAAGGAAATGTACCGCAGGCTGGGTCTCCAAGAACAGCATTTTCTGCAGAAAGCTCAAGCTCAGTAAACAATGAAAGTTTTCACAGTGGTTTTCACAGTGGATCTTCTTCAACAACTTCTGATCAATCTGCTTCAAAGAATTTGTTTCGGTGTAATATCGCAGTGGATCTGAAGAATGGGCAGAATTTTAGCGAAGAATCGGCAAAACAACAGATGGTTTTCTTGGCATCTGTACTTGAATCGTATGAAAGCCTCGTTGCAGGGAAGATTGGCAACACCAACTTGACAAAAGAAGATTATGATCAATTAGACCCCGAGGAGATGGAACTAATGGATATAAGATGGTGCATGGCCAGTGCGGTTCGTCGGGCACAGCGGTTCATGGAGATCACGGGGAGAAAGTCAATTGGTGGACCATCTACCAAATTGGGATTTGATAAATCCAAGGTGACATGCTTCAAATGCAAACAAAGAGGTCACTTTAAGCGCGAGTGCAGAAATGCGTATGCTGATGTTGAGTCTGAAAACCCGTTCAACGAAGATTATTACAAGAAAGCGATTTACCATCAGAACAAGTCTGAGCCACCAAGATTAAAGCAACCAGAAGAAAGATCAAGGGCTCTTGCAGTTATATATGATGATGAAGGGTACGACTGGAGTCAAGTTTGCCCTGAAGAAGATGCAGTTGGTTATGCATTTGTTGCAAATGATGATCATGATAATTGGTGGAGAAGAGACAATGCGAGATGGGAGATTGGAAAATTGTATGAACCATTTAAGGAAGCACAAAGAGCCAAGAGATGGAATGAAGAATTAGAGTGTTACATGGATCCACAGGGTAATCCAGTAGTTGATCCATCAAAAGTGGATTTTGATGCTGTAACCAATGTGTTTCCAAGTGAAGGCACTTTCAACACAAGAAGGCTTTCTGATAAAAGCTATTTGCCAAATTTGATGAACAAGTTAAAAGAAGTTTTTGAAACAAGTTTACCGAAGGTGGTAGAGATGAAGAAGAGAAAAGAAGAAGAATTGAATAAGATGATTGAAGAAGTGAAGACTGTTGCAAAGCTTGCTGGAGATGAACAGAGAGCTGAAGAAACGCAAAAGAATGAAGAAGCTCAGAAAGAAGAAAAGAAGGAAGATCAGAAAGTTGAATCAGAAGAACCGGTGATGAATGAGACTGAGGTTAGAAAATCTTCTGATTTACCGAATGTTGAATTGGTTGATGAAAATGAAAACAAGTGCAGGAATTGCATAGAAATGTGCAAAGCCTGTACTCAAAAAGATGACATCATAAAAGTAAAAGAAATTGAAGCAACCAAATTTGAAAATGTTTTCAAAATAAAATGTAAAGAAATGGTTGAAACAGAAGAAATGTTGAAATTAAAAGTCGAAAAGCTAACACAGAAATGTCAAGGTCTTGAAAAGGATAATGATGTTTATAGACAATTGTGTTCTACAAAATGTGTTGATTGTGTTGAAAAAGAATCTAAATTTCAAGATTTACAAAAACAGTATGATTCTTTAAAGTGGTCGAGTCAGAGAGTACAAGAAGCTTATGATACTTTGAAAAGCCAAGTCAAAAGTTTTGATCAAAGATTGTCAGAAACTTTAGTCACTAAAGAAATGTATGAAAGAAAGTTTAAAGAAAAGCAAATTGAATTGAACAAATGTGTTGATGAAATTGCAAATCTTAAACAAGTCTTGGCTGAAAAAGAAAAGGTTGTTACCAAACTTCAAAGTTATCATAACTCTTCGTACATTCTTGAACGCATTTTCAACATCACACCAGATGACAAAGATACTGAAAATTGCAAAAAGGGTATTGGTTCAGAATTTCATCAGGTACCACCACCATTGAGAAACAATTATACTTTTTATGATGAGGAAAAGGTGGCAAAGGGTTTGAACATAGCTGACCAGTTACCTGAAAGTATCGATGTGACTTACTCCAAATCTGATGATGCTAATAATTCAGAGGTGGTAAGTAAGGTTGTTGAAAGTGTTTTGAAAGATGAGTCTACAAAAGGTAAGTCTGAATCACAGGATGGAGATGAAGTAAATCTTTATGATGGTTATCTGAAAAACACAAAATCCGAGAAAAATTTGAATGATGATTCAAAAGGATTGGTTTATACCATGATTGGATCGGAAAAATTATTCTTAGATGTTGTATTCCTGATTCAGAATGTGATTTCAGAGAAGGTCGATAAAGTTTTCAAAATGGTTGAGATTGAGAAGTCTGAGATTCCAAAGTTTGCTAGTAAAGGTCATAAATCTTTTTATAACAAACCTGGTTTTAAGAAGAAAAACATGAAGGCTGGTTTGGGTTATAAAAAGAAACGGAATTGGAATCAAAGTAAAAAACCAAATTTGCAACAAAAGATGAGTTTTGTTCAAGGGAAAAGCTTGAAAGAAGAGGAAAAACTCAAATTTGGACAACAATCTAATGAGGAGTTTGATGCTATGAAAAAGAAACAACAACAGGCCAAGGATGTTTCAAAGAAAGTGTGTTTTAAATGTGATCAAATTGGACATGTTGCAAGAAAGTGTCCAAATCTAAAGCCTGTTGATGTTGAAAAACAGAAATCTGAGGATGTGAAATCAAGGTCAACCAGATTTGATTCGAAACAAACTTGGAGGTACAATACAAACAAGTTTGCTTCAAATCAAAATTGGAAATCAAACCTGAACAGGTTCGATTCAAGACAGACCTGGAATTCTCACACACCCAGATTCAGAACAACACAGAGTTGGAGAACATCTGTTGATATGACAAAATCTCAAGAGTTTTGGAAACCTAAAAATGTTGTTCAAAATCAAAAGGTTCAAAAAGAGACAAATTTTTACAAAAGAGGTACTCCGAAAGGTCAAATGTGGAGTGCTAAGAAACAAGTAACGATGGTAAAAGATGAAAAAGTTGAAGTCAAAATTGAAAACGGTTTAAATGACAAAGAGTTTCCGAAATTAAATGAACATTATTGTGTTGAAATGCCTAAGGTCCAACAGACCTGGGCTAAATTGTTCAAATAATTGATAAAGTTTGAATGTGCAGGTGCTCAATGAAGCTGAAGATTGTAAGAATGGTAGTAGGAGCAGCCTGGCACAGGAAGAGGTTGCAGAACCCTGGTTTGGTTGAACAGGGAGTTTAGTTTGATTGTTTTCTGTACATAAATAAACAATATTTTCAAAATCCTAAAAATTTGAAAAATTAAAAACCAAAAATATGTTTTTAGTTTGTTAAAATTTGAAAAACCAAAAATATGTTGTTTTTAATTTTGTCTGAATGTATGTTGATTGAATACGCCGAAACCCTCACGGCTGAACAAACATGATTACTTTTATCAGATTGAAAAACGGTTTTCAAACTGTTAAGATCAATGGGTTGTAAATCATGGGGGTATGTATATTTTCTGCAAATCAGAGCACTTTTAGTAGAAAATGGATGGCGAGACAAAGCTATCAGTGTTGGTTGTCAAATTTTCTTTAAATGATTTTGCATTTTAGGGGGAGAAAAATTGTCATTAGAAAATACAAAAACATTTGAAAATTTGAAAAAGTCAAAAACATGATAAAAATTTAAAAATTGAGTTTTGCGTAAAAAGAGGAAATGATAGTACATCAGTAGACAGTTACAGTATGCTAAAGAAATGGAAAGTTTAAATGTGTTAAACGATCTCACCATGGATGTGTCGGTAGGTTTTTATACATTTAGTAAACTTTTTCGGGATATAAACCTAAATTCAAACACTTGCTTATTTCGTGGGGAACACTACTTGGATATATAGGTAACCCCTGAAATCTCGTTTGAAAGGTTTCGTATTCTGATATACAGGTTTTTATACTCAGTGATATCTGGGGTATTATTCCGGGACTTCTGCTGAATGGAAGTTCTGACCTAGTCCTCGAATAATACTTTCCGCAATGCTTGAAACACAGCATCACCCTCAGCATATATGATAAGACAATAAAATTGCTTAGCAATGTTGTTGTAAAAAAGATCCTCTAAAGGGGACACACCCAAGTTGAGTCATGATCTCTCTGCTGAACGGTAGTTCTGACCTGAGCTCTCATGATTCTTCATAATTTATTAACCCCTTACAGATATCATTTGTGTTATAACTATCTGTAAGACTGAATATTGGGATCTGGATACGGGAGTATATTCAAGAAGTGGGACACATGAATGAGTTTAAGTTCTTAATACATCTAATTCGTATCCTGAATCAGTTGAAGTTTGTATGAAAATTTAAGTGGACAAGTATATCGACAATCTAAGTGAATTGTTTAATTCTTAAAGTGAAATTAAGCTCAACGGTACTTGTGATTTGTCAAAAACTGATATGATCTTCTGACGCATACTCAAACAAAAATATTATTTGTAAATATGTTTGTACATATTTCTTTACTGCTTTATATTTTCAGAAAATACAAAAAGATTTTGATTTTTGCTTTATTCTCGACAACTGATGTCTGAGTGCTGAGTTTCAAAATCTAAGTAAGCTGATCGTGTTTCTGAAAAATAAAACAAGTTCATTAAATTGAAACTTGAAGTTTTAAAATAAAAAATTCAAAAACAGTTTGTGATATCTCCAAGGTCATTAATTTGGACTTGGATGATTAATTGTGGGGGAGTTGGATGCTTATATTGTTATAGAGCTAGTTTCCGATACGATTTGATGAAACTGCCAAATTCATGAGAAGTGGTATAGAAGGTTTGAATTGTTAGATTACAATATCTGGAAGTTTTAAATGTTGTTACTTATAGTTGGATGAGTGATTGCAGGTTTCAGGAATTCCCACGGAAGCTAAATGTCAAAAGCTTGAACCAGATATCTCAGATTCTAGCATATCGAGAGGGGGAGTCTGTGAAAGGGGGAGTCTAGGTCAACAGTCAAAGGGAAGATTGAAGTTTAAAGTTTGAAGATAAAGATTGAGGAGAGTTTTTGCAATGTTTGAAGAATGATAAAGACAAAGACTTTAAGCCAAAGACTTCATCAACATCCAAGGGGGAGTCTGTTGGTGCATTAAATGTCTGTTGATTACGTCATAATCAAGTCTTGTGTCTAGATTGTTTGAATGAACACACAATAGGGTCTTAATTAGGGTTTGTACTTGTTCTACTTGAAGATTTCGCTTGAAATCAGTTCAAGCGAAATCAACATCATGAGATTTAGCTTGAAACAAGTTCAAGCGAAATCAACAAGTGATGATTTCGCTTCAATCTATCTCAAGCGAAATTAACATACTATATATAGGGTTGTGTAGTTCATTTGTAGAGTGATCTGGATCATTGCTTGTGGAACGAAACTCTGTCAAATTGTAATCAGAAAGCAATAAAAGAGAAGAAATTAAAAAGAATAGCTGTTGTAACTTTGCATGCATTGTTTCCGCCTTTACATGTAAAGATGAACTGCCTTGACTGACATTTTAAGGTCGTAGAACAGTCCAACATGGGTTGAGGGTAACGTCACCTTCAAATGAGGGGCCTACTACAATAACTAAGATAATCTCTTAAAAAGTGCAAAAGTGCGGAAATAATCAAAGGTTACACTATACACGAGTCGGATCCAAGTGATTCATCTTGTCTATCTGTTTTTATTTTTATTTTTCAGCATTTTAGTTAGTTTTTATTTTTCTAGTTTAAAACCTTTTTCTAACTTTTGATTTGATTAGACGTTGAGGATAAACCGGTACTAAAAGCTCTTGTGTCCTTGGACGACCTCAGTATCTTACCAACACTATACTACGCTCACGATGGGTGCACTTGCCCATATGTGTGTTTAGTGTTAATAAATATCGTGTTTTATAAATTTAAAACTTGGCTAAAAAGTGTAAAAGGGCTTAAAATATACATTAAAAACCTATCACACTCGACACGCATCAAGTTTTTGGTGCCGCTGCCGGGGACACAAGGATTTTAAGAAAGCTTAAAATCGACGGCCTAATCAGTTTTTCAAAACCTTTTTAAAACGCGTGCATTTTTTCTGCATTTTAGATAGATTTGCATTTACAGTGACCTGAACACTGGTCGTGCTCACTGAACACGCCCCGTGCTCAACGAAACCAGTAACTATAATTAAAACGCCCAGATACAGATTCTGTACACGGGGCCATGTCCACTGAACACGGGGCCGTGTCCACTGAACACGGGGCCGTGTCCACTGAACACGGGGCCGTGTCCAGCCTCTGTTTCCGTTTTTATTTTTGTTTTCTGATCTCGAGACTTTGTTGTGGTCTGCTAAGTGATTCTTATGGATCAATACTCAGGAGGTAACAACTACACCTATGAGGAGGATGATTATAGGGAAAATTATTGCACTAATTATGGTAACCCACACTCGGTTCAATATTGTAACTTATTTCAACCATCCACTTCATACACCTACTATGAGGAGCCCAGGTACAAGCCATCAACTTCATACACATCCTATGAAGACCAAAGGTATAAACCTTCACCCTCATACTCATATTTTGATGAACCAAGGTATGAGCCTTCATACTCATACTTTGAGGAACCAAGATATGAGCCACCACCTTCATGTGCTTACTATGAGGAACCATGGCGTGAACAACCCACCTCATATGAGTATTATGAAGAACAAAATTACGACCCTTATCCATCATATACTTACAATGAAGAACAATGGTGTGAACCATCTACTTCATATGAGTATTATGAGGAACAAAGGATCGAACATCCGGATTCAAGCTTTGAAAATCCCGATCCTTACTCTATCGCCGAAGTAACCGATAGGATATTAGAACACCTTAAAACTATCGAGCGCTACATAAAAGAATCTCGCGCAAGGGAAGAGGAGTCACGCGCAAGAGAAGAATTAAATAAAGAAGAGATAGTTGAAAGTGTAAAAATGGAAGAACAAATAAGTGAAAAACCGACACATGAGTTAAACAACGAAAAAGGTGAGTCCGACAACGTTAAAATTCAAGAAGAGTCTAATTTTGAAGAAATTAATCTCTTGTCACCTTCTTTTGAAAATCATTGTTTAGTTTCCACTCATGCTAAGTTTTTAAAAGAGTTAAACACTAACACTAAAATTGACGAAACGGTAAGCATTAATTTAACAAATGATCAAACCTCACTAATAAAAGAAGACCCATTTGAAATCAACATTACACCGGTTCCATGTTTTTTTTTCAAAATTCATTTATTAGTAATGTCACAATTGATAAAAATCTTTGTGTTAACATAATGCCCAACTACATTTTCGAAAAATTAAGTATTAGTGATTTTTCTCCACTTCAAATACCCATTTTTCTATCTAATCGGAAAGTAATAAAGTCACTCGGTATAGTTGAGGATGTCTTGGTTCAAACAAATCAAATGGTAATCACAACCGACTTTGTCATCTTCGATGACGCTCCTTTAGTGTTGGGACGACCCTTAGTAAAAACCCACGAAGCTTTGAAAAACCGGAAGTACAACAATCTATCTATTCAATTAGGGGCATTTAAAAAGAGTGTCGATCTTGAGCGATCAATGAAATATCCATTCGGCAATAATGACCCCCTAATTGAAGATGAAGATGAACCACCCGATACAAGTGAAAAGATTGACCACTTTGTTGAAGAAGAGGTTGCCATAGAATAAACTTTTAAAGTTCTTGATCAAAATGAGCAACCCAATAAGGAGTCTTCTAAAGACCCACCTCTTGAGCTCAAAGAACATCCAAAAGGTTTGGAATATGCTTTTCTAGACAAAGATGGTAAATCACCTGTAATTATTTCGTCTAAATTAGGTAGTTTAGAAAAAGAAAAATTAATTAAACTTTTGAAAAAACACAAAAATGCAATCGCTTGGAAGCTTGTAGATATTAAAGGAATAAGTCCTTCCATGTGCACACACAAAATTTTAATGAACGATGAATACAAATCGGTAATACAACCACAACGTCGAGTAAATCCAAATGTTCAAGAAGTGGTTAAAAACGAAGTCATCAAATTACTTGACGCCGGACTTATTTATCCTGTCTCCGATAGTCCTTGGGTAAGTCCCGTACAAGTAGTTCCAAAGAAAGGAGGTATGACGGTAATAACTAACGAAAAGAATGAATTAATACCAACGAGAACCGTCACAGGTTGGAGGGTATGTATAGATTATAGACGATTAAATGAAGCAACGAGGAAAGATCACTTTCCTTTGCCCTTCACTGATCAAATGTTAGAAGGATTATCCGGTCATAAATTTTACTGTTTCTTGGATGGTTTTTCAGGTTACTTTCAAATCCCGATAGCACCCGAAGACCAAGAAAAGACAACCTTCACATGTCCCTATGGAACTTTTGCTTATCGACGCATGCCATTTGGTCTATGTAATGCCCCCGCAACCTTCCACCATTGCATGGTGGCCATCTTCCATGACATGATAGAAAAGACAATGGAAGTCTTCATGGACGACTTTTCTATCTTTGGGGATTCATATGACCAATGCCTCGATAACCTTGAACGAATGCTATCCCGATGTGAGGAAACTAACCTCGCCCTTAATTGGGAAAAATGCCATTTCATGGTAACGGAGCGAATAGTACTCAGTCACAAAATCTCAAGCGAAGGAATGGAGGTTGATCGAGCAAAAATAGACACTATTTCTCGATTACCACCCCCATCCTCCGTTAGAGCAATCAGAAGTTTCTTAGGGCATGCCGGAATTTATAGGCGGTTTATCAAGGACTTTTCTAAAATCTCAAGGCCTCTAACAAAATTACTTGAAAAAGATACCCCTTTCATCTTTAACAAGGATTGCAATCAAGCATTTCTCACCCTAAAGGAAATGCTAGTCAATGCACCTATCATGATAGCACCTGATTGGAAATTACCTTTCGAAATCATGTGTGATGCAAGTGACTTTGCAGTTGGAGCCGTCTTGGGACAAAGAAAAGAAAAGCATTTTCACCCAATCTATTATGCTAGTAAAACACTTAACGATGCACAAGAAAATTATACAACAACTGAAAAAGAATTACTAGCTGTGGTATTTGCTTTTGATAGATTTCGTTCTTGGTTTTGATATCTCTTCAAGAAACAGGATGCTAAACCACGTTTGATTCGGTGGATTCTACTCCTCCAAGAATTTGATATTGAAATCAAAGACAAAAGAGGAGCAGAAAATACCACAGCAGATCATCTTTCCGCCTAGAAGATCCAGCTTTGGAGGCAACCAGGGACGAGCAAATCAACGAAAAATTTCCAACGGAGTCCCTAGAAATGGTGGAATACAGGGAAGAACCTTGGTACGCCGACTATGCTAACTACCTAGCCAGCGGTATAGTCGCAAAAGGTTTGCCACATCATCAAAGAAAGAAATTCTTTACTGATGTAAAACACTATTTTTGGGAAGATCCTTATCTTTACAAAATGTGTGCCGACCAACTCATCCGACGGTGCGTACATGGTCGCAAAGCACGAAGAATTCTCCGCCATTGTCATGAAGGTCCATACGGAGGACATCATGGTGCCGCTAGTACCGCACGAAAGGTATTTGATTCAGGATTTTATTGGCCAACCATTTACAAAGACGCCCAAAGTCTTGTCCAGACATGTGATGCTTGCCAAAGAACAGGTAATATTTCTTCCAAAACCGAAATGCCACAAAATGGCATTCTTGTTTGTGAAATTTTTGATGTGTGGGGACTCGACTTCATGGGACCTTTCCCACCGTCAAAAGAAAACAAATATATACTTGTGGCAGTAGATTACTTGTCTAAATGGGCCGAGGCACTTCCAACAAATGATGGAAGAGTCGTGGTAAGATTTCTGAAAAAAATTATTCTCTCATTTTGGAACAGCTAAAGCGTTAATAAGTGATAGAGGTGCCCATTTTTGTAACCATCAACTTGAAAAAAATTTAACAAGATATGGGGTCTATCACAGGGTCTCAACAGCATATCACCCTCAAACAAACGGACAAGCCGAAGTGACTAATAGAGGTTTAAAACGAATACTTGAAAAAACCGTAGGGTTAAATAAAAAGGAATGGGCCGATAAATTAGATGATGTTTTATGGGCTTTTCGAACTGCTTATAAAACAACAATAGGTACAACTCCATATAAGCTCGTCTATGGAAAAAGTTGTCATTTGCCAGTAGAAATAGCTCAGAAGGCCTACTGGGCAATCAAAAATGTAAACTTAGATTTAGATTTTGCTGGTAGAAATTGATTTTGTCAATTAAATGAGTTAGACGAACTAAGGAATTATGCATACTCAAACTCTGAAATTTATAAGGAAAGAATGAAAAATGTGCACGACAAACACATAAAACCTAATGAATTTCGAGTAGGAGATCAAGTTCTATTGTTTAATTCACGACTTCGATTGTTTCCTGGTAAATTAAAGTCTAGGTGGTCAGGACCTTTTTCCGTCACCCATATTTTTCCACACGGTGCAGTAGAAATTAAATCTAGGAATGGCCTTCCATTCTAAGTCAATGGCCAACGGCTAAAACTCTATCAAGGATTCATTGAGAATGAAGAGGAAGAAATCTCGCTTCAAACGGTCGACGAATGAAAGCATCAACATCATACCTGGTAAGTTACGAACAAACGGGTTGACATCTAAATCGGTAAGTCTTCTGACCAAGTTTTTGGGAAACAAGGGCACTCACACGAGCACTAAAAAAATTTAAAACTTTGCTCGGCACGGGGCCGTGTCCGCGCAACTGTCGGGATAGAACCCCTTTTTCATAACAGTTTCTTCATTCCACACGCCCCGTTTCCCCAAAAACGCTCTGGTTCAGGCGATTTTTCTGCAGAATTTCAACGTCTCCTTGATGCGTGTGAAGTGTTATATATATTAGGTGTGTATTTTAAGCCCCTTTAACACTTATTTTTAGCCAAGTTTTAAATTTATAAAACACAATATTCCGCACTTTTGCACATATTTAAGAGATTATCTTAGTTATTGTAGTAGGCCCCTCTTTTGAAGGTGACGTTACCCTCACCCCATCTGTGTGTACTAACACTAAACACACAGATGGGCAAGTGCACCCATCGTGAGCGTAGTATAGTGTTGGTAAGATACCGAGGTCGTCCAAGGACACAAGAGCTTTTAGTACCGGTTTATCCTCAACGTCTAATCAAAATAAAAAGTTTAGAAAAATGTTTTAAACTAAGAAAAATAAAAACTAACTAAAATGCTGAAAATAAAAATAAAAACAAAAACAGATAGACAAGATGAATCACTTGGTTCCGACTCGTATCTAGTGTAACCTTTGATTATTTCCGCACTTTTGCACATATTTAAGAGATTATCTTAGTTATTGTAGTAGGCCCCTCTTTTGAAGGTGACGTTACCCTCACCCCAGTAGTTTGAGTCAGCAAGGATACAATCCTAAAAGGGTGGATTATTGGACGATAATTAATTAAGTTATTAATGCAAATTATGGTAGGCCCCTCTTTTGGAGGTGACGTTACCCTCGACTAAGTAGTCTGAGTCAGCATGGATACAGTCCTAAATAGCCGGGTTATAGTATTAATAGTAGTTAACTTATGAGGGGATCAAAGAGTTTGGACCCCCGCCATCCAATACCGTTAAGTATTGAAGGAGGTCCTACTAAATTTGACCCAGGTCCATTGCAGGACCTCTAAACGCTGAACAATGGCAAGACCTTTACCAAACCGTTCCCTTAACCCCCGACCAGGTAGCCAACATACCTCCATATAGACCGTGGAGATATGAATGGTGAAAATCTTTTATTTTATATAGACAGTAAAATAATGCCAAGACACCACGGACAAACGATAAGGAAAGATCACCTTCAACATAAGCAACTAGTTATTAAAGTCATTAATACAAAACCAAGTAAAAAGTGCAAAAGATTAGAAATAAAAAGTATTACACTAGACACTTTGTCTTCACCAAGTGATGTAAGAGACTTAGGCAAACATGGCCTTGATTGTCAAGAACTCTTACGATAAATCTTGGATCCCGAGACGACTCACACACTCTATGATGGACAATGGATGATGGTGGTGGATGATGGTGTTATGGTGGTGGTGGGTGGTGGGTGAAGTGTGAGAGAGGTGGTGTGCCAAGGGATGGTTTGAGCTTGAGCCAAGCAATTCTATTTATAGGCTGAACAAAAGCTCGGGCACGGCCCCGTGTCCAGTGGGCACGGCCCCGTGTCCGCATCTTCTCTTTCTTCATTTAATGCAGCTTTGTCTTATTAGTTGACCACGCCCCCGTGTCCGCTGAGCACGACCCCGTGTGCAGAAGAATCTTTGTACTATGAAGATTTGCCTGGATTGTGCGAATCTTATAGTTGACCACGACCCCGTGTCCGCTGAGCACGGCCCCGTGGTGGGCAATAGAAGCTTCTACCACTTTGTCTTTTCTGCTGGCACTTGGGCACGCCCCCGTGCTGGCTGAGCACGGGGCGTGTTCAGGCTTCTGATCTCTTGTTTTTCTTGGGAAGATGCTGTCGTGGGGTCGGGCATGTCACGTCTTGTCCCTTTTCTTGTATTTATGTTAGATTTTGATGTCTTTTTGCTTCTTTTGTTAATTTGAGCTCATTTAATCCAGAAAATACAAAAGGAAGACAAAAGCACACTTTTTCCAACATTAGTACTAAAAAGGGTTAGTTTTATGCCTCATTTGATGAAATTTATATGTTACATTTTGAACACATCAAATACCCCCACACTTGAATCTTTGCTTGTCCTCAAGCAAAACTCTTTAATATGTGACTATTACACTCCCAAATGGAATGGGTAGAGAAGAAGGTTTTTTTTTGGGCTTGTCGTAGAGTGTCGGGATTTCCAAGATTCTTTATTTAATTTTATTTTTATTTATTTACAATCCTATTCGTCATGATTTATTTAAAACTTTTCATAAGAGAAATTACTTATTAGGGCATAACATGCCTTTGTAAAATTCTATTTATATACAAGTTCACATACCTCACGAGGATCACTCAACACTCGGCCGAAAATGTATTTTTGTGGATCACTCGAGAGCGGCATGGAACTTACTCCTACCATAGGCTTGCCAAGCAATCAATCCTCCTCCTTTTTAACTTATATACCTTTGTAAATATCAAGAGGACTTTGTGGGTAAAGGGTTAGGCTTGGGTTAAAGGTAGGTGGTTGGGTTGGTGGTTAGTGGTTAGTAAAAAAACGAAAAGCGTAACAAGTGTCGGTTTTCGTAAGACTTTCTATTTTTCGTAACTTTTATTTTGATGAAGCTATTTATTCAAACAAAGTTATTTTTGATGAACTTGTTTGTTTATTTTATTTTGCTTCATCATCAACACAATTATTTTTTTTTTTTTTTTTTTTTTTGAAGTCATACGAAAAATCGAACTTGTTACTAAAACAAAGGGGTAAAAATGAAAAAGGTTTTGGTGGGTAAAAGGGTGTTTGGTTTGGGTTATGAAATGAAAAGGTTTAGGCTCAAAGGGGCTAACTATGGGGGATTTTGGGTAGGTGGTAAAAAAAAAAGAAAAATAATGGTGTAGAAAATAAAAGGGTTAGTCCTAATGCCTCCATCATTTACTTACTCGGGTTTAAGTTGGTAAGGACCGGGAATGTATCGTCATGGCAAGTTCTAGAGTCGTAAGAATCAAGCGGCTATTCACACAAGAAATGAAAAATGAGCAATTAGTTCTAATGATATGTAATTGTATGCTCAATAAAGGCTCAAAACTCACTTTTGTGGGAATGGGTTTTTATGTGATCAAGTATATATAATCAAATTTTAACTAAGCTTGTCATGCCTTTTCATAATTTTCTTATGTTGGTTATTTTTATCACGACGCTATCGGTTGTAAATTCGTAAAAATATAACCTTTTTGAGAACTTGAATTTCCCGAGTTAAACTTAGACAAGTAAAAAAATGAAATTTTTTGAAAAAATTTTGGGGTGATTAGCGGTTCCAATAGAGTTTTGTGTAAGGCTTGCAATTAGGACTTGCAAGATTCAAGGTTTTAGCATCCCCCCCACACTTAAATTACACATTGTCCTCAATGTGTCCCAAAAATAAGTTTTTAGGTTGATTGAATGCGTAAAAAGGTGTAAAAAGCAAAAATTTTGTGTTACTGGTTACCTGGACACGACCCCGTGTTGAGTGAACACGACCCCGTGCTCAGGTGCCAGTAACGAAGACTTACAGAAGGTAAACACGGGGGCGTGTTGAGTGAACACGACCCCGTGTCTGTCAAGGTCTGCAGAATTAAAACAAACAGCAGGTTCAGGGGAATGGGCACGGGGGCGTGTCGGCTGGGCACGGCCCCGTGTGGACAGTCTGCAAAGTTGAAAAACAGGCTTCTTTCTTCGGTTTTCCTGCCTCGTCTTTAGTAGTACTAATGCTTAGTACTTTAAGCCTCGTTTGTACCTGTTTAATCAATAAACATCCTACCATACCATAGCAAACATCCTACTTTTACCAATATTCAACACCCATGTCATAGTTAAAAGAAAAATAAATGAAGAAAAATAAAAGAAGTTAGGAAAAGTAAATTGTTCAACACTCTGGCACGCAGGCCATCAATTGTTCAAGAGTGGAAAAGGATTAACCTGGGAAACCATCAAACAACCTTCTCTTCCTCCGCTCCTCCCGCCTACTCCATAGCATCGTCATCATAACCTCCATGGCGTGCAATGTGGTCTCGTATATATCCAACATCGTCTTGGATATCGGATATGTTTCTTTCGATAGCTCCGACCCGGTGGTAGGTGTTGCTTGCCATGTTATAGGTGTTCCTGGTGCACATAAGGTTTTCCTGCAATAAATCATGCAAACTCTGAAAGTTAGGAAAACCGCCTCCCGAGGAGGATTGGCCCGGATCACCTGGGGGTTGGTATTGGAATTGATGATGTTGCGGAGCGTGGAGGACAAGTGCTTCTTGCGGGTTCCATGCATGACCTTGCATCCTTTGAAAGCTCACCGTTCCGTCTTCCGCCTCATAAATCAGGTTCATTGAGCGGCATATGTGTATATCCACCATGCCCGACCATGGGCTCCTCTCAAATGGCCTAGGTATGTGGGCGAAGTGCCTAAAGAGACGGTACACCCATCCCCCAAAGAAGATAGGGGTTGGTGCACTAGCAAGGCGGTTAAGATGCATGTTTCAAAGCATGAGGAACGGAACATCGAGCGGCCTACGGTTGTGGATGCAATGGAGGACAACCAAGTCTCTTAACCCAACGACGCCACCACTATCGTGTCTTTGACTAAGAGAGTAGCCGAGGAGCCTATGGATGTATCTGTAGAGCGGATCCCTCAACTTTGTACTCTTAGTACTACTCGGATTGTAGTACCCTTCACCAATCTGAGCCCACGCGGCTTGGCGATCGTTTTCACCTATTTCTCGCATTCCTCCAGTATTTTCCTCGTTTCCCGCATCCTCTTTCGCATACAACCCGATAATCGACCCAAATTGTGCCATAGAGATCGAATACCTCGTTCCGCCACATCGGAATGATACCCCGTCATTGTCGAACGGGTCGCACCTTGAGTTGAATGCGAAGGTGCTATAGAATTCCAACGTGCATTCATGGACGGAACGGAGTCGAGTTGTTAGGGCGACTCTGAGTGGTCCCGTGACAATGTTGTTGAAGCGGTCGATTTGATTCACCAGGGTTAGCAAGTCCGTGCATGCTTGCCTCGGGTATCCCTCTGGCCTTGTTTGAAGTATCTCGTATCGAGCTCTAGCATCGAGCTCATTGGCGTTGAATCTTGTGAACTTCCTAGCCATCTGAAAGAATACACCAAAAGTTAGCATGAAACAGAAATATTTTCGGACAAAACTGCAAACAGTGGGCTGGACACGACCCCGTGTTCAGCGGACACGGCCCCGTGTCCAGGGGTCTGTTACTCAAAAATCCCATTTTTCGACCCGGTTTCGAAAACATGAAAATTTTTGGTCCAATAGGTGCGGCTTCCCCCGAAAATGAAACCCTAAGTGCCGTTTTTCCCAAAATATCCCGTTTACCCTATCAATTTTATCTTTTTCGGTTCAAGAACAAGGGTTTGGGGTTTTTGTGAGAAATCGGGTGAATCTATGAACAATACAAGTGTATTTACTTCCCATAACACTAATCTAACTAAATGCAAACATATCTAAACAAAAATTTGAGGTTCGATCTGGATGAACATCAAGAACCCTAGATTTTTCCCCAAATTTTTGGTGTTTTAACTACATGCAAGTTACTAATCTAACTACTAAGAGTGATAGAATCATACCTTGATGTTGTTAGAGCAATAGGAGACGTTGAATTTCTGCGAAAAGTCGCCTGGAACCAGAGCTTTTTCGGGGAAACGGGGCATGTGGAATGAAGTAACTGTTTTGAAAAAAAAAGGGATTTATCCCGACTGCAGCGCGGACACGGCCCCGTGTCCAGCGGACACGGCCTCGTGCCGAGCAAAATTTTTCTTTTTTTTTTTAGTGCTCGTGTGAGTGCCCTTGTTTCCCATAAGCTTTAGTTAGAAAACTTACCGCTTTGTTTGTTGTCTCAATCGTTCGTAACTTACCAGGCATGATGTTTTATTCTTCCATCGTTTGAAGCGAGATCTCTTCTTCTTCATCCTCAATGAATCCTTGATAGAGTTTCAGCCGTTGGCCATTGACTTTAAATGAAGGCCCATTTCGAGATTTAATTTCTATAGCACCGTGTGGGAAAATATGGGTGATGGAAAAAGGTCCTGACCACCTAGACTTTAATTTACCAGGAAACAATCGAAGTCATGAATTAAACAAAAGAACTAGATCCCCTACCTGAAATTCATTAGGTTTAATGTGTTTGTCATGCAAATTTTTCATTCTTTCCTTATAAATTTCAGAGTTTGAGTATGCATAATTTCTAAGCTCGTCTAATTCATTTAATTGACAAAATCGATTTTTACCAGCAAATTCTAAATCTAAGTTTACATTTTTAATTGCCCAGTAGGCTTTGTGTGCAATTTCTACTGGCAAATGACAACTTTTTCCATAGACTAGCTTATATGGAGTTGTACCTATTGTTGTTTTATAAGCAGTTCGAAAAGCCCATAAAGCATCATCTAATTTATCTGCCCATTCCTTTTTATTTAACCCTACGGTTTTTTCGAGTATTCGTTTTAAACCTCTATTAGTCACTCCGGCTTGTCCGTTTGTTTGAGGGTGATATGCTGTTGAGACCCGGTGATAGACCCCATATCTTGTTAAAAAAATTTCGAGTTGATGGTTGCAAAAATGGGTACCTCTATCACTTATTAATGCTTTAGGTGTGCCAAAACGAGAGAATAATTTTTTCAGAAATCTTACCACGACTCTTCCATCATTTGTTGGAAGTGCCTCGGCCTCGGCCCATTTAGACAAGTAGTCTACTGCCACAAGTATATATTTGTTTCCTTTCGATGGTGGGAAAGGTCCCATAAAGTCGAGTCCCCACACATCAAAAATTTCACAAACAAGAATGCCATTTTGTGGCATCTCGTTTTTGGAAGAAATATTACCTGTTCTTTGGCAAGCATCACATGTCTTGACTAGACTCTGGGCGTCTTTGTAAATGGTTGGCCAATAAAATCCTGAATCGAATACCTTTCGTGCGGTACTAGCGGCACCATGATGCCCTCCGTATGGACCTTCATGACAATGGCGGAGAATTCTTCGTGATTCGTTACCATGTACGCATCGTCGGACGAGTTGGTCGGCACACATTTTGAAAAGATATGGATCTTCCCAAAAATAGTGTTTCACATTGGCAAATAACTTTTTTCTTTGATAATGTGACCATCCTTTTGTGACTATACCGCTAGCTAGATAGTTAGCATAGTCGGCGTACCATGGCTCTTCCTTATATTCCACCATTTCCAGGGACTCAGTTGGAAATTTTTCGTTGATTTGCTCGTCCCTGGTCGCCTCCAAAGCTGGGTCTTCTAAGCGCGAAAGATGATCTGCTGCGGTATTTTCTGCTCCTCTTTTGTCTCTGATTTCAATGTCAAATTCTTGGAGGAGTAGAATCCACCTAATCAAACGTGGTTTTGTGTCTTGCTTTTTGAAGAGATATCGAATGGCTGCATGATCTGTATAGACTATAGTTTTAGAAAGAACAAGAAAAGAACGAAATTTATCAAAAGCAAATACCACAGCTAATAATTCTTTTTCAGTTGTTGTGTAATTTTCTTGTGCATCATTAAGTGTTTTACTAGCATAATAAATTGGGTGGAAATGCTTTTCTTTTCTTTGTCCCAAGACAGCTCCAACTGCAAAGTCACTAGCATCACACATGATTTCGAAAGGAAATTTCCAATCAGGCGCTATCATGATAGGTGCATTGACTAACATCTCTTTTAAGGTTAGAAATGCTTGGTTGCAATCCTTGTCAAAGATGAAAGGGGCATCTTTTTCAAGTAATTTCGTTAGAGGCCTTGAGATTTTTGAAAAGTCTTTGATAAACCGTCTATAAACTCCGGCATGCCCTAGGAAACTTCTGATAGCTCTTACGGAGGATGGAGGTGGTAATCTAGAAATGGTATCTATTTTGGCTCGATCCACCTCCATTCCTTCGCTTGAGATCTTGTGACTGAGTACTATTCCCTCCGTTACCATGAAATGGCATTTTTCCCAATTAAGGGCGAGGTTAGTTTCCTCACATCGGGATAGCATTCGTTCAAGGTTATCGAGGCATTGGTCGTATGAATCCCCAAAGATAGAAAAGTCGTCCATGAAGACTTCCATTGTCTTTTCTATCATGTCATGGAAGATAGCTACCATGCAACGTTGGAATGTTGCTGGGGCATTGCATAGACCAAACGCCATGCGTCGATAGGCAAAAGTTCCATAGGGACATGTGAAAGTGGTCTTTTCTTGGTCTTCGGGTGCTATCGGGATTTGAAAGTAACCTGAAAAACCATCCAAGAAAAAATAAAATTTATGACCGGATAATCTTTCTAGCATTTAATCAATGAAGGGCAAAGGAAAGTGATCTTTTCTTGTTGCTTCATTTAATCGTCTATAATCTATACATACTCTCCATCCTGTGACGGTTCTCGTTGGTATTAATTCATTCTTTTCGTTAGTTATTACCGTCATACTTCCTTTCTTTGGAACTACTTGGACGGGACTCACCCAAGGACTATCGGAGATAGGGTAGATAAGTCCGGCGTCAAGTAGTTTGATGACTTCGTTTTTAACCACTTCTTGAACATTTGGATTCACTCGACGTTGTGGTTGTATGACCGATTTGTAGTCATCATTCATCAAAATTTTGTGTGTGCACATAGAAGGACTAATTCCTTTTATGTCTACAAGTTTCCAAGCTATTGCATTTTTATGTTTTTTCAAAAGACTAATTAATTTATCTTTTTCTACGCTATCTAATTTAGACGAAATAATTACAGGTAAATTACCCTCTTTGTCTAGAAAAGCATATTCCAAACCTTTTGGAAGTTCTTTGAGCTCAAGTGGTGGGTCTTTAGGAGACTCCTTATTTGGTTGCTCAATTCGATCAAGAACTTTAAAAGTTTGTTCTATGGCGACCTCTTCTTCAACAAAGTGGTCAATCTCTTCACTTGTATCGGGTGGTTCATCTTCATCTTCAATTAGGGGGTCATTATTGCCGAATGGATATTTCATTGATCGTTCGAGATCGACACTTCTTTTGAATGCCCCTAATTGAAGAGGTAGATTGTTGAACTTCCGGTTTTTCAAAGTTTCGTGTGTTTTTACAAATGGTCGTCCCAACATTAGAGGAGCGTCATCAAGGATGACAAAGTCGGTTGGGATTACCATTTGATTTGTTTGAACCAAGACATCCTCAACTATACCGATTGATTTTATTACTTTCCGATTGGATAGAAAAATGGGTATTTGAAGTGGAGAAAAATCACTAATACTTAATTTTTCGAAAATGTAGTTAGGCATTATGTTAACACAAAGATCTTTATCGATTGTGACATTACTAATAAACGAATTTTGAAAGAAACATGGAACCGGTGTAATGTTAATTTCAAATGGGTCTTCTTTTATTAGCGAAGTTTGATCATTAGTTAACTTAACACTTACCGTTTCGTCAATTTTAGTGTTAGTGTTTAACTCTTTTAAAAACTTAGCATGAGTGGGTACTAAACAATGATTTTCAAAAGAAGGTGACAAGAGATTAATTTCTTCAAAATTAGACTCTTCTTGTATTTTAACGTTGTCGGACTCACCTATTTCATTGTTTAACTCATGTGTCGGTTTTTCACTTATTTGTTCTTCCATTTTTACAATTTCAGTTATCTCTTCATTTTTTAATTCTTCTCTTGCGCGGGACTCCTCTTCCCTTGTAGGACCGATATTGTCAGTCTAATGAGACAATTGAAGCTAGAACCTACATATTATGTGGCGGAAACACATAATATGCATGAAACGAATCAGAAACAGAGTAGAAACAGAGTAGATACACTTTTAAACACTTTTCTCATTCAATATTCAGAAAATACAAGGTCAGCAGTTCGGCACCTATGACATGAACATTACCGAATGAGAACATACACAAGGGGTATTTATAATCCATGGGGTTTCGCTCATATGGTCTGACACATAAGCGAAATCTCATACAACTGATTTCGCTTATGTGTCACCATGACATAAAAGCGAAACCTCTTGAAACTTTACAAACCAAATATCAATCTAACCCCTGTAATTACATAATTAAGCACATTTAAACCCCTATACAAAATAAACTATGACTAAGACGCAGGCTCTAGACATTATGCACTAACAAACTCCCCCTTGGATATAGCCGCAGTCTTCGTCTAGTCTTCAGGGTCTTCACAATGACTTGAATTTTTCTTCACTAGGCTTAGGTTTCCTTGACAACATCTTCCTAAGCTTTTCATTATCATCAGCTCTTTTCTTTTCTTCAGCAGCTTGCCTTTGAGCAAATGTCTCCCGAAGATATCTATCTTTTTCTTCACGAGCTTTACGTTCCTTTTCAGCTTTCCTTTTGACTTTCTTCTCTAACTCCCACCAAGATGACTTCCATTTTGTTTCAGAATTAATATTCTTTTGAAAACATACATTAACAACTCTCTGAAACTGCATTGCTTGATCTCTATCCTTAGGCGAATGATGAATCTTGTTGATGAACAAGCATTCTATATCTTTTGCCGAGCAATTAACAAGCCACATTGGATCAAAGACACGAATTTCTCTAAGTTTACCTCCAGCTTGATACGAGATCACTGCTTCAG
Organism: Helianthus tuberosus; assembly: GCA_030545235.1. Classification (NCBI taxonomy): domain Eukaryota; kingdom Viridiplantae; phylum Streptophyta; class Magnoliopsida; order Asterales; family Asteraceae; genus Helianthus; species Helianthus tuberosus. Next base: position 49,929,561 of record CM060443.1, on the reverse strand, counting down.
TAGACAGACAACTATATACCCAATGTATAAATCCCTTATAGAATTCTTGTTCCATTGGAGGTACTGGTATAATCTTCATTGTCTTTGGCTTCTTGATATTAAGAATCCTTTCTACAACACCAGTATCAGGATTAACTCTTGGAATAATCTTTGGGCGATGAGGCTTCCAGAATCTGAATCCCTTAAAAGATTGAAATCTGATAAACCCCCACATTTTAATGTCATTCTTCCTCACAGGATATTCCAAAGCTTTAACCTGTGATAACTCCTCAACATCCCACCATGGGAGTGACATAAGATCAAACAGCTTTTCAAAATACTGAACACCACATTCTCTTCGGACTGCATAAGCATTTACATGTGGTAGAAAACCCCAACTAATAATATCACCAAGAGAAATACTACGATCACGTTGATAAAACTTCAACGGTCTTTTGAACTTTCTTTCATGATCAACCTTAAACCATTTCTTTTTCTCTTCTTTATCCAGATCTTTCTTTGAACCATCAGGATTAAAGTTTTTAATAACTTCAGCAAGTTTTCTTCTCAACTCATCCTGATTTTCTTTAGAGAAAAATTCCATCAGTGTAGGCAACTGAGAAGTATCTTCATGTACACTTTCATCATCTTCCCAGTCTTCAACTTCTACTCTATCATATAGATCAGCATCTTCAACATATCGATATTCATAGTCATCATAATGATCAGCATCAAACTCATTCAGCTCTCTTTCTAAATCAGAATTCATTTCTTCTTCGAAATCAAACTTGAACTCTGGATGATCTCTTCGAGTCATTTCTTTTATGATTTCCAGCGAATAGTTATGAAAATGCTCTCCTTCTTCTCTATAAGTATCCAGTCTAAGAATCAACTTTTCAGCTTGATCAACATTTTGATCATCACCATGCTCCCCCTCACTTGTTGCACTATCATGCTCAAAATTTGCATCATCTTTTAAAAAATCATCAATTGCTTCTTCAGTTGTTTTCTCAGAAATTTTCAGACCAGAAGCACCTTGATCTTGATCATCATCTCCATCATCATCATCACTACTACTTGCAGAAATCACATCATCATCTTCATCTTCTTCTTCATCTTCATTATCATCTTCTTCATTCTCTCCAGTAAGAAGATCATCAATTTCAACATCAGCATCAAAAATACCAGAAATTGCTGTAAGAGGACGAACATTCAGAATATCATCAGAAACATCAACTGGAATAATAGCTTTTTCTTCAATTTCAGGACCCTTTCCCTTATCCTTCATTTGCTTATCAATTTCAGCTTGTTTCTTAGCTTTCTCTTCATCACGAACAACTTCATTGAATTTCAACTCTAAAGTTGTACCCACTAACTTTTCCAACACTTTCTTCATCATCTTGCTTTCATGTTCATTTCTTACTTTGATTTCCTCTAACTCTTGATTTTTCAACTCATAGTACTTAAGATGTTCATCCCTATTCTTCTTTTCTTCCAGTAACTCTGCAATCTGAACTTTCATAATATCCATCTCTGCTTCATTAGATTCTATTTTCTTCAGCAAAGACTTGTTTTCAGCTTCAGTTGCCTTTACTCTCAATTCAAGAACTTTTTCACGATTTTCCATCTTCTTACACTCAGCTGCTAACTTCTTGTTTTCATCAGCTATAACATCAATTCTCTTTTCAACATGTATAATCTGTTCATCTGTTGCAAAAGTAATGTTTCCAATATCATCAAGAGAAATATTTTCAGGAATACCAGCAAAACCTTTAAATCCAGAAGATCCAGGTGTTGTTTGAATGCTAGGTTGTGAAGATGGTGGTGTTTGAATATTAATTTGTGGAGTAGAAATAGGTTCATGTGGTGGTGAGAGATGTAATGGTGAAGTTTGATGTGGTGGTGAATGAGATGGAATAGGTTCAGATGGTGGAATAGATTGACTGGTTCCTTTAGTTGTTTTCTTCTTCAAGACAATTTTTGGAATCTTGATTGTTGGACTAACAACTTGAGTCTTCTTCTGAGCAACTTTCTTTCGAGCTCCTCTCTTCTTTTTACCACTATCTGGAGTTTGAGATTCAGATACATGCTCAGGCGAAGGAACATAAGGAACATCATCATCATTTTCCTGCCTTTTTCTCTTTCTCAATAACTTCTCCTGTTCAATCGCTTCTTGAATTCTTCTTTGTTTTTCAGCTATATCAACTATTTCATCAGAAGAACTTGACGAACTCGTCGTATCTTTGTCAACGTCATCACCTTCTATATCGTCAACGACTTTCTCTTTCTCTTTCACTGATTCATCAATAACCTTTTGAAGATTTTCAACAGTTTTTGCTAATTGAGATTCCAACACATCATTATCAAACATAATATCATCATCCAGATTCACTTGAACATCTTCTGTGATGTCAACATTAACATCTTCCTCTGGTTCATCAATCAACAACGTCTTTGTACTTTTCTTTTGTTTTTGCTTCTTTTTAGGCTTTGAAGACGACCCTTCAACATTAATCACAATCGGTGTAGCTGGCCTTTGCCTTCTGCCTGTAGCTTTCACAAACCAGTTGTTCTTTGAATCTTTAAAATCAATCAAAGTCTTTAACTCATCTTGATAAGCAGCCTCTTTCCTTTCTTCTTCATTTCTCCAATGTTGATGATTTATCGGATCAGGATCAACATAGTTAGCATTACTAATGAATCCAAAGAATGAAGCTACAAATGTAGGTTCTGGATGGTTTTGATGATATCTCACAAGTTGCTTCAGAGAATCATTACTCATGTGAGTTTGAACCAGCAAATCATTATTCATGTCTCTCACAATATCTGGATACGCACGATCTATCACCATCTGAATGAAACGAGGATAAATCCAAACATTGCTCTCTGATGTAATATTCTCCACCATGTAGTGAAACACAAGATGTGAAAAATTGTACTTCTTGTTAAGCACCAAAGCAATAACCATATTCATCTGATAGTCTCTCATCGTGTCATAACTACCTTTGGTGTGGCTAAGAGCCATTAACACACAATGAATCAAAAATTTATATGGCTTTTGAAACTTAGACTTCAAATAGTTTCCAGCATTCAATGCTCCTGAATATCCCATCCTTAACATGCAACCCTTCACCATCTTCTCCGGAAACCTGATAGGCGAGTTAACTTCATCCGGAAAGTTTACTATTTCTCGAATAAGAGCTTCAGTTACAATAATCCTCTGATCCTTTCCATTAACTTGAACTATCGAAGAAATTTCTTTCAACTTATCGTCATATGTTGCATTCTCCCAGAAACGACGTATGTGAGACTTGAATACCGGTCGTTGATCAGTTAACGCCTTTTGAATTGGAAGACGACGCATGAACTCCAAGATACTATGGAATTTAGACAATTCTGTATGTTTTTCTTCATCAAAGTCACAAGCACTGTTGTGAAGCGGGTCAAAAACAGTCAAAGATCCCTGCATATACCACATATTACACAAAAATTAGACATTTAGGACAAAAATATCAAATTTCATACAAGTGTTCATATAAGCAAACCCCTATGGACACTTGGGCGAAATCATACTGATGACACAAAGGCGATACCACACATATGACACTTGGACGAAATCATCAGTTCATGTTCATTAAAACAGAATCATCCAATAAGTCATAAAAGCGAAACCTATCAATACCCTAAAAGCGATACCTATCTGTTTATGACCATAAGAACGATACCTCTAAAAATTCATCTAAAATCAAAATTGATGTTTTCAGTTTATAGATCACTTGATTCCGATTCATGGGTTATGTTTTAATTCCATTTTTGATCAAAAAAATCATCCCTAAAACTAACTTGTAATATCTGTTCAAGTTCAAACACTATCAAACATTCAAATCTGAACAATCGAAACATATAATCATGTTTATCAGTTAAATCCGATCACACAACATCATTTTTATGTTCTGATTTAATCTCTAGAACTCTAGATCTAAGTTTCAACTATGAACATGACGCCGACACATTGATTTAAGAAGAAATAGATCAAATTAAGAACAGATCTACCTTGCCCATATCAAATATACTGATAATAAACACAATCAAAGTGAAATTGGGCAGCAATTCAACTCTTAGAACAACAAGTTAGGGTTTCGTTCAGAGAGAAACCACAAAAGCGAAATGGCAGAAATGACGAATAAGCGAACCCCCTGCCTATTTATATCATAGGGGTTTCGCTCATGTGTCCTAGACATAAGAGCGGACCCATGTGTTCACAAAAACGGAATCACAAGTTCAACTTTTAAATTTTTCAATTTTTAACCTTTTCCGATCAAGTATGTTCACACCCAGTTAATCAAGTTCAAATTAATGGCCTTAACTAACTGCTTAGTCTACCAAGTCCAACTGAATGACCTTGGTTGACCGAATTATGAAGCACATCTTTTGTTTTGATTTGAAATTAGTTCAATTTAATGAACTTTTTGACTTTTAAACTTTTTCAAACTTTCAAACATTCAAACATTGTACCAAATATAACTGCATCTACAGCTTACCCAACCCTCATCTCATCCAGACATGTTCCGCAATAAGTTTTGATCTTTCAATCCCCAAAGTCAGTTGTCGAAAATAAGATGAAAGCAAAAATCTTTTTGAATTTTTTTAACAAGAATAAGCTGAAAATAAATTCAAGTAATCTGTACAAACAATATTTTTGTGAGCGTGTTAAGGGATCATATCAGCTGCCAACAAAATACAAGTACCGTTAAGCTGTTATTTCATTTTAAGCATTAAACAATTCACGTAGATTGCCGATATACTTATCCTTTTAAATTTTCACAAAACTTTCAATCTGCTCGGGATACAGAATTAGTGTTTTAGAACTTAAACATCTACATGTGTCCCACCTCAGTATATACTCCCGTATCCAGACCCCAGTATTCAATCTTACAGGTGAGTATACCTAGATGATATCTGTCATGGAATAAATTATAGTACGAGGGCCGTGAGAGCTCAGGTCGATCTTTCGATACGCAGAGAGATGACGGCTTCGACTTTTGGTGGGTCCCCTTTGGGGATCTTCTTTTTCAACAGCACATGATTAACAACTTTTGCAATTGTGTTATCATTTTTTATGCTGAGGGGAGGCTTATATTTCAAAGCAGCGTAAAGTATTCTCCGGGGACTAGGTCAGAAATTTCTTTCAGCAGAAGTCCCGGGATAATACCCCAGATATCACTAAGCATAAAGACCTAGTATCTCAGAATATGGGACCTTTCAAACAGGATTTCAGGGGTTACCTATATATCCTGGAGGTGTTCCCCACGTAAATGCAAGTAAATTTTATGTTTATATCCCAAGCTAATCTACTAATTTTGTGAAAACCTATCGGCACATCTTTAGTGAGACTGCTTAATTGCATTTTATACATTCCATTTCTTTAGCGTACTGCACCCGTTTAGCTGATGTACTATCATTTCCCTTTTATACACAAGCTCATTTTTACTTTTTCAAATGTTTTTGGTTTTTATAGATTTTATCATGTTTTTGTATTTTTCTGCAAACATTCTCCCCCTAAAAATAAAAACATATTTTTGTGTTTTTGTTTTTAACGAAAAGCAGAAAACAAACTGTACAAAATAAAATGACAACTTGACAAAGGTTCATATCAAATCTCCACCCAAACCAGCTTCACATTCTTCCACCCTCCCAGACTGCAGATTTTTCAACCCATTAAGTTTCAAAAGATAATAAAATCTTTTCTTGTCAAATGGTTTTGTGTAAAAATCGGCCTTCTGTTCATCGGTGTGTACATATTCAATCCTGATTAATTTCTTTTCATAACAATCTCGAATGAAATGATGACGGATTTCAATATGTTTTGTTTTAGAATGATGAACTGGATTTTTGGTTATGTTTATCGCTGCTTCGTTGTCCACATATATCGGTGTGTCTAAGAATTGCAAACCGAAGTCGCGCATTTGCTGTTGGATCCAGAGGATCTGTGAACAACAGCTGGAAGCTGAAACGTATTCAGCTTCGCATGTCGAAAGCGCCACTGCGGTTTGTTTCTTACACTGCCAGGTAACGAGTCGAGTTCCGAAGAACTGACACCCAGCAGTGGTGGACTTAGCATTCTGCGTACAGCTACCGAAATCAGAATCTGCAAACCCAGACAAAGTAAAATCACCCCCTTTAGGATACCACAAGCCGGTGCTTGGGCAGCCTTTCAAATACCGTAGAATTCGTTTGACGATGGTTAGATGAGATTGCTTCGGGTTTGACTGATATCTCGCACATAGACATGTAGGATACATGATATCGGGCCGAGAAGCTGTGAGATACATCAATGATCCTATGATTGATCGATACAATGTTTCGTCCATCTTGACTCCATTCTCATCAGGACATATTCCATGGTTTTGAGCAAGAGGTGTTGATGCAGGACTACACTCAGTCATATCGAACTTGTCGAGAACATCCTTCACATATTTTGACTGATGTATGAAAATCCCGTCAGATAGTTGTTCCACTTGCAAACCCAAGAAAAATTTCATTTCGCCCATGGAGCTCATCTCAAACTTCTTTTTCATCACGACCTCAAATTCTTTACACAGCTCTTCATTTGTTGATCCGAAAATGATATCATCCACGTAAATCTGCACAATTAACAAATGGTTTTCTTTTTCTTTAATAAACAACGTACTATCTACTGTACCTCGTGTGAACCCGTTGTCCAGGAGGTAAGACGAGAGCGTTTCGTACCAGGCTCTCGGGGCCTGGTGAAGTCCGTATAACGCCTTATCCAGTAGAAATACCTTGTCCTTGTGCTTCGGATTTGTGAAACCAGGAGGTTGACCAACATACACTTCCTCACTGATCTTGCCGTAAAGAAACGCTGATTTCACGTCAAGCTGATACACTTTGAAATCCTTCCATGAAGCAAATGCTAAAAATATCCTAATAGCTTCCAATCTTGCAACTGGAGCATAAACTTCATCGTAATCAATCCCTTCTTGTTGGCTAAATCCTTGTACAACCAATCTTGCCTTGTTTCTGACTACGACTCCTCTATCATCCCTTTTACATTTGAATACCCACTTTGTTTTGATCAACTTTTGGTTTGGTGGCAAATCTACAAGTTTCCAGACGCCCAATTTCTCAAATTGTTGCAATTCCTCCTGCATAGCATTAACCCAACTCTCCTCTGTCAATGCTTCTCGATACGTCTTTGGCTCAATCTGTGAAATAAAACATTTAAAAGAAACATCTTTTTGAATGTCAGCAATCGAAGAATAGAAACAAGTAAGAGCTTGATCAATTTGATGTCTAGTTTTGACACCACTTTGTAGATCGCCAATAATTTGTTCAGATGGATGGTAAGATAAAGTCCTCGGCATTGCAGTATCAGGCACATCAACTTCCGATTCCAAACTAGTTATATCAAGATCAACGGCTTGATCTTCAACTTCATTTGGATCCTCGTCAAAAGTCGGAGTGGGTTCCGCTTCTGAGTCGTCAGATTCATCGAAGGATTGAACTGTTTCCTCTGGTGGTTCGTGAGTTGTTCCACTTGGTCCTGCTTCATCATCGTGAGAACCCTCAGTGGGTTGAGGAACTTCTAGCGGTCTAGAAATTGGCTCTTCAGATACACCTTGCTGATAAAGATACATTAGAGCAATTTCCTCCTCACTCGGCTCAGACGGTAAATGAAACGACTCCCAGAGTTTATCATAATCAAATAGGAATCTTTGACCGGGAAGTTGTGGCGATGAAGTGTGCTTCTGACAATCTACATGTAGAACTTGTATCACCTTCCCCAAACATGGTACAAACACCCTTTTCAATGGGCTGGCATATCCAACAAAGAATCCTTCATTTGACTTCGCACCAAACTTTCCATCTGCATCAATAAACGTACACGGAGAGCCGAAAGGTTCCAAGAACTCAAGATTCGGCTTGTAACGATGCAGCAACTCAAAACATGTCTTTACATGCTTCTTGACAGTAAGAACTCTGTTCAAAGTATAACAAGCTGCCGACACTGCTTCACTCCAAAAGAAAATAGGAAGCTTTGAATCCGCCAACATGGTACGTGCAGTTTCAATCAGGGTCCTATTCTTTCGTTCAGCTACGCCATTTTGCTGTGGTGTATACGGCGCACTGAATTCATGAAGAATTCCATTTTCATTGCAAAATTCGTACATTCTGTTGTTCTTGAATTCGGTTCCATTGTCGCTCCTAATTCTTCGGATTGGCAACTTGTATACAGTCTCCATCTTCTTGAAAAGTATCATCAAAGACTCAAATGTTTGATCTTTCCGTTCTAAGCACACAACCCAAGAAAATCTTGAATAATCATCTGTAACCACCAAGCAATACAAATCCCTGCTGATGCTCTTAACATTGACAGGCCCGAAGAGATCCATGTGCAATCTCTCAAGAGGTAACCTGATTGAGTTCGCGATCTTCAATGGATGTGATTTGCGCACCTGTTTACCTTTCTTACAAGCAATACAATCGTCATTCAAATGAAAATTCTTAAAATTCACACCTTCAACTAAATCATTATGAACCAGAAAATTCATTTTTCGAACATGTATGTGGCCCATCTTTCGATGCCACATTATAGAATCTTTTTCTGTAGCTTTGTTTTTAGACACAAAACACTGTTTCTGATGAGATGTTGGCGTTGCTGTGCTCATATCAAGATAATAGAGATCATTTTCCCGAGGTGCACGCAACAACACCATCTCATCAGGGATTTTAAACCCTGGTTTCAACACAACACATTCAGTTTTAGTAAAATGTACACTGAAATCTTTATCACAAATCTGTGAAATACTGAGTAGATTGTTTGTCAACTCCACTATGTAGTTTACTTTTTCGAATGATATCACACCATTTGTCAAAGTTCCTTGACCAACAATTCTTCCACCTTGACTTCCAGCAAATCCTACATGACCTCCATTGATGGATTTTACATCATAGAGCAAAGCAAGCGTCCCAGTCATGTGCCTTGATGCACCACTATCCATAATCCATTTTGATAAAATTGACTTGGGCAGCCCCTGCAATCATCATAACAAATTCATTCAAACAATGAACTCCATGACTTTTTGACTTCTGAAACACTTCCAAACTCTACATCACACTTTTCATCAATCTTGGGAAAGTCAAATGTGACATTTGGAACAACAGATTCTACTTTTGATTTTACCATATTTTCTTTAATAGGAGGAAACTCTGCAAGAAACTTATCAAGCTCAGATTCAAATTCTTGTTTATCATTAGCACCCACTTTTGATGCATAAAATTCCTTTGTTCCTTTAACCTTTTTGTCAACCATTTTTCCAAAAATATTTTGAACAGTAGGATTAAAAACTTTTGAATCAAACTTTAACTCTTTCTCCATTTTCTTTACCTCAACTGATTGTGACTTGATTTCAACAACTTTTGTTTCATTTTTCAAAATGTTTTCAATCTTTTTCTCCTCAACCGATGGTTTTGATTTTACAACCCAAACTTGATTTTCAAAAGTTTTCGTTTTTGGATAAATCTTTGAAGTCATTTGGGATTTTGAAGATTCACCAATCTCAAATGTTGATTTCAACTTATCTTCTGACTTCAATGATTCACCCCTTTTCAAAATTCTAATTGATGAAACCATTGGCTTTTTACCCTTTGTGTTAACAGGTGACTTAGATTGATAATTTTTAACAAATGGTTTAATGACAGGTTTTTCAAAAACTTTCTTGCATTGTTTTGCCATATGTCCAATTTCATTGCAGCGATAGCAAACTCTTTTGTCATATTCAACAAAAGTTGATTTGAACGACTCTTCTTTCAGTTTCTTCGCTGTATTGAAATCGTCAACTGCTTTTTGACTAAAAATGTATTCCTTTTCTTCATCAACACTTGGACCAACAACAAAAACATCATTCATTTTATCTTTTGGCTTAACAACCTTCTTAGCCAACCTTTTTTCAAAACCAATTCCTTTGTTTTTAAAGTTGTTACCCTTTTTCTTGTTATCATTACCTTTCCATTTCTTTTTGCTCAAGTTGTTAGAACATGAAGTAACAAATGATTTTTTAGGTTTTGAAAAAAATTCTTTGTTATTGACCTCATCAATGTTCATTTCAACCAATTTGAAAACTTTTTCAACATTCTCAATTTTCACATTCTGAAGAGGATACTCAAAATCGGAATAAAGTTTGTCTGTTCCAATCATAGTATATACTACCATAATCGAATCATCATTCGCACTCTTGTCCGATTTCGGTATAAACCGTTCAAAAAAATTACTCTCATCTTCAGAATCAGTAACGCCTTTCTCAGATTGTGACTTCTCAGAGTTATCAATCTCTTCATCTAACACCTGATCAACAACAGTTTTGATAACTTGTGATTCGTTGTCAGTGTCGGATGCAGAGAATGTAACATCAATGCTTTCAGGCAGATCATCCTCAAATGATCTCAATTTGAGATTCAAAGCAGCTTCCACCCCATCTGGATATTTCTGTGTGTAATGATTCCACATAGGGGGTGGAACACTGTTAAAGACTGGTGTTTCATCAGGTTGTTTTGGGACAATCTGTTCAATCACATATGAAGATGCTATATAACTCATCAACTTCTTATCAATTCTATCATTTTCAATTTTTGTTAACTCCAATTCTCTTTTTAATGAAGCAATGGTGTCCAAATGAAAATTGACTTCCACTTGTTTATCAAAAAGTGTAGCTTTTGCTAATTTTGTGGCTTTGTCATTTTCAATACTTTCTTCTTGAATCATTTTAATTGATCTTACCAGTGTATCATATGCCTCTTTGACTTGCCCGAGATCAAAATTAATCATATCAGCTTGGTATTTCAATTCCTGATACTTAGTGTCTTTTTCAAGACACTTCGTGCATGGTTCTAAACACCGTTTGCACGTTGTTTCAGGAATTGAAACAACCTTTTCAACAACTTGCTCTACACAATTATTTTTACCGACATTGTTTGACTCAGACTCAAACATTTTCTCAGATTTGACCTCCTCACTTTTAGACTCCTCGACAGACTCCTTTTGTACTGACTCGGTTTCGACAGACTCTGGTTTAACAGATTCTGTGTCTACCTCTTTCAGTTTCGCCATTAGAGCTTTGTCAGCTATGTCTTTCAATACTTCTTCAGTCATCTCTTTCGACACATCTATCAACTCTTCAACGACTTCTTTCTTTTCTTCAAACCTTGAACATGATCCAGTCTTTGGTTCTTCAAAGTAATCTGCAAAAGATTCAGAAATATTAGGAGGTAATATAGATTTCATTAATTTTCCCAAAACCTTCTGCTCTGACTGATGATGATACACTTCAGCAGCTATTTCTTCAACATCAATCACATTCTTAGTAGAAATCTCTTCAACAACTACAGACACATCTTCAGTAGTTATCTCTACTTCAGAAACCTTCTCAGATATCTCAACAACTTCTACCATCATAGCTTGCTCATCACTACCGGGGATATACTTATCCCAGCTGAAACCTGCAGCAACCTTTTCATCATCTTGATTCACAATCATCGCCTTTTCTGGTTTATTCTCAATTTGTGGCCTTTGAACAATTTGCTGTTGATTTGGTCGATGATAGATTGCTTGTTTATAGTAGTCGTTGGTGAACGGGTTTTGATGATTGTTTACTTCACGATTTGGACATTCTCTCTTGAAATGACCACGTTCTTTACACTTGAAGCACGTAACTTTCGATTTGTCAAACCCTAACTTCTGATCAGGACCTGAGAGACTATTTCTGCCTGTGATCTCCATAAATCGTTGTGCTCTTCTAACCAAACTTGCCATGCCCCATTTTATATCGATCAACTCAAGCTCTTCCGGGTCAATCTGGTCATAATCCTCTTTGGTCATATCAGGATTACCAATCCTACCCGCCACTAATCCTTCATACGCCTCTAGAACGGAAGCAAGTACTGCAATGTGTTGTCTCGCGGCATTTTCAGTAATTTCATTTCCATTCTTAATATTTACCGCAATGTTGCACTGCACCCCAGAAACATAAGCCTGATTGTTTGAATTTGTAGAGCTTTGAGGTGAAGATTGCTCTTGAGCTTTGAAATTTGGATCATAGTTCACAAATGGTGAAGACTTGTTTGATTGTGAAGTGTTTGTGGAACTACTCGGATTTGTATCAGCACTAAAACCTGTCTGTATTTTTGGACTTTGACTTGTTGTTACAGGAATATTTCCTTTGTAATACAGAGATATGTCTTGCTGCACATTTGATGAATTCATTTGTTTGATCTTTGATAGTTCCAATTCATGTGCTTCAATTTTCTCAATGAAGACACTCAGATTCATATCAGCAAAACTTGTTTTGTTCTTTAACACCATCAAATATGTTCCCCACTCATCATAAGGTAATGCGTCTGCTAATTTGTCGATCCACTCTTCATTAGTCTTGGTTATCTTTAATCTACCCATCTCCAAAACCAAATGGCAGTATCGTTCAATCAATTGCTTTGTGGTTTCCCCTTTCAATCCCGTGAAAATGTCAAACTGCTTGTTTATCAATGCCTTTTTACTTTTCATCATTTCTCCACTTCCTTCAAACTTTAACAACAATCTATCCCAAATTGATTTTGAATTATCTTCGTGTTGTAACAGTACCAAGATATCCTCCTTGATTGCTTGTTGAAGTATGCTCATCATTTTCTTTTCAGCCTTAAAGTCTGCTTGTTCTGTTTGAGTTAAACTTCCAATTCCTTTCGCATGACCCATAGCATCTACAGGAGGTACATATTGTGTAATAATCTTCAACCAGCTTTCAAAATGGTTAGCTTGAACCCATGTTCTAAATCTTCCTGCCCAACTCGAATATTCGTCAATGTTCATGAGTTTAGGAGGCTTTTGCATTGTTCCCAATTCGTTCTCCATGTTGACGTTTTGTATAACACTACCCGAAGATTGTCCTGCTACGAAACCACTACCAGCAAACAGATTGTAGAAATCTTGGTTTTCCATTTTAGTGACAAAACTTGTGAAAATGTTTAACTTTTTTTAGAAAACAGATTGGTTTTGTGAAAAACTTTCAACACTGACTGAGTTTCTAACACACGTACACGTACACAATGGATTTATCGCTCAAACTTTGAAAAAACAGTGACACAAGAGCGAAATCACTTGCACCAGTGACACAAGAGCGAAATCAGGTTTTGACCTTAAGAGCGAAACCTATGTGACCACTAGAGCGATACCCTAGATTGTCATATGAGCGAAATCTGATTTTACCACAAAAGCGAAACCATGGTTTTGTCACAAGAGCGAAATCACTAATTGATCACAAAAGCGAAATCAGTAAGTGACACTTGAGCGAAATCTCTCTGTGATATGCCACAAAAGCGAAACCTGGTTTCGAGCTGTTTTAGGTCATTTTTAGGTTGATTTTAAGTCTGATTTTTTCAAGGGTTTGTTAACTACTAGTTTTACACCTTATATTGAAAAATCAGTCCATTTTGTCCGTGGCAAGATCCTGAAACTCAAAAAGTGTATGAAAATAGATTCGATTCTTGGTAACTAGCTTACAACTGGCTCTGATACCAATTGTAGGACCGATATTGTCAGTCTAATGAGACAATTGAAGCTAGAACCTACATATTATGTGGCGGAAACACATAATATGCATGAAACGAATCAGAAACAGAGTAGAAACAGAGTAGATACACTTTTAAACACTTTTCTCATTCAATATTCAGAAAATACAAGGTCAGCAGTTCGGCACCTATGACATGAACATTACCGAATGAGAACATACACAAGGGGTATTTATAATCCATGGGGTTTCGCTCATATGGTCTGACACATAAGCGAAATCTCATACAACTGATTTCGCTTATGTGTCACCATGACATAAAAGCGAAACCTCTTGAAACTTTACAAACCAAATATCAATCTAACCCCTGTAATTACATAATTAAGCACATTTAAACCCCTATACAAAATAAACTATGACTAAGACGCAGGCTCTAGACATTATGCACTAACATCCCTTGCACGAGATTCTCTTATACAACGATCGATAACTCTAATGTGTTCTAATATCCTATCGGTTACTTCGGTTATAGAAAAAGAATCGGAATTTTCTAAGCTTGAAACCGGTTGTTCGACCCTTTGTTCCTCATAATACCCATATGAAGTAGATGGTTCGCACCATTGTTCTTCATTGTAAGCATATGATGGATAAGGTTCGTAATTTTGTTCTTCATAATACTCATATGAGGTGGGTTGTTCATGCCATGGTTCCTCATAATAAGCATACGAAGGTGGTGGCTCATATCTTGGCTCCTCAAAGTATGAGTATGAAGGCTCATACCTTGGTTCGTCAAAATATGAGTATAAGGGAGGAGGTTCATACCTTTGGTCTTCATAGGATGTGTATGAAGTTGGTGGCTCGTACCTGGGCTCCTCATAGTATGTGTATGAATTGGATGGTTGATATGAATGATTATTTTGAACCGAGCGTGAGTTACGACAGTTAGTGCAATAATTACCCCTATAATCATCCTCCTCATAGGTGTAGTTGTAACCTCCTGAGTATTGATCCATAAGAATCACTCAGCAGACCACAACCAAGTCTCGAGATCAGAAAACAAAAATAAAAAAGGAAACAGAGGCTGGACACGGCCCCGTGTTCAGTGAACACGGCCCCATGTTCAGGAACTGTATCTGGGCGTTTTAATTAAATCTACTGATCTAGTTGAGCACGGGGCATGTTCAGCGAGCACGGCCCGTGTTCAACCTACTGTTACTGGGTGTTTTTGTGAAAATGTGCAGCACGGCCCCGTGTTCAGTGAACACGGCCCCGTGTACAGGCTACTGTAAATGCAAAACTAAACTAAAATGCAGAAAATGTGCGCGCGTTTTTTAAAAAGGTTTTGAAAAACTGATTAGGCCGTCGATTTTAAGCTTTCTTAAAATCCTTGTGTCCCCGGCAGCGGCGCCAAAAACTTGATGCGTGTGAAGTGTTATATATATTAGGTGTATATTTTAAGCCCCTTTAACACTTATTTTTAGCCAAGTTTTAAATTTATAAAACACGATATTCTACTAACACTAAACACACATATGGGCAAGTGCACCCATCGTGAGCGTAGTATAGTGTTGGTAAGATACCGAGGTCGTCCAAGGACACAAGAGCTTTTAGTACCGGTTTATCCTCAACGTCTAATCAAAATAAAAAGTTTAGAAAAATGTTTTAAACTAAGAAAAATAAAAATAAAAACAGATAGACAAGATGAATCACTTGGTTCCGACTCGTAACTAGTGTAACCTTTGATTATTTCCGCACTTTTGCACATATTTAAGAGATTATCTTAGTTATTGTAGTAGGCCCCTCTTTTGAAGGTGACGTTACCCTCACCCTAGTAGTTTGAATCAGCAAGGATACAATCCTAAAAGGGTGGATTATTGGAAGATAATTAATTAAGTTATTAATGCAAATTATGGTAGGCCCCTCTTTTGGAGGTGACGTTACCCTCGACTAAGTAGTCTGAGTCAGCAGGGATACAGTCCTAAATAGCTGGGTTATAGTATTAATAGTAGTTAACTTATGAGGGGATCAAAGAGTTTGGACCCCCGCCATCCAATACCGTTAAGTATTGAAGGAGGTCCTACTAAATTTGACCCAGGTCCATTGCAGGACCTCTAAACGCTAAACAATGGCAAGACCTTTACCAAACCGTTCCCTTAACCCCCGACCAGGTAGCCAACATACCTCCATATAGACCGTGGAGATATGAATGGTGAAAATCTTTTATTTTATATAGACAGTAAAATAATGCCAAGACACCACGGACAAACGATAAGGAAAGATCACCTTCAACATAAGCAACTAGTTATTAAAGTCATTAATACAAAACCAAGTAAAAAGTGCAAAAGATTAGAAATAAAAAGTATTACACTAGACACTTTGTCTTCACCAAGTGATGTAAGAGACTTAGGCAAACATGGCCTTGATTGTCAAGAACTCTTACGATCAATCTTGGATCCCGAGACGACTCACACACTCTATGATGGACAATGGATGATGGTGGTGGATGATGATGTTATGGTGGTGGTGGGTGGTGGGTGAAGTGTGAGAGAGGTGGTGTGCCAAGGGATGGTTTGAGCTTGAGCCAAGCACTTCTATTTATAGGCTGAACAGAAGCTCGGGCACGGCCCCGTGTCCAGTGGGCACGGCCCCGTGTCCACATCTTCTCTTTCTTCATTTAATGCAGCTTTGTCTTATTAGTTGACCACGCCCCCGTGTCCGCTGAGCACGACCCCGTGTGCAGAAGAATCTTTGTACTATGAAGATTTGCCTGGATTGTGCGAATCTTATAGTTGACCACGACCCCGTGTCCGCTGAGCACGGCCCCGTGGTGGGCAATAGAAGCTTCTACCACTTTGTCTTTTCTGCTGGCACTTGGGCACGCCCCCGTGCTGGCTGAGCACGGGGCGTGTTCAAGCTTCTGATCTCTTGTTTTACTTGGGAAGATGCTGTCGTGGGGTCGGGCATGTCACGTCTTGTCCCTTTTCTTGTATTTATGTTAGATTTTGATGTCGTTTTGCTTCTTTTGTTAATTTGAGCTCATTTAATCCTGAAAATACAAAAGGAAGACAAAAGCACACTTTTTCCAACATTAGTACTAAAAAAGGGTTAGTTTTATGCCTCATTTGACGAAATTTATATGTTACATTTTGAACACATCACTCCTCTACTTCTAACAACATCAAGGTATGATTCTAACATCATTAGCAGTTAGATTAAGCATTTGCATGTAGTTAAAACATCAAAAATTTGGGGAAAAATCTAGGGTTCTTGAACTTCATCCGGATCGAACCTCAAATTTTTGCAT
The DNA here is from genome assembly GCA_030545235.1 of Helianthus tuberosus. Taxonomy (NCBI): domain Eukaryota; kingdom Viridiplantae; phylum Streptophyta; class Magnoliopsida; order Asterales; family Asteraceae; genus Helianthus; species Helianthus tuberosus. The sequence goes on along the minus strand of CM060443.1, from coordinate 49,912,701 downwards.
AAATCTGTTAGCATTAGTTTAGATTCATGTTATAGGAAGTAAATCCACTTGTATTGTTCAAAGATTTGCCCGATTTCTCACAAAACCACAAACCCTTATTTTTTAACCGAAAAAGATAAAATTGAAGGGGTAAACGGTTTGTTTTGGGAAAAACGGCACTTGGGGCTTCATTTTCGGGGAAAACCGCCCCTACTGGACCAAAAATTTTCAAGTTTTCGGGACCGGGTCGAAAAATGTGATTTTTGGTAAATAGACGCCTGGACACGGGGCCGTGCCCGCTGAGCACGGGGGCGTGTCCAGCTGTTTTCTGATAAACATGGGGTGTGTTCGCTGAACATGGGGTCGTGTTCTGCCTACTGTTTGTAGTTTTCTCCGAAAATTTCAATGTTTCATGCTAATTGTTTGGTGTGTCCTTTCAGATGTCGAAGAAATTCACACGGTTCAATGTAAATGAGTTAGATGCTAGGGCAAGATACGATGTGCTTCGAACCAGACTGGAAGAATACCCAAGACAAGTGTGCATGGATCTTTTAGCAATGGTGAACCAACTTGACCGGTTTAACAACCTAGTCACAGGCCCACTAAGAGTGGCCCTAACCACTCGACTTCGTTCAGTCCATGAGTACAATCTGGAATTCTATAGCACATTCGTGTTCAATTCAAGGTGCGAACCCTTTGATGAGGATGGGGTAGAGTTTCGATATGGGGGGACTAGGTATTCGATTTCGATGGCACAATTTGGGTCGATAGTTGGGCTGTATGCGGAGGAAGATGCGGGTAATGAAGAGAACACCGGAGGGTTACGTGAATTATCAGAAAACGAACACCAAGCTGCATGGGCTCAAATAGGAGAAGGGCACTACAACCCAAGCAGCACTAAGTTGAGGGACCCTCTCTACCACTACATCCATAGGGTCCTCGCTTACTCTCTTAGCCAAAGGCATGATAGCGGAGGCGTTGTAGGGTTAAGAGATCTGGTGGTCCTTCATTGCATTCACAACCGCAGAAACCTCGATGTTATGTACCTCCTGCTCCGTAACATGCATTAGAACCGGCTTGCTACTCCACCAACCCCTATCTTCTTCGGGGGGGTGGATATACCGTCTCTTCAAGCACTTCGTGAACATGCCTGGGTCTTTCCAAAAGAGCCCATGGTCGGGAAGAGTGGATGTACACATCTGCCACTCCATGAACTTGATTTATGAAGCCGAAGACGGGACGGTTAGCTTCCAAAGAGTCCAGGGGCATGCATGGAACCCACAAGAGGCACTCGTCCTTCACGCTCCACAGTTTCAACAACCTCCTCAGTACCAGTACCAGTACCAGTACCAGCCCCATGGTGATCCGGGCCAATCCTCCTCACAAGGAGGCGGATTTCCTAACTTCCAAAGTTTACATGACTTATTGCAGGAAAAACTCATGTGCAACAGGAACACCTATAACATGGCGAGCAACACGTAGACACGGGTTGGAGCGATTGAGAGAAACATCTCTGACATTCAGGATGACATTGGGAACATCCGGGAGTACATGGCGGGGCACGGAGGAGGAGGTGATGATGAAGACGAGGACATGGACTAGGCGGGAGGAGTAGAGGTAGGAGCAGCTGGTTGGTGATCCCACAGGTTAACCCCCTTTTCTTATGAACAATTTCCGACCTGCGTGCCGTGTGTTGAACAATTTACTTTCCTTTAACTCTTTTATTTTTTTTCATTTTATTTTCTTTTTAACATTGTGATGTGGATGTTTTGAACTATTGTAATTTAGGATGCTTGTTATGGTTTGGTGTAGTGTTTATTGATAAAACAGGTACATACGAGGCTTAGAGCACTAAACATTAGTGCTACTAAAGCCGGGACTGGAAAAACAAAGCCAGAAACTTGTTTTTCACCTTTGCAGCCTGTCTACACGGGGTCGTGTCCAGCCAACATGCCCCCGTGCCCATTGCCCCAGACCTGCTGTTTGTTAAAATTCTGCAGAATTTTGCTAGACACGGGACCGTGCTCAGCCGACACGCCCCCATGGCCATTGTACTTGTTGAACTATCCAAGATTTGCATATATGGGAGTTGAACACGACCCGTGTTCATGGGACACGGCCCTATGTCTCTTGTTTGCTTCTATTTGACTTCTTCTTCCTGGAATCTTGGGTGGGGCACGGCCCTGATGTGTGCAAAATGCAACATATAAATTACATCAAATGTGGCATAAAACTAGCCCTTTTTTAGTACTAATATTGGAAAAAGTATGTTTTTGTCTTCCTTTTGTATTTTCAGGATTAAATGAGCTCAAATAAACAAAAGAAGCAAAAAGGCAGCTAAATCTAACATAAATACAAGAAAAGGAACAAACGTGGCATGCCCGACCCCCCGACAGCATCTCCCCAAGCAAAAACAAGAGAACAGAAGGCTGAACACACCCCATGCTCAGTGAACACGGGGGCGTGCCCAAGTGTCAGCAGAAAAGACAAAGTTGTAGAAGCTTCTATCGCCCACCACGGGGGCGTGCCCAGTGGACACGGGGCCGTGGTTAACTCTAAGATTCGCAGAATCTGGGGAAATCTTGATAGTACAGATACGCTTCTGCACATGGGGTCGTGCCCAACGGACACGGGGGCGTGGTCAACTAATGCAGATAAGCTGCAATTAATGAAGAAAGAGAAGGAAGGTGGACACGGGGCCGTGCCCAATGGACACGGGGCCGTGCCCGAGCGTCTGTTCAGGCTATAAATAGGGGTGCTTGGTTCATTTGCAAACCATCCCTTGGCACACCACCTCTCTCACACTTCACCCACCACCCACCACCATCACAACACCATCATCCATCATCCATCATAGAGTGTGTGAGTCGTCTCGGGATCCAAGATTGATCGTAAGAGTTCTTGACAACCAAAGGCCATGTTTGTCTAAGTCTCTTACATCACTTAGTGAAGACAAGTGTCTAGTGTAATACTTTTTATTTTTAATCTTTTCGCACTTTTTATTTGGTTATGTATTAATGACTTTAATAACTAGTTTCTTATATTGAAGGTGATTCTTCCTTATCGTTTGTCCGTGGTGTCTTGGCATTATTTTACTGTCTATATAAAATAAAATATTTTCACCATTCATATCTCCACGGTCTATATGGAGATATGTTGGCTACCTAGTCGGGGGTTAAGGGAACGGTTTGGTAAGAGTCTTGCCTTGTTCAGTGTATAGATCCTGCAAGGACCTGGGTCAAATTTAGTAGGACCTCCTTCAATACCCACCGGTATTGGATGGCGGGGGTCCAAACTCTTTGATCCCCTCATATGTAAGCTACTGTTAAAACTTTAACCCGGCTACTTAGGACTGTATCCCTGCTGACTCAGACTACTTAGCCGAGGGTAACGTCACCTTCAAAAGAGGGGCCTACCATAATATGCATTAATAACTTAATTAATTATCTTTCAATAATCCGACCCTTTAGGACTGTATCCTTGCTGACTCAAACTACTGGGTTGAGGGTAACGTCACCTTCAAAAGAGGGGCCTACTACAATAACTAAGATAATCTCTTAAAAAGTGCAAAAGTGCGGAAATAATCAAAGGTTACACTATACACGAGTCTGATCCAAGTGATTCATCTTGTCTATCTGTTTTTATTTTTATTTTTCAGCATTTTGGTTAGTTTTTATTTTTCTAGTTTAAAACATTTTTCTAACTTTTGATTTCATTAGACGTTGAGGATAAACCGGTACTAAAAGCTCTTGTGTCCTTGGACGACCTTGGTATCTTACCAACACTATACTACGCTCACGATAGGTGCACTTGCCCATATGTGTGTTTAGTGTTAGTAAATATCGTGTTTTATAAATTTAAAACTTGGCTAAAAAGTGTAAAAGGGCTTAAAATATACATTAAAAACCTATCACACTCGACACGCATCAGCCCCATTCCCGGCAGGCACGGCACATGCTTGTCTTTTGATTTGTTGTTTTTGGCCTTGGGGTGAAGCTCGGAGGGTTGGTATATTGTATCAACTTCCCTTCTTTTGTATTCATACTGGTTTTTGTCGTTAGTTTGTTTCTTTTGTACATTTAAACTCTTTTAATCCTGAAAATCAAAAATATACAAAGAAACACATTTTTTCCGACATTAGTACGAAAAAAAGGTTTTTTTAATTTCTTATTTGATATAATTTATATGTTGCATTTGACGCATATCAGTAATATAGTGTTTAGAACCGGTTTTTTACCATTTAAACCCTCCTAATTTAGTATAAGCAGATGTTGAATGTTTATGTCTGATTACACAACTTCTGTAACTCTCAAACGCTGAAACTATTTCATCACAACCAAACATGCCAAAAGATTCGATACAAATTCTAATTCCAGTTCTATTGACAACTCCTAAAAAAATTCTACGACCAAATGGCCCCTTATTGTTTCTTATAAATATGATATTTACGTAATTATGGATCATATACTCAAAACTAGTTAATAGAAATGGTACATGTTAAACACAGTAAGGTCAAATAAGATAAGTATAGAATGTATAATTTTATTACTAGAAGCCCCACACGATCAATGGCGGACATACACCCAGCCCAAGCCCAAGCCCAGCCCAAGGTGGGTGGACGCACCCCCGGGAAAAAAATTAGTGGTATTATCCGTCGAAAATTCCATCCGCACTCCTTAGAATTTTTCGTCCGCACTCCTTGAAAAATTTGTCCGCACCTCATAGGTAAAAAATCTTAGCAATTTATATTAATTTTTTTTCGTAAGCTCTGATTTAAAAAAAATACTAATTTAATTATATAACTTATAAGTTATAACCATTCACCCACTTAACCATTATAACCTTAATCCAATTAACCTTTAGCCCAATAAGTGTTACCAAAGCCCAATCTACATTAGATTTAAGTTTTAAACAATTCGCCAACTTGGATGGTTTGTCAAGTTTTGTAAGGTTAATGGTTTCAACAAATATTCACGTAAATTTTACATTGGTATATCGGTTATTGAAGGATGTTCTCGTATTACCCGTCGCAACCGCAATCGTTGAAAGATGTTTTTCGGCAATAAAGAATGTGAAGACCGACTCGCGTAATCGGATTGGCGATGAGAATTTAAGTGATAGTTGTATATATTATATAGTAAAAGATTTGCTTAAGAAAGTAGCTTTAGATGATATTTTGAATAGATTTCAAAAAAGGAAAACCTGTAAGGCGACATTTTAATTATGTTTGTAACAAGGTTTGACGTATTTTTGATGATTATATAAATTTAGTTTGATTTTCTTTTGTTTTACATGACCCGGCCCGATATGAACCGAATTTTTTATTTATATACCTAGGGGCTAAAAATTTTAAAAATGTTCCGCACCCCATTGAAAAAATTCCTGGATTCGCCACCAATGGCGAACATACACCCAACCCAAGGTGGGCAGGCGCACCCCCGGGAAAAAAAAATTTAGTGGTATTATCCGTCGAAAATTCCATCCGCGCTACTTAGAATTTTTCGTCTGCACCCCTTGAAAAATTCGTCCGCACCCCTTTCTAATTTTCGTCCTCACCCCTTAGGTAAAAAAATCTTAGCAAGTTATATTAATTTTTTTTTTCATAAACTCTTATTTAAAAAAATACTACTTCAATTATATAACTTAGAAGTTATAACCATTCAACCACTTAACCCTTATAATCTTAACCCAATTAACCTTTAGCCCAATAAGTGTTACTCAAGCCCAATCTACGTTAGATTTATTTTTTAAACAATTCGGCAACTTGGATGGTTTATCAAGTCTTGTAAGGTTAATGGTTTCAACAAATATTCACGTAAATTTTACATTGGTATATCGGTTATTGAAGGTTGTTCTCGTATTACCCGTTGCAACCGCAACTGTTGAAAGATGTTTTTCGGCAATGAAGAATGTGAAGACCGACTTGCGTAATCGGATTGGCGATGAGAATTTAAGTTATAATTGTATATGTATATGGTGAAAGACTTGCTTAAGAAAGTAGCTTTACATTATATTTTGAATAGATTTCAAAAAATGAAAACATATAGGGCGACGTTTTAGTTATGTTTGTAACAAGTTTTGACATATTTTTGATGATTATATAAATTTAGTTTGATTTTCTTTTGTTTTACATGACCCGGCCCGATATGAACCGATGTTTTTATTTATATACCTAGGGGCTAAAATTTTTAAAAATGTTCCGCACCCTTATGAAAAAATTTCTGGATCCACCATTCCACACGATATGTTAAGCTTTTCAAGGTCTTTAATTTTATTACTAGCAGCCCCCTCACGATGTGATAATGGGTACAAACACTCCAGATTACGATCTAACTTTTTAGGTCTTTAATCACTTTAACGCATGTTAAGCTTATCCCTAAAAAGAAATTAATTGTAGATTTTGTATTTTTAGTATGGAAGTGTACTGTGTATAGCAGAACAAAATTGACTTTATGTCACACATTATAGCTTTTATCGTAGAAAACTGAAAAAGGAAAGGAGGATGATCGTGGTGGTGATAAATTCGACTTTGACTATATATAGGACTAGACTCAGGCAAAACAAGCTTATTTATTTCATTTTGGGTTTATATTGGTATTTTAAATTTAGGGGTGTCTTATTCCCACATGGTTAAATCTTATTTTCATATGGTTTTCACTCTATCTCTCTCTCTAAATCTATCTATGTATATATAGAGAGAGATAGAGTTGAGGGTGTGGGAATATTAACACCCTAAATTTAAGAATGGGTTAAGATAGAACAAACAAAATTAGTCACTAGGTTAGAATAGGTTATAGAGTGTTGGATAAAAAAAGTGTAGGTCAGTATGGGTATGAGATAAAACCCAAGCGGGTCAGGATGAGTATGAGATATTCTCCCGTTGTTCTTTGTTTAAAAATAATAAAAATTTTAAAAATAATAAAAAAGTCAAATATCTAAAAAATAAAATAAAAATCTGAAAAATTCTAAAAAAATCAAAAAATTCAAAAAAACCCAAAAAATTCTAAAAAATCAAAAAAATTCTAAAAAATCCAAAAAATACTAAAAAATCTAAAAATCCAAAAAAGTATAAAAAATCAAAAAAATTCTAAAAAATAAAAATTAACAAAAAAACTAAAAAATCAAAAACTTCTAAAAAATCAAAGAAATTCTAAAAAATCCAAAAAAAATTAAAAAAATCCAAAAAATTATAAAAAATAAAAAATCCAAAAAACTATAAATAATAAAAAATAAAAAAAATCTAAATATCCAAAAAAATTCTAAAAATCCAAAAAATTCTAAAAAAACCCAAAAAAATCTAAAAAAAATTCTAAAATATCTAAAAAAATAAAAAAATCTAAAAAATAAACAAAATTCTAAAAAATCAAAAAAATAATAAATATTCCAAAAAATTCTAAATTTTTATTTTCTTATTTTTTAGAGTTTCTTTGATTTTTTAGAATTTTATGATTTCTTAGAGTTTTTTTTATTTTTTTAATTTTTAGAAATTTTTGATTTTTTTATAATTTTTTTGATTTTTTATTTTTTTGATTTTTTAGAGGGTTTTTTATTTTTTAGAATTTTTTGGATTTTTTTGGATTTTTAAAATTTGGCCAATTGGATTTTAACACCTTTAACTTTGAAGAGTTGGCCGATAACACCCGCAACTAACACTTTGATCTGTGACACCCCAAACTTTTAATTTTGTTTGTCATTTCACCACTCAGTTAAATCTTTACTAACTGGGTTTGTTTCTTACCCTACATGGCGCTGACTTGATGAGGTGGACATGATTGTGTGGCGAATGACGTGTCACTAACCTTCATCTCTTCTTTATAACACTGTGGAACCCTAATTTCCTCATAAGTTCAATAACTCAGTGATAACCCTATCTACGGTGGCGCACTTGACGGAATCAAGCAGCGACAACAACCGCATATTCTCACCGTGCACCGATGCAACCGTAGAAAAGTCCGGAGGTTTCACTCTCGAAATCGCTTTTGGGTCGAGATCTGCGTTTTTCTTCAACAAATTTGTTCAGTTATCACCGTGTGATCGGAGGCTCTCTCTGTCTTCTGCGAACTCACAGCTCTCGGTTTTTCGCCGGTAATTTCAGTAAGCTATTCGCCGGTAATTCAAGTAGCTCTCGGTTTTTCGCCGGTAATTCCAGTAGCTCTTCTGCGAAATCTGTTCAGGTAGATGAGATCTCTCTCCTCACCGTCAATTCCAGTAGCTTTTCGCCGGTAATTTCTCATCAGTAGTTAGTATTTGTGCGTTTAATGATGAGATTCCGGTGGTGTGAAGACACGGTAAACCTAACGAGAACGGATAACTCGTTTTCGGTTGTTTAGATTTGTCATATGGACACTTGCTATGTGAAATAGTTTAATCGAGTAGATAGTCATAGGAGTTCAGTATGATAGATGGGAAGTTATTGAACATCACTCATGTCTCTCATTGAAGTCTCGTTAGATCTGTTTTTCGATATATGATCTCTGGTGCTATAAAGAGGAGATGAAGGTTTGGGACACGGAGTTTAGGTCTCTGCCTCCGAACGGTGGCGTTTGGTGATGGTTTAGTGTCGATTAGAAGGTTTAATTTGCAGTTGATGCTGAGGTCGATTCAGGAGTTCAGATGAAGTTAACTTGGTGAATAACGTGAATTTGTGAGTTAATTAGGTTGTTAAGAGGTGGTGTTGTAATTTAGGGTTTGTAAGTTAGTATAGGATTGGGATGTATGTTTGTTGGATGAATTGGGAGATGAGTTTTATACCCATGAATGTGCCACATCTACAAAAATAGTCCACGTAGGATGCCACCTAGGATTGAAAACTAACTCAGTTACTGATTTTTTAACTGAGTGGTGAAATGACAAACAAAATTAAAAGTTTGGGGTGTCACAGATCAAAGTGTTAGTTGCGGGTGTTATCGGCCAACTCTTCAAAGTTAAAGGTGTTAAAATCCAATTGGCCTTAAAATTTTTATGATTTTTTAATTTTTTATAATTGTTTTGATTTTTTAGAATTTTTTATTTTTATAATTTTTTTGAACTTTTTGAATTTTTAGAAATTTTTTGAATTTTTAGAGTTTTTAGAATTTTTTTGATTTTCTAGATTTTTTTTATTTTTTTGATTTTTTGATTTTTTGATTTTTTATGTATTTTTTATTTTTTATATTTTTTTTTAAAATACCCATTCTGAACTATACACATACTAACCCAAACCTATCTTGACCCATTACCTATCGAACCATTTTTTTAAAATATCCATCCTGACCTATATTTATTCTAACCCAAACCCACCTTAACCAATTACCCAAACTCATCCACCTTGCCCACTTTACCACCACTATATAGGACAATGGTGGTGGTGTTAAACCGATGAAGGAGAACGACAAAGTTAGAAATAAAGTGAAATGGAAAAGGGTTGAGCAGGTTAAAAGAAACAGAGAGATGGATGAGTGATTAGGGTTTGGAATTGGGGGAAATATGTTATATATATATTATATATAGGGAGAGGATCATGAGAAAACTATATATAAATAAGAAAACCAAAAAACTAACCAAAAAAGCACTAAAAAGGAGGGGGAGACTTTTAATGAAGGAGGAGTAAAATTGGAAAAAAAATATATATAACTTTTCAAACATTTCCCATTTCTCCATACGTTATCATTTTAAAACAAAAATGGCACCATAAGATCACAAATTTTTGTATCTTTCATTCAAGTATATTCGAGCATATTTTTTATGACATAAAAAAAGATTTATGGTGTCGTCTTGTTTTCAATGCTATTATTATAATAGTGCACATGTGCAATATAACATGTACTACAATTGCATTACATGCTTAAAATTAGCTTTTTGAGTCTAGTTTAGCTTTTAGGGTTAATTTTTTTGGAGGTTTAGGATTAGGTTTTTGGGTGGGGGGGGGGGGGGGTTTAGGTTTTTGAGGGGTGGGGTGGGGGGTTTAAGTTTTTTTCGGGTTTATGTTTAGGGTTTAGTTTTAGGTTTTCGGGTGGGTGGGGGTGGGGGGTTTAGGTTTTTTTTTTTTTTTTTTGGGGGGGGGGGGGGGGGTGGGGGGTTTAGGTTTTTGGGGGGTGGGGGGATTTAGGTTTTTTTCGGGTTTATGTTTAGGGTTTAGTTTTAGGTTTTCGGGAGGGTGGGGGTGGGGGGAGTTTAGGTTTTTGGGGGGTGGGGGGGTTAGGCTTTTGGTGGGAGGGTGAATTTAGGTTTTTGGGGGGTGGGGGGTTTAGGTTTTTGGGGGGTGTCGGTGGGGGGTGGGTTAAGTGGTTTAAGCTTTATGTATTAGTGCACGTGTGCAGTACAACAAAAAAAAAGTTTTTTTTCTTTTTTGTTTTTTTGAAATTTTTTTTCCATACATAAAAAGTAGTGATTTTTATAAAAAAAAAAATTGTAAAAAAAATTTTTGGTATGTTTTTAGGCTTTTTTGGTTAGTTTTTTGGTTATCTCATTTAAACTAGTTTTCTCATGATCCATCCCCTACATTATATATATGTAGGGGATGAATCATGAGAAAACTAGTTTAAATGAGATAACCAAAAAACTAACCAAAAAAGCCTAAAAAAAAACCTAAAAACATACCAATTTTTTTTTTACAAATTTTTATAGAAAATCGCTACTTTTTATGTATAATTTTTTTTTTTTTTGTTGTACTGCACATGTGCACTAATACATAAAGTTTAAACCACTTAACCCACCCCCACCGACACCCCCCCCAAAAACCTAAACCCCCCACCCCCACCCCCCAAAAACCTAAATTCACCCCCCCCACCCCCCAAAAACCTAAACCCCCCGCCCCCACCCTCCCGAAAACCTAAAACTAAACCCTAAACATAAACCCGAAAAAAGCCTAACCCCCCCACCCCCACCCCCCAAAAACCTAAACCCCCCTCCCCCTCACACCCAAAAACCTAATCCTAATCCTAATCCTAAACCTCCAAAAAAACTAACCTTAAAAGCTAAACTAGACTCAAAAAGCTAATTTTAAGCATGTAATGCAATTGTAGTACATGCTATATTGCACATGTGCACTACTATAATAATAGTATTGAAAACAAGACGACATCATAAATCTTTTTTATGGCATAAAAAATATGCTCGAATATACTTGAATGAAAGATACAAAAATTTGTGATCTTATGGTGCTATTTTTGTTTTAAAATGATAACGTATGGAGAAATGGAAAATGTTTGAAAAGTTGTATATATTTTTTTTTCCAATTTTACCCCTCCTTCATTAAAAGTCCCCCCCCCCCCCTCATTAAAAGTCTCCCCCTCCTTTTTAGTGGTTTTTATTTAGTTTTCTAGTTTTCTAGTTTTCTCATTTATATCTAGTTTTCTCATGATCCTCTCCCTATATATGTATATGTATATGTATATGTATATGTATATGTATATCTAGTTTTCTCATGATCATCTCTCTATATATGTATATGTATTTTTTATATTTTTTATTAGGAAAATTTTAAATAAAAGCATGAAATGACCATGATACCCTTAAGTGAATGGATTTAACTTAAATTTTTAACATGGTTAGTGTTAAAGGACGAAAGGTGTAATGAGTTTTCTAAATAAAGGATTGTGACTGTAATTATTAAAGTTAAAAGTCATCCATTGCAACCCGCTACAAACATAAATGACGAAAAGTGTAATTTACCCTAGATTTTATGTAGTTTATTTAAAGAATTTAATGTGGTTTGTTATGCATTCAACAAAGGTTTATTTCCGAATTGAATGTGTACGGGTTTATTTCCGAATTGAATGTGTATTGGTTTGATTTGAAAATTTTTTATTGATGTATATAAGCTTGATTTGTACAGGTTTGGTGTATATAAGTTCGATGCGTATTTCTGAAAAACCTTTTTACTTTGCAAATGTTTATAAGACGTTAAAAAATCGGGAGCTAATTTAGGTGGGGAATAAAAAAGCACGAGTCAAATCCTAGGCATCTCAGTCGAGATATCCCATCTGTCATATCTTGATTTGTCGTTTTTGATACGCCTAATTTAGCACAGGTTGAAAGTCAAATTTTATTTTGTTTTTTTCTTAATTTTGATTTTGTTAATATCGTCGTTTAACATGTATATTTTGATGATTTTCCTTAATTTTTGTATTTTAAATGTCTTTGTGAACATAGATAATATATATTTATACATTATCCTCTACTTTAGTTATATAATTATGGTCACTGATATAAAAAATAAATATATATTCTTAATTTTCATTAAAAAATCGCTCTAGGTTAATTTAAATATATTAACTGTAATTAATTTATAAAAATTGCACAAAATTGAACTTGTCTAAAATGCACTTATATGTGACTCTTTTCCTAAATGATAACCCATTAGCCTTTTCACTTGGTCAAAATTTGGAAAAGTTACATTTGACATTTTTGTAAAATTGTTTTTTAACCATCTTGTTTTGATCACTTAAAAATTTAACAAGTTATTATTTTGAAAAAAAAAATCATTAAGTCATGTTTTCTAGGAAAATAAGAAAATATGTAAACGACTCCCAAACACTCAGATCATACGGTGTGGAACGTAGTTTTTGACGTGGAGGCCTCAACCACACCCACACATCGGTCCGAGGGTGGCGTGATAGTGAGAGCGAGGGTTTCTTCACCGGCGTGGAGGGCAAAAAGTTGGTGACGTGACAATGTTTCATTGGTGGGTGAATCTAGGGTTAGTTTTGATTGGTTAATTGGTTACTATTTGTTTATTTTATTTTATTTTATTTTCAAAATGTCCACTTACACGCCCCTCCCATCTCATGTTTTTCTTTTACCACGTCTGCTTGCTGATGTGGCTGTTACATGATACTTAATGTCCCCTATTTATGTCATCCCACACCGTATAATCTCATTATGACAGAAGAATTGAAGGGGTATGGCCCCGAAAACCTCGTGCAGGTACATTGGACCATACCACAACATCACCACAATAAACATTCTTTCAAGAGAACCCCGCGCGGTTGCGCAACGGTTCCAAAGAAGAAAACCTAAGAGAAAGCAGTCTTCAACATCCGCGCGCCAAGATAGAACTAATAACACATCCTTGCGCGGGCTCATGCAAAGGAATAGTTAAGTTGGGAACAAAACCCTAAAACATCCATGCGCAATTACAACCCAGGCTTAAATAGAAAGAGACCTTTCTATTATAACAGAATTAACATGAGGTTGAGGCATAGAGGATTACAGCTGTAAACCTTCTAGAAGGCCCTATCGTGCACAACCATTCGGTTATAACTGAATGGTGACGTGGCATCATCCTAAACGCTCATCAGGGTCACAATGATGATACTAACTTGGAGAAAGATCCACACACATTCACTTTCCATGTGGCACCTCCCCAGCCGTTGATCTCGCCCACGATCCGTGTGCTTAAACGTCAGGATGGTGACTAACGGCAGAAAGAGTAACTGCTTACGGAAGATGCTTTCCGTTATCTCCTCCGTCAACAAACTTTCCCGCCCAAATACGGTTATAAATAAGACGACTCAGGTATAATCTCTTAAGTTACACTAACTTCACTTTCACTATTACTTATTCTTCTTCATTGAGACCTGTACTTATTCTCACGCCGGAGGGTGGTCACGGAGAGAACCCCATTCTCCCTGTGGCGAGTCTAACGGTTGTTCGTTTTGCAGTTATCATTTAGAGAAGAAGCTCAGCCAAACCTCGAATCAAACGAGAGGACTAACCTTTTTATGCAGAACTAAACCCCTGGTCCGATTGATTCCGGTCATTCGAACCACTGTTTCTTCATTGGCGCCTACCGATTCTTCAATTCTCATTCTCATCTTCTCGTTGTGATTCATTTCTTTCCAATCTCTGTTTTCCAAGGCAGAGACCCCGTCAAATCATCCATCAGGACCTCGACCGATGAATTTTACTCATGATCCTCGTGTCGAGGGGATTGTGGAAGAAGCTTCTGACGATAACAAGGTCTAGCACAATGTTAATCATCTAAACGATCCTGTTACACCAAGAGCACAACCCGAGATTCCGATAAGTTCAATCTTACCTCCTGGTGAAACTCCCATCTCATGGTACGTCAGATCTCAGGGTGCATTAAACGCAGTATACGCACAACCCTGTGACTCAGTCACGGAGATCTGCATCTCATGTACGGGCACCGTCTTCACCACGTGCATCACACTATGACACATCATCGCGAATGCCTGTAGACGACACAAAAGTCTATTCCAGATCTCCTACTAGATACGAATCTACTCACTCTGAGACTCGACGAAGATATTACCGTGATGAACCATATTCTCATAGAAGACAGTCAGTCCATTCTCGGTTGGGCCCGCGTTCTTACCAGAAGCGGGACACCCAAACCGACGAATACGACAAAACATATCAGGAAGGTGATTACACAAGCGTGTTCAGTCGGCTGCAGCGGGACCATGCAAACTATAAACCCCGCGCGGTTTATAACCCGGATGCAGAGCATGATTACAACCTAATCTACCGCCCGGCAGAAGCAGCTGAGAACTCGAAATTTGTCAGTGAAATCGCTCTAGCTCCGCTCGAAAGGGCGAAACTACCATCAAACGTCGGAAAATTCAATGGGATGTCAGATCCAGACGACCATTTCCGTGTATTTACCAGCGCAGGCGTGGTAGGGGGTTGGACATTGCCTATGTGGTGTCACTTATTCGTCCAAACCTTGACAGGTGCAGCACGGTTATGGTTCGCCAACTTACCGGTAGGGAAGTTAACGTCATGGGTGGATTTAAAAGAGAAGTTCCTAGTCCATTTCAGCTAGCAACGCAGGTCCGTCAGAGACACCGCCGATGTAATGAACATCTGGAGGCGGGATGATGAAAGTCTGGAAGACTTCATAACGAGATACAACAAGGAGGTGTTAGAAATTGGTGACGTACATGAACATCTGATACGAGCACAATTCAAATACGCCGTGCGTTGTGACGACATGATTAAATTTCTATCAAGAACAGAGGGTTTACCCAAAAGTTGGGAAAAACTGATGGCCGCAGCCAAGGTTTACGCTCAAACCGAGCGTAACCTAAGCTCCAACAGACCACCGCCACCACACAACCGTCCGCATGACATGAGTGGGAATAGCGGTAAGAAATTTAAGAAGAACTGGAGAGACTCGGCCTCAGGCGCGTATTCGTCCGACGACGCTCGTGTAACAATTAACAAATTAGCAGCGCATAAAGAAGCAAAGTAGGAGAACGGTGAACGGCAATGGACTCCTCTCACAAAAACACCGGCGGAGGTACTCAGCACCGAAGATTACCAATTTAAATCTCCTCCTGTCACACCCCGACCCGCAGCAGAAATAGGTGACCAGGGCATGATTGGGTTGATCCAAAGCTTATGACTTGCTATTACGTGTTTTAAATATTCATTAATCTAAACTGAATGGTTCACATAATAAACAATCCAAATAAACAATTACATATGATACATATAACAATTAAATTCCACTAAGCTAATTCGTTTCTTGTTAACTAAGGCCCATCCTATGTCCAATCTTCTCTTCGTACATGCTCACCTGTATCATGTGTAAAAATGGTTTTTGGGTCAAGAAAAGTTGGCGAATGAACCTTATTGTTATTGGAAAAATAATATGTTTAAGTTTGATTTATTGTGAAAACGTGCGTTAACCAATGTAAGTAAATATGATGTATGTCATATATCATAACTCATTACACAATCTCAAACAATAAACAAACCAGCTGAAATGATTCAATAAATGCGTGCATGTTGCACGGTATTATGGTGTGCGAATGAATGAATGTATGTTGCACGGTATTATGGTATGCTGCAAGGTCTAAGCTCAATCAAACGAAGCTGACCTCGTATGGTTGGCAACGTCAAGTTCCGCTCATAGGTAATGGGGAACAGACAAGCCTATGATGATGTGATATCCAAAATGTATGAAATGCACCAAGTGATAAACAAACAAAAAACACATAACATAACCTCAAACAATAAACAAACCAAATATAATGATTCATATGAATGTATGCTTGTTGCACGGTATTGTGGTGTGCTGCAAGGTCTAAGCTCAATCAAACGGAGCTGACCTCGTATGAGTGGCAACGTCAAGTTCCGCCCATAGGTAATGGGGAACCGACGAGCCTTTGATGATGTGATGTCCAAAATGAATGAAATGCACCAACATGATAAACAACCAAACAACACATAACATAGATACTCCACATAATGGTAATTGCACAGAATTGAACTTGTAAAATGCAATAAAAACATTACAACACATGATACACCCCAAAAACATATAAATAAATAAAAAAGGGAGTTGTAAGATTCACTCACAGTGGTTGCGTATGCGATTCCGTGTAAAATAACGCACGAGTAAAAGTTAAGAAACCGAATGAACGGGAGCAAGTATCCTAGATATGGAATACCACACCAGAGACGATTTAATTATTAAAATTTCTCATTATTACTATTTAGTGTAAAAATAATAATAATAATAATAATAATAATAATAATAATAATAATAAATTGTTAATTATTTACATATTATTAAGTTTAAAGGTTAAATTATAAAAGTAAATGAATTAGAAATAAAATAAAGGAAACTGTTAACTATTTTATAAATATCCTGGTTACGGGTCATCTTCTTTATTCAATATAAACAGCCGACTGGACATGCATAAGAACAAAAGTCCAGTAACATGTGAATTCTATATATACCGAAACGGAAAGTGAATGCTCGATGTCTTCCTTTGGTTTTCATTTTGTTTAAACAAGTCATACTATGATCATCTTCTTTATAATAAAACCACTGCTAACATGTTTTATATACATAATTTCTTTTCAAAACTTTCAAGTTACTTCCTTTGTGCTTAAATGGAGGTTATGAGGAATGTTAAATACAATTCACAAGGAAGATTAACAGGGATAAGATTTATACCGAACAGCGTCGACGGGAATAGGCAACGCATACCGAAACGAAGCGAGGTGGTCGTCTTCTACGTCTTATCCAATCAAGCGCCCAAACAAAATGAGTCAAGCCGAGTCCCGTCAAAACTCCGAATATCACCGGCGACGTTGCGAGTTCTCCGGCACGATCTCCTTAACTCCGGCGATGTGCAAGTATGGTTTTGTGTTTCGTGAGAAAAGATGAGATCGATGGGTGTGCGGATGTCGTTTAAATAGAGTTTCACATGTCTCGCAAAGTATGGAAATGAACTTTTGGTTAAGTTCTTCAACTCACCAATCTATGACACAGGACTATTCGTATGCAAAAGTAAATTAAGTCCCAATTAATTATCCTAAGAAACAACTTTGTAACTATGGCCTCTGAGCCCTATCCAAAATCAATGCAAAGTTTGTTATATTATTTTTGTGTTTATTACAAAGTGCATGCAATTCCTTTTGGTAAGCGCAAAAACACTATGTTAACCTGGACACAAGTCTCATGAACGGTCGGCGATCACACATATCGCGCAAGGCCCAGCCTTACGTTAACACATGAGCCTTATACCGCCTTTATTCGCCTTACCTAATCAAAGAAATTGTACTCTTGCAAGATATTGTAATTCAAACATATATTATAACAGTTACTGGCACACCGCGCGCCTTAAAGCTATTTACATGCACGGCAGTGCATCGACAAAGTTACTTGCACCATAGCGCATTAACAAACAGGGATCCACATCCCAAACCTATTCTAACTACCAATTATTCATACAACCACAAAAAATACAAAGAAAACCTACTCTAGGTCTTCATCATCTTCATCATGGTGAGTACATTCCGCGTATCCTTGGGCATACCCATCATTGCGCGCAGTAGTCAGCAAGTGCGCAACCATTTGATTTAGCTCATTCGGGTTAAGGACAGTGTTGGCAACCTGCGCAAAACAACAAATCAGAAGATGAGCAACTATACCAAAATATCACAAGAAAATAACACACTTACACTTATGATCCCGCGATGCTTCATCTAGAGCATGGCATTCTTCAACGGATCAATCTGACTCTCCGCCGTCACTCAGGCAGTTTCAGAACTTTCCAACTTCTCTTCGGTTTCATTAAGACGGCGGGAAGCCTCAATTTTTTCAGACCGCTCAAGCTCCAAGTCTTCTTTGGCAGACTCAAGATCCGCCTTAATTTGTTCCTGCTCAGATAATAAAGAGGTGAGTTTGTCTATCTCCTTATCCTTAAGGGCAAGGGTGGTGCAAGTTCGTACCTCTCTCTGTTCACTCCTCTCTCAATGAGAGCGCGCTTCATCACGCGCCGCTTCAGCTCTTTCTTGCTTCAACTTCTCAATATCCGCATCTTGTTTCTTCAGTCTCTCAACTTCAGCCTTGAGATTATTGATGACATTGCGAAGACCCATTTTTTCGTTATTATCCTTCTCACATATCTCCCTCCAACGTTTGCGCTCCTCAGAAAGGAGAGCAGCTTCAGCCTCTACTTTTCTTTTCCAACCAGCAACAGACCACTCTTCAGTTTTTTGGTCACTCTCAAACTTGGCCCGATCAGCTTCCAATTTAGCCCTCAACAGGGCAGCTCGGGCCTCATCTTCAGCTTCTTTCTTCTTGGACGCCTCAAAAGCAGCCCATTCCTTGTGCATACTACGCCACTCACGCACTATACGATGCGTAGTGGACGCATAGGTAGCAGCTTCTTCAAGATAAGCATGATAAGTCTGCTCGTGAGGACGTTCCTCTTGAAATTTGATCTCCCCATGAGGAAAGGTTCCTTACAACCAGTCATGACACACACGCTAGTCAGAAAAAGTATCACCTTTTTTCAATTTCCACACTGGCGCATGAATCTCATCCGCCTTTTTCTCCGAGTAACACCTGTAATAATAATCCCCAGGAGTTTCATCCGGGCGGATAGGAGAATTTTCATCAACTTGAGCAAAAAAAGCCTTGGTCACCAGCTGGGCTTCTTTCAGCATTTACCGGCGCGGAAGTCGTGGAAGAGGCAGGGATAGTTATCACTGGTCTTCAGGAACTGACTTCCCTTTCTCCGGATCATGCGCCACGACTTCAGGAGACTTAGGACGAGTAGCATCAACATCTGCATTCTCCAGATCCACAACCTTCTCTAATTCAACATCAGCAGACTTTTCTACTTCAGGATTATCCGCCTTAGCAATCTTCTCTGCCTCATCTCTAACGACTTTAGAACCTTCTAGTTGTTCACTGATCGGCTCACGAGGTGGTGAGGGTGGGAGGTCCTCATTAACAACAGATGATGGCTCCGCGCGAGCAACTGGAGCTGCCTTTTCTGAAAGAGCAAAGTGCATATTAACATTTACTACGCAGAAAAAACAAAATGAAGAAGACACTCACCTGGAGGAGGTTTTGCAATAAAGGCATCCAAGTTGCCTCGCTTGCTAATTTTTCTCCTTGGTATATTCTTAGCAGGCTGTGCCTCAGCCTCAATTTCAACCTGCTTCCTCTTCCTTGTCTTCATCTTCACCAAGGGTTCGGGACTTGACTCTAAGTCATTTGGATCTTAAGGATTTGAGGCAGGGATATATCAGTGGTATCCCAAGGCTCCGCCTTCGGTTTCTTCACAACTACAGGCGCAAGACCTTCCAATGAATCAGACACCACTACATAGTCACACCAGGAGTCAGAGGAATGGCGCGTACCTTTCTTCTCTCCTTTGACATTTTTGACTTTTGACGATTGGGCTTTCGCCACGTCAGTCTTTTTTAGCGCAATGTTAACAGCTGGAACACGCGTTTTCTTCTCAGGGCCTATGCCCAGGTTAGTCAACTCACCTACTTGAAAAAACAAAATATTGCAATATTACCCCACGTGCAAAGACAGCAAAGAGTAATATTGCAATATCAATCACAACCAGAAATACACTTACCAGCACCAGCCGGAGGTTGCGCAAACAGATCTTCATCCCGCGGCAGGGCAAAATTCTTGACTATCTGTATGTACCAACGTTCCTCATCAGCCCTCTTTGGAACAGTGACAATCTTTCCATGTTCCCTCTTATATGCAACAACATACAAAGAGACAACTGCAGGAGGGAAAACAGGCACAAACTCAACAAAAAAAAGAGGAGAAAAAGTAAGAAAATCCCAAATCTTACTGTTATCGCCCTCCATGTATACCGGCTTATCTTCCCGTTCCATCCGTCAGTAAAGACTCATACCAGCAGCAACTAGGGCCCTCTCCGGAAGCTCAATCGACGGAACGTCCTTCAAATCCTGGTACCAAGTCTCCGAGAGAGGAGTCTGTATGGTCTCTGGCACAATATCTTCTTTGCCCCTAAAAGTCATCTTCATCGGAATCACTCCGGCTCTAATGAAGAAAAATTTTGGTTTCCACTCATGAAAGGACTTTGGGGGGTTCAACAAAATCTTCTTTGCCGAAGCACGTTGGGCAAAGGAATAAAAACCCTGAGAACAATGCATTTGATACAATACTCAAAAACGATTAACCGTCGGTTCAATATACATCGACCGATAAAGGAATTCGAAATGGCGAATCCAAACCATTCCGATGGGATGCATTTGAGAAATATGGAACTTGTAGAATGAAAGGATTTCAAGAAGAAACCTCGTCACCGGTAATCGGAAGTTCCCTTCAGCAAAATAATCCCAGAACAAGGTAATGTACCCGGCCGGAGCATTTTTGCCGTCGTTTGACCCTCATCAGGGTATCGAGCACCCCAACTGCCAGGGAACCTAAAATTTTGAACCATACTGCCGAACGTTTCTCGGGACCAATTCAAGGGTGGAAGACTGGCAGACATCTCTTTAGAAGAATCTTCGTGATGTTCTCCGGTAGACATAAAGGAAAAATTTGCAGAGAATAGTGAGGAAGACGAAAGAAAATCAAGAGCAAACAATAAAAAATGAGGCACTAAAAAGAGGTTTATATACTCACCACCATAAATGCCCTAGAAAACCGTAATAGGCCCTTTTTCGGAAAAACACGGTTATCGAAGTGTCACGGCCCCAGCCCCGGTTTGACCAGGTCAGGAGCCGCGGGACAGGAACCCGTGGTATTTGATTAATGCGACAACGGAAGTATTTTAAACAGCATCTTTTAAAACTTGAAATACCCGATTATTTTATTTCATAATTCGGGATAAACCCCATAATTTACAATAGAGGAATTTTACTAGGAAATTCCCTGATTTATTAAAACATGTTTATTTATTTTAACTGAGCCACCTCTTCAAGCTTGTTAGTGCTCCGTAGCACGTTTTCCTTGATTTACAGCAGGTCGCCTGAAACATGTTTTAAAAATATTTTGTCAGCGGGGAAATACTGGTGAATCATTCATTTTGACAAAATGACACGTAGTTATAATTTACAGCATAAGAGCGATTACAATGGCTTTTATCTTATTTTTATCTGGCGCCTTGTCACCCGTGTGACGATGGTCATACCACTATTGGGTCCCACCCCAAGTAGTGACGTTTATCACGGTGACGATTTATTAGCCTAACCCGTGAGAAATTAGTAATGTGCACAATACCCCACTAGCCAGTTATTAAGATAACCACGACTTAATCCCTGTAATTATAACATTTGAAAATAGAGTATTGTAAATTACTTTTGATAAAAGAGAATGACTCGCATTGCAGATTTATATGGTCAGAGCTTTAGCCTACTGATTAGCCTTTTAACCTAAATTTAAACAACATGCACACGAACTAGGTCAGTAACTAATACATCATTTACGATAACTCACGAGATTAAACTCTCACAACGAATGACAAAGTGCGATACTTAAACATCCATCGAATTTACGACGAATGACAAAGCATAAACCCTAATGTGGGCAGCACTTAAACATCCATTGGATAGTTTCAATCGATCGGACATTGAATCGTAGCAGCGATCGAGTTAATACCCGGTATCGGAGCAGCGCCTCGCTATCTAAATTGAAAATTCGACTTCTGGAGAGTATATTTTCGTTTTTGTGATGTGATTTCGACACCAGAGGATAGCTCCTATGACAAGCTATTTATAGCTGAAATTAGAGGTTCACGCGGCCCGCGTGAACCTTAGCTCGAGCTTTACGCGGCCCGCGAGGGCACCTATATCGTAGATTAGGGCATCCGTGTCATGCTTAGGTATGCCACGTGGACGACACGTGGATCCGGAACACTTATCCGGTCAAACATAGGGTTGACGCGGCCCGCGTGAGCATATGCCCATATCTTACGCGGCCCGCCTGAACAACATAAATCTTGTTTTTCTTTATTTTTATGCATCGTATGGTTTCAGGGGTCTGGGTTTTCACTTGTAGGTTGATTTAGGATATTTTTGAGAGTCCTTACATCCTCCCCACCCTATTTAGAATCTCGTCCTCGAGATTTATTGAAATAAGTGAGGATACTTTTGTTTCATTTCTGATTCCAGTTCCCAAGTGTACTCGGGTCCTCTCTTTGAATCCCACTTGACTTTAACTAGTACCAATCGCTTGCGCTTGAGAAACTTGATCTTTCTATCTTCTATTTGCAACGGTTTCTCTATGAATTTTAACTTTTCATTTACCTCTATATCCTGAAGAGGCACTACCAGAGATTCGTCTGATAGACACTTTTTGAGGTTGGATACATGAAATACATCAAGTACCCCAGCTAATTCTTCTGGTAATTGTAAGTGATAGGCAACTGGTCCTATGCGTTGGATCACTGAAAATGGTCCTACGTATCTTGGACTTAGCTTTCCTTTCTTACCGAATCGTACCACTCCTTTCCAAGGAGAAACTTTCAAGAGTACCTTGTCTCCAACTTGGAACTCTAGGGGTTTGCGTCGATTGTCGGCATAGCTCTTTTGATGATCTCGAGCAGTCTTCAGTCTTTCCTTGATTTGAGTGATCTTGTCGGTAGTTTCTTGTACAATTTCAGGACCTGATAATTGACTTTCTCCTATTTCTGCCCAGCAAATTGGAGTTCTGCACTTTCGTCCATACAGTGCTTCGAATGGGGCAGCTTCAATGCTTGCATGATAACTATTATTATAGGAGAATTCGATCAATGGTAGGTAATCGTCCCAGTTTCCACCAAAATCTATCACACATGCCCTGAGCATGTCTTCTAGAGTTTGTATCATCCTTTCACTTTGTCCGTCTGTTTGTGGATGATACGTAGTACTTAAATTTATTCGGGTTCCCATTGCTTCTTGGAAACTTTTCCAGAAATGGGAAGTGAAACGACTATCTCTATCTGATACAATGGAGAGTGGAACTCCGTGTAAGGATACTACTTCTTCTACGTACAACTTTGCTAACTTTTCCATACTAAAGGTTTCTTTCATAGGTAGAAAATGAGCTGATTTGGTTAATCGGTCCACAATCACCCAAATCGCGTCATTACCTTTCCAGGTTTTGGGTAACTTAGTAACAAAGTCCATTGTTATAAGTTCCCATTTCCATACAGGCATTTCTAATTGTTGTAGTAGACCTGAAGGTTTCTGGTGTTCTGCCTTAACTTGTGAACAAGTGAGACACTTAGAAACGTATCTAGCTATGTCCTTTTTCATTCCTATCCACCAGAAGTTATTCCTTAAATCTTGGTACATTTTATTGTTACCAGGATGCATGGTATACATAGATTTACGGGCTTCCTCCAGGATTTGATTCCTTAATTTTCCCTGTTTAGGTACCCAAATTCGGTTCTTATGGAATCTCCAAATTCTATCACTTCCTTACTCTAAGTTCTTAACTCGCCCTTTCATTCCTTCAGCATTATCCTTGATTGCTGTTTCTTGAATGCTTTTCAATTGATCCATTAAGTCTAATTGTAAACTTAATCTAAGAGCACGAACTCGTCGTTGTTTCTCATGATGCTTATGACTTAAGGCGTCAGCAACTACGTTTGCTTTTCCTTCGTGATATTGAATATCACAATCGTAATCACTTAGGATTTCCATCCATCTCCTTTGTCTCATGTTTAATTCTTTTTGCCCAAATATGTATCTTAAGCTCTTATGATCTGTATAGACAATAAACTTACTTCCATACAGATAATGTCTCCAATTTTTAAGGGCAAAAATTACGGCTCCTAATTCTAAATCATGAGTCGTATAATTTTCCTCGTGCTTTTTCAATTGCCTTGATGCATACGCAATTACCTTCTTGCGTTGCATTAGCACACATCCTAATCCTAGCTTTGAAGCATCACAATATACTTCAAAATCTTCTGTTCCTTCTGGTAAAGCTAGAATTGGAGCATTTGTTAGCTTTTGCTTCAAAATCCTAAAGGCTTCTTCTTGTTTAGGTCCCCATTCAAACTTAACTACTTTACAGGTTAGCTTAGTTAATGGTACAGCTATCTTGGAAAAATCCTTAATAAACCGTCTATAATATCCGGCTAATCCTATAAAACTTCTAATTTCCATTGCTGATTGCGGAACCTTCCATTTGGTGATTGCTTCTATTTTGGAGGGATCTACATGAATACCTTCGTGGTTCACCATGTGTCCTAAGAATTGCACTTCTTGTAGCAAAAATTCACACTTCGAGAATTTGGCATAAAGCTTCTCCTTTCTTAACAAAGTTAAGAGAGCATGCAAGTGCTGACAATGTTCCTCCTGACTTTTAGAATAAATAAGTATATCGTCAATAAAAACAATTACAAATTTATCCAAGTACGGTTTACAGATTCTATTCATCATGTCCATGAATGCCGCAGGTGCATTCGTTAGTCCGAAGGGCATGACTGTAAACTCATAATGACCATACCTAGTTCTGAAAGCAGTTTTAGGTATGTCTTCTTCTTGTACCTTCAATTGATGGTATCCAGAATGTAAGTCGATCTTAGAAAAATATCTAGCTCCCTGGAGTTGATCAAAGAGGTCATCAATCCTAGGTAATGGGTATCGATTCTTAATGGTAACCTTATTCAATTCCCTATAATCGATACACATTCGCATCGAACCATCCTTTTTCTTTACAAACAACACTGGTGCTCCCCAAGGGGATGAACTAGGTTGTATGAATCCTTTACTTAGCAATTCATCTAACTGCTTTTTCAATTCTAGCATTTCTGTAGGTGCTAACCGATAAGGTGCTTTAGCTATCGGTATAGTTCCAGGAATTAGATGAATCCTAAACTCTACTTCCCTGTCGGGTGGTAATCCCTGCAGTTCTTCTGGGAATACATCGGGGTATTCTGAGACTACTGGAATTTCCTTAAGTTCCTTTCCCTTTGTGTTAATGATTATTGAAATCATATACACCGGTGCCTGTTTTCTTGAATAACTGGCCAACTTCATTACTGAAATAAATTTTAGTGGCCTTTGTGGTTTATCTCCTGTAATTGAAATTACTTCTCCTGTGGGGGTACGAATTTCTACGGAATTTTTATCACAAAGAATTCGAGCATGGTTGGCTACTAACCAATCCATTCCTAACACCACATCGAATCCAGCTAAATTCATAGGTAACAGGTTTGCAGAAAATTTATAACCTAAGAGTTCTATCTTTCCTTTTCGCAAAACTTTATCTATGTTAACAGAATTCCCATCTGCTATTTCGACTGTAAAAATCTGCCTAAGGTTTGTTAGGGGTAATTTAAGAGCTTGACAGAATGAAGTATTTATAAAACTTTGGTTTGCACCAGAGTCAAATAATACTTTTGCATAGACGTTGTGGACTAGGAACGTACCAGCTATCACGTCAGGAATTAGTTCAGCTTCCTGCGTAGTCAGTTGAAAAACTCTTACGTTCTTCTTTGTAGCTCCTTCTATAGGTTTAACTTTGTTGTCAGCTGGTTTAACTAATTTTGGACAGTCTGGCCTGAAATGTCCAGCTTCTCCACAGTTGTAGCAAACTGTTGAATTCTTCTTCCTGCAGTCTTCCTCTTGGTGTCCTGGGATTTTGCAGAAATTGCAATACCCTTTGCATCTTCCAGAATACTTTCTTTTGCAAGAATTGCAGAATGGAACAGTGGAAGATTGCCCAGCTCCCTTTCTTCTGAAGCTACTACGGTTACCCATACTGAATCCTTGGGTAATCTTTTGGGCTACCCCCTTCTTCCGGTTTTCTTCACATGTGCGTACCAGTTCGTCAGTTAGGGTGTTCGCTAATTCTACCGCATCGTCAATAGTGCGAGGTCTCGCAGCTTTAACGATATTACGGAGTTCGCCAATCAATCCCCAAATACAGCGGGAAATAAGCACTGATTCTGGCGAAGCCAGGGTTGGTACCACTCTCGCATATTCAAAGAATGTCGAAGTGTACCCTCGACAATCTACACCAATCATCCGATGGTTCAGGAACTTATTTGCCATTTGTTCCTTTTCATACTCGGGACAGAATTTTCTTTCCATCAGACTTTTAAATTCTTCCCAATTCATGGCATAGGCCACATTTCTTCCTTTGGCTTGAAGTACTGTATTCCACCATTTGAGCGCCCCTTCTTTAAACAGATGCGAGGTGTACATCACTTTGTCTTCCTCGGCACATTTACTTATTGCAATTACTGCTTCGGTCTTCTCCAACCAACACAGTGCTGCAGTCGCCCCTTCATTGCATGCGAACTCAGCTGGTTTACAAGCAAGAAATTCTTTGTAAGTGCAACCAGGTGTTGCAGCTTTCATTTTCTTAGGGAGTGGGGCCTGTTGTGGATCATTATCATTATTAGTATGATTGCCGCCTCCGTTTACACTATTACTGAAGTTATCTCCTTGAGTATGTTTACTGGGAATAATTTGTTGAGGTTCAACAAGTTTCTGGGCAGCAGCAAGGATTGCTGGAATAGCATTGGCTATTCCTTGAGCAACGATATTTTCGATATCTTGCCTAGTCATAAATTGATCCTCCTGGTGTTGCTCAAATTGATTAACCTCGTTAACTGGTTCGTTATTAGCATTTTCCATCTGATAATTAATATATATAAATTATTAGCATAAAATGAATAGCAATACACAAATTATCACACAATTTCATAACACATGGATAGCCAAAATGATCGATTTCTCAATTCCCATTTTTATATATTATATTATGCATCAGTACACACCGTTATCTTACAAAGTTTTATTGGTAGTTATTTTACAAGATTATATATTACTATTACTATTACTATTACTATTATTATTATTATTATTATTATTATACAATCACAGTTTCACAACCCCACTATCCCTCGTCAGTTGGTACTTTAGTAACGACGTTCCCTTTCGTCGTACTTCCAGGAGATCTGTTCTCCTACCTCCCGAATCCTATTTCCTGCACCTATCAGCTCCTCGCTAAAATGGCGGAGTTCAACTAAGTTTTCATTACTCATTGGTGGGTTAGGTATAGGTTCCGGGTCGAACTGAGGGAAAAAGGTATAAGGGTTATTAAGGAGGTTTTGAAACTGCAGTCATTAGTCCACCACTCGTCTATCCCTAGAGGTTGGGTGTGGATTATAGGTTCTGGGATTGCTGGTTCCAAGTTTATTGGAAGTTGATTTTCAGCAGGATAAGGGTAGAGATTATTATTGATAGGCCTAATGATATCACAGCTTGCCAATGTACGGTCCAATTCCTCCTGAAATGGCAACTCCTCGACTTGCCTAGAGCTTTCCCCAATTTCCATTTCTACTTGCCTAGATCCTTCTCCGAACTCAATTCTTTTTCCTTTGTCTATAGGATTCTCTATTTTGGGAACTTTTATAGTTTCTAGTTTCCTCCTGCGTACACGTCTCCATCCTACAAATCTTCTCCTTTTCTTAAGCTTTGGTTTCTCCGGAGGTGGAGCACAAAATTCCATAGGTTCTTCCATATCAGCTATGTAACCAGTAAAGTCATTGGAAACTTCTACTTTTACTGGATAAAGGTTGAGATTCTGAAGGGCTTCAGATAACTCATTCATGCTGTTTAGCATATATGCAAAAATGAACACAAAAGACTAAGTTAAACATTTTACAAATAAAAATTTAAGTATTATTACAAACCGTGTGATTAATTTAATACAAAGAACTACTGAAATAAAACATACTAGGTTTTATCGTAATTTTATTTATTTACTGGGTAAGATTTTCTTTAGAGTTTCTGGCTTACAGATAATATGGGTACTATTACTAGGTCAAGGAAATTAAAGGTTAGCATTTACTGCTACAGTAGCTAACATATAGAGATCTGCCCATTTTTCGTCTAGTTCATCCTCCCATGGTGGGTTACTGCCTATTCTCAGGGTTTCCTGATTACTCTTCCCTTCTTTGGATTTCTTTAGTTTCTCTTGACTTTTCCTAATAATCAGACTTCTTTTATTAGGAGAAAGTGGTTTCTCATAATGAGCCTTACGGACAAATATTCCTTCCTCAGTATTCACTGAGTGTTTTGAGGATGATGATCCTTTTTCTTTCAGTAAACTATCTATTTTATAATAGATGTCTGACAGTCTTTGCTTACCCATACTGTAAACAAATATTCAAATAATAAAACACATAATCACCGAATGGCAATTAGTAAAAATTTAAGTATTTTCTTAAATACTTAATTGGCTTAAATCAGTGGCTCACTGAGTTGGCTCTGAAACCACCTTTTCCTGTCACGGCCCCAGCCTCGGTTTGACCCGGTCAGGAGCCGCGGGATAGGAACACGTGGTATTTGATTAATGCGACAGCGGAAGTATTTTAAACAGCATCTTTTAAAACTTGAAATGCCCGATTATTTTATTTCATAATTCGGGATAAACCCCATAATTTACAATAGAGGAATTTTACTAGGAAATTCCCTGATTTATTAAAACATGTTTATTTATTTTAACTGAGCCACCTCTTCAAGCTTGTTAGTGCTCCGTAGCACGTTTTCCTTGATTTACAACAGGTCGCCTGAAACATGTTTTAAAAATATTTTGTCAGCGGGGAAATACTGGTGAATCATTCATTTTGACAAAATGACACGTAGTTCTAATTTACAGCATAAGAGCGATTACAATGGCTTTTATCTTATTTTTATCTGGCGCCTTGTCACCCATGTGACGATGGTCATACCACTATTGGGTCCCACCCCAAGTAGTGACGTTTATCACGGTGACGATTTATTAGCCTAACCCGTGAGAAATTAGTAATGTGCACAATACCCCACTAGCCAGTTATTAAGATAACCACGACTTAATCCCTGTAATTATAACATTTGAAAATAGAGTATTGTAAATTACTTTTGATAAAAGAGAATGACTCACATTGCAATTATAACAGTCATCATAGTACTATTCACCTGCCAAGGATCACATTTTTCAAAATTTGAAATCATGAGCAAGTCAACTTAAAATGAGTATCTTCTCCGAGAAGATTCTTCACATTTCGCGCTAAAAATTCACAAAACACACACTTCTTATATAGTCCAGTACTCCACTTACTTGCATAAGAGCAACACTGGACTGGGGGGACTTGAAGGGGTATGGTCCTAAAAACCTCGCACATGTACATTGGACCATACCACAACTTCACCACAATAAACCTTCTTTCAAGAGAACCCCGCGCGGCTGCGCAACGGTTCCAAAGAAGAAAACCTAAGAAAAAGCAGTCTTCAACATCCACGCGCCAAGATAGAACTAATAACACATCCTTGAGCGGGCTCATGCAAAGGAATAATTAAGTTGGGAACAAAACCCTAAAACATCTCTGCGCAATTACAACCAAGGCTTAAACAGAAAGAGACCTTTCTGTTACAACAGGATTAATATGAGGTTGAGGCATAGAGGATTACAGCTGAAAACCTTCTAGAAGGCCCCATCGTGCACAACCATTCGGTTATAACTGAATGGTGACATGGCATCATCCTAAACGCTCATCAGGGTCACAATGATGACACTAACTTGGAGAAAGATCCACACACATTCACTTTCCATGTGGCACCTCCCCAGCCGTTGATCTCGCCCACAATCCGTGTGTTTAAACATCAGGATGGTGACTAACGGCAGAAATAGTAACTGCTTACGGAAGATGCTTTTCATTATCTCCTCCGTCAACAAACTTTCCCGTCCAAATCTGGTTATAAATAAGACGACTCAGGTATAATCTCTCAAGTTACACTCACTTCACTTTCACTGTTACTTCTTCTTCTTCTTCATTGAGACCTGTACTTATTCTCATGCCGAAGTGTGGTCACGGAGAGAACCCCCATTCTCCCCCCTAGCGAGTCTAACGGCTGTTCGTTTTGCAGTTATCATTCGGAGAAGAAGCTCAGCCAAACCCCGAATCAAACGAGAGGACTCACCTTTTTTATGCAGAACTAAACCCCTGGTCCGATTGATTCCGGTCATTCGAACCACTGTTTCTTCAAGAATGGATCACCACAAAAATGGAGCTTAAAGGTGTTCAATAATAATTAAGTAAAACCAAATTCACATGTTAAAAACGTTTATATATTTTATTACTTATAGATGGTGTCAAAATGTCATTAAACTGGCAAATGCTATATCCTACTATATATAATGTATGAAATTCATAAATTACTAGAATTCTGGCGCATGTCGTTGGTCGCGTGAATTTGATAGGTATCAATTCGGTTTGCTATTTGCATAGTACGGGCACTCGGTATAATAACCGAAAGTAAAAAAATCAAAAAAATAAAGTCGGGATATGCCCAAATGGATATCACACATGTTTCACATCGATCGAAAACCATAAAAACGAATACCAGTACCGGTGGCGATAACATCGATATCGCTACCGATGTAGTTTGGTCGAAATCAGTGTGGTATCGACAATTGTTATAGCTTACGATAATAAAAAAAAAACCTATTTTGAATAAAACTCCATTTCTAATGAAATTTACATCAGAACATCAAGAGAAAATTTTATAACACAACACCTTATTTGCTTTTTTAAATACTTAATATGCTCATGAGAGTGAAGAAAAAAATTCAGTTATATTTTACGTGTTTGAATTTTAACAGATTTTTATCAAAACACAGATAAAGACAAGTATTTCGCAACAATATTTTTAGAATTTTATATAGCATTGGTGCCGACACTGATAGTGTTTCGATGGCATCGATCCATGTCATCGCGTTAAAGAACCAGAAAAAAATCAACTATATTTGACTTGTTCGATTTTAGACAAAAACTTTTATCAAAACATGGATAAAAAACATGTTGCAACGATATATTTACAGTTTTACAAAGCATTACATTATATTACTATAATAATGAAAATGTTAAATGTTGTCACTTTATAACTAAACTAGATTATAAACTCGTGTATTACATGGAGTTAAAGACATAAATCATGTAAGTTGACAATGTCTACAAAAATTTACATAAGTGAACTATTTTTATATATACACCAATTTACATAACTTAGGTATTCTTTTTCTTTGTCAAGAAGAAATGAAAGTAGGCAATCATTTACATTCTGTATAACTTCGTTCGTAGGAAATTTGGCTCGGTTATGAAAGTATTCATATTTTTTTGAAATATTGAAGAATAATATTGGTAGTATGGTATTTTAGGATATGTTAATAGAAAAGGTAAACTGCTATGCTTTGGTAAAGTTAAAATTGTTTTTAGCGGTGACGTCTATAGATTGCCATTTGGATGAACATTGATAGCTTGAGATTAACTATTTTTTGGAATTTTGAAATCCTGATATGCGTTTCGATATAGATCCCGAAATTAGAGTCTTAAATGTAATGGAGGAGATGTTCTCTGATTGATCGAACCTGTGAATCACCAAAATTGAGGACATGAGAACCTAATTATCTTATATAATTTAAATATTGAAGTTGTTGAATTTAATTAAAAATTTAAACTGTTTATCATGTAGAGTATTTAAAATTGCTTATTACATTTAATATATCATTTAATTCAATTACACTAATTTTTAACTTTATTTTACTATTTTTGTGAAAATAATGTCAAAAGCGGCAGACGGTTAATTATGCATCTTGTGGTGGCGTTGATGGCTGAAAAACAAGGGGTTACATGTACTAATCGGCCTTTGTCTCGATTGCTAAGTGTTATGTGTCTTATGTCCAAGGCTTGATGCAAAACTACTATTTAGTCGGGGTCTCACACGATGCAGCCTCTCTATTCCTATGGAGTAGAGGTAAGGCTGTCTACATCTTACCTTTCTCAGACCCTACCTTAACTTTGCTATTTGTGGGATTTACTGTGTATGATGATTTAATTCAATTACAATTATATTTAAATAATATTTATTTAATTAAAATAAATAGAGGATGTATTTATTTAATTCGTATATTTAATTAAATAAGTAGTATGACACAACATCTCAAGTAAAACAAAATATATAACGGATTATTCAAATTGCTTATATGATTATCTTTTGTTATGATAAATATCTACTATGTTTAATATTTACCATAACATTTAAACATAATATTTACTTTAATATTTACCATAATCATAATCTTTTTCTATTATGCCAACCTAAGACTTTATAAACTTCGTTAAAAATCTTTTGTTTATTACTACATAGTAATAAGTTTTAAAAATATGTACCCAGTTGTGATTTTAAGTTTAAAATATGTGTTTGATTTATTTTAAAGATAAAAATTCAAAATGATATTGGTATAATAGTAAAGACATAATAATTTATGAATGTTGTAAGATCAACAAAGACAACATAAATAATAATTTATAGGTTATCAACTAAAAGTGTTTATAAGTATATATAACATATGATACGGTTTGCTAAACATACAAAAAAATGATAATCGGATAATTGCTTAAATAATAAACAAATCTTTTTGAACGAGATGATTTATTACAACGTGACATTATTTAGAACTATTTATTATATATATATATATATATATATATACCTATATATGGGGCCGCTAGAATGAGAACCACCACGAGTTATGAGAACCGCGAGAACCACGTGCCACGGAGGGGCGTTGACCACGATTTTTTTTACAACTAGATCCGTATATTTTAACAACATTCGTAAAAAAAAAAATTCAAACGGCGCGCCCGAGGGGGTAGTTTTTTACACCCAAAGTTTCATTCCTATCCACCAGAAGTTATTCCTTAAATCTTGGTACATTTTATTGTTACCAGGATGCATGGTATACATAGATTTACGGGCTTCCTCCAGGATTTGATTCCTTAATTTTCCCTGTTTAGGTACCCAAATTCGGTTCTTATGGAATCTCCAAATTCTATCACTTCCTTTCTCTAAGTTCTTAACTCGCCCTTTCATTCCTTCAGCATTATCCTTGATTGCTGTTTCTTGAATGCTTTTCAATTGATCCATTAAGTCTAATTGTAAACTTAATCTAAGAGCACGAACTCGTCGTTGTTTCTCATGATGCTTATGACTTAAGGCGTCAGCAACTACGTTTGCTTTTCCTTCGTGATATTGAATATCACAATCGTAATCACTTAGGATTTCCATCCATCTCCTTTGTCTCATGTTTAATTCTTTTTGCCCAAATATGTATCTTAAGCTCTTATGATCTGTATAGACAATAAACTTACTTCCATACAGATAATGTCTCCAATTTTTAAGGGCAAAAATTACGGCTCCTAATTCTAAATCATGAGTCGTATAATTTTCCTCGTGCTTTTTCAATTGCCTTGATGCATACGCAATTACCTTCTTGCGTTGCATTAGCACACATCCTAATCCTAGCTTTGAAGCATCACAATATACTTCAAAATCTTCTGTTCCTTCTGGTAAAGCTAGAATTGGAGCATTTGTTAGCTTTTGCTTCAAAATCCTAAAGGCTTCTTCTTGTTTAGGTCCCCATTCAAACTTAACTACTTTACAGGTTAGCTTAGTTAATGGTACAGCTATCTTGGAAAAATCCTTAATAAACCGTCTATAATATCCGGCTAATCCTATAAAACTTCTAATTTCCATTGCTGATTGCGGAACCTTCCATTTGGTGATTGCTTCTATTTTGGAGGGATCTACATGAATACCTTCGTGGTTCACCATGTGTCCTAAGAATTGCACTTCTTGTAGCAAAAATTCACACTTCGAGAATTTGGCATAAAGCTTCTCCTTTCTTAACAAAGTTAAGAGAGCATGCAAGTGCTGACAATGTTCCTCCTGACTTTTAGAATAAATAAGTATATCGTCAATAAAAACAATTACAAATTTATCCAAGTACGGTTTACAGATTCTATTCATCATGTCCATGAATGCCGCAGGTGCATTCGTTAGTCCGAAGGGCATGACTGTAAACTCATAATGACCATACCTAGTTCTGAAAGCAGTTTTAGGTATGTCTTCTTCTTGTACCTTCAATTGATGGTATCCAGAATGTAAGTCGATCTTAGAAAAATATCTAGCTCCCTGGAGTTGATCAAAGAGGTCATCAATCCTAGGTAATGGGTATCGATTCTTAATGGTAACCTTATTCAATTCCCTATAATCGATACACATTCGCATCGAACCATCCTTTTTCTTTACAAACAACACTGGTGCTCCCCAAGGGGATGAACTAGGTTGTATGAATCCTTTACTTAGCAATTCATCTAACTGCTTTTTCAATTCTAGCATTTCTGTAGGTGCTAACCGATAAGGTGCTTTAGCTATCGGTATAGTTCCAGGAATTAGATGAATCCTAAACTCTACTTCCCTGTCGGGTGGTAATCCCTGCAGTTCTTCTGGGAATACATCGGGGTATTCTGAGACTACTGGAATTTCCTTAAGTTCCTTTCCCTTTGTGTTAATGATTATTGAAATCATATACACCGGTGCCTGTTTTCTTGAATAACTGGCCAACTTCATTACTGAAATAAATTTTAGTGGCCTTTGTGGTTTATCTCCTGTAATTGAAATTACTTCTCCTGTGGGGGTACGAATTTCTACGGAATTTTTATCACAAAGAATTCGAGCATGGTTGGCTACTAACCAATCCATTCCTAACACCACATCGAATCCAGCTAAATTCATAGGTAACAGGTTTGCAGAAAATTTATAACCTAAGAGTTCTATCTTTCCTTTTCGCAAAACTTTATCTATGTTAACAGAATTCCCATCTGCTATTTCGACTGTAAAAATCTGCCTAAGGTTTGTTAGGGGTAATTTAAGAGCTTGACAGAATGAAGTATTTATAAAACTTTGGTTTGCACCAGAGTCAAATAATACTTTTGCATAGACGTTGTGGACTAGGAACGTACCAGCTATCACGTCAGGAATTAGTTCAGCTTCCTGCGTAGTCAGTTGAAAAACTCTTACGTTCTTCTTTGTAGCTCCTTCTATAGGTTTAACTTTGTTGTCAGCTGGTTTAACTAATTTTGGACAGTCTGGCCTGAAATGTCCAGCTTCTCCACAGTTGTAGCAAACTGTTGAATTCTTCTTCCTGCAGTCTTCCTCTTGGTGTCCTGGGATTTTGCAGAAATTGCAATACCCTTTGCATCTTCCAGAATACTTTCTTTTGCAAGAATTGCAGAATGGAACAGTGGAAGATTGCCC
This sequence comes from Helianthus tuberosus, assembly GCA_030545235.1. Lineage (NCBI taxonomy): Eukaryota > Viridiplantae > Streptophyta > Magnoliopsida > Asterales > Asteraceae > Helianthus > Helianthus tuberosus. Next base: position 49,877,391 of record CM060443.1, on the reverse strand, counting down.
AGCTCCCTTTCTTCTGAAGCTACTACGGTTACCCATACTGAATCCTTGGGTAATCTTTTGGGCTACCCCCTTCTTCCGGTTTTCTTCACATGTGCGTACCAGTTCGTCAGTTAGGGTGTTCGCTAATTCTACCGCATCGTCAATAGTGCGAGGTCTCGCAGCTTTAACGATATTACGGAGTTCGCCAATCAATCCCCAAATACAGCGGGAAATAAGCACTGATTCTGGCGAAGCCAGGGTTGGTACCACTCTCGCATATTCAAAGAATGTCGAAGTGTACCCTCGACAATCTACACCAATCATCCGATGGTTCAGGAACTTATTTGCCATTTGTTCCTTTTCATACTCGGGACAGAATTTTCTTTCCATCAGACTTTTAAATTCTTCCCAATTCATGGCATAGGCCACATTTCTTCCTTTGGCTTGAAGTACTGTATTCCACCATTTGAGCGCCCCTTCTTTAAACAGATGCGAGGTGTACATCACTTTGTCTTCCTCGGCACATTTACTTATTGCAATTACTGCTTCGGTCTTCTCCAACCAACACAGTGCTGCAGTCGCCCCTTCATTGCATGCGAACTCAGCTGGTTTACAAGCAAGAAATTCTTTGTAAGTGCAACCAGGTGTTGCAGCTTTCATTTTCTTAGGGAGTGGGGCCTGTTGTGGATCATTATCATTATTAGTATGATTGCCGCCTCCGTTTACACTATTACTGAAGTTATCTCCTTGAGTATGTTTACTGGGAATAATTTGTTGAGGTTCAACAAGTTTCTGGGCAGCAGCAAGGATTGCTGGAATAGCATTGGCTATTCCTTGAGCAACGATATTTTCGATATCTTGCCTAGTCATAAATTGATCCTCCTGGTGTTGCTCAAATTGATTAACCTCGTTAACTGGTTCGTTATTAGCATTTTCCATCTGATAATTAATATATATAAATTATTAGCATAAAATGAATAGCAATACACAAATTATCACACAATTTCATAACACATGGATAGCCAAAATGATCGATTTCTCAATTCCCATTTTTATATATTATATTATGCATCAGTACACACCGTTATCTTACAAAGTTTTATTGGTAGTTATTTTACAAGATTATATATTACTATTACTATTACTATTATTATTATTATTATTATTATTATTATTATTATTATTATTATTATACAATCACAGTTTCACAACCCCACTATCCCTCGTCAGTTGGTACTTTAGTAACGACGTTCCCTTTCGTCGTACTTCCAGGAGATCTGTTCTCCTACCTCCCGAATCCTATTTCCTGCACCTATCAGCTCCTCGCTAAAATGGCGGAGTTCAACTAAGTTTTCATTACTCATTGGTGGGTTAGGTATAGGTTCCGGGTCGAACTGAGGGAAAAAGGTATAAGGGTTATTAAGGAGGTTTTGAAACTGCAGTCATTAGTCCACCACTCGTCTATCCCTAGAGGTTGGGTGTGGATTATAGGTTCTGGGATTGCTGGTTCCAAGTTTATTGGAAGTTGATTTTCAGCAGGATAAGGGTAGAGATTATTATTGATAGGCCTAATGATATCACAGCTTGCCAATGTACGATCCAATTCCTCCTGAAATGGCAACTCCTCGACTTGCCTAGAGCTTTCCCCAATTTCCATTTCTACTTGCCTAGATCCTTCTCCGAACTCAATTCTTTTTCCTTTGTCTATAGGATTCTCTATTTTGGGAACTTTTATAGTTTCTAGTTTCCTCCTGCGTACACGTCTCCATCCTACAAATCTTCTCCTTTTCTTAAGCTTTGGTTTCTCCGGAGGTGGAGCACAAAATTCCATAGGTTCTTCCATATCAGCTATGTAACCAGTAAAGTCATTGGAAACTTCTACTTTTACTGGATAAAGGTTGAGATTCTGAAGGGCTTCAGATAACTCATTCATGCTGTTTAGCATATATGCAAAAATGAACACAAAAGACTAAGTTAAACATTTTACAAATAAAAATTTAAGTATTATTACAAACCGTGTGATTAATTTAATACAAAGAACTACTGAAATAAAACATACTAGGTTTTATCGTAATTTTATTTATTTACTGGGTAAGATTTTCTTTAGAGTTTCTGGCTTACAGATAATATGGGTACTATTACTAGGTCAAGGAAATTAAAGGTTAGCATTTACTGCTACAGTAGCTAACATATAGAGATCTGCCCATTTTTCGTCTAGTTCATCCTCCCATGGTGGGTTACTGCCTATTCTCAGGGTTTCCTGATTACTCTTCCCTTCTTTGGATTTCTTTAGTTTCTCTTGACTTTTCCTAATAATCAGACTTCTTTTATTAGGAGAAAGTGGTTTCTCATAATGAGCCTTACGGACAAATATTCCTTCCTCAGTATTCACTGAGTGTTTTGAGGATGATGATCCTTTTTCTTTCAGTAAACTATCTATTTTATAATAGATGTCTGACAGTCTTTGCTTACCCATACTGTAAACAAATATTCAAATAATAAAACACATAATCACCGAATGGCAATTAGTAAAAATTTAAGTATTTTCTTAAATACTTAATTGGCTTAAATCAGTGGCTCACTGGGTTGGCTCTGAAACCACCTTTTCCTGTCACGGCCCCAGCCTCGGTTTGACCCGGTCAGGAGCCGCGGGATAGGAACACGTGGTATTTGATTAATGCGACAGCGGAAGTATTTTAAACAGCATCTTTTAAAACTTGAAATGCCCGATTATTTTATTTCATAATTCGGGATAAACCCCATAATTTACAATAGAGGAATTTTACTAGGAAATTCCCTGATTTATTAAAACATGTTTATTTATTTTAACTGAGCCACCTCTTCAAGCTTGTTAGTGCTCCGTAGCACGTTTTCCTTGATTTACAACAGGTCGCCTGAAACATGTTTTAAAAATATTTTGTCAGCGGGGAAATACTGGTGAATCATTCATTTTGACAAAATGACACGTAGTTCTAATTTACAGCATAAGAGCGATTACAATGGCTTTTATCTTATTTTTATCTGGCGCCTTGTCACCCATGTGACGATGGTCATACCACTATTGGGTCCCACCCCAAGTAGTGACGTTTATCACGGTGACGATTTATTAGCCTAACCCGTGAGAAATTAGTAATGTGCACAATACCCCACTAGCCAGTTATTAAGATAACCACGACTTAATCCCTGTAATTATAACATTTGAAAATAGAGTATTGTAAATTACTTTTGATAAAAGAGAATGACTCACATTGCAATTATAACAGTCATCATAGTACTATTCACCTGCCAAGGATCACATTTTTCAAAATTTGAAATCATGAGCAAGTCAACTTAAAATGAGTATCTTCTCCGAGAAGATTCTTCACATTTCGCGCTAAAAATTCACAAAACACACACTTCTTATATAGTCCAGTACTCCACTTACTTGCATAAGAGCAACACTGGACTGGGGGGACTTGAAGGGGTATGGTCCTAAAAACCTCGCACATGTACATTGGACCATACCACAACTTCACCACAATAAACCTTCTTTCAAGAGAACCCCGCGCGGCTGCGCAACGGTTCCAAAGAAGAAAACCTAAGAAAAAGCAGTCTTCAACATCCACGCGCCAAGATAGAACTAATAACACATCCTTGAGCGGGCTCATGCAAAGGAATAATTAAGTTGGGAACAAAACCCTAAAACATCTCTGCGCAATTACAACCAAGGCTTAAACAGAAAGAGACCTTTCTGTTACAACAGGATTAATATGAGGTTGAGGCATAGAGGATTACAGCTGAAAACCTTCTAGAAGGCCCCATCGTGCACAACCATTCGGTTATAACTGAATGGTGACATGGCATCATCCTAAACGCTCATCAGGGTCACAATGATGACACTAACTTGGAGAAAGATCCACACACATTCACTTTCCATGTGGCACCTCCCCAGCCGTTGATCTCGCCCACAATCCGTGTGTTTAAACATCAGGATGGTGACTAACGGCAGAAATAGTAACTGCTTACGGAAGATGCTTTTCATTATCTCCTCCGTCAACAAACTTTCCCGTCCAAATCTGGTTATAAATAAGACGACTCAGGTATAATCTCTCAAGTTACACTCACTTCACTTTCACTGTTACTTCTTCTTCTTCATTGAGACCTGTACTTATTCTCATGCCGAAGTGTGGTCACGGAGAGAACCCCCATTCTCCCCCCTAGCGAGTCTAACGGCTGTTCGTTTTGCAGTTATCATTCGGAGAAGAAGCTCAGCCAAACCCCGAATCAAACGAGAGGACTCACCTTTTTTATGCAGAACTAAACCCCTGGTCCGATTGATTCCGGTCATTCGAACCACTGTTTCTTCAAGAATGGATCACCACAAAAATGGAGCTTAAAGGTGTTCAATAATAATTAAGTAAAACCAAATTCACATGTTAAAAACGTTTATATATTTTATTACTTATAGATGGTGTCAAAATGTCATTAAACTGGCAAATGCTATATCCTACTATATATAATGTATGAAATTCATAAATTACTAGAATTCTGGCGCATGTCGTTGGTCGCGTGAATTTGATAGGTATCAATTCGGTTTGCTATTTGCATAGTACGGGCACTCGGTATAATAACCGAAAGTAAAAAAATCAAAAAAATAAAGTCGGGATATGCCCAAATGGATATCACACATGTTTCACATCGATCGAAAACCATAAAAACGAATACCAGTACCGGTGGCGATAACATCGATATCGCTACCGATGTAGTTTGGTCGAAATCAGTGTGGTATCGACAATTGTTATAGCTTACGATAATAAAAAAAAAACCTATTTTGAATAAAACTCCATTTCTAATGAAATTTACATCAGAACATCAAGAGAAAATTTTATAACACAACACCTTATTTGCTTTTTTAAATACTTAATATGCTCATGAGAGTGAAGAAAAAAATTCAGTTATATTTTACGTGTTTGAATTTTAACAGATTTTTATCAAAACACAGATAAAGACAAGTATTTCGCAACAATATTTTTAGAATTTTATATAGCATTGGTGCCGACACTGATAGTGTTTCGATGGCATCGATCCATGTCATCGCGTTAAAGAACCAGAAAAAAATCAACTATATTTGACTTGTTCGATTTTAGACAAAAACTTTTATCAAAACATGGATAAAAAACATGTTGCAACGATATATTTACAGTTTTACAAAGCATTACATTATATTACTATAATAATGAAAATGTTAAATGTTGTCACTTTATAACTAAACTAGATTATAAACTCGTGTATTACATGGAGTTAAAGACATAAATCATGTAAGTTGACAATGTCTACAAAAATTTACATAAGTGAACTATTTTTATATATACACCAATTTACATAACTTAGGTATTCTTTTTCTTTGTCAAGAAGAAATGAAAGTAGGCAATCATTTACATTCTGTATAACTTCGTTCGTAGGAAATTTGGCTCGGTTATGAAAGTATTCATATTTTTTTGAAATATTGAAGAATAATATTGGTAGTATGGTATTTTAGGATATGTTAATAGAAAAGGTAAACTGCTATGCTTTGGTAAAGTTAAAATTGTTTTTAGCGGTGACGTCTATAGATTGCCATTTGGATGAACATTGATAGCTTGAGATTAACTATTTTTTGGAATTTTGAAATCCTGATATGCGTTTCGATATAGATCCCGAAATTAGAGTCTTAAATGTAATGGAGGAGATGTTCTCTGATTGATCGAACCTGTGAATCACCAAAATTGAGGACATGAGAACCTAATTATCTTATATAATTTAAATATTGAAGTTGTTGAATTTAATTAAAAATTTAAACTGTTTATCATGTAGAGTATTTAAAATTGCTTATTACATTTAATATATCATTTAATTCAATTACACTAATTTTTAACTTTATTTTACTATTTTTGTGAAAATAATGTCAAAAGCGGCAGACGGTTAATTATGCATCTTGTGGTGGCGTTGATGGCTGAAAAACAAGGGGTTACATGTACTAATCGGCCTTTGTCTCGATTGCTAAGTGTTATGTGTCTTATGTCCAAGGCTTGATGCAAAACTACTATTTAGTCGGGGTCTCACACGATGCAGCCTCTCTATTCCTATGGAGTAGAGGTAAGACTGTCTACATCTTACCTTTCTCAGACCCTACCTTAACTTTGCTATTTGTGGGATTTACTGTGTATGATGATTTAATTCAATTACAATTATATTTAAATAATATTTATTTAATTAAAATAAATAGAGGATGTATTTATTTAATTCATATATTTAATTAAATAAGTAGTATGACACAACATCTCAAGTAAAACAAAATATATAACGGATTATTCAAATTGCTTATATGATTATCTTTTGTTATGATAAATATCTACTATGTTTAATATTTACCATAACATTTAAACATAATATTTACTTTAATATTTACCATAATCATAATCTTTTTCTATTATGTCAACCTAAGACTTTATAAACTTCGTTAAAAATCTTTTGTTTATTACTACATAGTAATAAGTTTTAAAAATATGTACCCAGTTGTGATTTTAAGTTTAAAATATGTGTTTGATTTATTTTAAAGATAAAAATTCAAAATGATATTGGTATAATAGTAAAGACATAATAATTTATGAATGTTGTAAGATCAACAAAGACAACATAAATAATAATTTATAGGTTATCAACTAAAAGTGTTTATAAGTATATATAACATATGATACGGTTTGCTAAACATACAAAAAAATGATAATCGGATAATTGCTTAAATAATAAACAAATCTTTTTGAACGAGATGATTTATTACAACGTGACATTATTTAGAACTATTTATTATATATATATATATATATATACCTATATATGGGGCCGCTAGAATGAGAACCACCACGAGTTATGAGAACCGCGAGAACCACGTGCCACGGAGGGGCGTTGACCACGATTTTTTTTACAACTAGATCCGTATATTTTAACAACATTCGTAAAAAAAAAATTTCAAACGGCGCGCCCGAGGGGGTAGTTTTTTACACCCAAAGTTTGATGTTTTTATTATTTTTTTGTTTTTTCTCTTTTTTTTTTACAAACTATGGGTGTAAAAAACTACCCCCTCAGGCGCGCCGTTTGAAATTTTTTTTTTACGAATGTTGTTAAAATATACGGATCTAGTTGTAAAAAAAAATCGTGGTCAACGCCCCTCCGTGGCACTTGGTTCTCGCGGTTCTCATAACTCGTGGTGGTTCTCATTCTAGCGGCTCCCTATATATATATATATATAGGGTATATATATATAGGGTCAGGATTTAGAGAAACGGTGAAAAGTGTAAAAACGGTGAGAACGGTTATGGATCGTCAGATTAAAACAATCTATGGACTAGACGACGCGGTGGCGTTTTCGTAAATAACATCACTTTTATTACTCTGGCGCGCTTCATTAAGGGTAAAAAAATATTTTGACTTCTCCACACAAAACGCCATCTCATGAAATAAAACGCCATTAAAATTAACCCCTTTAACCCTACAATAGCACACCCCATCCTAAATCTAAAAACCCCATTAAATACAAAACACCAAACTTAAGTATAATAAAATCCCGCCTAAAAAACCGCAAAAAACATCCTATATATACAACATCTCAGACATTCAATTAAAACACACAAAAACCCAAACGCCAAATTTAATATATACCATTCGTCTTAGAAACGCCAAAAATCCCAAACATCAAATATCCTCTAAAACCAAACTTCCATTCAATTTATAAGGTCAAAACATACAAAAACATTATTGAGGGTTGTCAATAAAATTTAGCTGTATGGGATGGTCAACATTGTCAGACATCTTTGTTATCTGAGGATTAACAATGTTGTCCATCACCATACAACAAAACAATTATTGATTTAGCATGATCAAAATTAGAATTTTAAGGTGTTTTATTTAGTGGTGTTCTTTTCTCTCGGTAAAACGCCAAAAAGTTAAAAAATTAAACATTGTTCATTGGAAATTCAAAAGATTGTTGGCTGAAGGGTGCAAACTCAATAACATTTTGCTGCATGAGATGGACAAATATTCAATAAAAAGAGGCTGATTTCAGACTTTGTGCTTCCACACGGCGACAAAAAACCTACTTCCAAAAACAAAAATCAAAATAAATCATACAAAAGTCGAAACAGCCAGTGAAGATGGTTCAAAAGAAGAAAGAGACTGATGACAGAGAAGATTTAGAAGATCAATTGTTTTTACATATTTTAATAATCTTCTTTTTCAGTTGATTGTTATATAATAACAACGCCATATGTAATAAAAACGCCACATATTCAAATGCTTGTCAAAATGTCATCATGCCATAAAACGCCCAAAAAACTAACAAACTATAATAAAATTACTTTGGACATATATTATAAAAAACCCAAAAATTAATAAAAAAATAAAAACCAAACTTGAAAATGTAACTAGAAACAGTAACTACAAAAACAGTAAAACTGAAGAGACGGATAATTTAAAATCACATTTTTTTTAACCAAAACACCTTATTTCATATTGATACATATAGATGCACATGTGCATTTCTAATATTAGTAATATAAAAAGTAGTGTATTACATATGGTAGTGTAAATGAAAGTGCATTTTTCTACTACTGGTAATATATTATGTAATTTGTTCAAGAAATGATACATATACACATGTGCATCCATAACTGTTACTCGAAAAAAAATGTTTTTTTTTGTTACAAAATATAGAGATTTTTATTAGAAAAATATTAAAAAAAAAATTGTGGGGTTAGGATTTTTTTAGGTATTTATATAGGGTAAGTTTCATTTGAGAACCACTCTTATTGCGAAAACCACCTTTATTGCCAGATTCGCGAGAACCAATCTGAACACAACAAAACAAACCCACTACACCAACAAAAACCTAACCCCCCCCCCCCCCCTCAAAAAAAAAAAAAAAAAAAAAAAAAAAAACCTAAACCCCTCACCCCCCTCCCCATAAAAAAAAATATCCTAAATCCCCCTCCTCCCCAAGCTAAATGATAAAAATTAAACACCCCCCCCCCCCCCAAAAAAAAAATAAAATAAAATAAAAATAAAAAAACCTAACCCCTCCACCCCTCAAAAACTTAACCCCACCCAGGCTAAATGCTAAAAACTAAACAATAAAGTTAAACCCTTAAAAAAATTTAAAACACACAATTTTTTTTTTATAAAAATCGCTACTTTTAGTATAAAAAATTATTTTTAACTTTTTTATTAACGAAAAGTAGTGATTTTTATAAAAAAAATATTAAAAATAAATTTTTGTGTGTTTTTTATATTTTTTACGTATTTTTTGTTGTGTTCACACTGGTTCTCGCGGTTCTCGCAATAAAGGGTGGTTTCTAACGGATCATTCTCTTATATATATAGAGTGGGGTTCTAGAGTGAACACTAGTGTATTTGCGAATTGCGTGAAAAATCCTGACCATTGATTTACACACATGAATGACCAGGATTAGTTCACTCAGTTTACAAATATACTAGTTTTCAGTTTTAAACATAATCCTATATATATACACACACAAACACACACAATATAATATAATAATAATATTAGATTTTAATATAATATATTAATAATATTATTAGTTTATTAATAAATTAATATAATTCATAACACATCTTAAAAAATGCATTACGCTTATTAATTGTTAAATATTAGATATCTATTAGAATTATTGTAGAACTAATTATTATATTTATTATAGTTAACTAATATTATTATTATTAAATTTAAAGAGAACCCTATATGACATTCTTTGTAATCCTTTATTAGAATTAGATATAAGGTATCTTTGAAGATATGTAGATTTACTTTTCAGTTACTTATCTATTATTAATCACAATTTGGTTTTAAAAAATGTATATATCGACACATAGATAAAAATACGCATATTGTAACGGAATAATTGGTTTTTTTTTTTTGTTTTTTTTATAAAATAATGTAAAAACCATGAAAACAAAGAAAAGTAGTTAAAAGATAACGAGATTAATTTAATATTAAATACATGTATGTCAAATGAGATAAGTATAGAATTTATAACTATTGGCGCCACTAGATATGATAACTTTATCTTACAATATGATCAATGGGTACAAAAGTTATAGATTAGGATCTAACCTTTGGTCAAGAACTTTAACGCATGCTTATCATACCCCATAGAAAGATATTTAATGGGAAACGCAGACACACACACTCTAAAATATACTTTAATATTTGGACCCTCTTTCGTGGATATAACGTTAAAAGAGAGTGATGGTTGATCATGTATCATGTGGTAGTGTAGATAATCGAAAGACAAGAGAGTACACGCACTAATCGGCATTTGTCTTAATTGCTGAGTGTTATGTGTCATATGTCCAAAGTTTGCAACTACTATCGAGCCGGTGGTCTCATTGGAAGCAACCTCTCTACTCCTACAGGGTAAAGATAAGACTGTTTAAAGCTTACCTTACTTAGACCCTAACTTAGCTTTGTTATTGGTGGGATTCACTGAGTATGATGTTGAAGGTAAATACCAAGTGCCATGCACTTGTCTAAAAATATCATTTCCCTAAAGAAATCAATTAATCGTAGATTTTGTAACTTTAAGATGAAGTTCAAAATCCATTTCAGAATTTCACTAATATTGTGAAAGAAGAAATTAATCAAAAAAATCAAACAATATAACAAAATGTCAGCAAAAACATTTAATCACCAACCCATCATAAAGAAGTACTTCGCAGAAGGGGCTGTTGTAAATGTTAGTGAGATGAGGCGATGAGCAATCGCCTCAACGTCAATATTTAGCGACCATAATTTGTCAGAAAATTAACTGCAGGAACTAAATTGATTGCAAATTTAGCGACCAAAACAATCAGTCTGAAAGTTAGCAATTATACAAAATTGGTCTCAAATTTACAATGAATTTTTTTACAATGACTTATTGTTATTTTTTACTTGACACCGAGTTGTTTTAACCTTAATCATTTCTATCAGAGTGAATAAAGTCTCCATGGACAGAAAAAATGATAGAATTATATGACTACGACTAATTACGATAATTTTCTGTATAAATAGGTGGTTTAGGAAAACTATTAGGCTCTGTTTGTTTGCATCTGAATGGAATCAATCAGAGGTTGGCTCTGATTCGGTCAGAGGTTTTGATATTTGGTTCGACATCTGAATGGCATCAAAATAGTTAAGAGCTAGCTCTTACTATTCAGCTTTGAGGAGTCGCTGAATCATTCAGAGGATTTCTGATAGGGTGTACCTATTGGCACACCAGTGTACCTATTGGCACACCAATGTGCCTATATGCACACCAAACCCTAGTTGAATCAGGGTTCACCTACGCTGCGTATAGACCTATACGCAGCGTACAGGGTTACCTCTATACGCTGCGTATAGAACTATACTCAACGTATATAAACCATGGATTTCAGAGCCTTATCAGCAATCATTACACAGAAAACAAGGGTTTATATACGCTGCGTATAGGTCTATATGCAGCGTATATAAACCATCAGATTTTATTAAGTCATTTTGGTAGGTTTGAGGCATCAGTTTTTCACAAAGATTATATACGCAGCGTATATAAAGGTTTTTTTAAAAACATTTATACATTATTGGTTTTAGTAAGTTTTATAAAAAAAAACGTTTTCTGTTTTAAATAAATAACAAATTAAGAATTTCTTACAAGCTTTTTTATACAATATTAATCAGTTTTATATGATATATATCGTATCGTATAGGTGTAGTTTAGGTCACGTATTGACCTCGTTTAAGCTTATAAGTGTGATATTGTATCGTATAGGTGTACTATAGTCACGTATTGACTTCGTATAAGCCTATAGGTGTGATATCGTATCGTATAGGTGTACTATAGGTCACGTACTGACCTCGTATAAGCCTATAAGTGTGATATTGTATCGTATAGGTGTACTTTAGGTCACGTACTGACCTCGTATAAGCCAATAAGTGTGATATCGTATCGTATAGGTGTAGTATAGGTCACGTACTGACCTCCTATAAGCCTATAAGTGTGATATCGTATCGTATAGGTGTAGTATAGGTCACGTATTGACCTCGTATAAGCCTATAAGTGTGATATCGTATCGTTTAGGTGTAGTATAGGTCATGTATTGACCTCGTATAAGCCTATAAGTGTGATATCGTATCGTATAGGTGTAGTATAGGTCACATATTGACCTCGTATAAGCCTATAAGTGTGATATCGTATCGTATAGGTGTAGTATAGGTCACGTATTGACCTCGTATAAGCCTATAAGGGTGATATCGTATCGTATAGCGTTGTATATATCCCGTATAGCTCCCTTATAGGCCTATTAGTGTGGTTTAGGTCCCGTATAAGCCTATAGGCATATACAAGACCTATAGGAAACCTGTACGAGACTTATACTACGCTATACGATACGATACGATACTATACTATACGATATAACACCTGTATAGGCCTATAGGTGTGGTTTAGGTCCCGTATAAGCCTATAGTCATATACAAGACCTACAGGGAACCTATACGAGACTTATACTATACACTATACGATACGATACGATGCAATACGATACGATACGATACGATATTATAGGATACCATACAACACTCGTATAAGCCTATAGATGTAGTATAGGTCCCTTACAGGCCTATATGTGTGGTTTAGGCCCGTATAGGCTTATATGTGTGGTTGAGGTCCTGTATAGCCCTATTTGTGTGGTTTAGGTCCCGTATAGGCCTATAGGTGTGGTTTAGGTCCCGTATAGGCCTATAGGCATATACAAGACCTACAGGGAACCTATACGAGACTTATACTATACATTGTACGATACGATATGATGCAATACAATACGATACGATACCATACAACACCCGTATAAGCCTATAGATGTAGTATAGGTCCCTTATAGGCTTATATGTGTGGTTTAGGTCCCGTATAGGCTTATATGTGTGGTTGAGGTCCCGTATAGGCCTATAGGTGTGGTTTAGGTCTCGTATAAGCCTATAGGCATATACAAGACTTGTAGGAAACCTATACGAGACATATACTACACTATACGATACGATATGATACGATACTGTACAATACGATATAACACCCGTATAGGCCTATATGCAGATACAAGACCTATATGAGACTTATACTAGGTTCATACGAGACTTATACTATACGATACAATACTTAAAAATGATTTTTTAATTACACCCTTTATATATGCTGCGTATAGGCCTATACGCGGCGTATATAAAGGGTTAAAAAGATAATTTTACCACAGGTTTTGGGTTAAAAATAAAAGCTACCCTTTATATACGTTGCGTATAGACCTATACGCATCGTATATAAATGGTTAAAAAACAATGTTACCCTTGTTTTTGGCTGCGTAGAGCTTCCAGTGCAGTGGTAAAATGGGGCAAGTTTGGTAAAAATGACCATTTTACCCCTGCATTGGGGGCTATGCGCAACCAAAACCATGGGTAACATTGTCTTTTTGACCCTTTATATACACTGCGTATACGCAGCATATATAAAGGTTTTCTTTTAGAAACATTTATACATTATTGGTTTTAGTAAATTTTATTAAAAAAAAGTTTTCTATTTTAAATAAATAAAAAATTAAGTATTTCTTACAAGCTTTTTTATAAAATATTAATCAGTTTTATACGATAAATATCATATCGTATAGGTGTAGTATAGGTCACGTATTGACCTCGTATAAGCCTATAAGTGTGATATCGTATCGTATAGGTGTAGTATAGGTGACGTATTGACCTCGTATAAGCCTATAAGTGTGATATCGTACCGTACAGGTGTAGTATAGGTCACGTATTGTCACGGCCCCAGCCCCGGTTTTACCCGGTCAGGAGCAGCGGGACAGGAACCCGTGGTATTAATGATGCGACAGCGGAAGATTTTTAACAGGATCTTTTAAAACTCGAAAATGCCCAATTCTTTTATTCCATAAATTGGAGATAAACCCCGTATTTTACAATAGAGGAATTTAACTAGGAAATTCCCTGATTTATTTAAAACATGTTTATTCATTTTTAACTGAGCCACCTCTTCAAGCTTGGTAGTGCTCCTAAGCACGTTTCCTTGATTTACAACAGGTTGCCCGAAACATGTTTTAAAAATATTTTATCAGTGGGGAAATGCTGGCGAGTCACTCAATTTGGATAAAATGACACATAGTTATCAATTACAGCATAAGAGCGATTACAATGGCTTCTATCTTATTTTTATCTGGCGCCGTGTCACAATGGTGACGATGGTCATACCACTATTGAGTCATGTCACCCAAATAGTAATGATTATCCCTGGTAGGTCAATGAACCTAACCGGGAGAAAATTAGTAATGTGCACAATACCCCACTAGCCAGTGATTAAGATAACCACGACTTACTCCCTGTAATTATAACATTTGAAAATGGAGTATTGTAAAATATTTGATAAAAAGATAATGACTCACATTGCAGATTTATATGGGCAGAGTATAGCCTACTGATTAGCCTTTTAACCTAAATTTAAACAACATGCACACAAACTAGGTCAGTAACTAATACAGCATTTACGATAACTCACGAGATTAAACCCTCATAATGATTGACAAAGTTCGATACTTAAACATCCATCGAATTCACGACGAATGACAAAGCATAACCCTAATGTGGGCAGCACTTAAACATCCATTGGATAGTTTCAATCGATCGGACATTGAATCGTAGCAGCGATCGAGTTATTACCCTATTTTAGCGGCAGCGTTTCGTGATCATGTGTGTTTTTGGATTGTTTCTACTATATCTCAGTGTACGTAATGACTTTGAACATCGAATCAACGCACGAACTCAAGTCCCACAGTCTACTATTTATACTTGAAAAAGGGCGCCCTCGCGTGGCTCGAGGGGCCTTCGCGTGGCGCGAGGGGCCTTCGCGTGGCGCGAGGGGTACCGCCCTATCATAGGGTAGCCCCGTGTCTTACTAGCTCAGCTGAGTTGGTCGCTCGTTCAATTTCGATTTACACGTTAAACTGTTTGGATAATACTAACTAGGGTTTACCCCCCTGAGTTTTAGGGGCCCTGATCCTGATTCCGATTGTTCTGAAAATTTTAGGGTTCATACAGGATCACTTGGGGGTCTTAATTAGGGTTTCCTATTGGACAAAATATAATAAGAAATAATAGTTTTGGTGAGTGTTGTTACATTCTCCCCACCTTAATAAAAATCTCGTCCTCGAGATTTACTGGAATAAGTAGGGATATTTTCGCTTCATCTCTGATTCCAACTCCCAAGTGTATTCGGGTCCTCTCTTGGAATCCCACTTGACCTTGACAAGTATTAACCGTTTGTGTTTGAGAAACTTAATCTTTCTGTCTTCTATCTGAAGAGGTTTCTCAACAAATTTTAATCTTTCATTTACCTCTATATCCTGAAGAGGTACTACCAAAGATTCGCAAGATAGACATTTCTTGAGGTTAGATACATGAAATACATCATGTACTCCAGCCAACTCTTCTGGTAGTTGTAAGCGATATGCAACTGGTCCTATACGTTGGATTATTGAAAATGGTCCTACATATCTTGGACTCAGCTTTCCTTTCTTACCAAACCGAACAACTCCTTTCCAAGGAGAAACTTTCAAGAGTACTCTATCTCCGACTTGAAATTCTAGTGGTTTGCGTCGATTGTCGGCATAGCTCTTTTGGCGATCTTGAGCAGTCTTTAGTCTTTCCTTGATTTGAGTGATTTTGTCAGTAGTTTCTTGCACAATTTCAGGACCTGATAATTGAATTTCTCCTATTTCTGCCCAACACACTGGAGTTCTACATTTACGTCCATACAGTGCTTCGAACGGGGCAGCTTCAATGCTTGAATGATAACTATTGTTATAGGAGAATTCAATTAAGGGTAAATGGTTGTCCCAATTTCCACCAAAATCAATCACACATGCCCTAAGCATGTCTTCCAGAGTTTGGATTGTCCTTTCACTTTGTCCGTCTGTTTGTGGATGATATGCAGTACTTAGATTTAGTCGAGTTCCCATAGCTTCTTGGAAACTTGTCCAGAAGTGGGAAGTGAAACGACTATCCCTATCTGATACAATGGAGAGTGGAACTCCATGTAAGGATACAACTTCATCTACATACAACTTTGCCAATCTTTCCATGCTAAAGGCTTCTTTCATAGGTAGAAAATGAGCTGATTTGGTTAATCGATCCACAATTACCCAAATCGCGTCATTACCCTTTCTGGTTTTGGGTAACTTAGTAACGAAATCCATTGTTATAAGTTCCCATTTCCATACGGGCATTTCTAGTTGTTGTAGTAAACCTGAAGGTTTCTGGTGTTCTGCCTTAACTTGTGAACAAGTTAAACATTTAGAAACATGTCTAGCTATGTCCTTTTTCATTCCTATCCACCAGAATTTATTTCTTAAATCTTGGTATATCTTATTGTTACCAGGATGCATGGTATATCTAGATTTATGAGCTTCCTCTAGAATTTGATTTCTTAATTCTCCCTGCTTAGGTACCCAAATCCGTTTCTTATGAAATCTCCAGATTCCATCATTACCTTATTCCAAGTCTTTAATTCGCCCTTTCATTCCTTCAGCATCATCCTTGATTGCTGTTTCTTGAATGCTTTTCAGTTGGTCCATTAAATCAAATTGTAAACTTAATCTAAGAGCACGAACTCATCGTTGTTTTTCATGATACTTACGACTTAAAGCGTCAGCAACTACATTTGCTTTTCCTTCGTGATATTGAATATCACAGTCGTAATTACTTAGGATTTCCATCCATCTCCTTTGCCTCATATTTAACTCTTTTTGCCCAAATATATATCTTAAACTCTTATGATCTGTATAGATAGTAAACTTACTTCCGTACAGGTAATGTCTCCAAATCTTAAGGGCAAAAATTATGGCTCCTAACTCTAAATCATGAGTCGTATAATTTTCCTCGTGCTTTTTCAATTGCCTTGATGCATACGCAATTACCTTCTTGCGTTGCATAAGCACACATCCTAATCCTAGCTTTGAAGCATCACAATATACTTCAAAATCTTCTGTTCCTTCTGGTAAAGCTAGAATTGGAGCATTGGTTAATTTCTGTTTTAAAATCTTAAAAGCCTCATCTTGTTTGGGTCCCCACTCAAACTTAACTGATTTACAGGTTAGCTTAGTTAATGGCACGGCTATCTTAGAAAAATCCTTAATAAACTGTCTATAATATCCGGCTAAACCTATAAAACTTCTAATTTCCATCGCTGATTGCGAAACTTTCCATTTAGTGATTGCTTCTATCTTAGCAGGATCTACGTGAATGCCATCGTGGTTTACTATGTGTCCTAAGAATTGCACTTCTTGTAACCAAAATTCACACTTTGAGAATTTGGCGTAAAGATTCTTCTTTCTTAACAAGGTTAAGAGTACATGCAGGTGCTCACAATGTTCCTCATGACTTTTGGAATAAATAAGTATATCGTCGATGAAGACAATTACAAATTTATCCAAATACGGTTTACAGATTCTATTCATCATGTCCATAAATGCTGCAGGAGCATTTGTTAACCCAAAGGGCATGACTGTAAACTCGTAATGACCATACCTAGTTCTGAAAGCAGTTTTAAGTATGTCTTCTTCTTGTACCTTCAATTGATGATATCCGGAGCGTAAATCTATTTTAGAAAAATATCTAGCTCCCTGGAGTTGATCGAAAAGATCATCAATCCTAGGTAATGGGTATCGATTCTTAATTGTAACTTTATTTAATTCTCTATAATCGATACACATTCGCATCGACCCATCTTTCTTCTTTACAAACAACACTGGCGCTCCCCATGGGGATGAGCTAGGTTGTATAAATCTTTTGCTTAGTAATTCATCTAATTGCTTTTTCAATTCTAACATTTCAGTGGGTGCTAACCGATAGGGTGATTTAGCTATCGGTGTAGTTCCAGGAATTAGATGAATTCTAAATTCTACTTCCCTATCAGGTGGTAATCCAGGTAGTTCTTCTGGGAATACATCCAAATATTCCGATACTACTGGAATGTCCTTAAGTTCTTTACTTTTTGTGTTAATGATTACTGAAATCATATACACCATTTCTTGTTTTCTGGAATAACTGGCCAATTTCATTATTGAAATGAATTTTAGTGGCTTTTGTGGCTTATCTCCTGTAATCACCACTAATTCTCCTGTGGGTGTATGAATTTCTATGGAATTCTTATCACAAAGAATCAGAGCATGGTTGGCTACTAACCAATCCATTCCTAACACAACATCGAATCCGGCTAATTTCATAGGTAACAGGTTTGCAGAAAAATTATGTCCTAAGAGTTCTATCTTTCCTTCTTGCAAAACCTTATCTATGTTAATGGAATTTTCGTCTGCCGTTTCGACTGTAAGAATCTGTCTAAGTTGGTTTAAAGGTAACTTAAGTGCTTGGCAGAATGAAGTATTTATAAAACTTTGGTTTGCACCAGAGTCAAATAATACTTTTGCATAAACGTTGTTAACTAGGAACGTACCAGCTATCACATCCGGGATCAGCTCTACTTCCTGAGTAGTAAGTTGGAAGGCTCTTACGTTCTTCCTAGTAGTTCCTTCTGTAGGCTTGGCTTTATTATCAGCTGGTTTGACCAATTTCGGGCAGTCTGGCCTAAGATGTCCAGCTTCTCCACAGTTGTAACAGACTGTGAATCTCTTCTTCCTGCAATCTTACTCTTGGTGCCCCGGAATTTTGCAGAAATTGCAATATCCCTTGCATCTTCCAGATTGTTTCCTTTTGCAAGAATTGCAAAATGGACCAGTGGAAGATTGCCCAATTCCTCTTCTCTTGAAATTGTTACGGTTACCCATACGGAATCCTTGGGTAATATTTTGGGCCACTTCCTTCTTTCTATTCTCTTTTTGTGTCCGTACCAATTCGTCAGTCAGAGTATTGGCTAAATCCAGCGCATCATCAATCATGCGGGGTTTTGCAGCCTTGACGATATTACGGACTTCGCCAATCAATCCCCAAATATAGTGGGAAATAAGTACTGGTTCTGGCGAAGCCAGGGTTGGTACTACTCTCGCATACTCGAAGAATGTCGATGTATACCCTCGACAGTCTACATTCACCATCCGATGGTTCAGAAACTTATTTGCCATTTGTTCCTTTTCATACTCGGGACAGAATTTTCTTTCCATTAGTTGCTTAAATTCTTCCCAACTCATAGCATAGGCCAAATTTCTTCCTTTGGCTTGAAGTACCGTATTCCACCATTCTAACGCCCCTTCTTCGAAAAGATTTGACGCATACATAACCTTGTCTTCTTCAGCACATTTACTTATCATAATTACTGCTTTGGTCTTTTCCAACCAACGCAGTGCTGCAGTTGCCCCTTCATTGCCTGCAAATTCAGCGCGTTTACAAGCAAGGAATTCTTTGTAAGTGCAACCAGACGTTGCAGTTTTCATTTTCTTAGGGAGTGGGGCCTGCCGTGGATCATTATCATGATTAGTATGGTTACCGCCTCCATTTACACTATTACTGAAGTTATCTCCTTGGGTACGTTTACTAGGAATGATTTGTTGAGGTTCAACAGGTTTCTGGGAAGCAGCAAGGATTGCTGGAATATCATTGGCTATTCCTTGAGCAACGATATTTTCTATATCTTGCCTAGTCATAAATTGATCCTCCTGGTGTTGCTCAGATTGATTAACCTCGTTAACTGGTTCATTATTAGCGTTTTCCATCTGATAATTAATATATATAATTTATTGGTATAAAATAAATAACAATTATAAAAAACAATCATACAACACACATATATATCCAAAATTATCGATTTCTCGATTTCCCTTTTTATATATCATATTATGCATCCGTACACACTGTTATGTTACAAAGTTTTATTTTTATTTTACAAGATTATATTTTTATTTTTATTATTATTATTATTATTATTATTATTATTATACAATCACAACTACGTTCTCACACCACCCTTTCTGCTAATATGTTAGTAACGACGCTCCCTTTCGTCGTACTTCCAGGAGATTTGCTCTCCCACCTCCCAAATCCTATTTCCTGCACCTATCAGCTCCTCGCCAAAATGGCGGAGTTCAGCTTAAGTTTCATTGCTCATTGGTGGGTTTGGTATAGGTTCTGGGTCGAACTGAGGGAAAAAGGTATAAGGATTATTAAGGAGGTTTTGAAACTGCCAATCGGTCGTCCACCACTCGTCCATTTGTCCTAAAGGTTGAGTATGGATTAAAGGTTCTAGGATTGCTGGTTCTAAGTTTATTGGAAGTTGAGTTTCGGCAGGATAAGGATAAAGGTTTGTATTGACAGGCCTAAGGATATCACAGCTTGCCAGTATTTGATCCAGTTCCTCCTGAAATGGCAACTCCTCGACTTGTCTCGAGCTTTCCCCAATTTCCATTTCTGTTTGCCTAGAACCTTACTCAGTCTCAATCCCTTTTCCTTTATCTATGGGATTTTCTATTTTGAGAACCTTTCTAGTTGCTGGTTTCCTCCTGCGCACACGCCTCCAGCCTACAAATCTTCTCTTTTTCTTAGGTTTTGGTTTTTCCAGAGGTGGAGCGTGGAATTCCATAGGTTCATCCACATCGGGTATGTAACCAGTAAAGTCTTTGGAAAATTCTACTTTCACCGGATAGAGATTGAGATTTTGAAGGGCTTCAGATAACTCATTCATGCTGTTTAGCATATATGCAAAATATATACAAATGCTAAGTTAAATTTTTTTTATAACAAAATTTCAGAGACAACCTTCAAGTATTATTGCATACCGTGTAACTAATTTAATACAAAGGATAATTGAAAATTAAAACATACTAGGGTTTATTGTAAAATTATTTATTCACTGGGTAAAGTTTCTGGCTTGTAGGTGATATGGTTGCTATAATTGAGTCAGGGTATTTTAAAGATTTTCATTTACTGCTACAGTGAATAGCATATAAAGATCTGTCCATTTTTTATATAACTTGTCTTCCCATGGAGGGTTACTGTCTAATTCCTGGGTTTTCTGATTAACTCTCATTTCTTTTGGTCGTGATTTCTTTATTTTCTCCTGACTTTTTCTAATAATTAAACTTTTTTTATTAGGAGAAAGTGGTTCCTCATATTGTGCCTTTCGAACAAATATTCCTTCCTCAGTATCTGTTGGGTATTTTGAGGATGAAGTTCCTTTTTTTTTCGGTGAAGTATCTAATTTATGATAGATATCCGAAAGTCTTTGCTTACCCATACTGTAAACAAATATTCAAATAATAAAACACGTAATCATGAAAATGACAATCAGTAAAATTAAGTATTTTCCAAATACTTAATCGGCTTAAATCAGTGGCTCTGATACCACCTTTTCCTGTCACGGCCCCAGCCCCGGTTTTACCCGGTCAGGAGCCGCGGGACAGGAACCCGTGGTATTAATGATGCGACAGCGGAAGATTTTTAACAGGATCTTTTAAAACTCGAAAATGCCCAATTCTTTTATTTCATAAATTGGAGATAAACCCCGTATTTTACAATAGAGAAATTTAACTATGAAATTCCCTGATTTATTTAAAACATGTTTATTCATTTTTAACTGAGCCACCTCTTCAAGCTTGGAAGTGCTCCTTAGCACGTTTCCTTGATTTACAGCAGGTTGCCTGAAACATGTTTTAAAAATATTTTATCAGCGGGGAAATGCTGGCGAGTCACTCAATTTGGATAAAATGACACATAGTTATCAATTACAGCATAAGAGCGATTACAATGGCTTCTATCTTATTTTTATCTGGCGCCGTGTCACAATGGTGACGATGGTCATACCACTATTGGGTCCTGTCACCCAAATAGTGATGATTATCCCTGGTAGGTCAATGAACCTAACCGGGAGAAAATTAGTAATGTGCACAATACCCCACTAGCCAGTGATTAAGATAACCACGACTTACTCCCTGTAATTATAACATTTGAAAATGGAGTATTGTAAAATATTTGATAAAAAGATAATGACTCACATTGCAGATTTATATGGGCAGAGTATAGCCTACTGATTAGCCTTTTAACCTAAATTGAAACAACATGCACACAAACTAGGTCAGTAACTAATACAGCATTTACGATAACTCACGAGATTAAACCCTCACAACGAATGACAAAGTGCGATACTTAAACATCCATCGAATTCACGACGAATGACAAAGCATAACCCTAATGTGGGCAGCACTTAAACATCCATTGGATAGTTTCAATCGATCGGACGTTGAATCGTAGCAGCGATCGAGTTATTACCCTGTTTTAGCGGCAGCGTTTCGTGATCGTGTGTGTTTTTGGACTGTTTCTACTATATCTCAGTGTACGTAATGACTTTGAACGTCGAATCAACGCAGGAACTCAAGTCCCACAGTCTACTATTTATACTTGAAAAAGGGCGCCCTCGCGTGGCGCGAGGGGTACCACCCTATCATAGGGTAGCCCCGTGTCTTACTAGCTCAGCAGAGTTGGTCGCTCGTTCAGTTTCGATTTACACGTTAAACTGTTTGGATAATACTAACTAGGGTTTACCCCCCCCCCCCTGAGTTTTAGGGGCCCAGATCCTGATTCCGATTGTTCTGAAAATTTTAGGGTTCATATAGGATCACTTGGGGGTCTTAATTAGGGATTCCTATTGGACAAAATATAATAAGAAATAATAGTTTTGGTGAGTGTTGTTACACGTATTGACCTTGTATAAGCCTATAAGTGTGATACCGTGTCGTATAACGTAGTATATGTCTCGTATAGCTCCCTTATAGGCCTATTGGTGTGGTTTAGGTCCCGTATAAGCCTATAGGCATATACAAGATCTACAGGAAACCTATACGAGACTTATACTACACTATACGATACGATACGATACTATGCTATACGATATAACACCCGTATAGGCCTATAGGTGTGGTTTAGGTCCCGTATAGGCCTATAGGCATATCAAGACCTACAGGGAACCTATACGAGACTTATACTATAAACTATACGATACGATGGAATATGATACGATACTATAGGATACCATACAAAACTCGTATAAGCCTATAGATGTAGTATAGGTCCCTTACAGGCCTATATGTGTGGTTTAGGTCCCGTATAGGCTTATATGTGAGGTTGAGGTCCCGTATAGGCTTATAGGTGTGGTTTAAGTCCCGTATAGGCCTATAGGTGTGGTTTAGGTCCCGTATAATCCTATAGGCATATACAAGACCTATAGAAAACCTATACGAGACTTATACTACACTATACGATACGATACTATACTATACTGTACGATACGATATAACACCCGTATAGGCCTATAGGTGTGGTTTAGGTCCCGTATAGGCCTATAAGCATATACAAGACCTACAGGGAACCTATACGAGACTTATACTATACACTATACGATACGATACGATGCAATACGATGCAGTACGATACGATACTATAGGATACCATACAACACCCGTATGTGCCTATAGATTTAGTATTTAAAAATAATTAACGGTATGATATTTAAACGTTTATAGCATTCGTACCGCACTAAACATGGTATAATAATTTAATTTAAAAGATAACAATATAATATATTCGAACCGTGTATACGTTTTCGAAAACAATTTAACGGTGTATAATATTATTGGTATAACATTAATGATTATATATTTTAAGCGATTTAACATTGGAACCGGGTGAGAATTTATACCACAAATACATCAAAATAGCAAAAAAAATCTAATGGGTTATATACGTTGCGTATAGCTCAATACGCAACGTATATAAACCCTTGTTTTCTGTGCAATGATTGTTGATAAGGCTCTAAAATCCATGATTTATATACGCTGAGTATAGCTCTATATACATCGTATAGAGGTAACCCTATACGTTGCGTATAGACCTATACGCAGCGTAGGTAAATCCTAAGTATGCAGATAGCCAACCAAGGTGTGCAGATAGTGTGAGCCTTTCAAAAATGCCGATAGAAAAAAAGTTTGCTAACTATGAAAGTTGGATATATACAACTAGTTATTGCCCAGCCCGCGTTGCGGGGTACCAAGTTGAATATTTTTTTTTCTCATAACATGTACGTCTGTGTTTCGGTTACTTGTATATACTACTCATAACACAATCTAAAAAAATTACATTGAGTAAACCAATTAAAACAAAGTACTACCATACTTTTGCTACAAAAAAATAATTAAAACGATGGGAAAACTAAATTTTACACTTGGGCAAAATTGTATTTTCTCAGGACAAATGAGCGTGTGGCAGACAGCCACATGGCACGAATAAAAATTACACCGAGTCAATCAATTACAAACCAAATCAAAGCACTACCCTAGTTTTGTCAAAAAAAAAAAAAAAAAAAAAAAAAAAAAAACTAAAACAATGACATGACTGTAATTTTACAATGGGGGCAAAATCATAATTTGATAGGGAAAAAAACAAAAACGATGGTAAAACTGTAAATTTAAGCCGAGAGCAAAAAGATAATTTGGCTGGGAGGAAAAAAAACCAATGGCAAAACTGCGAATTTAAATGGGCAAGATGGTAATATGCAAAAAAAGGTAATGCGATGGCAATACTGTAATTTTAACCAAGGGGGAAATCCTAACTTTGAGCGGGGGCAAATTCATACTTTGTAACTGGGGTTAAAATCGTAATATACTTGGACTAATGGGGAAGTGCCAAGCATGGCAATACTGTAATTTTTTTACTGGGGGGAGAAATGTCGTTTTTGGCTGGGTTAAAATCGTAATTTGCCAAAAGTTAGATCGATGATAATGCTATAATTTTTAACAAAATGATATAATTACTCTTCTACGGACTTTTAACGCAATTTCTTTAATTTACAATCGCTTAAAATAAAATTTCATAAATATATATAGTAATTGCATATCCTTTCCCTAGGACGTGATCCCGTTTTTAAGATACAATATGATTAATTTTAAAGCCAATAGATTTACATTGTTTGGAATAGAATTATGACTAAATAATCATAATATAATAATGGGTTAAATGTCATTTTAGTTAATAGAAAAAATGAATAAAGTTAACACAGTGTACTAAAATGGCAATGGTCAAACATTTCCAGACCCACATATAAAAAATGAAACTTTTGTACTAAAATGACATTTAACTCATATGATTAATATTATTTGATATTTAATTTTCAGGTTTTTCGTAGTGTTTTACATGTGTAATACTATTTTTTTTATTTTTTTCTCAAAAATAAAAGTTTTTTTTTGTATTTTAAAATGCAAGATTTACAACAAAAAATTGTTAAAAAATTAGTGTATTTTTAAGCTTTTTTAGGAGTTTTCGAGTTCTCGCAATAAAAGGAGTTTTATCTTGAACTCTCATATATATATATATATATGGGACAATCCAACATAGAAAACCCTAAAAAATTGAGAAAACCCTAGAAAACCTAACCTCCCGACTTTTTTTTTGAAAAAAATAACACATGTAATATACATGTTTTTAAGAGTTTTGAGCAAAAAAATCAAAAAAGCGCCGAGTGGATGTTTTTAAAAAAAATAAACAAGTTTCAGCAACTTTCATCACTAACATGTGTTAGACAAAAAGTTGCTGAAACTTGTTTATTTTTTTTTTTTAAAAAACCACTCGGCGCTTTTTTGATTTTTTTGGCTCAAAACTCTTAAAAACATATATATTACATGTGTTATATTTTTCAAAAAAAAAAAAAAAGTCGGGAGGTTGGGTTTTCTAGGGTTTTCTCAAATTTTTAGGGTTTTTTTTTATCTAACCCTCCCCTATATATATATATATATATATATATATATATATATATATATATATATATAGTGTGAGGTTCATTGGGGAACACTAAAAAAGTGGGGAACAGCGGGGAACCGACTCAAACGAACTCCGATTGGACTCATTCCAGCGGCGTTGGAACCAGCTCGTTGAACCCTAACTAGGATCTCTTGACCCTAAACCCTAAATCATAAACCCTAAACCCTAAATATATTAGGGTTTGGCTTTTAGGGTTTGGCTTTTAGTGTTTAGCCTTAGGGTTTAGCTTTAGGGTTTAGGGTTTGGCTTTAGTGTTTAGGGTTTAGCTTTAGGGTTTAGCTTTAGGATTTAGCTTTAGGTTTAGCCTTTAGGTTTTAGCTTTTAGGGTTTAAAGTTTAGATTTCACGGTTTAGCTTATGTTTTAGCCTTATTTTTTTAGCTTTATGGTTTAGAGTTTAGGAGTTAGGATTTAGGGTTTAGGGTTAAGAGATCTTAGTTAGGGTTCGACGAGCCAGTTCCAACGCCGCTGGAATGAGTCCATTCGGAGTTCGTTTGAGTCGGTTCCCCGCTGTTCCCCAATGAACCTTCGCCTATATATATATATAGAGTGGGGATCCTACGGAAAGTGTGTTTTTCCTAAAAAGTATAAAAAGTCATAAAACACAATAATTTCAGGCATAAAACACACCTAAAACTCACAAATATTAGAATGAATATTACTAAAACACCATATTCAAACTCTAATAGTCCATAAAAACTTCAAACACACCATCGTAGAACTATGAATATAAAACACACAATGCTAAACAACATAAAACACAATAATATTTGTCATTCCACAATCAGAGCCTTAACATCTAAAACACAACACAAAACCCACATACATGATGTTTTAGTAATCTTCATCATATTATTTGTGGGTTTTTGGTGTGTTTTATGGTTGACATTATAGTGTTTTATGACTTTTTACACTTTTTAGGAAATTTGGACTTTCTGGCCAACTCCTATCCTATATATATATATAGGAGAAGGATTCGTTAGTAACCATCCTTTATTGCGAGAACCACGAGAACCAATGTGAACACAACAAAAAATACATAAAAAAAGCTAAAAAACACACAATTTTTTTTAATATTTTTTTATAAAAAATCGCTACTTTTAGTAGCCAAAAAAGAAATTTAAAAAAGAAGTTTTTTTTTGTTACTAAAAGTAGTGATTTTAATGTTAAAAATATTAAAAAAATATATATTTTGTGTGTTGTTTTGATTTTTTTTTTAATTTTTTAGGTTTTTTAATGTTTTCCAACTTGAATGTCAGTTTGATAAGTTATTCTAGTTCTTTTATGTTGTAGAGATGTTTAGATTGAAGTTGATGCGATGTACCCATGTGTATTATGATTTTGCTCTGTTTTTAATGCGATGTACACATGTGTATAACGTTTGTTTTTGTGACATCTCATATTTTTTTGTGTATTGAATGTGTAAAGTTGTTGATGTACACTTGTGAATATTGCAAAGTATTAGCTGCTGAGTTTTTTGTTCAATTTTTTCATTTTGCTCTGTTTTTAATTCGAAGTACACATGTGTATTATGATTTTCCTCTGTTTTTTATGTGATGTACACATGTGTATAGCATCTGTTTTTGTGATATCTCAGAATTTTTTGTGTATTGAATGTGTAAAGTTGTTAATGTACATTGTGAATTATGCAAAGTATTAGTTGCTGAGTTTTTTTTTGTTCTATTATAGGAGATGTCGTTAACGAGAAAAGTGGAAATGGAAGGTCGAAAAGGATGATTCACGTATGAGGTCGATAAGGATGATTCACATATGTTTGTTTGCTTGGTCGATAAGGATGATTCAGCATACAACGTGGCGAATAGTTGTAAAAGATTATGTTTTTTTTTTGTTTTTTCGATTATGTGGGGTTTATTATTTTTACGAAACTGAAACTTGTAATTATATGTTTTTTGTTTGGTTTGGAAAACATTATGGAACTTGTAATTTGTTAAATATAAAATAGTTTTACAGGTATTGTTTCTATGTATGTATTATGTAGCTAATTACACATATGTATGATGCTGAGTACACATGTGTACTGTTCTATTTATATCCAAGTACACATGTGTATACCGTTGAAATATGAAGGTTACGTGGATCTTAAAAATCAAAATTTGAATTCTGGTGATGAAATCTGAAATCAAAATTAAAATTGAAATCTGGTGATTTGTTGTTTGTTTTGATAATTATCTTATTAATAAGTAAAACATAATATGGATAATGAATTTAAAATAGGAAAGATGTAACTTAATTCAATTATTAAAATAATGATTTAAATCTAATTTTTTATATAATTACAATCCTACCCTTAACAACTAAAAAGGAAATCAAGGGTCCAGATTTGTTCACGCAGTTCACTCTTGGGAGGTTGTTCACGCTGGAACCCTACCCTATATATATATATATATATAGAGGATCAGGTTCATTTGTGAACAACTTATTTAGAGTGAACTGAGTAAACTAACCTTGGCCCTTGATTATTTTTTAGAGTAAAAGGGTAAGATTAACATTACCCAAGTGTAGGCTAATGTTTTGTTTTTTAAGAAACTGTTATGTTATTTTTAAAATTAAATATTAAACTTAATTAAATAATATTTTTAACTTATGTGTATACAGGTCAGTATATACAAGACTTATACACTTATATATTATTACATCTTGTTCTCACGGGTCGGTATAAATCAGATTTATACACCTATGTATTATTCAAGTACATATGTGTATACATCTCGGTATATACCAGACGTATTCACCTGTGTATTATTCAATTACATAATGTATATAGGTAGGTATATACGAGGCTTATATATATGTGTATTATTGCAACTTGTTTCCACTATGTATATTTTCATCAAACATTGATCTAATACATATATGTTGAATGTAATTAAAATTTTTAATCGTGTTCTAGATGGAACTATATTTGATAATGTTTGTATTTTTTTTAATTATCAAATATTAAGTTAGGTAATTTATAAGAGAAAAAAGTATAAAGAATGTAATAAAATATTCTTTTAATTGGAAAGAGAAATCAGGAGAGAGAAAAAAATCAATTAATTAAATGAAGAGAGAAAAATACAATTATACCCTTATGTCTATCAAAATACATGTAACTTACAAAAGATAATTACAATCTTGCCACTAAAGAAACAATCTGGATCTACAAAATCAATGGTCAGAATATGTTTCTTTTGTTCACAATACATCATTATTCACTTATGAACCTTACCCTATATATATATATATATATATATCGGAGAAGAATCCGTTAGGAACCACCCTTTATTGCGAGAACCGCGAGAACCAATGTGAACACAACCAAAAATAGGTAAAAAACACACAAAGTTTTTTTTTTTTTTTTATAAAAAATCGCTATTATTCGTTACCAAAAAGTTTTTTTAAATTTTTTTTTGCTACTAAAAGTAGCGATTTTAATTTAAAAAATATTAAAAAAATAATTTTTGATTTTTTTAGGTTTTTTGGGGGTTTAGTTTTAGCATTTTAGCTTGGGTAGGGGGTTAGGTTTTTTTTTATTTTTAGGGGGGGGGGGGCTTAGTTTTTAGCATTTAGCTTGGGGGTGGGGGGGGGGGGTGGGTGGGTTAGGTTTTTTTTAGGTATTTTTGGTTGTGTTCATATTGGTTCTCGCGGTTCTCGCAATATAGGTGGTTTTCGCATGAACCTTACCATATATATATATATATGACAAAATTGCAGAAAACAACCTTTATGTATACCCCAAACTGCACTTTATACCTTTCACTATGAAATCCGCCAAAACCAACCTTTACGTTCATGTTTTGTTACACATCACAACCTTTACACCAAACCTAGTCAAAAAAGTCAGTTAAGTTGCCCCATGTGCGATGCATGTGAGGGCATATATGTCTTTTCCTGCAAAACATATGGAAAACAGCATCTTGGAATCAGTTGAAGCAGTTGAAGAAACCCTGCAAAACATCACAACCTTAAATTCCATTTTGAGGCCCAAATTTGAAGAAATCAAATTACCGTTGAAGAAGATCAAGAACCCCTGCAAAACATATGGAAAACAACATCTTGGAATCAGTTGCAATACGCCATGGAAACAGCAGATTGACTTCAAGAATCAAGAAACAAAACCCCCATAATAATTATGATCACACAACTCATATCCCACCTCAAAATGGCATCAAGGCAACAACTTTAACACACTTTGTAGATCATATGATTGAATTCAAGCATTTCCTTTAAAAATACAGAGCACCCACATGAACAAAATTGGAAATTTTGGAGTACAAAAAACAGAGCTCCATTATCATACTTTTAATATTGCACCCATTACACCATTTGATCATCACCCCAACTCCATTATCAACGATCATCATCTTCATCATCCTACACTAACACCATCACCCCAACTCTCACCTCAATCCCACTAGTTGCTTATTGTATTTGGTAACAAAAAGAACATTCAAACTCTTCGCTAGCATATAATCCATCTGGGGAGGCAAAATATTATTATATTAAAATTGCCACATTTGATTCAAACAACATGATTCAAACAACATGTAAAAAATAAAACTACAAACCTAAAGATCACAGACAGTAGCAAATCTTCCATTCACAAACATGAATTATTACCAAAATTTAGTAGCTTTTTAAAAAAACACACCTCTATCTTCTTCATTCATGAACTAGATTTTTCAACTTGTTCATTCTCCCATTCGTTTGAACTTGAAATCTTAGGTTTTGCCAAGCCGAAATCTTTGATTCACAAACAGTCGCCGGAAATCACGTTTGAAGCACCAGAAATCACGTTCATCATCACCATTATCACCACCATCAATTAAACGAGGCGGCAGGCCGGCGTCCATGGCCGGCAAAACTAGCGCCGCTACCCATGTCACCGTTCCATCACTCTTCGTCGCTGCCTCCGTCGCTCCATTATCTCCGTTCAATAAATCTTGAACACCCCTGTTTCACCAAAAACCTCAACAAACCCTAGATTATTTCAGATCAAAAACACAAAATTTCATATACCCATCAACAACTTACATTTTCTTTAAGGTTTCCACATATCCACAAACAAATTTTCACTTTCGTGTGTTCTTGGTGAAACATTTTGATGAAGATAGGTAGATCTGGGTTCTTTGTGGGATATTAGGTTAGTTGAAGGAAATAAATAAAAAGGTTTAAATATAATATTCATTATAAAAGGGGTCAAAGGAAAAGACATATATGCCCTCACATGCATCGCACATGGGACAACTTAACTGACTTTTTTGACTAGGTTTGGTGTAAAGGTTGTGATGTGTAACAAAACAGGAACGTAAAGGTTGGTTTTGGCGGATTTCATAGTGAAAGGTATAAAGTGCAGTTTGGGGTATACATAAAGGTTGTTTTCTGCAATTTTGTCTATATATATATATATATATATAGGGTAGGGCTATGTAGAAAACCCTAAAAATTTTATAAAACCCAACCTCTCGACATTTTTTTTTGAAAAAAATAACACATGTAATATACATGTTTTTAAGAGTTTTGGGCAAAAAAAAAAAAAAAAAAAAAACAAAACAAAAAAGCGCCGAAGGAATATTTAAAAAAAATAAACAAGTTTCAGCATTTTTTGTCTAACACATGTTAGTCACCGAAGTTGCTGAAATTTGTTTATTTTTTTTTAAAAAAATCCTTCGGCGTTTTTTTGTTTTTTTTGGCCCAAAACTTTTAAAAACATGTATATTACATGTGTTAATTTAAAAAAAAATGTCGGGAGGTTGGGTTTTCTAGGGTTTTTTAAAATTTTTAGGGTTTCCTACCTAGCTTTAGCTTATATATATATATACGTATATATGTATATATACGTATATATATAGGGGCAGGTTCATTTGTGAACAACCCCAATTTGATAGTGAACACTAGTGAACTAATCTTAGTCTTTGATTATCAATATGCACATGTATACATAAGTATAAATCAATGACCAAGATTTTTTCACTCAGTTCACAAATACACTAGTGTTCACTCTAGAACCCCATTCTCTCTCTCTCTCTCTCTCTATATATATATATATATATATATATAGTGAGCTTATCCTATGAAGGGAGTTTTATCTAAGAAGTGTTCACTAGATCTAGTTTTTACTGGCTGAGATTACTAGTGTCAAAATTGTAAATTGCGTTTTATTTTTGATTATTTGATAGTATAGGGGTACAAATGTAATTTCTGCGGGTCTTAAATTAAGAAATTCACATGTGAGTTCCTCCTTTTTTTAATGTCAATAACATTTATATACGTATTTTTTTGAAACAAAAATTACACCATAATAACAAGCATTTTTTTTCTTTAATATGATTACCATATTGATATATAGAGAGCGGTTAACATACATTACAGCTTAACGTACGACCAGTACGTCACGAAATCACGCACGTTCATCGGAAAATGACGCACGTTATAATCCCAAGCAAACCAACATGCGTTATTATTTAAATACACATGCGTGATTATCTCATTATCTTCTTCAACCTCCAAACCTGGGTTCAGCATCATCATTCCAGCTCCTTCTTCGATTCCGTTTCCAACGATAAACACTTCCCTCATGTTTCAGACGGTCGGAATCAAAGTTTCGTCATATCCCTTCATCCTCTGTTCTACGATTAGATTTCGATGGTCGGCAATTTGATGAAACTTTTCAAAATCAAAGATAAGTTTGAACCCAAATCGATAAAATTGACAGAACAATTGCGAATTTGAAGTGAAAGGAAAAGAAAATTGAAAAAAATCGGACGAAATTGATCAAACCCAGGTTAATTGAAAAAAGAACAAAATCACGCACGTTAGATTGTAAAATTACGCATGTTGTCGTACGTAATGTACGTTAAGCCGTAATGTACATTACACTTTCTCTCTCTCTCTCTCTATATATATATATATATAACACAACAGAGTGGAGATCACTAAAACACAATATCCAAACCTTAAAAGTCCATAACAACTTCAAACACACCATCGTAGAACTATGAATATAAAACACAACATGATAATCAACATAAAACACACTAATATTAGTCATTCGATAATCAAAGCCTTATCATCCAAAACAGAACACAAAACCCACAAATATGGTGTTTTAGTAATCTGCACTTTGTTATTTGTGGGTTTTGAGTGTGTTTTATGAGTGAAATTGTGGTGTTTTAGGACTTTTTACACTTTGTAGGAAAAATGGACTTTGTAGCCAACTCCCACCCTATATATATATATATACACACACACACATATATATATATATACAAACACACACACACACACACACACATATATATATATAGAGAGAGAGAAAGTGTAAAATATATGAGTGATTATTATACGAAACGTATGCAGGTAGGAGGTTGCGCCGCGTGCCATTCCTTATTTTTTTTATAACGTGCGTGATTATGTATATAACATGCGTAATTCGGGTTTTGAAACAACCCATGCGTAATTTTAAGTTTAACATGCATAATTTTCATGTTTCGTTGCATGCGGGTTTTGATTTTTTTATAACATGCATAGTTATGCACTATAACGTGCGTAATTATGCATTATAACGTGTGTAATTATGTAAATAACGTGCGTAATTAAGGTTTAACCCAACCCATGCGTAATTTGTGACAACTGGCACAAACCGGTAATTTCCGTACACTTTAATTATTATTTAATGACTGCAATTATGTGCTTAAATGTCAGCAATGTCTGAACACATACTAAACAAGTGAATTCATGCACGTTTTATACTACAAAATATTGCTTTATGCATAAACGAGAGCGTTGCGTCAGAAATACTAGTAAACTCACCGGTAAGACACACTGTGTCAACAGAACTGCAGAAAGCAGTCAGACATTAGAATTGAGGCCTAGGTGTAGGTCCAACGACAAGAATACATTAAAACCCAAGAATAGATACAGGGGTTTATATATAGACATTACGGAAGCTAAAATACGCACTAAAAAGCACCCGAAACACACTTTAAGTGCATAATTTTAATAAATTCAGCTCTAATCAGCTTTTAGACATATAAATATCATGCAGAAATGTCGTTTTATCATCCAGAATACTTCCCTAAGTGTCGGGAATCGAAAGTGCTATAAAAAGATACTTAAAAGACACTAAAAAATGTAATTTAGCACTTTAACGAATCGGTATCCAACCGAACAACCGGACAATACCCGGAACACCAAAATAATGCTAGAAGCATTGTTTTTATTTTTCTAAGCTAGTTAGGGACCCCGAACACCCTAACACACTATATATTACTTAACACACCATAACACACTAACTAAACCTTTGATCCCCAACCAAAGCACTAACTAAGGAGTTGGAATCGAACTAGACAACCCCCCCCCCCAATAACCGGTTAGGGACAAGGGTCCCACCCCTTGATTTCTTTACATTATTATAGTAGATATGATGCATAAAGATGGAACACATTACACTTTGGATAATTAAATGTTGGAAGAACACTTATAAAAACCACAAGTCCTAGATCATTATCATTCTCAACATCTCCAAAACACCTCAAACTCCCCCTCTCTTCCCTTGGCTTCGGCCGAACCCCATCCACCATACACCCACCTTCAAACATTCATCTTCATACATTCCAAGCACATTACAACGAAGCTCGGTGTGTTCGGAAGTTGAAGGACCGCTCTCATTTTCTTTTAACCAGCACTTTTACGCTTTGAAACTTCCCTAGCCTTGTGCTAGTAGTAAGTGCTTCAAATCTTCATCTTGTTCTTATTTTTGGTGGTTAATAGTTGATTGAATGGTAAAATATTAAGAAACACTAAAGAACTTAAACAAGTCTTGAACATAAAGTGATAAATGGTGGATAAAGAGAAGATATATGGGTAAATCATGTGAATCTTGTGTAATTATGATTATTTGATGATGTTTGTTAGTAGAAGTAGGATGGATCATCATCTAGACATACTAGTTCATGTTTAAGAACATGAACTAGCAAGATGTAAATGCTAGAAATATGAAGGATGATGAAACCATCCACCCATGAACTTGAAACTTGAATAAATATAATTTTTCTTGGAAAATAAGGTTACAAACTTGTAGATCTAAAGATCTACAAGTGGTTTTTCGGAAGAACCAAGTGGAAAATACTTGATTGTTAAAAACCCGGATCTTGTATGAGCTAAAATCATTTTTAGTAAGTAAACAAGTGTATAAACACTTGTGTAACAAAAAAAATCCCACAAAGAAATATTTTTGGAAAATAAGACTAGAAGATGTGAAAACGCACTTCCTTTAAAAATAAAGTTTTTAAGAAACTAAACTTATTTTTAAAGGTAACAAGACCTACTAAATATGTTAGTAATTTACTACATATTTTTACAAACTTTGAAGTTCACAAGTTTATGGTTCATGTTTATTTTATGTCAAGATTGATGATTGTTGTTTGAAAATTGATTGTTGATGATTTAAAAGAAAATAAACACATGTTTTTGAAAAGATGGGAAACCTCCATTTTTAGGGGAAACTCTGTCAAAATTTCTATAAATTTTGACACTTGGAAAAATATAGGTTTTTTAGAAACTTAATCCCTAAAAATGCATCTAAAAATATTACCAAGGTTTCCCTAATTTTTGGTGATAAGAAATAATGATTTCTTCAAGACTAAAATTTATATTAAGTATGTATATTTTTGAGAAAAATATATATAGTATTTGATCACCAACTTTGTGCTAAGTGTATGTAGTATGTGTTATACGTGCTAGTGTATTAGGAATTGAAAGTACACTAAATACTCTTGAGAAGTAAAAACACAAAGATACACATACGACATACAAGATACATAACTCGGGTGCAAAGTGCAAAACACAAGATACTTATATTAATTCTTGAGAAAATAATATAAGTAAGACACTTAGTTAAAAATATAAAATATTTTTAACACAACAATACAAATACAAAAGATAGTGACTTGTGCTTGTACGAAACAAGTCTAGTGACCGACGATAAGAAAACACGTATAGGTCACGACGCACTATAAGCAAATCCGGTGAAGTTTACGACGCAAGGAACACAAAGTTGTGAGTTCATGCTCCCCCTTTTCTTTAACTGTTTTCAGTTTTATAACTTCGGGGGTGAAATACATGTACAAATGTTACAATGCTTATAAATGGTATGATACAAATACAAGAAGCACACTTAGTGAGAACGAGTACCGAGTGTGATGCGTTTTGAGAAATGATACGAGAAATCGTGTCACGATTAGGGTACCATAAGCACCATTAATCAACAATATACCTAGACCGCAGAACAAAATGTTAGATCTAACGGGTACCGGGCAGCCACACTCTTGGTGAGGACGAGGACGAGTACCGAGTAGTGCTTTTGTGTCTCAGAATATGCCAACTAGAAAAATGCCTAAGGTTTGGTGACTTCCTATGTCGTGTCACATGTTAATGGCCTTGCAACCCATTAACAATCCTGATACTTACAGGAATACTTTATTTACATTAGATTCATACCATACTAAAACTTGATTTATACTTGAGTACGTGGGGTACACAAGTAAACTTGAATTATACATGAGTACGTGGTGTACACATGAATACTTGATTTTTGTATAAAAACTTGATTTATACATGACACAAACTATGATTTCATACAAAGTATACAAACGTGAAATACAAAAACTGTATGAATTCACACCAACATTATGTTGACGTTTTTCCAAAACTCACATGTATTTCAGGTAACTAGAAGTGGATGTGCGCTCGGTCTTGCTTATGCT
This sequence comes from Helianthus tuberosus, assembly GCA_030545235.1. Lineage (NCBI taxonomy): Eukaryota > Viridiplantae > Streptophyta > Magnoliopsida > Asterales > Asteraceae > Helianthus > Helianthus tuberosus. The sequence continues at coordinate 49,840,796 of CM060443.1, read as the reverse complement.
CTTGGATGTCGTCTATGTTTACGTTTAAATAAAGTTGTAAACTTTCAAGACAATGTTTCATGCTATCTCGTGATGTAAACACTAAACTTATGTTTTCAAATTATGGTATTTGATGTTTTTTTTACGAGCATGTAGCATGTTTACCTCTCGTATGCAATGAGAACCTTTCATGATCACATCTCGTGCTTCCGCCGCAGAAAGGGGTGTGACAGATTGTTATCAGAGCTGCGATTGTAGTGATCCAGGATTCCTTCTCGAGTCTAGTCTACAATCTCTAGGATCCTTTCACGAAAACAATTTTTCAAAGAGTTTTCATTGCATAAAACGTCCCGCGACATCCACTAACTGAAACTGTTTACAAAGAGTCTAGAAAAGACACTACGAGACTTAGGGTGCTCAGAAGTAGCACTTGTCTTTAACTGAGAAATTACTTGCAATTATGTGTGATAATTAGCATATATTGGAAGTAGAATGTCACAAGTATACGTGACTTTACTTGAAAGCAATGGCCTATCTGAAGGAAGAAATACGCGGATGAAACGAACTGTGCGGACTGTGCAAGGAGTTACGTAATTATGGATGCATACATAATTATGGAATTCAGTGCACAGAAACCACAACAAGTCAGGTCACGTATAGATTCCTTTAGTGCAAAAAAAGGTCAAACGTGAACACCCCTCCCCCAGCCTACTAAGTACTCTGCTAGAGTAATAATTGTTTGATGTCACTTATGTGGTATATACCTGTGAATATATATACTACTACTGTCTAGTATGACGACATAAAACAAATGTCTAACCCTGTTGTGTTATGTTCTGTCAGTACATGGCACCCAGGAAAGCTGTGAATGCTCGCAATGATGATCAACCTCCTCCTCTTCTACCGAGGACTGCTGAAGAGTTGAACGCTCTACTGGAAGAAAGGATCTCCGTTGCTATCGCTCAATACGAGGCGAACCGTACTCAAGACAGTGGAGGACCAAGCAATGCTAGACGTAACGGGCATGGAGATTCGTCTGGAGGAAACGCAGCTCAAGGTAACCCTAAGACGATTTGCTAAGCATGGAGAAATTTATGAACGGTCTTTGTTTCATTATTTCTTCGATTGCTCACATGTGAATTGGTTGAATTAATTCCAGGCTGCACTTTTAAGCAGTTTCTCGACTGCAAGCCGATGAACTACGACGGCACAGGAGGTGCAGTAGCATTTGTACGCTGGACGGAGAAGACTGAAGCTACTATCCGCATGAGCAAGTGTACCGCAGATCAGCAAGTCACTTTTGCTACTGGGTTGTTTGTCGATGAAGCTCTAAATTGGTGGAACTTGCAAGCCCAAACCTTGGGCGATGATGCCGTTTATGGCCTAACTTGGGATGAACTGAAGGAAAGAATGAGAGAGAAGTACTACTCTCGTGCTGAACTCCAAAGACTGGAAACGGATTTCTGGCACTTGACCATGGAAGGTGCTGACATTAATGGTTATACTCGAAGGTTCCACGATCTGTCCAGAGTTCTTCCCTACATGGTGACTCCCGAATTTAAGCGTGTTGAACGCTACATTTGGGGACTGGCCCCAGAGTTTTGCGGCATGGTAACTTCGGCCAAACCTCAAACAATCACAGAGGCCGTAACTCTGGCTGTCAGCCTTACTGAAGATTGTGTTCGTATGAAGAAGCTATCACTGAACCCAACAGAAAAGACCGAGACGCATGCTGAGTCGTCCGGCGACAAGAAAAGAAAACATGCAAACCTGAATCAAGCAACTCGCAACAACAAGGGTTTCAGCAAGAAGCGCGACACTAACCCGCCTCAGGAGACGAAAACCCTTGCAACCAAAGGATACCAAGGCACTATGCCTAAATGAAAAAAATGTAAGTATCATCATGAAGGATCTTGCCGCATTCCAAGGTGCGACAAATGTGGTAGGTTGGGTCATCAAGCAGAAGACTGTTGGGGAAAAGGAAAGAACCGGAATGGAAATGGTGCTGGTAACAAGAATGGTAACGGGAAAGGGCGGAACCAAGGATGCTTCAGTTGGGGAAGCAATGATCATTTCATGAAGGACTGCCCAAAGGGAAACAATGCTCAGGCTTAAGCATTTGTGATTGGAGCAAAGAACGCACGCGAGGACCCTAATGTGGTCACCGGTACGTTTCTCATTAACAATCACTTTGCATCCATATTATTTGACACTGGCACCGATTATAGCTTCATGTCTGTGGAATTTAAATACATGCTTGGAATAGAATCTAGTAGATTAGAAGTTCCTTATTCCATAGAACTAGCCAATGGTAAACTTGTTGAATCGGGCGAAGTTGTTAGAGGCTGCACACTAGAACTTGGTGAACGAAGATTTAGCATCGACCTCTTACCTATTCAATTGGGTAGCTTCGATGTAGTAGTCGGAATGGACTGGTTTTCCAAGAACAAAGCTGAAGTTATTTGTCATGAGAAAATCATTCGCATCCCTTTAGCGAATGGTGAAACTCTCATCGTGCATGGAGAAAAGCGAGACGAGCCTCTTCGAATCATCAGTTGCATGAAGGCACATAAGTGCTTAAGGAAAGGATGTGTTGCCTTCCTAGCACACGTTGTAGATAAGAAGGCCGAGGAGCCGAAACTCGAAGATATTCCTGTGGTGAAGGAATTCCCTGATGTTTTTCCCGAAGATCTGCCAGGATTACCTCCGCAACGACAAGTCGAATTCCGTATAGACTTGGTTCCATGAGCCGCTCCTGTAGCCAAGGCACCCTATTGACTGGCACCATCCGAAATGCAAGAATTATCTACATAACTCCAAGAGTTGTTGGATAAAGGATTCATAAGGCCAAGCTTCTCGCCCTGGGGAGCTCCTATATTATTCGTGAAGAAGAAGGATGGAACACTGTGGATGTGTATCGATTACAGAGAACTGAACGAGCTCACGATCAAGAATCGGTATCCACTACCGAGGATTGACGACTTATTTGATCAATTGCAAGGATCCAGCTACTATTCCAAGATCGACCTTCGATCTGGATACCATCAGCTAAGAATCCAAGAAGAAAGAGTGCCAAAGACTGCTTTCAGAACGTGATATGGGCATTACGAATTTCTTATGATGCCATTCGGGCTGACGAATGCACCAGCGGTCTTTATGGATCTGATGAACCGCGTACGCAAACCATATCTCGATAAATTCGTGATTATATTTATCGATGATATCCTGATTTATTCGCGAACGAAAGAAGAGCACGAGCAACACCTCAGAACTATTCTGGAACTACTGAAGAAAGAGAAGCTTTATGCATAGTTCTCAAAATGCGAATTCTGGATTCGCGAAGTACAATTTCTTGGTCACGTTGTGAATGAGAATGGCATTCATGTAGACTCATCCAAGATTGAAGCGATAAAGAATTGGGAAGCCCCCAAAACCCCAACTGAAGTTCGACAATTTTTGGGCTTAGCGGGCTATTATCGGCGATTCATCAAGAATTTCTCAAAGATAGCTCAACCGCTAACGACCCTTACTCAAAAAGACAAGAAATACGACTGGGGTTACAAACAGGAAGAAGCCTTCCAGTTACTTAAAAACAAGCTCTGCGATGCACCGATACTATCATTACCCGAAGGCACAGAAGACTTCGTGGTATACTGCGACGCCTCATGACAAGGTTTGGGTTGGGTGCTTATGCAACGCCAGAAAGTTATCGCTTACGCTTCAAGACAATTGAAGGTGCATGAAAGAAACTATACCACTCACGACCTGGAGCTGGGCGCAGTGGTATTCGCCCTGAAGATCTGGCGACACTATTTATATGGTACTCGATGTACAATCTTCACAGATCACAAAAACCTACAGCACATATTTGATCAGAAAGAACTAAACATGCGACAACGACATTGGGTCGAGCTGCTGAACGATTATGACTGTGAGATTAAGTACCATCCTGGAAAGGCAAACGTTGTAGCAGACGCGCTAAGTCGAAAAGAAAGGGTTAAGACCCTAAGGGTTCGAGCATTGGAAATGACTATTCGAACGAACCTCACTGCGCGTATTCGTGATGCACAACAAGAAGCACTTAAAGGAGAAAACTGTAAAGCTGAATACCTTCGGGGTATGTTGAAATACATGGTGCCAAATGAAGAGGGAGCCCTATACTTTAAGAAGCGTATTTGGGTTCCGCTCTATGGTGGCATACGAGAAGTCATCCTTGATGAAGCGCACAAATCGAGATACTCGATCCATCCAGGATTGGACAAAATGTATCAAGACTTAAAAGAATACTATTGGTGGCCGAGACTCAAGAGCGATGTTGCTGTTTATGTTGGAAAATGCCTAACCTGTGCTAAGGTTAAGGGTGAATATCAAAAACCGTCCGGCCTACTACAACAACCAGAGATACCCATGTGGAAGTGGGAGCAAATCTCGATGGATTTCATAACGAAATTACCCAAGACCCCGAGAGGGCACGATATGATATGGGTGATAGTCGATCGGTTAATGAAGTATGCGCACTTCCTACCGATCCGAGAAAAAGACAGCACTGGAAAGCTTGCTGAGATATACTTAAGAGAAATTGTGGCACGACATGGAGTGCCAATCTCAATTATTTCAGACAGAGATAGACGCTTTGTCTCAAGAATCTGGCAATCATTTCAGGAAGCCTTTGGATCTCAATTAGATCTAAGCACGGCCTTCCATCCTCAAACAGACGACCAGAGCGAACGGACTATACAAACGTTAGAAGATATGCTTCGCGCATGTGTCATGGATCTAGGCGGCAGCTGGGATACTCATCTACCTTTAGTTGAGTTTTCCTACAATAACAGTTATCATACGAGCATAAAAGCCGCACTGTTCGAAGCTCTGTATGGCCGCAAGTGCCGATCGCCCATGTGTTGGGCAGACGCTGGAGATAAACGTATGGTTGGTCTTGAACTTGTGCAAGAGACAACCGACAAGATTATGCAGATCCGAGAGCGCATTAAGGCGGCCCGAGATCGACAAAAGAGCTACACTGATCAAAAACAAAAACCATTGGAATTCGAGGTGGGAGACAAAGTTTTGCTGAAAGTCTCACCTTGTAAGGGCGTAGTAAGATTCGGAAAGCGTGGGAAGCTGAATCCCCGATACATCGGACCATTCAGAATCTTGGAAAGGATTGGTACCGTGGCATACAAGTTGGAATTACCGGAAGAACTTAACGGAGTACATGATACGTTCCATGTATCCAACCTCAAGAAGAGTCCAACACAAGAAGACGTGATCATCCTTGTGGATGAAGTACATATTGATGATGCCCTCCGATTTACAGAACATCCCGTTGAGGTTACCGACTGGAAAGTCAACAAGACCAGGAGGAACACTGTTAAACTTGTCAAAGTACGTTGGAACTCTAAGCACGGACCCGAGTACACATGGGAACGTGAAGACCAGTTCAAAGAAAAGTATCCCCACCTATTCAAGAAGACTCCTGCGAGAGTTAGCTCAGCCTGAATTCCGGGACGAAATTCTTTTAACGGGGGGAGACTGTGACAACTGGCACAAACCGGTAATTTCCGTACACTTTAATTATTATTTAATGACTGCAATTATGTGCTTAAATGTCAGCAATGTCTGAACACATACTAAACAAGTGAATTCATGCACGTTTTATACTACAAAATATTTCTTTATGCATAAACGAGAGCGTTGCGTCAGAAATACTAGTAAACTCACCGGTAAGACACACTGTGTCAATAGAACTGCAGAAAGCAGTCAGACATTAGAATTGAGGCCTAGGTGTAGGTCCAACGACAAGAATACATTAAAACCCAAGAATACATACAAGGGTTTATATATAGACATTACAGAAGCTAAAATACGCACTAAAAAGCACCCGAAACGCACTTTAAGTGCAGAATTTTAATAAATTCAGCTCTAATTAGCTTTTAGACATATAAATATCATGCAGAAATGTCGTTTTATCATCCAGAATACTTCCCTAAGTGTCGAGAATCGAAAGTGCTACAAAAAGAAACTTAAAAGACACTAAAAAGTGTAATTTAGCACTTTAACGAATCGGTATCTAACCGAACAACCGGACAATACCCGGAACACCAAAATAATGCTAGAAGCATTGTTTTTATTTTTCTAAGCTAGTTAGGGACCCCGAACACCCTAACACACTATATATTACTTAACACACCATAACACACTAACTAAACCTTTGATCCCCAACCAAAGCACTAAGGAGTTGGAATCGAACTAGACAACCCCCCCCCCCCCCCATAACCGGTTAGGGACAAGGGTCCCACCCTTTGATTTCTTTACATTATTATAGTAGATATGATGCATAAAGATGGAACACTTTACACTTTGGATAATTAAATGTTGGAAGAACACTTATAAAAACCACAAGTCCTAGATCATTATCATTCTCAACATCTCCAAAACACCTCAAACTCCCCCTCTCTTCCCTTGGCTTCGGCCGAACCCCATCCACCATACACCCACCTTTAAACATTCATCTTCATACATTCCAAGCACATACAAAGGTGTTAGAGATCCTACAACGAAGCTCGGTGTGTTCGGAAGTTGAAGGACCGCTCTCATTTTCTTTTAACCAGCACTTTTACGCTTTGAAACTTCCCTAGCCTTGTGCTAGTAGTAAGTGCTTCAAATCTTCATCTTGTTCTTATTTTTGGTGGTTAATAGTTGATTGAATGGTAAAATATTAAGAAACACTAAAGAACTTAAACAAGTCTTGAACATAAAGTGATAAATGGTGGATAAAGAGAAGATATATGGGTAAATCATGTGAATCTTGTGTAATTATGATTATTTGATGATGTTTGTTAGTAGAAGTAGGATGGATCATCATCTAGACATAATAGTTCATGTTTAAGAACATGAACTAGCAAGATGTAAATGCTAGAAATATGAAGGATGATGAAACCATCCACCCATGAACTTGAAACTTGAATAAATATAATTTTTATTGGAAAATAAGGTTACAAACTTGTAGATCTAAAGATCTACAAGTGGTTTTTCGGAAGAACCAAGTGGAAAATACTAGATTGTTAAAAACCCGGATCTTATATGAACTAGAATCATTTTTATTAAGTAAACAAGTGTATAAACACTTGTGTAACAAAAAAATCCCACAAAGAAATATTTTTGGAAAATAAGACTAGAAGATGTGAAAATTCACTTCCTTTAAAAATAAAGTTTTTAAGAAACTAAACTTATTTTTAAAGGTAACAAGACCTACTAAATATGTTAGTAATTTACACCCTATTTTTACAAACTTTCAAGTTCATAAGTTTATGGTTCATGTTTATTATATGTCAAGATTGATGATTGTTGTTTGAAAATTGATTGTTGATGATTTAAAAGAAAATAAACACATGTTTTTGAAAACATGGGAAACCTCCATTTTTAGGGGAAACTCTGTCAAAATTTCTATAAATTTTGACACTTGGAAAAATATAAGTTTTTGAGAAACTTATTCCCTAAAATTGCATCTAAAAATATTACCAAGGTTTCCCTAATTTTTTGTGATAAGAAATAATGATTTCTTCAAGACTAAAATTTATATTAAGTATGTATATTTTTGAGAAAAATATATATAGTATTTGATCACCAAACTTTGTGCTAAGTGTATGTAGTATGTGTTATACGTGCTAGTGTATTAGGACTTGAAAGTACACTAAATACTCTTGAGAAGTAAAAACACAAAGATACACATACGACATACAAGATACATAACTCGGGTGCAAAGTGCAAAACACAAGATACTTATATTATTTCTTGAGAAAATAATATAAGTAAGACACTTAGTTAAAAATATAAAATATTTTTAACACAACAATACAAATACAAAAGATAGTGACTTGTGCTTGTACGAAACAAGTCTAGTGACTGACGATAAGAAAACATGTATAGGTCACGACGCACTATAAGCAAATCCGGTGGAGTTTACGACGCAAGGAACACAAAGTTGTGAGTTCATGCTCCCCCTTTTCTTTAACTGTTTTCAGTTTTATAACTTCGGGGGTGAAATACATATACAAATGTTACAATGCTTATAAATGGTATGATACAAATACAAGAAGCACACTTGGTGAGAACGAGTACCGAGTGTGATGCGTTTTGAGAAATGATACGAGAAATCGTGTCACGAATAGGGTACCATAAGCACCATTAATCAACAATATACCTAGACCGCAGAACAAAATGTTAGATCTAACAAGTGCCGGGCAGCCACACTCTTGGTGAGGACGAGTACCGAGTAGTGCTTTTGTGTCTTAGAATATGCCAACTAGAAAAATGCCTAAGGTTTGGTGACTTCCTATGTTGTGTCACATGTTAATGGCCTTGCAACCAATTAACAATCCTGATACTTACAGGAATACTTTATTTACATAAGATTCATACCATACTAAAACTTGATTTATACTTGAGTACGTGGGGTACACAAGTAAACTTGAATTATACATGAGTACGTGGTGTACACATGAATATTTGATTTTTGTATAAAAACTTGATTTATACATGACACAAACTATGATTTCATACAAAGGATACAAACGTGAAATACAAAAACTGCATGAATTCACACCAACATTATGTTGACGTTTTTCCAAAACTCACATGTATTTCAGGTAACTAGAAGTGGATGTGCGCGCGGTCTTGCTTATGCTCTTGGATGTCGTCTATGTTTACGTTTAAATAAAGTTGTAAACTTTCAAGACAATGTTTCATGCTATCTCGTGATGTAAACACTAAACTTATGTTTTCAAATTATGGTATTTGATGTTTTTTTTACGAGCATGTAGCATGTTTACCTCTCGTATGCAATGAGAACCTTTCATGATCACATCTCGTGCTTCCGCCACAGAAAGGGGTGTGACATAATTATGCTATAACGTACATAGTTATATCAAGTTAATTACTATTGTACCCTCGCGTTCAATTGTAGGCCTAGGGTAGGTCAGATGTGCGTTTGAGATGCCTGCGTATGCTTCTCACAATAAGGTGCTCTTGTACGTTAACCGGCCTATATATATATATGGGGTGAGAGTTGGCTATAAAGTCCATTTTTCTACAAAGTGTAGGAAATGTTTTTGTGGTGACATGTAACATCCAATGAATTTTAACAAAAGGGTATTAAGGTAATTCAATAATTAAGTTATTTTTTTAAGATATTTTTCTAAAACAATGAAAGGAGCTTTTTAAGGAAACCTCAATCTTTTAACAATTAAAAAGTATCAGTTACATAGTTACAAATTACGTTTTCTTTGATCATCATTCTTAATGATTATTTTGTTTGTTTCAGTTGAATTTTACGGATAAAAAAATGTCGATGTCTAATTCTTCATGAATTCTTAACGTTGTGTTTTACCAGTTACAAGTTCATTCGCAATGTGTTATAGCTTTCGTTTTTTTTTTGCATGTAAACGAATCCTACATGAACGGTTTTTTGATGATGTGTTTTACCAGTTACAATCCTTCATGAACAATTTCTTGACGATGTGGTTTGCCAGTTACAGGTTCATTCACAATGTGTTATAGCAGTTTATGTTTTAAGAAGGATATGCATTTTTAATTATTGATGTTGTGTTTTATCAGTTTTTTTATCATGCTGTGTTATACAAATTATGATTCATGAATGACATGTCTTTGTATTTTCTTGACATTGTGTTTTATAGTTTTTGGGGCTTCTTCACGTTGTGTTATATTGTATAACACACCATACGAAAAACATATCATAACTTGCCATCTTTGAACACACTAATGGTACATTTACCGTTAACACATATATTGTTTCCATTTAAAACAACAATTTAGATCTACTATATTAAAATACATACTTTGTTTCTAAAAAAAACACAAAAAGGACTATAAAAAACAAACATAACATAAAACACACTAGTTTGAATACAAAAATAACACTTTGATGATGTTTATTTATGATTTAAAACACCAGTTCGTATAAAACACCATACGAATTCCAGAAAACACTATAACTTGAATCATAATACATCCATGGTGTTCTAACATCTGGAATGATTTTTTTATTTTGGCAGGTATTAAACATCATACAAATTCTAAAAGCACTATGAATTGAATCATAATACAGTCGTGGTGTTTTAACATCTTGAATGATTCTATTGTTATTCCAGATGTTAAAACACTATTACTGTAATCACAATACAATGTTACAGAATCTAGATGTTAAAACACCATGACTTGAATCATAATTCATTATTTGCGATGTTATGGTGTCTTATATACGTTCATGATGTTTTACTGTAAAACACAATGTCTTGAATTACAATACAATTAAAACACCATTGTATGAACATAGACAAAACACCATGGACTAAAACATCCGATCGAAACGTAATTTTTTCTCTATATAAGTATAACAATATGGTGCTCATATTAAAGATAAAAAACACTCGTTATTATGGTGTAATTTTTTTTTTAAAAAGGGTTACGTATAAAAAGTTATTGACGTTTAAAAATATGGGAGATGGAGAACTTACATGTGCATTGCATGTGAGTTTCTAAATTTAAAAATGTTAAATTTACCTTTATACACTTAATCTGGAAAATTAATTATTTTAGTGGTAAACACTATTTACAATTTTGCCAATATAATCTCAACCATTAGATTATAGATCAAATGGCGTGTGTATATATATATATATATATATAGGAATGAGATCAGGAGAAAACGCCCTAAAGTGTGAGAATAGTGAGAACGCATCCTGGCCCAACAGGTGGCGCGGGATATGATCTGGGCGTGAGGGGTTTTTGTCTTTTCAATCTTGTTTTATTCCCAATTTAGCGTAACATACTGCTTCATTTTTGGCATCTAAGATTATTTTGGCGTTAATTATATTCATTAACTAATTGGAATTTTATTGTTTCTTAGACCTGACACGTTGAATTAATTGTTTTTCTATCACATAGATATTTTTTTTGGCGTTATAGCGTTTCCCTGGTCGATTTTTTCATAAGATTACAATACGACCAAATGTTTTTTATGGCGTTTAGTCAATTTTTTTGGCGTCTAATACATTGACAAGGTGCTTTGCCAGCATCCGTTCTCACAGTTTTCATACTATTAGCGTTTTGTGTTTGTAGTTTTTGGCGTTTTATATAGTAATGTATTTTATTAGTAGAGAATTAGATAACAAACAACATATAATTAGATAACAAAACAATAGTAAATGAAAATAAAAATAAAAAATGGTAATATAATTTCTCATCCAAATCTTCATTGTTATCAGCCTCTTCTTCTTGAATTTGTTTTGGCATTTTGAACATTTGAATACCTTAGCTAGATGCCAACTTTCCTACATAACGTCCGTCATTTTAGATGAAGCTTGTTAGTGGCATCCTGTTTTTTGGTGTGATATTCTTGTTTGGAGGCATGTCATTGAAGATCAATGATGTGTGCAAATTGCAACATAGAAATTACATCAAATAAGGCATAAAACTAACCCCTTTTTATTACTAATGTTGGAAAAAGTGTGTCTTTGTCTTACTTTTGCATTTTCAAGACCAAATGAGCTTAAATGAACAAAAGGAACAAATATGCAGCAAAAACTAACATAAATACAAAGAAAAGGAATAAACGTGGCATGCCCAACCCCTCGACAACATCTCCACAAGCAAAAACAAGAAACAGAAGGCTGACCACGACCCGTGCCCACTGGATACGGGGGCGTGGTCAGGTGTTTGCAGAAAGAGACAAAGCTGTGGAAGCTTCTACGCCCACCACGGGGGCGTTTCCAGCTCAGCACGGGGCGTGGTCAACGCTAAGATTTGCAGAATCTTGCAAATCTTGATAGTACAGATACGCTTCTTCACACGGGGCCGTGCCCAGCGAACACGGAGCTGTGTGGAGCCTAATGCAGACAATTGCAATTAATGAAGAAAGAGAAAGGAGATGGCCACGGGGGCGTGTCCTGCGGACACGGGGCTGTGGCCGGGCTACTGTTCAGGCTATAAATATGGGTGCTTGGTTCACTTCAAAGGCATCCCTTAGCAAACCACCTCTCTCTCACTTTGCCACCACTTCACCACCACTACAACACCCACATCCACCATCATCATCCATCATCCACCTTAGAGTGTGTGTAGTAGTCTCGGGATCCAAGATTGATCATAAGAGTTCTTGTCAATCAAAGGCCATGTTTGGCTAAGTCTCTTACATCACTTGGTGAAGATAAGCATTTAATGTATTACTTTTGATTTTTAATCTTTTCACACTTTTTATTTGGTTTTGTATTAATGACTTTAATAACTTTTTTCTTATTTTGAAGGTGAAACTTCCTTATCATTTGTCTGTGGTGTCTTGGCATTACTTTACTGTCTATATAAAGTAAAAGATTTTCACCATTCATATCTCTACGGTCTATATAGAGATATGTTGGCTACCAGGTCGGGGGTTAAGGGAATGGTTTGGTAAAGTTCTTGCCTTGTTCAGTGTATAGATCCTGCAAGGACCTGGGTCAAGCTTAGTAGGACCTCCTTCAATACCCACTGGTATTGGATGGTGGGGGTGCGAATGGCTTGATCCCCTCATATGTAAACTAGTATTAATACATTAAACCGACTACTTGGGATTGTATCCCTGCTGACTCAAACCACTTAGCCGAGGGTAATGTCACCTTCAAAAGAGGGGCCTACCACTTTTCGTATTAATAACTTAATTAATTATCTTCCAATATTCCGACCCTTTGGGATTGTATCTTTGCTGACTCAAACCACTGGGTTGAGGGTAACTTCACCTTCAAAAGAGGGGCCTACTACTATAACTTAGATAATCTCTTAAAAAGTGCAAAAGTGCGGAAATCATCAAAGTATACATTAAAGGCGAGTCGGATCCAACTGATTCATCTTGTCTCTCTATTTTATTTTTATTTTTAGTTTCAGCATTTTTAATTTTTATTTTATTTTTCATGTTTAAAACTTTTTCCAAAAATTTTAAATTGATTAGACGTTGAGGATAAACCGGTACTAAAAGCTCTTGTGTCCTTGGACGACCTCGGTATCTTACCAACGCTATACTATGCTCATGATGGGTGCACTTGCCCATGTGTGTGTTTAGTGTTAGCAGAATATTGTATTTTATAAATCTAAAACTTGACTAATGTGTAAAATGGGCTTAAAATATCAATAAAAATATAACACACCCGACACACACCAAGTTTTTGGCGCCGTTGCCGGGGACACAGCGATTTTAAGAAAATTAGGAATCAGTGGCCTAATCATTTTTTTTATTTTTCTATTGTTTAGGATTTTTCTTGATTTTTTTCAGCTTCTGCAGACTTCCGCACAGGTCCGTGCCTAGTCGGACACGGGCCGTGCCCAGCATCTTTACTGGCAGTTTTTGTTTTCTGTGTTACAGAAAGGTGACCACGGGGTCGTGCCGGTGCAACACGGGGCCGTGTTGAACCTTCCAGTAATTGGGATCCAGAAATCAATCACTGTAACCACGACCACGGGCCGTGGTCCGCGACCATGGGGCCGTGGTGAGACTTCTGACCAACAATCTTTTTTTTATCGCAGGACTTGGGACCCAGGCGCAACACCTGAACTCTCTACGCAGTGCATGAGCTCCAGGTCCAATAAAGACATAAAAGAACCTCTAGACAAACCCGAACGCTTTCTAAGAAAAAGACTTAAAACTAAAATCCAAGAGAAAGTTTCGGGGGACCTACTTCCAATGGCGGATCAGCGTACCCTCATGGATTACCTACGGCCCATAGTAGGTAATCTCGGCGCCGCTATCAATGCACCGAATGTCGATGCCAACAACTTCGAGCTTCGGCCGCATTTGATACAAATGCTCCAAAACTTCGCAACTTTCCATGGGCTTGCGGACGAAGATCCCCATTTACATATTACCAACTTTTTGGAAATATGTGATACTTTTCGGATCAACGGAGCAACAAACGACGCCATCCGCCTCTGAACGTTCCCGTTTTCACTAAAAGGCCGAGCTAAGGCTTGGCTTAACACCCTCCCAAGTGGTTCGGTAAACACTTGGGATGAACTAGCCCAAAAGTTTCTATATAAGTATTTTCCTCCTTCTAAAATGGCTAAATTAATGACTGAAATTAATACATACTCACAAGAGGATGGGGAATCCTTATATGAAACTTAGGAAAGATTCAATGAGCTATTAAGAAAATGCCCTCATCATGGTCTTGCAGTATGGCAACAAGTATCCACTTTCTAGAATGGGTTGTTGCCACACATAAGACAAACGCTTGACTCTAGCTCCGGGGGACTTCTAGGTAATCGTCACCCAAATGAAATTTATAATCAAATTGAGGAAATTGCTCAAAAAAATTTTCAATGGCACACTCCCCGAGGCACAAAATCTATTGCCCCGGGCGCCCATAAGGTAGATGAGAGCAATTCTTTACAAACCTAAATCGAGGCCCTCTCTTCGAAAATAAAAAAGTTAGAAATGACAAAAACAACCTCGGTTATGGCTTGTGAAGGGTGTGGTGGTGTAAGGACCTGCAAAAATGCCCCCAAAACAACCCGTAAGTGAACACCCGTACCCCTAAAACCCTAACCCTTGTGAAAAACCAAGAAATTCAAAGTTTTTGGACTTCTCGCGAGCCGCGTAAGATTTAAGCTAGGCTTACGCGGGCCGCGACAGCACAACGGATGACTCGGATCAGCTTCATGCCACGTGTCTGACACGTGGCAGACCTACGGCATGACACGACAGCCCTAGCGCTAGCTAGGGTGGCCCTCGCGGGCCGCATATGGTTCTTCCAATGTTTACGCGGGCCGCGAGAGACTAAAAAATTTTGTATAAATGGGACGTGCATGGGGCTTGCTTCTGTGTTCAAAAATTTAGTTCAAAACGTCCATATTCTGCTTAAAAACGAGTCTTATGGTGTCGAGACGCTGCTACGATTACAGGGTATTAACTCGATCACTGCTACGATACAATGTCCGATCGATTGAAACCGATCCGATGGATGTTTAAGTGCTGCCCGAATTCGGGCTATACTTTGTAATTCGTCGTGAGGGTTTTGATTTCGTGAGTTTATCGTAAATATTGTATTAAGTTACTGACCTAGTTTCGTGAGCATTGTTATTTAACTAGGTTACAAGGCTAAATCAGTAGGCAAGGTTCTGTCCAACTAAACTTGCAATGTGAGTCATTCTCTTTTTATCAACATTGTTTTACAATACCCAAATGTTTTCCAGTTATATGTTATAGGGATTAAGTCTTGGTTATCTTAAATTACTGGCAAGTGGGGTATTGTGCACATTACTATTGTTTCTCACTTTTAACAGTGATAATCATCACTATTGGGTGAAAGGACCCAATGGTGGTATGACCATCGTCACCAGGGTATGACACAGGGCCAGATAATTATAAGACAGGGGCCATTGTAATCGCTCCTATGCTGTAATTTATAACAATGTGTCGTTTGGTGCAAAATGAATGACTCGCCAGTATTTCCCCGCTGATAAAATATTTTTAAAACATGTTTCAGGTGATTTACTGTGAACCAGGAAAAAGTGCCGCGTAGCACTACAGCTTGAAGAATGTGGCTCGGTAAATAAAATAAATAAACATGTTTTTGTAAAGCAAGGAATTTCCACATGAAGTTCCTTTATTGTAAACTACAGGGTTTTTCCCGAAAATGTGAAATAAAATAATCGGGCATTTTCAGTTTTAAAAGATCCTGCTAATATTGCCGCTGCCAAACTAAATAATAGTACCACGGGTTTTCTGTCCCGCGGCTCCTGAAACGTGTAAAACCGGGTCGGGGGCCGTGACAGAAAAAGGTGGTATCAGAGCCACTGATTTAAGCCCATTAAGTATTTAGAAAATACTTAATTTTTTAGATTGCCATTTTGTGATTCTGTGAAAATTTAAATTAATAAATGAAATTTTAACTTAAATTTGTGTGTGTTTCCTCATGTGTGCTAAACAACATGAATGAACTGTCGGAGGCACTCCGAAACTTTACTATCCATACCACTGATATGGATACCACAGGAAACCCATTTGGCTACCAGGCGGATTCTGAGGAACCACTAACATTCCAGGCCCAGGAGAAACCAAAGCCGAAAAAGAGGATGAGAATTTTGGACTGGAAACGTGGACGTAGGAAGAAGCCACCTGCCCAGAAGGTTAAAAAGACTGAGGATCCAAAAGACAAAAGGAAAGGAAAGGAGATCGGGGAAAGTTTCGGGCAAGCCCAGGAAATGCCACCATGGGAGGAGCTTGATCGCAAACTGGCAAATTGTGACCTCATCGGACCTGCCGATGAAAACCTCTTCAATTTCCCTGCCCAATCACAACTTCCAATTAACTTGGAGCCCGCTATCCTAGATCCTATTGTCTGCCACCGACTTCTACCTGGCAAATTGGAGGAATGGTGGACGAGTGACTGGCAATTTCAGAATTTCTTGAACAATCCTAATGTTTACTTTCCCCAGTTTGATCCTGAACCTGCACCATACCCACCTATGAGCACAGAAAACTTAGCTGAACTCCGCCAATATGGCGAAGAACTAGTGGACACAGGAAATAGGATTCGGGAAGTGAGGGAGAAGATCTCATGGAAATACGACGAGAGGGAGCGTCGTTTCTGAAAGGCCAGCTGACGGTGGTGATGTGGTTATGTAGTAATAATGTAAAAACAATATAATAATAATAGTAATAATATAATATTGTATAATAATAATTAAAATAAAACTTTTGTAAAATAAATGGTGTGTATTGATGCATACTAATATATAAAAATATAAAGTCGCAAGGTCGACAATTTTGGGCTATACGTGTTGACGTGATTATGTGTGATTGCTTTATTATTTAGTTGTTATTTATGTTGTGATAATAAATTTCATATATTGTTAATTATCCGGATGGAAAATGCGGAAAACCAACCGGCAAACGAAGTTAACCAATCTGAACAAAACAATGAAGATCACTTCCTTAATAGGCAAGACATAGGAAATATCGTTTCCCAGGGAATAACTAATGCTATCTCCGCAATCGTCGCTGCTGTTAAGAACCCCGTTGAACCTTCACAAGCCAACCACAGCAAACGTACTCGCGACGATAATTTCAGTAACAGTGTAAATGGAGGCGGAAATAATAATAATAATGATGTGGTTCAAGCCCCATTTCTTAAGAAACTGAAAGCTGCAATGCCTGGTTGCACTTACAAGGAATTTCTTGCCTGTAAACCGATCGAATTTGCAAGCAACGAAGGGGCAACTGCTGCACTGCGTTGGTTAGAGAAAACCAAAGCAGTAATTAAAATAACTAAATGTGCCGAGGAAGACAAGGTTGTGTACGCATCGCACCTTTTTAAAGAAGGGGCGTTAGAATGGTGGAACACGGTGCTACAGGCCAAAGGAAGTGATGTGGCTTATGCCATGGATTGGGAAGAATTTAAGAGATTGGTGGAAAGAAAATTCTACCCCGGATATGAAAAGGAATAAATGACAAATAAGTTCCTAAACCACCGGATGGTGGATGTTGACTGTCGAGGACATACTTCGACATTCTTTGAATATGCTAGAGTTGTACCAACCCTGGCTTCGCCAGAACCGGTACTTATTTCTCGCTATATTTGGGGTTTGATTAGTGAGATTCGTGATATCGTCAAAGCTGCGAGACCCCGCACAATTGACGATGCGGTTGGATTGGCCAACACTTTGACAGAGGGTCTGGTACGTACGCGAGAGGAAAACAGGAAGAAGGAGTTGGCCCAAAAGATTACCCAAGGATTTCGTGGGAGTAATAATTTCAAGAAAAAAGGGAACTGGGCAATCCTCTACTGCTCCATTTTGCAGTACCTGTAAAAGAAAGCACTTTGGAAAATGTAAGGGGTACTGTAACTTCTGCAAAATTCCGGGGCACCAAGAAGAAGAATGCCGGAGAAAGAAATCAACAATTTGCTCAACTGTGGAGAAGCTGGACATTTTAGACCAGACTGCCCTAAACTGGTCAAACCAGCTGACAACAAGGCCAAACCTGCTGAAGGAACTAATAAGAAGAACGCAAGAGCCTTTCAGCTGACAACCCAGGAAGCAGATCTGATTCCGGACGTGATAGCTGGTACGTTCCTAGTTCATGACGTTTACGCAAAAGTATTATTTGACTCTGGTGCAAACCAAAGTTTCATAAATACTTCATTCTACCAAGCTCTTAACCTCCCTTTAACCAAACTTAGGCAGATTTATACGGTAGAAACGACAGATGGAAATTCTGTTAATATAGATAAAGTTTTGCAAGAAGGAAAGATAGAACTCTCAGGCTATAAATTTTCTGCCAATCTTTTACCTATGAATTTAGCTGGATTTGATGTCGTGCTAGGAATGGATTGGTTAGTAGCCAACCATGCTCGAATCCTCTGTGATAAGAATTCCATAGAAATTCATGCACCCGCAGGGGAAGTAAATATGATTACAGGAGATAAGCCGAATAAACCCATGAAGTTCATTTCAATCATGAAAGTTGCTAGTTATGAACGAAAGAAAGGAATAGTGTATATGATTTCGGTAATCATTAACACTAAAAGTAAGGAACATAAGGAAATTCCTGTAGTATCAGAATACCCAGATGTATTCCCAGAAGAGTTACTAGGATTACCACCAGATAGGGAAGTAGAGTTTAGAATTCATCTAATTCCTAGAACAACACCAATAGCCAAGACACCCTATCGACTAGCACCCATCGAAATGTTAGAACTCAAAAATCAGTTAGATGAATTGCTAAGTAAAGGATTTATACAACCTAGTTCATCCCCTTGGGGAGCACCAGTGTTGTTTGTGAAAAAGAAAGATGGCTCGATGCGAATGTGTATTGATTATAGGGAATTGAATAAGGTTACAATTAAGAATCGATACCCATTACCTAGGATTGATGATCTTTTTGATCAACTTCAGGGAGCGAGATACTTCTCTAAGATAGATTTACACTCCGGATACCATCAGCTGAAGGTACAAGAAGAAGACATACCTAAAACTGCTTTCAGAACTAGGTATGGTCACTACGAGTTTACAGTCATGCCCTTTGGGTTAACAAATGCCCTGCAGCATTCATGGACATGATGAATAGGATCTGTAAACCATATTTGGATAAATTTGTAATTGTCTTCATCGGCGATATACTTATCTATTCCAAAAGTCAGGACGAACATTGTGAATATCTACATGCGCTCTTAACTTTGTTAAGAAAAGAAAAGCTTTACGCTAGATTCTCGAAATGTGAATTTTGGCTGCAGGAAGTGCAATTTTTAGGACACATGGTGAATCATGAAAGTATTCACGTAGATCCCTCTAAGATAGAAGCAATCATAAAATGGAAGGCCCCGCAATCAGCCACTGAAGTTAGAAGTTTTCTAGGATTAGCTGGTTACTATAGGTGATTGATTCATTAAGGATTTTTCTATGATAGCTGTGCCATTAACTAGGCTAACCTGTAAATCAGTTAAGTTTGAATGGGGACCCAAGCAAGAAGAGGCCTTTAGGATTTTAAAGCAAAAATTAACAAATGCCCCGATCCTTGCCTTACCAGAAGGAACAGAAGATTTTGAAATTTACTCTGATGCTTCTAAACTAGGATTAGGATGCGTACTAATGCAACGCAAAAAGGTAATTGTGTATGCCTCAAGACAATTGAAAAAGCACGAGGAGAATTATACAACTCGTGACTTAGAATTAGGAGCGATAATTTTTGCCCTTAAGATTTGGAGCCATTATCTGTACGGAAGTAAGTTACAGTCTATACAGATCATAAGAGTTTAAGGTATATATTCAGGAAAAAAGAATTAAACATGAGGCAAAGAAGATGGATGGAAATTCTAAGTGACTATGACTGTGATATCCAATATCACGAAGGAAAGGCAAATGTAGTAGCAGATGCCCTAAGTCGTAAGTATCATGAGAAACAAAGACGAGTTCGTGCTCTTATATTAAATCTCCAATTGGATTTAATAGAACAACTGAAGAATGTTCAAGAAACAGCAATCGAGGATGATGCTGAAGGAATGAAAGGAAGGATAAAAGAATTAGAGCAAAGAACTAATGGAATTTGGAAATTTCATAAGAAAAGAATTTGGGTACCTAAGCAAGGGAATTTAAGAGATAAGATTTTAGGGGAAGCCCATAAATCTAGATATACCACGCAATAATAAGATGTATCAAAATTTAAGAGGTAACTTCTGGTGGATAGGAATGAAAAAGGACATAGCTAGATATGTATCTAAGTGTCTAACTTGTTCGCAAGTTAAGGCAAAACACCAGAAACCTTCAGGTTTACTTCAACAATTAGAAATGCCCGTATGGAAATGGGAATTAACAACAATGGACTTTGTTACTAAGTTACCCAAGACCAGAAAAGGTAACGATGCAATCTGGGTGATTGTAGATCGATTAACCAAATCAGCCCATTTCCTACCCATGAGGGAAACCTTTAGCATGGTAAGATTAGCAAAGTTGTACGTAGACGAAGTAGTATCACTACATGGAGTTCAACTCTCTATTGTATCAGATAGAGATAGTCGTTTCACTTCACACTTCTGGACCAGTTTCCAGCAAGCAATGGGGACGCGGTTAAATTTAAGTACTGCCTATCATCCTCAAACTGATGGGCAAAGTGAAAGGACAATTCAAACCTTGGAAGATATGCTCAGGGCATGTGTAATAGATTTTGGTGGAAACTGGGATGACCACCTACCCTTAATTGAATTCTCCTATAACAATAGTTATCATGCAAGTATTGAAGCTGCCCCATTTGAAGCAATATATGGATGAAAGTGTAGAACTCCAGTTTGCTGGGCATAAATAGGAGAAAGTCAATTATCAAGTCCTGAGATTGTACAGGAAACCACCGACAAGATAACTTAAATCAAGGAAATAGTGAAAACGGCTAGAGATCGCCAGAAGAGTTATGCAGACAATCGACGCAAGCCACTAGAATTTCAAATTGGAGACAAGGTACTCTTGAAAGTTTCTCCTTGGAAAGGAGTAGTTCGATTCGGTAAGAAAGGAAAGCTAAGTCTAAGGTACATAGGACCATTCCCAGTGATCCAGCGAATAGGACCAGTTGCCTACCACTTACAACTACCTGAAGAGTTAGCCGGGGTACATGACGTATTTCATGTATCCAATCTTAAGAAATGTTTGTCTGACAAGTCACTGGTAGTACCTCTTCAAGATGTAGAGGTAAATGAAAAGTTAAAATTTGTTGAGGAACCGCTCCGAATAGAAGACATGAAGATTAAATTCCTCAAGCACAAAAGATTGGTGCTAGTCAAGGTAAAGTGGGATTCAAAAAGAGGACCCGAGTACAAATGGGAACTGGAATCAGAAATGAAGCGAAAATATCCTCACTTATTTCAGTAAATCTCGAGGACGAGATTTTAAATAAGGTGGGGAGGATGTAAGGACCTGCAAAAATGCCCCCAAAACAACCTGTAAGTGAACACCCGGACCCCTAAAACCCTAACCCGTGTGAAAAACCAAGAAATTCAAAGTTTTTGGACTTCTTGCGGGCCGCGTAAGATTTAAGCTAAGTTTACGCGGGCCACGACAGCACAACGGATGACTCAGATCAGCTTCATGCCACGTGTCTGACACGTGGCAGACCTATGGCGTGACATGGCAGCCCTAGCGCTAGCTAGGGTGGCCCTCGCGTGCCGCGTAAGGTTCTTCCAATGTTTACGCGGGCCGCGAGAGACTAAAAAATTTTGTATAAATGGGACGTGCATGGGGATTGCTTCTGTGTTCGAAAATTTAGTTCAAAACGTCCATATTCTGCTTAAAAATGAGTGTTAAGGTGTCGAGACGCTACTACGATTACAGGGTATTAACTCGATCACTGCTACGATACAATGTCCGATCGATTGAAACCGATTTGATGGATGTTTAAGTGCTGCCCGAATTCGGGCTACACTTTGTCATTCGTCGTGAGGGTTTTGATTTCGTGTGTTTATCGTAAATGTTGTATTAAGTTACTGCCCTAGTTTCGTGTGCATTGTTATTTAACTAGGTTACAAGGCTAAATCAGTAGGCAAGGTTCTGTCCAATTAAACTTGCAATGTGAGTCATTCTCTTTTTATCAACAGTGTTTTACAATACCCAAATGTTTTCCAGTTATATGTTACAGGCATTAAGTCTTGGTTATCTTAAATTACTGGCAAGTGGGGTATTGTGCACATTACTATTGTTTCTCACTTTTAACAGTGATAATCATCACTATTGGGTGAAAGGACCCAATGGTGGTATGACCATCGTCACCAGGGTGTGACACGGGGCCAGATAATTATAAGATAGGGGCCATTGTAATCGCTCTTATGCTGTAATTTATAACAATGTGTCATTTTGTGCAAAATGAATGACTCACCAGTATTTCCCTGCTGATAAAATCTTTTTAAAACATGTTTCAGGTGATTTACTGTGAACCAGGAAAAAGTGCCGCGTAGCACTACAGCTTGACGAATGTGGCTCAGTAAATAAAATAAATAAACGTGGGGGACGAGAGAGGTTTGAAGATACTATCTAACGCCTCATCTCTGACACCGAAAAGAAAAACTCGGATCGATTCCAACAAATGGAATCGAACTTTAGAAATCAACAAGCTAGTATTCAAAACATTGAAAAACAACTAAATTAATTAGCTCAAAATTTCTCCGAGAGACCACATGGCGCGTTACCCAGCAATACCGAGACCAACCCAAAGGCGCAAGTACATCTTATCACGTTGAGAAACCGTACCGTAGGTCCCGAGGAGACTCCACTACCTCCATTAGACAAAAGTCTGTCCAGTTAAACCACGATTTCGCCAACACCCCAAAAAGAAACAACTCCTCCTCCAAATCACGAACATACCAAGAACCCCTCGGTACCCTACCCCGGTCGGTTACTTCGCCAAAAGACCGATAAGCAATTCACAAAATTCATAAACTTACTGTAGGATCGTGTGCGGACCAGAAACGAGTCGATCAGAGGCGTTCTACACAATATGAAAGGCGGAAACAAACATATTGTGTGTGATTCAGCAAGATATTCACTTTTAACTGTCTTTCTATTGATCTGGTAACAATTACAAGTCTGTAGACACTTCGACAGAGCTTCGTCGTCGGAAACACTCTTTCTAATTCCGTTTCAAATGAAACAGACTGACACCTATATATAGACAATCTAATTCCGCTCCAAACACACTAAAACAAAATCACTACAAACGATATTACAATTCAATCGGAATTACGTGCTAATCCGTGCGGAATTACATGATACTCTTTTCAAGCGGAATTAACTCTTTGCTTCATTTTCTCGATCTTCGTGCCATGAACAATGCAAGACTCGTTACAAGACGAAGTCGACAGACGTATGCACCAACAGACTCCCCCTCGGATGTTGACGAGTCTTAAGTGTCGAGTCTTCAACGTCTTCAGTCTTTATCAGTCTGATCTCTCTCTGAAGTATCTGACAGTGTAAAACTTCTACAATCTTCTCTTTTCTTTTCATCAGCATTAACGGACTCCCCTCGAACAAAAATCTTTCCTTGGATGTTGATCACAATCTGGCGTTCATAGGATCAGGATCGTGACCTGGCTTTATATTCAAACTCAGAATCCAGGATATCCTGCACATCCTCTACCTCAAAATAAGTTTCACAACTTTAACATTTTACAAATTTATATATCCAGACTTCCCCTCAAATTTATCCAGAATGATTTAACAATGTTAAAAACTGATGAACCACTTGTAAGTAAATATTCTAATTTTACTCATTTAAACATAAACTCCCCCTCACCACATGCTCATCATGTTTAGCACTTGGAATTTTGAAAATCAGCTCTCCAACATCAGTTGTCGAAAATCTTTTTGGATTTATCAAAATTTATGCTAAAATATACTAAAAACTTTTTGGATTTTTAAAGAAATGAAATGCAATAAAGAAATATATACAGACACTATTTTTGTGAGTTTGTGTAAGAGCATCATATCAGTTTTTTTACAAGTCACAAGTACCGTTGAGCTTAGTTACACTTGAAGAATTAAACAATTCACTTAGATTGCCGATATACTGATCCACTTAAATTTTCACACAAATTTCAACTGATTCAGGATATGAATTAGGTGTATTAAGGACTTAAACTCATTCATGTGTCCCACCTCTTGAATATACTTCCGTATCCAGATCCCAATATTCAGTCTTACAGGTAAGTATACCACATATGATATCTGTAAGAGGTTAAATGCGAAGACCGTGAGAGCTCAGGTTAGAACTTCCGTTCAGCAGAGAGATGACGGCTTCGACTTTTGGTGGGTCCCCTTTAGAGGATCTTTTTTACAACAGCACATGATTTGGATTTTTCAATGTTTCATCATTTTTTATGCTGAGGGTAGGCTTTTATTTCAAGCAAGCGTAAAATATTCTCCGTGGACTAGGCCATTGCTTCCGCAAAATCAGAAGTCCCGGGATAATACCCCAGATATCACTGAGCATAAAGACCTAGTATCTCAGAAAGAGGGATCCTTCAAACGAAATTTCAGGGGTTACCTATATATCCAAGTAGTGTTCCCCACGAAATAAGCAAGTTTGAATTTAAGTTTATATCCCGAAAAAGCTTACTAAATGGGTAAAAACCTATCGGCATATCATTAGTGAGACCGTTTAACACTATTTAAACATTACATTTCTTTAGCATACTGTAACTGTCCACTGATGTACTATCATTTCCTCTTTTTGACAAAACTCATTTTTAATTTTATCATGTTTTTGCCTTTTTCAAATTTTCTAATGTTTTTGGATTTTCTGAAAATTCTTACTCTCCCTAAAATACAAACACATTTAAAAGAAATTTGAAAACAAACTATACAAGTAAATTGACAACTGATATCGAATCACTTCAAATCTCCATTCACTTGGCATAAACAATCAGAACTCCCCCTTACAACAAACTATTTTCTCATTATGATTTCAAAACACTTAAGTTTGTTTTAACTAAAATGATTTTTCCGGAAAATAAGTTTTGTTGATTTTACCACATGTAAGTTAGGGGTTCATCACATTGTTTTTCTCAACCATTTGACAAATATAACAATTTTAGATTTTAAGAACAAAATCACTTGAAGAAAATCAAGTACAACTTAATGTCCCTGATTTACCACTTGTAAGTCAAAATATCACCGAAGTGAATTTCTCAAGAAAGATGCCGTTTCCTGCTCCACGATTACCAACTTGGGAGCTCCGGCAATATCCACAACCTGTAAAATTTAACAATTTTTGAAATTCATTCACAAAAACAAATTTTATCGAGAATGATGCCGATTCCTGCTCCACGATTACAAACTTGGGAGCTCCGGCAAGTCATACTTCTCACTTATGAAAAACAGACATCCAAGCTTCACCAAACTTGGATGTTTCCTCCTCAACTACACCTGGGTAATAGGTTGCTTTCTTTGTGGCATAAAAATCTTTTACCCCTTTGGCCTTTCCCTCAATCATTTTCCCAAAAATCTTTTTCACATTTACATTAAACGCTTTATCAACGTCAAATCTTTTCAGAATAGAATTGATTTGAGATTTCAACCTTCCCAACTTTTGATTTAAAATTCTCAGCCCTCAATGGTGGAAAATTAACATCATCCATTGGAGGTACGGAGTTCTTCTTTTTAACCTCAAACTGTGGCTCCTCTGACTTTGTGGAATCAGATTCATCGCCAGATTTTACAACTGATTTCTTAACAACCCAAGCTTGGTTGTCAAGATTTCCCCTTCTCTTGTAAAACCTTTTCGAACACTCACCAACTTAATATGTAGAGTTTTTAAACAACGATAACCAGAGTAACAATAACCCTGGTAACGAAAACCCAAACAATAACAATAATGGAAACCAAGTGGATAACAGTGCCATCCAACACATAGTGGCACAAGGAATAATAGATTCGATGCCATTTATTATTCAAACTGTTAAGGAAGCTGATAATAAAAGTAAGCATAGTAGTAAGCGACCAACTGAACCTGAAAACAGCGTGAACAACGAACCTATACTTCAAGCGCCCATTTCCAAAAAAAGAAGAACCATACCTTATGGTTGTTCTTATAAAGAATCCTGGTCTTGTAAACCTATGGAATTCTCGGGCAATGAAGGGGCCATTGCGTCTCTACGCTGGATAGAAAAGACTGAAGCAGTCTTAAGGATAAGCAAGTGTGCGGAAGAGGATAAGATAATGTTTGCTTCTAATCTGTTTAAGAATTCAGCCTTAGAGTGGTGGAACACAATCCTCCAGTCTAGGGGAAGTGACAGGATTTACAATATGGAATGGGAGGAATTTAAAAACATGGTAGAAAGGAAATTTTGCCCTCCCAATGAAAAAGAACAGATAGCAAATAAATTCCTAAACCTTAGGATGACTGGAGTGGATAGTAAGGGGTACACTACGTTATTATTCGAATATGCTAGAATAGTGCCAACCCTTGCATCACCTGAACCAATATTAATCTCTCGTTACATCTGGGGATTAATTAGGGAGATTAGGCATGTAGTCAAGGCAGCTAGACCCCAAAGCATAGAAGAAGTTGTAGAACTAGCCAATACCTTGACAGATGAGTTAGTCCGTACACGAGAAGAGGATCAAAGAAGGAACCTAACCCAGAAACTTACCCAAGAATTTCGCACTGGAAATTTTAACCGTGGAAAAAATGTAGGTTCTACCTCTGCACCCTACTGCAAGGCTTGCAAGAAAAAGAATTCGGGAAAATGCTCCACTCACTGCAATTTCTGCAAGTTACCAGGGCACAAGGAGGAAGACTGCAGAAGAAAGCCTAATTATGGAATGTGCTTCAACTGTGGAGAAAAAGGTCACATCAGGCCAAATTGTCCAAGACTAGTTCCAACCATGAACAACAAGAATACTAAAAATGCTAGAGCATTTGTTCTGACTGCAGATGAAGCCAAGATGATTCCGGACGTAATAGCCGGTACGTTCTTAGTTAATGATGTTTTTGCTAAAGTATTATTTGACTCTGGTGCGAACCAAAGTTTTATTAATACTTCATTTTGCAAATTACTCAATCAACCATTAACTAAACTCCCACAAGAATGTCTAGTAGAAACAGCAAATGGAGAAACCGTTAAGATTTCTGAAATCTTGCAGGGAGCAAGAATAAAATTTTTAAATCAAAAGTTTAGCGCAAATCTTTATCTAATGAATCTGGCAGGATTTGATGTCGTGTTAGGAATGGATTGGTTGATAACCAATAAAGCCAGTATTTTATGTGTTGAAAAGTCAATCCAAGTAAATTCACCAAAGGGTGAAAAGATCACAATTAAAGGAAATAAGCCCTCTAGATCCACAAAATTCATCTCTGTGATGAAAACAACAAGTTATATACGAAAAGGATCTTTAGTGTATTTGATTTCCATCATCACTAACACTAAAGGGAAAGAATTAAGGGATATTCTAGTAGTATCCCAATTTTCAGATGTATTTCCAGAAGAATTACCAGGATAACCTCCAGACAGTGAAGTTGAATTCCGAATCCATTTGATACTAGGGACAGCACCAATTGCCAAAGCACCTTACTGTTTGGCACCCGCAGAAATGCAGGAACTAAAGAAACAATTAGACGAAATGTTGGAGAAAGGATTCATACAGCCAAGCTCATCGCCCTGGGGAGCACCGATCTTATTCGTTAAAATGAAAGACGGATCAATGCGTATGTGAATTGATTACCGTGAATTGAACAAGGTTATGATTAAGAATCGGTATCCATTACCGAGAATCGATGATTTATTTGATCAATTGCAAGGAGCTCGATTTTTCTCTAAAATCGATTTAAGGTCAGGATATCATCAATTAAAGGTACAGGAAGAGGACATTCCTAAGACCGCTTTCAGAACAAGGCCGGTATGGCCATTATGAATTTATTGTCATGCCATTTGGTTTAACCAATGCCCCAGCTGCATTTATGGACATAATGAACCGAATATGTAAGCCGTATTTGGATAAATTCATAATTATCTTTATAGATGATATTCTCATTTACTCTAAGAGTAAAGAGGAACATGCAAAGCATTTGTACGCACTTTTAAGTTTATTAAGAAAGAAAAAGCTCTATGCTAAGTTTTCAAAGTGCGAATTTTGGTTAGAACAGGTATAGTTTCTTGGACACTTAGTCAATCATAAAGGAATTCATGTGGATCTCGCTAAGATCGAGGCAATTACCAAATGGAAAACCCCTGAATCACCAACCGAGGTTAGAAGTTTCTTAGGACTGGTTGGTTATTATAGAAGATTTATTCAATATTTTTCTAGAATAGCCATTCCCTTAACTAAGTTAACCTGTAAATCTGTTAAGTTTGAATGGGGATCAAGACAAGAAGAAGCCTTTAGAATTCTTAAGCAAAGACTAACCAATGCACCCATACTAGCGTTACCAGAAGGAACTGAAGAATTTATACTCTATTGTGACGCTTCTAAGTTAGGTTATGGATGTGTATTGATGCAACGTCAAAAGGTTATAGCATCTGCATCCCGACAACTTAAGAATCATGAAGAGAATTATTCAACCCATGATTTAGAATTAGAAGCTATAATTTTTGCTCTGAAAATTTGTAGACATTACCTTTACGGTAGTAAGTTTACTATTTTTACTGATCATAAGAGTTTAAGATATGTTTTTGGGCAAAAGGAGTTGAATATGAGACAAAGACGCTGGATGGAATTACTTAGTGATTATGATTGTGATATCCAGTATCATGCAGGAAAGGCTAATATAGTGGCCGATGCTTTAAGTCGAAAGTATCACGAAAAGCCAAAAAGGGTACGTTCTCTTAAGTTAAATCTACAAGTAGATTTAAATGAGCAGATTAGAAAAGCACAAGGATCAGTAATCAAGGTCGATACTGAAAAGTTGAAAGGTATGATTAAGGTAGTAGAACAAGGAACAGACGGAATTTGGAGATTCCATAAGAAAAGGATGTGGATACCTAAATTAGGAAACCTACGTCATCGTATATTAGAAGAAGCCCATAAGTCTAAGTATACGATGCATCCTGGAAGTGACAAAATGTATAAGGACTTAAGAAAGAATTTTTGGTGGATAGGAATGAAAAAGGATATAGCAGCATATGTTGCAAAGTGTTTAACTTGTTCACAAGTTAAAGCTGGACACCAGAAACCCTCAGGTTTATTGCAACAGTTAGAAATGCCAGTTTGGAAATAGGAATTGATAACAATGGATTTTGTTACTAAATTACCCAAAACAAGAAAAGGTAATGATACAATCTGGGTGATTGTAGACAGACTAACCAAGACAGCTCATTTCCTACCAATGAAGGAAACCTTCAATATGGAATAATTAGCTAAATTATATGTAAAGGAAATAGTTTCTTTACATGGAATTCCTCTATCAATTGTTTCTGACATAGATAGCCGTTTTACCTCTCATTTTTAGACAAGTTTCCAAAAAGCAATGGGAACCAAGTTGAATCTAAGCACAGCTTATTATCCTCAAACGGACGGACAAAGCGAACGGACAATTCAGACAATGGAGGATATGCTTAGAGCTTGTGTAATTGATTTCAGAGGTAACTGGGACGATCACTTACCATTAATCGAATTTTCTTACAATAACAGTTATCACACAAGTATCAATGCTGCACCATTCAAAGCACTTTATGGACGAAAGTGCCGAACCCCAGTCTGTTGGGCAGAAATTGGGGAAAAGCAATTATCTGGACCTGAGATAGTACATGAAACGACTGACAAGATCATTCAAGTCAAGGAATGACTGAAAATAGCACGTGATCGACAAAAGAGTTAAGCTGATAACAGACGAAAGCCGTTGGAATTTCAAGTAGGAGATAAAGTGTTATTAAAAGTCTCTCCTTGGAAAGGAGTGGTAGGATTCATAAAAAAGGGAAAGCTAAGCCCCAGGTATGTTGGACCTTTTAAGATTATTAGAAGAATCGGACATGTAGTCTATCAGCTACAACAGCCAGAGGAAATGGCAGGAATACATGATATATTTCATGTATCTAATCTCAAAAAATGCTTAGCTGACGAATCACTGATAGTACCACTTAAGGATATAGAGATAAATGAGCAGTTAAAATTTGTAGAGAGGCCTCTATAGATTGAAGACAGGAAAGTTAAGAACCTCAAGCACAAGAGATTAGTTCTGGTCAAAGTGAAGTGGGACTCCAAAAGAGGACCAGAATACACATGGGAGCTTGAATCAGAAATGCAAAAGAATTATCCACACTTGTTCCAGTAGACCTCGAGGACGAGTTCTAAAACAACGTGGGGAGGATATAACAACCCTCCAAAATAATTTCGACGCCCTAATATATATTAAAATATTCCAATTTGTCCTAAAATATTCCCCGTATGTGAAAACCGAGCCCGAATACCTTTATTTTTATAAAAATTAATTAAAAACAAAATTTTATGGGCGCTCGCGGGCCGCGTAGCCTTTGGCTACTGCTTACGCGAGCCGCGACAGCTTCAAGTCAGGGCTGCACCCGGTGCTGCCACGTGTCAGGCGCGTGTTGAAGCTACGTGTCGACGCAGAAAGGCTATGGCCTACCCTAGCTGCCCTCGCGAGCCGCATAGCCCCTTGCTACACCTTACGCGGGCCGCGTAAAACCCGAAATCAGCCCCTATAAAGTGGGAGCTCGGGCCTTCAAATGAATTCGCTCACAATCTTTTCTTTCTCTCGAATTTCTTAAGTGTAGAAGTAATCTCGGGTATAATATCCCCCCTAATTAACGAAGTTCTGCTCCGTTGTAAGTATCATAACCCCGGTTACGTATTAGATATACTTCTCGATTGATCCGTAACGGCTGTCGTGGTTCTGCCCGACGTATTCGTTGGAATGCCGTCTCGGGGAGGGTATTATTAATATAAATGTTAGGTTATTATACTAACACGTGTGCATTTGTGTAAATTATAGATAATCACCCAGAAACCCTAAAGAATAACCTAAGACAGCAATGTGAGTAATCTCCTTTTTGTTAATTGTTTTTACAAAACCTCACTTAATTAATGATATATTAAACATTGATTTAGTATTTGTATTCTACAATTATCGTCGGTATGTTGGGGTTTTGTATACAAAATTTGTTACTACCTTGCGAGGAGTAACATGACCACAAGTCGGGTTGACAGTACTGTGGGTGGTAATTGAATAGATGGAAACAAATGTAATTGCGCGATCGCCCTCAATACTGTACAATGGTCTTTATTAAACCTGATTAAACTGGGATTCACTCACCAGTATTTCCCACTGACAAAATGTTTTTAAACACGTTTAAGGTAACAAAATGTGAAAGCCAAATAGAAGCCAGCTGGACAACACCGAAGGCTTGGAAAAGTGGCTATAAAGTTACCTAAAATAAAGAGATGTTTTATTTAAATAAAATAGGGTTTATCCCTATGAAAATGTGTGTATTTAAAACTTGGGATTATTCTCACGTGTTTAATATTATGAAAGTGTGGTATTTTACTCTGATAAAATATTTCCTAACTACGGTCCTGATGAAAATTCCGCTGCCAAAATGGATAAAATACAGATACCACCCAAACTGGCCGCGACCGCCCATTCCCGTGTTTGTTAAGGGACGGGGGTTGTGACAACCTCACACCAGGAGCAGCCCCGATTGCTCCTGCTCCTTACTGTCTTGCACCAGGAGAGTTGCAAGAGTTGTCAAATCAACTCCTAGAGCTGTTGGATAGAGGTTTTATCCGACCCAGCTCTTCGCCTTAGGGAGCCCCAGTCTTTTTGTGAAAAAGAAAGACGGGTCTTTTCGAATGTGTATAGATTACCGTGAACTCAACAAGGTGACCGTCAAGAACCGTTATCCTTTACCACGTATCGACGATCTGTTTTACCAATTACAAGGATCAAGTTTCTACTCAAAGATCGACTTGAGATCAGGCTATCATCAGGTGCGAGTCCGAGAGGATGATGTTCCAAGAACGGCTTTTCGAATGCGGTATGGCCACTATGAGTTTTTGGTTATGCCATTTGGGTTGACTAATGCACTAGCAGTTTTCATGGACCTCATGAACCACGTGTGCAAACCGTATCTCGATGATTTTATTATTGTGTTCATCGACGACATTTTGATCCACTCCAAGAGCAAGGAAGATCACGAGCGACACTTACGTCTTATCTTGGAGCTCTTGAGGAAGGAGCAACTCTACGTGAAGTTTTCTAAGTGTGACTTTTGGATACGAGAAGTGCACTTTCTGGGCCACATAGTTAACGAAATGGGGATACACGTGGATCCTGCTAAGATTGACGCTATCAGAAATTGGGCGGTGGATCCTGCTAAGATTGACGCTATCAGAAATTGGGCAGGACCGAGGAATCCATCGGTGGATCCTGCTTTCCAACTCTTGAAACAGAAACTCTACAGCGCACCGATCTTGTCTTTACCTGAAGGTACCGAGGATTTTGTGGTATATTGTGATGCTTCTATTTAGGGTCTCGGTTGCGTACTGATGCAACGTAAGAAGGTAATAGCTTACGCTTCTCGGCAGTTGAAGGTTCATAAGAAGAACTACACGACTCACGACGTGGAGTTGGGGGCCGTGATTTTCGCGCTAAAGATTTGGAAGCATTATCTGTGAGGTACCAAATGCACTATATATACCGATCACAGGAGCCTTCAGCATATTTTCGATCAGAAAGAGTTGAACATGCGACAGCGTCGTTGGGTAGAACTTTTGAACGACTACGACTGTGCCATCAAATATCACCCAGGTAAAGCTAACGTCGTAGCTGATGCCCTTAGTCGAAAGGAGACGAAGCCTAAGCGTGTCCGCGCTCTGCAGCTCACTATCCACTCTAACTTACCTGATCAGATTCATTCCGCTCAGACCGAAGCATTGAAAGAAGAAATCCTTGAGGCTGAATGCTTGCGGGGCATGGAGAAACGACTTGTGGAGAGATCTGACGGCATTCGCTATTTTATGGAGCGGATATGGGTTCCTTTGTATGGTAATCTTAGACAGCTTGTGATGGACGAAGCGCACAAATCTCGATATTCAGTTCACCCGGGTTTAGATAAAATGTATCAGGATCTCAAAGTCATGTATTGGTGGCCGAAGATGAAAGCTCACATAGCGACATATGTGAGTAAGTGTTTGACTTGTGCTAAAGTCAAAGTGGAGTACCAGAAACCCTTAGGCATGCTTCAACAACCAGAGATACCCATGTCGAAATGGGGGCAGATTGCTATGGATTTCGTCACTGGTTTGCCAAGGACTCAAGGCGGAAACGACACCATTTGGGTGATCATTGATCGTCTCACGCAGTCAGCGCATTTTCTAGCAATCAAGGAAACGGATAAGTTCTCACAACTTGCGGCTGTTTATCTTAGGGAAGTGGTTTCTAGGGACGGGGTGCCAACCTCCATTATCTCAGATCGAGATCCGTGCTTCATATCCAATTTATGGCAGTCGATGCATAAGTCATTTGGTTCACGTCTCGATATGAGTACTGCTTATCACCCATAGACGGATGGTCAAAGCGAACGAACCATCCAGACACTTGAAGACATGCTGCGGGCATGTGTGATTGATTTTGGGAAAGGATGGGAGAAACATTTGTCGTTGATAGAGTTCTCATACAACAACAGCTACCATACCAGCATCCAGGCAGCTCCGTTTGAAGCATTGTACGGTCGAAAATGTCGTTCTCCTCTCTGTTGGGCTGAGGTGGGTGATAGCCAGATCACTGGTACTGAACTTGTACTTGAAACTTCAGAAAAGATTGTCCAGATCAGAAATCGTATGGTGGCTGCGAGTGACCGTCAGAAAAGCTACGTTGACAAGCGTAGGAAACCTTTGGAGTTTCCGTGGGCGATCGTGTTATGTTGAAAGTCTCGCCGTGGAAGGGTGTAGTACGCTTTGGGAAGCGTGGCAAGCTTAATCCACACTATGTCGTACCATTCAAAATTCTGGAGCGAATCGGTAAAGTGGCTTACAAGCTCGAGTTACCTGCTGAGTTGGGTAATGTTCATGATGTCTTCCATGTTTCGCAACTGAAGAAGTGTTTTTCTGATGAAACATTGGTTGTACCTTTTCAAGAGCTCAAGATTGACGACAAGTTGCAGTTTGTCGAGGAACCTATCGAAATCATGGATTGGGAAGTCAAGGTTCGCAAGCATAGTTGAATCCCGATCGTGAGGGTTCGTTGGAACTCAAGACGTGGACCGGAGTTCACGTGGGAGCGTGAGGATCAGATGAAGCTCAAATATCCTCAACTGTTCCCAACTGAGCAACTTAATCATGATGCAACTGGTGAATTTCAGGACGAAATTCCCTTTCAAGTTGGGGATGATGTGGCACCTGAGGAAAATCCGCGGTCATCCCGAACTACCACTTCTTCTCTCTCCGAGACTATTTAGCAGGTAAATATTCTTCTCTTTTCTTTCGTAGCGGTAAAACACATGCATATCCAATTTCAGGACGAAATTTCCTTTAAGTTGGAGATGATGTGACAACTCGTAATTTCAAGTCTTCTCTATGTACTGATTCCTTTTCACAATACATGTTATGTTGTAACTTACGAATGCGCTACATGTTTAGTTAAAGTGTTTAATTGCCTTTATATTGTGACCATGTGAGACTTATTTGGCTACACTCGTGCACCGTTTAATGTTTGTATGTGTGTGTTGGTTAATTATATCGGAACCGTTAACTGTTATATGTGTTGGGTAGTTATTTTAGGAACTTGTACTAACTCAGCTGGGCCGCAAACTTACTTGACACACACACACTTCTTGGGGAAATGGGCCCCTCCCATCTTGGCCCACACGTTGGATCGGGCCCGAATCAAAACTCCTAACCCATGTGTTATACGTATATATATGAGGAGGGTATCATGTTACGTATTGTTTGGGAAACAAGTTGCAAACCCTAACACACTCTCTGATCGACGACAACATATCCTTGGCGAAGCTTCTCCCCTACGAAATCTCTTATCTCCATCGTTCTAATAATCGGCATGTGTGTATATTAGTTTTGATTATGTTAGATTATGTGATCACATGTTAAGCTGCATGAGTATGAGTAAGGTTAAGACATGGATTGAGTTTTGGTTATAAACGGAGTTGATAGGGATCGAACATTGGTAGGTATATAACAATTAACAAGATTGAATAATAAGTGTTCTTGGTGTTTGTTTCTGATGATTGTAAACTATAAATGAATCAGGTTAGGTAACCCACGATCTCGGCTATGTTATGGTTCATAACAATGGCTGGGATACTTGGTTTGATTTTATTCGGACGATTAATGTTAATGATTCAATAAGAATGAAGGCATGATAAGTAGTTGTTATTTTGATCAATCGGATAATTCCTGTCAATGATGATGATTTAGAGGTGATTCATAATGTTTAACCAACAATTGTGAATTAGGTAGTGATGA
Source organism: Helianthus tuberosus (assembly GCA_030545235.1). NCBI lineage: Eukaryota > Viridiplantae > Streptophyta > Magnoliopsida > Asterales > Asteraceae > Helianthus > Helianthus tuberosus. The sequence goes on along the minus strand of CM060443.1, from coordinate 49,805,363 downwards.
ATGTCCGATTGGTTTAACTTTGTCACTAGGTGATGATTTTTGATTTGTTATTTTGAATTAAGGATGAGTTATGATATGCCATTCACAATGTCTATTATATGATAAGGGGTATTTGTTAAGATAAATGGAACACTTGGAACCTACATGGCAATATCATAACTGATATATGATGATCCCTAAGGTGTTAATTTGGATTGATATGATTTGGGGGATAATTGTTACTGAATTGGGTTATACACGAGTGGGCCGCATCACCCGACGAATGGACCAGTTGGTTGGGGCTGCACACCCCCTGATGGTGTTGGGCCATGCAGCTAAATGCATCTCATGGTTGGGTCTGGAATCAACTGGGCCATGAATTGATTTAGATTAGTATGCTAGAAACATAAGTCATACAATCTTGGATGGGCCATTAACTTATTTAAATCGCACACATTGTGAATAACGAATGAACAATTAAGGTGTTATGTGTAATATGAGTTGGAGATGTGAACTTGTGTATAACTTGGAATACATGCAATGAGATGACAATGACTGTTATTTATATGGGAAACAGTTACATGTTATGTGTATTTCTGGTACGCCACCGGCTTGATGATGTGTGTGTTACTTGTATGCTATGTGTGAAACGTGTATGAAAAATAAGTGATTAATGTGCGTACGGTACTAACTATGATGGATAACCACGGTAGGGTTTGGGTTGACCAACTTGGACGGGTAACTTAACATACCGAGCAAATCAAAGGTGAGTTCATTTCTCTTGAGCATGTGTCCCGGTGGGTGGGATAATCATATGGGTATTCCTGAGAGGAATGAGTCTGTGGGTAAAACTGGAAATGTTAGATAATACACTCCTTCCTATCACTTTAAGTCCCATCATATACCGAATAGTTACCTGAGAGGTAACGGGGTATTAGTTGATAGCGCTATTAGGCTTGGCAACCTCACACCGTACCTGAGAGGACGGGCGTGAACTAATGACCTTAATCATGACCGATGCTCAGATTGGGGGCATTGGGGACAGGCAAAACAATCTGGTAGCCATCTTATACGGTACTCGAGTTATTATCAACATTATTATCAATGAACTAATCTAAACACTTGTTAACTAACGTTTTCGTAAAACTATGAACTCACCAGCGTTGTCTGATACACTTGTTGCATGCTCACAGGTCGTTAGATTTCTTGGATTTGGAACTTGCTGTCTGGAATGGCTGGAGTGGTCATGGGTCGAACTGATTGGACACACATGACAGGCTTATTGATTTTAATACATTTGGTTTTGAAACATTTAAACAATGGTTTACTTATTGCTTCCGCTGAACTTGTTGGATTTTATTAAACTTATTGTTTGATACATTTTTATTTATAATTGATAACTCCATTTGAAATCTGATTATGAGTTCAATATGATTAGTGGCTAGATCCTAGTACGTCACACGCCTAGCGGGGGTTTCCGCAGGTGGTATTTTGGGGGTGTGACAAGGTAAAACATAGCTTCCATAATCACTTCAATCTATCCATTTGCTGCAAAAAACAGCATTAACCAAAAACGCCAACTTAACCAAAACGGCAAAAATGGCAACAATCGTTTCGTGGAGATACACTTTGGGAATCAGGCGATACGTCCTCCTTTTTGACAACAGAAGGAGGGTGTATGTTAAGACGGTCAGGGCAATTCTGAAGATGGAAGAAGAGATACAGAGGCAAATCTTATCCATTGGCATCGCTCTAGACAATGAATGCCATGAAACGCATATGCTTATGAAAGCCTTAACCAGCAAATTTGGACCAATCAAAGCAGATGTGAAGCCAGACCATGTCATGACATCATGGCGTTTTGATGATGAAACAGACATGGTGACGGTTACATACGACAGCAGAGAGCAGGAAGTCTACTAGCTAGAGAACATCAAGACAAAGCAGCGTATGGGTTTCATGGAAGAATTTCATAACGCCACTTGTACCAACACAGAAATAGACTCAAAATTGGAGTTAATGCAAGACATGTTCAGGTGGAGGCTTCAGAATCTTCAGGAACAAGAAGCTGATGAAGGTGAATGTGGTGACATGGATAAAGATCTAGATAAAGACTCCGAGGAGGAAGAAGATGACGCAAGTGATGGATACTTTTCGGATAAAGTACCTTCTGACGAAGGATTTTAATTTTTTTTCCTCTTTTTTTTCTTCTATGTAATCTTCTTTTTTTTAAGATAATTAAATGATATATTTCTATCTTTATTAGCAAAACGCCAAGAAAATACTAAAAATGGTTAACCCTAACAAAACGCAAAAAATAACAAAAAAATATTTTTCCTGCTTAATATTTTATTTACTCCGTTATTGTATTTTGTAATCTTGGTCTGCATAACGCCATTTAAAAAAACACACCAAACTTAGAAGATGGGACGTCTATAACCTATAAAACTGATAAAAGCTGATCAACACAGTAAATATAAAAACAGTCGCTGAAAAGACAGTTACTTTATTACTATCATTTATTACAATAAAAAGTCCCGCCTAAACTACGCGCCAAAAAACTCCTATAAGAAAGGGGTCTATACACAATGAAATTAATCACACCCAGAAAACACAAAACACCATATCCTCTAGAAACTACTCCCTTTAAAACGCCACATATGGCAAAGCTTCACTGAAATGGATCCTTTTTTTGAGGGGGTTAACTCAATAATATTTTGCTGAATGAGATGGACAAATATTCAAGAAAAAGTGACTGATGACATTGATATGCCATCATGTGAGCTTTGTTCTTGATGATTATATGCATGGAATAAAGGGATCAACACAAGTGTAAAATACTATTTTGGACTCCATTATTACAAATAGCATCAAGCAAGAGTTAATCTTTAATGACATGCCACCAAACAAGAATATCACACCAAAAAACAGGATGCCACTAAGCAGCTTCTTCTGAAAAAGTCGGGGTTTATGAAGGAAAGTTGGCATCTAGCTAAATTATTCAAAAAAGGTTCAAAACGCCAAAAACAAATTCAAGAAGGAAGAGGCGGATGACATTGAAGATTCGAAAGAAAAATTAGATTACCATTTTTTATTATTTTTGTTTTCATTTTATATTGTTTTGATATCAAGTTATATGTTGTTTTGTTATCTAATTCTCTATAAATAAAATAGATTATTATATAAAACGCCAAAAACTACAAACACCAAAACGCTAGTAGAATGAAAACTGGGAGAACAGCTGCTGGCAAAGCACCTTGTAAAGGGTATTAAAACGCCAAAAAATTCACTAAACGCTAAAAAAAATTGGTCTTATTTTAATCTTATGCAAATATTAATGACTCGTAGTGAATTATTATACAAAACGCCACAAACGCCAAAAACAATTAACCAGAGAACGATATAACGCCAAAAAAATTATATATGTGACACAAAAACAATTAATTCAACGCCAAAAACTTTAATAAATACAATTAACGCCAAAAAAAACTTAGACGCCAGAAAATATTATACCGCGTTGTGAAAATAAAAGAAGAATGAAAAGAAAAAAAAAACCCCTCCGCCCTTTTCTATGCCGCGGGACACGTGTTAGGCCAGGATGCGTTCTCACCGTTCTCACACTTTTGAGCATTTTCTCCTGATCCCGTTTCTATATATATACATATATATAAAATTACGTTTTAACAAGGTGTTCTTAATCCATGGTGTTTTGGTGTTGTTTATACAATGGTGTTTTAGTTACAACAGATACATGGTGTTTTATTTTGCAGATAGCAAAGGGTACATGGTGTTTTATTTGCAGTTAATAAAGAGTACATGATGTTTTATTTTGCAGGTAACAAATGGTACATGGTGTTTTATTTTGCAGTAGTGTAGCAAAATGATCGAACTAATTGATTAATATAAACTTATCAATTATATATTCAAAAACTAGAATACAACGATAATTGATTAATTTTTATAAAATAAACAAAACAATAGTTGTGTAGCAAAATGATCGAGCTAACTTACTTAAGCAAATCGTTAGGCTCTCTTAGTGTTTTTGGAAGGAAAGCTCTCGATCAAGTCTTTATATTCCATAGCTTCTAATTTTTTCGTTTTCAATAAATATCATCGCCAATCAATTAAGTCTTTCTTGGGACATTGTTGATTGGAAACAAGACTTCAACAACATCAATTTTAAAACGCATCTTTATGCCGATTGTCGCAACCCCCGACCCCTTCCCCGGGAGCGGGCGGTCGCGGTTACCCAGAGCCGGTGGTATCGGTGTTTATTAATTTGGCAGCGGAAATGAGACATCAGGACTGTAGTTAGGAAATGTTTATCAGAGTGAAAACACCGACTTTTTATATAATAAAATAATAAGTAATTGGGATAAAAACCCAACTTTTCAATTACAATACATTTATAGGGATAAACCCTAATTTATGGAAAACATAAACTCCTTTTCTATTTTAGGTAACTTTTATAGCCACTTTTCCAAGCCTTCAGTGCTCTCCAGATGGCTTCTAATAGCTTCACATTAAGTTACCTGAAACGCGTTTTAAAAATGTTTTATCAGCAAGAAATACTAGCGAGTGCATCCCAGTTTAATCAAAACAGTTTTATAACTTTTATAGTATTGAGAGCATCAGCGATTACAATGCTTATATCTATCCAATTACCCCTTCGGTACTGTCAAACCTGACTTGTGGTCATGCTACTATTCGAGCAACAGTAATGTAAGTAATGTATACAAAATCCCAACATACCGATAACAATTGTAGAATTCATATACTCTATCACTGTTAAGTATAATTTAAAACATTTGAGGTTTTGGTAAAACGATTTGGTAGAATGACTCACAAAATGGTGGCAAAAAGTAAGATGTACTCACATTGCTGACTTAGATAATACTATAGGTTCCTGAGGTTTCTCCTGGTTATTAACTATTAAAATTAAACAATGCACACGTGTTAGTAAGATAACCCAAATCACATTAACCGTACAACTCAAGACAGAACTCCAATGACTGAGTCACTCAGAGCCTTGACATGCAATACGGAGTCCTAAATCAATCGGGTGTAACACGAGACAAAATTCCAACGACTGAGTCAGGCAGAGCCTTGACATGCGTTACGGAATCCTAGATCAATCGTGTAGGGTAAAAAATAGGGGTTATAATACCTACAACGAGGCAGAGCTTCGGCTTATAGGGGTATTATTCCCGAGAGTTTATACTAACAGAATGTTTGAGAGAGAAAAGGTTTCTGAACGATTTGCAAATGAGGCCTGAAGCCCCAATTTATAGCTTGACGAGAGGCGGCTCGCGCCCTGCGACAGCCTAGGGCTAGTCCTTCGCGGCCCGCGAGATATGTAGGGTAGGATCTAGCTTAGTCGAGTCAAGGGTGTAGCCTAGTCGTGTAACTGGACACGTGGCGCAACAGGGTGCCGCCTGGTGTCACTGGGTCGCGGCCCGCGACGGACCCAAGGAGATGGGTCGCGCCCCGCGAGAGCTTCGGGTATTTATTTTCATTTGATTTTTATAAGTGTTAAGGTATTTTAGGCTCGTTTCTCGAATATACGAGGTATATTAGGGATGTTTAGGGGGTGTCTAAGGATGTTTAGGAGGGTTGTTATACCGATGTCATCGTTACCGGAATTGTCAAAAGCACTTGATATGCATTTATAGCATTAGAAAAATGACCGACTCGAATGATATTTTTAAAGCATCAAAAAGGCTAACAATTTGACTCGATAAGAATGTCTCAATCAACTTCAATTCCAAATAAAGTTCATTAGCATTAACGTCTGATTCTTCTTTATATTTCAATGCATCTTGAAGAAGAAAACAAGAAGACTTAAAGTTTAGATACTACTATAGTTATAGTTTTAATCAAAATCAGATACAACCATACTTAAAATTTAAACATCTAATTCTAAATCAAAACATCAAAGTTTTAACTTTCAATCTTAGCACACAATCAAACATGGAAGAAATCATTATTCATCAAGCAATGGCACCAAAAATCATCATTTTACCTTCGAATTCGCAATTCCATACCTGATCAGTGATTGTAAAGCAAGAATGCAAACCCTTAAGGCTTAACCCTAGGTAGAATTTTACATTCAAATTTGTTGTAGACTGGTTTCAAACCAAAACCGTCGATCGTTGTAAGTAAGAGTGCAAGATTGTTGTTGATCGTTAACGTGATGAATTGATGATGTCGTAAGTCGTTCGTCCAAGACTCCAATCATCCCCCCCAAAAAAGTCCCCCAATAAATCTTGAGAAGTCGATGTTGTTTTTTTAGCCCACCACAACTCAACGAATAATCATTTTTAGTGGGTTCAAATTTTGGGCCTCAGCAAAATTTGTATAATATAAAACTTATAAAAAAAATTTCGGGCCCTCTTACAATTTGGGCCTTGGGCTGTCGCGCGGCTTAGCCGACCCAATTGCCCCTTCGGTTTTCTTGTTATCTCTTACTGTTTTGTTCACAACAGACTATTAGAGCTTGTCTTGTTTATAGTGTTTGGCGTTTTTCATTCATTAACAAAATTACCAGTTTTGTGATAAAAGACTTAGTGCACCCACTGGCCGAATTTGTCCTGGGTTTGGTTTTAAGTGGTCATCAACGAACTGGATCTAATACCACTGTTGTGTACCATTTTAGAAATGAGAAGATTAGAAAGAACAAGAGATAGTCAGGACTTAATTCATATGATTCATTGATAGTGAAAGAAATATAGGTGCGTGCTTATATATCCTAACTAACAGGCTAATAGCTTTACATAACAACCGGCCCAATCGAATGACCCGGACCCACTACTGCACTAGTTAGATGATGACCCACTAATGATATAACAACCTTCTAAGTTCCAATCTACTAACTAATTACTGCATGGGCTATGTGGAATTAGAAAACAGAAATGACATGTGTCACACGCATCATCCATACTAATTGACATTACATAGTGTTGTTAGGATATCATAGAGCAATATCAATTTGCATAAGACTTTAATAAGAATTTAACATAACACGAAGACTCGTACTAAAGTGTTCTAATACTAATAGTAACAATTATTTTAATGTGTATACCATATGCTTCGTGACTGTTAAATTAATTAACTAATCATTATATAACGTTTAATGATTTCTTTGTTTCTAGTTGATGAGCTTTGCCCAGTTTACTTTACGATAAGGTTTATTTGGATAATTACAGGGATCATGCGGTTTCTTTGTTTCTAGTTGATGAGCTTTGCCTAGTTTGCGATAAGGTTTGTTTGGATAATTACGGGGTGTATGCAATTCATTGCAAGGAGCTGTCGGGCTTTAAGTACATACGCAATGTGGTCGAGGATGTCCCCTGTGATGTGCTAAAGCGGGCATGAATATTCGCAAAAAAGAGGCTCATGTGAATTTCCTAACCGATCTGTTGAAGGGAGGTCCACTCTTTGGGAAGCGGTTGTTCTCGGGTTTGGATGGGAAGGTAAGAAACACACTTGTATGGACCTTACTGAAGTATCCCTTCTTATTTGACTCAAGGATAACCGGTTCATGGCTGGCCATGCAGTGTTGAAGGAAAGTATCAGGGAAAGTTGCTAAGCATGAGAAAACTTGTGAGAAGAATCAACATGTATTCATTCCTTTGCTTTTGATACATTTGGGTCCCTGGCCTCCGAAGCTGTCGATTTTCTAAACAGATCAGTGCAGCGGCCAGCGGTCATGCTCAATAATTTCTCGACGACGAAGATCCATAGCTTTTTTTACGGTAGGATTAGGTTTGCTTTTTAAATGGGGGTTGCAATGCATCTTCTTGCATGTTTACCTGCCACTATGTTGTGAATTTTCTAATGGTTTAGTAGAACATTAAGGATTGTGAATCTTTTACCTTCTAATTAATGAATGCAATGTACAATGATTTGCTCTGTTTTTCTTCTATGGTTATCATACTAATTTAGTCGTAGATCTATGTGAATTACTGGGAAGAATTTTCATACGTAGTTGATAAGCCTAATTTAGCCATTGTAGATCTAAAAAGTTATTAAAACTCAACCTTGTATTTTGTATGTGAAAAAGGTAAATTTAATACATGTAATATCAAAATCAGTCACCTAAAAATTTGAATACATGTTTTTTTTTGAAAGGTAAATTTCATAAACACAACCGAACCCCTCAAACCGAGGGGACCAAACCACAAACAAACCTTACATAATTACAAATTTACACCAATCATACCAAGAAATATCTTTAAATCTAGTCCTATTTTTGAACCATAAGAAACCCGTGGCTTTAATCTCGCTAATTATCTCCTTTATTTTGATATCCTTGTTGTCGAACTGCCTTTTATTTCTAGCCTTCCAAATAGTCCAACAAGCAATCCTCATAATCCCTTTAAATGCTTCTTTCTTGTCTCCTTTTAAACCGACGTGATCGTGAATCTTTGTAATGTCATTGAAGGTGAATTTTTTTTTTTTGAATACATGTAATTTAAAAAATTAGTCACCTAAAAAATTAGTCTAGTTTTAAAAACCCATCTACCCTTTAAAACACCAAAAGCTCTCTCAACATTTTTTCTTGCCGATTCTTGCATTTTTTTGAACAAGATTTCTTTAGGCTCGACAGGAAATAAAGGAGTTTTCACAAAAACAGACCTTGATGGGTAGATACCATCCACAAGAAAGAAGCCTCGTCTGTAATATCGTCCGTTAACATAGAATGGACAGAAGGGTGCGGTACCATCCGTTACGGTCAGGCGTTTAAAGGGGATAGTTTTATGGAGAGGACTATTTGCAACGTAATTTACCTATTAATTTAACAATTAAACATACTTGGTAGCTATGAAACGTTGATTTAGTGATGAAGAAGAAGAGATAAAGAAAGAAATATAGGTTAAAAACTAGGTATTCTTTTAAAGGGCTCATTCACCATATGGATTTTAGTTTTTTCTATGGGCTATTCTTTGCTTATGGGCAATGACCCGATTCACCATATGGGTTATATGAACCTGCTCAAGTCAATATTTATGCATTTTTTTGAACGGCCAACTAAAGCATCTGATAAGCATCCTGTGATATCCCCAATCGAGCAAATGCATCTCCTCCTCCATAACGGTCAGAGTTGGATGCATACCCGAGCCACCAGTTCTGGGTAACACCCGCCCGCCCGAAGGCCCATTGTGGTAAACCTGATTCAGCTCGGTTTCGAACTAACGACCCCCAGAGAGCCCTAGTTCTAAATGTATATGTATTTTTTTTTTTAGTATTCATGAACTTATTTGTGTTTTATTAGCCATTGTTATATTATTAAAAAAATTAACCATTTTGTAATCATTAGGTAATTAATGAGAAGGGGTGAGGGTGAACCATCACACCATTTTGGGACTAATTTCACCTATGGTGTGGACGCCAAATAACGAATTTTGCCCCTTTCATACATTGAACCATCACTACTCATGATCTTAGTATTTATGTCAAATAACAAACTGAAAAGGTTAATAACCTTGGTTTTAAATGGAACTCATATATAAAAAGAATTTTGGCATGGATAAAATGCTTAGTCTTGTAGCCTAAAGGTTGGCATTACGGTGGAATTCAGATGCAAGCACTCCATTCATGATATACATGTATGGCACGTCAATTCTTTTTACTACACCAAAAATATGACTATGTTTTAATGGTTGAAATATGTTTGTTTTGATGGTTGTGCCATGTTTAAGGTAATTAATAGAGACGTATGGATTTGAAACTCGCCTCATATATTTTGAGTTGATATATATTTTGGAAAACAATCCTTTTCAAGCATGTGTTTGGTCAAATAGAAACCAAACTGTTCAGGAATTTGTATGGATTTTTTTTTTAAATAAGTATTTCTAATTTCTTGGGTTACAAGAATAATGAAGTGTAACTAAACTTAAATCCTTTTCATCTCATTAAGAAATACGATCACATAATATGGATGATACAATAATCAACATAAAAAAAAATATAAATAAATAAATAAATAAATAAATCTATTGTAGACTTTTAGTATGTGTTTAAAAGGATATACTAATTTATAATGATTTTTAATGTTTCTGATTTCTTGGGTTACAAGAATAATGAAGTGTAACTAAACTTAAATCCATTTCATCTCATTAAGAAATACGATCACATAATATGGATGATACAATAATCATAAAAAAAAAACAAATAAATAAATCTATTGTAGACTTTTAGTATATGTTTAAAAGGATATACTAATTTATAATATTTTTAATGTGCATGTTATATAATAAACCATAGGGATGAGTTTTGATGTGTATGTTATAAAATAAACCATAGGTATTGTCTAATTACCCTGGCTGCTAATTGGGCCGTTGACAGTAAAATCGATTTTTTTATTCTTTTGAAACCTAAACTCACATGCTTACTAGAATTCCACTTTTTTGTTTATTTACTTTTATAAAGCATGGTGAGTTGGCATAGTGGGATTGGGAGATAAAATTTAGTTCAACGCACATATCCGCCCCACACTTGTTCGACTCACACCTGTGTCCATTAGGCCCCTACGAGGAGGTCTTCCATTGTATGAATTTTGGACAAAGGACGTTAGTCCAATAGTGATAGCTTTACCACTTGGCTGAGGGGGAGTTCAACCAATTACATGTTTAGCCATCCAATATAAAATCAAGAAACTAATATAAGGATTAATTACTTTTAATCGTCTTTATAACTATGGGGTTTATTATTAAATTCATACTACAAAAAAAAAAAGTCCAATTGAAACCAAATCAAATTACACTTTCCAAAATTTTAAATCCTGTTAACATACCATTAAGCCAATAACAACAAGCATATCTAGTAAATCACACCAATAGCAAACTACTGTGATAGGGTTTGGGGATGATAAGATATAGCCAAATCTTAGACCATGTGTTTGTTTGGCAAAAGTAGCTGTGGGTTGGTGGCTGGAAGCTGATAGCTAGTAGCTGGTAGCTAGTAGCTGTAGCTTTTTAGATACATTTAGTGTTTCGCAGAGTATCTGAAGCTTTTAATAAAATGTATAAAATGACCAAAATGGACATAGCTAAAAATTTAAAAAGTTTGTGCATTAAAAAGTTTATTATCTTTAAAGGTTAAATAGTCATTTTTCCCTAAAAAACTTATAGCTCCTTCTAAACGCTACTAGTAGGAGCGTTCAACTAAAAGCTACAAGTTCTTAACATAAAAGCTTTAAGCTCCTTCAACCAAAAATACTTTTTATGGAGTAGGAGCTTTTTATTAAAAGTTTAAAGCAAGAAGCTTTTAAAAGTTTCTAAAAGCTCTATGCCAAACATACCCCATGTGTAGTGGGGCTTGATTTCAAGCCACTCCCTTGGGCGTTACGCTACATGTGTAATCCCAATCACCAAGGGGCATTATGATTACCCAAATATTTAATTTAATTTCTTTTCTTTTTCTTTAATTTTGTTATTAGCCAAATCAAAATTGTCCTGGCGTTTCCACAAACATACCATTCGAATTTTTGAGGGAATCACAACCCACGGGGGCGGTGTTCCGGCGTCTTAGGGCATGAAGTGGCAAAGAACACGCCTCTTTACTTAGACACTACACATGGTCTTCACTCCTTTCCTTGAAATAAAAAAATTACTTCAAGAGAGACCCTCAACTTTAAAACGTTCAACAACAGGACAATAAACATAACTAAACATTTAAAGATAACAGACGACGACAGATAACACAAGAAGTGCTAGAAGAGAAACATAGTAAAATAGTAACAAATATAAGATCGTAAAACATCATATAGACATATATACAAGCAGATAATCGCATACTACGTCCACATAAAGTGTGTAGGAAAATCTAAGCTCGTGAGGCAAAGCTAAGACACAAATGTCCACTCTATTAAAAATCGTTAAACTTAATGTTAAGTCTCCACGAACTTCAATTCTTGACCATAAAGAGGTGCATCTCTAATATTGCCTTATCCGCTCAACCCAAATTAATTTGGGCATGCCTCTACTCCTCCTTTCATAGTGAGGGGTTTCCGTTGCTATAACAGGCGTCGCCGTCTGCCTCCGCTTCACACGCCTAATCCATCTCAATCTCCCATCTTTATTCTTATCTGATATACTAGTCATTCTTAACATTTCCCTAAAAAAACATTTCTTATCTGGTCTAATCTTGTGTCCACACATCACCTCGGCATCCTCATCTCTGCTACTTTTATCATGCGCGTCTGGGTTTTCTTAGTGGCCCAACAAACTGTCCAATATAAGATATCAAGTCTAATTGCCACCCTATATAATTTCCATTTAACTTAGTTGGGAACTTGTGTTGTTGCACAATACTCTAGTGGTCATTCTCCACCTACACTAATAAAACTTGGATGTGATGGGCAATGTCACTACGCATCCCTTTGTACAAATGATCTAAAATATATGAACTTGGTTAGTTATCTATGGAACCACTTGACCGAAAATGGTGATCCGAGTGTCCTCGTCGTCGCTTGCACCACTGAAATTATAATGTACTTAGTCACGACTAAGTATTAAACTCATGGTTGCAAAAGTCGCTAGGCGCTCCCTAGTCGGTCGACCGGGGAGTTGAGAGTATTCGGACTAGGCGAAGAGTACACGGGGAGTACTCGAACTGTCAAATTATAAAGAAATTAATTTTCGAAAATCAAATATATGTCAAATAACATAAATTTACTAATATTTATAACACAATACGTGAAATTGATATTTATTCTTTAATATTATAGGCATAGAAATTATGGTTTATTTTATTTTAAGTCAAACTCGGCCCGAGATGACCTACTAGATCCGATTTTGGCCGACGTTGACCGCATTTTATTGATTCCGAGTAATTAGTCGGAGTTGAAGAAATTCGCCTCGGCGGCCTTCCTTGTAGCGACTACTCGGGGAGTACTCGGCCTTGGAGACCTTGTTTTACAACCATGATTAAACCTTTGCCTTCTAAAATTACTTGTCATGTTCCTCTAACCTCACATTTAGGCTCGGTTGCAACCAACACAATATATGTCACACCTTGACTTTTGCGAAAGCGTGATTATGGTGTGACTTTCTTAATATCATTGCATTCAATCATAACATCAACTATATGATAAAACCATAGGTTTGTCATCCATTAAATAAGTGTAAAACATAACAACATCGTTTTAAAACGTAGACTTCAATTTCAAGTTTTACAAGTCGTACAAATTGTTTATGAGTTCATTAAAGACTCGTCAAAAGTTATTGAATAACACCAAGGTTTGGAAGACGTGTCTCGTCCAGGAATAAGACACACTAGCCAAACTCAAAGACCATGGATGACATCTTTATTCTTAACGCAGCAAAAAAACTTCCAACGCCCGCCAGATCCACTTTACAAATTCCCTGAAATACATGTAGTTTAAAAACATCAACAAAAGTTGAACGAGTTCATGTGTTCATTTGTGTGTATGTATAAACCTTTGAAACATTGTAAGTATGTATGTAAGTCCCTGGTGTGTAGCAATAAGGAAATAGAGATCACCACCGGGTTGCAAAGCCAATGATATGTGTGAAGTGATGCAGGAAGACTCAAACCTAGCAGATGTCATCTATAAGACATAGTCACCTCATGGTCCACTCAGCGGACTAAGGAGTGGGGCTCGCTACACCCGAATAAATCTATCACTCATGTCCCTCGGTCCTACAACGAGGATTAATGGCCTCAAGTATCCGCCTACCCACTCACATGATCTAAGTAGTAACCCTCCTTAAGCTAACCATACCATGTATAAAAGGTCTGTAAACAATTGTAACATGTATTCCACCCCCGAAGTATAAAACTGAAAACAGTTAAGAGAAAAGGGGGACATGAACTCACAGTATTGCGTCTTCAGTATCGTAACTCAAATCTCCTCAGCAAACACGACTACCTACAATGTTCTAACGTTTATTAGACGAATGGGCCGTGCCTTGCTTTTGTATTTATATCTTTGACTTACGCTTCTTATGTTCCCCAATATTATTCCAAGTTATAATTTCTTGTTAAAATAAATTATTTTAACTTCAAATTATATTTCGTTTGGAATAATTGTTTAAACAATATTTTCTGATAATGCTTCTCAAGTATGTATTTCCTTCCCAAGGATGGGGGTATCTCATACATGTATTTTCGTATTTGTATTTGTATATCTTGCCAAGTAACGGCGTCGTATTTCGGTGTATTGTTCCAAAAAAAATATGTTAATACATTCCCAATATATATTTCCAAAACCATATATTTCAAGTCTCACTTAAATATATATAAACTTATTTTGTTCAATCATGTATTGTCCCCGAAAATATATATTTTTCTCAAAAATTATATATCTTCTAAATATACTAGGAAAATATATTTTTATTTCCCAAAAATATTATATTTTATCGTTGTAAAAAATATGATATACTTGGTAATATTTACAAAATCATATTTTCACTTCTTTTATTTCCAAAGTAATATTTACCAAAAATATAGTGTAATGGTATATCCCGGAATATTTCATAAGTTACGTTTTTGTGTTCGGTTTCACAATATTATGTGTGTAACTTAAATATTTATTCCTTGTGATTTTTGGTATTATTTTGGAGTTGTAAATTTCATGGTATGTTGTTAAGTTATATTATTTTACCCTAAAATAATATAACTATTCCACAAAGTATACAAATATTCACACAAGTGTCTTTAGTATAAAATATATATTTATCCATTTTTATTTATAAAAACCAACCTCTGATACTTTGTATTTTTGTAACAAAACCTATGGCGAAGTTTATTTTGAAAAACAAAGTTAAATCATTTTTGTAAACACTTGTTAGAAAATATTTTCTAAGTGTTTACATTTTTAGAAAATTTCGCCATAGTCTCCTTTGTAAATGGAGGTGTCCATGCTAATACGCATATCATTTTCTTTTCGAAAAATCATTCAAACAATCAACAACAACTCACTAATCATCTTACGCTTACTAAGTGCAAAAACTATGTATTTTACATAATGACATGAACTTGATCTTTCACAAAAACGCGTAGTAACTTGGTAAAGTGTTTAGTGGGTTTAGTTACCCTCCAAAATATATTTACTACTTGGTAAACTTCATTCTTGCGGATTTTTTACGTTTACAACTTGTAAACATATTTTACGAAAATATTTCTTTATTAGATCTTCTTGTTTCAAGATTATTTCTACACTTATTTTGTTACTAAAAATAGTGTAGGTTTAATAAAACCATGATCTTTCAAAAAAAAAATCATCCTTTTAACTTAGTTCCTTTAGAAAGATAATTCACAAGTCTTGAATCTACAAAATTATTAACCCCCTTTGTTTATAACTTTTCAAGAAAATCATTTTACTTTCAAGTTCATGTTTAATCAAGAAGATGATTATTTCATGTAACACATAATCATCTCCTAACTTGCTAAATCATGTTTTTAATCATAATCTAGCAAGTCCCATGTTATGATCAACATCAATATTTCTAGTAATTAACAAGCAAATATCATCCATATGCTAAACAACATCATATCATCAAGATTTCGTCATATTCCATCTTATGTTTCAAGATTAAAGTTTATATTCTTTTAGTGTTCATATGATTTCAACAAGATATATCTTTTAACCACTAAAAATAGAAGTAACAAAGGTTAATAAGGATCTTACTACTAGCTTCAAGCTAGGGAAGAACAATGATGAATATGGAGTGGATAAAAGCAAATGGGTGAGGTCCTTCAAGATCCGAGTCCACCAAACCTTCTAATACGGCTTCTTGCACCTTGAGTACACTTGAGAATGGTTGAGTTTGGAATGAAAATATTGGTGGTGTGTGGAAAGGGGGGACAACCGTAGGTACGAGGGTGGAAGGAGAAGGAAAAGTGTGGTGTTTGTGAAGATGAAAATGTCTAATGTTTTTAAAATCCATTTATTACCTTTGTCCATTAGGTCTTATGTCTCCACTAGTACATACAAGATTTTTCACTAAATCAATACAAATCCAAGTAATATCCAAGGGAATCTTGTAAGATCACATAGGATCCACCATATAGGCCATGTGGCCGATTAATATGAGGGGGGGGGGGGTCTAAGGGTAAATTTAGATGATTAGTTAGATATTACTCCAAATCCAAGTATTTAGTCAACTTAATTAGTTACTAGATATTTTAGAGGGTGTTAGGGTGTTCGGGGATCATGACTAGCTTAGAAAAAGTGAAATAATATTTTTTAACAATATTTTGGTGTCCCGGATAATGTCCGGTTGTTTGGTTAGATACCGTTCCGTTAAAGTGATAAGTTATTCCGTATAGTGTCTTTTATGTAACATTTTGTGACACTTTTAATTCCCGACACTTAGGAAAGCATACAGGACCATTTTGCCATATTTTTTGCAAGTTACTAGCATGTTAAAATGCTGAATTTTAATGATAAATGCAGAATTCTGCACTTTGAGTGGGTTTTAGGCACTTTCCGGCACTTAAACTATCTCCTAGTAACGCAGTTTTATGGTCCTTACTTCCCTACACTCCCTACTAGTGTAGTGCCTTGTCCCTGGCTCATACTGGGCCCTAAAATATTGTATGTCTATGTGCTGGCACTGTCAGTATAATTCTGAGTTATCCGCTCACTGTGCTAACTGTGCTTTGTGCATCATGTTTGCCACTAAAGTTGGTATGCAGTAAATGGAGTGACAGTATGATATGTGATGCATGTGTATGTATGATACAGAATTCTGAAAGCAGTTTAAGTCATTAATTGTAATTCAGGACAGTCATTAAGCACAAACCATTATTTAATAATTGTACGGAAGCATGCAGATTTGACAGTTGTCACATTCTCCCCCTGTTAAGAAAATTTCGTCCTCGAAATTCATACTATCTTTTCTCCTTAAGGTTACGTTATGCGTGTTTGCATATGGGTAGTGTTGAGGTAGGTAATCACAAAACCGAATCAAACCTTATTCACAACAGGCGGACTTCCAGGGATATATATCAGCCGCAGGGACCCAATGGTTAAAAGGTATGTGTTCTAGCATTTTATGCCGAAGGTCACGAGACGTATAAATGTATAATCTAGTGTAACCTAGTTCACAAGGGTTCATTAAAAGTGGAGTTTTGACCAATAGAATTCTCAAACAATTGGTCACAATAAGCAAACGAGTTTTCACAAACCATAGCATCCGTTATATGAATTCAAAATCAACAACTCAAATGTAATAGTAAAATGATCTGTCAACTCCCGAGTAAACGAATGGTAAGGTTTAGTGTGTTGACATTCTAAAATTTTGAAAGTACACCGAATGAAATACAAGCGAATCTGACGTATCATTGTCTTGATTCGTAGTAGCATCAGAACTGTTTAAATGACCAGTCTAACAAAAGTATATGTAGTTTTGTGTGAAACGGTTGACCATGATTAGCACAAGCTACAAGTTTGTAATGACACCACAAGGTGTCGCAATGACATAATTCAATAATAGTGGTGACTGAACAAGTTCACCGAGTTTGAAATCAAATGAAAGTGTACTGAGACAATCTGAAGATTTGATCTACACAATGTCATAAAGTTTCCAGTTAAGTACGGAAAATCAAAGAATCACTGTTTCCGATCGAAGATGAAAAGTAATATGTACCGCAAGGCATTCGATCGACCATGAAAGAATCGTTAGGAGGTACACTGTGATATGAAATGAATCTATGTACCTTTGCCTTAACACACAACTGTGTTGAGACCGATTTAATCGTGATAAACAAGACGGACTTAGGGCAAGTTATCAAATAATCAATTAAATCCGTGTAGGAAGTAAGTAACCAAATTAGCATAAGCTTCAATCTTGTGAAAGTATCACCGCAATGTATCGAAACCAATCAAACGATTTAGTGGAGTCGTAGACCAACCGAATCTACTACGACTCGTAAAGAAAGAGTCTTTGCAAAAATATTTGAATATGATGCCCCCAATACACCATTTGACGTCTTAAACTGATTATGTGATATGGATAAGTTCAAGCAATCGAACTGAGTTTCAGCGTAACCTGACAATAACTGTATGTACCAACAAAGGAATCTCGGCATGGTCACAAAGATAAACCATGAATGTAACTTGAAATAAAAGAAGTTTCAAGAAAGTGTGCTGACTTGATAGCGAAAGAGCCAACAATTACAATAATGTAGGTCATTCGAATCACAAATCAGTAGTTAGATTTAGTAACATAATATTTGAACTTCAATGGAGCGTTTGAAATAAAACCGCATGCGTAGCAGATGGTGCATGCGTAACATATGAGTTTTCAAGTAATGAAACAATGAGTGTTTGCTAAAATGGAGAAATAATCAAGTATTTGAAGTAATTATGTGTTCGCTTTCAGCGAAGAAAGTTAACGTGAAGCAACTACCATTAGGGGGAGTAGAGATGCAAACATCTACTCACTAGAAGCAACAGTGAAGATTTCAACAAAAGAAATTTAAGTACTTTCTGTTTTGTTAACTGGAATGGCATATATGTCAGGTTAATGTGTTTGATTGAGTTAACAGATGTGGTTCCTAAGTAACGACCTTTACGAGTTTGGACCTGGCTTCCCAAAGATCCTAAGTACATGTTTTCTAGGTTCTCAAAGTTTCGTATTGGGTATAAAATTGTTCTGTGTATCGTGTAGGAAACACCATTTTTGTGTACGTCTAAAAACTAGTTATTGTCCCACAATTTCCCCGGTATTCTTTCTTTCTTTCTGAATTCACAACTAATGACACTCGACCAATGATTAGTTGCGTAATAGTAGTTGGATCTTCACAGTTAGTTAAGTAAGTAATTCGTTAATCCTTAGCAAGGGTCATCGACTCTTATTGGTTAGCTCGTTCGAATCCTAGTGGTTCGATGTTCGTACGAAAGCTATCGTCATTCCTCTCGACGAGCAAAACTGGGGTTACCCAAAATGGCAATTTTGGTCTGTTATCTTCCTTCTCTATCAACCACTGAGGTTACACTGACAATCCATGCATTTCTGAAGGTCTAAGCCTTTAGGGTGCATTGGTTGTAGGCGCGACGCCTTGAATCAAATCGATGCAAAATTCGACTTGTCGTTGAGGAGATAATTCTGGCAAGTCTTCAGGAAAGACTTCAGGATATTTCCTTATCACAGGAATATCTTCGAGTTTTGGTTCTTCGGCTCTCTTGTCCCCGACATGAGCCAAGAAAATAACACATCCTTTACGCAACAACTTTCGTGCCTTCCAGCAATTAGTAATTTGTAGAGGCGTATCCTGCTTCAGGAGTCACGATCGTTCCTTCATTCGCTTTCGGGATGCGGATATCAATCTCTGCTCGATCGTTCGACCACCAACTCATCCAGGTTACTTCGTCGAAGCTTTCCAACTCAACTGGCAGTAGATCAAGCATAAATTCACGCTCTCCGGGTTCTATCTTGCCGATTCCAATTACTTCGTTGGCTCCCACTAGCTTCCCCTTAGCTAGTTCCATTGAGTGCGGGTTATCTAACTCACTTGCTACTAAACCAAGTATACTCTCAAACTCTAGAGATGCGAAGCTTACAATTTGCAACAGTATTTGGCAGCACAGATGCATAACGTTGAGTATGATGGGACGTACCGATACCCACGCTTGGATTTCTGGTGTGCTCCCCTAGCTCTGCTACTGAGCTTTTATCCTTGTGCCTGATTCTTCTTAGGGCAATATTTTCTGAAATGCTTCTTGCTCCCACAGTTAAGACAACCTTGAGCACGTTTTTGTTTGTCACTCTCCCAGCCTTTGTCGTTATTGTTGTTTTCTACGTGATTCTCGCTGTCATCTTGGCCTCCATTACTATGTTCAGTATCTTGCCTACAAGTTTCTTTAGGATGTCCCCACTTGCCACAGTTACCACATTTTCCATATTTACATCGCCCGACATGATAACGTAGGCAATTGTCGCACTTAGGTAGGATACCCATGTAGTCTTTTCCCTTTTTGGCCTTCTTCTTGTTACTTGCCCGAGTAATCTTTTTGAAATTTGCGAGCTTTCTCATGTTATCTCCAGATGACTCTACAGGAGTCTCCTCTTTTTCTTCCATAATGGAAAATTTCCGTAGTCTGGCCGCTTCTTCAGTGAGCGCCATGCTTATGTTGATAGCCTCGGTGATCGTTGAAGGTTTAGATGTTGTTGCCAGGCTTAGAATCTGGGGTGCCAATCCCCCTATGAAATGTTCGACTCTCTTAAGCTCTGGTCCCACCAGGAGCGTAGCAACTTGTGATAAATCATTAAATCTCTGCACATATTCAGCTATCTTTGGACCTTCCATTCTCAAGTTCCACAGTTCAGTCTCCAACTTCTGGACTTCTGCCCTAGAGCAATATCTTTTACGCATCAGTTCTTTCAGCTCGTCCCATGTCAAAGCATTCGCAGCAGTCTCGCCCATTGCCTGAACATGAAAGTTCCACCATGACAGAGCCCCATCTACAAATAGTCCAGCTACGTACGCGACCTGATGTTCTGGGGCACATTTGCTCAACCGTAAAACATAATCCGTCTTCTCCACCCAACGCACAAAAGCTAAGGCACCCCCAGTGCCGTCGAATTCTCGAGGTTTGTGGTTCAAGAACTGCTCGTAGGTGCAGCCGTTGGGTGGGTTATTTCCTGTGGTACCCCCGCTGTGTTCGGAGCGAAGGGCCTCGAGCTGTGCGATGGCCCGTGAGATGCGCCCTTGCAGTTCTGACTCTGCTGTTATCGGCAGAGGGTTGTTGGTATCGACGTTCCCTTGTATCGACATCTTCTAAAAAGAAGATTGGTTAGGTCAGGTTTTGATTGTCCGGGGAGTGCATATAGTTGTTTAGAGGTCATATGCACATACACATAATAGGTTATCATACAAACCAATCAAGCAATAGTATAATCATAGTATAACCAAGTATTTTGGTAATTATGTTTAATGAGAGCATAGCAAGTAAGCACATGGCATTATAATTATAGCACGCACATATAGATCAATAACGTGCTTAACGAAGTCATAGCGACTGAGCTTTCGTTTGTCATTGGTCACAAAGTATTGTCGCTTATTTAATGATGATTGGGCTCCCATTATTCTCCGACCACAATTGAATTGTCTTTCAAAATGTATCACATTGAAAGGGACACAGGGTCACCCTACCCTGGTCCAATAAGTATATTAGTGTATCAAAATTACGTAGTCAGATGTGGTCTTCAAAAGTCTCCACCATCCCGGCTTATCATTAGTGTCTTTACCCATTGTAATGCAATCCGCATATTCCAGAAACCAACTATAGTGGTGACTGAGGTGGAGGAGGAAAGAAAAGTAATCTGTTAACATGGGTGAATTCCTCCTCGAGCTTGTATATACGTCGAAGTAATTAACTGATCTGTCGCTCGAGCATCAAAAACCTGGGAAAGGTAATAGCAGCAGGCGAGAGTTCAGAAGGAATCTTTGATAAATGTGGGGGACCAAAGTATACTGGCAATAGACAGGGTGGAGGACGTGGTGTCAGCTCAAGCTCCAACATTCTACGGCTTATAACCTCAAACTGTAGTTGATGTGACAGGTGTACTCATCCCGTGTGTAGCCTCCATAAAGTGAGGGATGGTAAGGGTCTAAAATCAGTATAGTGTATTATAGGAACCATCGAAATGGCTCGTCCAGCGATGCAGAGGTGAATGTAGCAAACGGCGCGGCCTGTGAGGTTGTAGAAAATGCTGCTGTAGCAAAAGGGATCGTTACGCTGGTGTTGAACTGGATTACCTTTCCGGGGTGTGGTTAAGTCCCAAGATAAAGCGGTAAACATGACTAGCGCATTGGACGTCGGTCTCCATAGGGGAGAAGGAGCAATGTCAACAGTTGTGGGTGCAAAATCAAACGTCTCAATCGATAAGGAGATCGTCAGGTGCAGGTACTGGGTCAGATATAAGGGGTGTAATGCCTGGTAAATCAAAAGAAACAGGGTCATGATCAAGTAAAGGTGTAGGTTCAGCAGGTGCAACATCAAGCTGACCCAAAAGGTGCAGAAGCTAGCTCAGGAACAGGCTCTGGGTCGTGTAACGGTGTGGTGCCTTGAGCAGGTGATAGTGCAGCAGTCATGTTATCGCCGTCTGTGTCGGTAGTAGAAAGCTGTAATCCGGCTGTCTGTAAGGCTGCAGATGTCACAAACTCAAAGGAGTCTGAAATCGAATGCATGCTAGAATCAGAGGATAGCTTGTTAACAGGGGTCTCAAAAAGTGAAATTAGTAACAACGTTATCGTCTAACTTTCCATCATCATGGGTGTTATCAGAAGGGCCATCAATAACATGTCAACGTCATCCTCAATTATTCATTGAGTAGCAAACATTCCGCAGGAATGTCCACAGAAGGCGCTTGGTCGAGGATCAGAGCCATGGTGTGTTCACCATCGGGATGACCAGTGATGAAGTTGTGACAACCCGCACACTTGATGTCATGAAAAAGGGTATTTTGGCAGCACGCGCAATTAATTATGTCACTGTTATTATTAATATTATTATTATTTGCAAAATATTAATAGAACACGATGAAGGATTTATCGGCCCAACTGTTTACGCATCTAGAAAAATTAATCGGACCCGTCCGCTTATGCGAGATGTTAAGCAATAACGGATCCACGCACACTTGGGTTAGGCCGCACGCTCGGGTTAGGCCCAAGCCCACTCTCTAAACCTAAAACCCACCATATTTAATTATCCTAAAACCCACTCTCTTCAACCAAAACCCTAGAACCCAAAAGATGGCAGCCGACACACACACCCATCCCTACTCTCCCTCACTGTTAAACCCTCCGGTGACATGCCGGTCGGTGCCGGCCAAACTACCGGCTTCCGACGACTGGTTGTTCTCCAACAAACACCCCCCTCTGTTTTCCCGGTGACGATAAGGACCTGATGAGATGATGATGATGACGACGGGATGCAGGCAACCGGCGATAGTACATAGCAGCGGCCACTCCGTTCAGAGCAGTTTAAGCTCTGTTGCGAGTGTCGGGTTCTGCTCGGGTCTTGTCGGGTTCAGCCTCGGGTCGCACACGACATGTTCTTAACCCTCCGGTCAGTATGCGATTGCTTTGCATTTTGATGTCTTCTGTTTTGTTAAAATACATGTGTAATTTGCTGTTTTGCATAGATCTGCACATCGGTTAGTGTTGTTATTTGATTGTGAAGTAATAGTGTGTTTTAGAATGATGGCAATAGGCTGAATCGAACATGAATTCAGAATAGAAATGTAACAACTGCTGATTAGGAATGATGGATATTACATGATTAATGTGCATAGGACTTTTGGTATAAACTGTTGTGAATCTGGTTAGTGTTTGAATATTGTTGTGGTTCCTGAAAGTGTAGAATTGCTACTGATTGTTTGATTGGATATGGGTACTTTTACATGTTTGATAGAGATTGTAATAGTATATTTTTGTGAGTGAAGAATAACAGTGATGATTGATGCCAACTGTCTATTGTAATCTGAATATATGTTATCCTTGATAATTCATATTTTGTGAACTAAATCTGATTATGACACATATGCTTGATTAAACCTTGGTATTATACTAATGTGTTTTAATATGTATTATAGTGGTAAATGATGATTGTTTTTGTTCATGATATTATGCTAACATTGACTAGAACAATAAGATAGAGGTTTAGGAAATGGTGGGATTATTGAAATCTGATGTAAAGTTATTCAGGTTAGATTTGTTTGAACTGGTGTGAATAAGCAAAATGAAGAACATGATGAACCATTTGAAGATGCCATGAATATTTGAATTATGTTGTTTTGATCCAATTTGGTAGCGTACGGTAGAATAAAACATGTTAATAAAATCTGATTGGATAGTACCATTCGAAGGATTCTAGAAACATCAGCAAAGGTTGCGAGTCGAAACCCATGGTTGCGACTCGAGACCATTGAACGACTACTCGAAACCAGGCAGGGCGCTTCAGGAGTCAAGACCAGCATAGTTGTGACTTGAGATCTCCTGGTCTCGACTCGAGACGGGACTCGAGACCCCTACGGTTGCGACTCAAATATGCACTACTCGATGACTTCGGCTGCAACTCGAAATCGCTGGGTTGCGACTCGAGACCTCATAGTCTTGAGTCGAGACCACCTGGTCTCAATTGGGCTGCTTGACTTAGTTATTGGGCCACAATATGTATTGACGTACTTGGACTGTGTGTTTAACTTTACTACATGCTGCTACTGGTTAACTGTTTATATGATTAGGACTGGCCCAATAACATTGGTGTGCCTTACGTACTATGTGTAAACTAATATTTTGGACTGTGTGCTGGTGTTAATATTTAATTGTCACTGTTTAACTGTTTACATGCTAGGATAGGCCTAATACCGTATATGCTAGTATAACATGCATGCTATGTGTTAGATTACGTGTAGGATTATACGTGACACTACTTGCGTACGAACCTAATGAATATTAATAACCATAATAGGGTATGGTTGGCCAACGTAACCCGAGTAAATTAACTACCGAGCAAAGCAAAGGTGAGTTCACTACTTTTTACTCAAAGCATGCGTTCCCGGTGGTTTGGAAACGGAACGAAACACTTTTCCTGGTTTGGGATTTCTTACTATCTCCTTGTGCGGGATACGGTATTTCTATCTCCTTGCGTGGGATACGGGTAACAACAATATCCCCTTGTGAGGGATACAAACTACTTTTCTCCCCTTTTGCGGGACTCTTAGTTAATTACTGTTTGTACGGAAATGCAACGAGCAACACTAAACGAAACTCTATCACTCAAGTCCCTACTACTTAATATCGATTAGTCGCCGGGGCCAGGCGAACGGGTTATTGGTTGATAGCGCTATTTAGGTTTGACCAGCCTCACACCGACCCTTGTTACTGGGAACGGGCGTGAACTAATAGACTCAGGAAAACCGTCAATGATGATAGAACATTGACAAACGGGGCACTGCGGAAACGTACGGTTAAGTAAGTATTCGGTATTGGAAAAACAGTTTAGTCGCTCACTTATGGGGTAGCTCCCCATGGCATGTATAAATGGGTAAATTTACTGGTTGAAACAAGTTTTTGGAAATTAAAACTGGAAAACTGTAAACACGTGAACTCGCCAACGTTATGTTGACACTCTACTGCATGCTTTGCAGGTTGCTCGGTACAACTTTGGACGGACGTTGCAATCGGATGGAGTGCGTGGTTTGTAAGTTTCATGATAACAAACTTGTGGTTTTAAATTACGATGCATTTTCTTCCCCTTTCCGCTGTGGACTTAAACTATGTTTTGAGAATTTTAAATTAGGTCACTAATTATACTAATGTTTATAACATTAACTAATCCGTTCAAAATAATTAGTGGCTAAGATCCTGGTCAGTCACACGCCTCTCGGTAGTATTCCGCGTGTGGATTTTGAGGGTGTGACAGATTGGTATCAGAGCCATTGGTTATAGCGAACTAGGTTTTAAATATAAAATACTTTTGGCTTGGGAAATAAAATATTTTTATTTGGAAACCAGACTATAACCGTTCTTTATTGTAAACCACAACGACACCACACTCCGGATTGCAAGATTCGTCAACCTCAGATGCTCACCGGGTAATGGTAGACTAACGACATTTACTTATGCATAACTTATGTGTGAATACGCATGTGTGTATGTATATAATTAGCATATATGTGTTAGTATGTATGCGTATATTTAGTATTTAACACAGTGGATCATACGAAGGCTAGGCTAGCGTGTTACGTGTTAAACAGGAGCGAGTCCTCCTAAACCTGGTTCGAAACCACAATACACTAAGGGCAGGGAACCCATTTATTCCAAGACCTCGTCCACGTAATTCCTGATATCATCCCTGGACTGCCAATCGACGCAAGGGACGTCCACTCGATAGACCTGCCTAGGGAAGGCCTGCTACGAAGCACATAGAGAAGTTACGAGAACGAATCGACGAAGGGGTGCCACCCCTATATCATGGGATATTAGAAAGAACGACGACGTCATTCGCATCCTTTTTACTTGCGTATTTCTTTTCCCGACTTAAGTAGTGAGACTTGTTCCCTCATACGACTGATCACCTAGATTCTTGAAGCATTCTAGTAAGTCTACACCTTTTTGGGTTTCTGTTTGCACGTCTCGAACACGAAAAGCATGCGTGGTGTATGCTTCTTATTGTAGTGCCAGCAATCGTATCACCTTTCCATTGACCACAGAGTTATTTCTCCCTAATCCCTCGTTACATGGTTAATCCTTATTCGAGTTGAACCTTATGCCTTAGCACGCCCCAAAACTAAACAAATTGATATCTTCCTTACAAACCGGTGTATTTGGAAGCATGGCTAGACGAAGACCTGAGCCAGTCAACCCACCGACGAGCACGGTGACCTAGATGCTTACCTTGTCTTTCATTTTCCAGATCCAATATTCTTTGACGACTTTTCTGATTCCGTGAATCCTTTCGCCAGCTTTCATACAAATCCGCGTTTGTTACTCAAGATGGTATCCCCGCTTCTACCGTTTCTTCATCACAATATCCATGTTTCTTCATACGGAAATTTTGACCAGATTTCTCTCCAGATTAATGAATTCGGCAAGGTCGACCTTTAGTCGACAAACTTCATAAACCCTGAAAATTGGCAACATTTACGTCAATCGTGCTTTTTTTTCGAGAGCCGTTTCCACAGTTTCGCATCAACCCCCCCCCCCCCCCCCGGGACGACGCAAGCGCTACTTCAAACTCATTCGCACGACTTAGAACTACCCACTCGAACTTGATTTTTCTACCGACCTGAGAAATCACATCCTCCCAGACGTCTCAGTAGACCCTGAAACCTATGGACACGCACGGCGACTATCTCTCCCTAGCTACTTCATTTCGTGCTAACCCCATCAACATAACATTCTGTATCAGTAAGCAACGTTCTTTATTCTAAACGGCCATAGCTTGTGTACGACCAGATATCCCATCGACATCAAATAAATCCCTATTACCGATCCCAAGGCCTTTATGTTTTGTCTCAAGTTAAAACGCATCAATTTTGACTACCCTTCTTGCATTGTCTCGCTACTCGTGTTATGTTTCACGGATTCCATGATCCTTATCCTACTCTACTCTGCGCAAATCTCCGTTTGGACGAATTTCTTCCTACGAATATTACTCGTTGGAGCAACGAGCCAAGGATACCCCGGGGGTAACGGGTATCGCAAGCACTGTTCTTCGAAACTCGATACGATCAACACCTAGTTACGACACTAGAATATATTTCATCCTGTCAAAATTCGACACTTGTTTCTTTCGATGACGTCCGAACCTATTCCGAAAACCCGTGGGAATCAGGACGACTCCTACGCTCTACCCTGGTACTTCTACGACGCAAACCGCTTTACGCTAAAGCCCGCATTTCTCGACGGTACACGCAACCCCTCATGGTATGAACTTGAAGGAGCACCACCTAACCATAGAGAAATGTCAGAAATTCGCCGTTCCAATAGTTGAAAGATAAGCCATGAGGTGCTCCTATCCTCTCCCATCCCAGGGCATCGATGAAATATTTGCCAGTATCTTTACGCGACCAAATAAACTGACAAGTTCTCGAACTTGCAACTGTCTACCTGAGAGAAGTAGATTTCAGGCACGGAGTGCCGACTTTTATCGTCTATGATCCTAATCCACGTTTTTCATTCGATTCGTCGCAAGGTTGTGCACAAAAGACATGTGACTCACGGTTAGGCATGAGCACCGCTTATCGCCCGCAAACTGATGGTCGGGCCAAACGCATCATCCAAACACTAAAGGCCATGCTAGAACATGTGTTATCGACCGTGGATACGTGTGACACTTCCTTTTTGTAGAAATCTCTTCCGATAACTGCTACCACACTAACATTCAGGCAGCACCAGTTGAGGCATCGCACGGACACAGAGGCCGGTCACCTCTGCGTTGGGCGGAAGCCAAATTACCGGCCCAGAACTTGCAATTGACACAACGGGTAGGATTGCCCAGAATAGAAAACACATGGCGGCAGCTCCAGACCGTCAGAAAGACTACGCGGATAAACATAGGAAACCTCTAGAATTCCTAGTCGGAGACTGGGTTCTACTTAAAGTTTCACCCTGGATGGGTATAGTACGTTTTGGCTAGCGGGACGAACTTAATCCACGATATGTTGGACCATTCGAATATACCGAAGGGATCGGTAAGGTAGCCTTGCAGACTAAATCTGCCTGAAGAGCTGAGTGTAGTACACAATGTCTTTCACCTGCCTAATCTGAAGAAAGTGTCTATCAGATGAAACACTCATGATTCCCTTTAAGGAGCTAACTTTTGACAATCAGCTACACTTTATTGAGGAACCGATTGAGATCACTAATCGAGAAGTCAAAACCCTCAAACGTAGCCAGATACCGTTCATACGAGTTCGTTGAAACTCACGCTGTGGCCCAGAGTTTACCTGGGAACGGGAAAAACCAGCTGATGAGCACGTATCCCCAGCTGTCTGCAACCATTACTTCCAGCACTGAAGCTACAACTGAAATTTCTAGAAGAAATTTCAAGCCAACAAGGGGATGATGTGACACCCCACGAAAACGTTTAAACAAACTAGCTTGTCAGTGGCTGCGCGCCAAATTTCGGGACGAAATTTCTTGAACTTGGGGATAATGTGACACTTCGGGTTTCCCTGTACGTTTCTTGGATGTTTTAGCTAAGTTTGTGAAAATTCGTACTGTGTGAGATACGTATGACTTTATGAATCGAATACTATGTGAATTTACGTGCTACATGACTGTATTTGCTACATGGCTTGCATGTTCGTTCTGTGGATCTTGTGCTACGTGATTTTTCATGCTATGTGATTTTATGTGCTATGTGGCTTACATGTTTATTTTGTGAACTTTTGTAAACTGCGTGTATCTACGTATGACACTAGGTTATCAGCGAGTCTATAATTAGAGGGGATCGTATGTCTTAGCTTAAATTTCGAGGACGAAATTCCTGTAACATGGGGAGAATGTGACAACCCGCACTCTTGATGTCATGAAAAAGGGTATTTTGGCAGCACGCGAAATTAATTATGTCACTGTTATTATTAATATTATTATTATTTGCAAAATATTAATAGAACGCGATGAAGGATTTATCGGCCCAACTGTTTACGCATCTAGAAAAATTAGTCGTACCCGTCCGCTTATGCGAGATGTTAAGCAATAACGGATCCACGCACACTTGGGTTTGACCGCACGCTCGGGTTAGGCCCAAGCCCACTCTCTAAACCTAAAACCCACCATATTTAATTATCCTAAAACCCACTCTCTTCAACCAAAACCCTAGAACCCAAAAGATGGCAGCCGACACACACACCCATCCCTACTCTCCCTCACTGTTAAACCCTCTGGTGACATGCCGGCTGGTGCCGGCCAAACTACCGGCTTCCGACGGCTGGTTGTTCTCCAACAAACACCCCCCCTCTGTTTTCCCGGTGACGATAAGGACCTGATGAGATGATGATGATGACGACGGGATGCAGGCAACCGGCGATAGTACATAGCAGCGGCGACTCCGTTCAGAGCAGTTCAAGCTCTGTTGCGAGTGTCGGGTTCTGCTCGGGTCTTGTCGGGTTCAGCCTCGGGTCGCACACGACATGTTCTTAACCCTCCGGTCAGTATGTGATTGCTTTGCATTTTGATGTCTTCTGTTTTGTTAAAATACATGTGTAATTTTCTGTTTTGCATAGATCTGCACATCAGTTAGTGTTATTATTTGATTGTGAAGTAATAGTGTGTTTTCGAATGATGGCAATAGGCTGAATCGAACATGAATTCAGAATAGAAATGTAACAACTGCTGATTAGGAATGATGGATATTACATGATTAATGTGCATTGGACTTTTGGTATAAACTGTTGTGAATCTGGTTAGTGTTTGAATATTGTTGTGGTTCCTGAAAGTGTAGAATTGCTACTGATTGTTTGATTGGATATGGGTACTTTTACATGTTTGATAGAGATTTTAATAGTATATTTTTGTGAGTGAAGAATAACAGTGATGATTGATGCCAAATGTCTATTGTAATCTGAATATATGTTATCCTTGATAATTCATATTTTGTGAACTAAATCTGATTATAACACGTATGCTTGATGTGTTTTAATATGTGTTATAGTGGCAAATGATGATTGTTTTTGTTCATGATATTATGCTAACAGTGACTAGAACAATAAGATAGAGGTTTAGGAAATGGTGGGATTATTGAAATCTGATGTAAAGTTATTCAGGTTAGATTTGTTTGAACTAGTGTGAATAAGTAAAATGAAGAACATGATGAACTATTTGAAGATGTCATGAATATTTGACTTATGTTGTTTTGATCCAATTTGGTAGCGTACGGTAGAATAAAACATGTTAATAAAATCTGATTGGATAGTACCATTCGAAGGATTCTAGAAACATCAGCAAAGGTTGCGAGTCGAAACCCATGGTTGCGACTCGAGACCATTGAACGACTACTCGAAACCAGGCAGGGCGCTTCAGGAGTCGAGACCAGCACAGTTGCGACTCGAGATCTCCTGGTCTCGACTCGAGACGGGACTCGAGACCCCTACGGTTGCGACTCAAATATGCACTACTCGATGACTTCGGCTGCAACTCGAAATCGCTGGGTTGCGACTCGAGACCTCATAGTCTCGAGTCGAGACCACCTGGTCTCGATTGGGCTACTTAACTTAGTTATTGGGCCACAATATGTATTGACGTACTTGAACTGTGTGTTTAACTTTACTACATGCTGCTACTGGTTGACTGTTTATATGATTAGGACTGGCCCAATAACATTGGTGTGCCTTACGTACTATGTGTAAACTAATATTTTGGACTGTGTGCTGGTGTTAATATTTAATTGTCACTGTTTAACTGTTTACATGCTAGGATAGGCCTAATACCGTATATGCTAGTATAACATGCATGCTATGTGTTAGATTACGTGTAGGATTATACGTGACACTACTTGCATACAAACCTAATGAATATTAATAACCATAATAGGGTATGGTTGGCCAACGTAACCTAAGTAAATTAACTACCGAGCAAAGCAAAGGTGAGTTCACTACTTTTTACTCAAAGCATGCGTTCCCGGTGGTTGGGAAACGGAACGAAACACTTTTCCTGGTTTGGGATTTCTTACTATCTCCTTGTGCGGGATACGGTATTTCTATCTCCTTGCGTGGGATACGGGTAACAACGCTATCCCCTTGTGAGGGATACAAACCACTTTTCTCCCCTTATGCGGGACTCTTAGTTAATTACTGTTTGTACGGATATGCAACGAGCAACACTAAACGAAACTCTATCACTCAAGTCCCTACTACTTAATACCGATTAGTCGCCGGGGCCAGGCGAATGGGTTATTGGTTGATAGCGCTATTTAGGTTTGACCAGCCTCACACCGACCCTTGTTACTGGGAACGGGCGTGAACTAATAGACTCAGGCAAACCGTCAATGATGATAGAACATTGACAAACGGGGCACTGCGGAAACGTACGGTTAAGTAAGTATTCGGTATTGGAAAAACAGTTTAGTCGCTCACTTATGGGGTAGCTCCCCATGGCATGTATAAACGGGTAAATTAACTGGTTGAAACAATTTTTTGGAAATTAAAACTGGAAAACTGTAAACACGTGAACTCGCCAACGTTATGTTGACACTCTACTGCATGCTTTGCAGGTTGCTCGGTACAACTTTGGACGGACGTTGCAATCGGATGGAGTGCGTGGTTTGTAAGTTTCGTGATAACAAACTTGTTGTTTTAAATTACGATGCATTTTCTTCCCCTTTCCGCTGTGGACTTAAACTATGTTTTGAGAATTTTAAATTAGGTCACTGATTATTCTAATGTTTATAACATTAACTAATCCGTTCAAAATAATTAGTGGCTAAGATCCTGGTCAGTCACACGCCTCGCGGTAGTATTCCGCGTGTGGATTTTGAGGGTGTGATAGAAGTGGTCATGGACTGAAACAATAGTGACAAGAGGATTCTTGTCAGAGAAGCCATCAGTAAGGGTAATTCGTCACTAAAAATCTGGCAGCGTGGATGGTTGGAAGTCGTCCTCGTCCTTGGTCACCATATCAGGATCACTCCAAGTGTCCGACGCAAATACCTCCGGTGCAGGTGCGGTCTCATTATCTGTGGCGGCGGCCATAGGGTCGTCAACGTCTGACAACTCGCTTTTTAATCAAGGTGACATGTGTGCCGGTACATAATAGTCATAGCATGCATATTCACAGTAATCTTTAACACTTTGTGTATTGCAAATAAAGACAATTCATAATGTAATCATGTATCCACATATTCGTCCTAGTCTTCCCAGACTATCCCACCCAGCCTCTCAGACTGAACTCCCTAGTCTCTCAGACTAACTCCATGGTCTCTAAGACCAAATCTCCCAAATCTCTAAGACTAAATCCCTGGTCTCTAAGACCAATCTCCCCAGTCTCTAAGACTAAATCCCTGGTCTCTAAGACCAACTTTCTCAGTCTCTAAGACTAATTCCCTGGTCTCTAAGACCAACTTTCCCAGTCTCTAAGTCTAAATTTCCCCAGTCTCTAAGACTAAATTTCCCTAGTCTCTAAGATTGATCCTCCCTCAGTCTCTAAGACTGATCCTCCCTCAGTCCCTAAGACTGGATTATAAATTTTGAAATGTGAATTTGTGCCTTTTGTTTGTAAAAATGTTTGTTCCCTGGATCTGGACGTTTTGTGTATGCAATGAAAACATGTTATGAAAACATTTTCGTGAGAGCCCTAATGATCGTAGTCTAGACTCGAGAAAGAATCCTAGTTCGCTACGATCGAAGCTCTGATACCAAGCTGTCACACCCTGACTTTTGCGGAAGCGTGATTATGGTGTGACTTTCTTAATATCATTGCATTCAATCATAACATCAACTATATGATAAAACCATAGGTTTGTCATCCATTAAATAAGTGTAAAACATAACGACATCGTTTTAAAACGTAGACTTCAATTTCAAGTTTTACAAGTCGTACAAATTGTTTATGAGTTCATTAAAGACTCGTCAAAAGTTATTGAATAACACCAATGTTTGGAAGACGTGTCTCGTCCAGGAATAAGACACACTAGCAAAACTCAAAGACCATGGATGACATCTTTATTCTTAACGCAGCAGAAAAACTTCCAACGCCCGCCAGATCCACTTTACAAATTCCCTGAAATACATGTAGTTTGAAAAACATCAACAAAAGTTGAGCGAGTTCATGTGTTCGTTTGTGTGTATGTATAAACCTTTGAAACGTTGTAAGTATGAATTTAAGTCCCTGGTATGTAGCAATAAGGAAAAAGAGATCACCACTGGGTTGCAAAGCCAATGATATGTGTGAGGTGATGCACGAAGAATCAAACCTAGCAGATTTCGTCGGTAAGACATAGTCACCTCATGGTCCACTCAGCGGACTCAGGAGTGGGGCTCGCTACACCCGAATAGATCTATCACTCATGTCCCTCGGTCCTACAACGAGGATTAATTACCTCAAGTATCCGCATACCCACTCACATGATCTAAGTAGTAACCCTCCTTAAGATAACCATGCCATGTATAAAAGGTCTGTAAACAATTGTAACATGTATTCAACCCCCGAAGTATAAAACTGAAAATAGTTAAGAGAAAAGGGGGACATGAACTCACAGTATTGCGTCTTCAGTATCGTAACTCAAATCTCCTCAGCAAACACGACTACCTACAATGTTCTAACGTTTATTAGACGAACGGGTCGTGCCTTGCTTCTGTATTTATATCTTTGAGTTACGCTTCTTATGTTCCCCAATATTATTCCAAGTTATAATTTCTTGTTAAAATAAATTATTTTAACTTCAAATTATATTTCGTTTTGGAATAATTGTTTAAACAATATTTTCTGATAATGCTTCTCAAGTATGTATTTCCTTCCCAAGGATGGGGTATCTCATACATGTATTTTCGTATTTGTATTTGTATATCTTGCCAAGTAATGGCGTCGTATTTCGGTGTATTGTTCCAAAAAAAAATGTTAATACATTCCCAATATATATTTCCAAAACCATATATTTCAAGTCTCACTTAAATATATATAAACTTATTTTGTTCAATCATGTATTGTCCCCGAAAATATATATTTTTCTCAAAAAATATATATCTTCTAAATACACTAGGAAAATATATTTTTATTTCCCAAAAATATTATATTTTATCGTTGTAAAAAATATGATATACTTGGTAATATTTACAAAATCATATTTTCACTTCTTTTATTTCCAAAGTAATATTTACCAAAAATATAGTGTAATGGTATATCCCGGAATATTTCATAAGTTACGTTTTTGTGTTCGGTTTCACAATATTATGTGTGTAACTTAAATATTTATTCCTTGTGATTTTTGGTATTATTTTGGAGTTGTAAATTTTATGGTATGTTGTTAAGTTATATTATTTTACCCTAAAATAATATAACTATTCCACAAAGTATACAAATATTCACACAAGTGTCTTTAGTATAAAATATATATTCTAAATATATATTTATCCATTTTTATTTATAAAAACCAACCTCTGATACTTTGTATTTTTGTAACAAAACCTATGGCGAAGTTTATTTTGAAAAACAAAGTTAAATCGTTTTTGTAAACACTTGTTAGAAAATATTTTCTAAGTGTTTACATTTTTAGAAAATTTCGCCATAGTCTCCTTTGTAAATGGAGGTGTCCATGCTAATACGCATATCATTTTTTTTTCGAAAAATCATTCAAACAATCAACAACAACTCACTAATCATCTTACGCTTACTAAGTGCAAAAACTATGTATTTTACATAATGAGATGAACTTGATCTTTCACAAAAACGCCTAGTAACTTGGTAAAGTGTTTAGTGGGTTTAGTTACCCTCCAAAATATATTTACTACTTGGTAAACTCATTCTTGAGGATTTTTTACGTTTACAACTTGTAAACATATTTTACGAAAATATTTCTTTATTAGATCTTCTTGTTTCAAGATTATTTCTACACTTATTTTGTCACTAAAAATAGTGTAGGTTTAATAAAACCATGATCTTTCAAAAAAAAAAATCATCCTTTTAACTTAGTTCCTTTAGAAAGATCATTCACAAGTCTTGAATCTACAAAATTATTAACCCCCTTTGTTTATTACTTTTCAAGAAAATCATTTTACTTTCAAGTTCATGTTTAATCAAGAAGATGATTATTTCATGTAACACATAATCATCTGCTAAGTTGCTAAATCATGTTTTTAATCATAATCTAGCAAGTCCCATGTTATGATCAACATCAATATTTCTAGTAATCAACAAGCAAATATCATCCATATGCTAAACAACATCATATCATCAAGATTTCGTCATATTCCTTCTTATGTTTCAAGATTAAAGTTTATGTTCTTTTAGTGTTCATATGATTTCAACAAGATATATCTTTTAACCACTAAAAATAGAAGTAACAAAGGTTAATAAGGATCTTACTACTAGCTTCAAGCTAGGGAAGAACAATGATGAATATGGAGTAGATAAAAGCAAACGGGTGAGGTCCTTCAAGATCCGAGTCCATCAAACCTTCTAATACGGCTTCTTGCACCTTGAGTACACTTTAGAATGGTTCAGTTTGGAATGAAAATATTGGTGGTGTGTGGAAAGGGGGTCAGCCGTAAGTAGGCGGGTGGAAGGAGAAGGAAAAGTGTGGTGTTTGTGAAGATGAAAATGTCTAATGTTTTTATAATCCATTTATTACCTTTGTCCATTAGGTCTTATGTCTCCACTACTACATACAAGATTTTTCACTAAATCAATACAAATCCAAGTAATATCCAAGGGAATCTTGTAAGATCACATAGGATCCACCATATAGGCCATGTGGCCGATTAATATGAGGGAAGGGGGGTCTAAGGGTAAATTTAGATGATTAGTTAGATATTACTCCAAATCCAAGTATTTAGTCAATTTAATTAGTTACTAGATATTTTAGAGGGTGTTAGGGTGTTCGGGGATCATGACTAGCTTAGAAAAAGTGAAACAATATTTTTTAACAATATTTTGGTGTCCCGGGTAATGTCCGGTTGTTCGGTTAGATACCTTTCCGTTAAAGTGCTAAGTTATTCCGTATAGTGTCTTTTATGTAACATTTTGTGACACTTTTAATTCCCGACACTTTGGAAAGTATACAGGACCATTTTGCCATATTTTTTGCAAGTTACTAGCATGTTAAAATGCTGAATTTTAATGATAAATGCAGAATTCTGCACTTTGAGTGGGTTTTAGGCACTTTCCGACACTTAAACTATCACCTAGTGACGCAGTTTTATGGTCCTTACTTCCCTACACTCCCTGCTAGTGTAGTGCCTTGTCCCTGTCTCATACTGGGCCCCAAAATATTGTCTGTCTATGTGCTGGCACTGTTAGTATAATTCTGAGTTATCCGCTCACTGTGCTAACTGTGCTTTGTGCGTCATGTTTGCCACTAAAGTTGGTATGCAATAAATGGAGTGACAGTATGAAATGTGATGCATGTGTATGTATGATACAAAATTCAGAAAGCAGTTTAAGTCATTAATTGTAATTCGGCACAGTCATTAAGCACAAATCATTATTTAATAATTGTACGGAAGCATGCAGATTTGACAGTTGTCACAATATAATCTGTAACAAGCATGCACCATGAAACAATCTCCTGAATCGATTTGGACAATTCTCCTGAATTGATTTGGACAATTCATCTAGGAAGACCGCAAAAAGAAATGAATCCGGTTAATATAGGAAACAATTTTGGCTTGTAATTTAAACTTGGATTTTTGATTTTTATGTTGATTCAAACAGAAATTTTTGGTATTAAATTATTATAAATTTTGTCTGTCTTTTGTTAATAAAAACATATATATTATTTATTATGTATAGTATATTAATTCTAACCTAATTTATTTGTATCAACACGATTCGGAACCGAATTCGCAGTTTTTGAATTTTAATTTGAATTTAACTAGTTTTAAGCTTCCCCATGTTGCGACGGGGGCGTAAAACTATGCCAAATAGCACAAATGTCACACCACTGTCAGCGACTACCAATACTAAGTCGATTCAGGACCCGCGTGTTGCGACGAACTTGTCAAACAAAAAAAATGTAAAACATTGAACCACACATGCATGTTGCGTCGTATTAGCGCGCATAATTTTGAACGAAACAAAAAAGCGTTAAACAACCCACGCACGTCGCGCTATCTTAACTTGCAAAATTTAGAACGAAACGTAAAACGAAAATTTACGAAAGATGAAAAGTACAGGGACCAAAGTTGAAGGTAAAAATATAGTGAGGTTAAATTGAAAATAATAAAACTTTTGAGTTAAAAGTGAAAAACAAACAATTTATATGGGTCAAAATTGCAAAACATAAAAAGCTTTTGAGTTAAAGTTAAAAAATAAACTTTTTTTTAAACCCCCCAAAACATGAATTACAACACCTTATGCACAAAATTGTTAATTTATGGAATGTAAATTTCAGAAACTTCAACTTCGAATAACCTGAAAACCAGTGGACGTACCAAATGTATTTAAACCGTGATTTATTTAGGGTAGAGTTATGTTCAAATGTACCATACCATATTTAACGAATGTTCTCATCTTTTAAACATAGCCCTTAGTATTATGTTTTATGAATCCGATAAATTAAAAAGAATTTGAAAGAACGTAATTACTTTTGCTTATCGTATATATTAAAACATGGTCAATTTTAGGGTTTGCTTAGCATTATGGTCAACAAATCATAGATTATGATTAAATAAAAACGTCCTCCAAAAGAAATTACGAGAACCCTCAATTATCCTTTACTTCACCTATATATATCTCTATCTTCTTAACCTTAACTTCACCCAACTCGATCACAACACAAAAAATGGATAAAAGTTCAGCTGTTTTCTCTGCAATCCTGCTTCTCGTATTCGTTATTGCTATCTCAGGTACTCAATCAAACATATGTCTCATAATATATGGAGATCTTGCACTTAAAGAATAGTGGCAATATAACATGTAGCATGTGGTTACTTTATATAAGTCATTAGCTATATATAAAGGTTCTATTGCAAGCTTATGGGGCTGATATTGTTAAATTAATTGACAAGTTTAATATATGAATTAAGTTTAATATATGAGTTAAGTTATTTGGTTGTATTAATTTAAAGTATGTGAACAGATATGGCAATAAGGGTGAATGGACTATGTGAAAAGATGAGCAAAATGTATTCGGGAAACTGCTACGGCAAGCAGTGCGATGATAAGTGTAAAGGGTGGGAGCAAGCAGCCCATGGAGCTTGTCACTCCCGTGAAGGGAAGACTAATTGCTACTGCTATTATGAGGACTGTACCAAGGCACCGCCTAGTGCTAAAGACGGTGCAGGTGGTGGTAGTGGCAAAGGGGACGGTGGTGGAAAAGGAGCTGGTGGTGGTAGTGGAAAAGGTGATGGAGGTGGCAAAGGAGGTGATGGAGGTGGCAAAGGAGCTGGTGGTGGAAGTGGTTCAGGTGGTATTGGGAAAGGTGATGGAAGTGGTAAAGGAGATGGTGGTGGTAGTGGCAAAGGGGAGGGTGGCGGGAGTGGAAAAGGAGATGGTGGTGGCAAAGGAGCTGGTGGTGGAAGTGGAAAAGGTGATGGAAGTGGTAAAGGAGATGGTGGTGGCAAAGGCGATGGTGGTGGAAGTGGAAAAGGTAGTGGTGGTGGCAGCGGTGGTGGTGGCGGAGGCAGTAGTGGCAAAGGCGATGGAGGTGGAAGTGGAAAAGGCGACAGTGGTGGAGGCAGCGGGGTGGGCGGTGGTGGTGGTTCAGGAGGTGGAAGTGGAAGTGGAAAAGGCGACGGTGGTGGGAAAGGAGGCGGTGGTGGAGGAGATAATCCGTGTAAGCATATTGTTGATTAGAGGATAAAGATTTAAGCCAAGAAATCCTTGAATAACTAAATTTACATGGTTATGAATAAAGAGAGGATGCTTTCTACTAAATGTATTCACCATTATTTCAAATTGTAACAACTTAGAGCAATCGTGCATTTGCAATGATACAGACCCATAAAACACGTCAATTTAGTTGTCATATCATATTTCAAACATTATCTATAAAACATTCATTTTTCTAGAACATTAAATCCTTTCTCAAACACTCATTTTTTTTATATAAAAAGGTATTAAAATAATATTGTTTGTGTATGTGGAGCCCACTCTTACGTATGAGACGGGCTTGGAATTCCAAACGAGGACGACATGTGCGGACGAGCTCCACAATGGGGATGGCTTGGAATGGGAGGGTCTGGCATTTTGGACGAGCGTCACATAGGTCGCGTCGTGGGTGCTCTTATATATATATATGATTCACAAGCATGCATAAGTGTACGTTTCAATGAATAGACACAACAATTGAATACTGATGAATGAATTTAACTTATATTAGGGTAAAAGAAATTACAAAGTTAAATAACCTGCCTCTACACTCTAAACAAAAACCCTTGATTATTGATCAACACCCTTCTCTCTGTAGATCATATTATCAACCGTTTGAACTTGATATGTATTTGAAAACATTTTATGAAAATGTCTTTTTTCACACTTACAAGTTACAAGATCATGCTATATATTGTATTGCATTATGACACCCAAGTTGTTCCGAGGATAGCCACGATTTATCATTGGCAAGAACTGATGTGACACAGATCGTAGTGGTGTCTTGAATTCATGGCGTCTCAAACATGTTTTTATAGATATGGAGGCGTATGAATCAATTCTAATTAATATATGTGAATATATGTACAAGCTGAATTGTTGTGTGATTTTCCTGCACGCTTATTTCGACATGGATGTTTTACTAGTTACACTCTGTCACCCATATTAGTTATTTGAACCCCATGATGATATGTCATGACATGTATGTATAATTATTTCGTATGATTTGTTTTTTTGCCATCATGAAACAACTTTTTTTTTAATTACCTATACGTTCACTAGACAAAATTTGTTAAGGCGTACCTTTTGATTTCATCTACACCAGGTTATCATACTAATAGACTATTTAGGATGAGACATGGAATAATAGAGTTTAAAGATGACATGTGTATTTAATAAATTTGACAAGTGATGGAATTCCATCACTCACAAACATCCAATCATGTTCCGCCATGTCATCAGCCACTGTTCTATCTCTCACAAGCATGTTGTAGTGGCGGTGGTCATCACTAGTGATGGAATTCCATCACTTACAAATTTTTTTAATTTTTTTTAATTAGAAATTAACAATAAATTACTAAAATTATAAATTTCATTAAAATTAAAACATACTAGTTCAATTTAACATATTAGAAATATTTTAGGCTACAGTTTAAAAAAAATACTAAAAAAACTCTACTACTCGTCCGACTCATGAAACTCCAAACCTAAAGAACCTACTAGTTCGATTAAATCGTATCTCAACCGAAAGTGCCTTTCTTCATCACGCAAGTCTTGTTGGATATTTTGTGGAACTTGAACTTGTGTAGAAGGATCCGGCACCCAATCCGGAGATATTGCACGTCCGTCTTCTTTGATTATCATATTGTGCAATATGATACATGCATATACAATGCTATGTATTGATTTCTTGTTCATCGCACGAACCGGTCAGTGTAGTATACCCCATCTACCCTTTAAAACACCAAAAGCTCTCTCAACATTTTTTCTTTCCGATTCTTGCATTTTTTTGAACAAGATTTATTTAGCCTCGACAGGAAATGAAGGAGCTTTCACAAAAACAGACCTTGATGGGTAGATACCATCCACAAGAAAGAAGCCTCGTCTGTAATATCGTCCGTTAACATAGAATGGACAGAAGGGTGCGGTACCATCCGTTACGGTCAGGTGTTTAAAGGGGATAGTTATATGGAGAGGACTATTTGCAACGTAATTTACCTATTAATTTAACAATTAAACATACTTGGTAGCTATGAAACGTTGATTTAGTGATGAAGATGAAGAGATAAAGAAAGAAATATAGGTTAAAAACTAGGTATTCTTTTAAAGGGCTCATTCACCATATGGATTTTATATTTTTCTATGGGCTATTCTTTGCTTATGGGCTATGACCCGATTCACCATATGGGTTATATGAACCTGCTCAAGTCAATATTTATGCATTTTTTTGAACGGTCAACTAAATCATATGATAAGCATCCTGTGATATCCTCAATCGAGCAAATGTATCTCCTCCTCCATAACGGTCAGAGTTGGATGCATACCCGAGCCACCAGTTCTGGGCAACACCCGCCCGCCCGAAGGCCCATTGTGGTAAACCTGATTCAGCTCGGTTTCGAACTAACGACCCCCAGAGAGCCCTAGTTCTAAATGTCTATGTATTTTTATTTTTAGTATTCATGAACTTATTTGTGTTTTATTAGCCATTGTTATATTATTAAAAAAATTTATCATTTTGTAATCATTAGGTAATTAATGAGAAGGGGTGAGGGTGAACCATCACACCATTTTGGGAATAATTTCACCCATGGTGTGGACGCCAAATAACGAATTTTGCCCCTTTCATACATTGAACCATCACTACTCATGATCTTAGTATTTATGTCAAATAACAAACTGAAAAGGTTAATAACCTTGGTTTTAAATGGAACTCATATATAAAAAGAATTTTGGCATGGATAAAATGCTTAGTCTTGTAGCCTAAAGGTTGGTATTACGGTGGAATTCAGATGCAAGCACTCCATTCATGATATACATCTATGGCACGTCAATTCTTTTTACTACACCAAAAATATGACTATGTTTTAATGGTTGAAATATGTTTGTTTTAATGGTTGTGCCATGTTTAAGGTAATTAATAGAGACGTATGGATTTGAAACTCGCCTCATATATTTTGAGTTGATATATATTTTGGAAAACAATCCTTTTCAAGCATGTGTTTGGTCAAATAGAAACCAAACTGTTCAGGAATTTGTATGGATTTTTTTTAAATAAGTATTTCTAATTTCTTGGGTTACAAGAATAATGAAGTGTAACTAAACTTAAATCCTTTTCATCTCATTAAGAAATACGATCACATAATATGGATGATACAATAATCATCATCAAATAAATAAATAAATAAATAAATAAATCTATTGTAGACTTTTAGTATGTGTTTAAAAGGATATACTAATTTATAATGATTTTTAATGTTTCTGATTTCTTGGGTTACAAGAATAATGAAGTGTAGCTAAACTTAAATCCATTTCATCTCATTAAGAAATACGATCACATAATATGGATGATACAATAATCATAAAAAAAAAACAAATAAATAAATCTATTGTAGACTTTTAGTATATGTTTAAAAGGATATACTAATTTATAATATTTTTAATGTGCATGTTATATAATAAACCATAGGGATGAGTTTTGATGTGTATGTTATAAAATAAACCATAGGTATTGTCTAATTACCCTGGCTGCTAATTGGGCCGTTGACAGTAAAATCGATTTTTTAATTCTTTTGAAACCTAAACTCACATGCTTACTAGAATTCCACTTTTTTGTTTATTTACTTTTATAAAGCATGGTGAGTTGGCATAGTGGGATTGGGAGATAAAATTTAGTTCAACGCACATATCCGCCCCACACTTGTTCGACTCACACCTGTGTCCATTAGGCCCCTACGAGGAGGTCTTCCATTGTATGAATTTTGGACAAAGGACGTTAGTCCAATAGTGATAGCTTTACCACTTGGCTGAGGGGGAGTTCAACCAATTACATGTTTAGCCATCCAATATAAAATCAAGAAACTAATATAAGGATTAATTACTTTTAATCGTCTTTGTAACTATGGGGTTTATTATTAAATTCATACTACAAAAAAAAGTCCAACTGAAACCAAATCAAATTACACTTTCCAAAATTTTAAATCCTGTTAACATACCATTAAGCCATTAACAACAAGAATATCTAGTAAATCACACCAATAGCAAACTACTGTGATAGGGTTTGGGGATGATAAGATATAGCCAAATCTTAGACCATGGGTTTGTTTGGCAAAAGTAGTTGGTGCTTGGTGGCTGGAAGCTGATAGCTGGTAGCTAGTAGCTGTAGCTTTTTAGATATATTTGGTGTTTCGCAGAGTAGCTGAAGCTTTTAATAAAATGTATAAAATGACCAAAATGAACATAGCTAAAAATTTAAAAAAGTTTGTGCATTAAAAAGTTCATTATCTTTAAAGGTTAAAATAGTCATTTTTCCCTAAAAACTTATAGCTCCTTCTAAACGCTAGTAGTAGGAGCGTTCAACTAAAAGCTTCAAGCTCTTAACATAAAAGCTTTAAGCTCCTTCAACCAAAAAGACTTTTTATGGAGTAGGAGCTTTTTATTAAAAGCTTAAAGCAAAATGCTTTTAAAAGTTTCTAAAAGCTCTATGGCAAACATACCACATGTGTAGTGGGGCTTGATTTCAAGCCACTCCCTTGGGCGTTATGCGACACGTGTAATCCCAATCACCAAGGGGCATTATGATTACCAAAATATTTAATTTAATTTCTTTTCTTTTTCTTTAATTTTGTTATTGGCCAAATCAAAATTGTCCTGACGTTTCCACAAACACACCATTCGAATTTTGAGGGAATCACAACCCACGGG
Organism: Helianthus tuberosus; assembly: GCA_030545235.1. NCBI lineage: Eukaryota > Viridiplantae > Streptophyta > Magnoliopsida > Asterales > Asteraceae > Helianthus > Helianthus tuberosus. Next base: position 49,761,737 of record CM060443.1, on the reverse strand, counting down.
GGCGGTGTTCCGGTTTCTTAGAGCATGAAGTGGCAAAGAACACGCCTCTTTACTTAGACACTACACATGGTCTTCACTCCATTTCTTGGAATAAAAAAACTACTTCAAGAGAGACCCTCAACTTTAAAACGTTCAACAACAGGACAATAAACATAACTACACATTTAAAGATAATAGACGACGACAGATAACACAAGAAGTGCTAGAAGAGAAACATAGTAAAATAGTAACAAATATAAGATCGTAAAACATCATATAGACATATATACAATCAGACAATCGCATGCTAAGTCCACATAAAGTGTGTAGGAAAATCTAAGCTCGTGAGGCAAAGCTAAGACACAAATGTCCACTCCATTAAAAATCGTTAAACTTAATGTTACGTCTCCACGAACTTCAATTCTGGACCATAAAGAGGTGCAACTCTAATATTGCCTTATCCGCTCACCCCAAATTAATGTGGGCCTGTCTCTACTCCTCCCTTCATAGTGAGGGGTTTCCGCTGCTATAACAGGCGTCGCCGCCTGCCTCCTCTTCACACGCCTAAACCATCTCAATCTCCCATCTTTATTCTTATCTGATATACTAGTCATTCTTAACATTTCCCTAAAAAAAAACATTTCTTATCTGGTCTAATCTTGTCTCCACACATCACCTCGGCATCCTCATCTCTGCTATTTTTATCATGCGCGTCTGGGTCTTCTTAGTGGCCCAACAAACTGTCCAATATAAGACATCAAGTCTAATTGCCACCCTATATAATTTCTTCTTTAACTTAGTTGGGAACTTGTGTTGTTGCACAATACTCAAGTGGTCGTTCTTCACCTACACTAATAAAACTTGGAGGTGATGGGCAATGTCACTACGCATCCCTTTGTACAAACGATCTAAACTATATGAACTTGGTTAGTTATCTATGGAACCACTTGACCGAAAATGGTGATCCGAGTGTCCTCGTCATCGCTTGCACCACTGAAATTATAATGTACTTAGTCACGACTAAGTATTAAACCTTTGCCTTCTAAAATTACTTGTCATGTTCCTCTAACCTCACATTTAGGCTCGGTTGCAACCAACACAATATAATCTGCAACAAGCATGCACCACGAAACAATCTCCTGAATTGATTTGGACAATTCATCTAGGAAGAACGCAAAAAGAAACGAATCCGGTTAATATAGGAAACAATTTCGGCTTGTAATTTAAACTTGGATTTTTGATTTTAAGTTGATTCAAACAGAAATTTTTGGTATTAAATTATTAAAATTTTTGTCTGTCTTTTGTTAATAAAAGCATATATATTATTTATTATGTATAGTATATTAATTCTAAATTGATTTACACGATTCGGAACCGAATTTGCATTTTTTGAATTCTAATTTAACTAGATTTAAGCTTCCCCACGTTGCGACGGGAGCGTAAAACTATGCCGAATAGCACTAATGTCACACCACCGTCAGCGACTACCAACACTAAGTCGATTCAGGACCCGCGTGTTACGACAAACTTGTAAAACAAAAAAATTGTAAAACATTGAACCACACATGCATGTTGCGTCGTGTTAAGGCGCATAATTTTGAACGAAACAAAAAAAACGTTAAACGACCCACGCACGTCGCTCCGTCTTAACTCGCAAAATTTAGAACGAAACGTAAAATGAAAATTTGCGAAAGATGAAAAGTATAAGGACCAAAGTTGAAGGTAAAAATATAGTGAGGTTAAATTGAAAATAAGGACACTTTTGAGTTAAGAGTGAAAAACAAACAATTTATATGGGTTAAAATTGCAAAACATAAAAAGCTTTTGGGTTAAAGTTAAAAAATCAACTCTTTTTTTTTTAAAACCCTCAAAACATGAATTACAACACCTTATGCATAAAATTGTTGTTAATTTATGGAATGTAAATTTCAGAAACTTCAACTTCGAATAACCTGAAAACCAATGGACGTACCAAATGTATTTAAACTGTGATTTATTTAGGGTAGAGTTATGTTCAAATGTACCATACCATATTTAACGAATGTTCTCATCTTTTAAACATAGCCCTTAGTATTATGTTTTATCAATCCGATAAATTAATAAGAATTTGAAAGAACGTAATTACTTTTGGTTATCGTAAATGTTAAAACATGGTCAATTTAGGGTTTGCTTAGCATTATGGTCAAAATCGTAAGTATCAACAAATCATAGATTATGATTAAATAAAAACGGCTTCCAAAAGAAATTACGTGAACCCTCAATTAACCTTTACTTCAGCTATATATATCTCTATCTTCTTAACCTTAACTTCACCCAACTCGATCACAGCACAAAAAATGTATAAAAGTTCAGCTGTTTTCTCTGCAATCCTGCTTCTTGTATTCGCTATTGCTATCTCAGGTACTCAATCAAACATATAATGTCTCATAATATATGGAGACCTTGCACTTAAAGAATAACGGCAATATAACATTGATGTGTACAAAATGCAACATATAAATTTCATCAATTGTGGCATAAAACTAACCCTTTTTTAGTACTAATGTTGGAAAAAGTGTGCTTTTGTCTTCCTTTTGTATTTTCAGGATTAAATGAGCTCAAATTAACAAAAGAAGCAAAAAGACATCAAAATCTAACATAAATACAAGAAAAGGAGCAAACGTGACATGCCCGACCCCACGACAGCATCTTCCCAAGCAAAACAAGAAGACTGAAGAATGAACACGCCCCGTGCTCAGCCAGCACGGGGGCGTGCCCAAGTGTCAGCAGAAAAGACAAAGTGGTAGAAGCTTCTATTGCCCACCACGGGGCCGTGCTCAGCGGACATGGGGCCGTGGTCAACTATAAGATTCGCACAATCCAGGCAAATCTTCATAGTACAAAGATTCTTCTGCACACGGGGTCGTGCTCAGCGGACACGGGGGCGTGGTCAACTAATAAGACAAGTTGCATTAAATGAAGAAAGAGAAGGATGTGGACACGGGGCCGTGCCTGAGCTTCTGTTCAGCCTATAAATAGGAGTGCTTGGCTCAAGCTCAAACCATCCCTTGGCACACCACCTCTCTCACACTTCACCCACCACCCACCACCACCATAACACCATCATCCACCACCATCATCCATTGTCCATCATAGAGTGTGTGAGTCATCTCGGGATCCAAGATTGATCGTAAGAGTTCTTGACATCAAGGCCATGTTTGCCTAAGTCTCTTACATCACTTGGTGAAGACAAGTGTCTAGTGTAATACTTTTATTTTTAATCTTTTCGCACTTTTTACTTGGTTTTGTATTAATGACTTTAATAACTAGTTTCTTATGTTGAAGGTGATTCTTCCTTATCGTTTGTCCGTGGTGTCTTGACATTATTTTACTGTCTATATAAAATAAAAGATTTTCACCATTCATATCTCCACGGTCTATATGGAGGTATGTTGGCTACGTGGTCGGGGGTTAAGGGAACGGTTTGGTAAGAGTCTTGTCATTGTTCGGCGTTTAGAGGTCCTACAATGGACCTGGGTCAAATTTAGTAGGACCTCCTTCAATACTTAACGGTATTGGATGGCGGGGGTCCAAACTCTTTGATCCCCTCATAAGTTAACTACTATTAATACTCTAACCCGGCTATTTAGGACTGTATCCCTGCTGACTCAGACTACTTAGTCGAGGGTAACGTCACCTCCAAAAGAGGGGCCTACCATAATTTGCATTAATAACTTAATTAATTATCTTTCAATAATCCGACCCTTTAGGATTGTATCCTTACTGACTCAAACTACTAGGTTGAGGGTAACGTCACCTTCAAAAGAGGGGCCTACTACAATAACTAAGATAATCTCTTAAACAAGTGCAAAAGTGCGGAAATAATCAAAGGTTACACTATACACGAGTCGGAACCAAGTGATTCATCTTGTCTATCTGTTTTTCTTTTATTTTTATTTTTCAGCATTTTAGTTAGTTTTTATTTTTCTTAGCTTAAAAACATTTTTCTAAACTTTTTGATTTGATTAGACGTTGAGGATAAACCGGTACTAAAAGCTCTTGTGTCCTTAGACGACCTCGGTATCTTACCAACACTATACTACGCTCACGATGGGTGCACTTGCCCATATGTGTGTTTAGTGTTAGTAAATATCGTGTTTTATAAATTTAAAACTTGACTAAAAAAGTGTTAAAGGGGCTTAAAATATACACCTAATATATATAACACTCGACACCCATCAAGTTTTTGGCGCCGTTGCCGGGGACACAAGGATTTTAAGAAAGCTTAAAATCAACGGCCTAATCAGTTTTTCAAAACATTTTTAAAACGCGCGCACATTTTTCTGCATTTTAGTTTAGTTTTGCATTTACAGTAACCTGTACACAGGGCCGTGTTCATTGAACACGGGGCCGTGCTGCACATTTTCATAAAAACACCCAGTAACAGTAGCTTAAACACAGGCCGTGCTCACTGAACACGCCCCGTGCTCAACTAGATCAGTAAATTTAATTAAAACGCCCAGATACAGATTCTGTACACGGGGCCGTGTCCACTGAACACGGGGCCGTGTCCAGCCTCTGTTTCCGTTTTTATTTTTGTTTTCTGATCTCGAGACTTGGTTGTGGTCTGCTGAGTGATTCTTATGGATCAGTACTCAGGAGGTTACAACTACACCTATGAGGAGGATGATTATAGGAGTAATTATTGCACTAATTGTCGTAATCCGCACTCGGTTCAATATTGTCACTCATATCAACCATCCACTTCATACACCTACTATGAGGAACACAGGTACGAACCATCAACTTCATACACATCCTATGAAGACCAAAGGTATGAACCTCCCCCCTCATACTTTGATGAACCAAGATATGAGCCACCACCTTCGTATGCTTATTATGAGGAACCATGGCGTGAACAACCCACCTCAAATGAGTATTATGAAGAACAAAATTACGACCCTTATCCATCATATGCTTACAATGAAGAACAATGGTGTGAACCATCTACTTCATATGGGCACTATGAGGAACAAAGGATCGAACAACCAGATTCAAGCTTTGAAAATCCCGATTCTTTTTCTATAACCGAAGTAACCGATAGGATATTAGAACACCTTAGAGTTATCGATCGCTATATAAAAGAATCTCGCGCAAGGGAAGTGGAGTCCCGCGCAAGAGAAGAATTAAAAAAGGAAGAGATAACTGAAAGTGTAAAAATGGAAGAACAAATAAGTGAAAAACCGACACATGAGTTAAACAACAAAGAATGTGAGTCCGACAACGTTAAAATACAAGAAGAGTCTAATTTTGAAGAAATTAATCTCTTGTCACCTTCTTTCGAAAATCATTGTTTAGTACCCACTCATGCTAAGTTTTTAAAAGAGTTAAACACTAACACTAAAATTGACGAAACGGTAAGTGTTAAGTTAACTAACGATCAAACCTCACTAATAAAAGAAGACCCATTTGAAATTAACATTACACCGGTTCCATGTTTCTTTCAAAATTCGTTTATTAGTAATGTCACAATTGATAAAGATCTTTGTGTTAACATAATGTCTAACTACATTTTCGAAAAATTAAGTATTAGTGATTTTTCTCCACTTCAAATACCCATTTTTCTATCCAATCGGAAAGTAATAAAATCAATCGGTGTAGTTGAAGATGTATTGGTTCAAACAAATCAAATGGTAATCCCGACCGACTTTGTCATCCTCGATGACGCTCCTCTAGTATTGGGACGACCATTTGTAAAAACTCACGAAGCTTTGAAAAACCGGAAGTTCAACAATCTACCTCTTCAATTAGGGGCATTTAAAAGAAGTGTCGATCTTGAGCGGTCAATGAAATATCCATTCGGCAATAATGACCCCTTAATTGAAGATGAAGATGAACCACCCGATACAAGTGAAGAGATTGACCAGTTTGTTGAAGAAGAGGTCGCCATAGAACAAACTTTAAAAGTTCTTGATCAAAATGAGCAACCAAATAAGGAGTCTCCTAAAGACCCACCAATTGAGCTCAAAGAACTTCCAAAAGGTTTGGAATATGCTTTTCTAGATAAAGGTGGTAATTTACCTGTAATTATTTCATCTAAATTAGATAGCTTAGAAAAAGAAAAATTAATTAGTCTTTTGAAAAAACACAAAAATGCAATCGCTTGGAAACTTGTAGACATAAAAGGAATTAGCCCTTCCATGTGTACGCACAAAATTTTAATGAATGATGACTACAAATCGGTAATACAACCACAACGACGAGTAAATCCAAATGTTTAAGAAGTGGTTAAAAACGAAGTCATCAAATTACTTGACACCGGACTTATCTATCCTATCTCCGATAGCCCTTGGGTAAGTCCCGTCCAGGTAGTTCCAAAGAAAGGAGGTATGACGGTGATAACTAACGAAAAAAAAGAATTAATACCCACGAGAACCGTCACAGGATGGAGAGTATGTATAGATTATAGATGATTAAATGAAGCAACAAGAAAAGATCACTTTCCTTTACCCTTCATTGATCAAATGTTAGAAAGATTATCCTGTCATAATTTTTATTGTTTCTTGGATGGTTTTTCAGGTTACTTTCAAATCCCGATAGCACCCGAAGATAAAGAAAAGACAACTTTCACATGTCCCTATGGAACTTTTGCTTATCGACGCATGCCGTTTGGTCTATGTAATGCCCCCGCAACATTCCAACGTTGCATGGTAGCCATTTTCCACGACATGATAGAAAAGACAATGGAAGTCTTCATGGACGACTTTTCTATCTTTGGGGATTCATACGACCAATGTCTCGATAACCTTGAATGAATGCTATCCCGATGTGAGGAAACCAACCTCGCCCTTAATTGGGAGAAATGCCATTTCATGGTAACGGAGGGAATAGTACTCGGGCACAAGATCTCAAGCGAAGGAATGGAGGTGGAATGAGCCAAAATAGATACAATTTTTAGATTACCACCTCCATCCTCCGTAAGAGCTATCAGAAGTTTCCTAGGGCATGCCGGATTTTATAGGCGGTTTATCAAAGACTTTTCTAAAATCTCAAGGCCTCTAACAAAATTACTTGAAAAAGATGCCCCTTTCATCTTTGACAAGGATTGCAATCAAGCATTTCTAACCCTAAAGGAAATTTTTGTCAATGCACCTATCATGATAGCGCCTGATTGGAAATTTCCTTTCGAAATCATGTGTGATGCTAGTGACTTTGCAGTTGGAGCTGTCATGGGACGAAGAAAAGAAAAGCATTTCCACCCAATTTATTATGCTAGTAAAACACTTAATGATGCACAAGAGAATTACACAACAACTGAAAAAAAATTACTAGCTGTGGTATTTGCTTTTGATAAATTTCGTTCTTATCTTGTTCTTTCTAAAACTATAGTCTATACAGATCATGCAGCCATTCGATATCTCTTCAAAAAGCAGGACGCAAAACCACGTTTGATTCGATGGATTCTACTCCTCCAAGAATTTGATATTGAAATCAATGATAAAAGAATAGCAGAAAATACCGCAGCAGATCATCTTTCACGCTTGGAAGACCCAGCTTTGGAGGCAACCAGGGACGAGCAAATCAACGAAAAATTCCCGACTGAGTCCCTGGAAATGGTGGAATGCAAGGAAGAACTATGGTACGCCGACTATGCTAACTACCTAGCTAGCGGTATAGTTGCGAAAGGTTGGCCACATCATCAAAGAAAAAAATTCTTTGCCAATGTGAAACACTATTTTTGGGAAGATCCATATCTTTTCAAAATGTGTGCCGACCAACTCGTCCGACGATGCGTACATGGTATCGAAGCACGAAGAATTCTCCGCCATTGTCATGAAGGTCCATACGGAGGGCATCATGGTGCCGCTAGTACCGCACGAAAGTCTAGGTGGTCAGGATTTTTTTCCATCACCCATATTTTCCCACACTGTGCGGTAGAAATTAAATCTCGAAATGGGCCTCCATTCAAAGTCAATGGCCAACGGCTGAAACTCTATCAAGGATTCAGTGAGGATGAAGAGGAGGAGATCTCGCTTCAAACGGTGGAAGAATGAAATCATCATCATACCTGGTAAGTTACGGACGATCGGGACGATGTCTAAAGCGGTAAGTTTTCTAACCAAAGTTTATGGGAAATAAGGGCACTCACACGAGCACTAAAAAAAAAACTTTCAAAACTTTGCTCGGCACGGGGCCGTGTCCGCGCTGCAGTCGATATATATCCCCTTTTTCATAACAGTTACAACATTCCACACGCCCCGTTTCCCCGAAAAAGCTCTGGTTCCAGGCGATTTTCCATAGATTTTCGACGTCTACTTTTTTTCTAACAACGTCAAGGTATGATTCTTACATCATTAGTAGTTAGAATATTTACTTGCATGTAGTTAAAACACCAAAAATTTGGGGAAAAATCTAGGGTTCTTGAAGTTCATCCGGATCGAACCTCAAATTTTTGTTTAGATCTGTTTGCATTTAGTTAGATTACTGTTATGGGAAGTAAATTCACTTGTATTGTTCATAGATTAGCCCAATTTCTCATAAAAACCCCAAACCCTTGTTTTTGAACCGAAAAAGATAAAATTGATAGGGTAAACGGGTTATTTTGGGGAAAACGGCGCTTGGGGTTTCAATTTCGGGGAAAACCGCACCTATTGGACCAAAAATTTTTAAGTTTTCGAAACCGGGTCGAAAAATGGAATTTTTGAGTAACAGACTCCTGGACACGGGGCCGTGTCCGCTGAACACGGGGTCGTGTCCAGCCCACTGTTAGCAGTTTTATCCAAAAATGCTAATGTTTCGTGCTAACTTTTGGTGTATTCTTTCAGATGGCAAGGAAGTTCATGAGATTTAACGCAAATGAGCTCGATGAGAGAGCTAGATACGAAGTACTTCAGACAAGGCCGGAGGAATACCCAAGGCAAGCATGCACGGATTTGTTATCATTGGTGAACCAACTCGACCGCTTCAACAACCTTGTCACAGGACCACTACGAGTCGCTTTAACAACTCAACTCCGTTCCGTCCACGAATGCACTTTGGAATTCTATAGCACCTTCACGTTCAACTCAAGGTGCGACCCATTCGACAATGATGGGGTGGCATTCCGATGTGGCGGAACTAAATATTCGATCTCTATGGCACAATTTGGGTCGATTGTCGGGTTGTATGCGGAAGAAGATGCAGGTAACGAGGAAAATACTGGAGGGATGCGAGAGATAGGTGAAAACGATCGCCAAGCCGCGTGGGCTCAGATTGGTGAGGGGTATTACAATCCGAGCAGCACTAAGAGTATGAAGTTGAGGGATCCGCTCTACAGATACATCCATAGGCTCCTCGGCTACTCTCTTAGTCAAAGACACGATAGCGGTGGCGTCGTTGGGTTAAGAGATTTGATTGTCCTCCACTGCATCCAAAACCGCAGGCCGCTCGATGTTCCGTTCCTCATGCTCCGAAACATGCATCATAACCGCCTTGCTAGTGCACGGACCCCTATCTTCTTTGGGGATGGATGTACCGTCTCTTCAGGCACTTCACCCACATACCTAGGTCATTTGACAGGAGCCCATGGTTGGGTAGGGTAGATATACACATCTGCCGCTCAATGAACCTAATCTATGAGGCTGAAGACGGGACGGTGAGCTTTCAAAGGATGCAAGGTCATGCACGGAACCCGCAAGAAACACTTGTCCTCCACGCTCCACAACATCATCAGAATCAATACCAGCCCTATGGTGATCCGGGCCAATCCTCCTCCTCAGGAGGCGGTTTTCCTAACTTTCAAAGTTTACATGATTTATTGCAGGAAAACCTCATGTGCACCAGGAACACCTACAATATGGCAAGCAACACGTACAACCGGGTTGGGGCGATTGAAAGAAACATATCCGATATCCAAGATGATATTGGAAATATCCGAGAGTACATGGCTGGCCATGGTGGGGATGATGATGATGAAGACGAGGACATGGATTAGGCAGGAGGAGCGGAGGAAGAAGCGGTTGGTTGGTGATTCCCCAGGTTAACCTTTTCTATCTTGAACAATTTGAGGCCTGCGTGCCAAATGTTGAACAATTTACTTTCCCTAACTTCTTTTATTTTCTGCATTTATTTTTTCTTTTAACCTTGTTGACATGGATGTTGAGAACCTGCTGTTTGTTTTAATTCTGCAGACCTTGACAGACACAGGGACGTATCCACCCAACACGCCCCCGTGTCCACCTTCTGTAAGTTTTCGTTACTGGCACCTGAACACGGGGTCGTGCCCACCAGGCACGGGGCCGTATCCAGTGCCCAGTAAAACAAAATTTTTGCTTTTTACACCTTTTTACACATTCAATCAACCTAAAAACTTATTTTTGGGACACATTGAGCACAATGTGTAATTTAAGTGTGGGGGGGGGGGGGGATGCTAAAACCTTGAATCTTACAAGTCCTAAATACAAGCCTTACACAAAACTCTATTAGAACCGCTAATTACCCCAAATTTTTTCAAAAATTTTCATTTTTTTACTTGTCTAGGTTTAACTTGGGAATTTCAAGTTCTAAAAAGGTTATATTTTTACGAATTTACAACCGATAGCGTCGTGATAAAAAGAACCAACATAAGAAAATTATGAAAAGGCATGACAAACTTAGTTAAAATTTGATTATATATACTTGATCACATAAAAACCCATTCCCACAAAAGTGAGTTTCGAGCCTTTATTGAGCATACAATTACATATCATTAAACTAAATGCTCATTTTTCGTTTCTTGTGTGAATAGCCGCTTGGTTCTTACGACTCTAGAACTTTCCATGACGATACATTCCCGGTCCTTACCAACTTAAACCCGAGTAAGTAAATGATGGAGGCGTTAGGACTAACCCTTTTTATTTCTGCACCATTATTATTATTTTTTTTACCACCTACCCAACATCCCCCTAGTTAGCCCCTTTGAGCCTAAACCTTTTCATTTCATAACCCAAAACAAACACCCTTTTACCCACCAAAACCTTTTTCATTTTTAACCCTTTGTTTTAGTAACTAGCTCGGTTCTTTATATGACTTTTCAAAAAAAAAATGTGTTGATGATGAAACAAAAGAAAATAAACAAACAAGAATAACTTTGTTTGAATAATAGCTTCATCAAAATAAAAGTTACAAAAATAAAAAGTCTTACAAAAACCGACGCTTGTTACGCTTTTCGCCCTACTAACCACTAACCCAACCACCTACCTTTAGCCCAAGCCTAACCCTTTACCCAAAAGTCCTCTTGATATTTACAAAGGTATATAAGTTAAAAAGGAGGAGGGTTGATTGCTTGGCAAGCCTATGGTAGGAGTAAGTTCCATGCCGCTCTCGAGTGATCCACAAAAATACATATTCGGCCGAGTGTTGAGTGATCCCCCGTGAGGTATGTGAACTTGTATATAAATAGAATTTTAAAGAGGCATGTTATGCCCTAATAAGAAATTTATCTTATGAAAAGTTTTAAATAAATCATGACGAATAGGATTGTAAATAAATAAAAATAAAACTAAATATAGAATCTTGGAAATCCCGACACTCTATGACAAGCCCAAAAACCTTCTCCTCTACCCATTCCATTTGGGAGTGTAAAGCCACATTATAAAGAGTTTTGCTTGAGGACAAGCAAAGATTCAAGTGTGGGGGTATTTGATGTGATACAAAATGCAACATATAAATTTCATCAATTGTAGCATAAAACTAACCCTTTTTTAGTACTAATGTGGAAAAAGTGTGCTTTTGTCTTCCTTTTGTATTTTCAGGATTAAATGAGCTCAAATTAACAAAAGAAGCAAAAAGACATCAAAATCTAACATAAATACAAGAAAAGGAGCAAACGTGACATGCCCGACCCCACGACAGCATCTTCCCAAGCAAAACAAGAAGACAAAACACTGAACACGCCCCATGCTCAGCCAGCACGGGGGCGTGCCCAAGTGTCAGCAGAAAAGACAAAGTGGTAGAAGCTTCTATTGCCCACCACGGGGCCGTGCTCAGCGGACACGGGGTCGTGGTCAACTATAAGATTCGCACAATCCAGGCAAATCTTCATAGTACAAAGATTCTTCTGCACACGGGGTCGTGCTCAACGGACACGGGGGCGTGGTCAACTAATAAGACAAGCTGCATTAAATGAAGAAAGAGAAGGATGTGGACACGGGGCCGTGCCCGAGCTTCTATTCAGCCTATAAATAGGAGTGCTTGGCTCAAGCTCAAACCATCCCTTGGCACACCACCTCTCTCACACTTCACCCACCACCCACCACCACCATAACACCATCATCCACCACCATCATCCATTGTCCATCATAGAGTGTGTGAGTCATCTCGGGATCCAAGATTGATCGTAAGAGTTCTTGACAATCAAGGCCATGTTTGCCTAAGTCTCTTACATCACTTGGTGAAGACAAGTGTCTAGTGTAATACTTTTTATTTCTAATATTTTCGCACTTTTTACTTGGTTTTGTATTAATGACTTTAATAACTAGTTTCTTATGTTGAAGGTGATTCTTCCTTATCGTTTGTCCGTGGTGTCTTGACATTATTTTACTGTCTATATAAAATAAAAGATTTTCACCATTCATATCTCCACGGTCTATATGGAGGTATGTTGGCTACCTGGTCGGGGGTTAAGGGGACGGTTTGGTAAGAGTCTTGCCATTGTTCGCCGTTTAGAGGTCCTGCAATGGACCTGGGTCAAATTTAGTAGGACCTCCTTCAATACTTAACAATATTGGATGGCGGGGGTCCAAACTCTTTGATCCCCTCATAAGTTAACTACTATTAATACTCTAACCCGGCTATTTAGGACTGTATCCCTGCTGACTCAGACTACTTAGTCGAGGGTAACGTCACCTCCAAAAGAGGGGCCTACCATAATTTGCATTAATAACTTAATTAATTATCTTTCAATAATCCGACCCTTTAGGATTGTATCCTTGCTGACTCAAACTACTGGGTTGAGGGTAACGTCACCTTCAAAAGAGGGGCCTACTACAATAACTAAGATAATCTCTTAAACAAGCGTAAAAGTGCGGAAATAATCAAAGGTTACACTATACACGAGTCGGAACCAAGTGATTCATCTTGTCTATCTGTTTTTCTTTTATTTTTATTTTTCAGCATTTTAGTTAGTTTTTATTTTTCTTAGCTTAAAAACATTTTTCTAAACTTTTTGATTTGATTAGACGTTGAGGATAAACCGGTACTAAAAGCTCTTGTGTCCTTGGACGACCTCGGTATCTTACCAACACTATACTACGCTCACGATGGGTGCACTTGCCCATATGTGTGTTTAGTGTTAGTAAATATCGTGTTTTATAAATTTAAAACTTGACTAAAAAAGTGTTAAAGGGGCTTAAAATATACACCTAATATATATAACACTCGACACCCATCAACATGTAGCATGTGGTTACTTTATATAAGTCATTAGCTATATATAAAGAGTATATATTAAGGATGGATGGTGGGACTGATATTGTTAAATTATTTGACAAGTAGTATAATTATTTGTTTTATGTTTGCAACAAGTTTAATATATGAGTTAAGTTATTTGGTTGTAATAATTTAAAGTATGTGAACAGATATGGCAATAAGGGTGAATGGACTATGTGAAAAGATGAGTAAAATGTATTCGGGAAACTGCTACGGCAAGCAGTGTGATGATAAGTGTAAACGGTGGGAGCAAGCAGCCCATGGAGCTTGTCACTCCTGTGAAGGGAAGACTAATTGCTAGTGCTATTATGAGGACTGTACCAAGGCACCGCCTAGTGGTAAAGACGGTGCAGGTGGTGGTAGTGGCAAAGGGGACGGTGGTGGAAAAGGAGCTGGTGGTGGTAGTGGAAAAGGTGATGGAGGTGGCAAAGGAACTGGTGGTGGAAGTGATTCAGGTGGTAGTGGGAAAGGTGATGGAAGTGGTAAAGGAGATGGTGGTGGTAGTGGCAAAGGGGAGGGTGGCGGAAGTGGAAAAGGAGACGGTGGTGGCAAAGGAGCAGGTGGTGGAAGTTGAAAAGGTGGTAGTGGAAAAGGTGATGGAAGTGGTAAAGGAGATGGTGGTGGCAAAGGCGATGGTGGTGGAAGTGGAAAAGGTAGTGGTGGTGGCAGCGGTGGTGGCGGAGGCAGTAGTGGCAAAGGCGATGGAGGTGGAAGTGGAAAAGGCGACAGTGGTGGAGGCAGCGGGGTGGGCGGTGGTGGTGGTTCAGGAGCTGGAAGTGGAAGTGGAAAAGGCGACGGTGGTGGGAAAGGAGGCGGTGGTGGAGGAGATAATCCGTGTAAGCATATTGTTGATTAGAGGATAAAGATTTAAGCCAAGAAATCCTTGAATAACTAAATTTACATGGTTATGAATAAAGAGAGGATGCTTTCTACTTTCTACTAAATGTATTCACCATTATTTCAAATTGTAACAACTTAGAGCACTCGTGCATTTGCAATGATAGAGACCCATAAAACACGTCAATTTAGTTGTCATATCATATTTCAAACATTATTTATAAAACATTCATTTTTCTAGAACATTAAATCCTTTCTCAAACACTCATTTTTTTATATAAAAAGGTATTAAAATAATATTGTTTGTGTATGTGGAGCCCACTCTTATGTATGAGACGGGCTTGGAATTCCAAACGAGGACGACTTGTGCGGACGAGCTCCACAATGGGGATGGCTTGGAATGGGAGGGTCTGGCATTTTGGACGAGCGTCACATAGGTCGCGTCGTGGGTGCTCTTATATATATATGATTCACAAGCATGCATAAGTGTACTTTTCAATGAATAGACACAACAATTGAATATTGATGAATGAATTTAACTGATATTAGGGTAAAAGAAATTACAAAGTTAAATAACCTGCCTCTACACTCTAAACAAAAACCCTTGATTATTGATCAACACCCTTCTCCCTGTAGATCATATTATCAACCGTTTGAACTTGATATGTATCTGAAAACATTTTATGAAAATGTCATTTTTCACACTTACAAGTTACAAGATCATGCTATATATTGTATTGCATTATGACCCCCAAGTTGTTCCGAGGATAGCCACGGTTTATCATTGGCAAGAACTGATGTGACATAGATCGTAGTGGTGTCTGGAATTCATGGCATCTCAAACATGTTTTTATAGATATGGAGGCGTATGAATCAATTCTAATTAATGTATGTGAATATATGTTCAAGGTGAATTGTTGTGTGATTTTCCTGCACGCTTATTTCGATATGCATGTTTGAACTAGTTACACTCTGTCACCCATATTAGTTATTTGAACCCCGTGATGATATGCCATGACATGTATGAATAATTATTTCGTATGATTTGTTTTTTTCCATCATGAAACAACTTTTTTTTTAATTACCTATACGTTCACTACACAAAATTTGTTAAGGCGTACCTTTTGATTTCATCTACACCAGGTTATCATACTAATAGACTATTTAGGATGAGACATGGAATAATAGAGTTTAAAGATGACATGTGTATTTAATAAATATGACAAGTGATGGAATTCCATCACTCACAAACATCCAATCATGTTTCGCCATGTCATCAGCCACTATTCTATCTCTTACAAGCATGTTTTAGTGGCGGTGGTGATCACTAGTGATGGAATTCCATCACTCACAAATTTTTTTAATTTTTTTAATTAGAAATTAGCAATAAATCACTAAAATTATAAATTTCATTAAAATTAAAACATACTAGTTCAATTTAACATACTAGAAATATTTTAGGCTACAGTTTAAAAAAAATACTAAAAAAACTCTACTACTCGTCCGACTCATGAAACTCCAAACCTAAAGAACCTACTAGTTCGATTAAATCGTATCTCAACCGAAAGTGCGTTTCTTCATCACGCAAGTCTTGTTGGATATTTTGTGGAACTTGAACTTGTGTAGAAGGATCCGGCACCCAATCCAGAGATATTGCACGTCCGTCTTCTTTGATTATCATATTGTGCAATATGATACATGCATATACTATGCTATGTATGGATTTCTTGTTTATGGCACGAACCGATCGGTGTAATATACCCCATCTACCCTTTAAAACACCAAAAGCCCTCTCAATATTTTTTCTTGCCGATTCTTGCATTTTTTTGAATAAGATTTCTTTAGCCTCGACAGGAAATGAAGGAGCTTTCACAAAAACAGACCTTGATGGGTTGATACCATCCACAAGAAAGAAGCCTCGTCTGTAATATCGTTCGTTAACATAGAATGGACAGAAGGGTGTGGTACCATCCGTTACGGTTTGAAACAACGGCGACGTGTGCAACACATTGATGTCGTTGTTTGAACCTGGAACACCGAAATATGAATGCCAAATCCACTAATCATTCGATGCCACCGCTTCTAGTATGATGGTTGGTCTTTTGATGTCACCCCCAACATACGCCCCTCACAACTCTCTTGGACAAATTTTCCACTCGATATGTGTACAATCGATGCTACCGAGCATCCCTGGAAAATTCCATCTAGCCTCATGTGCGGCGTAAATACGTGAGATGTCGTGGCTCGTCGGTTTACGTAAAAACTCTTTACCATACAACTTAATGACCTTGTTGCATATAAATTGTAGACATTCACGAGAAGTTCTGGACGCCATAGCTAGGTATTCATCATATTGTTGCATAAAAATTGGAGGGTTACCTGTCACTAGTTGGTGAATGGCGGACGTGCATTTTTGTATCGCCGTGAAACTTGGTTTGCCCCTCGCATCATAACCTTCTTGAAACCATTCCTCGCTTGCATCGATGTCTCTAACAATCTTTAAAAATAATTCTTTTGGTAAACGAAACCGATCTCTAAACGTTTCGGCATTGTATAGCGGATTCTCCACAAAATAATCGTTCATTAACACTTCGTTGGCATGTATACGATCACGATCTACCATCTTCTTCTTTGGGCGGGACGAACTAGTATAAGTTCGTTATACACTGATACAAAATATTTAAGCGTATCATTGTCGGAAGACGACTCGGTATCGCTATCGCTATCCATCGGAAACGTCGAATCCGTAGGAAACTCCATTTGAAAAAGATGTAGACTGTGTGAAATGTGTTTGTGTTTTGGTGTGGGTGAAATGTTTAACAATAGAGAAGTATATATAAAAGGTTTAAAGGTTATTATTTTTTTTTATTAAGTTTACCGTTACAAAACGGTCAAAAATGGTAGCCCAACGTTCCAATTCATCAATGTTCAACGCGTGATATTCTCCACGAGTTAACTTTTCCACACGTGGTGGATATGGTGGCGGCGGTGTGCTTGTAGTGTTTCACGTGTTTTGGGGGTGTCATCACGGACCACCCCCAGTCCCCTTATGGAAGCTATTTCTAATATGACTATATATAAAAGACACATCAACCCCACTTTCGAACAAACGCCGTCATTTATGTCCTCGGCCATCACCCATTTCCTAACAATAAACTACCCCATCCATAATGTTTGTATACAAGGTATGTTTGGTATGGAGCTTTTAGGAGATTCTATCTTTAAACTTTAAAAAAAACTCCTACTCAATAAAAAGCCTTGTTTGGTTGAAGTAGCTTGAAGCTTTTAGGTTACGAGCTTGAAGCTTTTGATTAAACGCTCCTACTAGTAGCGTTTAGAAGGAGCTACAAGCTTTTAGGGAAAAAAATTACTATTTTAACCTCTAAAGATAATGAACTTTTTAATGCACAAGTTTTTTAAATTTTTAGTTATGTTCATTTTGGCCATTTTATACATTTTATTAAAAGCTCCAGTTACTCTGCCAAACACTAAATATATCTAAAAAGCTACAGCTAATAGCTACCAGCCACAGCTACCAACTTTTAGTCACCAGCTACTTTTGCCAAACATACCCTAAAATTGTGAGGAATTACGATTAAATATAAGTTGATATATAGATAAGACTAGGTTAGAATCTTGTGTATTATACGGGTTGAATAAATATAATTTTACATACCAAGTAATCAAATAGTTGCATCTTTTAAAAACTTGTGTATTGCACGATTTGAATAAACACATGCCTTACACGAATAATGTAATCCGTTAACACATTTAGTTATCAAGATGTGTTTTCTAACAAAATGAACTTTGAGTTACTATTTACTTATTGTAACATCTCACTTTATTTTTTATTAGATTAGAGTTGTGTATTACATGGTTTATAACATTTTACTTTATTTTTTTATTTATTATTAGGTTAGAAACTTACGTATTACCTGATATTGGATAATCAACAGAAAAAAAAAAAAGAAAACACATATTTTAAAGATAAGCTGGATAATATGATTTAATATTATTATTTCACTGGAGCGTAAAACGGGATAATATGATCCTTTATTAGAAGTAGGATTCTAAATATACCACATGTATAAAAAATATATATGTTCTACATGTATTGAATAAATCCTTTTAACGAAACAGTTGATTAAAATAAGTATTTTTATTTTAATATGTGACTACCAGTTATCCTTGTCCTTATCATCAAAATATAAAAACAATTAAAAGTACCAATTAAATAAAAACTTTATCTTTATAAATATTTAACAAGCCCGTGCGTCCCTGCCTTTGATCAGCCTAAAATTACTTGCCTCATTCACTTATTTGAGGCATGCCCTTCTATGCTCTCTTGTTCCCTGGTGTGCTACAACCCTAAGGCTGATAGACTTGTGCCTTTAAGGCCTTATTCTCTCACCCTTGAAGGTTCTAGTCGCTTGGAGAAAGTGAGGATGATCCATGAAACTTGACTAATCAATAGACAAGTATGCGATGATCATGATGCTTCGTAAGCCCCCTTTGCTTGGAAGTGAATGGTTGATCCTTAGGGAAGGCCTTCATACCGATCGAGACATCTCCAAAGCTAGAATCCTACTTCCTACCTTTGATATTCCAGATAAGGCATGGTTACATTAGTTCACTAAATATATGTAATAAATAGGAGTTCAGAGACACTTTTTTTCATACATACTTGCACTTGAGCTGGAACTTGAAGATCATGAAGTGTGGTAATCGCCATTTGTAAAAGTGTTTCATATGGTTGTAATTCCTATTTCTTCTGAAACTCTGGGATTAGTTAATCATATTTATATAGTATTTTATCACATTTAATGTGTTATTCTTTTAATAATTCTTGGTTTATTATATTTTGTGACAAGATTACATGATCCCTTTAAAACTAAGTTAACATAAAATTTTAATTTAACTATATTAACTTAACCTAACTTAACTTGACTAAGGTGTGCGTACAACTTCTGGTACCCCTAATCAGATCTTGTGTTCTTGATGACTTTGGGAGGTAAAGCTTATTATTATAATCATGGCGTGTAACAACCCATATACTAATAAGGGAAATCCGAATTTGGAATATCAAGCTTATTATTATGTAGACTTCTGGTATTGAACTAGATTTGGGTGACAAGCTTCTGGTATCGAATAGGATATTGGGGCTATTACATCAAGGTCCTTTGTGAAGGCATCTGGTAATGCACCAAGATCCTATTGGGGTGAAAAGTTAAGATAATAAATTAATGGGGGAATAAGGCAATCCGGTGGAATAGAAGATAACCAGTGAAATGGGACCTATTTTGCTTATTCGGTAACTTAATTAATTTAATGACTAAATCGCTTCTGTAATTTAAAAGATCCCTAAACGTGATCCCATTTGTTAAGCTTGAAATAAAGCACTTATCAATGAAATTATCAAAGGATAATTAACCTATATAGCTTTAAACCAACCTTATTTTGGCATATCATTTTCTAGTCGCGAGGCTAAGGGAGGTTCATTATAGACATATTTACAGACCGGTTTATTGATATGTTGTGACAAAATTGAGGAATGTTGGCGATCGGACCAAAGAAGCCACTTCTAAACTAATTAAAAGATAAAATTGAAGACTTAAACATTTTCCTCATTTTAATAACATAAACTATATTAATTAAGAAAGACTTATCCAAGAGTTCTTTATTACTATTTTAGTCCACTAACCTAACTACAAATAAGGATGGTCATAATAATAATAAATAATTGAGTAAAGGAAGTGTATTCCCTGGACGATACTTGGTTCTTATCGAAAGCTATACTATAGGCGATGGGTTCTCTACAAGTTGTGTGTATTTAGTTTAAATAAAACTCGTTTTTATAGATTTAAAACTAGATAATCATGTTCCTAAGTTATTAATTTAACACACTTAGATGTGCTCAATATAATTAAATTAATACACCTAATTCACACGACATCACAGGTGTAACATTGTGGAACATAGTTTCTATCAATAGATCTCTCTATACCACGACCTCTAAAGGATCCACGTCCTCTTCCTTTTGAATAACTTGGTCGATTACTTGCTTGAACAACCTGTAGTGCATGTTCTTCTACCTTTTTCTAAGTAATCTTTTACTCGGCTATTTATCCTCTCATCTTGAGATTGTAGAGAACCCATCAATTTGACTAGTGAGAGTTTAATAAGATCAAAGGAAACATCAACTGAACGAACAATGTAGTTAAACTTAGGAGTAAGACTACGCTAAATATTCTCCTCAACCACTTGATCAGAAGCTTCCCCCGTATGATTTTTCTTACTAATTATAGCCATTAATCTTGAGTAAAACTCACTCACAGTTTCTCCTTCTTTCATAGCCAAGTTTTCGAAATCCCTTCTCAAATGCTGAAGTTTGATAACCTTAACTTGTGTGTCACCTTAGTACTCCATTTTTAAGTTTTCCCAAATTTCTTTAGATGATTCAGCCATTTCAATTCTAGAAAAAAGTTGATCATGCACAACTTATTGAATTACAACCATGTCATGAGCATCCTTCTTTCTAGAGTTTTTGAGTTTGCCTTGATATGCTTCTGTTTCATTAACACCTTGATCAACCAATTCCCATAGATTTCTTGATTTTAGAATCATCATCATCCTTATGCTTCAATGTTTATACCCCCTGCCTCGAACAATGGAATCAAAGTAGGGGCAATAGGAAGGGTACTAGTTTGATCAACCATTGAAGATTGCATGTTGATTGAAGGATTGGCTAGAAAGGATCTCTCTCAACCTCTACTACCACTGATGGTATTAGAACTAATAATGACCTCATAGAAACTCAAATTTAGATCGAATTGAACATATAACTCAACTTGATTATTGCTTTGAAAGTGAATGATAAACAAGACTCAACAATGAAATATAAATAGGCAGACTCCAACAATAAACTAATGTTAATTACATGACTCGGACTAAATAACAACCTAGACCCATTCAAACTTATTCGAAAAATACTAGATACCGGTATATCAAGATAAACACACCTGCATACTAAATCAAAGGACAACTCACACACATGAGAGTGTTGAATCAATTCTTAATAATCACTGTCGTAACCCTCTCTCAAGCCTCCACCGCTATCATCTTGTGGTTAACATCCCTTTTTGACACCACGCTCCACCACCGCATTGATGTTGTGGTCTCCCCCTATTTGTTAAGATGCGCTAATTTTTTTTAATTGGTTATTGTTTCTTGATAGACTAATTTATTTAAAAAGGTTATTGGATTTTAAATTTATAATTAGTTTTAAAAAAGTCATTAGGTTTTAAATTCATAAATTTTTAGATCTTAAAAGCTATTAGAAAACTACAATTATATGTTAAATACAGTATTACCAAAATATTAACCATATAAATAATATGATTATATAATCTGTAAAAACTTTATATAACTAACTTATTTTTATTACCATATAACAGTTCTTACAACTAACTTGAATTTATCACAAAAACCACCATATGTTAATTTGTAACACTAAAATACCACAATAACCCGTGTATTACATATGTTGAATAGTGAAAAATATGTAGTACACAAATATATAGATTCTTCATATGACATAAATTACGTATTAAATTACATCTAATAATGTATAAATAATATTACTTATTTTATTCTGCGGTAAAATATAGCATTAATTTAAAATAAATGAAAATAATTTTATTGGTATGTTATAAATTAGATTGTTATTCTTATTAATAATTGCTATGCGGATTTAATTAATAATTAGTTATAACAAGATGAAGATCTAAGTTACTGGTTTATATATGATAAATTAATATTTCATAATTAATGATTAATATATTATGTCATAAATGTGTAAAATTAGAAATTAATAATATTAAAATTGGATTAATTTACGATTTTTACTTTATAAAACATTTCTTATTTAAGGTCATTGAGAGAGTTGGATGGAAAAAAAATGATAAGATAAGATATGATAGTAACACATATCCAACTTTATATTTATAGAGAGTTAATTACACAGATGGACCACCCTGTGGTTAATAGCTAGTTTCACCTTTGGGTACTAACTTTTTTTAAACAGGTTTACGTTTTATGGTTTCAATTTTGTAACACCTTTGGGTACTAACACCAAAATTATCAATATAATGACTAAAGTACCCTTCCATTCTTTTTAATTTTATTAATGTAACACCTTTGGGTACTAACTATAACGCTACGCTTTTTTGTAACTTTCCATAATTAGAAAGTTGTCATGTAATTGTATTTTTGGAAACTTGTATTCCTTATAATCGTATTTCGTTTTGAAACCTTGTAATCCGAGACACCGATCATAATGAAAGCCATATTTATATCAATTATGTTCCATTTATACTTGTTATGTTCAATTTATACTTGTAATCGCATGCAACGAACCCTAATTCGAAATTATGTGACGATACGTGCAACTAACCGACTTTCAACGCGTTTACGTGCAATACTTGTGATTAACCAACAATTAATGATTCCAATACTTATTATACATCATAATACATCATATTATACTTGTAACCACCTTCGACATATTAATTATACTTGCAATTATGTGTTATAGATCGTAAATCGCCTATACTTGCATTTTGTGCCACAACCGAAAACTATGTGTTACAACCGGCATTATCGATACTTGTTTTACATAATTTCACACACGTGGACATACTTTACATCACTATTAAGTTTAAGATGCTTGTATGCTTGTTACACGCTTGAAAATAAGTGAAAAGCACTCGAAAACACCCTAAAACCTAACTTTGGTGCCCGAATTGCATACTTATCAAACTTGAGGGACCATTTGTGACAAAAAGCCAAACCCCTCCTAAAACCCACGTTTTAAATCTGAATTTTTGGCTCCAACCTCCACCCTAAAATTTAAATTTTGAATCTTGTATTTATAGCTCCAACCTCCACCTCCATTCTCCACCAATTGGCTTCTAAATCTCATTAAACACTCCCCTAACCTCACCCACCATAAATACAAGACTCCTAACCCTCATTTCTCCTTTGCAAAATCACTAATCCTCACTCTAAACACTTCAAATCAGTAGCTAAATCTTATTGTAAGATCAAATTCAAGGCGGGAACTTTCAAGTGCAAAAGTGAGTCAAAACTCACCTTTCTTTCATCCTTTTTCACTTCTTCTTCCTCTACAAAGTGTGGAACACCTCTAGGATTTTTATCAGAAGGTTTCCCATGGAATCCATGGTGAAACATCCCATTTTTGAGGTCCATCTTTCTGTTTTGGAAGAAAACTTTGTTAAACATTCTTTAATCTTATGTTTTACTTATACATTCATATGTCCTTATGCCACTAATCAAGACTATGATTATGTGTGCTTAAAAACAAGGTCGTAACATACAAATCCATAGGTTTTAAGCCTCAAAACTTTCTGTTTTAAAAGGATTTTAACCCACAAGTGATGAACAAGTCTTGAACTTGAATATGTATGATTATTTGGATAGCTTGGGCTATCCTACTTACAAAATCCACAAATCACTTGATGTGTTTTCTTAGTTAATTAGTTAGTCTATTTCAATTCTTTCATGTATGTTCATGACCATCCTTGTTGTCTTATTACAACTTGTGTATTGGTGACAACTAAATAGGTTCCTAAATGGAAGATTCATCTTCCTACCTTATGCATGACTTGTATGAAACACAAATAGGTTCCTAAATGGAATATTTATCTTCCTACCTCATGCTTGACTTATATGACATTCTTGTAGACTATAACCTATTAATATATACTATAAAAATATATAGTACTTATAATAACCAAACTTTTGATGATAACCTAATGGTTATTTGTCAAAATAGTAGGCTACACCACCTAAAAACATAATACCCGTCACGATTCTAATGGGTACTTTAACCCATGAAAACATTCAAACCCTATGGGTTTCATAGTGTCAAGAATGAGTATTATGAGCTAGATGGTTATTTTCTCATATATTTATTTTCCATGTACTTTTAAATTCCGAATTCCGACCTTAAGCATACCTTGAACTCCAATCCGTATACATTCAATCCCCTAATTCCATTACTCGTCAACACTTGGATAATCAAAAAGCACATGCAATTTTGTGAGTATACTCAAACCCATTTTACTTTTAAACACTTTTGGGTGCAACATGTATTCTATGTAAAACACGAAAACACTTGAAACTATTTGAATCACACTCTATCCATATTGAAACATGTTAATCACCAGCTAGACTATTGGTAGTGAAACTTTGAACGATTTGATGCTTGTTAATCTCGTATGCTACGTAAACTATTTGTGTTGATATATGCTCATTAACTTTGCTAGCCCACCTTAACAATTATAGCGCTATAGGAGTAATGCACCGCCCACGAGACTTGGGGTATTGTTAAGTTAAACATGTTACCTCCCGCGATACTATGGGAGAGGCTATTTTAACGCATTGGATTCTTGGGTTTGAACATATTGTTACACAATCTCAGTGTACTAGTAAGTTGCATATTGTTGTTCATGTTGGATACGAGCACGTTAAACAATTTTATTCTATGTTATACTATGTATCAAACTTGTATACTCGCCAACTTTTTGTTGATATATTTTAATACATGTTGCAGGATGATAGACAAGATGATGATAAGTGAAGAAACAAGATTTAAGTGGAGTTAGAAACACACTTAGATTAAACTATTTTGTTGTTGTATATTCGAAACAATGTTGTTTATGTTGATTCCTTGTATTATATTTAAGCAATTTATGAAATTCAGTTTAGTTTATATTGTCACATAGTGTTATGATGATTTGAGCAAATTGTTCGTCTCATCCCGATGTTTCCGCCATCGGTTGGGGTGTGACAGATTGGTATCAGAGCCATAACTATAGGGAATTAGGAAAAGTAGGAATGCTTTTACCTAGTCTATAGCTTTAGAGCCTTATTTTCACGTTTTGCTCGAAACTACTTGCATTCTACTTTAAATTACTTCTTATTTATCCTCTTCTTCTTATCTTTTAAATGTATATGCCACTTATTGTAGCACCTCGAAAATTCACATCCTATAATGTGTTGACACGTGTCATAGGTTTGAACGTGTGAAAGAATGTTCTAGAAGGACTAAAGTTGACAAACAAGGAAGGTATGTGAACATACGGGTTCAAAATGTCAACTGTGAATAAATATACTTTACAATAACCCTTCATGATGTTTATACCTTCAAACGAATAAATCATGGATCATACGAAGCTAAATATGGAGGAAAGTGAGAGATTACAAACTAACGGGGGTTAAATGTGTCAACATGTTTAAGTTATACCTCTGAGTGACCTTTTAGCAAACCCGAAGCTTTGTAACGATTAATTATGCTCACTAGAATGCATGATAAAAATTTCATAAAGTTTCAATAACGTATGAGAAAGTTATGATCAAATTCGTATACGAGGGGTTAAAAGCGTCAACGATGAAGTTTATGACTTTTCGGGTGACAATAAAGTTAACCGAGGACTTAACAAAGTGGGTATATGTCTTGAAGCCCTTATAAGTCAAATTGGAGGGTTCAAAATACAAGAAATAAAGTCAAAACAAAGTTTATATGGACCAAGGACCTAAACACAAAAAATAAAAAATTTGATTTGATTCAGATGGGGCGTCGCGCGACGCGAGGCTCCCTATGGAGACCTACGCGTGCCGCGAGGGGTCTTCTGACTCCGAAAACTTTGGCTGATGTCTCCTAGATGCATTGTAACCGACTTAAAAACGTTTTTCCACCTCTTTGGACGACCCCTACATGTTTGTAGACCCTAGGAGCACTTGTAAATCATCTGGGATCATTGCTAGGCTTGTGTGTCAACAATCTATGAGATTTTGAACACTATATAAAGGCCCTTGTTGCAACCATTATGATCACACCTCACTTCTGCATTTCTGGAGCTTCCTGGAGCTTAAGAGCAGACCCTAAGCCTTCCTAATCGTGCATAGGACTTCAGTAAGTATGCCTAACCTTTCTTAGTTGAGTTTTTACTTAGTTTTAGCTTAAAAGTCAAACCGTCAAAATTAACGGTTGACTTAACGATTAATCATTGATGGTCCAGTGATTAGTCGAATTGAAAGTAGTTGTCAGTTGGTAATCATGTGGGCAATAAACCCTTAAAAGGGCACCCTCTGATTCCCACTTTAACTAGGTCAAATGTCGGGTCAAACTTGTTATTAAAAAGTCAACAGAATGCTTAATTTCCAATTTATGCATAATTAGAAATGTAGAACCCATACAACCTGTTTGATCATTAATATAACTTGGTAATTAATGTAAGAACATGTCTAAACATGTTCAACCCGACAATTTTCAGTAGAGACCCGGTTCGGAACCGAAAGTCGCATAATTTGACTTTTGCTTTGACTTTCAGTTCTGACCCGTTTAAGCATGTTTTGGAAATGTCTTAGAGCTTTAATTGGACTAGGTTACATGCTAGTATAACCCTCTGTGATTATACACCATAGTTCATTAGTTATCCGATTAATATGCATGATTCTGTTAATTGCTCATATGTTGACAATTATGCCCTTTTCACCATAAAACGTGATTTTTTAAAATGTAAAAGAGTAGAAACCTTAGTTACTGAATTATAAACTTGCACCCAAAATTTGACATCAGTTTGAGGTGTAGATTGTGAGTTATGCTCATTAGCGTAATTAGAAAGTGTCTTTAGCGATTAAACGGCCTAATTATCATATAGCCTATTTAAACCCACTTTTTGATATCAAACTCTTTACCCACTGATGTAATATATTATTTTGGAATTTTTGAATATTTTTAATTAATTTTATGCTGAGCATAACTTAGAGTTATAAGCTTAATTCGGTAATTGTCGGTTTTGCCCTTTTGGGCTATAAAATGAGTTTTACATATCTTTTTGACCCCAAACCTTTTGCTACTGATTTCATATGATAAATAAATTATATAAAACCTTCTGGGATAATAAAAATATCAGCTTTCTATATAGAACCCGGAAACGACTTCTAATCGCCTTTTTAAGCATTTTTAACGCATAGTATGTACTAAAACTATTTTAAACATACAAATGTTGATACCTACTGATATTTTAGGTAAATTATAATATTTTAACAGTAAGAAAAAGTTGTTTAACTCAGACTTCAGTTTTGAGCTTTTCGGCTTATGTGAAATTACCAAAATGCCCCTAAGGTGCATAGTTTGGTTATAATTGATAAATTTCACATATATGCAACACCCTACTGTTATAACTTAGTAAATTAAGTATTTTTACTAATGATATCAGACCTGTAACCCAGGAAAATACTTAAACTCTTTTATAACCTTGTAAATGACCAAAATGCCCCTACGAGGCATAGTTTGTGTTTAAATTTGTTCCGGGCATAATAAAAGATATCTTACTGATGTCACAACATATTTGAGGCATATTAACTTAGGAAACTTGTAAATGACTCTCGTGGTCACCCGTTACGCTTCTTGCGCGTTCGGTTCGGTTTATGTAACTAGTTTGCATAAATTAGCCGAAAGGGGTCAAACCTTATCGTTTTTTTCTCCAAATCCAGAATGTGTTTAAATTACCCATATTAAACAAGTCTTCAAACTTGTCGGGTCTAAATCACATTCTATTCCGGTCTTCGCTTAATCGTGCGTTTGAACCGTAGCTATCTTTAAAACTAACCGGTCTAAGCTTAAGCTTAACTAAAGGCCGCTAGGATTCTAATAGGTTATTATAAACCTTTGTTCCAGAATAGGAAACCCGGTAAAAGCTAACCGCATTTTCTAATTGTGAATTATACTTGCAAAGGTAAATACTTTTAACTTATTTTCCCTTATACGGGCTTGGGGTACGGTATATAAAATACCGCTTGGTCGGGCATTCGACCTTAATCGATTGGTGGTTAAGTATTATCGAGATGACCCGTTTAAAAATATGTTTTGTTTGCTTAAACGCCTTTGGGGGGTTAATGACCATGTCCCGGATATCCTTGGCATCATTTTACGAAATGGCCACGACCTAAGCGCGGAGTGTAGGAGTACACTCGTTAGTGCATAAATGAATAATGCGGTGTGTCTATTGATCTTTAACCCGGCACGAACCGGGCTACTGAACGCATAAGGAACATGTAATTCTTTTACAAGTTTATATATTTAAATAATTATCCCAAGTTATAAAAGATATTTGTGCCACGTGCATTTAAATCAATTTTATCAACCCTTTTTAAAATGAGTCAGTTAATTGTATTTGCCAGTGTAAACTGACGTATTTTCCCAAAAATGTTAAGTGCAGGTACTACGCGAACTAGGCTGGCTACTCCTAGCATCAATAAAGAGTCTCGCAAGCTTAAGATGCCTAAAGTCTGTTGAACTACTGTTTCCATTTAATTTTGATCCACCTGTGTGTTTTGGTCAAAAATTACCGAAGCAATTTAGTGATCAAATTAGTTAAGTGAGGTAGTGTGCTAAAATTATGTGTGAAAAATATGTTAACCAAGTTAGTCATAAAAACAGTTTCAGGATACGGCTCAAGATATAGAGCTGTATCTATGATCAAACAATAAGCAGAAAAGTAAAGGTTGACGCGTGATGTACGAGGAAAGCCCTTGATCAATCTAGATCGCCGGCATAAAACCTCGGGAGCTGACAATCGCAGCTACCTTGTTCTTCTATTGCTTCAAATATCAGGATACAGTGCAGGATGTGGTGCGGATCAACTATGTGTTACAATGTAATTCGAATACAAGTGTTGTGTGTAGTGTTTGCAGTGAGCTAGAGAGAAAGTGTTTGAAAATGTGAAAGTTGAGTGCCTCAATCTGATCCGCCCCCATCTATTTATAGTAAAACAAATATAACAAACTATCCTAAATAATCGGGATCCAACGAATATTCCTCACTCGAACGTTGTGGACCTAGTCTTTCGGGTTCAACGTCTTTCCCATAACAAACATGCCCGAGTCTTGAGGAGAAGAAGTCCATCTGACCGTTAGCGAACCCCAGCCTTTAACCTGCACGTGGATAATTCAATATTCCTCAGGATATCGCCCAACATGTTAGCAATATCCCCGTCCAGTATCCTGATCACAAATAAACAATTAAAAGCAGGATATTGATCAAGATATGTACACTCAGAAAATGACCCATAACAATTGTCCCCAAATATATCTGTTGGTATACCAATCCAACGGATATATTTTAAAAGTTTTATCTCACCAATTAAGGCAATCAATATGATGAGACCCTTGAAATGACAATGTGCAACTTCCAAGGCGTTATTTACTCTTTACCCCCTACATTTAGCCTTTATTAACCGAGGGTCGTCCCATTACAATTTATCTTTATCCTCAACCAAATATCAGATACTTTTCTCTCTCTCTTTTCTATTTTCCTTCTTTATATCTCCTGTTCTTCCGATTGTGATCCTTCATGGCTACCCGTACTAGATCACAAATGGCGGATTCTGTTTCCACCTTCCACAAACAGAATTTGCTTCAGAAACCTTCAAAAGAGGTGTGTTCTTTCGATAATTCTGACATCGCGACCCTACGAGCTTCCGGTGCCTTTCCGCCGGGACAATCTTCCGTCCATTCGACCGAGAGGTCCGATCGGATTTTTCTTCCGACGAATGGGTCTGCTTCTTTGCCTACCCTTTCTCCATAGGACTTCAATACCCGTTTTCACCTTTTATTTCTCGTTTCTTCGAACTTACTGGCCTAAGCTTTGCCCAAATCATGCCCATGGTTTGGCGCATATTAGTCACATTGGAAGGAATTAAGGCTCACCATATGCCCGACCTGTGCATCGAGGATTTGCCAAAGGCTTATCGCTTAAGATCTCATGGTTCCAGCCGATTCCTTCTATTCTCAATTTCCAAAGATCCTCTCATCCTCAAAGCTACCAAGAACGAGGATAAGTGGACAAGAAAATTCTTTTTTGTGAAAAGAGACTCCATTGATAAGGGTTTTGACCTTCCTAAAAGATGGTTGACTTCTGGTAGGATTTAGGGTTTTAGGAATATCCCTAATCATATCCCGAACCTCCATCCTGAACCAATATCCTGATGTGTTTATTTTCTTTCTTGCAGCAAACTTCAAGGAACTAGCTCCCCCTAGTGCTGAATCAGAAGGAAGAATAAAAGAGATCTACAAGCTTCCAGAAGGTGAAAGAACCTTTAACCTGCTACTCACAAGCTCAAGTCAAAGCTCAAGCTCCAATATGTCTGGAAGCATATTTTCAGGAATTATCTTTATATTAAATTGATTATTATTTTTAGAGGTATAATAAGCCTAAAACATCTTCCCTTATGTAGTGCCAGTTATTAACCTCGAAGGCTTCCAACTTGACGAGTTGGATAGTTACTCCAGCCTTGTACCTGTCAAACAAGAACCTAAGCTGAAGCCATCTGCCACACCGAAGCCCACCACTTCAAAGACTACTAAAGCTCCTCCGGCATCCAGGACCCGGGTCTCTAGTTCACGGAAGAGGAAAGAAATGGATTCTCCAGCCGCCTCTGAGACATTCTCTCTTGAGAATCATGGGTTTAATGAAGCTACTTCATTCCTCAAGCAGGTAAAAATTCCCTTTCAATATCTTGAACATGCAGGTTACTCATTATCCTGTTCATTTTATACTGATACCTGTATCTTTAACTGCAGGGCTTGGAACGTCTCATGCATTTGTATGAAGACGACTGCGGGCTTAATAAGATGCTGGAGATCAGGCTCGAAAAAGCTGAAGCCACCATAGCTGATCAAGGAACAATTGCAGCTGCTAAGTCCCAGCATTATGAGGACAAATACAAGGCAATGAACCAGGAACACCAAGCTGCCCTCCACAAAGCCAATGAGGATGCTCAAGCCAAACTAGATGCCGCCCTTCTCCAATACTAGCAGGAAATGAGTTCATATCGGGACAGTCTCAAAGAATCCGTGGTCATCTCTCTTCTCCAAGCTAGGTTAAGGATGGCTTACGAGGCAAGGGATTTGGGCTTCGAATGCCCCTCCTGGAATGTGAAGGCTTGGGAAGTGAAACTACAGGATCTTGGAGGTCATCCCGTCGCTCATCCTGCAAAGCATGCTGGGGAAGATCCTTCTAAGGCGGCAGAGGAAGTGGCCAATGCTGGTGATGATGCCGAGAAGAATCCTGAGGCTGATGCTGGTGCAAATGCTGGGAAAGAGGTTGCTGATCAAGAAGGTGCCGCTTCTTAGGCGGCGAAGTGGGCGATGATGGATATACGTGCCAAGGCCGGGGCCCACTTTTTAAATTTCATGGTTGTGGTTGTGTAAACAATTTACTTTTCCTTTTTTTGAACAATTTATATTTCCTGCATTAGAACAATATGATGACCAAAGGTGGATGGGTCCTGGGTTTTCAGGATGAAGCCCTTGGTCATCAGTTAGTATAACCTATTTTGAATGTCGTAACGGTTGAAGGTGGACAGGTTTTGTTTTGAGATAAAACCTTCAACCATTACGTAGATATGGTAAAAACTAATCATGCTTTTGGCGGATGGGCCTCGGTTTGAGGTGAAACCAAAAGCACAACTTTTGACATGATAATAATATAACTTGCTTTTGACTTATTTGTTGTTGCCTCTTAATTTTCGTTATGCATTCCTTAATGTATATTATGAAAACTTTTATTAGATAGGACTTCTAAAAATTCGTTCAACTTTATAGAAAGCTTTTTAAAGAGTGAAAGACAGTCCACTTTTCCAAAACCTGTTTTGATAATACTTGAATGATCAAAAATTCAAACTAGTATCAGTTTCAAATATTTTAATCAAATATCCTGAGAAGTATTTTGAAAAAATATTCTGAGAATATATCCCAAGAATTTATCCTAATCAGGATGTTTGACCTTTTGTCAAACATAGTATTGTCAAAAACTTAAATAACGTTTACAAAGGAAAGATCATACCAGGAATTGGGTACAACCCTATTCTCAAACTTCAATCCCTTTGCAACTCTTCCAATGAAGATGTCCCCTGTCTGAGACACTTAGTGTATTAGGTCCGAGCCTTATCCTTTGAGCTTTACACCATTGCTTCAGTGGGAATGTCCCCTGTGTACAATGCCTTCAAATACTTAGAAATCCTTTGGATATCAGTTCCCATTGTGTAGACAATTCTTCATGTTACAGGGTAAAACCCAAAAAATATATTGGGGATGAATCCCTTGTATCCTGGGGAAAATCCCAAATTTTCATGCGCTACAGGCGGGAGTGTATAAACTCCAAGACTTAGAAAGGTGAAAACCTTTAAACCTTAGAGAGTATGAAAATACCCTTTCGTGAGAGAGGGTGATCAATCCTCATATACCTTTAGGATTCAGGATATAGCCAATAGTAACGAAATTGTCAGCCACTTTTACATGGACTGGTCCCGCCACCTTGAACTATTCCCGAATAACTTGCGCTCCAGGCGGGGTGTTTAAACCCAATTCGGAAGAAAGGTGAATACCTTTAAACCTGTGAAGGGATCGGGATCCCTTAAACGTGAGAGAGGGGGCCAATCCTCTAATCTTCCGAAGTACCCTGAGTGAGCATCCTGGAGCTATATCCTGGATCATATACTGCATAACATCCTTAAACTAAGGTGGGTGTTAGCTTGGCTAACACCCCTCCGATGCTTAAGTTAGTATTGGTTTTCAAAGAACAAATCAAATCAAACATATTTAAAAGAGATATAATTCATACCATCTTGAGATAGAAATTACATTCTATTCTTACTTGAAATAGAGCTTTAAGTGTATTGCATTCCAGGATCTTGGTAGCATATCCCCTTCCATATTCTTGAGTCTATATGCTCCTTTCCTCGCTTCTGACTCAACTTCATATGGCCCTTCCCATTTTGGAGCTAGCTTGCCATCGGCAGGATTAGTGGTATTTTGAAAAGCCTTTCTTAGCACCCAATCACCAACTCGAAATCTCCTAGTCCTTATATTCTTGTTATATGCTCTGGATATTCTTTGTTGATATGCTGCCATCCTTAGCCTTGCTGCATCCCTTTTTTTATCTATAGTATCCAAATCCTGACATAAGGCTTCAGGATTCTGTTCAAGATCCCGTAGGATAGATCTTGCAGTAGGTATCGCCATTTCCGTTGGAATCATTGCTTCTGCTCCAAATACCAAGGAAAACGGGGTTTGGCCTGTTGCATCTTTACCGTTGTCCTATCAACCCACAAAACAAAGGGTAATTCTTCTGCCCATCTTCCTTTTTTGGCTCCAAGTCTCTTCTTTAAGTTATTGACAATTATCTTGTTTGAGGATTCTGCTTGTCCATTCGCTTGAGGATGTACCGGAGTAGATGTTATCATTTTGATTCCCCAACTCTTGCAAAAGTCAGTAGTTCTCTTGCTTATAAACTGAGAACCATTGTCACAGATTATCTCGGCTGGTACTCCGAATCTGGTCAGGATATTTCTCTTTATGAAGGATACTACTTCTTGATCCTTGACTTGGACAAATGCCTCGGCTTCAACCCATTTGGAGAAATAATCTGTCATTGCCAACATAAAAACCTTCCCTCCTGGAGCCTTTGGAAGTTTCCCACTATATCCATACCCCACTTCATAAATGGCCAAGGGGAAACAATAGGATACAGCGGTTCAGTAGGCTGATGTAATATGTTACTATGTCTTTGACATGCATCACATCTTCGAGCATATTCTGCGGCATCTTTTCTCATTGTTGGCCAATAATATCCCGTCCTTAATACTTTTGAGAATAATGACCTGCCCCCAGTATGGTTACCACAATCCCCTTCACGTATATCCTGAAGTACTTCTTTGGCTTCAGGATCCTCCAAACACCTCAAATACGGTCCTGCGAGAGATTTCTTGTATAAAACATTATTTATAATAGTGAATCGTGAAACCTTCATCCTAAATGCCTTAGGATTTTCATTTCCGGGGATGTGTCCTTCCTTGAGATATCTCACGATAGGAGCCGTCCAGGATTTAGGATCCTTTTCAGGGTACTCTGCTCCAGGATCCTGAATAGCCGCTACTTCTTTATCCTGAGGATTCGTTGCAGGATATAAGACATGTAATATTGGTATTTGGGTCCCTTCTGGTATCCTGATCGATGATCCCAAATTTGCTAAGGCATCTGCTTCAGCATTATCCTCCCTTGGTACCTGTTCAAGTGTAAAAACATCGAAATATCCTGCTAATTTTTTGAGAATATCGAGATATTCGATTAATTTCTCACCCTTAACTGCATAGGATCCATTAAAATGGTTAGTAATTAACAAGGAGTCAACATATACTTGCAAATTCTTGATACTCATATTCTTAGCCAACTCTAATCCTGCAATTAAAGCTTCATATTCTGCCTCATTATTTGTAGCAGGGAATTCACACCTAATAGCCTGGGGTAATATGTCCCCCTGTGGCGATTTTAGTAGTATTCCCAATCCTACTCCTCTTACATTAGATGCACCATCAGTATATAATGTCCAGGATCCTGAGGATTCTCCTAACTGTTGAACTTCTAGGTCTACCTCATCCTAAATGTCACTACTGAAATCAGCCACAAAGTCAGCTAAAGCCTGAGACTTTATGGCATTTCTAGGTTCATATATTAAATCATAAGCACTTAACTTTACTGACCACTTGGCCATCCTGCCTGACATCTCTGGTTTCCTAAGCACATTTTTGACAGGATAATTTGTTTTAACATGGATCCTATGTGTCTCAAAATAATGTCTAAGCTTTGTCGATGCCATAACTAGAGCTAATATCAATTTTTCTAAATGAGAATACCTAGTTTCAGCATCTAACAAACTTTTACTAACATAATAAACAGGATATTGGTGACATTCATGGTCCTTTATAAGAACGTCACTTACAGCATTCCCTGATACAGTGAGGTATAGGGATAGTGGTTCACCATTTTCAGGTTTCATCAATAGAGGTGCAGTTGAGAGATATCGCTTCAAATCCTGCAAGGCTGCTTCATGCTTTGCTCCCCATTCAAATTTCTTATTCTTCTTGAGGATATCATAGAATTCCTTGCATTTTTCCGAGGATCTTGAAATAAATCTGTTCAAAGCTGCTACTCGGCCTGTTAACCATTGAACGTCCTTCATATTCGAGGGTAATTTTATATCCAGGATAGCTTTAATCTGCTCCGGGCTTGCCTCTATCCCCCTTTTCGTCACCATATATCCTAGAAACTTTCCTGCCCCCACTCCGAAATGGCACTTTGCAGGATTCAGCTTCATGTTATACTGATCCAGAATAACAAATGCTCCCTTGATATCCTGGAGGTGATCCTCAGCCTTTTTAGATTTCACCACCATATCGTCAATATACACCTCCATGGTGTCCTCCAGTTTATCTTTGAACATCATGTTCACCAATCTCTGGTATGTTGCACCTGCATTTTTCAAACCTAAAGGCATAGCAGTATAGCAATAAATACCTGTTGGTGTCATGAAAGCAGTATCCTCCTGGTCCGAAGGCTCCATTTGAATCTGCTGAAATCTTGAGGATGCGTCCATGAACGTTAACATTTCATGCCTAGCAGTAGCATCCACCATTGCATCGATATGAGGAAGGTGGAATGGGTCTTTAGGACAAGCCTTATTCAAGTCTATGTAATCTACACAGACTCTCCATTTCCCATTTTTCTTCTGCACTACGACCACATTCGCCAACCATCTTGGGAAGTTGACTTCTCTGATCATTTTGGACTTTAACAATCTTTCAACTTCCTCTTGGATGATTATATTTCGCTCAGGAGCAAACTTCCTTCTTTTTTGCTGAATAGGCTTGAATGACCTGTCAATTCCAAGCTTGTGAGTAATAATGTCTTTGGATATACCTGTCATATCCTCATGCCTCCATGCAAACGTTGACATTCTGCACTTCAAAAAGTCAGTTAATTGTTTTTCAATATCCCGAGGGATATTGGTTCCTACGAGCACCGAGATATCAGGATTATCCTGATCCAGGATAACTTTCTTCACATCCTGATCCGAAGCTTCCAAGGTATCCCGGGCCCGCATCTTTAATTGCTATGCTGGATTAGGCTTGGTCGAGGATTTCATTGAGGATGTGTAGCATTCCTTCGCCTCCTGCTGATCACTATCAACTTTGACGACCCCCCAAGGGGTTGGAATCTTGATGCATTGGTGATAAGTCGAAGGCACAGCCTTCATGTCATGGATCCATGGCCTGCCTAGTATGATGTTATAGCAGGATAAGGAGTCCATCACACAGAAGCGCTGTATCGAGTTAACCCCTTCAACGTATACTGGTAACTTTATCTCTCCTACAGTATTTCTAGCTTCTCCACTGAAACCGACGAGCACAGTGGACTTCGAAGTAATGTCCATCGGAGATACATTCATCCTTTTCAATGTTTCAAGCTGAATTATATTGACAGAACTACCGTTGTCCACCAATATCCTGCGTACAAAATGGTTAGCCACATATAATGTTATTACCAAAGCATCATGGTGAGGATCCTGAACAGTATCCCTGTCATCACTATCGAAAGTGATCACTTTATCAGTTGTGAGGGTAGTCATCATGACTGGTTTGTCTCCCCTTTCACTCTTAGCTTCCTTTGCATGTCTCTTAGCCGCCGAATACGAAGTCCCACAAATGTCGGATCCTCCTGAAATAAAGTTAATTATCTTGGCATCTGCTGGGGGTGATGCTGCTCGTTCAGGATCCTTCTCGGGATCCTGCCCTTTATTCTTCTTTCTTCCCAACAAGTCCTTCAGATACCCCTTGCTTAACAGGTAACTTATTTCTTTCCTTAAAGCAATGCAATCCTCGGTCATATGTCCGAAGTCTTCATGGAAGGCACACCATTTGGATTTATCCTTCCAATCAGCTTTCTGTTGGTTCTTTCGAGGCCACCTAGCTTTGTCCCCTAAACCCTGCATAGCATACATTAACTCAGGTATATTAACAGAAAAGCAGTATTCAGATAAGTCAGGATATTCTTCAGGATCCTCGTCTTCAACAGCATTCACTTTCTTGTTATCATTTCTGCCATATGGCTTAGAGCGATATGGCTTATATGAGGATTCTGATTTCCTGTTAGTTGATTCATAGGTTGAGATAGAATTCATCCTCTCCTGCATCTTCTTGTCATCTTCCAAACGGATATATCTCAAAGCCCTGTTACGAGCTTCGTCGAGATTCCTGCAGGGATTCATTACAAGATCTTGATAAAACTGAGAATCCTTTTGTAACCCCATCTTAAAAGCTTGCACAGTTGTTGCAACATCAAGATGTGGTATATCCAAGGATTCTCGACTGAATTTGTTCACATAATCCCTCAAGGATTCCTGAGGCCCTTGAGTTATCCTGTAAAGATCACTGGTTAGTTTCTCAAAACTCCGGCTGCAAGAAAACTGACTATTAAATAAATTAACCAAATGAGCAAACGAAGTAATTGAGTGAGGAGGAACATTTAATAGCCATTTTAAGGCTGATCCTGTCAAGGTAGATCCAAAACCCTTGCACAAGCATGCTTCCTTGAGCTCCGGAGGGATAGGGTTGATCTCGATTCTTTCCCTATACTGGGCAATATGCTCTTCAGGATCC
This sequence comes from Helianthus tuberosus, assembly GCA_030545235.1. NCBI lineage: Eukaryota > Viridiplantae > Streptophyta > Magnoliopsida > Asterales > Asteraceae > Helianthus > Helianthus tuberosus. The sequence goes on along the minus strand of CM060443.1, from coordinate 49,723,914 downwards.
GTAGTCCCATCATACAGCTTCATGTTGGGAGTCTGAAATCTTTTTGAGATATCAGCATCACAGATAGGATATGCAAAGCGGGATATCCTGTGGCTGTCTTGGGATACTTCTGGAATTGGCTGGACCACTCCAGGTACACTGGATATCATGTCCTTCAATTTCTGGAGCTCCCTGGTAAATGTTGACGTCATACCTGCATCCTGCAAAGAGCCATTGTTGTTAGTAGCATGAACATTATTATTTCACACATTACCGGTCTGAGGATTTTGGCCATATCCTGAAGCATATCCTGAACTCCTCACAGTTGACATCCTGACCGAAGAGGGTATCTCAGGGGTATGATTCTGAGAATGGCTTGGGACGATATTCCCCCTGTTATCCTCAGTGTAAACTGCGGAACTGAAGTTCAAAGCCCTGGGCTGTATAGGAGTGACGGTTTCTTCAGCAGGTCTACTCGAGCTAGCTTTTAAGAGTTGTATTTCTCTTAACAGCATTTGGTTAGTTTCCTGTTGCTGCCTCATTTGTTCCTGCACACTTCCAAATAAAGTTAGAATTTCATCATTAGAGGCTAAAACGGGAGCAGATCCCTGAACACTTAGAGTAGGGATAACATCTTGAGGTTGTGAAGAAAATGGCATCCTTGGAGGAGGTGGTGGAAGCACTGAACCGGTAGTAGCGGAGGTTGCAGCAGACATAGTAGAGGAGCTCATGTTTGATCTTGAGGCCATTGTAAACAATGTGGCAAAAAGTTTTGAAAATAGAAAACCGATTAACGATTTCACAAAGATTTTTAGTAAAGGTAGCACCACTTGCCCCACGGTGGGCGCCAAATTGTTTTGGTAAAAAATTACCGAAGCAATTTAGTGATCAAATTAGTTAAGTGAGGTAGTGTGCTAAAATTATGTGTGAAAAATATGTTAACCAAGTTAGTTATAAAAACAGTTTCAGGATACGGCTCAAGATATAGAACTGTATCTATGATCAAACAATAAGCAGAAAAGTAAAGGTTGACGCGTGATGTACGAGGAAAGCCCTTGATCAATCTAGATCGCCGGCTTAAAACCTCGGGAGCTGAAAATCGCAGCTGCCTTGTTCTTCTATTGCTTCAAATATCAGGATACAGTGCAGGATGTGGTGCGGATCAACTAAGTGTTACAATGTAATTCGAATATAAGTGTTGTGTGTAGTGTTTGCAGTGAGCTAGAGAGAAAGTGTTTGAAAATGTGAAAGTTGAGTGCCTTAATCTGATCCGCCCCCATCTATTTATTGTAAAACAAATATAACAAACTATCCTAAATAACCGGGATCCAACGAATATTCCTCACTCGAACGTTGTGGACCTAGTCTTTCGGGTTCAACGTCTTTCCCATAACAAACATGCCCGAGTCTTGAGGAGAAGAAGTCCATCTGACCGTTAGCGAACCCCAGCCTTTAACCTGCACGTGGTTAATTCAATATTCCTCAGGATATCGCCCAACATGTTAGCAATATCCCCGTCCAGTATCCTGATCACAAATAAACAATTAAAAGCAGGATATTGATCAAGATATGTACGCTCAGAAAATGACCCATAACACTGTGGATAAACTTTCGACAGTTGTGATACTTGATATTACAATATTATATTCGGTTGAAATATATCTTACATTTGCTTCCGCTGTGCATTTAAATATTGTGTTGTTAGACTATTATGTTGCAAACCACGTCACGATACTCCCCACCGGGCCCACCGGTAATACGTGGAAAGTCCGGGTATGACAGGTTGGTATCACAGCCAACATTGAGTGAATTAAACACTAGCCTTTTGTGTTTAATCTCAATGACACAATTGCACATTCCTAATTTTTTAGTCTAGACAAAGAACATAGGAATAATCCAAATTTGTTTTGTTTTATCTTAACTTTGTCCTTTATATATTTTGTCGTTATCTTATGTTATATTGACTGGAAATATGCTGCCAAGATTTTTCAGACGAAAAGGACGAGGTAAGGGGCCAATCACCGCCCCCAATGATCACGAAGCCGGGCCTTCGCACCGGCGAACCCCTTCTAATACTGCGAGTGCAGAACTACAAGGAAACTGGAGGACCAATGTGGAGCCCGCTAGACGATCCGTTTCACATAGCTCAACACCTCCTTACCGTCATAACTCGTATCAGCCACAGTCGGAAAACGAGCCCAATAACCCACAACCTTCTTACATACCTCTACAGCGATCCCTATTGCACCATTCCTTTGGAGACCCCACTCCCGTCTTTCAGGGCCGGTTTAACCCGGCAAACTACATACAAGAACCAGTGGGTTTTAACCCATTGGGGCCAGAGGATCATTTCTCCGGCGATCATGCAGAGGACATGGACGAGGACACGGATCCCGTCGAGCCTGCAACTGGGACCCCCAACCATCCTATCGATGTCTCTGATGGTTCGTCTCTTCATGGATCACCCTACCGTGGTCCAGACAGTTACCAGGCACGGTTTAACCAGTTCGAGTGGTATTTTACACCCTCGCACCATTCGTCGCCTCACTAGCAGCAGCAGCAGCAGGATCCCTCTGGGGATTCACGTTTCGTGGCTGTCACGCCACCGCCTCCACCACCGCCAGTTCATCAAGCACCTCCGGAACCGCCAAGGCATAGGAGAACCGGCGCACGTATGTCTACGCGAGCAGGGGATTTCCACTTTAGCACCCCTCGACACTCAAGTCGCAGTCATTATCCGCCACTACATGAAGACCCGCAAATGGGTGGGCCTTCAAACCCAGTTGCACCGCAGCCACCACCGATGGGTTTTGATAACCCGATTCCTGCATACACTGGTTCAATGGCGTACAACCCGTTTGAGCAGCCGGCTCACACCAACTATAATTACGCTGAAGCCGACCCATACTTGGTAGCGGCCAATTACAACGCCCTGCATCCTGAAGGACTGTATGGAGCTCCTTGGGGAGCAGGTTACCCAACTCATGGGTACCAAATACCTGCTAGACCTATAATACGGCAACAATCGTAGCCGCCACGGTTTTCCCCACCCGAACGGGAAGAAATTCTTCAAAGATTGGACAAAGTCGAGCGAGATTTTCACAGAGATCGCAGGGAGCGACAAAGTTTCTTCCAGGGATTGACAAGTTTAATAAAAGGGAAGAGCAAGAAGGATCACTGAATCCTTCCATTGTTGTTGGAATTTCCTTGTATCAGTTGAGCCCCTGCGTGGGCCTGTCTTGCTGTTTTGACCCCTGCGTGGGTATGTTTGTTTGTTTTGACCCCTGCGTGGGTATGTTTGCTGTTAAGCCCCTGCGTGGGTAAGTCTTTGTTTAAACCCCTGCTTGGGTAATTTGTCTACTAAAAAGTCCCGTTTAGGGCGATGTGTAATCTTTTTAATAAATTAATGGAATGTAAGTTTATAAATTTCATTTTTTCCATTATATGCATAAATAAATTATATATGAAATAAATGAATCAAAAATCATTCCTTTTAAAAATATATCTGCCTATTTAAATATTAATTAAGAATCTTAACAGGTATAACCTAGCCTGCATGTCATTATAAGACCTGGCAAAGATGGTAAGTCCTGTTTAAAAAGATTCAAATCCCTGTTAACATCTGAAAACATGTTAACGCTCCTGGCAGAAGTGATTCGTTAAAATCACACACGTCATTCTTAATAGGATTCTTCAAAAGATTCCTAACTTAAACTAATGATATAAAAATCATGGGTTTAAATCATCAATTAAGATGATCATATGTTAACCATCTATTGGTAATATAGTGCCTACGGGCCCTGCTCATTTTCATATGAGACAAAAGACAGTAGTAGTCTGCGACCCTGTCTGAAAAAGGTAAAGAACTATGTTCAAACTTTTATGCCTTGATTCTCTGAAATCATGGTTTATAATTTAAAAATGTCCCTGTGATTAGGCCTTGTGTGCTAATAATACTGTTATTGTTTATAATTAGGATAAATTATAATAGAAATCCTAAATAAATGTGAGTAACAAATTAACCAAATATGGTTTATGTTTACCATGGTTAATGAATTGCCATAAAAGACAATTCCATAATAAACTCTCAAATAAACTATTGTCAATATCTTATGTAACAGTTTAAGATAAATGGCTGACTCGGACAAGATTAACAGTCATCCTCTGGAGAATAATGACAATTCTAGGATTAATATAACCAGAGGAGAGCTTCGTACACTGATAGATACAACTGTGTCTAAAGCTGTAGAGGAGCAATTTAAGGAGTATAGTGGGACTCATAGTAAAGCCTCATCTGTACCCCGCTCTAAGTATGTCCCTAAAACTCAATCTGAGGCTCACAGCAAGCCACCACCCTCTAAGAAGGAAGGACCTAAGAAAGTTGATGACGATCATCAGTCCTCGAATCAGCAAAGTGTTCCATCTCTGAAGATCGTGCCGAAACAAGAGACCCAGGATAGGGGTTGCTCCTACAACTATTTTGTTTCATGCAAACCCAGGGATTTCACTGGGGAGAAAGGAGCTATAGATTGTATGATGTAGTTGGATGAGATGGATACAGTTGTTGATATCAGCGGATGCGCTGAGAAAGATGTGGTAAAGTTTGTGTCTCAATCATTTAAAGGTGAGGCCTTAGCCTGGTGGAGATCGTTGATTCAAGCTACAGGGAAGATTCCACTATACAATATGACATGGGAACAATTTGTTACCCTCATCAGGGAGAACTACTGTCCTCAGCACGAGGTCAAAAAGATTGAGTCAGATTTTCTGTCATTGGTAATGATAAATCTAGATTGCTAAGCTTACCTCACGAGCTTTAATACAATGTCGAGGTTGGTTCCATATCTAGTGACCCCGGAACCCAAAAGAATAGCTCGTTTCATAGGGGGTTTAGCCCCAGAAATTAAGGCAAGCGTGAAGGCCTCTCGGCCAGCTACTTTCAGATCTGTAGCTGATATATCTTTGTCCCTCACACTGGACGCGGTCAGACAAAGATCGCTGAGGAATAAGGATGCTGAGAAAAGGAAACGTGAAGATGACAATTCACGAAGGTCAAACAAGAAGCACCGAGGAAACAGTGACCACAAGAAGGGGTCTGAGTCAAAGAAGGATGGGCATCAATCTGGTGATAAGCCCAAGTGCAAGATCTGCAAGAAACAGCACTTCAGGAAGTGCAAGTTTGAATCGAACTCGCAGACACAGTCGAGAACTTTTGCATGTGGGATATGCAAGTCCAAGGAACACAAGACCTTGGATTGCAAAAAGTTGAAGGATGCAACCTGCTACAGCTATAATGAGAAGGGGCATATCAAGTCTAACTGCCCAAAACTCGCAAAAAAGGCTGATGAAGGAAAGAAGACCAATGCTAGGGTCTTCAGAATGGATACAAAGGAAGCAGTATTGGATGACAATGTGATAACAGGTACATTCCTTATAAAAGATGTCTATGTAAGAGTACTTTTTGATTCAGGCGCTGATAAGTCTTTCGTAGATAATAAGTTTTGCAAATTACTGAATTTACCTGTTAAAACCTTAAGTGTGAAGTATGAGGTGGAATTAGCAGATGGCACTTTAGAAACCGCCTCAACCATATTAGATGGATGTTTCATATCCATTAAGAACCACTCTTTTCCTTTATCCCAACTTCCTTTGAAGTTAGCCGGTTTTGACATCGTATTAGGCATGGACTGGTTATCTCATAACCAGGCCGAGATTGTCTGCAATAAGAAGCAAGTGGTGATCAAGACTCCGTCTGGTGAATCACTTACCATTCAGGGAGATACCCGGTATGGACTGCCTGAGCAAGTGACTATGCTCAAGGCCTCTAGGTGTTTAAAGAAGGGTTGTGTCATCTACATGGCACAAGTGACTATCGATGAGCCGAAGCCTAAGATTGAGGATATCCCCGTCATTTCTGAATACCCTGAAGTTTTCCCTAAAGAACTACCTGGGTTACCACCAGATAGACAAGTGGAATTCAGAATTGACATCATCCCTGGAGCAGCACCTGTTGCTAGAGCACCTTATAGATTTGCACCAACAGAGATGAAGGAATTGAGAGCACAACTAGATGAATTGCTAGCTAAAGGTTTCATTAAACCTAGTTCGTCTCCTTGGGGAGCACCAGTCTTGTTTGTCAAAAAGAAGGATGGATCGATGCGTCTGTCCATCGATTACCGTGAACTTAATAAGGTCACTATAAAGAATAGGTATCCTTTGCCCAGAATCGACGATTTATTCGATCAATTGCAAGGAGCAAGTTATTTCTCGAAGATTGACTTAAGGTCAGGCTATCACCAACTGAAGGTTAGAGATGAAGACGTACATAAAACTGCATTTAGGACTCGTTATGGTCATTACGAGTTCCTAGTGATGCCTTTTGGGCTCACTAATGCACCTGTCGCGTTCATGGATCTCATGAATCGCGTTTGCAAGCCGTACTTAGATAAATTCGTCATCGTTTTCATCGACGACATTCTCATTTACTCGAAGAACCAAGCTGACCATGAGAAACACCTTCGTTATATTCTTAAACTTCTACATCATGAGAAACTTTACGCCAAATTTTCCAAGTGTGAATTTTGGATTCGAGAGGTCCAATTCCTTGGACATGTGGTTAGTGAGCGTGGTATCCAAGTGGATCCCGCTAAGGTGGAAGCAGTTATGAACTAGCAAGATCCGAAGACGCCCACAGAAATTCGCAGTTTCTTGGGATTGGCAGGATACTACAGGCGCTTTATCGAAAACTTTTCAAGGATTGCTGCACCCCTAACTTCTTTGACTAGGAAGAAGATTAAGTTCGATTGGGGACCAAAGCAACAAGAATCCTTTGATATCCTTAAGTAGAAATTGAGCAACGCGCCTGTACTGACATTGCCTGAAGGAACCGAAGAATTCGTAGTTTACTGCGATGCATCACACACTGGCATGGGGTGTGTGCTCATGCAGAAAGGCAAGGTTATTGCCTATGCTTCAAGACAGTTAAAGGTGCATGAAAAGAATTACACCACCCATGACTTGGAATTGGGTGCCGTTGTATTTGCACTGAAGCTATGGAGGCACTATTTATACGGAATCAAGTGTGTGATCTATTCTGATCACAAGAGCCTCCAGCACCTGTTTAACCAAAAGGATTTAAACATGAGGCAGCGCCGATGGATGGAGACGTTGAATGATTATGATTGTGAAATCAGATACCATCCAGGCAAGGCGAATGTAGTCGCCGATGCCTTGAGTAGAAAGGAAAGGGTGAAACCTATCCGAATCAATGCCAAGAGCATTAAGATAAAGAATGGTTTGAATGAAAGGTTGTTAGCTGCACAGAAGGAAGCTGTGTTGGAAGCTAACTATCCTAATGAAAAGCTAGGGGTAACTGAGGAGCAGTTATCTCTCGGCAAGGACGGAATTCTGAGATTGAATGGACGAATATGGGTTCCAGTTTATGGAGGACTTCGAGATGTCATCCTCCAGGAAGCCCACAGCTCTAAATACTCCGTTCATCCTAGGGCTGATAAGATGTACCAGGATCTGTAGGCAAGTTTTTGGTGGATAGGCTTGAAGAAGTCTATAGCCACCTATGTAGCTAAATGCTTGACGTGTGCACAAGTCAAAGCTGAACATCAGAAACCATCAGGTTTGCTACAACAGCCTGAACTTCCCACTTGGAAATGGGAAATGGTAACTATGGATTTTATCACCAAGTTACCTAAGACAAGGAAAGGAAATGATACCATATGGGTGATCGTGGATAGACTGACTAAGTTAGCACATTTCCTACCCATTAAGGAGACCTACAGCTCCGACATGTTAGCCCAACTGTACGTCGATAAGATTGTAGCTCTACATGGCGTACCAGTGTCTATTATCTCTGACAGGGATACTAGATACACGTCACATTTTTGGAAAAGTTTCCAACAATCTTTGGGCACGCGTTTGAATTTTAGTACGGCTTACCACCCTCAGACGGATGGCCAGAGTGAGCGTACTATTCAAACGTTGGAAGACATGCTTCGTGCATGTGTGATCGACTTGGGTGGTAGTTGGGATAACCACCTACCATTAATCGAGTTTTCATATAACAATAGCTACCATACGAGCATTAAAGCTGCGCCTTTCGAGGCCTTATACGGTAGAAAATGCAGAACGCCCGATTGTTGGGCGGAAGTTGGAGATGTCCAATTATCAGGACCGGAGATAGTCTTTGAAATGACGGACAAGATTTTCCAGATTCGTGACCGTCTGAAAGCTGCCCGAGATAGGCAGAAAAGCTACGCAGATTTAAAGCGTAAACCTTTTAACTTCGAGGTAGGCGACAAGGTGTTGCTTAAAGTATCACCCTGGAAGGGAGTGATGCGATTTGGTAAGAAAGGCAAGTTAAGCACGAGATACATAGGACCGTTCGAAGTCATCGAACGTGTCGGATCAGTTTCCTATAAATTAAACTTACCTGAAGAGCTCAGTGGTATCGACAATGTGTTTCACATCTGCAATCTGAAGAAGTGTTTCGCTGACGAATCACTAGTCATACCACATACAGATGTGCACATAGAAGAGAGCTTGAAGTTTGTTGAAAAACTTGTGTCGATTGAGGATCGACAGGTTAAGAAGCTTCGAAGGAAGCATGTACCGATCGTAAAGGTAAAATGGGATGCCCGTAGAGGTCCCGAATACACGTGGGAGGTTGAGTCCACAATGAAAGAAAAGTACCCTCATTTGTTTCAGTAAATCTCGTGGTCGAGATTTCTTTTAAGGGGGTGAGGATGTAACACCTCGAAAATTCACGTCCTATAATGTGTTGACACGTGTCATAGGTTTGAACGTGTGAAAGAATGTTCTACAAGGACTAAAGTCGACAAACAAGGAAGGTATGTGAACATACGGGTTCAAAATGTCAACTGTGAATAAATATACTTTACAATAACCCTTCATGATGTTTATACCTTCAAACGAATAAATCATGGATCATACGAAGCTAAATATGGAGGAAAGTGAGAGATTACAAACTAACGGGGGTTAAATGTGTCAACATGTTTAAGTTATACCTCTGAGTGACCTTTTAGCAAACCCGAAGCTTTGTAATGATTAATTATGCTCACTATAATGCATGATAAAAATTTCATAAAGTTTCAGTATCGTATGAGAAAGTTATGATCAAATTCGTATACGAGGGGTTAAAAGCGTCAACGATGAAGTTTATGACTTTTCGGGTGACAATAAAGTTAACCGAGGACTTAACAAAGTGGGTATATGTCTTGAAGCCCTTATAAGTCAAATTGGAGGGTTCAAAATGCAAGAAATAAAGTCGAAACAAAGTTTATATGGACCAAGGACCTAAACACAAAAAATAAAAAATTTGATTTTATTCAGATGGGGCGTCGCGCGACGCGAGGCTCCCTATGGAGACCTACGCGTGCCGCGAGGGGTCTTCTGACTCCGAAAACTTTGGCTGATGTCTCCTAGATGCATTGTAACCGACTTAAAAACGTTTTTCCACCTCTTTGGACGACCCCTACATGTTTGTAGACCCTAGGAGCACTTGTAAATCATCTGGGATCATTGCTAGGCTTGTGTGTCAACAATCTATGAGATTTTGAACACTATATAAAGGCCCTTGTTGCAACCATTTTGATCACACCTCACTTCTGCATTTCTGGAGCTTCCTGGAGCTTAAGAGCAGACCCTAAGCCTTCCTAATCGTGCATAGGACTTCAGTAAGTATGCCTAACCTTTCTTAGTTGAGTTTTTACTTAGTTTTAGCTTAAAAGTCAAACCGTCATAATTAACAGTTGACTTAACGATTAATCATTGATGGTCCAGTGATTAGTTGAATTGAAAGTAGTTATCAGTTGGTAATCATGTGGCCAACAAACCCTTAAAAGGGCACCCTCTGATTCCCACTCTAACTAGGTCAAATGTCGGGTCAAACTTGTTATTAAAAAGTCAACAGAATGCTTAATTTCCAATTTATGCATAATTAGCAATGTAGAACCCATACAACCTGTTTGATCATTAATATAACTTGGTAATTAATGTAAGAACATGTCTAAACATGTTCAACCCGACAATTTTCAGTAGAGACCCGGTTCGGAACCGAAAGCCGCATAATTTGACTTTTGCTTTGACTTTCAGTTCTGACCCGTTTAAGCATGTTTTGAAAATGCCTTAGAGCTTTAATAGGACTAGGTTACATGCTAGTATAACCCTCTGTGATTATACACCATAGTTAATTAGTTATCCGATTAATATGCATGATTCCGTTAATTGCTCATATGTTGACCATTATGCCCTTTTCACCATAAAACGTGATTTTTAAAAATGTAAAAGAGTAGAAACCTTATTTACTGAATTATAAACTTGCACCCAAAATTTGACATCAGTTTGAGGTGTAGATTGAGAGTTATGCTCATTAGCGTAATTAGAAAGCTTCTTTAGTGATTAAACGGCCTAATTATCATATAGCCTATTTAAACCCACTTTTTGATATCAAACTCTTTACCCACTGATGTAATATATTATTTTGGAATTTTTGAAGATTTTTAATTAATTTTAGGCTGAGCATAACTTAGAGTTATAAGCTTAATTCGGTAATTGTCGGTTTTGCCCTTTTGGGCTATAAAATGAGTTTTACATATCTTTTTGACCCCAAACCTTTTGCTACTGATTTCATATGATAAATAAATTATTTTAAACCTTCTGGGATAATAAAAATATCAGCTTTATATATAGAACCCGGAAACGGCTTCTAATCGCCTTTTTAAGCGTTTTTAACACATAGTATATACTAAAACTATTTTAAACATACAAAGGTTGATACCTACTGATATTTTAGGTAAATTATAATATTTTAACAGTAAGCAAAAGTTGTTTAACTCAGACTTCAGTTTTGAGCTTTTCGGCTTATGTGAAATTACCAAAATGCCCCTAAGGTGCATAGTTTGGTTATAATTGATAAATTTCACATATATGCAACACCCTACTGTTACAACTTAGTAAATTAAGTATTTTTACTAATGATATCAGACCTGTAACCCAGGAAAATACTTAAACTCTTTTATAACCTTGTAAATGACCAAAATGCCCCTACGAGGCATAGTTTATGTTTAAATTCGTTTCGGGCATAATAAAAGATATCTTACTGATGTGACAACATATTTGAGGCATATTAACTTAGGAAACCTGTAAATGACTCTCGTGGTCACCCGTTACGCTTCTTGCGCGTTCGGTTCGGTTTATGTAACTAGTTTGCATAAATTAGCCGAAACGGGTCAAACCTTATCGTTTTTATCTCAAAATCCATTATGTGTTTAAATTACCCATATTAAACAAGTCTTCAAACTTGTCGGGTCTAAATCACAATCTATTCCGGTCTTCGCTTAATCGTGCGTTTGAACCGTAGCTATCTTTAAAACTAACCGGTCTAAGCTTAAGCTTAACTAAAGGCCGTTAGGATTCTAATAGGTTATTATAAACCTTTGTTCCAGAATAGGAGACCTGGTAAAAGCTACCCGCATTTGCTAATTGTGAATTATACTTGCAAAGGTAAATACTTTTAACTTATTTTCCCTTATACGGGCTTGGGGTACGGTATATAAAATACCGATTGGTCGGGTATTCGACCTTAATCGATTGGTGGTTAAGTTTTATCGAGATGACCCATTTAAAAATATGTTTTGTTTGCTTAAACGCATTTGGGGGGTTAATGACCATGTCTCGGATATCCTTGGCATCATTTTACGAAATAGCCACGACCTAAGCGCGGAGTGTAGGCGTATACTCGTCAGTGCATAAATGAATAATGTGGTGTGTCTATTGATCTTTAACCCGGCACGAACCGGGCTACTGAATGCATAAGGAACATGTAATTCTTTTACAAGTTTATATATTTAAATAATTATCCCAAGTTATAAAAGATATTTGTGCCACGTGCATTTAAATCAATTTTATCAACCCTTTTTAAAATGAGTCAGTTAATTGTATTTACCAATGTAAACTGACGTATTTTCCCAAAAAGGTTAAGTGCAGGTACTACGCGAACTAGGCTGGCTACTCCTAGCATCAATAAAGAGTCTCGCAAGCTTAAGATGCCTAAAGTCTGTTGAACTACTGTTTCCATTTAATTTTGATCCACCTGTGGATAAACTTTCGACTGTTGTGATACTTGATATTACAATATTATATTCGGTTGAAATATATCTTACATTTGCTTCCGCTGTGCATTTAAATATTGTGTTGTTTGACTCTTATGTTGCCAACCACGTCACGATACTCCCCACCGGGCCCAACGGTAATACGTGGAAAGTCGGGGTGTGACACTTATGTGTTAATGCTTGATATACTATTCTTATGTGTTAATACTTGATTTATTATGTGTTAATAATTGTTTTAATATTTCATTCTTTATATGCCATTCTTGACATTTTTATACTTTATCGTTTAGTCTCCAACATATGCTTTTCCTCATACATTTTACTCGACTATTCTAAATCCGCAAACACTCGTATTATACAAACGAGACGACTTCACCAAAATAGGCGTGAAACCCACAATTTGGTGAACGACTCTCAATCTACCTATTCTTTTACACAAGATTCGTCATCAAGTTAGGAGTGAAGTCCTCATCTTGATGAAGAATTTCAATTTCAAATTCTAGTGGACCCTCGTCAACGTGTCGAAATTAACATTTGACCCGACGAGTACCAACCACACTTAGGGTACGAAATCGTCAAGTTAGGGGTGAAACCCGCATCTTGTCGACTAGTCCCACTCCTTGATTTTTCATAAATCCTGCCAAGTCTAGAATTTTCGATTGAATTGGGACATGTAGTAACCGGAAGGGTGAATAGCGTTAACCGACGTGTCGGCGAGAGTATACCACCTATTAGGCCAAAGCATGCTCCTCGAATTCAAAAGACTTTTCGACCACTTTGGTTAGTCAACGTTCCATTTTGGAACCATCCAAGTTTTAATCGAATTTACGCTTTAGTATTCTCGATCATTTATGATACAACTTCCTCTTTTCGAAATTCAAATATTTTTATTTTATTTTCGAGATGTCACTTTTGCGCATATATCATACTAATACTTTCTCATGCATTTATACATTTTTCACATACATGATTTCACATAACTTTATTTATATCCCTTGTAACAATAAATGGAGGCATATCATCAAGATAGGAGTGATTTCCTTACCTTGACAACTAACCATGTTTCTTTTCCCGTGTTACAACGATCTCACCAACGACTTAGGGGTGATTCCCTTACTTAGGTGATCATTACCAAGACTTGCTTTTAATAGACTTTATTATGTACACACTATCACGATTATACCCAAAATGATTATTAGTCAAATTCTTATTCATCTCAACATGCATTGTTTATTTAAACTTCTATTTTCACATTCTCTCACATCCACGAAATTCTTAATATTATCGTAAACGCTCATTTCTTTATTTTCAAAAGTTCATGAAATGCTACTTATCAGTTTAGCCGGCCCAATAAATCCATTGCCCACAAAATTTTGTATTCCACGTAATCACTAAAACACATTATCCCGCATCATTATACTAAAGATCGTTATTTTTTAAATGAGAATCAAACCAACTTTTCATACAAACTATTACAAATATTATTCGATCGTTGGCCAAAACTCTTTTCAAAAATCAACAAAGTATTTTATTGAGAACACTTTTCACGATCACTAAGCTCATATACCAAATTTCTTTTCTAAGGATCAACGTTTTCACAATAACCTCTAAACTTCGAACTTCTTCGTTAATGAAAAGTTATTTAAAACATCTAGAACCTTTTCAAACATTACTCGATACGTCAAATGAATTTGAAACATGTGGGCAAGGAAACTTCATAAGAACCAATAATTTTTCAACTTATGTAAATTTAAAAAAAAAACAAGAGTAGCATTTCATTCTTTTACAAAGTATCATTTCACGCAACCAATGGATGTTTTATATCATCTTCACTTGCACAAACTAGACTCTACATTCCCACTTCGACTTAATCTCTTGATTCAATTTTGCTCAAGCGACTACACACACATATCATTTTACACATTCTAGTCAATATCACACAACAATCTCATGCATACCACTCGTTTTCTTCTCTTTCTTACTCAAACCTTCTTAATCTTTCACGTGCTTTAATTCGTAAATTCCGATTAATGTTACAAACAAAATCATTATTTCTTACACTCATATTTATACATTTTATGTCTACACTTATATACATACTTACACATTTATGTTATAACCCAAAATTCATACATTTTACGTTTATACCCATACTCACAATTATACATTTTATTCATACTTATATTCACGTTTATATTCGTATCCATGTTCATACATTTTACGTTTATATTCACACTTACACACTTTTCATACTTAAACGTGTTTTACACTTATATTCATATTCACATTCATCTCATACATTTCACTTACACCTACACTTATACAAATTATGTTTGCACTAGTATTCACAACCATGTTTATACTCATACCTCATACTTATTCAATTATGCTTACACTTATCTTCATGTTCATACACTTTGTTCATACTTATACAATTATTCCTAAACTTATATTTACACTCATACATTTTATTCATACTCGAACCTTCATGTTTTTCACTTATACTCACATGTATATTCATGCTCATGCATCTTATGTTCATACGTATACTTATACTCGTATTCATACTCACATGATTTGTATTTAGTACTCATCACAACACATTTTATACTCATATTTGTACTCATATTTACACTCACATTTTTTCAATTTATGTTATACTCGTACTTATATATATACTCTCGTTTATATGATTTATGTTTATGCTCACGTTCATTCTTTTATGCTCAAATTTGTACTCACATTTATACTCGCTTTTCATACATGTTGTGTTTGAGCTCATACTCTTGTCATACGTTTTGGTGTTTATGCTCACATGCGTATTCATATTTAAACTTATACTATGCTCATGATTTATTCATACTCAAAATTTATACTTTCGCACCTATACGCGAGCGAAACCCGAGGGATTCGCTTACGTTGGTCTTATACTATTTGGGACGCAAACATGCTTATATGCTACATTTCTATTCACACTCAATCTTATTTTCAGAATTTATGTATACCTTAAATTCATACGCAACCAGTACAAGCTATGCAGATCATGCGACGATTGGTATAATTGCTGGTGCACACGGGATTATAGTAATGGGTGTATGAGAACCATAGAGTGTACTACTGGATATGGCGAGACACGAAACGTAACATGACACCGAATACGAAACGGACGTAATATGGTCAAAACATGGTGGATAAGCCGCTGGTACTTCCTATATATAAGTGTTTTCACCATACTACCAAACTTTCGTAAAACGTGCCATGAGAAATCCAGTGTTTTGCAGACCTTTTGGACCTAATCCAAACCTTAAACGACTCACAAATGTATCATATCCGATTATCCACGACAAGACTCCATTTTTTTAGCATGAATCATTCGTTTATCCGATACTCAAGCCATTTTTATACTTGCATTTGTTTATTAGGAGTCAATCATTCACTTCTATACTCCTATTATTCTCCATTATTCTTTTGTCTTATATACAAAACTCGTTTACTATCAAGTCTGTTTATACGTTCGAATCCTAAAATACTTTCTTGGTTAGAACTATCTTTCCATCCTTTATTTATGAACAACCATACTTAGTTGGCCATTGCCTCCCAAAAAAAATCGTTTTACTTAAAATACCTAACGTTCTCGTTCCTCATAATGAATAATTTTCCTACAAACAAGTGGTTCATGATTCCTCTTTAAAACCAATGAAACTTTTTACAAAATACAGTGCGGCCACACTCTTCATCGAAATGCTTACCATTTTATACGAAAGTTTTACTTCTTAGGTACCATGTTTTAAAGATACCTCTCCATTCCGATTTAATCAAACTTATTTAAACTCACTTTGCCCATACACACACATGCACGTTTTACTCATGTTTAATGTCTCAAATCATTTTAATTAAACGAACTTGTTTTTACAAAACCTATCCTTCCGTCCTTCAAAATTTCGTACTTTTCGAAACATTTCAAAACATCCAAGTCTCAATTTTAGACAATCATTCTTTTAGCCAAAATGCTTTTTCTCCAATGTATTCCTCTTGAACAAATTTCGGGACGAAATTTCCTAAAGGAGGGGAGACTGTAACGCTCCGCTTTTTCAAAACTTTCCTTAATTAGAAAGTTGTCATGTAATTCTATTTTTGGAAACTTGTATTCCTTATAATCGTATTTCATTTTGAACCTTGTAATCTGAGACACCGATCATAATTAAAGTCAAATTTATATCAATTATGTTCCATTTATACTTGTTATATTCAATTTATAGTTGTAATCGCATGCAACGAACCCTAATTCGAAACTATGTGACGATACGTGCAAATAACAGACTTTCAACGCGTTTACGTGCAATACTTGTGATTAACAAACAATTAATGATTCCAATACTTATTATACATCATAATACATCATATTATACTTGTAACCACCTTCGACATATTAATTATACTTGCAATTATCTGTTATAGACCGTAAATCGCATATACTTGCATTTTGTGCGATAACCGACAACTATGTGTTACAACCGGCATTATCGATACTTTTTTAACATAATTTCACATACATGGACATACTTTACATCACTATTAAGTTTAAGATGCTTGTATGCTTGTTACACGCATGAAAATAAGCGAAAAACACTCAAAAACACCCTTAAACCTAACTTTGGGGCCCTAATTGCATACTTATCAAACTTGAGGGACCATTTGTGACAAAAAGCCAAACCCCTACTAAAACCCACGTTTTGAATCTGAATTTTTGGCTCCAACCTCCACCCTAAAATATAAATTTTGAATCTTGTATTTATGGCTCAAACCTCCACCTCCATTCTCCACCAATTGGCGTTCTAAACCTCATTAAACACTCACCTAACCTCACCCACCATAAATACAAGACTCCTAACCCTCATTTCTCCTTTGCAAACTCACTAATCCTCACTCTAAACACTCCAAATCAGTAGCTAAATCTTATTTTAAGATCAAATTCAAGGCGGGAACTTTCAAGTGCAAAAGTGAGTCAAAACTCACCTTTCTTTCATCCTTTTTCACTTCTTCTTCCTCTACAAAGTGTGGAACACCTCTAGGATTGTTCTCACAAGGTTTTCCATGGAAATCCAAGGTGAAACATCCCATTTTTGAGGTTCAACTTTCTGTTTTGGAAGAAAACTGTAACACCTCGGAAATTCATGTCCAATAAAATAAAGACACGTGGCATGTTATGCAAACGTGTTATGAATACAGACCCAGATAAAGATGTACGGTAGGATTTAAACGTCGACATGTTAATTTAAACCTCTGAGCGACTTATTAATAAATCCCTAACCAGGATATATTTTATCCACATCTGAATTTTGTTTAAAATCTGGTCATCCTAAATAAATAATTTTGTTGCAACCTTACACATGATCCCATTGTGAAATTCTTGGTTTCTCCGTCAAATTAAACTTCCCACAAAGTGCCAAAGAGAGTAAATACATACCTAGACATGCAATGGCTGGAATCATGGTCCCCATATTGATTAAAGTGCATGAGATTCGGAGTTGAAATGGT
The DNA here is from genome assembly GCA_030545235.1 of Helianthus tuberosus. Classification (NCBI taxonomy): domain Eukaryota; kingdom Viridiplantae; phylum Streptophyta; class Magnoliopsida; order Asterales; family Asteraceae; genus Helianthus; species Helianthus tuberosus. Next base: position 49,706,251 of record CM060443.1, on the reverse strand, counting down.
TGCATGGTCAAAGCCTGAATAAAAACAAAAAGTTTGTCTCTGGCGAAGGCTTGCGCACCTCAACACCGGGAATGTTACGGTGTGCAAGGCTGCTTGCGCACCTCAACGTCCAGGATGTTGCGGTGCGTAACCAGTGCATCTGGGTGAAAATGTTGACAGCTACCTGTATAACTGGTTACACCGCCTTATATGGGTGGTTTTCGAATCCAGGGGCTCCTATATCTGGTTTTTAGCATTATAGGACACCTGGGGACATCTTGCAACCTTCCTAGACTTATGTGTGATTATCCTAAGCTCTTGGGTTCACTATATAAGAAAATCAAGTTACAACTTTCGGGGCATTTGCATTTGCAACATTCACAACTTTTTCTCTGGAGCTCTCTGGTCAGCAAGCCATCTTCCTAGTGATCACTAATCATAATTAGGACTCTTGTAAGTACACTTAACCTTTCTAAATTCGTTTAAGCTTAGTTAATTAGCTAAAAGTCAAACCGTCGTAATTAAGGTTTGACTTCGTGATTAATTAAAATGTGCTCAGTCTAATTACGAATTAAAAGTACCTATAAGTAGGTAATTATGTGAGTAATAAACCCTTAAAAGGATACTTTCAGATTCCCACTCTAACTATGTTAATTGTCGAGTCAAAGCTTACTTTAAAAAGTCAACAGAATGTTTATTTTCAAATTAAAGCATAATTAGCAATGTAGGATACTTGCAACCTGTTTGATCATTAATATAACTTGGTAATTAATGTAAGAAGATGTCCCAACATGTTCAACTCGACAATTTTCAGTTTTGGTTCGGTTTGGAACCGAAAGTCACATAGTTTGACTTTTACTTTGACTTTCAGTTCTGACCCGTTTAAGCATTGTTTAGAAATGCCTTAGAGCCTTAATTGAACCAGGTTTCATATTAGTGTAACCCCCTGAGGTCACATAACTTGGTTCATTAGTTATCCGATTCATATGCATGTTTCCGATTAATGCGTAAATATTGACTATTATACCCTTTTGACTATAAAACATGATTTTTGAAAATGTAAAAGTGTAGAAACCTTAGTTACTGATTTATAAACTTGCACCTAAAATTTGACATCAGTTGGAGGTCTAGATTAAGAGTTATGCTCATTAGCGTAAATTGAAAGTTTTATGTTATTTAAACGGCGTAATTAGCGTATAGCCTATCTAAACCCACTTTTTGATATCAAACTTTTTACCCATTGATCTAATATAATATTTTGGTATTTTTGAAGATTTTTCTTTAATTTTTGGCTGAGCATAACATAGGTCTCTAAGTTTGATTCGGTTTTTGTCGGTTTTGCCCTTTTAAGCCATAAAATGAGTTTTACAAATCCTTTTGACCCCAAACCTTTTTCTACTGATTTCATTTGATAAATAAAATATTTTGAGCCTTCTGGAAGTATAAAATTATCAGCTTTCCCTTGAAAACCCGGAAATGGCTCCAAATCGCCTTTTAAGCGTTTTTAACGCATAGTATGTGCTAAAACCATATTAAACATATATGGTTGATACCTACTGATACTTTTAGTATATTTCTATATAATAATAGTAAGTTAAAGTTTTTGAACTCAGGTTTCCAGTTTTGACCTTTTAAGCCTAAGTGAAATTACCAAAATACCCCTAAGGTGCATAGTTTGGTTTTAAATGATAAGTTTCACATATAGGTCATACCTTACTGATATAACATGTTAAATTAAGTGTATTTACTGTATAAATCAGACCTGTAACTCAGACTGCTAATTAAACTCTTTTATAATCTTTTAAATGACCAAAATGCCCTTATAAGGCATAAGTTGAGTTTAATTTCGTTTGGGGCATAATAGAAGATATCTTACTGAGATTATAACATATTTAAGGTATATTAACTCAGGGAACTTGCATATGACTCTTATGGTTACCCGTAACGCTCCTTTCACGTTCGGTTCGGTTTATGTAACTATTTTGCATAAATTGACCGAAACGGGTCAAACATTATCATTTTTGTCTCAAAATCCAGAATGTGTTTAGTATACCCATATTATACATGTCTTCAAACTTGTCAGGTCTAAATCACATTCTATCCGGTCTTCGCTTAATCGTGCGTTTGAACCGTAGCGTCCTTTAAAACTAACCGGTCTAAGCTTAGGCTTAAATAAAGACCCGTTAGAAATCTAATAGGTTATTATAAACCTTTGTTCCAGAATAGAAGAACCAGTAAAAGCTACCCGCACTCGCTAATTGTGATTTATACTTACAAAGGTAAATACTTTTAACTTATTTTCCCTATACGTGCTTGGGGTACGGTATATAAAATACCGCTTGGTCCGGCATTGAATCTTTAATCGAATAGAGGTTAAATCATTGATATGCTATGTTTTGAAATGTTTTGTTTGCTTAAAGCCTTTGGGGGGTTAATGACCATGTCCCGGATATCCTTGGCATCATCTTACGAGATGGCCACGACCTTAGCACGGGGTGTAGGCGTATACCCGTCAGTGCCTAACCAAATAATGTGGCGTGTCTATTAATATTTAACCCGTTCTACGGATCGGGCTACTGAACGCATAAGTAACATGTAATTCGTTTACAAGGATTATATTCATATAATTATCCCAAGTTATAAAATGTTTTGTGCCACGTGCACTCAAATCAATTTTCAACTTTTTAAAATGAGTCAGTTAAATTGTATTTACCAGTGTAAACTGACGTATTTTCCAAAAGGTTAAGTGCAGGTACTACTCGTACTAGGCTGGCTGTCTTCTAGCGTCCGCAATAAGTCTCGCAAGCTTGGATGTCAATAAAACTGTTGAACAATATCTTCTTTTATTTTGATCCGCCTGTGGATCCGTTTCAACTATTCGTGATATTTAATATTACAATTATTTAAAGTTGAAATGAATCTATCTTTGCTTCCGCTGTGCAATTATATATTGTGTTGTTTGTCTATGATGATATCAACTACGTCAGGATACTCCCCACCGGGCCCACCGGTGACACGTGGAAAATAGGGGTGTGACAGGTTGGTATCAGAGCCAACTCTGAGTGAATTAAACACTAGCCTTTTGTGTTTAATCTCAATTACACAATTGCACATTCCTCGATTCTCGAGTCTAGACAAAGAACTTAGGAATTTTCCAAATTTTTGGTTTTATTTCTAACTTTGTCTTATATATATTTCTTGTTGTATCACTTGTTTGTTTTTGACAGGTTGACAAAATGCCGCCGCGGATGAGAGGAAGAGGAAAGGGAAAAGGGCCACTTGTCGCCCCAAACGACCATGAAGCCGGACCTTCGCACCGGCGAACACCTTCTGATCCCCACAATCCAGGTCCTAAAGATCTCTGGAGGACTATTGTTGGGGCAGCTAGGCGCTCAGTTTCACTGAGTACCTATCCTTCTATCCCACACTCTTTCGGGCCTCATTCTGAAAATGAGCCCCACAACTCCCACCAGTCCTACATTCCTCTTCAAGGACATGACTCACCCTTTGACCACATGTTGCCTGTTTTCCAAGGCCAATTTAACCCTGCTGACTACTTTGGAGCACCAGTGGGTTTCAACCCACTTGGACCTGAAGATCATTTTTCCGGTGGCAACGCGATGGATAAAGACGAGGACACCGATCCTGCAATGCCACCATCCGGGACTCCTAACCATCCCATTGAAATTTCAGATGGGTCACCGTTTGTGGGATCACCGTATAATGGTCCCGACACCTACGAGGAGAGATTCCGACTGTGTGACTGGGCGTTTACCCCCAGTTACCACAGCTCTCCCCTGCACCAGCCACACCACAGCTCTCCCCTACACCAGCCGCAGCACAACTCTCCCCTGCACCACCACCAGCAGCCACAGCAGCAGCAGAATCCTTCCGAGGATTCCCGACTTGTAGCGGTCACTCCGCCGCCACAACCACCTCAGCTTCAGCCTCCCTCGCCCCCGAGGCGAAGGAGAATGACCGTGAGAATATCCGCACGAGGGGGAGTGCGTATCAGCACCCCTCCACTTTCAAGTGGCAGCCGATACTCGCCAGTCCACGAAGAACCAGAGATGGGAGAATTTTCACACCCCGTATCAGAAGTGAACTCTGCACCAGTTGCGCCACCGCCACCACTGAGTTTTGGAGACCCAATACCGACTTACACTGGTGCAGCAGCATACAATCCCTTCGAGCAGCTGATGTGTGTAAAATGCAACATATAAATTACATCAAATGAGGCATAAAACTAACCCTTTTTAAGTACTAATGTTGGAAAAAGAGTGTTTTTGTCTTCCTTTTGTATTTTCAGGATTAAATGAGCTCAAATTCACAAAAGAAGCAAAAAGACAGCTAAATCTAACATAAATACAAGAAAGGGAACATAAGTGGACTGCCCGACCCCTCAACGGCATCTTCCCAAGCAAAATAGAGAAGACAGAAGACTGAACACGCCCCGTGCTCAGCCAGCACGGGGCCGTGCCCAAGAAGCAGCAGAAAATACAAACCTATAGAAGCTTCTATTGCCCACCACGGGCCGTGTCCATTGAACACGGGGGTGTGGCGAAAGTACAGCAGGCGCATTAATTGTAATTGCGAATTACAATTAATGAAGAGAGAGAGTGTCAGACAGGCACGGGGGCGTGTCCAGCGGACACGGGGCCGTGCGCAGCCTTCTGTTCAGCCTATAAATAGGAGTGCTTGGTTTCATTTCAACTGATCCCTTGGCACACCACCTCTCTCACACTTCACCCACCACCCACCACCACCATAACACCATCATCCACCACCATCATCCATTGTCCATCGTAGAGTGTGTGAGTCGTCTCGGGATCCAAGATTGATCGTAAGAGTTCTTGACAATCAAGGCCATGTTTGCCCAAGTCTCTTACATCACTTGGTGAAGACAAAGTGTCTAGTATAATACTTTTTATTTCTAATCTTTTGCACTTTTTATTTGGTTTTGTATTAATGACTTTAATAACTAGTTGCTTATGTTGAAGGTGATCTTTCCTTATCTTTTGTCCGTGGTGTCTTGGCATTATTTTACTGTCTATATAAAATAAAAGATTTTCACCATTCATATCCCCACGGTCTATATGGAGGTATGTTGGCTACCTGGTCGGGGGTTAAGGGAACGGTTTGGTAAAGGTCTTGCCATTGTTCAGCGTTTAGAGGTCCTGCAATGGACCTGGGTCAAATTAAGTAGAACCTCCTTCAATGCTTCACGGTATTGGATGGCGGGGGTCCAAACTCTTTGATCCCCTCATAAGTTAACTACTATTAATACTATAACCCGGCTATTTAGGACTGTATCCCTGCTGACTCAGACTACTTAGTCGAGGGTAACGTCACCGCCAAAAGCGGGGCCTACCATAATATTGCATTAATAACTTAATTCGTTATCTTCCAATAATCCACCCTTTTAGGATTGTATCCTTGCTGACTCAAACTACTGGGGTGAGGGTAACGTCACCTTCAAAAGTGGGGCCTACTACAATAACTAAGATAATCTCTTAATTATGTGCAAAAGTGCGGAAATAATCAAAGGTTATACTAGATACGAGTCGGAACCAAGTGATTCATCTTGTCTATCTGTTTTTTCTTTTATTTTATTTTCAGCATTTTAGTTAGTTTTTATGTTTCTTAGTTTAAAATCATTTTTCTAAACTTTTTATTTTGATTAGACGTTGAGGATAAACCGGTACTAAAAGCTCTTGTGTCCTTGGCCGACCTCGGTATCTTGCCAACACTATACTACGCTCACGATGGGTGCACTTGCCCATATGTGTGTTTAGTGTTAGTAAAATATCGTGTTTTATAAATTTAAAACTTGGCTAAAAATAAGTGTTAAAGGGGCTTAAAATATACACCTAATAAATATAACACTTTACCGCACATCAAGTTTTTGGCGCCGTTGCCGGGGACACAAGGATTTTAAGAAAGTTAGGAATCAACGGCCTAATCATTTGTTTTATTTTTCTTTTTAATTTTTAGGATTTTCTTAGTTTTTCAGCTTCTGCAGAGCTCAGCACGGGCCGTGCCCGCTGAACACACCCCCGTGCTAAATCATTGGAACTGGCAATCCTATTTTAAGTCAGACAGTAAGCTGAACACGGGGCCGTGCTCACTCAACACGCCCCCGTGCCCAAGATTCACTTACTGAAAACAGAACAGTTAGATCCCGGCGGTTGGTAATTTCTGACATAAACATGAGTGATAGTAATTGTTTTTACTTTCGGCACTCTTATGGTACGTGGTGTCAATTATGTGGAGGCGAACATAAAGAATTAGAATGTTACTTTCTAAATTATAGGCCCCACTACATAGACCCACCGATTCCTCATAACCTTAAGAGGGGCGAAAGTAAAAATAAGCACTATTTCTCCCTCGAATGCGCCCAGCCAGATATTCTAGTAGAAATGCTCCTTGACGAGTTATTTCAACTAGAAGAGCTAATTCTGAATTGGTTAAAAGAGCTTAGGGAGGATTTTATTAATCCACCCCAAGACGATGACCATGAAGAAATGTTGGAACCCCATTCCGACAACCTCGTTGCTCCCAAAAATACCTTCATACCTAGCAAAGACGTGGACGATAGTCGTCCCTGTGCCGATTGTGCCGTGAAGGACTCCCCATCGACTTCGTTCGGTGCATACATAGACCTGAGCGATTCGGCATACACCTTCTTTAACGAGAGCCCGGGAAAGGGTTGGACTTGTCCACCTAGAATGAAAATAGGAATTACCCTCACCGACAACCTCTTGCGTTCTCGCCTTAGTCTAGGACAATTAAGGTATCTTAGGCACTTTGGGGTTGTTCCAACCAGTAAGGAACCACCCGATATCAACGAGATCCTTAGAAGTAACAAAACTCCATAAGACATCCTCCAGACACGGGGCCGTGTCCAGGTCAACACGCCCCCGTGCTCACCTAAAAGATTCTCTGCTGATTTTGTCAGAATACGGACAAAATGTGTCAGGATTTTCTCTGCACACGGGGCCGTGTCCAGTCAACACGGGGCCGTGTCCAGTGCGCTGTCGTTTTCTTTAAATGCAGCCTGATTCCTGCTCATTTTTGACCACTTCAATAGACAGAGATTCCTGGGATCTTCACTCATACCATCCTAGGTAAGTGCTAAAAGAAGGTTCCCAAGGACCATCTTGTCCCTTCCACTTTTATTCATTTCCTCTTCTTTCAAAAAATTTTCAACATTTCCTCCATGGAAGCATGGAAATCCCATGGTTCCAACCCTCTATGTGAAGTTTGTAAGATTATTTGCTAAGAATTCTTGTTTAAAGTTAGTTGTATAACTTTATTTTAAATTATCTAAGCTTAAAACCCAGATAAAAATCATGAAAATAATTTAAAACTCCAAGACTCCTTAGCCTAAAATCCTGCAGACAAATGGACACGGGGCCGTGCTTAGCGAGCACGGGGCCGTGTCCGAGGCACTGTTTTGTAAAAATTTAGCTTTCTTCGGTTTCTTTCACAGAAAATGGCAAGCAGAACAAGCGGATCATCTTCAAGAAGTAACCGACAAGGGAGGAGATCATCAACTGCAGAAGACTCTCTTGTAAACTATGTTTACGCCCTAAGGGAGGCTATTGACGAAATGACGGGAGTGGAGGAAGCATTGGTCGACCGTATCAACCATCTAACAGTGGGGCTGGAGGGCTGTCTCCGAGAAGTAAACCTCTTGCACCAGAGGTTAAACCTTCTCGCCTCCCCGCCTTTGGTACCTATAATAACCCAACGGGCGTGGAACGTGGTGCCCGAAGTCGTCATTCCGGCCGAATGGTACGCCATGCACCAAGAGCCTCCGCGAAGGGTGGTGCAAGGAGTCCCGGTGAATGTTCCCCCTCAGCCACCAATTGCTGAGGAAAATGAAGTCGCATTCTTCCTTCCTAGGGAGATCGAAGAATGGCTTTAAACAACATTTAGGGAAGAAATCCTCCGGCTAAAAGTCCTAATATATCGGGAAACTATTCTCGAAATTTTCTTAAAATAGTAGAACTCTTTATGATAACCTCGTGTACCTCCTGACCTATTTAGTTAAGTTTTTTTTTATCTTAATTTAGGACTATGTAAGGTCTCTCTATGATGCAATGAAATGATAGTTTTTAAAGTTTGGATGGTTCATAAGGAATAAAACACACTCATGGTGGTAAGGGATGAAAAGGGGAACGAGAAGAATGACCTCATGCACAAGAACAAGGCAACCCGACAATTTTTTCCATTACAGAAGGTTCAACACGGGTCGTGTCCAACCAACACGGCCCCGTGCTGAACCCCCTGCAGAAAAAATGCCCAGTTCAGGTAACTGGACACGGGCCGTGTTCACCAGACACGCCCCCATGTCCAGGCTTCTGTTTCTTTTCTTTAATTTTGTTACTGGCACCTGAACACGGGGCCGTGTCCGGTCCCCACGGGGCCGTGTCCGGTCCCCACGGGGCCGTGTCCAGACTGCCAGTAACATAAATCTTTGCTTTTAACACCATTTTACACATCTAATCAACCTAAAAATTTATTTTTGGGACACATTGAGGACAATGTGTAATCTAAGTGTGGGGGGGATGCTAAAACCTTGAAATTTTGCAAGTCCTAAATACAAGCCTTACACAAAACTCTATTGGAACCGCTAATCACCCCAAAAAAAAAAAAAATTTCAAAAATTTCATTTTTTTTACTTGTCTAGGTTTAACTCGGGAAATTCAAGTTCTCAAAAAGGTTATATTTTTACGAATTTACAACCGATAGCGTCGTGATAAAAAGAACCAACATAAGAAAATTATGAAAAGGCATAGCAAACCTAGTTAAAATTTGATTATATATATTTGATCACATAAAAAACCCATTCCCACAAAAGTGAGTTTTGAGCCTTTATTGAGCATACAAATTTACATCTTTAGACTAAATGCTCATTTTTCGTTTCTTGTGTGAATAGCCGCTTGGTTCTTACGACTCCAGAACTTGCCATGATGATACATTCCCGGTCCTTATCAACTTAAACCCGAGTAAGTAAATGATGGAGGCATTAGGACTAACCTTTTTTCTTCTACACCATTTATTTTTCTTTTTTTTTTTTTTTACCACCTACCCAAAATCCCCCTAGTTAGCCCCTTTGAGCCTAAACCTTTTCATTTCATAACCCAACACCCTTTCACCCACCAAAACCTTTTTCATTTTTTAACCCTTTGTTTTAGTAACAAGTTCGGTTTTTCGTATGATTGAAAAAAAAAATTGTGTTGATGATGAAGCAAAAGAAAATAAACAAACAAGTTCATCAAAAATAACTTTGTTTGAATAAAAGCTTCATCAGAATAAAAAGTTACAAAAATAGAAAATCCTCCGAAAACCGACACTTGTTACGCTTTTTCACCCTTTTGCTACTAACCACTAACCCAACCACCTACCTTTAACCCAAGCCTAACCCTTCACCCACAAAGTCCACTTGATATTTACAAAGGTATAAAAGTTAAAAAGGAGGAGGATTGATTGCTTGGCAAGCCTATGGTAGGAGTAAGTTCCATGCCGCTCTCGAGTGATTCACTAAAAATACACCTTCGGCCGAGTGTGAGTGATTTCTCCCGTGAGGTATGTGAACTTGTATATAAATGGAATTTTAAAAAGGCATGTAATGCCCAATTAAGTAATTTTTCTTATGAAAAGTTTTAAATAAATCATGACGAATAGGATTGTAAATAAATAAAAAATAAAACTACATAAAGAATCTTGGAAATCCCGACACTCTATGACAAACCCAAAACCTTCTCTTCTACCTATTCCATTTGGGAGTGTAAGCCACATATTAAAGAGTTTTGCTTGAGGACAAGCAAAAGTTCAAGTGTGGGGGTATTTGATGTGTGTAAAATGCAACATATAAATTACATCAAATGAGGCATAAAACTAACCCTTTTTAAGTACTAATGTTGGAAAAAGAGTGTTTTTGTCTTCCTTTTGTATTTTCAGGATTAAATGAGCTCAAATTCACAAAAGAAGCAAAAAGACAGCTAAATCTAACATAAATACAAGAAAAGGAACATAAGTGGACTGCCCGACCCCTCAACGGCATCTTCCCAAGCAAAATAGAGAAGACAGAAGACTGAACACGCCCCGTGCTCAGCCAGCACGGGGCCGTGCCCAAGAAGCAGCAGAAAAGACAAACCTATAGAAGCTTCTATTGCCCACCACGGGCCGTGTCCATTGAACACGGGGGTGTGGCGAAAGTACAGCAGGCGCATTAGTTGTAATTGCGAATTACAATTAATGAAGAGAGAGAGTGTCAGACAGGCACGGGGGCGTGTCCAGTGGACACGGGGCCGTGCCCAGCCTTCTGTTCAGCCTATAAATAGGAGTGCTTGGTTTCATTTCAACTGATCCCTTGGCACACCACCTCTCTCACACTTCACCCACCACCCACCACCACCATAACACCATCATCCACCACCATCATTTATTGTCCATCGTAGAGTGTGTGAGTCGTCTCGGGATCCAAGATTGATCGTAAGAGTTCTTGACAATCAAGGCCATGTTTGCCTAAGTCTCTTACATCACTTGGTGAAGACAAAGTGTCTAGTATAATACTTTTATTTCTAATCTTTTGCACTTTTTATTTGGTTTTGTATTAATGACTTTAATAACTAGTTGCTTATGTTGAAGGTGATCTTTCCTTATCGTTTGTCCGTGGTGTCTTGGCATTATTTTACTGTCTATATAAAATAAAAGATTTTCACCATTCATATCTCCACGGTCTATATGGAGGTATGTTGGCTACCTGGTCGGGGGTTAAGGGAACGGTTTGGTAAAGGTCTTGCCATTGTTCAGCGTTTAGAGGTCCTGCAATGGACCTGGGTCAAATTAGTAGGACCTCCTTCAATGCTTCACGGTATTGGATGGCGGGGGTCCAAACTCTTTGATCCCCTCATAAGTTAACTACTATTAATACTATAACCCGGCTATTTAGGACTGTATCCCTGCTGACTCAGACTACTTAGTCGAGGGTAACGTCACCGCCAAAAGCGGGGCCTACCATAATATTGCATTAATAACTTAATTCATTATCTTCCAATAATCCACCCTTTTAGGATTGTATCCTTGCTGACTCAAACTACTGGGGTGAGGGTAACGTCACCTTCAAAAGTGGGGCCTACTACAATAACTAAGATAATCTCTTAATTATGTGCAAAAGTGCGGAAATAATCAAAGGTTATACTAGATACGAGTCGGAACCAAGTGATTCATCTTGTCTATCTGTTTTTTCTTTTATTTTATTTTCAGCATTTTAGTTAGTTTTTATTTTTCTTAGTTTAAAATCATTTTTCTAAACTTTTTATTTTGATTAGACGTTGAGGATAAACCGGTACTAAAAGCTCTTGTGTCCTTGGCCGACCTCGGTATCTTGCCAACACTATACTACGCTCACGATGGGTGCACTTGCCCATATGTGTGTTTAGTGTTAGTAAAATATCGTGTTTTATAAATTTAAAACTTGGCTAAATATAAGTGTTAAAGGGGCTTAAAATATACACCTAATAAATATAACACTTTACCGCACATCAGCAGCCGATGCACACAAATTACAACTTTGCAGAGGATCCCTACTGGATAGCAGCAAACTCCAGCACTCTCCATCCGGAAGGTCCCTACGGAGGTCCCTGGGCTACGGGACACTCGACCTATGGATACCCACCATATGGGTATCAAAAACCGCCTCCTCAACCTCCGCATTATCAACAACTCCCTCAGGCACCAGCGATGTCACCGCCACAAATTCAAGAAATCCTTCAAGGGATAAATGAGGTGCGACAAGAGGTGCGGCATGAATTGCGAGAAGAACGTAGGCATAACCGGGGGATGTTCAAGAAAATGGTGGATTTGATCAAGGGAAAAAGCAAGAAGGATCGTTAAATCCTTTGTTTGTATGTTTAGTTTAGTGTTGTGATCATGTCCCTGCGAGGACATTTTTTTTCTGTACTCTGCCCCTGCGTGGGCATATTTCTTCTTTCTTTTCTGCCCCTGCGTGGGCATGTTTTTCTATTTGACCCCTGCGTGGGTTTGTTTTGTTAGTTGGCCTCTGCGTGGGCATGTTGTTTGTAAAAGTCCCGTTTAGGGCAGTTTGTACTTGTTTAATTATTATTTGGAATGGTTAATTCAAGTTTTTCATTTTAAATTATGTGCATGAATATAATATATAAAGAAATGAAAAATAACATTTATTATTTTGATTTACCATTTTGATAATTATAAGGATCTTAAAAGGTAAAACCTAGCTTTTATGTTATCATAAATTTAGCCATTATGGTAAAACTTGTTTTAAAAAGGTTCACATCTCTGTTAACATCTGCAAACATGTTAACATTCTTGGCTAATGTGATCCGCAAAATCACACATGTCACCCTGTTATAATTATTCCAAATTCCTTATTATTATTTAAACATCTGTTTGTGATGTATTGCCTATGGGCTATAACCAATGTCATATAAGACAAAAGACAGTCGTAGATTATAAAACTCCCTGTCTAGAAAGGTAATGAACCTTGATTTAAACCCTAATAACTAGATCTTATAAGATCTGACACTATAATTAAGAATTGTCCACGTGACTAGGCCTATTGTGCCAATATTTTTATTTCATTGTGGATAAGGGTTCTAATAAAAAGTCCTGAATGAAAGTACTTAACAAATTAACTAGTATGGCTCTTTAATTACCATGGTTAATTATCAAGATGACATGACATATTATATTCCTTAAATGAATCATTGTCATCATATTATGTATCAGTTAAACTACATGGCCAAGTCAGAGGAGATAAACAGTCATTCGGCGGAAAACCCTGAAAATGCCAAAATACTAGTAACTGGTGCGGAGCTACAAGCGTTAGTAGAAAATGCTGTTACCAAGGCAATAAATAGGCAGTTTAGTGAAGAAAGCGGGACCCGGAGTAGGACCCAATCCGCACCACATTCCAAGCCAAAGGTTCATTCTGAGGCTCATAGCAAGCCACCTTCTAAAAAGGATGAACCCAAGAAGAATGATGATCGACACTCATCAAATCAAAAAAGTGTTCCCTTAAAAAAGGTGGAGTTTGATGCTAAACCTCATACCAAGTCATGTACCTACAAGTACTTTGTTTCTTGCAAACCCCGGGACTTCACTGGGGAGAAGGGAGCAGTAGATTGTATGACTTGGATAGATGAAATGGACACGGTAGTTGACATCAGCGGATGTGCTGAAAAGGACGTAGTGAAATATGTATCCCAGTCAATCAAAGGAGAAGCACTGGCATGGTGGAAGTCACTCATCCAAGCTGCTGGAAAGATCCCTCTCTACAACTTGTCATGGGATCAGTTCGTTGCTCTTGTTAAAGAGAATTATTGCCGGCAGCACGAAGTCGAAAGAATCGAACCAGACTTCCTATCATTAGTGATGAAGAATTTGGACTGTCAGGCTTACCTCACCACTTCCAATACCTTATCTATGCTGGTTCCATACTTGGTTACCCCAGAACCGAAAAGGATCGCTCGCTTCATCGGGGGTTTAGCCCCGGAAATTAAAGCTAGTGTTAAGGCATCAAGGCCTGCTACCTTCAGATCAGCAGCTGATCTATCTCTATCTCTGACCTTGGAAGTAGTCAGGTTGAGATCACTCAGGAGTTCAGAAGAAGGTAAGAGGAAGCGTGAGGACGACACCTCACGTAGATCGGATAAGAAGCACCGAGGAAATAATGACCACAAGAAAGGGTCGGGGTTTAAGAAAGATGGGCAACAATCGATAGATAAGCCCAAATGTAAGATTTGCAAAAAGCAGCATTTTGGGAGGTGCCGACTTGAGTCGAAATCCCAGTCTCAGCCGAGACCCTATGGGATTTGCAAATCTACGGAACATAAGACCTTGGAGTGTAAGAAGCTGAAAGATGCAACATGTTACGGTTGCAATGAAAAGGGGCACATTAAGTCCAATTGCCCAAAGAACACCAAGAAAACCGAGGATGGGAAAAAGACCAATGCAAGGGTCTTCAAGATGGATGCTAAGGAAGCGGTTCAAGATGACAACGTGATTACAGGTACTTTTCTCGTAAATGATGTTTATGCTAGAGTATTGTTTGATTCTGGAGCAGATATGTCTTTTGTGGATAATAAGTTTTGTGAGTTGTTAAACCTACCTGTTAAAGCCTTAAGTGTGAAATATGAGGTGGAATTAGCTGATGGAACCATAGAAACAGCCTCAACTGTGTTAGATGGATGTGTTATATCCATTAGGAACCACTCCTTTCCTTTGTCCTTACTTCCTTTAAGCTAGCCGGTTTTGATATAGTTATAGGTATGGATTGGTTATCGCATAACCAAGCCCAGATTGTGTGCAACAGAAAGCAAGTGGTAGTCAAAACTCTGTCTGGTGAGTCGCTTACCATTCAGGGGGATACCCAGCATGGATTGCCTGAGCAAGTGTCCATGCTCAAAGCATCTAAATGCTTGAAGAAGGGTTGTGTCATTTATATGGCACATGTTACTATTGATGAGCAGAAACCCAAGATTGAAGACATCCCTATCATTTCGGAATATCCTGAAGTTTTCCCTGAAGAACTACCTGGCTTACCACCAGATAGGCAAGTAGAATTCCGGATTGACATCATCCCTGGAGCAGCACTTGTTGCTAGAGAACCTTATAGGTTGGCACCGACAGAAATGAAGGAGTTAAGGACGCAGTTAGATGATCTGTTAGCCAAAGGTTTTATTAGACCTAGTTCGTCTCCTTGGGGAGCGCCGATCTTGTTTGTCAAGAAAAAGGATGGGTCAATGCGTTTGTGCATCGATTACCGTGAACTTAATAAGGTCACTATCAAGAATAGGTATCCTTTGCCCAGGATCGACGATCTGTTCGATCAATTGCAAGGGGCAAGCTATTTCTCTAAGATCGATTTGAGGTCAGGCTATCATCAGTTGAAGGTTAAAGATGAAGATGTACACAAGACTGCATTTAGGACTCGTTATGGACATTACGAGTTCCTAGTGATGCCTTTTGGGCTCACTAATGCACCGGCCGCATTCATGGATCTCATGAATCGCATCTGTAAGCCTTACTTGGACAAATTCGTCATCGTCTTTATTGACGACATCTTTATTTACTCGAAGAACCAAGCTGATCATGAGAAACATCTTCGCTGTATTCTTAAACTTCTACACCAAGAGAAACTCTACGCCAAATTTTCGAAGTGCGAATTTTGGCTACGAGAAGTCCAATTCCTTGGACATGTGGTTAGTGAGCGTGGTATCCAAGTAGATCCCACTAAGGTAGAAGCAGTTATGAATTGGCAAGAGCCAAAGACACCTACTGAGATTCGCAGTTTTCTGGGTTTAGCAGGATACTATAGGCGATTTATCCAAAACTTCTCAAGGATTGCTGCGCCCCTAACTTCGTTGACGCGTAAGAAGGTTAAGTTTGACTGGGGCCCTAAGCAGCAGGAATCCTTTGACGTTCTTAAGAAAAAGTTGAGTAATGCACCAGTGTTAACATTACCAGATGGAATTGAAGAATTCATAGTGTATTGTGATGCATCACACACTGGTATGGGCTGTGTGCTCATGCAGAAAGGCAAGGTTATTGCCTACGCTTCACGACAGCTAAAGGTACACGAGAAGAATTACACCACCCATGATTTGGAATTGGGTGCCGTTGTATTTGCATTAAAACTTTGGAGGCACTACTTGTATGGGACTAAGTGTGTGATATATTCAGATCACAAGAGCCTTCAACACTTGTTCAATCAGAAGGACTTGAATATGAGGCAGCGACGCTGGATGGAAACTTTAAATGATTACGACTGTGAGATAAGATACCATCCGGGCAAGGCAAATGTAGTTGCTGACGCCTTAAGCAGAAAAGAAAGAGTGAAGCCGATAAGAATCAATGCCAAGCGCATTGAAATAAGGAACAGTTTGAACGAAAGGGTATTAGCTGCACAGAAGGAAGCTGTGTTGGAAGCTAACTATCCTGAGGAAAAGCTAGGAGTAACTGAGGAGCAGTTATCCTATGACAAGGACGGAATGCTAAGATTGAATGGACGAATATGGGTTCCAGTTTATGGAGGACTTCGAGATGTTATCCTCCAGGAAGCCCACAGTTCCAAATATTCCGTTCATCCTGGAGCTGATAAAATGTACCAGGATCTAAAGGCAAACTACTGGTGGATTGGTTTGAAAAAGTCTGTAGCTGCCTATGTAGCTAAATGTTTGACTTGTGCGCAAGTCAAAGCTGAGCATCAAAAGCCGTCAGGTTTGCTACAACAGCCTGAAATTCCCACATGGAAGTGGGAGATGGTGACGATAGATTTCATCACCAAGTTTCCAAAGACGAGGAAGGGAAATGATACTATATGGGTCATAGTGGATAGACTGACGAAGTCAGCACATTTCCTACCCATTAAAGAAACTTATAGCTCTGACATGTTAGCTCAATTGTACATAGATAAAATTGTAGCTCTGCATGGGGTACCAGTGTCAATTATCTCTGATAGAGATACGAGATACACCTCTCATTTTTGGAAAAGTTTCCAACAGTCTTTGGGCACGCGCTTAAATTTTAGTACAGCTTACCATCCACAGACGGACGGACAGAGTGAGCGTACCATCCAAACATTGGAAGACATGCTTCGTGCATGTGTGATTGATTTAGGTGGCAGTTGGGATAAGCATCTGCCATTGGTCGAGTTCTCCTATAACAATAGCTACCATACTAGCATTAAGGCTGCGCCCTTTGAGGCATTATATGGTAGAAAATGCAGAACACCTATTTGTTGGGCGGAATTAGGAGATGTTCAATTATCAGGACCTGATTTGGTCTTTGAAACGACGGACAAGATTGTCCAGATTCGCGATCGTTTGAAAGCTGCCAGGGATAGGCAGAAAAGCTATGCGGATCCAAAGTGTAAATCTTTTCACTTCGAAGTAGGTGACAAAGTGTTGCTTAAAGTATCACCCTGGAAGGGAGTGATGCGATTTGGTAAGAAAGGCAAGCTAAGCCCAAGATACATAGGACCTTTCGAGGTTATCGAACGCGTCGGGTCAGTTGCCTATAAGTTAAACTTGCCTGAAGAGCTCAGTGCTATCCACAATGTTTTTCACATCTGCAATCTAAAGAAGTGTCTAGCTGATGACTCGCTAGTCATACCGCATACAGATGTGCATATAGATGAGAGCCTGAAATTTGTGGAAAAACCATTGTCGATTGAAGATCGACAGGTAAAGAAGCTTCGAAGGAAGCATTTGCCTATCGTGAAGGTTAAATGGGATGCCCGCAGAGGTCCCGAATACACTTGGGAGGTGGAGTCTACCATGAAGGAAAAATACCCTCAATTGTTCCAGTAAATCTCGAGGTCGAGATTTCTTTTAAGGGGGTGAGGATGTAACACCTCGGAAATTCATGTCCAAAAAAATAAAGACACGTGGCATGTTATGCAAACGTGTTATGAATACGGACCCAGATAAAGATGTACGATAGGATTTAAACGTCGATATGTTAATTTATACCTCTGAGCGACTTATTAATAAATCCCTAACCAGGATATATTTTATCCACATCTGAATTTTGTTTAAAATCTGGTCATCCTAAATAAATAATTTTGTTGCAACCTTAGACATGATCCCATTGTGAAATTCTTGGTTTCTCCGTCAAATTAAACTTCCCACAAAGTGCCAAAGAGAGTAAATACATACCTAGACATGCAATGGCTGGAATCATGGTCCCCATATTGATTAAAGTGCATGAGATTCGGAGTTGAAATGGTTGCATGGTCAAAGCCTGAATAAAAACAAAAACTTTGTCTCTGGCGAAGGCTTGCGCACCTCAACACCGGGAATGTTACGGTGCGTAAGCAGTGCATCTGGGCAAAAATGTTGACAGCTGCCTGTATAACCGGTTACACCGCCTTATATGGGTGGTTTTCGAATCCAGGGGCTCCTATATCTGGTTTTTAGCATTATAGGACACCTGGGGACATCTTGCAACCTTCCTAGACTTATGTGTGATGATCCTAAGCTCTTGGGTTCACTATATAAGAAAATCAAGTTGCAACTTTTGGGGCATTTGCATTTGCAACATTCACAACTTTTTCTCTGGAGCTCTCTGGTCAGCAAGCCATCTTCCTAGTGATCACTAATCATAATTAGGACTCTTGTAAGTACACTTAACCTTTCTAAATTCGTTTAAGCTTAGTTAATTAGCTAAAAGTCAAACCGTCGTAATTAAGGTTTGACTTCGTGATTAATTAAAATGTGCCCAGTCTAATTACGAATTAAAAGTACCTATAAGTAGGTAGTTATGTGAGTAATAAACCCTTAAAAGGATACTTTCAGATTCCCACTCTAACTATGTTAATTGTCGAGTCAAAGCATACTTTAAAAAGTCAACAGAATGTTTATTTTCAAATTAAAGCATAATTAGCAATGTAGGATACTTGCAACCTGTTTGATCATTAATATAACTTGGTAATTAATGTAAGAACATGTCCCAACGTGTTCAACTCGACAATTTTCAGTTTAGGTTCGGTTTGGAACCGAAAGTCACATAGTTTGACTTTTACTTTGACTTTCAGTTCTGACCCGTTTAAGCATTGTTTAGAAATGCCTTAGAGCCTTAATTGAACCAGGTTTCATATTAGTGTAACCCCCTGAGGTCACATAACTTGGTTCATTAGTTATCCGATTCATATGCATGTTTCCGATTAATGCGTAAATATTGACTATTATGCCCTTTTGACTATAAAACATGATTTTTGAAAATGTAAAAGAGTAGAAACCTTAGTTACTGATTTATAAACTTTCACCTAAAATTTGACATCAGTTGGAGGTCTAGATTAAGAGTTATGCTCATTAGCGTAAATTGAAAGTTTTATGTTATTTAAACGGCGTAATTAGCGTATAGCCTATCTAAACCCACTTTTTGATATCAAACTTTTTACCCACTGATCTAATATAATATTTTGGGATTTTTGGAGATTTTTATTTAATTTTTGGCTGAGCATAACATAGGTCTCTAAGTTTGATTCGGTTTATGTCGGTTTTGCCCTTTTAAGCCATAAAATGAGTTTTACAAATTCTTTTGACCCCAAACCTTTTTCTACTGATTTAATTTGATAAATAAAATATTTTGAGCCTTCTGGAAGTATAAAATTATCAGCTTTCCCTTGAAAACCTGGAAATGGCTCCAAATCGCCTTTTTAAGCGTTTTTAACGCATAGTATGTGCTAAAACCATATTAAACATATAAGGTTGATACCTACTGATACTTTTAGTATATTTCTATATAATAATAGTAAGTTAAAGTTTTTGAACTCAGGTTTCCAGTTTTGACCTTTTAAGCCTAAGTGAAATTACCAAAATACGTGCATAGTTTGGTTTTAAATGATAAGTTTCACATATAGGTCATACCTTACTGATATAACATGTTAAATTAAGTGTATTTACTGTATAAATCAGACCTGTAACTCAGACTGCTAATTAAACTCTTTTATAATCTTTTAAATGACCAAAATGCCCTTATAAGGCATAAGTTGAGTTTAATTTCGTTTGGGGCATAATAGAAGATATCTTACTGAGATTATAACATATTTAAGGTATATTAACTCAGGGAACTTGTATATGACTCTTATGGTTACCCGTAACGCTCCTTTCGCGTTCGGTTCGGTTTATGTAACTATTTTGCATAAATTGACCGAAACGGGTCAAACATTATCATTTTTGTCTCAAAATCCAGAATGTGTTTAGTATACCCATATTATACAAGTCTTCACACTTGTCGGGTCTAAATCACATTCTATCCGGTCTTCGCTTAATCGTGCGTTTGAACCGTAGCGTCCTTTAAAACTAACCGGTCTAAGCTTAGGCTTAAATAAAGACCCGTTAGAAATCTAATAGGTTATTATAAACCTTTGTTCCAGAATAGAAGAACCAGTAAAAGCTACCCGCACTCGCTAATTGTGATTTATACTTACAAAGGTAAATACTTTTAACTTATTTTCCCTATACGGGCTTGGGATACGGTATATAAAATACCGCTTTGTCCGGCATTGAATCTTTAATCGAATAGAAGTTAAATCATTGATATGCTATGTTTTGAAATGTTTTGTTTGCTTAAAGCCTTTGGGGGGTTAATGACCATGTCCCGGATATCCTTGGCATCATCTTACGAGATGGCCACGACCTTAGCACGGGGTGTAGGCGTATACCCGTCAGTGCCTAACCAAATAATGTGGTGTGTCTATTAATCTTTAACCCGTTCTACGGATCGGGCTACTGAACGCATAAGTAACATGTAATTCGTTTACAAGGATTATATTCATATAATTATCCCAAGTTATAAAATGTTTTGTGCCACGTGCACTCAAATCAATTTTCAACTTTTTAAAATGAGTCAGTTAAATTGTATTTACCAGTGTAAACTGACGTATTTTCCAAAAGGTTAAGTGCAGGTACTACTCGTACTAGGCTGGCTGTCTTCTAGCGTCTGCAATAAGTCTCGCAAGCTTGGATGTCAATAAAACTGTTGAACAATATCTTCTTTTATTTTGATCCGCCTGTGGATTCGTTTCAACTATTCGTGATATTTAATATTACATTTATTTAAAGTTGAAATGAATCTATCTTTGCTTCCGCTGTGCAATTATATATTGTGTTGTTTGTCTATGATGATATCAACTACGTCACGATACTCCCCACCGGGCCCACCGGTGACACTTGGAAAATAGGGGTGTGACAAAAACTTTGTTAAACATTCTTTAATCTTATGTTTTACTTATACATTCCTATGTCCTTATGCCACTAATCAAGACTATGATTATGTGTGCTTAAAAACAAGGTTGTAACATACAAATCCAGAGGTTTTAAGCCTCAAAACTTTCTGTTTTAAAAGGGTTTTAACCCACAAGTGATGAACAAGTCTTGAACTTAAATATGCGAGATTATTTGGATAGCTTGGGCTATCCTACTTACAAATCCACACATCACTTGACATTTTCTTCTTAGTTAATTAGTTATTTTATTTCAATTATTTAATGTATGTTCATGACCATCCTTGTTGTCTTATGACAACTTGTGTATTGGTGACAACTAAAGAGGTTCCTAAATGGAAGATTCATCTTCCTGCCTCATGCATGACTTGTATGAAACACAAAGAGGTTCCTAAATGGAAGATTTATCTTTCTACCTCATGCTTGACTTATATGACATTCTTGTAGACTATAACCTATAAATATATACTATAAAGATATATAATACTTATAATAACCAAACTTTTGATGATAACCTAATTGTTATTTGTCAAAATAGTAGCTAAGAACATAATACTCGTCACAATTCTAATGGGTACTTTAACCCATGAAAACATTCAAACCCTATGGGTTTCATAGTGTCAAGAATGAATATTATGAGCTAGATGGTTATTTTCTCATATATTTATTTTCCATGTACTTTAAAATTCCGAATTCTGACCTTAAGCATACCTTGAACTCCAATCCGTATACATTCAATCCCCTAATTCCATACTCGTCAACACTTGGATAATCAGAAAACACATGCAATTTTGTGAGTATACTCGAACCCATTTTACTTTTAAACACTTTTGGGTGCAACATGTATTCTATGTAAAACACGAAAACACTTGAAACTATTTGAATCACACTTTATCCATATTGAAACATGTTAATCTCCCGCTAGACTATTGGGAGTGAAACTTTGAACGATTTGATGCTTGTTAATCTCGTATGCTACATAAACTATTTGTGTTGATATATGCTCATTAACTTTGTTAGCCCACCTTAACAATTATAGCGCTATAGGAGTAATGCACCGCCCACGAGACTTGGGGTATTGTTAAGTTAAACATGTTATCTCCCGCGATACTTTGGATAGGCTATTTTAACGCATTGGATTCTTGGGTTTGAACATATTGTTACACAATCTCAGCGTACTAGTAACTTGCATATTGTTGTTCATGTTGGATATGAGCACGTTAAACAATTTTATTCTATGTTATACTATTTATCAAACTTGTATACTCGCCAACTTTTTGTTGATATATTTTAATACATGTTGCAGGATGATAGACAAGATGATGATGATAAGTAAAGAAACAAGATTTAAGTGGACTTAGAAACACACTTTGATTAAACTATTTTGTTGTTGTATATTCGAAACAATGTTGTTTATGTTGATTCCTTGTATTATATTTTAGCAATTTATGAAATTCAATTTAATTTATATTGTCACATAGTGTTATGATGTTTTGAGCAATTTGTTCGTCTCATCCCGATGTTTCCGCCATCGGTTGGGGTGTGACACTAACACCTAATTTTATTTAAGTTTAAATCAATTTTTTTTATTTTCATCTTTTTATTATATCTCTTAATTAACATAAGATCTATTTATTTTTTTATTTATAAATATAAATTAAAAAAGCCAGAAAACATCCGCTCCATTTTTTATTTGTTAATAATATTACTAAGGAAAATTGGTTTTGAATAAACCAACGTTTGTCCCGTTGGTAAATAATAATCTTACCTACATAATTGGTATACAATAATCCTATCTATCAACATGTTGGTACTCAATGAACTTCCGTTAATTTTTTTTTTAACTGAAGTTAGTTTTTAAGTTTTATTTATAACACAAACAATCCATGTAGTTGTAATTTACTAGTTTTAACTATTTTAAAACTAGTAAATTACAGTCCCTTAAGGTTTTTTTTTTTGTTTTATAAAATAGTTAAAACTAGTAAATTACAACTACAGAGACTTTTTGTGTAATAATAAAACTTAAAAATTAACTTCAGATAAAAAAAATTAACGGAAGTCCATTGAGTACCAACATGTTGATAGGTAGGATTATTGTATACCAATTACGTAGGTAAGATTATTATTTACCAACGAGACAAATGTTGGTTTATTAAAAACCAATTTTCCTATTACTAAATAATACTAGATAAATATTTGACTAATATTATAAATATATAAAAACTCTTTAAAATATAAATTAAATAATGAAACAAATGATATAATAAGTATCTATTAAAATCCATAGCTATCTTGAAAACACACGAATATAATATCTGAAAATTAGTTAAATTAATATATCAACATATGTAGCATAATCGAGAAAAACTGTTTAAAAATAACTACAACTAATTTAATATATTTTGTAGTAAAATCGTAAAAATGTATAATCTGCTCTGATTTGTTTGTTACGATCAGTTACT
Source organism: Helianthus tuberosus (assembly GCA_030545235.1). Taxonomy (NCBI): domain Eukaryota; kingdom Viridiplantae; phylum Streptophyta; class Magnoliopsida; order Asterales; family Asteraceae; genus Helianthus; species Helianthus tuberosus. Next base: position 49,683,028 of record CM060443.1, on the reverse strand, counting down.
TGGCACATTTTGAGACGTTGTAATTACACCATGACGTCTCTATTTTGTTTGTGTATCTATGTGCTTAGGAAACACTTTAGTTCCGATGAGATACAATCTTTTATTATTATTGTTATTGGTTTTATATTATTTAATCTCATATATTTAAAATTACAAAAATTAAAACTAAGTTTTATACATTAAACACGTGTAATACACGGAGTTTTAACCTAATATCTTAATAATAATTTATTTGCAAATTAGCAACTATTATTATACCTATTGAATTTTTAATTATTTAAGATTTTGAGCAACTTCTATCGTGCTAAATTATTTATCATATCTTAAAAATTATATATAAATATTTACTTATAAAAAATAAAAAAAAATATATTTTATGTTAATTAAGAGATATAATAAAAAGATGAAAATAAAAAAAATAGATATTGTAAAATTGATTTAAACTTAAATAAAATTAGGTGTTAGTACCCAAATGTGATACATTGATAAAATTTAAAAAAAAAAATGGAGGGGTATTTAGTCATTATATTGATAATTTTGGTGTTAGTACCCAAAGGTGTTACAAAATTGAAATCATAAAATCTAAACCTGTTAAAAATAAGTTTGTACCCAAAAGTGAAACTGGCTATAAACCACAAAGTCCATCTGTGTAATTAACTCATTTATATATTAGGCAAAAAATAGCAGAAACATAAGATTGTTTATTTTATTTGTTTTTATATTAATATTTTTCTTTCTTGTCTAAAACTTCCATTATCCAAATATATTCCCTAAATCACAGATTGTGTATTCTTCTTTTAAATTCAACTCATTATTAACATATGAAATATATCCGAATTGATTATAAGCAATATAGTTAATTGCCATTTTAGTCCCTATGGCTTGTCTAAATTTGCCATTTTAGTCCAAATAGTTTTTTTTCACTTCTAAGTCCCTGACTTTTCCCTTTGTTGCCATTTTGATCACATACCCTAACTCCATCCAAAAAACCCATTTTTAACGAGGGTATTTTGGGGATTTTCATTTTAAATCTTTTCAATTGTCATTTAGATCCAATTCTAAAAATTCAAAAAAATTCTAAAAAATCCATAAAATTCTAAAAAATAAAAAATTCTAAAAATAAAAAAAATTCTAAATATAAAAAAATCATAAAAATTCTAAAAATCAAAAAAATCAAAAAAATCAAAAAAAATTCTAAAAAATCAAAAAAATTCTAAAAAATCAAAAATATTCTAAAAAACAAAAAACAAATCTAAAAAAATAAAAATAAAAATCTAAAAACTCAAACAAACATATTTTAAAGTTTAAAATTCAAAAAATGACGATATATTCATCGTCCAGACGAATATATTTTCAAGTTTTATCTATTTTGTTGAGTGAATGAGTGGTCATAATGAGATAGAACCATTTATCCATTTACAAAAATAAATTTCATTTTAAGTTGACATCTTTCACAAACATTTTCTTACATTTCTACATTAATTATCAACCTTTTGGCCTTTTTATATATGTTTTCATAGCAAAACTATTTATCACAATAATATTTTAATCTTTAGTTTTGTATCAATTAATATAACTTACTAACTATAAATATCATGAAATATAAATTTTATAAACTAAAACATAACATGCATGTTCGTTAGTTAGTGGTTCTATCTCATCATGACCACTCATTCACTCAACAAAATAGATAAAACTTGAAAATATATTCGTCTGGACGAGGAACATATCGTCATTTTTTGAATTTGAAACTTTAAAATATGTTTGTTTGAGTTTTTAGATTTTTTTTTTGATTTATTAGAATTTTTATGATTTTTTTTATTTTTTATATTTTTTTTATATTTAGATTTTTTTATTTTTATGATTTTTATGATTTTTTTTATTTTTGAGATTTTTTGATTTTTTTTTATTTTTTGGAATTTTTTTGATTTTTTAGAATTTTTTTGATTTTTTTAATTTTAAATTTTTAGATTTTTTTAATTTTTTTAGAATTATTTTAATTATTTTGAATTTTTTGGATTTTTTAGAATTTTTTTGATTTTTAGAATTTTTTTGATTTTTTTAGAATTGGATCAAAATGGCAATCGAAGAGATTTAAAATGAAAATCCCCAAAATACCTTTGGTTAAAGATGAGGTTTTTAAATGGAGTTAGGGTATGTGATCAAAATGGCAACAAAAGGGAAAAGTCAGGAACCCAGAGGCGAAAAAAAAACTATTTGAACTAAAATGGCAAATTTGGACAAAACTCAGCGACTAAAATGGCAATTAACTCTAAGCAAAATATATTAAAACTACATACAAAACATATATAAGGGCAGTAGAAATATTAACACCATATTAATTTCACCCAAAATAATATTATAGTAAAATTAATATAGAATTAAAATACATGACATCTACATACTGAACAAAAATTAATACAAGATAATAGAGTTAATTACCCGGATGGTCCCTGTGGTTTGCTACTTTTTCATGTTTAGTCCCAAACTTTTCAAAATAGCATGTTTGGTCCTTGTGGTTTGCTCACTTGTTACTCGGGTAGTCCCCACATATTTAACTGAACAAATTAACACCCATCCAGTGTCGGGACTACCCGAGTAACAAGTGAGCAAACCACAGGGACCAAACATGCTATTTTGAAAAGTTGAGGACTAAACATGAAAAAATAGCAAACCACAGGGACCATCCGGATAATTAACTCCAAGATAATATTATGATAATATTTGACTTCATTATCATCTTGTGAACAGGCTTAATTTTAATATATCCAAAATATATATTAAAATTGAAATTTAGAAAAAAGAGTTAACTGCCATTTTCGTCCCTGTGGTTTGGTCACTTTGGCCATTTCAGTCCATTTTTCAAAAATGCGCCATTTTCCTCCCCGACGTTCTGGAAAGGTGTCATTTCAGTCCAAAAATCATAACCCAGTTAAGTCAGTTAGTAAATAAGGACTGATTGTGTAAATTTGTAACATAAAGGACTGATTGTGTAAATTTGTAACACCACCACCACTAGCCCTGCCACCACCACCACTCCGCTGCCACCACCACCACCACCGCCACCACCGCCATCACAGCCACCACAGCCACCATCGCCACTGCCACCACCACCACCGCCACCACAGCCACCACCGCCACCACCGCCACCACAGCCACCACAGCCACTGCCACCACATCCATGGTTAATGCAATATCTCTAGTGTCTCCATCTTCTGCACAGCCTAATAAAAGTGACTAAATATCAAAAACTCAATTCCTGATTTCTTGGATATGACTTATGAAGAACAATGTTCATGGGATTAAATTAAATGATTGATTATAATAACCTATGGAGTGACAGAACACATCCCAGTTGCTTAAAGATTTACCATCTTCAAGATAAGCTCCTTCAACCTGCAAGAATTGATCATGTATGAATGATGAATGTTCATGAATTATGAACAAGAACAAGAAAGTGATCAATAAGGGTAGATTTACTTGGTAAGAAGAAGTGGCAGCTCCGAATAGAAACCCGGGTGGAAAATCGGATCTTTTGATATGGGTTGCTTCGTTTTCTTCCAAGTTGAAGCCTCTGACTCCATTGACGGAGGCTTGGAGAAGTGCAGAACAAGCAGAAATGAGAAAGAAGAAGAGGAAAATGGTGGGTGATGATGAGAAGGAGTTTTTGAATCTGAAGTGTTTCCGGAACCTGCAACTTCATGTATCCGTCATCGAAACTTGCAACTTCACTTCTCCGTCATCTTACCATCATCTCCGTTCACCTCCATCTTCCGTTTTGAAACCTCCATCTTCACCATTTCAATTCTTTCAGTCATCATCATCCATGGTTACACTTCTCGTCTCCGGTAATCATCTTCATCCGTAAATCGAGAACTCCAAAGATAATCGCACAAGATCCCGTAGTCGCGGTGGTTCGAAGAACTGTTGATGATGATCAACGTGATGATTGACGATGATGATGAACTCTTGATCGCACAAGCCAAAGATAATTGCACAAGATCCCGTAGTCGCGGTGGTGGCGGTGGTGGCAGTGGCTGTGGTGGCGGTGTGGCTGTGGTGGCGGTGGTGGTGGTGGTGGCAGTGGCTGTGGTGGCGGTGGTGGCTGTGGTGGCGGTGTGGCAGTGGCTGTGGTGGCAGTGTGGCAGTGGCTGTGGTGGCGGTGGTGGCGGTGGTGGCGGTGGTGGCGGTGGTGGCGGTGGTGGCGTTGGTGGTGATGGCAGCGGAGTGGTGGTGGTGGCAGGGCTAGTGGTGGTGGTGTTACAAATTTACACAATCAGTCCTTTATGTTACAAATTTACACAATCAGTCATTATTTACTAACTGACTTAACTGGGTTATGATTTTTGGACTGAAATGGCACATTTCCAGAACGTCGGGGAGGAAAATGGCGCATTTTTTAAAAATGGACTGAAATGGCTAAAGTGACCAAACCACAAGGACGAAAATGGCAGTTAACTCTAGAAAAAAAGATGTATATATAATATTAAAATTGGTAGAAGAGATTAGATGTTGACATGTGAAACTTTTTAAAATCATTTATTATAATAAGGATGAGATAAGTGATATTCATGTATTAATTATTAAAAAATAAAATATAATATAAATAAAAGTTTTGAGGTTTCATAAGAAAATGACACGTGACATTAATTGGAATCTTTTGTTATAAGTTAGATTTCTTAATTTCGTTTACCCTCAAACGAATCCGTTTGAATTCTATTCCACCTCTGCAACTTACCTAATTTTACATTTGATTTTAGTTTCTACACAAGTTAATTAGGAACGGCAACGGAGCAACTATAAGACACGTATTGGTTATTTCACTTCAGCATGCATGCAATTGTTAAATCGTATCTCATCCCTGACTTAATATCCGTTTAGTATCTGTCTAGTATATTTACCCATAGGATATCAAGTATACCAATTAATTTGTTAATAAAATACTCGTGATTTTCAAGTAAATTTTTTATCCATTCTAAAGTTTCATAATTTTTGTATTTTTTTAAACGCTACAATAAATTAAATTAAAATATGATAAATTACATACATGTTATAATCACCATAATATATTTAAAATATATAAATTTCATGATAGTATAAATATTAAAAGATAATTCGCTAGTTCGTATCATACAAAATATAAATAATACCATCAAAATATATATTATAAAGAAAAAATCATTTTTCACCTAATAAGGTACTAGAATGTAACCTTGCTAGATAAGGGTTGATGGAGGAAAAAAAAACAAATAAAAGGTAAAATTATTCGGATAAATTATTCAGATATGTTTCCGTAAACAGATATATAGTTTAGATTGGGCATGGTATCATCTAATTGATGTCCGGGGTTGGCTAAGGGGCTGTTTGGTAGCCTCTTAATGACCATTCAGATGCTACCTCTTAATGGTTTAAAACCTCTGAATGAATAAGAAATAACCTCAAGTCTGAATGGTTAAGAGGTAACCTCTGAATGATAAATCATCACATGTCACATTCTTCTACCTTCTCATTAGTAAAATTCTTAATGGTTCCATTAAGAGGTAGCCTCTTAATGACCATTCAGAGGCTACCAAACATCCCCTAAATGCACTCCCATTTTTACTTTTCATACCTCCTTTCTAAAAATATCATTTTAAAAACTTGTCATGTTTCACCCTTATACAAACCATTATATTTAATTTTTTCCTCAAAAGGTTAAAAAACGTTTTTTGTACTAAAAAAATAATAAGGTTTTTTTATTAATCTTTCTTTTTTCATAACAATTATTTTTAAATATTAAAATTATAACCTTTTTCTCTAAATAAAACGAATCTTGGTTTTAAAGACACTTTCTGACTAGTAGTTTATTATATTTTCATTCATAAACAGGCTTTAAGAATTGAAAATTAATGTTTTTATGAAAAAAAAAAAGATAAACATATTTTTTGGAAAAAAAAAACGTTAATTTTATGTGTTTAACCCCAAAACCTCATTTTTATTCTTTTATTTCATAGTTTAGTTGTCTTACCTCTTTTATTTTAATAATACCATTATTATATTTAAAATATTTTTATAAAATAATTAACTGTTCTATATATTAAAAATAGAAAATATTTTTCCTTTCTTCAAAAGAAAACATCTACATCACTAGCTTATATCTATTTATTAAACCATGTGTGTTAATGAATAAATAAATAAGTAGGTAGGTAGTATAATAATTTTTTAAACTAAGAGTTCAGTTAGTGTCTTAGAATTGAAACTAAAACGGACACATAAAGCAAAACAAATTAAATTATATTGACTTACTTCAATTTAAAACATTTGTTTTTTAATAAGAAACCACTTTTCATTTTAAGTTAAAAAATGTTTCAGAATACAACTAATAGTAATAACAAAAATAAGATAACAAAAAGCCCGAAAAAGATATTATAAAAACAAAAAAGGGTTGAATAGTATTAATGTGAAAGTTTAGAGAGGAGGTGCGTTTAGTAAAAGTGGGTGCATTTAGCAACACCCTTGATGTCCATCTCATAGAGACAAAATATATTTTTTCCAATCATATATCCGATCATATGCGTGAACCTTCTATATAGTTTGGGTTTCGTATATTATTATCAGGCTCCGGTATTTTTGCATTTCTACTATTAATAAAAAAACATGTTTACATCTTACCTTTCTCAAACCTTATTTTAGCTTTGCTATTGGTTGAATTTATTGAGCATGATGATTTTTTTACTTCTAATAAAAAAAAGCCGATAAACTATACATAACACCTTAATTTTAAAATATTATCTGTTTAGAGAAATATCATTTCCTTTCTCATAAAAGAATATTAAATTCTAAGTTAATGGTAACAATCGTATTGAAATTTCTCTCCTTTATGTTGTTTTATATATGAAAAAAGCACAATAAATAAATAAATAAACTTCTTAGAATTTTGTTCGATCTTTCACTTGAATCTCCCATCCTTTTCTCTGTCTCTCACACGTATATATATATATATATATAGTTGTACATGTATCCCTATCGTTTTAACCTTTACTTTGCCCAACTCGATCATAGCTGACGGCACAACTCAAAAATGTGTAAAAGTTCCATTGTTTTTTCTGCAATCCTTCTGCTCGTTTTCGTTCTCGCTATATCAGGTGCTTATTCAGTCTTATTTGGTTTTTCTGATTATCATTTAGCCCTGCTAAAAGAGTCTAATAATTGATCTTTAAATATGGAGATCTTGTACTTAATAAATGACAATCGTATATGAACAATATTAGTAGTCTATGCTAGTTCAAATGTTCAATACTCTTGTGTAAAAACATATATAGTAATTTATTTCATCACATAAATACTTGTTAATTGTTATGTCTGTCCATTAATATATACGATACAACTTATTTCGTTACATTAAATTATACTCCGTGAACAGAAATCGCAAGGGTGAATGCTGGAGAGTTATGTGAAAGGAAGAGCAAAACATTTTCGTCTCTCATATGCCGCAATCGTAGATGCGACAGAAGGTGCATAGCATGGGAGAAAGCACTCCATGGAGCTTGTCATTTTCGTGACTGGGGACTCAGTTGCTACTGCTATTATGATACATGTGCCGAAGCGCCACCTCCTTCTCCTCCTCCTCCTCCACCTCCTCCTGGTGGTAGTGGTGGCGGTAGTGGCAAAGGTGACGTTGGTGGCAAAGGAGCTGGTGGTGGCAGTGGTGGTTGAATGGGAGGTGGAGGAGGAGGAAAGAATCCGTGCAATTAAGTTAATATTATTATGAATAAAGAGAGAATGCTTTCTATTTAACGTTTCAAAATTGTAATAGACTTGCATGTGTAATCAAGTGCTTATATATGATTCCCATGCATGCATAATTAGTGTACGTTTCAATAAACATGTTAAATTGTTTTGGTGTGATCTTTAGATTCCTAGTTACATGTATGCTTTAACCACTAAAATAAGGTGTAAAAACATGATCAAGAAGACTTACTACTAGCACAAAGGCTAGGGATGAACAAGATGAAAGATGAAGAAGAAAAGTGGTGGTTAATAGCTCCTCAAGTTGGTCCTTCAAGTCCTTTTGCTTGCTACCTTCTTAAATATGCTTGATTCACCTTAGAGTATGCTTGGATGAGCTTGAAAGATGAAAGAAAATAAAGAAGAGAATGGGGTGTGCTTGGCCATAGCTATGGAGGAGGGAGAGGAAAGTTTGTGGTTTGAATTTTTGGTGTTGTGACAATGTGTGTAGTCTAGGGGTTTTTAACATCTTTCTTCCAACATTTTCTTATCCAAAGGATTAAGTGTTTAATATCTTTGCAACAATCACCATTATAATATTCAAGAAAGGTGGGGTGGGCCCCCTTTGGGCCGGTTTTGGAATGGGGGGGGGTGTTGGTTTGATTTTAAGTGTTAGTTAGATAATTAGTTAGGATTCAAATGTTTAGTTAGGGGTTTTAATGTGTTTAGGGATTCTGAGGTGTAATATTGTGTTTATTAGGGCTGTAAACGAACCGAACGAACACAAACAAGCCCTTGTTCATGTTCGTTTGTTAAGAAATATATGTGTTCGCGAACCATTTACGAACACTTATCGAACGAGATTTTATGTTCGTGTTCGTTTGTTAAGGAAATGAACTTGTTCATGTTCGTTTGTGTTTGTTTGTGTTTGTTTGTTATTTTTAGGCAACGAACGTTGACGAACACAAATGAGCACAAACTAATGTTCACGAACACAAACAATCGTTTATAAATGGAATATATAATACACCGACACTTATTAAATACTTAATTTGTCAGAATTTTAAAGTATTTAATTAAATATAAAAACTAAAAACACCATTGAAGTATCGAACACAAACGAACACGTTACCGAACGTTCACGAACATAAACGAACGAACATGACCTCTGTTCATGTTTGTTCATTTAACTAAACAAAAAAATTTCTTGTTCGTGTTCATTTGTTTAGTAAACGAACAAACACAAACAATCTTTCTGCCGAACGGTTCACGAACTGTTCGCCAAACGTTTGATTTGTTTGCAGCCCTAGTGTTTATTGATAACAACTAGTATTGTAACATTAAAACAATGCTTCCAGTTTGATTTTGGTGTTTCGGGTAGTGTCCGGTTATTCGTTTGGTTACCGGTTCGTTAAGGTGCTAAATTACGCAGTTTAGTGAGTTATGAGATAATTTTTATGACAGTTTTCATTCCCGGCACTATATAAGTTATTCTGGACATTTAAACCTTATTTCTGCACAAAATTATGATGTTCATTTGCTGATTTTTGTTGAATTTTGCAGATTCTGCATTTAGAGTGTGTTTCAGGTACTTTTCAGTGTTTATTCATCACTTGGAAGACAGTTTCATAACCCTTACTTTCCCACATAGAGTTCTAGTATGAATTTTGGTTCTATGCTTCAATCTGTGTCCTAACACGATGTCTGTCCGAGTACTGAACTCCTGTCAGTACTTCTAGTTTATCTGATAAGTGTGCTAGTTTCGTCTGTGCACTAATTGAACTGTTTCGAGTTGCATTTAACAATAATAAGTAGCATGCATCATGTAATGTATTTGTGAGCCTTTTGAAAGTAAACATGAAATCACTCATATCATAAGTTCAACATGCACAACCATATATTACAAATTATTGTTCACATCGTACGGAATTATATGAAAAATGCCAGTTGTCACACAGACTCCAACAATAAACTAATGTTAATCACATGACTCGGACTAAATAACAACCTAGACCCATTTAAACTTATTCGAAAAATACTAAATATCGGTATCAAGATAAACACACCTGCATACTAAATCAAAGGACAACTCACATGCATGAGAGTGTTGAATCAATTCTTAATAATCACTGGCGTAACCTTCTCTCAAGCCTCCATCGCCATCGTCTTGTGGTTAACATCCCTTTTTGACACCACGCTCCACCACCGCATTGTTGTTGTGGTCTCCCCCTATTTGTTTTGATGCGCTATTTTTTTTAAAATGGTTATTATGTCTTGATAGACTAATTAATTTAAAAAGGTTATTGAATTTTAAATTTATAATTAGTTTTAAAAAAGTCATTAGGTTTTAAATTCAAAAAATTTTAGATCTTAAAAGCTATTAGAAAACTATAAATATATGTTAAATACAGTATTACCAAAATATTAACCATATAAATAATATGATTATATAGTCTGTAAAAACTTTATATAACTGACTTATTTTTATTACCATATAACAGTTCATACAACTAACTTGAATTTATCATAAAAACCACCATATGTTAATTTGTAACACTAAAATACCACAATAACCTGTGTATTACATATGTTGAATAGTGAAAAATACGTAATACACAAATATATAGATTCTTCATATGACATAAATTACGTATTAAATTACATCTAATAATGTATATAAAATATTACTTATTTTATTTTGCTGTTAAATATAGCATTAATTTAAAATAAATGAAAATAATTTCATTGGTATGTAATAAATTAGATTGTTATTCTTATTAATAATTGCTATGCGAATTTAGTTAATAATTAGTTATAACAAGTTGAAGATCTAAGCTACTGGTTTATATACGATAAATAAATATTTCATAATTAATGATTAATATATTATGTCATAAATGGGTAAAATTAGAAATTAATAATTTTAAAATTGGATTAAGTTACTATTTCTACTTTATAAAACATTTCTTTATTTAGGGTCGTTGAGAGAGTTGCATGGAAAAAAAATTGATAAGATAAGATATGATAGTAACACATGTCCAACTTTATACTTATAGAGAGTTAATTACACAGATGGACCCTGTGGTTTATAGCTAGTTTCACCTTTTGGTACTAACATTTTTTTAACAGGTTTACGTTTTATGGTTTCAATTTTGTAACACCTTTGGGTACTAACACCAAAATTATCAATATAATGACTAAAGTACCATTCCATTCTTTTTAATTTTATCAATGTAACACCTTTGGGTACTAACACCTAATTTTATTTAAGTTTAATTCAATTTTACAAAATCTATTATTTATTTTCATCTTTTTATTATATCTCTTAAGTAACATAAAATCTATTTATTTTTATTTATAAATATAAATTAAAAAAGCCAGAAAACGTCGCTCCATTTTTTATTTATTAATAATATTACTAAATAATACTAGATAAATATCTAACTAATATTATGAATATATAAAAACTCTTTAAAATATAAATTAAATAATGAAACAAATGATATAATAAGTATCTATTAAAATCCATAGCAATCTTGAAAACATACGAATATAATATCTGAAAATTAGTTAAACTAATATATCAAGATATGTAGCATAATCGAGAAAAACTGTTTAAAAATAACTACCACTAATTTAATATATTTTGTAGTAAAAACAAAAAATGTATAATCTGATCTGATTTGTTTGTTACGATCAATTACTTGGTACATTTTGAGACGGTGTGATTAAACCATGACGTCTCTATTTTATTTGTGTATCTATGTGCTTAGGAAACACTTTAGTTCCGATGAGATACAGTCTTTAATTATTATTTTTATTGGTTTTAAATTATTTAATCCCATATATTTAAAATTACAAAAATTAAAACTAAGTTTTATACATTAAACACGCGTATTACACGGAGTTTTAACCTAATATCTTAATAATAATTTATTTACACATTAGCAACTATTATTATACCTATTGAATTTTTAATTATTTAAGATTTGAGCAACTTCTATTGTGCTAAATTATTTATCATTTCTTAAAAAATTATATATAAATATTTACTTATAAATAAAAAAATAAAAAGATTTTATGTTAATTAAGAGATATATTAAAAAGATGAAAATAAAAAAATAGATTTTTTAAAATTGATTTAAACTTAAATAAAACTAGGTGTTAGTACCTAAATGTGTTACATTGATAAAATTAAAAGAAATTAAAGAGTATTTTAGTCATTGTAGAGGATCCTGTAAAAAGTGCTCAAAGTGTATTATAACACTATATATAATACTATATAACACCATATAAACACCGTATAACAATATGTAACACCATATAATACCATATAACACTATGTAACACTATATATCATTATATAACAAATATAACACTATAGGTTGTGTGATGACATGTCTATGATAGATGTATAGTATTATATTTGTTATATAATGATATATTGTGTTACATAGTGTTATATGGTATTATATTGTGTTACATATTGTTATACGGTGTTTATATGGTGTTATATAGTATTATATATAGTGTTATAATACACTTCTCACACGTTAGGCCATTTTTACACTATCCTTACCCTTTTAGTCATTATATTGATAATTTTGGTGTTAGTACCCAAATGTGTTACAAAATTAAAACCATAAAAGCTAAACCTGTTAAAAAAAACTAGTACCCAAAAGTGAAACTGACTATAAACCACAGAATCCATCTGTGTAATTAACTCATTTATAGATTAGGTAAAAAACCGCAGAAACATAAGATTGTTTTTTTATTTGTTTTTATATTAATTTTTTGTTTCTTGTCTAAAACTTCCATTATCCAAAAATATTCCCTAAATCAGAGATTGTGTATTCTACTTTTAAATTCAACTCATTATTAACATATGAAATATATCCGAATTGATTATAAGCAAAATATATTAAAACTACATCCAAAACATATATAAGGGCAGTAGAAATATTAACACCATATTAATTTCACCCAAAATAATATTATAGTAAAATTAATATAGAATTAAAATACATGACATCTACATACTAAACAAAAATTAATATAAGATAATATTATGATAATATTTGACTTCATTATCATCTTGTGAACAGGGCTTAATTTTAATATATCCAAAATATATATTAAAATTGAAATTTAGAAAAAGATGTATATATAATATTAAAATTGGTAGAAGAGATTAGATGTTGACATGTGAAACTTTTTAAAATCATTTATTATAATAAGGATAAGATAAGTGATATTCATGTATTAATTATTAAAAAAATAAAATAAAATATAAATAAAATTTTTGAGGTTTAATAAGAAAATGACACGTGACACTAATTAGAATCTTTTATTATAAGTTAGATTTCTTAATTTCGTTTCCTCTCAAACGAATCCACTTGAATTCTCTTCCACCACTGCAACTTACCTAATTTTATATTTGATTTTAGTTTAGTTTCTACACAAGTTAATTAAGAACGGCAACAGAGCAACTATGAGACGTGTATTGGTTATTTCACTTCAGCATGCACGCAATTGTTAGATCGTATCTTATCCCTGACTCAATATCCGTTTAGTATCTGTCTAGTATATTTACCCATCGGATATCAAGTATACCAATTAATTTGTTAATAAAATACTCGTGATGTTCAAGTAAATTTTTTTTATCCATTCTAAAGCTTCATAATTTTTATATTTTTTAAAAGCTACGATAAATTAAATTAAAATGTGATAAATTACATACATGTTAATTATAATCACCATAATATATTTAAAATATATAAATTTCACGATAGTATAAATATTAAAAGAAAATTCGCTAGTTCATATCATACAAAATATAAATAATACCATCAAAATATATATTATAAAGAAAAAAAAATCATTTTTCACCTAATAAGATACTAGAATGTAACCTTACTAGATAAGTGTTGATGGAGAACAAAAACAAATAAAACGTAAACTTATTCGGATAAATTATTCAGATATGTTTCCGTAAACAGATATATAGTTTAGATTGGGCCATGGTATCATCTAATTGATATCCATCTCATAGAGACAAAATATATTTTTTCCCAATCATATATCCGATCATATGCCTGAACCGTTTTATATATTTTGGGTTTCGTATATTATGATCAGGCTCTGGTATTTTTGCATTTCTACTATTAATAAAAAAAACCTGCTTACATCTTACATTTCTCATACCCTATTTTAAATTTGCTATTGGTGGAATTTACTGAGTATGATGATTTTTTTACTGCTAATAAAAAAAAGCCGATCACTACTACAAAATGGAGTATTAGACGGTGTTGAAGTTTTATTTTAGACAGGGTTAAAGCAATAACACCGTCTTAAAATCAATATTCATATGACCATTGTGCTGTTTTGATTAAAATATTCAAAAAAATTCAAAAAAAACCCCGTCTAATGGTTAAACACCGTCTTATACTATTTTATGCAACCTTTAGACGGTGTTGTCTTGAACACCGTCTTATTGATTAAAATACATCGGGGGCGGCAAATTTCCCTCCATGCTTTCATTCTCCTAAAATCTACCTTTCCCCCAAATCTCCTAAATATAATTCTCCCCTAAATCTTTCAAAGGCCATTCATCTTCACCACAAAGAACCACCGTCTTCACTTGTGACCGTCTGCCACTGCTGGAAACGAATCGCCATTGACGACTCTTCTTGAATCTGGGCTTGTGTCGAACCGTCTTCAATGATCATGTGTCGAATCTGCGTGAATCTGGTCTTGTTTCGAATCCGTACCTTCACCTGTGATCCTCTGCCCCTTTCATCATCACCACAACGAGCCTGTGTCGAATCTTGTGAATCAACGGTACTAGATCTAACACTCTTTACACTTTCATCTAGTTTAATTTTTTGCGGTTGTTAATCTGGAATGATTCATTGATTTGGTGTGATTTAATTTGAAATTAAACTTTCATCTAGGGTTTGGAAGAATTGGTCGATTGGTGGCTAGGGTCGCCTTGCAGAGAGTTGATGTTGAACTTGTTGTTGTCAACGACCCATTTGTCTCTGTGGTGTACACGGTTTGTAAATTTTATCATCTAATTGCATCCGTAGTAGAATCAAGTTTTGGGGGGTTTTGAATATTAAACAGTGTAAAATAAGGTTGAATTAACTTCAGTAGATGGTGGATTTGTTAGTTGATAGTTATGTTGACTTTGAATTTGACTTAGTTATATTTATTCGTTAACGACTGTATGATTCGCTAATGATCAGAGAGTAGTGCTTAACATCAAACTTGTCAATAACCATCAAACTTATGTGTTTGCTATTGGTGATTCTTACGTACCGATTCACTTTGTAGGAAATGCTTTGGTGGTGAGGAGGAAATGCTAACATTGTACTTTAATAAGGTAATTTATTAAAAATATGGCTAACATATATTGTCATTCCATGACATGCCGTTTGCTTTTGATAATCCATCTCTCAGATAGGTTGGCCTACTTCACTCCCCACTAATGAAAAAGGGAGTTTCATGAAAGGAGTTCTGCGAGATAAGGTATGATCATTAGTATTTTTTTCGGTTTCTTTTAGTTTTTAAAGTTTTTGTTTTTAAAATATCATATCATTTATATGGCTTTTGATCATGTGGCATGTTTAGCGTTGTATAAAGCCTATAAGGATTACGTAGTTTGTAATAAACAGGCCTTAAGTGCATGTATATGAGAGAATCACTTGACATTTGTCTAGTTAACTAGTATTGCTTCACAAATATCTAAGCAGATTGCGTATCTGCCTCTACCTAATATTATTAATTTATTATTCTTATAATTAATATCATCTGATTCTTTTATTATTATTACGATTACTGCTTTTTTTTTTGTTGATATGCCAAGACAATGGGACTTGTTGGCAGCAAAAAGCATTGGAAGATATTGTCAAGTCAAAATCTTTGCCTCTAAGACCTGGTGTTGAAGAGTGAGTTGTCTTAACACTTCTTTATAGATGATATTTATCCTTACTTCAGTGTGTACTTTATATCATCAGTTCTTTTTTTTTTTTTTTAATTTATGTCACATGCAATGATTATATCTCAATCATGTTTGCTTCAGTTATAGATGATGACCATGGTTCTTAATTTTTGCCATTGACACATTACTGATTATGTTTATCTCATGATTTACTTGATTTGCTTGTTCATACTCACAATTTGGTGAAAGATTCCCACTAGTTTATAATAATGTAGGGTGTGTATTGCTTTTTGAATGCAAGCATAGAAATCTAGTGTTAACAGACGCAAACTAGGTACTTTTAGATCGTGATACTTAATCTGAGTCTTTAATGGGGAATTTCTTATAATGTTAGTCTACTAGTGTTGGGCGTATTGGGTGGAGGATTTGGCCTAGGGCAGCCGACCCTAATACTCCAAATCAGTTAATTTGGCAGGTTGCCTAAATTAACGTTTCTTCTTCCTATAATCTTAACTCTAATCTAGTGACTATAAATATAGATGTCTAGGCATTGTAACCCATTTATTTAAACAAGTAACGGGTTGTCATGTTGTAAACAGGCTGTAATTAATTGGTTATATGGGTTGTAAACGGGCTGGCTTGTGGACCATATAAAATCTACATTTTTATACAGGTTGATAAGTCAATTTGTTTAATTAAACGGGTTAAAAAGATAAACCCGAACAAGTCCTGCACTCATGTTTATTAACCGAGCTAGATATGACAATCGATAACTTGATTATTTTTGTGTGGGGTTCTTGTCGTCTATTACTCCCTTGTTCTGTTGTTCATGCATATAGCTTTTTATCAAACATTTGTTTTTTCATCTATTATATTGCAATGATAACTTTTCTTTCTAATATAACAATTACTTTTCTTCCATCTTCAGATTTATTGATGAAGCGCATAACGATGGTGTTCCTGTGATCGTACTAGCCGCTTACAGTAGAAATGGCGAAAATGTAACAAGGTCAGTCATCGTATTCAAATTCATGTGATTGCGCTTATTATTTTCCAAGTTATAAAATAATTTACAGAGATAAAAATGAATAATATATTAATATTGTAGAAAAAGTGACACGGAAGAGTATGATTTTTGTTACACAACACGTAAAATCCTATGAGGCTCATAAATCTTGTTTAAATAATTTTCAAGCCCATTATTGAAAGACTAGGTGAAGATCGAACGTCAAAGATGAAAATTGTTGGGAAAGCGGAGGCGGAACAGAGTTTTTATGGGCAGCTCGTTCTTGATAAAGGAGTTGCTTCCAGTTTGGATGAACAGTTACTTAATGAAGCAAGAAAAGCTGGTAATCCTTAATTTCTTTTGCAATACACACACACACACCCGCGCGGGCACACACATTTATTCTTAGAAGCTTTGATGATGATGATGATGAAGTGTTTTTTTGACATTGATACAACTTCAAGTGAAAAGTAGGTGTATCTTCAATTTTTACTGTGTGTTTTTGTGCCTATTCATTATTGGTATGGCTTATATAAAACCTTAGCAATTACACATAAATATGGTGTATCTATTCATTCAGCTTGCAGAAAATTGTGTTTGCTATTGGTGAGAACAACATTCTTTTATCCATTTTTTAGGGATTATTATAATATTTATTCGTTAACGACTGTATGATTCGTTAATGATCAGAGAGTAGTGCTTAACATATTTGATGTAAGAACTGGAAAAATAATGAAAGGTTTCAATGAAAGGGCAGATGAGTTTGCGTTTGGAGAAACCGACGGTTAGAGAATGCATGTTCTTTTTAAATTAGGAAATATAAAAGAACATATGCATAAATATTTATTAGGATGAGCTTTGGTCGAATTTGCAGTTCAGGAGCAAGTGGTAACGAGAACAGAGGAAAATTTCCGATGACCACAACACCACAATTGATTTCTTGCCATTTTCCATCTCAAAACGCAGGTTTGTTTTTTGATGCAGTTTCGCACGTTAGCTTTATGTTTGGTAACTGTACATATTTGACAACTATGATTGTATTGGCTTACAATGGGTTCTTATTATGTTATTAAACTTGCAGGAACCTCTACTATAATCTTAGAAAGTATTTGGTGTAAATGAGCCCTTTCTACCCCTTCAAGGACCTTTATTTCTTAACTTAACTTGAGTTCAAGTTATCCGACTAAGTTTGGAAAGTATTTGACTAAGTATCTGATGAAGAAGCGGATGATGACACGGATATGACGTACAATTATTACATTTTATATGTTAGGTAGTTTTATGACGTGTTTGTGAATTGTGACTTAAAACGAACCCGGATTGTGACGTTTGTGACGTTTATGCTTATGTTTTTTTTTAAAGGCAACCATTTATGCTTACGTTTATGCTTATTAGTTTATGTTTATTTAGTTTTTGTGTGTCGTGAACCGGAAATTGGCAGGTTTGTATTGTAAAAACAAGAAAAAAACGTTTTTTAAGCATCAGCGACGACAGGGAAATAGTGACGATTGCGACGATAGGATAACAGCGACGATTTATATCATAATATCAAAAGACGGTGTTCATCAAGTTTAATATGGGGATCAACTTGAATACCAAAAGACGGTGTTCAACAAGTTTAAGCCCGGTGTTCAAATTGAACACCGTCTAATAAGACTTGATTTTAAACCAGTGTGCTTTAAGACGGTGTTGAAAACACCGTCTTGAAACCCATATCACCCCGTCTAAAGCTCTGTTTTTGTAGTAGTGGATACACTATACACAACACCTTAATTTTAAAATATTATCTCTTTAGAGAAATATCATTCCTTTCTTATAAAAAATATTAAATTCTAAGTTAATGGTAACAATCGTATTGAAATTTCTCTCATTTATGTTGTTTTATATATGAAAAAAGCACAATAAATAAATAAATAAACTTTTTAGAATTTTGTTCGATCTATCTTTCACCTGAATCTCCCATCCTTTTCTCTCACACACGTATATATATAGTAGTACATGTATCCCTATCGTCTTAACCTTTACTTTGCCCAACTCGATCATAGCTGACGTCACAACTCAAAAATGTGTAAAAGTTCCATTGTTTTTTCTGCAATCCTTCTGCTCGTTTTCGTTCTTGCTATCTCAGGTGCATATACAGTCTCATTTGGTTTTTCTGATTATCATTTAGCCTTGCTAAAAGAGTCTAATAATTGATCTTCAAATATGGAGATCTTGTACTTAAAAATAATGACAATCATATATGAACAATATTAATAGTCTTTGCTAGTTCAAATGTTCAATACTCTTGTGTAAAAACATATATAGTAATTTATTTCATCACATAAATACTTGTTAATTGTTATGTCTGTCCAAATTTATATATATAGGATATAACTTATTTCGTTATATTATATTATACTCCATGAACAGAAATCGCAAGGGTGAATGGAGGAGAGTTATGTGAAAGGAAGAGCAAAACATTTTCGTCTCTCATATGCCGCAATCGTAGATGCGACAGAAGGTGCATAGCATGGGAGAAAGCACTCCATGGAGCTTGTCATTTTCGTGACTGGGGACTCAGTTGCTACTGCTATTATGATACCTGTGCCGAAGCGCCACCTCCTTCTCCTCCTCCTCCTCCTCCTCCACCTCCTCCTGGTGGTAGTGGTGGCGGTAGTGGCAAAGGCGACGCTGGTGGCAAAGGAGCTGGTGGTGGCAGTGGTGGTGGAACGGGAGGTGGAGGAGGAGGAAAGAATCCGTGCAATTAAGTTAATATGATTATGAATAAAGAGAGAATGCTTTCTATTTAACGTATCCAAAATTGTAATACACTTGCATGTGTAATCAAGTGCTTATATATGATTCCCATGCATGCATAATTAGTGTACGTTTCAATAAACATGTTAAATTGCTTTAGTAATATTTGATTCACAATGATTAGTTAAAAGAATAGTTGAATACTCTTTTTTTTAACGGAACAGTTGAATACTCTAATATGATTGCCTGATATTTTGATGTTAATTTTTGAAATTATGTGTGTGTGAATTATGAAAACCTAACAATCTAAAAATGGGAAATTTGTAAAATAAAAAAAAACTGTTCAAATATAATATAATCTTTGAATGATGCTAGTGTACGTATTTAGGGAGAAATGTATGTATATTAAGAAGAGAAAATTACCAATCTAGCCAAGACTTTAATCAAATTACCAATCTAGCCACCTCATGCCTCCTTGGAAGGCCACTCACATGTATGAGATGAGTCTTTCAAGCATGGGATGAGTCCTTGTGGAGAAACCCAATAAAAAATAGACACGTGGCTACAGACGCATGGGATGAGTCTGCGGACGCATGGCCGCGGACGCATGGGATGAGTCTTTCAAACATGGGATGAGTCTTTCAAGCATGGGATGAGTCCGCGGACGCATGGGATGAGTCCGCGGACGCATGGGATGAGTCTTTCATGTGTGGGATGGGATGAGTCTTTCCACGTGTCAGTTGGGGATTGGCGGACGCAATACTTGGCCATGCAGACGCATCAGAAGACTTGAGATCTGTGAGTGGCCTTCCAAGAACGCATGAGGTGGCTAGATTGGTAATTTGACTTTTTTCTTGGCTAATTTTGTAATTTTCTCTATTAAGAAGAATGTGTTTGTATAGAAGTGGAGATTGAAAGGGTTATGCAAGTGGTTTCATGGACAGTACTAATTAGCACCACAAAGATGCACAATTTTTTGTTTACAAATCTTAAAAATAAAAATATCAATTTTATTATGGTGGACAGAGTTTATGACGTCTCATTGATATATGTATATGGTTTACTATTGACGGATCTTGAACGAAAAATCAGGAGTGGAGAGAGGGGGGGGGGGGGGGGTGAGGAGGTCGACTTTCAAAATCCAATAGTCTACGCTTAAAATTTTTTCAGTAAAATTAACATTACCAAGCGAAAAAATAGAGGGTCCCCTTGGCGCTAAGAGAGCTCCACCCATGGTTTGCTTTGTACAAATATTGGAAATTGACAAGAATTTTAAACATACATGATTCTAAGGGATGCAATTCAATTAAGGATGACAACAAGCCGCTATATCCCAATTATTGGTTACTCCATATTAATTGGGTTTGCCCGTATGTTTACCCTAGTTTATTGTATTATATATATGCTTAAAACTTACTTGTTTGATGCCTATTTCTAGAAAACCAATCCTTTAAATATCTCAAAAATCAACTTCAATTATCACATACTCAATCACACTTTTAACAATGCTATAATTTTAATAATTTTAAGTTTCTAAATTCAACACAAATTTATTAATTTCTTTTTTAAGATTATGTAGTATATTTTCACATTCGCTTTGATGCGTATAAACAAGTTCGGGTAATCAGCCGGAAGGTATCACTAAGTACATGGCCGGCTATCCCCATATGCAGCATGGGCTTGAGAACAGGGCCCAAATCATTAAGGGGCCCAAAAATTTTTAAATTTTCTTTATATATATGTAGCCCAAATCTGTACAGGCCCAAAGTTTGTAAAAAACCCCAATCTTATAACCGTACAAGGCCCCAAATCATTAAATCAATACTAGTATACCGGCAGGGATTTCTGATCGAACTGCGAACAGAAGATTACGAACAAAAGTACACAACGTCGCGGCAGGGATTCATCATCATCGCGATTCGCAGTTAATAATCATCATGGTACTATGCCTGTCTCAAACCCAATGATGTTTTTTAACTTATCTAATACACGTACACTTGGCCGATACCTATCTTACATGTTTTGGTATAATTTTTTAAGTTGAGTTCGGGTTCTTTTACTATCCAACATTAAACTGAGTTTGAAGAAGACATTGCACATAGTCTTTAACGCATACTATACCTGATTAGGGACTTAAAAATTAGATAAGGTGATTCGGATTCATTGCGTGGGATTGTCAAAGGAACTTGGTTTAACAAATAAGTCCCCAAGTGTGTTTCTAAAAGGTTGAACCTTCACTTGAGCAGGTTGAGCAGTTAACTTGATTTTAGTCTTATGTTAGGGTGAGGGGGGCACTCCCCAAAGAGGGGAGTCCCCTCTCTTACGCACACCCAATCAGGTTATGCCACGTCAACTCCCCTCTTAAACTCCCCTCGCACCCCAATTTGATGGCGGCACTCCCCTCTTAGGTGAATTGTTTTTTTATTCAAAAAAAAAAAAAAAAAAAAGAGTAAATTGCCATTTTAGTCCCTGAGTTTTGTCCAAATTTGCCATTTTGATCCAAATAGTTTTATTTTCCCCCTTGGGTCCCTGACTTTTACATTTTGTTGCCATTTTGATCACTTTGCCTAACTCCATCCAAAAACCCAGTTTGTAACAGGGGTATTTTGGGGATTTCCTTAAAAAATGTTTTCAGTTGCCATTTTGATCCAATTCCAAAAAATCAAAAAAATTCCAAAAAAATCAAAAAAATTCCAAAAAATAAAAAAAAATTCTAAAAAATCTAAAAAATTCAAAAAAATCTAAAAATTTCTAAAAAATCATAAAAATTCAAAAAAATATAAAAAATTCAAAAAAATCTAAAAAATTCAAAAAAATCTAAAAATTTCTAAAAAATCATAAAAATTCAAAAAAATATAAAAAATTCTAAAAATCATAAAAATTCTAAAAAATCAAAAAAATTCTAAAAAATTCCAAAAAATAAAAAAAAAAATCAAAAAAATTCCAAAAAATTCCAAAAAATTCCAAAAAATCAAAAAAAATTCTAAAAAATTCAAAAAAATCTAAAAAATTCAAAAAAATCTAAAAAATTCAAAAAAATCTAAAAATTTCTAAAAAATCATAAAAATTCAAAAAAATATAAAAAATTCTAAAAATCATAAAAATTCTAAAAAATCAAAAAAATTCTAAAAAATCCAAAAATCATTAAATGTTTCGGCACGAACCGTTTCGACCCGTACCGTTTCGAACCGAACCGTTTCGACCCGTACTATATCGAACCGAACCGTTTCGACGCGAACCGTTTCGAACCCGTACCGTATCGAACCGTACCGTTTCGACGCGAACCGTTTCGACCCGTAGCGTATCGAACCGAACCGTTTCGACGCGAACCGTTTCGAGCCGAACCGTTTCGACACGAACCGTTTCGACCCGTACCGTTTCGAACCCGAACCGTTTCGAGCCGAACCGTTTCGACGCGAAGCGTTTCGACCCGTACCGTTTCGACCCGTACCGTTTCGAACCGAACCGTTTCGACGCGAACCGTTTGGAACCGAACCGTTTCGACCCGTACCGTATCGAACCGAACCGTTTCGAACCGTACCGTTTCGACCCGTACCGTATCGAACCGAACCGTTTCGACGCGAACCGTTTCGAGCCGAACCGTTTCGAACCGTACCGTTTCGACGCGAACCGTTTCGAACCGAACCGTTTCGACCCGTACTGTATCGACCCGAACCGTTTCGACGCGAACCGTTTCGAACCCGAACCATTTCGAACCGTACCGTACCGTATCGAACCGAACCGTTTCGACCCGTACCGTATCGAACCGAACCGTTTCGACGCGAACCGTTTAGAATTATTTGGATTTTTTAGAATTTTTATGCTTTTTTAGAATTTTTTGATTTTTATATTTTTTTGAATTTTTTAGATTTTTTATGATTTTTTAGAATTTTTATGATTTTTTAGAATTTTTTAGATTTTTTTGAATTTTTTAGATTTTTTTTGAATTTTTTAGATTTTTTAGAATTTTTTAGAATTTTTTGAATTTTTTGGAATTTTTTTGATTTTTTGGAATTTTTTTGATTTTTTTGGAATTGGATCAAAATGGCAACTGAAAAGGTTTAAATTGAAAAGAGTAACTGGGTTTTTGGATGGAGTTAGGCAAAGTGATCAAAATGGCAACAAATGTAAAAGTCAGGGACCCAGGGGGAAAATAAAACTATTTGGATCAAAATGGCAAATTTGGACAAAACTCAGGGACTAAAATGGCAATTTACTCAAAAAAAAAAAGTTTTGATTGGTTTGAAAAGTGGGTGGCCCCACCATCTCTCTCCCTCCCTCATCGGTGTCTCCTCCCCGATTCCCCTCCCCGCACCCCCTCCCCGCACCGGTGGCGCCGGTGTTCCCGAGCGGTGACAGGGGTCACCGATTCCCCTCCCCGAGTACGCCCCGGACACCCTTAGGTGCATGGTGCTGTTTTGCAGGAGCCATTTGGAGTTGCTGAGATTCATCATTTTCATAAGAAGACGCATACATATATTAGGAATAAATTTGTTGATAGAGCTAAAGATAACATGAATTAAGAAAAAAAACAGTATGTTATAATAGATTTATTTAGGGTGAAAACTAACATACTTAATACTTCATACGATTTTTTCCTCTATACATAAAGTTGAAATACGGATCAATATCTCGGTTCCAATATTAGATTAGGAACTGAAATTTTTATTTTGGTAATAAGATTTTTTTGTTGTCCAATCACATTTCAGCTTCTGTTATTTGGCCAATAAGATTTTTTGCATGTTTTTTATTTTATTTTACTTTATTTTATTACAAACATAATGCCTCACAATCCCCACATCCTCACTACACCCATTTTAGAAAACGCCCAATAATGCCCCAGTGCTGACTGGGCTACCACATAGCACAAAACGCTTAAAGTGAATATTGCCCACTACGTATGGTGTAATAAGTAATTTGTAGCAAAAAGAAATAGTATGTGTGGTCATAAATGATAATAATATACAATACAATAAAGAACTACAAATGAAATCTAACACGTCATGCTATTATGCAATTGACAAAGGGACGACACAACGATTCAAATACTCTAAAAATCATGGTGTGGACGAACTACAAAACCAAATGTCATGTATCTTCTTCATGACTAACACATTGTAAAAGTTCCTTGCCTTGGAAATAAAATCAAATAATTAATAATTTCGGTATGAATAGAACGCTTATTCGTGTAGCCTACAGGTTGGTATTATGGTGGGATTTGGGTGAAAAGTCACGTCAATTCTCTTTACTACACCCAAAATATAACTCTGTTTTCAATGGTTGAAATGTGTTTACGTAATTAATAGAACTTAGAAGAGAAGTGTCATTTGAATCCTGGATCATGAGTTATTTTATGTCGTTTAGAAGTCAAAACCTAATAGTACATAATTTCAAATTTAATTAACCTAATATATTATATAATTTCAAAATTAATTTTCAAAAGAAATATTACTATATGTTATAGCGTGGCGGAAACCTAAGGAATAGTAATCCGATTTATTTATTTATTTATTTTTACTAACCATTATATTATATTATATACATATATCAAAAACAGAATCCAATGAATAGTATTTTAAATATTATAATAATATATATAGATTTTAGAGTTAAATGTCATTTTAGTCCCACTGGTTTGGGTCATTTTGGTAGTTTAGTCCAAATGTTTCATTTTTAACCTGTGGGTTCAAAAAGGTTTCACAGTTGCCATTTTAGTCCACTGAGTTAACTTCATCCGTTTTTTCTGTTAACGAGAAGGCCAATTCGGTCATTTTATATGACGAAATTGCCCTTTTAGTTAACATAATTACATACAAAATGACCAAATTGGCCTTCTCGTTAACAGAAAAAATGGATGAAGTTAAGACAGTGGACTAAAATGGCAACTGTGAAACCTTTTTGGACCCACAGGTTAAAAATGAAACTTTTGCACTAAACTGGCAAAATGACCCAAAACACATGGACTAAAATGACATTTAACTCTAGATTTTATAATACTTTGATCATCTTCTTTACTTTTTAAGCTGGATAAGCTTGTGTCAACTGGTATTGGTATAGAACATACCGGTACGGTTATTGGTACATGAAGGTAAAAACTGACGCCAACCTGGTACAGAAAAGGGAAAAAGTCGGTATCGAATTATACATATATTAAAAATAGAATCCAATGAATAGTGTTTTAAATATTATAATAATATATATAGTTTTTATAATACTTTGATCATCTTCTTTACTTTTTAAGTTGGATAACCTTGTGTCAACCGGTATTGGTATCGAACATACCGGTACGGTTATCAGTACATGAAGGTAAAAACCGACACCAACCTGGTATAGATATCGAAAAAAGTCGGTATCGAATTGATTTTGAAAATCTTTTAGTTCGGGAAATTCGGTACTGCTACCCGGTACTATTTGCTCATACCTGATCACGGGTACCGTACGAACAACAACGGTATCGTGCAACTTTTTTTGTTGACTTTCTTCAACTTTTAAGGATTTTTTTTAGTTTCAAGGGTACGGATGAGCTCGGTATCAACCAATACCGAATCGGAACTGGTACCGAAAATACCAGTTATGGTACCGGTATATGAAAGTAAAAACCGGTATCAGGAACGCCAAAATTCGTACTGAATTGGTACTTAAGATCTTTCGGTTCGGGAAATTCGTTACCGGTACCCAGTATCATTTGTTTATCTCTAACCATAGTTTTCATATGAACAACATCATTACCATACAACTTTTTTGGTTGATTTTCTTTTGGTTATATTTTAGTGTTTTTTTCTCTATTTTCTTTTTATTCTTGTCAGCGGTTCGGTGTGCGACGCGCTTGTAGTGATTTCAAAACACATTTAAACACAGACTAAACAACAAAATACGTTCGCCGCAACGCGGCGATAAAAAAACTATTTATAATTACATTATTCTTATTACTATATATAATAATAATTAATTAATTAATTATTATTATTAATTAATATTAATAAATCAATTATTAATTAATTATTATTATTATTATTATTATTATACTACATATTAAAATTTGGACGTTTTGAACAGTAACGCTTTGAACAGTACAAGGGGTCTTTCGTAATTTCAATAGCCTATCACCTTAAAAAGAAGAAAACGCCGTCGTAAGCTTAGAGAGAGAGAGAGAGAGCGAGACAGAAGGGGGTCGAGACGGTGGTTCCATTGCGTCTGCTCCGCCATTGCGCCGACGTGTAAACCAGCAGTCTCTCAAAAGCGAGGAACTCTTTGGTGATGCTGGTAACGGTCTGGCGAACCTAGGGTTCCGCCATGACCTCATATGGCGGCGGCGTTGATGGTCTTCTGAGTAACCAGCACCGATGGTTAACGGATTCAACGGAGATGAATACGACTTCCATACGAGTTAGTTCCGACATATTTTCCGGTGAGTCTTCGGTAGGCCTCTTTTCTTTTGCATGTCGTTTTTAACCAAGATCGGTGTTTTTGAAGACGTTTAAGCGGCGGAGAGTAGATGCTAGGGTTCCGGTGAAGGTCCGGCAAAGTTCCGGTACACTGATTCAGATGTGTGTCGTCTAACTACAGTTAGGTCGGGGTCATATGACTCTTATACCGATGATATTTGTTGATTCAGTAACCATAGGTGCTTCTCTGACCGATTTAGAGTCTCTTGCGAGTTACAAACCAGTGTAGATGGATAACCACAAAGGTTAGTTTTTTTAGGCTCTTTACTCATTTTTGTTGTTTCAAGTTACTGATGATGATGATTCCGACAATTATTAACGGTGGCGGTTTTAGGGCTGCACCATGGTCAGTGGCTGGTAACGGGTAAAGGTGGTTCCGGTGATGAAGTTGTGGTTGTTGACGTTTATGTGGGTGGTCTGCAATAGTGACCACCTGCGACGGAGATGCCTACAGAACAAGTAACAAAATCGAGTGCACTTTATACAATTCAAATATGGAAATGGGGAACTATTTTATTTAAAGACGTACTTAAACTGCATCCGCATCTTTAAGGCGTATGTTTGATGTGTAACATTAGTGTGTTGGCATCTTTGAGGTATATGTTATCATATGTCAAGATCACATCATATTTTTTTCATGTGATGTTGCAAACACGGATCAGCTGACGCACCAAATGGAGGCCGAAATTGAAGATATATATAATGATTTGAAACACCTATCACAAAGAAAATAAGGTTGAGCCGATAACCAAAATGAATTACATACAGAATGTCGATATTGTGAGTAAATGTTATTGACACAAATCTCATTTGATGGTTCATTAGTTCTTCACCAAAAAGGGGTGGGTCAATTGATCAAGATGACTACCAAGAAGGGCCGTGCGGCCAATCCAAATTTAAAGGTGAGTAGTGAGCACGGGTCACATTACGTTATTGTGTTCATGCGGTAAAGTGACGATATGGACGTTTTGAATAATTAGTTAAGATAGATGTTTACTTACGATTACAAGTAAATTTTTTAAGTAAAATGATCAACCAGTTTTTGAGCATTCTGAATAAACTTTGGTTATTATACGTGGACTGGTTGGTAAGAATCAAGAATGAACCGGTGATTGATTTTGGAGAGGTCATTGTGATGCCTGGTAGATATGTATTTGTAAGTTTTGTAAGTTTTGTATGCTTTGTGTGTTGTACCTGCTGCCTTATAGGTGGTACAACCTGCTTTGCTCTTTCAAAGAGATGAGAGAGAGTGACGGTTGCCGGCTATGGCCTCCGACTGACTGTTCTATAGTCTATATTATTTAGAAGAAAGTTAAACAACAACTTCTTCTAACATATGCTTTCTCCACAACTGCTCCCCTACCTTTTATTTACTCCACTGGCGTGCCTTTAATCAAAATTCTATTGTCGATTTTATAGGGGAAGTAAAGAGACAAGGAACTGGTTATTGATGCAAAGAAAGTAATATGTTCCTGTATAGGATACAGAATGGACTGAAGATTCTTCCAACTGAATCTTCCCATCTTGCTAGAGAGTGTTCGGTTTGGTTAATGAAAGTCGCCATTCGAATAAAAGAAAAAAAATTGTAACTCCAGTTCTTTTAGTAAAAATATATGTTGCTTTAATTATGAAATTCTGGTGTTCATGATGGTGCTTTTTTGTATTTGGGTGATCATGAGTTAATACTCCTTAGAGTTGTTAAAAAATTGGCTTGAAAAACACAAATAGTTGATGATTTACAGTTTCCTTTTTGTACTAAAGAGAGGAATGAATGTATCTTGGTAGTGTTAATATTTAGTTATGTTTCATTAACCTATGACTCACATGCATTCATGGTTTGGTTTCGCCAGTTTTAACACTAATTTTGGGCTGAATGGCTAACTAGAGTTCCAAAATTTGCTTCAGTTTGATGGTTCGAATAGGTTTTAAGTTTCAAATTTGTTAGTTTACATTAAATTTCTAAGAAAGATAAAGATGGTCCATGAAAATTAGAAATATGCATAATGCATATTCCAAGAAAGATTAGATTCTCAAAATGTGGAGGTTGCGGAGATTGACACTCGGGTACCTTTTTGATTTGTCAAGGATGCTACAAGTCTTTTTCCGTCAAAATGCATTTTTAGGTGAAAGAATCACCATCAACAAAACAAAACCTCATTCTGCTGAGGTAAAATTAAGTAATTTCCATCTTTTTTTTTCTATAATAATGGGGCATGTTGATTTATGTTTTGAAACTGGTTTATATCTGGTTATAGCGAATTGACTATACCACGATTATCTAAAGCATATCCAAACAATATTTAGCCTGTTTTGTTAATTTATCTAATTTTGATCATTAATTACTTCAATTCTTTTCCAATAGGTATCTTTCTTGATTTTTATACTTTTTAGAAAACCTTTGCAGTCAAACTAATTAAGAAAACTTATCAACTGGTGTATTTTGTGCAGGTTGACTATATGTTAGGAGATAGCCTAATGAAGATGTCTTATATGGTAGGATATGGGCACCAACTGCCCAAGAAGAATTATCATACATGGTCTTCATTACCTTCAACAACTCGTCCACAATTATTTGGATGTGTAGGATATGGCACAAACTACATGCAAATAAAAAGGAAATCTCTAATTCCTTTTCCCAGATAAATTGTGTTTTTTTCCCGATATCTATATATGCTAAAAACGTTGTACGATATCCAGATGTAGACATAAGACGTTATACTGATATCTACATATAGACATATTCACAAAATCATCGCTATCGAATTACTTAGGTTTTACGCCGCCTCAAACGAATCACTATCGAATTACTAAGCTTTTACGCCGCCGCAACGCGCGACGGGTTAAAATCTAGTTATTAATTAATTAATTATTAATATTAATAAATCAAATGAAATGAATAGTGTTTTTAATATATTTTAATAATATATATTTTTTAATACATGTACTATTTTAATAATAATATATTTTTTAAATACCTTTACTTTTTAATATAATATTAATAATTATTATTTTCTTTATAAGTTTGGTGTTAACCAATACTGGTATCGAAAATACCGGTACGGTCCGGTTCATTATCGGTACATGAAGACAAAAATCGGCACCAGCCTGATACAGAAAACGCCAAAAGTCGGTACTGGATTGAGTTTGAAAATCTTTTAGTTCGGGAAATTCGGTACTGTTACACGGTACCATTTGCTCATCCCTGATCACGGGTGCCGTACAAACAACAACGGTGGTTAGGGATGAGCTCGGTGACAACCGATACAGAAAATACCGGTAACGGTACCGGTATATGAAGGTAAAATCGGTAGCAAACCGGTACTAGGAACGCCAAAAGTCGGTACAGAATTGATACTTAGGATCCTTCGGTTCGGGAAATTCGATACCGGTACCCAGTATTATTTGCTCATATCTGACCACGGGTTTCATACGAACAACATCATTAACATACAACTTTTTTGGTTGATTTTCTTTCGATTATTTTTTACTATTTTTTCATTTTCCTTTTAATTTTGTTAGTGGTTCTGTGTGCAACGCGCTCGTAGTAATTTCAAAACACATGTGAACACAGACTAAATAACAAAAGAAGTTCGCCGCAACGCGGCTAGGGTGATGAACCTAGTTTATAATTATAATTATTATTAGTTTTGAGCATATTATTGTCTCGTGTAACTTTTAATATAATTTATTTTATAGAATTCCAATTATAATGTGGTGATGTGTTTTATATATTTACGTACCAAGTTTTACTTGGTGGCGGACTCAGGAAACTTTTTATGGGGGTGCAGAATATTTTTAATGAGTTTAGGCCCATAGCTATATAAAAAAATCGGTTCATAGCTGGTCGGGTCAACCACAACATCAAGGTCTACCAGATGGATATAAAATGTGAATTTTTGTATGGAAAATTCAAGAGGAGGTGTATGTTTGTCAACCTCCTGGTTTTGAAGATGTCATTTATCCTGATCATGTCTGCATGCTCAACAAAACTTTATATGGCTTGAAACAAGCAACAAGAGCCCGGTATGATGTAAGACCCTAATACATATTTAACAAAAAGTCGCAGCGGAAATTCGTGCCATAAAAATTCTTTCATTACAACATCTTGAACTACTTGAAAGTTCGTTTTAATATGTATCTTTTACAAAAATAATGTGTAAGTCCTGTTTGCTAAAACACATACTCAATTATTCCCGTACAATCTATCTTGTGACTCGGTCTTCGATCTCTATTCTTCGTAATAACCGCCCGTGATTTGTACAACCTGAACTCACCACATACATTCATAACATTAGTGCACAATACATAAACAAGATTCAATCACGTACACCTCCCATTCCAATTATATGTCTATATAAAGCATTACATCCACATATCCATTCCCTGGTGAGTCTTTGATAAAGTATCTGCATTAATGTTCATTCTCCAGGCACACTATTAATAACGTTAATCCTCAACGTATCGAAATCATGCGTACATACACACTTACATTCATACATACACATCTACATACGTACATACGTCCCTATGTTTCTTCATACATGCATACTCACATTTACACATTCAAGATCTTACCGAACCCTTATATACTCATACATACCTTTATGCTTACATACGTAGACATCCTCATGCATACATACCTTCCCATATCTTCACGTGAATACATACACTCAGACGTACCTTCACACATA
Organism: Helianthus tuberosus; assembly: GCA_030545235.1. Lineage (NCBI taxonomy): Eukaryota > Viridiplantae > Streptophyta > Magnoliopsida > Asterales > Asteraceae > Helianthus > Helianthus tuberosus. The sequence goes on along the minus strand of CM060443.1, from coordinate 49,651,498 downwards.
CATATATATACACATCTACAGATGTACATACCCATATATACACATACAAGCTCTCACGTACTTCGTACATAATCATACATTAATTACATGGGACTTAGACTTAGATTTATAGCCCATAAACATTTAAGGAACCATCAAAATCATGTTTGGAAAGTCCGCCGTAGTCCACGGATAACAAACTGAAGCCTACGATACATAAATCAACTTAAATAACAAATTTTTAGGTTTTTGAACTTGGGGAGGGCGTCGGCGACGGCCCTAGGGTCGTCGGCGACGGCCCTTGCAATTACCGTAGCCAAAAAACCCCCGTAGACAGCCAAATAACCCGTCAGCCAAAAACTCACTTTCTGGAGCCCGTCGGCGACGCCCCTAAGCCCGTCGGCGACCCCCTCTAGAAATTGCATTTTTCTGCAGTTCCGTTTCGTCGTCCGTACGCACTAAAGCGCGCATAACTTTTGAACCGTTTACCTGTTTAACCTCCCGTTTCTTCCTACATGCTTGTAAATTCACATTCTATCATATGAACTTGAAATCCAACATCCGGTTTAAGGAAATTATTGACTTAAAGCTCTCGGCTTTATATACCCGCTTTTACTTATTTGACCCGTTCATGCATTCATCAACATAACTTGATTGTTTGACCTAAATTCCTCATGAACCCTATAATTTCAACATTGTCTATCATAAAAGATTAAGTTCTCGGATGTCTTGCATCCTCTTGACCCATTTTCGCTCAAGAGCTTATTTTGACCCGTTTAGGGTATTTGCGCATTTTAAGGTCCTTAGCTTACGAAAATCATACTTCTCGCTTTCTTACTTTTTTCAAAACATTCATTTAATCAAATAGCTTGTTTGTAATCAAATTTTAGGACCATTTGCTCGTTTTACCCATCAAGGGCGTTTTTGTCAACTTTGACCCATCCTTTACTACTAAAGACTTCATTTCATAAATTACCGATCATGCGACTTATCTACAATGGTAAATGCACATACCTGGCTCGGATCAAAGCTATGACCCGTTCTAATACTTCATCCGCTGAATTGCTAGATAATAGCAACACAAATCCTTTTTCTATACATTCTACAAATTCATAATACTTAACAAAGAAATTCATTAGTCGATAACGCCAAAGGGTGACATCTTCACCGTTTGACCCGTTAAGTCTAAATGTTCATTTTATCCTTGTGGGATGTTAGCTATTCGTCATCCCATCCATGTAACTTATTACTTTGTTAACTTGCAACCAAAATTACCATAATACCCTTTTATCCCTTTTTAACCATCAAACTTAGTTTCTTGTCATGAATACATGTTTAGACCCGTATCAAAACTTGTCGGAACTTCATACCTCATTTATAAACTTATCATATTCATAATCTATAAAATAAATAGGTATTCTACAAGGAGGGTGTAAGCTTAACTTATTTTGCATCCGAGTACGCTTCCCGTTCACATAAGTTCCATTTGACCCGCTTCTTTCCCAAGTTTCCATGTCGCTTATCAAGCATCAACTATCATATATCATTCTCAAGATAGTTAGCTTATTCATCATTCATCACAGCTTTTTCATTACACGGATCTTATATGGAATTTATCATTCAACCTTATAACATGCTAATCCATCATTTCTTACCCGATTTCTTTAAACATTCACACACATGTATGATTCCAAACATTATTAACATAAGTAAATCATCAATTTACATTACATCATCTAAAACCCACTTCATAACAACTTGTTAATCACTTACAAGTGATCTAATCTTAAGTTCTTCATAATTTCATCATACTTTTGATATGTGTACTACCTTCTAAGCATAGTGTACCACTAGTTCATGCATATCTTTCAAATCTCATACATAATTCATCAATTTCTTCCTTCTAATCAACATGAATCATACATGCATAAACATCAAACATACTAGTATCACATTTCTTTCAATTCCTCTAACAAGAATCCATCATACAAATTAAAATACATCAACATTCAACAAGAATTAGACATGGATGATGATTCAAATCATCATTCTCACCATAACTAATGGGTTTTACCCTTAAACATCAAATTAACCTAATTCATGCATAATCCATGTTCCAAATGATGATTCTAATACATACTCATACTCAATTTCATACAAATTCGTAATTTACAACATAACCCGCTTCATGCATAATCACCAAACTAACTTCTAAGACATACCTTGTGATCCCCTTGTGAAGGTGATCATTAATCTATGCTCGGTTATGAATTTAAGCTTCATTTTGCCTTTCAATTTGATGAAAAGGATGAAGTTAGGGTTCTTGGCTCCATGGGAGCTTCCTGCTCATTCTCGAACACACGATGTGTGTGTTTGTGTGTGAGAGTTTTGTTATTTAGTAACTTAACTTTCATCTTGTTCCATTAGGCCCCTCATGTTTGTCACTTAACATAAATTGCACTACTTTAGTCATTTAAGACTTTTAACCACACACTTAACTAGGTTAAATAGCCTAGTTAGTTATTTCATACTAAGTCATACAGGAACATACGACAAATATAAACATTCGGGTTTTGGGGTGTTACATATGAAACTCTCTCCACCTTTTTAATTTTAATTAGTTTTACAAGGGGTAAAATTAACAAAACATTGTTTTTGAAATGGAAAGGTAGGGATCTGATGATTGTCCAAATTTATGTTGATGACATCATCTTTGGATCCACATATACCTCCATGTGTGAAGAGTTCAGAAAACTCATGATAACAGAGTTTGAGATGAGTGTCATGGGTGAACTCCAATGCTTTCTTGGCCTCTAAGTTAAGCAGTTGCAAAATGGAACATTCATTCATCAAAGCAAATATGTAAAAGAACTTTTAAACAAATTTGAGATGAATGATTGTAAACCATGTAGTACACCCATGGCAACCACAAAGCTTGTCACTATTGATGAAAAAGATGACTTGGTTGATCAAACTTTGTATAGAAGCATGATTAGCTCTTTATTGTACCTAACTGCATCAAGGCCAGACATCATGTTTGCAACATGTGTCGGCAGTGGCGGACCCAGAAATTTTTCCATGGGGGTGCAGAACATTTTTAAAAATTTTACGCCCCTAGGTATATAAGTAAAAAAATCGGTTCGTATCGGGTCGGGTCATGTAAAACAAACGAACATCAAACTAAATTTATATAATCATCAAAAACATGTCAAACCTTGTTACAAACATAATTAAAACGTCAACGCTCTACGGGTTTTCATTTCTTAAAATCTATCCAAAACATCATCTAAAACTAATTTCTTAAGCAATTATTTCTCTATATGACATAAGTTCATCGCTCCATAACATAATGTTTCAATTTTAATTTTAATTTTCAACTATTCAAGCCCTAGAAATCATAACGTAAGTTGTAATCACCCTAAAAATATATAAACAACATAATCACCCTAAAAATATATAAACAACATAATCACCCTAAAAATCATCTAAACAACCATAAACAACGTCAAAACACACAAAATTTCAAACCTATTTAACAACTTTATTACCTTTTTTCTCCTATAATATCAACCAAAATCATCAAAATAACAAAGAAACTTACCCGTGTTCGGATTTCGGTTAGATTTGGTGTCAAACGACGGTGGTATGGTGGCTGATTACGGTGGTCGCCGGCTGCTGGACTGTTGTCGCTGGGTGATGTTGTTCGTTGGCAGTGCAGGGACGCAAGAGAGAGAAAGCGGGAGAGAATTTCTAAAGGTTTTGGGCTTTAATTATTTTATTATAATTTGAAATATTGTTGGGTTTGGTTAATGTGCTAAGACTTAGTAGGCTAGCTAGTTAGGAATTATAACTGGGTAAATGTATGGGTATTTGGGTTTAGTTAGTTAGGTATTAAAATTTATAATTTAGGTAGTATTTAAAAAAAAATAAGAGTTTACTAAAAAAATTTAAAAGTTAAATTGATAACACTTTTTACCTAAGAGGTGCGGACGAAAAATTTCAAGGGTGCGGTCGAAAAATTCCAAGGGGTGCGGATGAAAAATTACAAGGGATGCGGACGGGATTTTCGACGGAACTTAGCACTAATTTTTTTCCCCGGGGGTGCGCCCGCCCACCTTGGGCTGGGCTTGGGTCCGCCCCTGTGTGTCGGTGCCAGATCCCAGTCAGCACCTAGGAAGTCTAATCTCATTGCTGTGAAAAGAAATATTTAGATACATAAAATGTACTCCCACACTTGGTATCTAGTATCCTGCTAATGGAAATATCAAGCTTTCGGGTTTTTCAGATAATGAATTTGATGGATGCAACACTACAAGGAAGTCCACTTCAGGAGGGTGTCAATTTCTAGGCAATTGCTTAGTATCTTGGCAAATAAAAAAGCAAGCAGTTGTTTCTACATCTACTGCTGAAGCTGAATATATTGCTGCTGCAAGCTATACAGCCCAACTGTTGTGGCTTCAAAATCAGTTGCTGGATTTTGGTGTAACTGCTCTAAAGACTCCTCTCATGATGGATAGTCAAGCACCTAAAAACATCATTAAAAATCCAGTATCCCATTCAACCACCAAGCACATTGACATCAGACATCACTTTGTGAGGGATTGTTATGAAAAAGGTTTGATTTCTCTGCATAATGTTCCAACTAAGGATCAACTGGCAGATGTGTTGACAAAAGCTTTAAACACATCTACCTTTGAAAACTTGATCTCTAAGATTAGCATGCTAAACATGGATTAGATGGCAAAAACTTGTTTTCCATGAATAAAAAAGCATTAAAATGTTTTTAGAAATTCAAAAATTCATCCTTAAAAATAGCTTAAAATGAAATTATTTCATGAATCCTTAAAAGTCTGTCCATAACCACTGTTGTTTTAAACCTCTGATTGGTTAAAAATTCACCCACAGCTGAAATGTATCCTCTGTTTCCTTATATCCACTGCTTATGGACCACTGTTGATCAAACAACTATTGGTCTTAACCATTGATGTCTATCAACTGATAGATTAAAATCAACAACTGTTCATTCACTATTCCCAACCACTGTTGCCCAACAGTGGTTCTCAAACAACTGTCCTCCATTACTCCAACAGAGGTTGCCACGTGGACAAATGTTAGCCGTCAGATCTTTGAAACCGCTGCCACGTCAGCATTCATTTTTTCACTTTATAAAACCCCGTTTTATCCCCAAACAGAGCTTTTACTTGCCGTATCGAATTTAAAATTCTCCAAAGCGGTTACCATCTTCTTCTTCTTCCAAACTTCTTCTTCAACCTCTCGCAAATTTCTTCTCCGACATAGCTCTGACCATCAAAAACCCTCATAACTACCTCCCCATTTTTGAGAAACCGGCATAAACACCACTTTCCACTCAATAATTGACATCCTTACATCATCCAAATACAAAGAAATTCTTACTCCGATGCACCGATTTATCAAGATACACTCTGTGATTTTTAGGGTACGCTATAACATCAAAAGTCGGAGGTACTCCTGTTGCCATAACCGCAACTACCATATCAACAACATTTGGGTTGAACGACTTGGCAGGTAAGACATCTTTTCCCAAAAATAATCTTCATGCATAATTGATTAAGAGGGGGTATGATGGACAGAACTCAGAGCTAAAGATCCCAAAGTTCCTCAAAAGCCAGTTTATCTTACAACTACTGCCTTGCCACAACAGACTCATACTCCCAAAAAGCTTCTCTCAGCATCTGCTTTATCCGCAAATGCCTTAAGACAATTAAAAAGGCAAAAGCAGACTGAGAGACAGAAAAGACGCAATAAAGTGTCTGTTTGATTACCACATTGACCCTGCTGCTGACTTACTTGCTGCTTAACTCAGAGAAACAGTTGCAAATTTAGTCAGCAGACCACAATCACCAAATTCATCTTCAATAAGTCTTGTCCGAAGAAAACCATCTGATCAAAAATAGTAAAGTGGAAGTCATCCTCAGACACCCACGTATTGACTTTGATCAGGTCAGATGCTAGTGTTGAAAAGCTTAAAATGGAGAGTGCATACGGTCTGAATGCATACGATTTCCAAGATTTGTTGGACCTTCAACTTGAAAGGGATGATGAAGAAGACATGTTCTCCCTGGACTTTGAACTACAATTCAAAGGACAAATCAGGGAGATGTTGATGAGAAATAAAGACCAGTAATAAAGAAGGGTTTTGGCATCATCTGTTCTATAGGGAGATTGTTGGATCAGCAGCTACGACATTGTTTCCAGCAGCATATGTAACCAGGACACAACATGTAGCAAAGGAGATGTTGCTGGGTAAGAGACTCTTGATTAGGCTTTGGTGAAAATTATTGAGGTAGGTGATCGTGTGATCGTAGTTAATGTTTGTTGAAAGTTAAGCTGTATTCAAATTCTATTGATTTTTTTTCAAAGTAAAGATTTTAAGTTTGTTAGTATATTCGTTTGATGTTTTACAACTTCTATATTGAAGTTTGATAAGCACATTTCCAACAGATATGAACATTTGGCAAAGTAAAATAATAGTTCTCGCTTTTTATGATGAAATGTAGTGACTACTTTTGATTATTTGTTTAGTTGTAAATCAGAGTTCAAATGCATCAACATGCAAGATTTGTGAGAATAACTCATGACTAATTTAATATTAATTAATCAAAAGAAAAACTAAACTAAAAATTACAATATCTATACACCTATCTATACTTTCTATTAAAATATGGTATACATGAATTTCTAAAAACCACCCGTGTTTGCACACGGTTATCACTACTAGTCTATATAATAAAAGAAATAAAATAGAGACATTTGTCACATTATGGGGTGATTTCCATTGGTTTGAGATGCTATTGATATTGGTGTGAATTTTGATGACTTTGTTTCTTATTTTGTAATTTTAGGAGGTTTGTCCCATGAAATTCAGTGTTATTAGTGACACAACCCATGAATTTATCATGTATGTTTGTTCAAAACTATTAAGAGTATATTAGAAATAACAAGTATTTACAAATAATAAATTATATCGTTTTCATTAATTAACCTGTGTAACACACGAGGCCATAACCTAGTATAGATAGTATATTAAATCTCTTAATATAATTTTGTAAACTATAATCTTAATAAATAAATACAATCATTTATATTATTATACAATTAAATTACATATCTATTAAACAGTTTACAAAATTATATTAAGAGATTTAATATACTATGTATACTAAGTTATGGCCCCGTGTCTTACACGGGTTAATTAATGAAAACAATATAATTTATTATTTCCTATATACTCTTAATAGTTTTGAATGAACATACATGATAAATTCAAGGGTTGTCAATAATAATATTGAATTTCATGAGACAAACCTCCTAAAATCACAAAATAAAAAAACAAAGTCATCAAAATTCACGCCAATATCAATGCATCTCAAACCAATGGAAATCACCCCATAACGTAACAAATTTCTCTATTTTATTTCTTTTATTATATAGATTTATTAAAACTGGTCCAATTTATATTTATATTTATATATAAAACATATCAACAATGACTCAATGAGTGTCTAATTTATTTATTTGTTAAGTTATTCTACAAAGGCTTTTAAAAATAAGAAGTGTATAAAGACACAATGGATCCCATATCATGACACAATGTTGAGCAAAATATAACACAATGCCAAAAAATATAACACAATGTCAAAGAAAAAAGACACAAGACACAATGACGTAAATATAAAAAGATACAATGATAATAAAAAGACATAACAATAATAAACAAAAATTCTAAATCTATAACCTATAAATCTAAAAGTAAAAAACCTAAAATCTCACATCATAGAGTTCGATGAGACGGTTCCAATGCCGTTAATGAGGTCAATCGGAGTCTGTTTGATATCCTTTGTATGACTTTTTGTATTTGATCTAAACCTTTATTTCTAAACATAAAGTAAAATTTTAAGTTAAGAACCATGCTTATATATAAAAAAAGTAATCTAATCACTATCAATATCTAAATATTACCATATTTATATGATTATTCATGTTAAATACAATTGTTTTTTTAATTGTTACTATCAATAACTTTTGACTAAAAAAATAATTAATTCGATCACGCCGGTTTTGAAATAACCGATGAATCTGGTCAGTATAATCAATTTAAATTGTGATCACTTATTTTTTAATGATCGTCTATAAAAACTAAGCGAGAAAATCTAATAAAAATCACCCCATAATGTGACAAGTTTCTCATTTGATTTACTTTATTATATAGATTATCATATTATTCATTAATAAACTATAATATTTTAGGTGTCTATATATAAAAATGCTGTGAACTTTCAAAGTTTATTAGCATTAAATCCATGTGAGTGACTCGGTATCTAATGTGTGCATGTGATATTCCAATCACACCGAGATGATACTGATTGAAATCCGCTACGTAACGCGTGTATATTTTCTTGTTAATATATATTTGTTGCAACACTTTAGCAGCTGAAACAACGAAACTTATAATATGAAAATTGAGTAAATTGCCATTTTAGTCCCTAAGTTTTTTCTAAATTGTTATTTTGGTCCAAATAGTTTTTTTCTCTTCTGTCTCTGACTTTTCTTTTTTCTTGCCATTTTGATCACATTGCCTAACTTAGTCTAAAAAACAGGTTATAATCAAGGGTATTTTTGGCATTAAATTATTATGAGATTTATAAATTATGTTGTAAACTACCCCTGATTATCACTACACGATAGTTACGCCAAAAATACCCCTGGTTATAGCCAAAATTTTAGACTGAGTTAGGCAATGTGATCAAAATGGTAAGAAAATGGAAAAGTCGGGGACCCAGAGGAGAAAAAAACTATTTAGACTAAAATGACAATTTGGACCAAACCTCAGGGACCAAAATGGCAATTTACTCTATGAAAATACATATCACATGAATTATTCGTGTAATTAACTTTTATTTTCATTTTTAGATCCTAAAAACAAATAATTAATTTGGAATATGAATTTTAGACGTGTGTACATTCATTCTTAACTACATTACATACATCATAATCAATATAAGACATGTGTGGAAATTCTTGTATTTTGATGATTTTAACTTCCTCAATTCATCTTCTAGACGGATTTTACTAATACTCGTTTTCTCCTATAAATACTCCCATAATCTCTACTTTCTCATTACCCAACTTATGAGAACTGAAGGGCTAATAAGTTTCTTTATAATCTAAAAATGACAAAGCATTCTTTTGTTTTGTCTGCAGTCCTCTTGCTCCTTTTCTTTGTTGCTATCTCAGGTGCTTCATCAAATTAACTTATTTAATTAGCTCAACGTTTTAACTTATTTATTCATGGATTGGAGTCTATGTATTGTTTACTTATGAAAATTTAAATATAAACATTCTGAAAGAATGATTTTCCCAATTAGTATGGGATTAAATATGACAATGTAGCAGTCAACATATATAAGAGTACTTTGATAGCAAATTAACCAACGAAGAACATAGATCTAGTAATAATCATAGTGAGAAAAAGAAAAAAAAAGAAATATGTCTCATATTTAATAAATGAATTTACTAATTTGTCTTAATTAAACGTCACGAACAGAAATAGAGGCAACAGCGGCTCCAAAAATATGTGAAAAGGAGAGCAAGACATATTCAGGGAAATGTGATGCCAAGAAATGTGACGAGCAGTGTAAATCATGGGAAAAAGCAAGCCATGGTGCTTGTCACAAGCGTGAAGGAAAAGACCTTTGCTTTTGCTACTTCGATTGTTCTAAAGACAAATCTCCTCCTAAAGATAAATCACCTCCTAAAGACGACAAATCTCCCCCTAAAGACAAATCGCCTCCTAAAGACAAATCTCCTCCTAAAGACAAATCGCCTCCAAAAGACAAATCGCCTCCTAAAGACAAAGGCGGAAAATCGCCTCCTCCTCCGGCTGCAGGAGGGTCACCCACTCCTCCGGACGCAGGAGGGTCACCCCCTCCTCCGGCCGCAGGAGGGTCACCTCCTCCTCCGGATGCCGGGTCATCACCACCTCCTGCTGGTGGCGGGTCACCACCTCCTGCAGATGGTGGCGGGTCACCACCTCCTCCTTCCGCTAACTAGGGACTAGGTCCAAGCGAAAAATGTGCCAACTTGATCATTCGATCCTAGAGATTATAGATAAAAGGAAAATGTTTCCTGCAATTATAGATTCTGCATTCACTTAAGGGTAATACGTTGTTCCATGTGTAGTCTGTAGCTTTTGATTCCATGTATTAAGTGTTTTAATAAAATTCGTATATTTAATTTGCATCTACCAGGCTACCATCGATCCAGTAAACTCATTTAAAATTTTGTGGCTTAATTTTTTGTAGTTAGTTTTTGTATGGTTGAAGTTGTTTTATGTGAAAATAATGTGAGATGTGACCAACTGAAATGAATTTTAAGCTTTAGTTCATCTTCGATCCGCTATGAAAATAAGCATTAAGTAAGCGTTGTATTTGAAGGGGTATGGTACCAAGTGATGGGCATGCCGCGAGCAAGCCCCTATGCATGCATGACCATACCCACTTTAAAACTTACAAACACTTGAAAGTCCTGATTCGATCTTGTTCTTTGACGTAAAACGTTGTGGAACGAGAATTATCTACTTAAACACCGAATTGAAGTGCGGAATCCATCAATTTAGTCCGTGATCACCCTATGCACTATACAAAACACAAACACACATGCTACTATGTCATACGTAAAGACACAATCACAAAAGACACGGGCATCAGACATTATGCATTGACAAACTCCCTCTTAGATGTTGCCCCAGTTTTATCTTTAGCTTTGTCTGCTCTAATCCCAAATACTTCGCGTATTCTGTCCTGAAATCTTTTATACTTTTCTTTGGCATCTGATCTGTTTTCTTGGCCATACATAATCATAATTCTTCTTCGCATTCTCTCTCTTAGCCTCAACTTTTTCCTTTAACTTCGCTTGCCTCTTAGCCTCTTTCTTCTCTAACTTTCTCCACTTTGTTACCCACATACTTCCAACATGAATATTATAAGCAGAACAAATATATACGACTCTTTGAGATTGCAATGCTTGATCCATGTCTCTCGGATCAAAGTAGATTTGGTTGAAAATAAAACTTCAATGTCTTTCTCTGATATGTTTACAGTCCACATTAGATCGTATATTAGAATCATTCTCCATATCTTTCCGTCCAGCAACACAATGACTGCTTCACCGGTTTTCTTAAAAGAATACCACCCCTTGAAAAATTCATGTATATCATGCTCCATCTTATTAAAAGGTATAACTTTCATAGTTTACCGTCGGTCTTCCATTCTCATCCTTCTCAGTCTCTGAAACAATTATTTTTGGAAATGGCGGCTTCCAATTTTTCCATCCAGTACGACTTTCATTTCGAATTTGACGCAACACATGCTGATTGTAGCCGTTTTCTCATAATTAATCATCTTTAAGTTGCATAACTCCTTAACAGCCCACTACGACAAACTCTTGTCATCACTCTGAAATACTGAACACCTAGTTCTTTCATCACTACTATACACTTCAGCTTTTTAACATATATCCAACTGATAGTATCACCCCTGTGAAATCCCTTTGTCTTGCGTGAAGAACTTTAACGGTGTCAAAAATTTATGTCCAGTTTTGAGAGTCTTAAACCATTCTTCATGAAATCTCTCCACTACTACTTTAGATTGTTTTGGAACTAAGCTTTGTCTTTCTTTAGCTTTGCGATTGATTAGATCTTCAGCTGCCTTTTCAAACATCTCGGTGAAAGTCGAAAATGCTACATTTTGATTATTAGAATAACTAACTTCTACATCATTTGACGCATCTTTCACATCAACCCTATCATAATCATCAGCTTTAGCAACATGTTCATCTGCTTTATCATCTATAGCAGGAACAAGATCTTCACTAATCATGACATTTTCCAACGCTATACCAAAGGTACTCGCTACATCTTCCTTTGATATCTTGTGTATCCATTCTCCTTCTTCGATGCCATAATCATCTTCAAGAAAGTACAAAGCAATTGGCTTTCAATCATCAAAAGAAGCAAGTGGAATCGCATCATCTATAAACCCGGTAAAAACTGTTATCTATCTTTTAGACTCCCCCTCATCAGGAGACGAGTTTTCACCTTTCGTAGACCTTGACTTTTTATCATCATCCATTTCACATTCCTTTGGCGGTTCCCTTTGATCACCTTCTTTCTCTAGCACCCTACTTATTTTACAAGATACACCACTCCAACCTTACCATCATCACTATCATCACCACCATCATCAAAAAACTAACATTGGTATGATTTGTTTCATCTGCTTCACCACCTTCTTCATCCTCCTCATCTTCTTCTTATTCAGCTGCAATTTGTTTTTATTCTCAACCACCACATCCAAATTATAAATTGCAGCAACCATTTGTTGATCTTGACTTGTCAATTCTTCATTACCAGGTTGTGAACTTTCAGCTTTATCTGTTTCAACATTTGGCTCTAGAGCATTTACAGTATCAGTCATCACAACATCTGATGGTACTTCAACAACTTCTAGATTTGACCCTGGAACATTTGTTGTTGACAGACCCTCCTCATTGGTCTTTATACCTTTAGCAGCAGTTTCCTTTTTAGCTTGTAACAAAGCTTTCACTTCATCGTCAAGATTAATACCATGTTTACTTTCCAAAACATTAACGTTAATAAATTTCATCAACAAACTAGCATGCATTTTCCTTTTCTCTTTGTTTTCATTAACTAACTTCTACTACTCTTCATTTGTTTTCTTCAATTTCTCATTCTCTTCCTTCAACTCACCAACCTGAACTTTTAACTCATCAACTTGAACTTGCAATTCAAATCCGAAATCATCAATGCTTTCCAAATTTGGTATTGGAAGTTGTCACACCCTCAATTTCCACATGCGGAGTATCTCCGCGAGGCGTGTAACTGACCAGGATCATGCCACCAATCATATTGAACAATAAATATAATAAAGCAATTTTCATCACTACCAATACGATTAGTGACTAAAGTCCAAAGTTCAAAGTTCAAAGTAATAATTAAAGTTAACAGCGGAAGTATAAGTTAAATAATTCAAACAATAGTTTAAAAGTCCATAAATATTATTAAGAACCCAATAAGGATCAACGCAACCACTACACTCCTCCACTGTAAGCTCCTGAGCTGTTCCTAAGTACCTGCAAAGCATGCAGTAGGGTGTCAACATAAAGTTGGCGAGTTCATGGTTTATGCAGTTTTTTATTTCCAAAAACTTGTGTTCTTAAATTACTCATTTATATCATGTCATGGGGAGCTACCCCATCTGTAAGCTACTAAACTTCGTAATACCAAACACTTGCGACCGTTTTATCATTGTTGCTCGGTTTTTCAATGTCTATCATCGTTGACGGTTGCCAAGGCATAGCTGTTCACTCCCGACCTCCAAGGCATGGTGTGAGGTTAGTGAAACCTAATAGCGCTATCAACTAATATCCCGTTCGCCAGGTCCTGACGATTAATCGGTATAGTATGTGGGGACTTCGTGAAAGAGTTTTGTTTAGTATGCTAAGTCATGAAATATAAATAGCATTTAACAGTATTCCAAACCAGGAATACTAGGCAATCCCAAACCATGGAAAGTGAAGTCCGTTCCTGACCACCAGGAATACATGCTTTTAGTAAAATGTGTGAACTCACAGTTGTTTTGCTCGGCAGATAGTTTACTTGTTTTAAAGTTGGTAAACCATGTCCTATTATGGTTACCAATGTCAATTAGGTTGGTATGAAAGTAATCCACGTATTTTCTACACGTAACTAACAGGTAGCATACACGTTAACACATCACGTGTCACATAGCAGACATGTGGCCATACAATTATCCAAAACAATAGTTCAAGATAAACAGTACTGTGCGGCCCAACTTTCCTAAGTGTGCAGTCCATTTTCAAGTGTACGACTCAACAGTTTACAGCCCACATCAGAGTGTGCGGCCCACACTCTAGTGTGCGACCCTTCTTCAATGTGCGATTTTTCATAGCTCGGTTGTACTTCGTGCATTGGTGATTGCACAATACAATTGTGCGGTCTTAAATGTGTGCGACCATGCATCACCTGACTGGACGTTGTGCATTTGTAGTTGTACCATTTAAGGGTGTGCGGTACACGTGGCACACTATGTGTGTGGTGTAGGGCTGTCCAAACTGCTCGACGATCGAAGATCGCTCGACGATCGCTCGAAAAATGCTCGAAAAATGCTCGTTCGATTCCCGCTCAGTTTGTAAATGAGCCGATCGGATCGGTTCGATTCAAATTCAATCCGAGCATGAGCAAGGCTCCGCTCGCTCGACGATCGCTCGGTTTTGCTCGAATTATTTTTATTAATAATTAATTAATATATATATAGCCCAAAAAAAATTAATTAATATATAGCCCAAAAAAATTGAAAAGCCCAAATAATATAGCCCATCTTTATAATTATTATGAAAAATCTAGCCCATCTTTAATATACAAATGTTATCTAACCTAATCTAGATTCGGTCGCCGCTCTCAACTTCTCAACTCTCATTCACAGATTCACTCATTCAGTCTGAAGTTTCAAGTCTCAACTGGTCTCATGTCGCCGCTCTCAATCCAGTCACCGGCGGTGACAATCCGCTCTCAATCCAGTCACCGGCCGCTCTCAATCCAGTCGCCGATTCGGTCTGTTAATTCATCGGTTTCTGCATCTTCATTCTGTTTCTGTTGTTAATGTTTCTGCATATTTCTTCAAACGTCTTGTTAAAGGACTTGAGGGTCATTACATAGTGCTATAGTTAAAGCCAATTCAGGTTGAATTATATTTGGAACAAATAAGGGGATTTTTGGATCAATATATGCAATTTGGTTTCAAGTTGAACCAAACAGAAAGTCACTCCAGTAATTTGGATCAGTATATGCTATTCGGTGTTGAGATAAACCGAGCGAAACCGATCGAAATCGATCCGATCGCTTTAAATTCGAACCGATCCTGAGCACCACTTTTATGCTCGGTTTTATAAATTCGAACCGAACCGATCCGATCGGTTGTAATTCGATCCGATCTCGAGCAGACCCTCGCTCGGATCGGATCGGTTCGTGAACACCCCTAGTGTGGTGTGATGTGTTTGAGTGTTAATCATGCAAATCAAGTTGTATACTTAAAGAATGTGCGGAATCGAGTGTGTGGCTTCAACCAAAATAATAGCAATCATTCAGGTTTATCAAATCTAAACGGATCAAGGACATAGATTCAAACATCAATCCTTATGAACACTAATCATCAGCTAGTCTATATAAGCATGTAGATTTATCATCATTTTATGAATACATATCCCACCATATCATCCGAATGCTTATTGCTAATAGATCTCAAGTTATCTTATATCATCAAATATTTGATCTGGAGTTCTATTATATCCATAATCATCAAAAATTTCTTTTTGCACATAACATCTTGCATTTCAACAAAACCTATTTATCATTAAATCAATTTTGAATCTTGGTTCTAGTATAACCCTAGGTCTTTATTTAATAACCAAGCACATAACCATGAAGCATAAACATCAGATTCATGAATATCATATTGAATATTCACACATTACATCAAGCAAATCCTTGTTGAATACGTTATCAGTTACAACAATTGTCAAGCATGTTCTTCATCAATAATTTGATTATCATCATTGTAACAACCTGACTTTTCAAAGTCGAAGTCAAAGTACAAGTCAAAGTCAAAGTCAAAGTCAAAGTAAAAGTCAGGTTGTTATTCAGATCTGTCTTTTCTTGCTTAATTATTGCTTGTACTCTTGATATTCGACAATTAGTTTACCCTTTTTCAATAATCGATAAATTGGTTAACGATATTTTAAACTATGATTTACTACTAACGGAAGTAACAATGCGATAAACGCAGAAATCACAACTAAACGCTACTATTACTAAACGCCATCGCAACGCATCGCAAACTCGAACGCAGCTATTGGTTTTGTCCTATGTGTGTGTTATTATGTGCTTTAATTGTGTGTGTGCTTTATGTATGTTTTGGGATGTTATTCGCAAACACAATCACAACGCTATCGCATCGCAATCTCATCGCAAAAGCATAAAAGTAAATCACAAATAATTGTAACTATTATGTGTTTTATGTGTTATGTTATTTATGTAACTACTTGTTAATGCTATCGCATCACTTACTCACAAAATGCTTAAACGCAATGCAACTGTCACAACCCGACCACGTATAACATACAAAACGTGGCGGAAACGTCGGGGAGTGTTGTAACAGAATTAATTGTTTCATAACCATGGCATTCAAAGTTGTATTTTATTTATCAACATAAGAGTTACATTGTCTTAAACAGGAAACAAATAGTACATAACATAATTAAACTAAGTCTATCTTCGTTTTATGTCTCTAAGGCACAGGTCCGCCCTAGTGTCACGATCAACATCCTAGGCAAAAGATCCTGAAAACACATGTGAAAATAGGTATGGTTAAATGAATAACCATGTAAAAAAGAATTTGTATAAGATAAGTTGTTTGTAAAACAATGTCTTGTGAAAGATATGTTATTTGTATAAAATGTTATACGTATAAATCGAAATGATTTAAATAACGCTATGATATGTAATATAATACAAACACTTATATATAGGAAGTACCAGCGGCGTATCCACCATGCTTGTATCATATTACTCACATCTCGTTAATTAAGTCACTTAAACAAACCACCAATGTATAAAGTCTATGTTTAAACCAATTGTCAAAAAGTCCTTGTATAAACAATGTCAAATGTTAAGAAGTACAAAAGTAGTCAAGTAATGTGTAACAAATGTTATGTATTGTAAGTAAAGTATTGTCACATAATCCAAATGTACAAAACAAGGTATTTTGAATATATCAAAAAGTTATGTTTTGCAAAGTAATGCATGTTACATTGATACAAACATTTATGTGGTAAGTTAACGCATACATTCAAGCCTTGAGACAGTCGGATAACCCTTTCAGTCAAGGTTATCAAAAGAAATGTTTTCAGATTCAGTCATTCCTTACATCCAAACAAACCCGGGATGTCAGGAATGGGATTTGTCAAGTCCTATGGTACCAGTACTTACTACCGAGCGGCGTAGCTAATGTTAATGAACATATATAAGTCTCGTTTGTGCAAACCAAATGTTATAGCAATTGTATACGTGTCATATGAAAACAATGTACTAAGTATGCTAAGTTAACATACAAAGCAGAAAAGTCATGTAAATCAATGTGCTAGCATGCTATCAGTCAACATACATAGCAGAAATGTAATGTAAAACGATGTACTAAGTATGCACACAATGGACCTACATAGCATGAAATGTAATGTAAATCATGTACTAATAGTGTACTAATGAGCATAACAAGTATATGATGTGAAAACAGGAAAGCACGAAAGTAACAAGTAGGCACATGTGTTTCACCCCAAAACAGTTTGAAAACAGTAAAAGAGGGGTCTATGTACTCACTTGAGATTCCTCAGAAGTCCTAAGATAACCACCAAGCAATGCTAGAGATCACGGAATCAAACGACACCTAATATAGGTAACTATGTTAATATACCGGACCTAATTCGGAAGATCGGATAGAATGAGGTCTTGTAAACCAAATGAGTATGAGAACTCATGTAATATGGTTTAACAAAGCCTACATACTAAATGAAACCTAACCTAAGGGCTTACGACCCATTACGACCCGTTTAGGTAGCGTATGCTACTTTAATGCGTCGTTCGCGTGAAACGCGTTCGGACCGCTTAACTAGTCCTATGACAAGTAACATATGCCTTAACATGTCTAATATTGTTGTCAAATCAGTTTAGATGTCAAAAGTTATGTTACATATGTTTAAAATGAATTTTGGCATCAAAGGGGTATTTTGGTAATTTACCTAAGGCATATAAACTACCTATCATACAACTACTTAAACGAAGCGACCATAAGGTATAACCTCGGGAGGTTATTCCCTATATACTATGGTCACCTAATGTATTTGGTCGGATCCTAATGATCGACCAAATGGGTTGGGTTCGAAGGTATAAGCGATTTATTAGATCGCTTACCCTTACGACCCTAGACAACGTGGTAATCAGTAGGCATAGTCACAAGGGACTATAACCATCGTGATTACAATCACGTTGCGAAGTTCAAACGAACTTCGCATTGACCATAAACTGGTCAATGCAGAAATTCAAACAAAGTTTGACTTTCGGACTCGAAAAGCAATAAAAGAACGAAGGAAAACTTACAAAGGGTCCAAGAATGGAAGGTTTGAATCCGTACACTCTCAGGTATGAAGTGTTAAACACAACAACTTAGAGAGCAAGTTCAGATTTCAAAGGTGTGAGTTGAGAGTGAAATGGGTGTTGGGTATTTATAGATTTCGGTTCACCGTTAGGATCGTTTCTTGAATAACGTGTTCGAATCTCATCCGTACAAGTGTTGGAATGTTATGGTAGCTCATTTTGCCCACCACAAGAGATTAACATGTGGCATTTGGCCTTTGGGGAGTGTTTAAATCTGTTAATCAGCAGTCAAAAATGATTTTCTGCATCTGACCTCTGCTTGCGCACCGTAACACTAATAATGTTGAGGTGCGCAAGGACCTACTTTCACAGAATTACACTTTTGGTCCCTGTTAGTGTTTTGAGCTATTTCCGACACGTTTAATGCCCGTTAACCCCATTTCAAAGCTCTAAAATGAAGTTAAAGTATAGGGAACTTAAAATGTGCTAAAAAATATCTCGGATGTCGGTTCGTTTGGCCGTACGGTTGCGTTGTTCGGTTAATTACGACGGAATGCGCATAAGCGCGAAAAACGATCCAAATTGCGTGACGAATGGATTTTTCTCAAGCCAAACACTAAAATAAAATATTTTAGTGCTTACATAAATTTTTGGATGTCCGGATGTATTCAGAACGTAAGTTATGCGCGAAAGTGCAAACTTGTGCACTTTTTGACGCTTTTAGTCCCTGAATGACCCAAAAGTTTATTTTAGAACACCGAACCCCTCAATGCCTATTTATAAGCTATGTAGAGGATATTTATGGTATGTTTAACTTATGGTCATGTTCCGGAATGTCTGTTTTAGTACGAATCGTCATACTTTTGCAGTTTGTTGAATTTAGTCCCTGTAGGCGATTAAACTTGTTTTTGCCATACCAAAGCCTTTAAAACTTATTTCTAAGTTATGTAAAGATTATTTAAGGTATGTTAAGTATATGTTGATGTTCCGGAGTATTTTTCGCATTAAACTGGTTACGTTTACGCACCAGTTTGCGTATAACTCTCCAGAAAGCGATATAGAGTTTGAAATTGAGTAAAAGTCAAAACATGAAAAATTTAAAACATAACCAAACAAACAAACATTGGGATCAAATAACATTGTTTTATTGATAATAAAACTGTTCATAATGATTACAAGCACATATGTTACAGTCTCCCCTACTTGTGGAAATTTCGTCCCGAAATTTATTTAGAGGAAACTCGTGGGAAAAGATGCGGATATTTCGCCTTCATTTGATCTTCGCGTTCCCAAGTAAACTCGGGTCCACGTTTAGCTTCCCAGCGAACTTTGACCAAAGGAATGCGCTTGCGTTTAAGCCACTTGACTTCACGTTCCATGATTTCCACTGGCTTGTCAACAAATTTCAGTGTTTTATCAACACGAATTTCATCAAGTGGTATGTGGAGGTTCTCATCAGCTAAACACCTCTTGAGATTGGACACGTGAAAGGTTGGATGAACATTTCCAAGTTCAGGAGGTAACTCAAGTCTGTAGGCTACCTTACCGATTCTTTCGACGATCTTGAATGGTCCAACGTATCTAGGTGCAAGTTTTCCTTTCTTTCCAAATCTGATCACACCTTTCCAAGGTGAGACCTTAAGTAATACTCGATCACCGACTTGAAATTCCAAGGGCTTGCGTTTTGGGTCCGCGTAACTCTTTTGACGGCTTCTAGCTGTCTGAAGGTTATCATGAACTTTCTTAATCTTGTCAGTTGTCTCTAAAATGAGGGCATGTCCAGTAAGCTGAGCCTCGCCGATCTCATTCCAGCAGACTGGTGAACGACATTTTCGACCATAGAGAGCTTCGAAAGGAGCCATTTTGATGCTGGTGTGATAACTGTTGTTGTAGGAGAATTCAATTAACGGAAGATGTGAATCCCAACTACCACCAAAATCGATCACACAAGCTCTAAGCATATCCTCCAGAGTCTGGATTGTTCTTTCAGATTGACCATCCGTTAGCGGATGATAAGCCGTGCTCAGATTAAGTTGGGTCCCCATAGCAGATTGCATGGTTCTCCAAAAATGAGAAGTGAAACGAGCATCTCTGTCAGAAATGATGTTCAAAGGAACACCATGGCGAGCTACAATTTCATCCACATAGATTTTTGCAAGTTTGTCAGCAGAAAAATCCTCACGGATTGGCAAGAAATGCGCTGACTTAGTAAGATGATCAACAACTACCCAGATGGCATCATGACCTTTCTTTGTGCGTGGAAGTTTAGTAATGAGATCCATAGTAATGTTTTCCCATTTCCAAACTGGGATCTCTGGTTGCACCAACAAACCCGAAGGACGTTGATGTTCAGCCTTAACCTTAAGACAAGTAAGGCATTTTGATACGTATAAGGCAATGTCTTTCTTCATACCAGGCCACCAATACTGAATACGAAGATCCTTATACATTTTATCTGAGCCAGGATGAACAGAATAACGAGACTTATGGGCTTCATCCATAAGCAAGGTGCGAAGGTTATCTTGGCTTGGGACCCACAAATGGTCCATGAAGTAATATGATCCATTGTCCTTCAGTTCCAGATCAGGTGTTATGTGATAAGGAAATTCCTTATCCATTAAACCTTGTGAAACACAAGATTGCTGAGCCTGAGAAATGCATGCTTGGATATCGAATCGAGCTTGAATAACAGATTAAACACGAACACAATGAAGCTTAGTACGTTCCTTACGACTCAATGCATCGGCTACGACATTCGCCTTACCAGGATGGTAGCGAATTTCGCAGTCATAGTCGTTTAGAAGCTCGACCCAACGTCGTTGCCTCATGTTGAGTTCTTTCTGATTGAAGATATGCTGAAGACTTTTGTGGTCCGTGAAAACCACACATTTTGTACCGTACAAATAGTGTCTCTAGATCTTAAGAGCGAAGACAACTGCACCTAACTCAAGATCATGAGTGGTGTAGTTTTTCTCATGTATCTTCAACTGCCTCGATGCATATGCTATGACTTTGTTCCTTTGCATCAGAACACAGCCAAGACCCAATTTAGATGCATCACAATAAACGATGAAATCATCATTGCCCTCAGGCAAAGTCAGAACAGGCGCGTCGCAAAGTTTCTGCTTCAAAGTCAGAAATGCTTCCTCTTGTTTGAATCCCCAATCAAAGGGTTTGTTCTTCCGAGTTAGAGCAGTTAGAGGAACTGCAATCTTTGAGAAGTTCTCAATGAAGCGGCGGTAATAACCCGCAAGTCCAAGAAAAGAACAAACCTCAGTAGGAGTAGTAGGCGTATCCCAATCCTTAATCGCACTGATCTTGGAGGGATCTACATGAATACCTTGTTCGTTGACAATATGTCCTAAAAATTGACCTTCTTTAAGCCAGAATTCACACTTGGAGAATTTGGCGAAAAGTTGCTCTTTCTTTAGGAGTTCCAGAGTAAGATGAAGATGTTGCTCGTGATCAGCTCACGTCTTAGAATAAATCAAGATGTCGTCAATAAAAACAATGACGAATTGATCCAAATAAGGTTTGCAGACCCTATTCATTAAGTCCATGAAAACAGCAGGAGCATTAGTCAAACCGAATGGCATGACTGTGAACTCATAATGCCCATATCGAGTGCGGAACGCTGTCTTGGGAATATCTTCTTCATGCACACGAAGTTGGTGATATCCAGATCGTAGATCAATCTTTGAAAAATAAGAAGCGCCCTGTAACTGATCAAAGAGATCATCAATGCGAGGTAGGGGATATCGATTCTTGATGGTAAGCTTGTTAAGCTCACGATAATCGATACACATCCTAAAAGATCCATCCTTCTTCTTGACAAAAAGAATGGGAGCACCCCAAGGTGAAAAGCTAGGATGGATAAAACCTTTGTCAGAGAGCTCCTGAAGCTGCTTAGACAACTCTTGCATCTCAGACGGTGCAAGACGGTATGGAGATCTGGCAATGGGATTTGCACCAGGTACGAGATCAATACGGAACTCGACTTGGCGTGCTGGAGGTAGACTAGGTAAATCTTCAGGGAATACTTCAGAATAATCCCGAACAACAGGAATATCTTGAATAGACTTACCCTTGCCTTTATCTGCTGTAACATGTGCCAAGAAGGCCACATAGTTCTTTCGCAGATACTTCTGAGCTTTAAAACAAGACATGAGTTTGAGACCACCAGTAGGTTTCTCACAATGAACCTGTAGGATCTCGCCTGTCGAAAGCGGCACACGAACAATCTTCTCAAAACAAACTACTTCTGCGCGATGCTTGGCTAACCAATCCATACCCACTATAACGTCGAAGCTTCCAAGTTGCATTGGCGTGAGGTCAATAGGAAAAAGATGATCGTTAAGGTTCAACTGGCAGTTGTAAAGAACAGAAGCAAGAACAATGGGTTCACCACTAGCAACCTCTACTGTCAAAGGTTTACCTATTTTCGTTCTAGATACGCGAAGCAATGGCTCAAAAGATAATGACACAAAACTCTTATCAGCACCCGAATCAAAGAGAACAGATGCAGGCTGATTATTAATAAAGAACATACCGTTCACCACTTCATTGTCTGCTTGTGCCTCTTGTGCATTCATGTTGAAGACTCGACCTCGAGCCTGAGCTTGATTCTGATTCTGGTTCTGGTTGGCTAGCCTTGGGCACCGGTTTCTGTAGTGGGTCAGATCCCCACAATTGTAGCATGAACCAGGAGGAAAATGAGGTCGTGCAGCTTGACCTTGTTGCTGAGCAAGAGGTTGAGCGACTTGTTGGGCTTGGTTCTGAACTGCCTGATTCTGGTTAACAGGAATGCGACAAGTAGCGGCAAGATGACCAATTCTCCCACAGTTAGTGCAATGACGACATTGGAGATGTGGTAGGTGATGGCCGTTACACCTGTTGCACAAAGGCGCAATGCCAAGATATGGCTTCTTGGCTAGTGGTTGCGCAGGCTGATTTGGTGCAGCTTGGGCCTGTGCAGTAACAACATAGTTTTGGGAAGCCTTTCGCTTCCTAGACCCTTTTGAGGAACCAGAATTCTTTCCCTGCTTGTTTTCACCTTTCTTACCATTCTCCTTGTCAGATGCCTGCTTCTTACCCTTGTCACCCTTTTTGTGTAGTTTTCCCTTTCGAACCTGCGACTCAGTCAATGTCGCTGCTAACTCGATCGCCTGACGGAGTGTGGCAGGGTTACTACCAGTAATGATGTCTTGCACTGAGTCAGGTAGGCCATCGATGTACCTTTCGATAGCCTTGTCGAGTGGGGTAACCATTGTTGGGCAAAGCAGACTCAACTCCTCAAACCTGTCAGTATACGCCCGATGCTCACCACTATCTTGTTTCAAGTCATCGAACTCTCTCTCCAAAGCTCGCTGTTCATGACGAGGACAAAACTCCCTCTTCATAAGGGCCCTAAGTTCAGCCCAAGTTTTTGCTAGAGCAACTTCTGCACCACGGTCTCTCATAACCCCGTTCCACCATGTGAGAGCCCTCTTCTGAAACACACTCGAAGAAAACTCGACCTTGCGATTGTCAGGACACTGCACGTGGTGGAAAGTATTCTCAATGCTCTCGAACCATTGAAGAAGCCCAGTCGCTCCCTCAGAACCACTAAACTTGAGTGGTTTAGCCGAGTTAAAATCCTTGAATTTGCATGGAGCATTGTTGTTGTTGTTGGCTTGGTTCCATTGAGCAAAGAGGTTTGGGAATTGAGCAGCCATTTGCTGCACAATGATTTCTGCCAGTTCGACAGTTGCTATCTGGTTTTCGCGTCGAGGAGGCATTCTAAAAGAGGAAACATGAAAAGAAACGAGTGAGATGTTTGGATGAAAAGAATGAGATGAAACAGAAATCAAAAGCAAAGATGGTGGTCATTTGTCCGCATCACAAAGCAAACAAATGACACACAGTGACTAATCAAAGTAAATGGGTCAAAAATAATGTATCGAGAAGACATGCTCGCCTATAAGTGAACACTCACCCCAAGAGTTCCCAGGTAAGAGTGACTGGTCTGATTATGTGGATTTGTACGAACACTCTAGCCTTAGACAGAAAACCCAGGGTACAAGTATTCACTCTTCCAGTTTGCACGTGTTCACACTATTTAGAACCCAAAACTTTGACGAGATTTTGAAAATTTGAAGGCACAAGGCCAAAAACCAAACTGGAAGGGTTCAAAACCATATAATAAGTCATTTAAAAACAGAAGATTGTTTTTTCAAAAATCGTTTCGGAAAATTTGGTTTTTGTTTTGATAATCACCTAAGGATAGGTGATGTGCATGTTTTAAGATCGAAACACAAGATAACTTGTGTTAGGGTCCTAGAAAGGTTATAGTCTAGGTCAAAGCATTACTAATAACCTAATTCCCTATAACCATTGGCTCTGATACCAACTCTTCTGTCACACCCCGACCACGTATAACATACAAAACGTGGCGGAAACGTCGGGGAGTGTTGTAACAAAATTAATTGTTTCATAACCATGACATTCAAAGTTGTATTTTATTTATCAACATAAGAGTTACATTGTCTTAAATAGGAAACAAATAGTACATAACATAATTAAACTAAGTCTATCTTCGTTTTATGTCTCTAAGGCACATGTCCGCCCTAGTGTCACGATCAACATCCTACGCAAAAGCTCCTGAAAACACATGTGAAAATAGGTACGTCAGCATAAAAATACCTGTGAGATACATAGGTTTTGTGAAAATAGGATTCATGACTTAAGTTTAAGAAAAAGTTGTTTAGTAAAAGTCAGTCATGAACCTTGTAAATTGTTTTGTTTTGTAAATCGTTAGAAAAACAATAAGTTCAGATGATATGTATAAATAAGAGAATAGTGTATGGTTAAATGAACAACCATGGAAAAATGAATTTGTATAAAATGTTATATGTATAAATTGAAATGATTTAAATAACGCTATGATATGTAATATAATACAAACACTTATATATAGGAAGTACCAGCGGCGTATCCACCATGCTTGTATCATATTACTCACATCTCGTTAATTAAGTCACTTAAACAAACCACCAATGTATAAAGTCTATGTTTAAACCAATTGTCAAAAAGTCCTTGTATAAACAATGTCAAATGTTAAGAAGTCCAAAAGTAGTCAAGTAATGTGTAACAAATGTTATGTATTGTAAGTAAAGTATTGTCACATAATCCAAATGTACAAAACAAGGTATTTTGAATATATCAAAAAGTTATGTTTTGCAAAGTAATGCATGTTACATTGATACAAACATTTATGTGGTAAGTTAACACATACATTCAAGCCTTGAGACAGTCGGATAACCCTTTCAGTCAAGGTTATCAAAAGAAATGTTTTCGGATTCAGTCATTCCTTACATCCAAACAAACCCGGGATGTCAGGAATGGGATTTGTCAAGTCCTATGGTACCAGTACTTACTACCGAGCGGCGTAGCTAATGTTAATGAACGTATATAAGTCTCGTTTGTGCAAACCAAATGTTATAGCAATTGTATACGTGTCATATGAAAACAATGTACTAAGTATGCTAAGTTAACACACAAAGCAGAAAAGTCATGTAAATCAATGTGCTAGCATGCTATCAGTCAACATACATAGCAGAAATGTAATGTAAAACAATGTACTAAGTATGCACACAATGGACATACATAGCATGAAATGTAATGTAAATCATGTACTAATAGTGTACTAATGAGCATAACAAGTATATGATGTGAAAACAGGAAAGCACGAAAGTAACAAGTAGGCACATGTGTTTCACCCCAAAACAGTTTGAAAACAGTAAAAGAGGGGTCTATGTACTCACTTGAGATTGCTCAGAAGTCCTAAGATAACCACCAAGCAATGCTAGAGATCACCGAATCAAACGACACCTAATATAGGTAACTATGTTAATATACCGGACCTAATTCGGAAGATCGGATAGAATGAGGTCTTGTAAACCAAATGAGTATGAGAACTCATGTAATATGGTTTAACAAAGCCTAAATACTAAATGAAACCTAACCTAAGGGCCTACGACCCATTACGACCCGTTTAGGTAGCTTATGCTACTTTAACGCGTGGTTCGCGTGAAACGCGTTCGGACCGCTTAACTAATCCTATGACAAGTAACATATGCCTTAACATGTCTAATATTGTTTTCAAATCAGTTTAGATGTCAAAAGTTATGTTACATATGTTTAAAATGAATTTTGGCATCAAAGGGGTATTTTGGTAATTTACTTAAGGCATATAAACTACCTATCATACAACTACTTAAACGAAGCGACCATAAGGTATAACCTCGGGAGGTTATTCCCTATATACTATGGTCACCTAATGTGTTTGGTCGGATCCTAATGATCGACCAAATGGGTCGGGTTCGAAGGTATAAGCGATTTATTAGATCGCTTACCCTTACGACCCTAGACAACGTGGTAATCAGTAGGCATAGTCACAAGGGACTATAACCATTGTGATTACAATCGCGTTGCGAAGTTCAAACGAACTTCGCATTGACCATAAACTGGTCAATGCAGAAAGTCAAACAAAGTTTGACTTTCGGACTCGAAAAGCAATAAAAGAACGAAGGAACACTTACAAAGAGTCCAAGAATGGAAGGTTTGAATCCGAACACTCTCAGGTATGAAGTGTTAAACACAACAACTTAGAGAGCAAGTTCAGATTTCAAAGGTTTGAGTTGAGAGTGAAGTGGGTGTTGGCTATTTATAGATTTCGGTTCACCGTTAGGATCGTTTCTTGAATAACGTGTTCGAATATCATCCGTACAAGTGTTGGAATGTTATGGTAGCTCATTTTGCCTACCACAAGAGATTAACATGTGGCATTTGGCCTTTGGGGAGTGTTTAAATCTGTTAATCAGCAGTCAAAAATGATTTTCTGCATCTGACCTCTGCTTGCGCACCGTAACACTAATAATGTTGAGGTGCGCAAGGACCTACTTTCACAGAATTACACTTTTGGTCCCTGTTAGTGTTTTGAGCTATTTCTGACACGTTTAAGGCCCGTTAACCCCATTTCAAAGCTCTAAAATGAAGTTAAAGTATAGGGAACTTAAAATGTGCTCAAAAATATCTAGGATGTCGGTTCGTTTGGCCGTACGGTTGCGTTGTTAGGTTAATTACGACGGAATGCGTATAAGCGCGAAAAACGATCCAAATTGCGTGACGAATGGATTTTTCTCAAGCCAAACACTAAAATAAAATATTTTAGTGCTTACATAAATTTTTGGATGTCCGGATGTATTCAGAACGTAAGTTATGCGCGAAAGTGCAAACTTGTGCACTTTTTGACGCTTTTAGTCCCTGAATGACCCAAAAGTTTATTTTAGCACACCGAACCCCTCAAAGCCTATTTCTAAGCTATGTAGAGGATTTTTATGGTATGTTTAACTTATGGTCATGTTCCAGAATGTCTGTTTCAGTACGAATCGTCATACTTTCGCAGTTTGTCGAATTTAGTCCCTGTAGGCGATTAAACTTGTTTTTGCCATACCAAAGCCTTTAAAACTTATTTCTAAGTTATGTAAAGGTTATTTAAGGTATGTTAAGTATATGTTGATGTTCCGGAGTATTTGTCGCATTAAACTGGTTACGTTTACGCACCAGTTTGCGTATAACTCTCTAGAAAGCTATATATAGAGTTTGAAATTGAGTAAAAGTCAAAACATGAAAAATGTAAAACATAACCAAACAAACATTGGGATCAAATAACATTGTTTTATTGATAATAGAACTGTTCATAATGATTACAAGCACAGATGTTACAGTCTCCCCTACTTGTGGAAATTTCGTCCCGAAATTTATTTAGAGGAAACTCGTGGGAAAAGATGCGGATATTTCGCCTTCATTTGATCTTCGCGTTCCCAAGTAAACTCGGGTCCAAGTTTAGCTTCCCAGCGAACTTTGACCAAAGGAATTCGCTTGCGTTTAAGCCACTTGACTTCACGTTCCATGATTTCCACTGGCTTCTCAACAAATTTCATTGTTTTATCAACACGAATTTCGTCAAGTTGTATGTGGAGGTTCTCATC
Source organism: Helianthus tuberosus (assembly GCA_030545235.1). Lineage (NCBI taxonomy): Eukaryota > Viridiplantae > Streptophyta > Magnoliopsida > Asterales > Asteraceae > Helianthus > Helianthus tuberosus. The sequence continues at coordinate 49,623,202 of CM060443.1, read as the reverse complement.
AGCTAAACACCTCTTGAGATTGGACACGTGAAAGGTTGGATGAACATTTCCAAGTTCAGGAGGTAACTCAAGTCTGTAGGCTACCTTACCGATTCTTTCGACGATCTTGAATGGTCCAACGTATCTAGGTGCAAGTTTTCCTTTCTTTCCAAATCTGATCACACCTTTCCAAGGTGAGACCTTAAGTAATACTCGATCACCGACTTGAAATTCCAAGGGCTTGCGTTTTGGGTCCGCGTAACTCTTTTGACGGCTTCTAGCTGTCTAAAGGTTATCACGAACTTTCTTAATCTTGTCAGTTGTCTCTAAAATGAGGGCAGGTCCAGTAAGCTGAGCCTCGCCGATCTCATTCCAGCAGACTGGTGAACGACATTTTCGACCATAGAGAGCTTCGAAAGGAGCCATTTTGATGCTGGTGTGATAACTGTTGTTGTAGGAGAATTCAATTAACGGAAGATGTGAATCCCAACTACCACCAAAATCGACCACACAAGCTCTAAGCATATCCTCCAGAGTCTGGATTGTTCTTTCAGATTGACCATCCATTAGCGGATGATAAGCCGTGCTCAGATTAAGTTGGGTCCCCATAGCAGATTGCATGGTTCTCCAAAAATGAGAAGTGAAACGAGCATCTCTGTCAGAAATGATGTTCAAAGGAACACCATGGCGAGCTACAATTTCATCCACATAGATTTTTGCAAGTTTGTCAGCAGAAAAATCCTCACGGATTGGCAAGAAATGCGCTGACTTAGTAAGACGATCAACAACTACCCAGATGGCATCATGACCTTTCTTTGTGCGTGGAAGTTTAGTAATGAGATCCATAGTAATGTTTTCCCATTTCCAAACTGGGATCTCTGGTTGCACCAATAAACCCGAAGGACGTTGATGTTCAGCCTTAACCTTAAGACAAGTAAGGCATTTTGATACGTATAAGGCAATGTCTTTCTTCATACCAGGCCACCAATACTGAATACGAAGATCCTTTAAAACTTATTTCTAAGTTATGTAAAGGTTATTTAAGGTATGTTAAGTATATGTTGATGTTCCGGAGTATTTGTCGCATTAAACTGGTTACGTTTAGGCACCAGTTTGCGTATAACTCTCCAGAAAGCGATATAGAGTTTGAAATTGAGTAAAAGTCAAAACATGAAAAATGTAAAACATAACCAAACAAACATTGGGATCAAATAACATTGTTTTATTGATAAAAGAACTGTTCATAATGATTAAAAGCACAGATGTTACAGCAACGCTCAACGCACGAAAAGAAAGTCGGAAAACTAACTCGCACCAGCCAACTAATCGAATGACCATACGGTCGAATGATCATCCGACCGGATGCCCATCCGATCGGATGGCCATCCGATTGACTGGCCATTCGACCCACTACTCTGCACCGCCTTTCGCACCTCTCACACTATAAATATCCCCTGTCACATCAACTGTTCATTGATGTGACAACCTTATCCGAGCAGCACATTCTCAAGCACTTTTTCTTCGATTTCAAGCGATTTCCGTATGTTTTCTTCCTAAATATTGTACTTCCATCTTCAATACATGCATCTTCATCATCTTATCCACTGAAATCACTATTTTTCACCATGAAATCGTCAGATTTGGGCTGCTTTAGGGTGATGTCACCTCGGGTTCTTATGAACCCTGAAATGTGACCTCATCTCACCAAGATTTGCCCAGATCTACAAGATTTCTACATGATTTAACACGAAACATCACGAGATCTAAACATTTTCAACAACTTACATGTTTTTCTTCAACATTCACCAGTTTTTTACTCAAAACCGACGGAATCTAGACTCGTTCAGGCTCTCTACTCATTCCCTAGTGGAGAACCGGTCTGAGAACAGTTTCCCACCGATGAGACGACCGATTCACTGGTTGAACATGAAACTCCGGCAAGAACAGTTAAGTCTGATCGAATGGAGTGATTCCCATCCGATCGGCTGAGCTGAACTTGGGATGGTTTTCGTTGTTTGACACGTCGTCATACCGTCTCCGTCAAAACTCAAAACTTTTTAACTTGGAAAATTGTGCAAACTTTTCAAAACATCAGTTCACCGATTAAATAGCCATCCGATCGGATGACCATCCGATCGAATGACTATTCGACAGGTGACTCGCCCTTTATCAATAAGTTCAACACTTAAACAATTTTACAAAACTTCAAAGAATATAACACTTTCAATCGAATAGCCATCCGATCGAATGGCCATCCGTCCGGATGACCATCCGATCGAATGACTTGAATTATACTACAACGAAAACTTCAAAAGTTTCAAAACAATTTACAAACACTCGCATCTCACTCTAATGATCAGCCGACCGAATGGTCAACCGTCCGGATGACCATCCGTCCGGATGACCATCCGTCCGGATGACCATCCGTCCGGATGACCATCCGTCCGGATGATCATCCGTTCGACTCACCATCCGACACTCAATCCGTTTTACGCGTCGTTCAACGCTTACACTGTCATTCTATGATCAGGCTAACTCCAAGCGCTCCCTTCAATTCAAGCTGTGTTTATTTACTAAACACATACAATGAGTATACTCGAACCCTTTTTCGCTTAACGCACTTTTGGGTGTTACATACGTTACCTATATCAAATCACATCAACACACAATGCAAACACTTTTAAATGCTATCCGCCCTCGCATGTTATACGTGTTTCGATGAATGCTTGTATGCCATGTTTACACAGTGATTGTTGCCTGTCACCTTAGCAACGATAGTACTATAGTTTGGACTCAGCACCTGTCATGGATAGGGGTTGTTAAGGGTTTTACTTCACATGGTCACAATGGTAATGTGTTGTGCATTCTACAACTCGCAGTCATGTCGGTTGCATATGTTATTGTCGATAGCTTACTTGCTTCACATTTCTACGTGTTACATGCTGGTTATGCGTAAACGCTTTCGCTATACTATATGCTATTAAACTTGTGTACTCACCTTTAGACTCTGTGTATTGACTTTATTTTTTAACGTATTTGACGAGTTGATTAGGATGCTTTGCTTGGTGAATCAAGTAGGTGGTCTAGAAACGTCATTCAATAAAATCTAAGTTGTTGGAACCGTTTATTTGTTTTTGAGAAACAATGTATGTAATAACTGTTTATGCTTTATATGTTTATGGTATGGGACGTGAACGTTAAATATATTGTCACTAATAGTTGTTATGGATTCTCTTGGACAATCTGTTTCGCTCAGTGCCGTGCCCCGATGATTCTGCCATCGGTTGGGGTGTGACAGATTGGTATCAAAGCCATAATTATAGGGAATTAGGAAAGACACAACCTAGTCCGGGTTTGATGTCTTAGAATTGACCTAGTCTATAATCTATGTACCAACAGACCGCCTTATGCGAACCCAGTAGGGGTTCTGCGCGAGCTTACTCTCGATACTCTCACTCGAAACTACATCCTCGTGCGAACACCGCATACTACAGCTTCGCACGAAGCAACTTTTCCTAAAGCTGAAATGCACTATTGCCTTTCCTGAGGCTGACACACACACGCTTTCGAAAACGCTCACATAACGCAATCGAGTGATTGGTCAAGATTAGGTGTGAAAACCGAGAACTCTTGACACAATCGCTCACTCGACGCGCATTTTTACTATTAAAATGAGAATTTGCGTTGAGTCAGGAGTGAAATCCATATCTCGACAAAATTCTCCATCTTATTCTCGTAGCTTGCCACATCATCGGGAATAAAGTTTTTAAGTAAGGGGTGAAGCCCGCATCTTAATAACTTGTTCCACTCGCTATTGGTTTTACAAAACTCTCACCAAAGTCTCGATGAATTCCAATAAAGCAAGTCACGTAGCAGCCAAAAGGATGCGTGTCGTTCGCCCAGATTGAGGCGAGAGCATAAGTTATTAGGCCAAAGCATGTACTCGAGGTCGTTCTGGATAGTCGAATCACTTTGGGTAGTCAATGTCTAACACCCGAGACAATCTATTTCGATTCTAAGCTCGCAACCACTAATTCTTCAATTTTATGTGCTTTTATGTGTGTATTATGGATATATGTTTATCATGTTTTGGCGTTTTGAGCTAAGGGTGTTGTGCTCTACACTGATGGTTTCGATTTAACGCTTATTGCTCTGCAAAACACACACTACTCACAACGTTACTTTTCACCTCAAAACACTAACAAATCGCAGAACTCTCGCATGCTATACCACTCGCTATGTTACTCGCTTACGCTACTCACTATCGCTACTCGCACTCACAACTCTCGATCGCAATCGCAGCTTTGAAAGATAGGTGAATACGTGCAAAATATAGTTGAATATGTGCTTATGTGGACTACGTGCTTCTGTGCTTATGTGCCTATGAGGATTATGTGCCTACGTGTCGACATGTTCCTGTGCTTTACTACAAAGGAGTTTTTACGATACACTAAACTATACGAAATCCGATATAATCGAATTCGCCTAAACCATACGACGATGTCTGCTGCAGACAATGTCTTCCATTGGTTCACACACTCGCCGCAATGCTCAGAGAAGTAGAGACGACAAGCGCATCGCTTCTCTCGTCACCAAGGAAATGGTTAAAGTCATACCTCAGATTGTGAGCGAGATCAACGAGGTGAAGAGCAGCTCCTCTGTTGAATCTAAGAGCGACACGCCTAAATCTCCCTTCAGCTTTAAGCAATTCAAGGCCTGCGGCCCTAAAGACTTCACTGGTGAAGATGGGCCCAGCACCTTGTTTCAGTGGTTTGACTCGATTGAACTCACTCTTCGTCAAAGCGGATGCCCAGACAACCTCTGCACTGTTAACGTAACTGGGGTTTTTCAGTCCAGGGCTCTGGACTGGTGGACTGCGGAGCGCAACAGGCGCGGTAACGATGCAGTCTATGGACTCTCCTGGGAGGAACTGAAGGAAGTCATGATGAAAGAATTATGTCCCCCACATGAACTCAAGAAGCTTGAAAACGAGTTTTGGGTTATCAAGCAAGAAGGTGGCAACAATGCTGGTCTTACTGCTCGCTTTAAGCAGCTCAGTATCATCTGTCCTGGTCAAGTGTCAACTCCCGACATCACGATCAAGAAGTACATCCGCGCTCTCCCAAACTGTGTTGCCGATTTTGTTCAAGTAGCTAAGCTTGCTACCATTGAGGAAACCTTCCAACTCGCTGCTGAGATCAATGATAAGCGAGTTTTGGCTGGTTATTTCAAGTACTCGACCAAGAATTTCCACCAGGTCACTGCTACTCCCGCTACTGAAACCGCGTCACCTCAAGTCTCGAAGTCTTCACGCTGCAAGCGCAAAAACATCAACAACAACAAGAACTGTGTTGTCACTGCCGCTCCTCTTAATGTTGTTCCCGCCTAACCCAATCAGAGCCAGAACCGCAAGCTGTAGCACCTGTGACCAACGCACCGCCTGCTAAGATTTCGTACACTGGTCCTCATCCTCTGTGCCCTACTTACACTTATCATGACCCAACTGGGATAGCCTGCCATTTCTGTGTCCAGTGCAACATCTACAGACACTTCACAACGAACTATTGCACTGGTCCTCGTCTACAAGCTTAAGCTCCTCCTGCACTGCCAGCTCCACTCCCCGCTCCTCAGGTTAACCAAGCAGATCCTGCTCCCGGTGCTCATGCACGAGCCTGCTTCGCATGTGGTGACCCTAATCATTTTACAATGTCTGCCCGAACCGTGTGGTGAAACAAGAGCCGCAGCAACCACCGCAGCAGCAACAACAACAACAGTAGCAATAACAACAACCACAACAACAAGCAGCCCGTGAAAGAGAGCTTTCAACATCAACGTCCACCAGGCTCAAACCGAAAACAATATTATCAATGGTACGTTTCTTGTCAATGGTATTTATGCTTCATGTTTATTTGATACTGGAGCTGATAAGTGTTTTGTGTTGTTTGAATTCGAAAAGTTCCTAAACCGTAAACGCGCTAACCTCCCAATGACGTTCGACGTAGAAACTGCCACCGGAAGAACCGTCACCGTTAGTTCTGTTCTCCGTGATTGTACTCTTGAACTCAACAATCACGTCTTCCCGATCGATCTCATTCTGATGCAACTTGGTAGTTTCGATATCATAGTAGGCATGGATTTTCTTCGTGAAAATCGTTCTGAAATCGTTTGTTTTGAAAAGATGATTTGTTTCTCTCTTTCAACTGGTGATCAACTCTGTGTCTATGGCGAAGTAACTTTAAAGGAACTTAAACTCATGTCGTGCATACACGCAAACAAGTATCTCCGAAAGGAATATATGGCTTTCTTGGCATACATCGTAGTAGCGGAGAAGGAAAAGGAAAAGAAGCCGATGGAAAAGGTATTTATGGTTCGTGATTTCCTGCTGTCTTTCCTGACGATTTACCTGTCTACCCCCGAGTCATGATATTGATTTTCGTATCAACCTCATTCCTGGAGCTAACCCTGTCGCTAAAGCCCCTTTTCGCCTCGCTCCGTCCGAAATGCGTGAACTTTCTAGTCAACTCCAGGAATTGGTTGATAAAGGCTTCATACGCCCTAGCACATCTCCATGGGGCGCACATGTCCTTTTCGTCAAAAAGAAGGATGGATCATTCCAAATGTGCATTGATTATAGGGAACTCAACAAGCTTACTATCAAGAATCGCTATCCCTTACCCCGAATCGACGATTTGTTTGATCAATTGCAAGGCGCTACGTGTTTCGCTAAGATCGATCTACGCTCTGGTTATCATCAGTTACAGATTCAAGAGGAGGATATCCCTAAAACCGCTTTTCGCACCCGTTGCGGCCATTATGAATTCGTCGTTATACCCTTTGGTCTTACCAATGCACCCGTAGTTTTCAAGGATTTGATGAATCGCGTGTGTAAACCTTTTCTCGACAGCTTCGTCATCGTGTTTATTGATGATATCCTTATCTATTCGAAGTCGAAAGCCGAGCACGCGTAACATCTCCGTTTGGTTCTCGAGCATCTCCAAGGGAATCGCCTCCACGCCAAGTTCTCCAAGTGTGAATTTTGGCTCGAGGAGGTTCAATTCCTCGGTCACATCGTCAATAGTCAAGGAATTCACTTCGATCCCGCGAAGATTGAAGCAGTTAAGAGCTGGATTACACAGAAAACCCGTCCAAAGTTTGTTCTTTGCTCAGATTGGCGGGCTACTACCGTCGATTTATCGCTGGTTTCTCTAAAATCTCCGTTCCTCTCTCCTCTCTTACGCATAAGGACAAGACTTTTGTTTGGGGAACCGAACAAGAGCATGCCTTTCAAACTCTTAAGCGTATGCTCTGCGACGCTCCCGTACTCGCGCTACCCTATGGAAACGATGACTTTGTAGTCTATTGCGATGCCTCTAATCTAGGCCTTTGGTGTGTTCTTATGCAACGAGACAAGGTTATCGCGTACGCATCTCGTCAGCTCAAAATCCATGAGAAGAATTATACAACCCATGATCTCGAACTCGGTGCAGTTGTTTTTGCGTTGAAGATTTGGCGACACTACCTTTACGGTACCATGTGTACGGTCTTCATAGACCATATGAGCCTACAACACATCTTGAACTAGAAAGAGCTGAATATGCGCCAACGCAGATGGGTTGAAGTTCTCAACGACTACGACTGTGAGATCCATTACCACCCAGGCAAAGCAAATGTTGTTGCCGACGCTCTTAGCCGACGAAGCTATTTACATAGTGTTCGTAATACTCAAGCCCAACACGACCTCGAAGCTCTCATTCGCGACACTCAACACGCTTTTTTTCTTGAAAATACCGCGAGGGAGGAAAAAATACTTGGTTCCGAAAGCCAGTTGGAAAGCAAATCCAACGGTATCTATTACTACCTCGATTGCATTTGGATCCCCAGTCGCAATAACCTTCGGGATATATTGCTAACTGAAGCCCACAAATCTCGATATTCCATTCATCCCGGTGCCGACAAGATGTACCAGGACCTGCGTGCCCGGTATTGGTGGCCTGGAATGAAGAAGGATATTGCTCTCTACATTTCGAAGTACCTGACTTGTTTGAAAGTCAAGGCCGAGCATCAACGACCCTCTGGCTTACTCGAACAACCCGAGATCCCGGTGTGGAAATGGGAGAGTATAGCTATGGACTTCATTTCGAAACTTTTGCGCAAGCCATCAGGGCACGATAGCATTTGGGTTATCATTGATTGTCTTACAAAATCCGCCCATCTCTTACCGATACAAGTAGACTATAAGGTCGAACGATTAGCACGAATCTATACCGACGAAGTCATTTGTTGACATGGGACACCTCTTGACATCATCTCTGACCGCGATGGTCGATTTACCACGCGCCTTTGAGAAACATTTCAAACCGCTCTTGGTACTACCCTTAATCTCAGTACTGCTTTCCATCCCCAGACCGACGGTCAGACTGAGCGCACGATTCGCACCCTTGAAGACATGCTTCGTTCGTGCGTTATAGATTTTGGTGGTAATTGGGATTTGCATTTACCTTTAGTCGAATTCTCGTACAACAACAGTTATCACTCTAGCATTCAGATGGCACCATTTGAGGCATTATATTGAAGAAAATGTCGATCGCCTATTGTATGGCACGAGATCAGAGAGGCGCAAATTACCAGTCCTGAGTTACTACAAGAAACGACTGACAAGATCCTCCAGATACGAGACAATCTCCTGAAAGCTCGGAGTCGTCAAATGAGTTACGCCGATAAACGCCGCAAGTCCCTTGAGTTTGAAGTTGGCGATCACGTACTCCTAAAGGTTTCACCTTGGAAGGGGCTGATCCGATTCGGCAAGAAAGGAAAGCTAGCGCCTCGATACGTTGGTGTTTTGGTCTAGAATTACCTAAGCAATTTAGTGATCAAATTAGTTAAGTGAGGTAATATGCTAAGAATGTGTGTTGTAAATATGCTGATTTGATTGTTTGTTAAAACAGTTTCAGGATATAGCTTAGGATATTGAGTTATATCTGCGATCAAACAATGAGCAAAAAGTAAAGGGGGTGACACGAGATATACGAGGAAAGCCCTTGATCAATCTAGATCGCCGGCACAAAACCTCAGGAGCTGACAATCGCAGCTGCCTTGTTCTTCTTATTACTTCAAACGTCAGGATACAGTGCAGGATATTGATCAGATCGCTAAGTGTTACAATGCTTTTTGTGAAAGTAAGAGTTGCGAGAGAGTTGAAGTGTTAGAGAGCAGTGAGTGTTGTGTCCTATTCGATCTAATTTATCCATCTATTTATAGCTAAGAAACGAAAACAAAATCTCCTATAAATGGGGGATGCCCTCGAATATTCCTTAGTAAACGTTGGAGACCAGGTAAAGCGGGTTCAACATCCTTCTTCGAATAACTTAGACCGAGTCTTTCGGGGAAAAGGTCCTCATGAACGTTGCAAGCTTGGACTCGCGCTTCTGCATAAAATCTGTTAGTGATCCTCAGGATACCATGTCAGGATGTTACCAATATCCTGAATCAGTATCCCGGGCATGAACAGACTTCACATAATCAAGATATAACTTAGGATATTATCCAGAATATGGGCTTAGAATTTCACCCATAACAATTGTCCCCAAAAATGTTACCGTTAAGTATCCTGATACTAACGGTTACATTTTTTCACGAATAACGAGGTAATTAAGAGATAAGACCTTGATGTGACTAGTTGTAACCACGCAGCCCACAATTACTCATTACATCCCTATAACTTCTCATCCTCACCATCATTTAACCTTTACCGAAGAGAAAAAAGGTAAACATTTCTCTCTCATTTCCATCTTCCTCTTCCATTCTGTCCAATATTCCGGTAACCATATGGCGAGACAGACAAGATCTAGTTTCGGTGACTCTGCTCCGACGTTCATCCAACAGAATATTCTCCAAGAACCGGAGAAGGAAATATGCTCCTTCGATAGTGCCCACTTGTCGGCCCTCAAAACCTCCGGCATCTTCACGAAAGGGACGGTGTTCCGGCCATTTGATCTGGAAATCCGGTCGGATATGGTTTCCGACGAGTGGTTGTGTTTCAATGCTTTTCCCTTTATCCTAGGGTTGCAATTTCCTTTTCCAGATTTCATCACCGAGTTCTTTAATACTACGAAAATCTGTTTCAGTCAAACAATGCCGATGCTCTGGTGAGTCTTGTCCATTCTTGATCAAATGAAGAAGAATCATATCCCTGACCTTTCCATTCATGACCTCCCCTTAGCATATCGGCTTAGATGCCATGGTTCTTGTCGATTTTTGTTCTATTCCACTTCCAGCGATCCACTGATACTCCGAGCCACCAGGAATGAAGAGGAATGGAAATCAAAGTTTTTCTTTGTAAAAAGAGATTCAATCCCTGGTGGAGCGGACTATCCGGTGAAGTGGTTGAGAAAGGGTAGGATTTAGGGTTTTAGGATGATCCTGTCTTGTATCCTGTTTCATATCTTGTACTGATTAATTTTTTTATTTCCTTGTATACAGCCGATTTCAGGAAGCTTGCACCTCCCTTAGCCGAATTACAAAAGAGAATCAACGCCATCAGACTCCTCCCAGAGGCTGAAAGAAGTTTCAATCCATTTTCACCTTCTCCAAGTCCACTTTCCAGTGCAAACATGTTTGGTAAGGATCCTGCACGATATCCTGCATACATTTTTTTTTATATATTTAGGAAAGAGTTTCACTCACTGTAACAGACTCCAGCAAAGTTCCAATCCTCCTGGATCTTGATGAGCTTGATAGTTACCCCACTCCAGTCAACGTCAAGAAAGAGACTCCTACTACTACCAGCTCCAAACCGCTCCCGGCTCCTAAGCCCCCGAGAGCTCGTGCTTCCACCGCCAAGAAGAGGAAAGGCTCTGAAGTTAGCACCCCAGGCTCTGAAGGGTTCTCCTATGAAGAACTCAGCTTCACTGACTCATTGGAGCTGATGACATCCTTCCTCAATAAGGTAATATCCTGATAGTATATCCTGCACACATATCCTGACAGAATATCTTGACAGGATATCCTGGTTAATGGATTTTGACTTATACCTGAATTTTGACTTGTAGGGCCTCCAGCATCTGCTCCACCTTTACACCGATGCTTGCAGCACGAACAAGTTCCAAGAGGCCAGGATCAAACAGCTCAAGACCACTGTTGCTGACCAAGGCGCCATTGCTGAAGTCAAGACCCAGCATTATGAGGACAAGTTGAAGAAGGTCACTCAGGATGCTGAGATAAAGTTGGCTGCCGTCCAAATGGAGCACGAACAGGCCATGGTCTCTTTCCGGGAAGGGATAAAAAATTCAGCTATTGTCTCTCTGCTGCAAGCTCGCATCAAGATGGCTTATGAGGCCAAGGAGACAGGTCTTGAGTGCCCAGCCTGGCCAGTCGATTCCTGGGTAGCAAAGCTGAAGGAACTTGGAGGCAAAGCTGTGTCGTGTCCTGCTGAGGCTGGTGAGTCTTCTAAGTTAGCAGAGGTGGTGGACAAGGCTGGAGAGAAGGATGCTGGGACAGATGCTGGGGAGGATGCTGCTCAGGATGCTGAGGCTGAGAAGACGGAGAAGGCTGGTGAAGATGCCGCTGTGTGAGGGCATTCGAGTGGGCGATGATGGATGTTGATGCCTAGGCCGGAGCCCACTTTTTTTAGATTTGATGGTTGTGGTTGTCTGAACAATTTACTTTTATGCACTTAGACAATATGATGACCAAATGTGGATGGGTCCTGGGTTTCAGAATGAAGTCCTTGGTCATCAATTAGTATAATCTGTTTTGAACAATATAACAGTTGGAGGTGGATGGGTCTCGGTTTGAGATGAAGCCTTCAACTGTTATGAACTTATTGTGCTTTTGGGGGATGGATCTCAGTTTGAGATGAAGCCAAAAGCACAAACTTTTGCCATGTTAATAATATAACTTTCTTTTGGCTTTATCTTTGTTGTTACACTTTTTATGCATAGCTGTTATTTATGAAAATAGTTTTGTTTGAACATTCTTGGGAACATATTCTGAGAGCATCCTGAGAGATATCCTGGTCAGGATACTACCACATAACTCATAAAACTTAAGTTATAAAAAGGAGAGATCATACCAAAGATTCCTACAGAGTCAATTCCAATCTTCCATCCTAGGGATGTCCCCAGTGCACATTTATAAGTTTGAATCCATCCTTTGAATTGTATAATGTATGTCCCCTGTGTTCAACATATTTGAAAATTTAGGAATTCAAACATAGTCATACTTTAGCTTTCCTGTGGAAAAATCCTGAATACCCTGGGGATAAACCCTTAATATCCTAGGGATAAACCCTTAATATCCTGGGGATAAACCCTGATTTTCATGCGCTACAGGCGGGAGTGTATAAACTCCAAGACTTTGAAAGGTGAAAACCTTTAAACCTTAGAGAGTATGAAAATACCCTTTCGTGAGAGAGGGTGATCAATCCTCATATACCTTTAGGATCCAGGATATAGCCAATAGTAACAAAATTGTCAGCCACTTTTACATGAACTGGTCCTGCTACCTTGAACTATCCCTAGATAACTTGCGCTCCAGGCGAGGTGTTTAAACCCAATTCGTAAGAAAGGTGAATGCCTTTAAACCTTTGAAGGGATCATAATCCCTTATACGTAAGAGAGGGGGCCAATCCTCTAATCTTTCGAAATATCCTGAACGTGTATCCTGGAGCTATATCCTGAGGCATATTCTGCAAAATAACCTCAAACTAAGGTGGGTGTTAGCTTGGCTAACACCCCTCCGATGCTTAAGTCAGTATTGGGTTCGAAATAATAAACAAATTCAAATATATTTACAGGAGATAGAATCCATACCATCCTGAGATAGAAATTAAATTCTAATCTCAGTTGAAATAGAGCTTTAAGTGTATAGCATTCCAGGATCTTGGCAGCATATCTCCCTCCATATTCTTGAGTCGGTATGCTCCTTTGCCAGATTCTGATTCAACCTCATATGGTCCTTCCCACTTTGGAGCTAATTTTCCATCGGCAGGATTAATAGTATTTTGAAAAGCCTTTCTTAATACCCAATCCCCAACTTGAAATCTTCTAGTCCTTATATTTTTGTTATAAGCTTTGGATATCCTCTGTTTGTATGCTGCCATCCTTAGCTTTGCTGCATCTATTGTCTCGTCCACAGTATCCAATTCTTGGCACAAAGCTTCAGGATTCTGCTTAGGATCCCGAAGGAAAGATCTTGCTGTGGGTATTACCATCTCTGTTGGGATTACTGCTTCTGCCCCAAATACTAGGGAAAACGAAGTCTGGCCAGTTGCACTCTTTATTGTTGTTCTATTAGCCCATAAAACAAAAGGGTAGTTCTTCTGCCCATCTTTCTTTTTTAGCTCCTAGTCTCTTTTTCAGGTTGTTGATAATTATCTTTTTTGAGGATTCTACTTGTCCATTTGCATGAGGATGTACCGGAGTAGATGTGATCATTTTGATTCCCCAACTCTTGCAAAAGTCAGTAGTCCTCTTACTTATAAACTGAGATCCATTGTCACAAATGATTTCAGCTGGTATTCCAAACCTGGTCAGGATATTCCTTTTTATGAAGGATACTACTTCTTGGTCTCTAACTTGAATAAATGCTTCAGCTTCAATTCATTTCGAAAAATAGTCAGTCATTGCCAGCATAAAGACTTTTCCTCCTGTAGCTTTCGACAACTTTCCCACTATGTCCATTCCCCACTTCATGTATATCCTGAAGCACTTTTTTAGCTTCGGGATCCTCCAAGCATCTCAAGTATGGTCCTGCAAGAGATTTCTTGTACAAAACATTATTTATACTGGTGAATTGTGATACCTTCATTCTACATGCCTTAGGATTTTCATCCTTAGGGATGTGTCCTTCCTTGAGATATTTCATGATAGGAGCCGTCCAGGATTTAGTATCCTCATCAGGATCATGACCAGGATCCTGAATGCTGGTTACCTCTTTATCCTGAGCCTTGAAGAGATCCACAACAGGATATAGGATGTGAAGTATTGGTATTTGGGTTCCCTCAGGTATCCTGACTGATGATCCTAGGTTTGCCAAGGCATCTGCTTCAGCATTATCTTCTCTTGGTACCTGTTCAAGTGTAAAAACATCGAAATATCCTGCTAATTTTTTGAGAATATCGAGATATTCAATTAACTTTTCACCTTTAACTATATAGGACCCATTAAAATGATTAGTAATTAACAAGGAATCAACATATATTTGCAAACTCTTAATATTCATGTTTTTAGCCAATTCTAATCCTGCAATCAAAGCCTCATATTCTGCTTCATTATTAGTGGCAGGAAATTCACATCTAATAGCCTAGGGTAATATGTCCCCCTATGGCGATTTTAGTAGTATACCTGTTAGGGGAGGATTTTCTAAAATTAGTGATCCTTACTTGTTATCCTAATTAATGATCCTTACTTCTGTGACATATAGTGAACCTCAGAAGAGGTTCAGGATCATGGATCACCTTAAGGATCCTCATACTAACGATTGTTTGTTTGTGTTTCGTAATATTTTGCAGGAGTAACAAGCTTGACTTGGTCTTGGCAACGTTACTATGGAATATTCCACGGGTATTTCGCACACGTTTGACTGAAAATGGACGTTATGGAGAACGTGGGAGCTTGGCACAAAAGTCGGATAGTTTGTTAGCGTAGTTAACTTCTATTTTTAAAGGGGTGACGAGCTAGTAATTAGAACACTTAGCCATTTTCAGCTACACACACTCTCATACAATCGCACTCTTGAAGCTTTCGGCAAACACTTAACAGTTTTCGCTCACTCTTACACATTTCACACTAGTGATCCTTGTACCTAGCTCGTTACTATCCGAAGTTGTAAACATTTACTGATTTATTTAAGCTTGGTGATCGGTAGTTTCCATCACCCGGGGTTTTTTGTGCCGGAGATCAACTCTTGATCAAGGGCTTTTTCCCCGTATAAACCTTGTGTCACTTGTTATTTATTTTTCATAGTGATCCTTATTGCTACAAAGTAATTCAAGCATCATACCCCGTAACAGAGAGTTTGGTTGCATTATCCTCATCAGATTTTTTGACCAAAACAGTTTGGCGCCCACCATGGGGCAATTGGTGCTTCATTCCTAAGAAGTTTTTCTGTTGGTGATCATTCCGGTTCATTGCATGTTTACTTTGATTTTCTCCAAACCCCCAACTTCTTCTGCTTCTTACACTCCCACTACTAGTGACATGTTTACTTTGATTTTGCAGATGAAGGATCATATACAGCAACAGGATAAGACCAATGAAAGGATTCTCAAAGAAATCGGAGATCTCAAGAAACAAAAGAAAACGGCAGAGGATCATTCCCCACTGGTGCCCAGATCTTTGAATTTTGATACTCCGGTGATTACTTCTCAGCCATCAGTGGTTCCAGATGTTCAATATGTGGGTGGACCAAAAGGAGTGCACTACGGAACAACAGTGACCCAGGCATCAGGTTCATATTTCCAGCCAGCAGGATCCTATCCTCAGCATATGGGATCCTTCATGAATTCAGGAGGCTACTCAGGAGCGCAGCAGATTCAAGGATCTTCCTTTGTTCCAGGATCATTCCAGGTTCAAGGATCCTCCTTTGTTCCAGGATCATCCCAGGTTCAAGGATCCTCCTTTGTTCCAGGATCGTCCCAGGTTCAAGGATCCTCCTTTGTTCCAGGATCATCCCAGGT
This sequence comes from Helianthus tuberosus, assembly GCA_030545235.1. NCBI lineage: Eukaryota > Viridiplantae > Streptophyta > Magnoliopsida > Asterales > Asteraceae > Helianthus > Helianthus tuberosus. The sequence continues at coordinate 49,607,547 of CM060443.1, read as the reverse complement.
TCAAGGATCCTCCTTTGTTCCAGGATCGTCCCAGTTTCAAGGATCCTTCCAGATGCCAGGATCCTTGAGGAGTTTGCAAACAGGAAGTTCAGATGTCCATCAGGGAGATTTTATTCCGAAGCAGACCATTGCTTCTACTGGTCCTTCAATCATTCCAGAGCCCCAACAATATGGATTAACATCCATTCTTCCTAATTTGAATCCAATGGGAGGTAACACTTTTAATAATTCTTATACTACTAATCATGGCCTTATGCAGGATCCAGGTATCAACCACGCCATGGCCAAAGAGTTGCAAAAGTTGAAGGATATGATATCAAGTGTTCCAGGAGTGGTCATACCTATCCCAGAGATTGCAGATGGGAGCCACAAGATATCTCGTTTTGCACCACCAATCTGTGATGCTGAGATACCCAAGAGGTTCCATGTGCCAACCATGAAGCTGTATGATGGTTCGACGGATCCTGAAGAACACATAGCACAATACAGGGAGAGGATGGAGATCAATCCAATCCCAGAAAGGTTGAAGGAAGCATGCTTGTGCAAGGGATTCAGATCCACCCTTACTGGATCAGCTCTCAAATGGCTGCTAAGTCTTCCCCCTACTCTATTACCTCATTTGCTAATCTAGTTAACCTATTTAATAATCAGTTTTCTTGTAGTAGAAAATTTAAACGATTAACTAGTGATCTATATAGGATAACCCAGGGTCATAATGAATCATTAAGGGATTATATCACCAAATTCAGTAAAGAATCATTAGACATACCCAACTTGGATATAGCCACGGCTGTTGAGGCCTTCAAAATGGGATTGCTTAGGGATTCATTGTTCTATGATGATCTTGTTATGACACCATGCAGGAACCGAGATGAGGTAAGAACCCGGGCACTTAGGTTCATCCGGCTAGAGGATGACAAAAGGATCCAGGAGTGGTTAGCAGGATCCTCAAAGCAAGATAAGCAAGGATCCTCATTCAGGAACAACAAGTTCAGATCCTATAACAGATCTGATAACCAGAACGTGCATGCTGTTGATCAGGAAGAGGATGATGAGGATTATCCTCCAATTTCTGAATATTGTTTTTCTGTTGATAACAATGAACTAATCCTTGCGATGCAGAATCTAGGTGATAAAGCCAGATGGTCCAGAAAAAATGACAGACCAGCTACAACCAAAGATAAATCAAAGTGGTGTGCATACCATGAAGATTTTGGGCATCTTACAGAAGAATGCATTGCACTAAGAAAGGAAATTGGATACTTGTTGAGCAAGGGGCATCTAAAAGAATTGTTGGGTAGAAAAAAGTCAAGGACTCAGGATCCTGAAAGGATCCCTGAGAAAGCTCCGGCCCCTCCAGCAGACGCACAAGTAATAAACTTTATTTCTGGAGGATCAGACATTTGTGGCACATCCTTCTCAGCAGCTAAAAGGCATGCAAAGTAAACTAAAATGGATAATGGAGAAAGACCCGTTCGAACATCAAGTGTCTCCGAAGGAAAAGTCATAACCTTTGATGAGGATGATCGTGTTGATATCCAGGATCCTCATCACGATGGTTTAGTTATTACTCTTTTCATTTCTAACCATTTTGTCCGCAGGATCCTTATAGACGGAGGAAGTTCAGTAAACATTATCCAGCTTGATGTTCTAAAGAAGATGGGTATCCCTGAATCAGATATCATACCAAGATCCTCCGTGCTCTTGGGATTTAGTGGTGAAACTAAGAATACCCTGGGGGACATTAAGCTCCCAATATACATCGAAGGCCTACACTCTTATAAAAAATTTTGTGTTATTGACTGTTTATCTTGTTGTAATGTTATCCTTGGCAGGCCCTGGATACACGATATGAAGGCAATCCCATCTACTTACCATCAATGTGTGAAGCTCCCTAGTCCTTGGGGAATAGTTAAGATTGATTGTGATCAGCAGGAAGCTAAGAATTGCTATACTTCATCGATGAAACCAGCCTCGAAGTCAAGGGAGCAATAGCAATCAAAGTATCCTCCAAGGGATGTCTTGGAGGCAAGAGAGCAGGATGTGGTAGAAATCCTCATAGATCCTCGTGATCCTGAATCCAAAGTCTATATCGGATCAGGGATCCTTGGCAAAATGAAAGAAGACCTCGTATCCTTCCTCAAAAGGAGAAAGACTACCTTTGCATGGAAACACGAAGACATGACAGGTATATCTAAAGATGTAATCACTCACAAACTTGGCATTGATAGGTCCTTCAAACCAATCCATCAAAGGAGAAGAAAGTTTGCACCAGAAAGAAATGCCATTATCCAGGAAGAGGTAGAGAAATTACTCCGGGCAGGTATGATTAGAGAGGTCAAGTATCCAAGATGGTTGGCCAATGTGGTTGTTGTTCAAAAGAAAAACGGAAAGTGGAGGGTATGTGTCGATTTTACCGATTTAAATAAGGCATGTCCCAAGGATCCTTTCCCATTACCCCACATTGACTCCATGGTGGATGCAACTGCGGGTCATGAACTGTTAACTTTTATGGATGCTTCGTCTGGATTTCAACAAATCCAAATGGAACCATCCGATCAAGAGGATACGGCCTTCATGACTCCAACTGGTATATACTGCTATATTGCTATGCCATTCGGACTAAGAAATGCAGGTGCAACTTATCAAAGGCTAGTGAATATGATGTTCAAGGATCAGATTGGACAAACTATGGAGGTTTACATAGACGATATGGTGGTAAAATCAATAAAGGCTGAGGATCACCTAAGAGACTTGGAGGAAGCATTCAATATCCTTGATAAATATAATATGAAACTTAATCCTTCAAAATGTCACTTTGGTGTTAAAGCAGGCAAATTCTTAGGATACATGGTGACCAAGAGAGGCATTGAAGCCAATCCAGAACAAATCAAAGCAATAGTGAACATCAAATCTCCGGCCAATGCTAAGGATGTCCAAAGGCTAATAGGCAGGATAGCAGCTTTGAACAGATTTATATCCAAATCCTCAGAGAAGTGCAAAGAATTCTATGATATCCTAAGGAAGAACAAGAAATTTGAGTGGACTGAGAAGCATGAAAATGCCTTAAGAGCTCTCAAAGATTACCTATCCTCAGCCTCGGCCTTGATGAAACCAGAAAAAGGTGATGTGTTATCCTTGTATCTTGCAGTATCCTCAAAAGCAGTAAGTGCAGTCCTTGTTAAGGATCATGAAGGTACATAACATCCTGTCTATTATGTAAGTAAAAGTTTACTTGATGCCGAATCCAGGTATTCACACCTTGAAAAGCTTATTCTTGCATTAATTATGGCATCTACTAAGTTGAGACATTATTTTGAAACTCATGTTATTGTTGTTAAAACTAATTTTCCTATTAAGAATGTCCTCAGGAAACCAGAGATGTCAGGAAGGATGGCTAAGTGGGCAGTGAAACTTAGTGCCTATGATATAAGATATGAGCCTAGGACAACCATCAAATCCCAAGCATTAGCTGACTTTGTGGCTGATTTCAGTAGTGATTTACAAAAAGAAGCTGAGTTAGAAGTCCAGCCGCTAGAGGAGACCAAGGATCCTTGGATACTCTATACTGATGGATCCTCAAATGTCGAAGGCACAGGGCTTGGAATACTACTAAAATCGCCACAGGGGGACATAATACCCCACTCTATAGCTTGTGAGTTCCAAACCACTAACAATGAGGCTGAATATGAAGCCTTAATTGCTGGTTTGCAAATTGCTAAGCATATGGGGATCAGGTATCTTGAGGTACATGTAGATTCATTGTTAATTACAAACCACTTTAATGGATCCTATGCTGTTAAAGGTGAAAAGCTAACCAAATATTTAGAGATAGTCAAAGAATTGGCACTCTCCTTTGTTTCCTTTAGTTTAACACAGGTACCAAGGGAAGAAAATACAGAAGCTGATGCATTGGCTAACTTAGGATCATCTTTGAAGATCCCGGAGGATATCAAGATCCCTATTATCCATATCCTGACCCCGGCTATCGAGGATCATGTGGCTATGGAGATAGGAAAGAATTCTGCAAGTATCCCTAGTGAGGATACTCAATCCCATTCAGAATCAGGATCATGGATCTCACCAATTATGAGATACTTACAACATGGAGAGATTCCTACAGGAGAAAACCCTAGGGCTTTCAAAATTAAGGTATCTCAATTCACAATTTTAAATAATATGTTGTATAGACGATCTCTTGCAGGACCATACTTAAGATGCATTGAGGATCCTGAAATCCAAGAAGTTTTAAAAGACTTCCATGAAGGAGATTGTGGAAACCACACTAGGGGCAGGGCATTATTCTCAAGGATCCTGAGGACAGGATACTACTGGCCAACCATGAAGAGAGATGCTGTGGAGTATGCTAAGAGATCTGATCCTTGTCAGAGACACAACAATATCCTTCATCAACCAGCTGAATTTTTGCATCCGATATCCTCCTCTTGGCCATTTATGAGATGGGGTATGGATATAGTTGGTAAGCTCCCAAAGGCACCTGGTGGAAAAGTATTCATGCTTGCTATGACTGATTACTTCTCCAAGTGTATAGAGGCTGAAGCTTTTGCCCAAGTCAGAGAAAAGGAAGTTATATCCTTCATTAAAAGAAATATTATAACTAGATTCGGTATTCCTTCTGAAATTATATGTGATAATGGTTCCCAATTCATTGGGGGCAGAACCACTAACTTTTGTGACAGCTGGGGGATTAAGATGGTAACATCAACACCAGTCCACCCACAAGCTAATGGTCAAGCAGAATCATCCAACAAGATCATCATCAACAATTTGAAGAAGAAGCTTGGATCCAAGAAAGGGAAATGGGCAGAAGAACTACCTTATGTGCTTTGGGCTGATAGGACAACCCCTAAGAATGCTACCGGTCAAACGCCATTCTCTTTGGTATTTGGGGCAGAATCAGTGATCCCAACAGAAATGGTGGTTCCAACTGCTAGAACAAGTACCCGTGATCCTGAGGAAAATGATGAGAACTTGACTCAAGACCTGGATACTATTGAAGAAATCAGGGATCTGGCTAGGATAAGGATCGCCAGTTATCAGCAAAGAATGGCTGGTGCTTACAACAAAAATGTCAGGATCAGGAAGTTTCAAGTTGGAGATATGGTATTAAGGAAAGCATTTCAGAATACCACCAATCCTGCTAATGGAAAGTTGGCTCCAAAATGGGAAGGCCCTTATTTGATTGAAGCTGAAGCAGGAAATGGGGCATATAGATTGCTAACCATGGAAGGTGATTTGCTACCAAGAGCTTGGAATGCTGTCCACTTGAAGAAATATTTCATGTGAGCAGGATCCTCATCGCACAGATGATCCTTACGTTAGGGGTATCCTTGAAGGATCCTTAAAGTATCGGTGATCCTTACTTTGGTAATATCCTAATCTTGAACTATTTCATTTCTTTATTTTCTCATATAAGGATAAGGATCATGTGTCCTTTATCCATCTCTCACGTGATTTTAAGTTTTGAAAGTTCAGGTATCCTTAGCAAAATATTGGTTATCTGCAGAAGCAATCCGTTCCTTGGGTTTAACCCCAGTTATTTGGGCTTGACCCCAGTTCCGCCTGTAGCGCATGATGATCCTGGTATAGTTCAAGGCAGTGGGACCAGTACTCGCTTTAGGGGCTGATAATTCCATTGTACTGGCTATACCTAGGATCCTACGTATAATGGTAGACGTACACCGTTCCTAAGGTTTCTAACGTTTTCACGTTAGCTAAGGTTTTGGCATTTTCATGTCACTAAGTTTGGATAGTCGCCAGTTAGGGCCATACTCCAGTTTACATACGATCCTTGGGCTTGTCCCCAGTTATCCTTGGGTTTGTCCCTAGTTATCCTTGGGCTTGTCCCCAGTTATCCTTGGGCTTATCCCCAGTTATCCTTGGGCTTGTCCCCAGTTGCTAACTCTTATCTTATATTGGCTTAGTCCCAAGTTATGCTCTATTTCAGGTCCTTGAAGATAAGCAACTAGGGATCCTTGATCCTTACTTCTCTCTAAGATTTATTTTATAGTTATCCTGATTATGGTTAGGATCCTAACTTGGATCCTCAGGTATGATCCTTAACTATTTTTAATTCTTTTCATTGTTTATTTGAATAACCCTTAAAATTCGACAACTAAACTTGTGATCCTTAAAATATATCACTTTTTGGGATTCTTTAACTATAGGATATTTGATCATGGATCATGTACTAAATGTTTTCAATCTGACTTATTCAAAATTGTTTATTAAATAAGTGTACATCAAAACAATTGAGAATTAAAGAGACAAAAAGGATAACAATACAAGATAAGCGACAAAAGATTAAGGTTTTATTTATTAACAAAAGATTAACCCTTAAAAGGTTGTCAAAATTACCTACCCCGAGCATCTACCAGCAATACGTGGCCCGTCCGCTGGGGTAGGTAAAGGGTGTCCATGATAATAGGTTCAAAGTAGTGCAGGAATATAAAGGCGGCATGATCACAATGGCTTCATCCCCCAAACAGAGGATCCCTCCACCATTTGCAATCCTGCCTATTGTCCAATGGATCATACATGATCCTTAATCCTAAAAACTATTGTTCAGTACAAACCATCAAATTGTTCAACAAAACAACCATCAAACTAAAAAATTGGGCTCCGGCTATGTCTAGAAGTTTCCTTCATCGCCCAATCATGCAGCCTAAACCTTCGCTGCATCACCACCACCGGCTCCACTTGCTTCACCACCTTCACCCTTGCCTCCAGCCTCGATCGCCAAAACCTCCTCAACCTCTTCATCATCTTCAAGATCAGCCAACCTTGCTTTCCAGTCCTCAACATCCCAGCTGCTTCTGTCGAAGTTAGGATCTTGAGCTTCCTGGGCCATCTTTAGTTTTGTCTGATACATTGTGATGGCAGCAGAGACCTTTGCACCTTCTATGAGATCATGCTTTTCATAGTCAAGGTCGATCAGAATTTTAGCCGTCTTAGTCTTGGCATCTTGGAGTTCCTTCTGAAGATCAGCAATTTTGAGGTCCTTTAGCAATGCAACCTGTTGGAGGTCGGCAATCTTCCTATCTTGATCCTCAACGTGGCCAACATAGTCCTCAATCTCAGCGAATTTCTGCAAAAGGGATAAAAGATAAGGTCAGGACCAAGTGATCCTCAAATCAGCAGGATATGTCAGCAGGATATACGAGCAGTGACAGTGATCCTTACATCGTTGAAGTACTCGAGGAATTGGTGGCGAATCAGAGGCAGACCCTGCAGATCCTCAGCCTCGGAGGCCTTTCTCTTCTTGATTCCCTTTCCTTTGAGGGGTGCCTTGGGGACTGAAGCTGTCGGGCTGGTAGGAGCCTTTCTTTTGGAGGATCTGACGGTGGTGAGATCGGTGACATTGAACTTTGAAGCAGACTTGGTGGATTTTCCAGCACCTACACAACCAAAACAAGATAAGTATCTTTACTTCACTTACATTTCACTATTTATTTAAATTTTTAAACAAAGATACTTACTTGACATCGTGACAGATCCTGAGGATACCTCCTGAGAATCCTGGGTGGTTGTCTTGAAAGTTCTTGTTTCAGGATCAAGTCTTTTGAAAGTGTCGAGTCTCTCTTTGGCAGCAGGAGATAGTCTGAGGTGTGAAACGGTGATAGCTGCATAACAAGAAAGCAAAAGTATATAAGTGATCCTTATATCAAAAGAAAGTTCTCTGGTGATCCTTCTCAGGATCCTCAATCCTACCATGGGTAGCCCATTTCCTGGGTAAATCCTTCCCGTCAGAGATAGAATCTCTCTTGACGAAAAAGAAACGCCGCTTCCAGTTAGCATCATTCTTGGTAGCTTTGAAGATCGGGTGTTCCTCACCAGGTTTACGTTTGAACAAATAACGATGGGAACCAAAGGTAGTAAGATCATACAGCTCTCCCAGCTCTGACATTCCAAGGTCTATCCCTTCCTGCTCGATGATCCTTTCCAGGGTATACAAAACCCTCCATATCATCGGCATGGCTTGGATATAAGAGATGCCGGTTAGGGAAAAGAAAGATTGGGTGAAGGCTGGAAAAGGATATGTATAACCTATGGTGAACGGAGTGACAGGAAAAGCAACCCAGTTGTCGGAAATATGATCACTCAGGGCATTGGGATCAAAAGATTTAAACACGGTGTTCGCCGGGAAACAGTGGCGGATCCTATCAATCTGGGGATCGGTGAAACAGCAGCGTTCTTTTATGGAATCTTCGATGATCCCCTGGCTCTTCAGTGGGCTGTTTTTCGGGTGATCCTTAGCTGGGGAGTTCCGGAGCAACATCTTTGATAGAATGAGGGAAGGAGACGGAAAACAGAGCAAAAGAAGGAAGAAGATGAAGAGAGTATCTCTGAAATTTAAATGCAAACGATCCTATCTATATCTCCTATTTATAATCATGATTGTGCAGGGTTGTCACTTCTGTGACGTCATAGTTGCAACTGATAGTTCTACATCAACGGCTATATTTACGATAGTTAGTTGCGGATAAGATCAAGAAAATATAATTCGTTCATTTTACATATCACTCCTTATATTTTGGGGGCAATTGTTAGGGGAGGATTTTCTAAAATTAGTGATCCTTACTTGTTATCCTAATTAATGATCCTTACTTCTGTGACAGATAGTGATCCTCAGAAGAGCTTCAGGATCATGATCATGGATCACCTTAAGGATCCTCATACTAACGATTGTTTGTTTGTGTTTCGTAATATTTTGCAGGAGTAACAAGCTTGACTTGGTCTTGGCAACGTTACTATGGAATATTCCACGGGTATTTCGCACACGTTTGACTGAAAATGGACGTTGTGGAGAACGTGGGAGCTTGGCACAAAAGTCGGATAGTTTGTTAGCGTAGTTAACTTCTATTTTTAAAGGGGTGACGAGCTAGTAATTAGAACACTTAGCCATTTTCAGCTACACACACTCTCATACAATCGCACTCTTGAAGCTTTCGGCAAACACTTAACAGTTTTCGCTCACTCTTACACATTTCACACTAGTGATCCTTGTACCTAGCTCGTTACTATCCGAAGTTGTAATCATTTACAGATTTATTTAAGCTTGGTGATCGGTAGTTTCTATCACCCGGGGTTTTTTGTGCCGGAGATCAACTCTTGATCAAGGGCTTTTTCCCCGTATAAACCTTGTGTCACTTGTTATTTATTTTTCATAGTGATCCTTATTGCTACAAAGTAATTCAAGCATCATACCCCGTAACAGAGAGTTTGGTTGCATTATCCTCATCAGATTTTTTGACCAAAACAATACCCAATCCTACTCCTTTAACATTAGATGCACCATCAGTATATAATGTCCAGGATTCTGAGGTTTCTCCTAGTTGTTGAACTTCTAAGTCTACTTCATTTTGAATATCACTACTGAAATCAGCCACAAAGTCAGCTAAAGCCTGAGACTTTATGGCATTTCTAGGTTCATATACTAGATCATAGGCACTTAACTTTGCCGACCACTTAGCCATTCTACCTGACATCTCAGGTTTCCTAAGCACATTTTTAACATGGTAGTTGGTTTTAACATGAATCCTATGTGTTTCAAAGTAATGCCTAAGCTTCATTGATGCCATCACTAGGGCTAAAATTAGTTTTTTTCTAAATGAGAATACCTAGTTTCAGCATCTAATAAACTTTTACTAAAATAATAGACAGGATACAGCTGACCTTCATGATCCTTTACAAGGACAACACTTACTGCATTCCCTGATACTGCAAGATACAGGGATAATGGTTCACCATCCTCAGACTTCATTAGTAGAGGTGCGGTTGAGAGATAATGCTTCAAATACTGCAAGGCTGCTTCATGCTTCTCCCCCCATTCGAACTTCTTATTCTTCTTCTTCTTCTTCTTCAGGATATCATAAAATTCCTTGCATTTTTCCGAGGATCTTGAGATTAATCTGTTTAATGCCGCTACTCGCCCCGTCAATCTTTGTACATCTTTCATGTTGGAAGGTGAATTGATATCCAAGATGGCTTTGATCTGTTCTGGGCTCGCCTCTATCCCTCTTTTAGTCACCATATATCCTAAAAACTTTCCTGCCCCCACTCCAAAATGGTACTTAGCAGGATTCAGCTTCATTTTATATTGATCCAGGATATTAAATGCTCCTTTAATATCCTGGAGGTGATCTTCAGCCTTATTAGATTTTACTACCATGTCATCGATGTACACCTCCATAGTGTCCCCCAGCTTGTCTTTGAACATCATGTTCACCAATCTTTGATATGTTGCACCTGCATTTTTAAAACCAAAGGGCATATCAGTATAACAATAAATACTTGTTGGTGTCATGAAAGCAGTATCCTCCTGGTCTGAAGGTTCCATTTGGATCTGCTGGAATCCTGTGGATGCATCCATGAAGGTTAACATCACATGGCCGGCAGTAGCATCCACCATTGAGTCAATATGAGGAAGAGGAAATGGGTCTTTGGGACAAGCTTTATTCAAGTCTGTGTAATCTACACAAACTCTCCATTTCCCATTTTTCTTCTGTACCACAACTACATTTGCTAGCCACCTTGGAAACTTGACCTCTCTGATCATTTTGGACTTCAATAACCTTTCTACTTCTTCCTGAATAATCATATTTCGCTCTGGAGCGAATTTCCTTCTCTTTTGTTGGACAGGCTTGAATGATTTGTCAATACCGAGCTTATGAGTTATAATATCTGTTAGGGGAGGATTTTCTAACAATTAGTGATCCTTACTTGTTATCCTAATAAATGATCCTTACTTCTGTGACAGATAGTGATCCTCAGAAGAGCTTCAGGATCAAGATCATGGATCACCTTAAGGATCCTCATACTAACGATTGTTTGTTTGTGTTTCGTATTATTTTGCAGGAGTAACAAGCTTGACTTGGTCTTGGCAACGTTACTATGGAATATTCCACGGGTATTTCGCACATGTTTGACTGGAAATGGACGTTGTGGAGAACGTGGGAGCATGGCACAAAAGTCGGATAGTTTGTTAGCATAGTTAACTTCTATTTTTAAAGGGGTGACGAGCTAGTAATTAGAACACTTAGCCATTTTCAGCTACACACACTCTCGTACAATTGCACTCTTGAAGCTTTCGGCAAGCACTTAACAGTTTTCACTCACTTTTACACATTTCACTATAGTGATCTTTGTACCTAGCTCGTTACTATCCGAAGTTGTAAACATTTACTGATTTATTTGAGCTTGGTGATCGGTAGTTTCCATCACCCGAGGTTTTTTATGCCGGAGATCTTCTAAAGATCAAGGGCTTTTTCCTCGTATAAATCCTTGTGTCGTTTGTGCAATTTACATTGAAGTGATCCTTATCATTGTTCCTTATTTCAAGCATCATTCCCCGTAACTAAGAGTTTGGTTGCATTATCCTCATCAGATTTTTTGACCAAAACAGTTTGGCGCCCACCGTGGGGCAATTGTTGCTTCATTTCTAAGAAATTCTCATCTTTGTGATCATTCCGGTTCATTGCATACGAGCAGATGGCTTCATCATCAAAGAATACCTCTAGTGCGATGTCTGCAGTCAATTCATCCCAGGGCATTCCACCTTTGCCTCCACCACCTTCTGGACCTCAGAAAAATGCCGAGAAGAAACCAACTCCCATTTTCTCAAAACCTCCAACTTCTTCTGCTTCTTATACTCCTACTACTAGTGACTTGTTTACTCTGATTTTGCAGATGAAGGAGCATATCCAGCAGCAGGACAAGACCAATGAAAAGATCCTCAGAGAATTTGGAGACATCAAGAAACAGAAGAGATCGGCAGAGGATCATTCCCCACTAATGCCCAGATCTTTGAATTTTGATACTCCGGTTATAACTTCTCAGCCTTCAGTGGTTCCAGCCGTTCAATATGTTGGAGGACCAAAAGGAGTGCATTACGGGTCATCAGTAATGACTCAGGCTTTAGGGTTACACTTTCAACCATCAGGTTCCAATCCTCAGCATACAGGATCCTTTGCAAGCTCAGGAGGAAACTCGGGAGCGCAGCAGATTCAAGGGTGTTGGCCGTTTCAAGGATCCTCCCAGATTCAAGGATCCTCCCAGGTTCAAGGATCCTCCCAAGTTCAAGGATCCTCCTATGTTCAGGGATCCTCCCAAGTTCAAGGATCCTCCTATGTTCAAGGATCCTCCCAAGTTTACAGATCCTCCTATGTTCAGGGATCCTCCCAAGTTCAAGGATCCTCCTATGTTCAAGGATCCTCCCAAGTTCAAGGATCCTCCTATGTTCAAGGATCCTCCCAAGTTCAAGGATCCTCCTATGTTCCAGCATCCTCCCAGGTCCAAGGATACTCACAGTTTCAAGGATCCTTCCCGATTCCGGGATCCTTAAGGAGTTTGCAATCAGGAAGTTCAGACATCCATCAGGGAGATTTCATTCCAATGCAAACCATTGCTTCTACTGGTCCATTGGTCATTCCAGAGCCCCAACAATATGGATTAACATCCATTCTTCCTAATTTGAATCCAATGGGAGGTAACACTTTTAATAATTCTTATACTACTAACCATGGCCTTATGCAGGATCCAGGTATCAATCATGCCATGGCCAGAGAATTGCAAAAGTTAAAGGACATGATATCAAGTGTCCCAGGAGTGGTCAAGCCTATCCCAGAGATTGCAGATGGGAGGCACAAGATATCTCGTTTTGCACCACCAATCTGTGATGCTGAGATACCCAAGAGGTTCTATGTACCTACCATGAAGTTGTATGATGGTTCAACGGGTCCTGAGGAACACATAGCTCAGTACAGGGAAAGGATGGAGATCAATCCCATCCCAGAAAGGTTAAAGGAAGCATGTCTGTGCAAGGGATTTGGATCCACTATTACTGGATCGGCTCTTAAATGGCTGCTAAGTCTTCCTCCTTACTCTATTACCTCATTTGCTAATCTAGTTAACCTATTTAATAATCAGTTTTCTTGTAGTAGAAAATTTGAGCGTTTAACTAGTGATCTATATAGGATAACCCAGGGTCATAATGAATCATTAAGGGATTATATCACTAAATTTAGTAAAGAATCCTTAGATATTCCTAATCTGGATATAGCTACGACTGTTGAAGCCTTTAAAATGGGATTGCTTAGGGATTCATTGTTCTATGATGATCTTGTTATGACACCATGCAGGAACCTAGATGAGGTAAGAACCCGGGCACTCAGGTTCATCCGGCTAGAGGACGATAAGAGGATCCAGGAAAGATTAGCAGGATCCTCAAAACAAGAGAAGCAAGGATCCTCGTTCAAGAACAACAAGTTCAGATCCTATAACAGATCTGATAACCAGAATGTGCATGCTGTTGAACAAGAAGAGGATGATGAGGATTATCCTCCAATCTCTGAATATTGTTTTTCTGTTGATAACAATGAACTAATCCTTGCGATGCAGAATTTAGGTGATAAAGCTAGATGGCCCAGAAAAAAATGATAGACCAACTGCAACTAAGGATAAATCAAAGTGGTGTGCATACCATGAAGATTTTGGGCATCTCACAGAAGAATGCATCGCATTGAGAAAAGAAATTGGATACTTGTTGAGCAAGGGGCACTTGAAAGAATTATTAGGGAGAAAGAAGTCAAGGACTCAGGATCCTGAAAGGATCACAGAGAAAGCTCCAGCTCCTCCTGCAGATGCACAAATTATAAACTTTATATCTGGAGGATCAGACATTTGTGGAACATCCTTCTCCGCAGCCAAAAGACATGCGAAGGAAACCAAGATGGATAACGGAGATAGACCCATTCGAACATCCAGTGTCTCCGAAGGAAAAGTTATAACTTTTGATGAGGATGATCGTGTTGACATCCAGGATCCTCATCATGATGGTTTGGTTATCACTCTTTTTATTTCTAACCATTTTGTTCGTAGGATCCTTATAGATGGAGGAAGCTCCGTGAACATTATCCAGCTAGATGTTCTCAAGAAGATGAACATCCCTGAATCCGACATCATACCAAGATCCTCTGTGCTGTTGGGATTCAGTGGCGAGACCAAGAATACTCTGGGGGACATTAAACTCCCAATCTATATCGAAGGCCTACATTCTTATCAAAAGTTTTGTGTTATTGACTATTTATCTTGTTGTAATGTGATCCTTGGCAGGCCTTGGATACACGATATGAAGGCAGTCCCATCCACTTATCATCAATGTGTGAAGCTTCCTAGTCCTTGGGGAATAGTGAAGATTGATAGTGATCAGCAAGAGGCTAAGAACTGCTACACATCTTCAATGAAACCATCATCAAAGTCTAGGGAGCAATAGCAATCAAAGTGTCCTCCAAGGGATGTCTTGGAGGCAAGAGAATAAGATATAGTAGAAATCCTTATGGATCCTGATGATCCTGAATCTATAGTTTATATAGGATCAGGGATCCTTGGCGAAATGAAGGAAGACCTCATATCCTTCCTCAAAAGGAGAAAGACTACCTTTGCATGGAAACACGAAGACATGACAGGCATATCCAAAGATGTAATCACCCATAAACTTGGCATCGATAGGTCCTTCAAACCAATCCATCAAAGGAGAAGGAAATTTGCACCAGAAAGAAATGCCATTATCCAGGAGGAGGTAGAGAAATTACTCCGAGTAGGTATGATTAGAGAGGTCAAGTATCCAAGATGGTTGGCCAATGTGGTTGTTGTTCAAAAGAAAAACGGAAAGTGGAGGGTATGTATTGATTTTACCGATTTAAATAAGGCATGTCCCAAGGATCCTTTCCCATTACCCCACATTGACTCCATGGTGGATGCACACATTGACTCCATGGTGGATGTAACTGCGGGTCATGAACTTTTAAATTTTATGGATGCTTCATCTGGATTTCAACAAATCCAAATGGAACCATCCGATCAAGAGGATGCAGCCTTCATGACTCCAACTGGTATATACTGCTATATTGCTATGCCATTCGGACTAAGAAATGCAGGTGCAACTTATCAAAGGCTAGTGAATATGATGTTCAAGGATCAAATTGGATAAACTATAGGTTTACATAGACGATATGGTGGTAAAATCAATAAAGGTTGAGGATCACCTATGAGACTTGGAGGAAGCATTCAATATCCTTGATAAATATAATATGAAGCTTAATCCTTCAAAATGTCACTTTGGTGTTAAAACAGGTAAATTCTTAGGATATATGGTGACAAAGAGAGGCATTGAAGCCAGTCCAGAACAAATCAAAGCAATAGTGAACATCAAGTCCCCTACCAATGCTAAGGATGTTCAGAGATTAACAGGCAAGATTGCAGCTTTAAACAGATTCATATCCAAATCTTCAGAAAAGTGCAAGGAATTCTATGATATCCTAAGGAAGAACAAGAAATTCGAGTGGACTGAGAAGCATGAAAGTGCCTTAAAAGCTCTTAAGGATTACCTATCCTCGGCCCCGGCTTTGATGAAACCAGAAAAAGGAGATGTGTTATCCTTATATCTTGCGGTATCCTCAAAAGCAGTAAGTGCCGTCCTTGTTAAGGATCACGAAGGTACACAACATCCTCTCTATTATGTAAGTAAGAGTTTACTTGATGCTGAATCCAGGTATTCACACTTAGAAAAACTTATCCCTGCATTAATTATGGCATCTACCAAATTAAGACATTGTTTTGGTCAAAAAATCGGATGAGGATAATGCAACCAAACTCTCTGTTACAGGGTATGATGCTTGTAATGTAGAACAATGACAAGGATCACTTCAATGTATATTGCACAAATAACACAAGGATTTATACGGGGAAAAGCCCTTGATCAAGAGTTGATCTCCGGCACAAAAAACCCCGGGTGATGGAAACTACCGATCACCAAGCTCAAATAGATCAATAAATGTTTACAACTTCAGATAGTAACGAGCTAGGTACAAGGATCACTATGGTGAAATGTGTAAAAGTGAGTGAAAACTAATAAGTGTTCGTCGAGAGCTTCAAGAGTGCGATTGTATAAGAGTGTGTGTGTAGCTGAAAAATGGCTAAGTGTTCTAATTCTAGCTCGTCACCCCTTTAAAAATAGAAGTTAACTACAATAACTAACTATCCGACTTTCGTGCCAAGCTCCCACGTTCTCCACAACGTCCATTTCCAGTCAAACGTGTGCGAAATACTCGTGGAATATTCCATAGTAATGTTGCCAAGACCAAGTCAAGCTTGCTACTCCTGCGAAGTAATACAAAACACAAACAAACAATCGTCAGTACGAGGATCCTTAAAGTGATCCGTGATCCTGATCCTGAAGCTCTTCTGAGGATCACTATCTGTCACAGAAGTAAGGATCATTAATTAGGATAACAAGTAAGGATCACTAATTGTTAGAAAATCCTCCCCTAACAATTGCCCCCAAAATATAAGGAGTGATATGTTAAATGAGCGAGTTATGTTTTCTTGATCTTATCCGCAACTAACTATCGTAAATATAGCCGTTATTGTTGAACTATCCATTGCAATCGTGACGTCACAGAAGTGACAACCCTGCATAATCATAATTATAAATAGGAGATAGAGATAGGATCAATTGCATTTAAATTCAAAGAGACTCCCTTTAAATTCTTGGTCGAAGATCTATCAGGTATCTCTTCTCTTATCTTCCCTTCTCTTACTCTGTTTTTCTTTCTTTCTATCATCTCTTCAAGAATGATGCTCCGGTCTTCCCCCGCCAAGGATCACCAGAAGGATAGCCCCTTGAAGAGTCAAGGGATCATCAAAGACTCGATACAGGAGAGGTGTTGTTTTAATGATGCTCAAATAGACAAGATTCGTCACTGCTTTCCGGCGAGTGCCTTTTTCAAACCCTTCGATCCTACTATTCTGAGCGACTATGTTTCAAAAACATGGGTTGCCTTTCCAGTTACTCCATTCGCCATAGGGTACACCTATCCTTTCCCAGAATTTATACAATCCTTCTTTTCCCTTACCGATGATTTGGAGGGTTTTGTATACCCTAGAGAGGATCATCGAGCAGGAAGGTATTGATTTAGGAATGTCAGAGCTAGGAGAGCTATATGATCTTACTACTTTTGGCTCTCATCGTTATTTGTTCAAACGAAAACCCGGCGGAGAACACCCCCTTCTCAAAGTCACCAAGAATGACACAAATTGGAAACGTCGCTTCTTCTTTGTCAGGAGTGATACCATTTCAAACGGAAAGGATCTACCAAGGACCTGGTCCACCCATGGTAGGCCAGAGGATCCTGAGAAGGATCACCAGGTAGTCTTGTTTTTGTATAAGCATCACTAACCCCTTTTTGTCTTGTGTTATGCAGCTATTTCTGTTTCTCATATCATCACAACACCCGCAACCAAGGATAGGCTTGCTGCTTTTTGGAAGCTTGATCCTGAAATAAGGACATTCAAGATAGACACCCAAGACTCACAAGAAGTATCCTCAGGTTCCATCACCATGTCGAGTAAGTATCCTGCTTGATTTATAGCTTGAATATCAAAATAAATAATTAAATTGAAATAGGATTAGGACACTTATCTTGCTTTGAATGTGTAGGTGCCGGAAAATCTGCCAAGCCTGTATCCCAGTTCAACACAGCTGACCTTGATGTTGTTCGATCCAGGAAGAAGAGGGCCATTACCAGTCCCAGCATCTCCATTCCCAAGGCACCCACTAAAGGAAAGGGTGGCAAGAAAAGGAAAACTTCTGACTCTGAGGACCTTCAAGGCCTACCACTGATCCGCCACCAGTTCCTTGAATACTTCAATGATGTAAGGATCACCAATTCTGCCTAGGTATCCTACTCGTATGAGGATCACCTGATCTTGAACTACTTTATCCTTTTCTTTGCAGAAATTTGCTGAGATCGAAGATTATGTGGGGAACGTTGAGGAGCAGGACAAGAAGATTGCTAACCTCCAACAGGTTGCAGTGCTTAAGGACCTTGTAATTGCTGATCTTCAAAAGGAACTCCAAGATGCCAAGACTAAAACGGCTAAACTTCTGATTGACCTTGACTATGAAAAGCATGACCTTATAGAAGGTGCAAAGGTCTCTGCTACCATCACAATGTATCAGACAAAACTGAAGATGGCCCAGGAAGCTCAAGATCCTAACTTTGACAAAAGCAGCTGGGATGTTGAGGGCTGGAAAGCAAGGTTAGCCGATCTTGAGGATGATGAGGAGGCTGAGGAGGTTTTGGCGATCGAGGCTGGAGGTAGTTGGAAGGATCTGGTGAAGGAAACCGCAGCTGGAGGGGAAGAGGATGCAGCAAAGGTGTAGGCTGCACAATTGGGCGATGATGGACATTCCTAGACGCAGCCGGAGCCCAATTTTTAAATTTGGTAGTAGTTTTTTGTGGTTGTGATGTTGAACAATTTAATGGTTTGTACTTGAACAATAGTTTTTAGGATTAAGGATCATGTGTGATCCTTAGGACAATAGGTAGGATCGCAATTGGTGGAGGGATCCTCTGTTTGGGGGATGAAGCCATTGTGATCCTGCCGCCTTTATATTCCTGCACTACTTTTGAACTTATTATCATGGACACCCTTTACCTACCCCAGCGGACGGGCCACGTTTTGCTGGTAGATGCTCGGGGTAGGTAATTTTGACAACCTTTTAAGGGTTAGTCTTTCGTTAATAAATAAAATCTTAACCTTTTGTCGCTTATCTTGTGTTGTTATCCTTTTGTTTCTTTGATTCTCCTTTGTTTTGACGCACATTTATTGAATAAACAATTTTGAACAAGTCAGATTGAAAATATTCAGGACATGATCCATGACCAAATATCCTATAGTTAAAGAATCCCAAAAAGCAATATATTTTAAGGATCACAAGTCTAGTTGTCAAATTTTCAGGGTTATTCAAATAAATAATGAATAAGATAAAAACAATTAAGGATCGTACCTGAGGATCCAAGTTAGGATCCTAACCATAATAAGGATAACTATAAGATAAACCTTAGAGAGAAGTAAGGATCAAGGATCCCTAGTTGCCTATCTTCAAGGACCTGAAATAGAGCATAACTTGGGACTAAGCCAATATGAGAAAAGAGTTAGCAACTGGGGACAAGCCGAAGGATAACTGGGGAAAAGCCCAAGGATAACTGGGGACAAGCCCAAGGATAACTGGGGACAAGCCCAAGGATCGTATGTAAACTGGAGTATGGCCCTAACTGGCGACTATCCGAACTTAGTGACATGAAAATGCCAAAACCTTAGCTAACGTGAAAACGTTAGAAACCTTAGCTAACGTGAAAACGTTAGAAACCTTAGGAACGGATGTATGGTACGTCTACCATTATACGTAGGATCCTTGGCATAGCCAGTACAATGGAATTATCAGCCCCTAAAACGAGTACTGGTCCCACTGCCTTGAACTATACCAGGATCATCATGCGCTACAGGCGGAACTGGGGTCAAGCCCAAATAACTGGGGTTAAACCCAAAGGACGGATTGCTTCTGCAGATAACCGATACTTTGCTAAGGATTCCTGATCTTTCAAAACTTAAAATCACGTGAGAGATGGATGAAGGATACATGATCCTTATCCTTATATGAGAAAATAAAGAAGTGTAATAGTTCAAGATTAGGATATTACCAAAGTAAGGATCATCGATACTTTAAGGATCCTTTAAGGATACTCCTGTCATGAGGATCCTGCTCACATGAAATATTTCTTCAAGTGGACAGCATTCCAAGCTCTTGGTAGCAAATCACCTTCCATGGTTAGCAATCTATATGCCCCCTTTCCTACTTCAGCTTCAATCAAATAAGGGCCTTCCCATTTTGGAGCCAATTTTCCATCAGCAGGATTGGTGGTATTCTGAAATGCTTTCCTTAATACCATATCTCCAACTTGAAACTTCCTGATCCTAACATTTTTGTTGTAAGCACCAGCCATTCTTTGTTGATAACTGGCCATCCTTATCCTAGCCATATCCCTGATTTCTTCAATAGTATCCAGGTCTTGAGCCAAGTTCTCATCATTTTCCTCAGGATCACGGGTACTTGTTCTAGCAGTTGGAACCACCATTTCTGTTGGGATCACTGATTCTGCCCCAAACACCAAAGAGAATGGTGTTTGACCAGTTGCATTCTTAGGGGTTGTCCTATCAGCCCAAAGCACATAAGGCAGTTCTTCTGCCCATTTGACTTTCTTGGATCCAAGCATCTTCTTCAAATTGTTGATGATGATCTTGTTGGATGATTCTGCCTGACCATTAGCTTGTGGGTGGACTGGTGTTGATGTTATCATCTTAATCCCCCAGCTGTCACAGAAGTTAGTGGTTCTGCCCCCAATAAATTGGGAACCATTATCACATATAATTTCAGAAGGAATTCCTAATCTAGTTATAATATTTCTTTTAATAAAGGATATAACTTCCTTTTCTCTGACTTGGGCAAAAGCTTCAGCCTCTATCCACTTGGAGAAGTAATCAGTCATAGCAAGCATGAATACTTTTCCACCAGGTGCCTTAGGGAGCTTACCAACTATATCCATACCCCATCTCATAAATGGCCAAGAGGAGGATATAGGATGCAATAATTCAGCTGGTTGATGAAGGATATTGCTGTGTCTCTGACAAGGATCACATCTCTTAGCATACTCCACAACATCTCTTTTCATGGTTGGCCAGTAGTATCCTGTCCTCAGGATCCTTGAGAATAATGCCCTGCCCCAAGTGTGGTTTCCACAATCTCCTTCATGGAAGTCTTTTAAAACTTCTTGGATTTCAGGATCCTCAATGCATCTCAAGTATGGTCCTGCAAGAGATCGTCTATACAACATATTATTTAAAATTGTGAATTGAGATACCTTAATTTTGAAAGCCCTAGGGTTTTCTCCTGCAGGAATCTCTCCATGTTGTAGGTATCTCATGATTGGTGAGATCCATGATTCTGATCCTGAATGGGATTGAGTATCCTCACTAGGGATAATTGCAGAATCTTGCCCAGTCTCCATGGCCGCATGATCCTCGATAGCCGGGGTCAGGATGTGGATAATAGGGATCTTGATATCCTCCGGGATCTTCAAAGATGATCCTAAGTTAGCCAATGCATCAGCTTCTGTATTTTCTTCCCTTGGTACCTGCGTCAAACTAAAGGAAACAAAAGAGAGTGCCAATTCGTTGACTATCTCTAAATACTTGGTTAGCTTTTCACCTTTAACAGCATAGGATCCATTAAAGTGGTTTGTAATTAACAATGAATCTACATGTACCTCAAGATACCTGATCCCCATATGCTTTGCAATTTGCAAACCACAAATTAAGGCTTCATATTCAGCCTCATTGTTAGTGGTTTGGAACTCACAAGCTATAGAGTGGGGTATTATGTCCCCCTGTGGCGATTTTAGTAGTATTCCAAGCCCCGTGCCTTTGACATTTGAGGATCCATCAGTATAGAGTATCCAAGGATCCTTGGTCTCCTCTAGCTGTTGGACTTCTAACTCAGCTTCTCTTTGTAAATCACTACTGAAATCAGCCACAAAGTCAGCTAATGCTTGGGATTTGATGGCTGTCCTAGGCTCATATCTTATATCATATGCACTTAGCTTCACTGCCCACTTAGCCATCCTTCCTGACATCTCTGGTTTCCTGAGGACATTCTTAATTGGAAAATTAGTTTTAACAACGATAACATGAGTTTCAAAATAATGTCTCAACTTAGTTGATGCCATAATTAATGCAAGAATAAGCTTTTCAAGGTGTGAATACCTGGATTCGGCATCAAGTAAACTTTTACTTACATAATAGACAGGATGTTGTGTACCTTCATGATCCTTAACAAGGACCGCACTTACTGCTTTTGAGGATACTGCAAGATACAAGGATAGCACATCGCCTTTTTCTGGTTTCATCAAGGCCGGGGCTGAGGATAGGTAATCTTTGAGGGCTCTTAAAGCATTTTCATGCTTCTCAGTCCACTCAAATTTCTTGTTCTTCCTTAGGATATCATAGAATTCTTTGCACTTCTCTGAGGATTTGGATATAAATCTGTTCAAAGCTGCTATCCTGCCTGTTAGCCTTTGAACATCTTTAGCATTGGCC
Organism: Helianthus tuberosus; assembly: GCA_030545235.1. Classification (NCBI taxonomy): domain Eukaryota; kingdom Viridiplantae; phylum Streptophyta; class Magnoliopsida; order Asterales; family Asteraceae; genus Helianthus; species Helianthus tuberosus. Next base: position 49,585,530 of record CM060443.1, on the reverse strand, counting down.
GGAGATTTGATGTTCACTATTGCTTTGATTTGTTCCGGGCTAGCTTCAATGCCTCTCTTTGTCACCATATATCCTAAGAATTTTCCTGCTTTAACACCAAAGTGACATTTTGAAGGATTAAGTTTCATGTTATATTTGTCAAGGATATCGAATGCTTCCTCCAAGTCCCTTAGGTGATCCCCAGCTTTTATGGATTTTACCACCATATCATCTATGTAAACCTCCATAGTTTGTCCTATCTGATCCTTGAACATCATATTCACCAGCCTTTGATATGTTGCACCTGCATTTCTTAGTCCGAACGGCATAGCAATATAGCAGTATATACCAGTTGGAGTCATGAAGGCTGTATCCTCTTGGTCGGATGGTTCCATTTGGATTTGTTGAAATCCAGATGAAGCATCCATAAAAGTTAACAGTTCATGACCCGCAGTTGCATCCACCATGGAGTCAATGTGGGGTAATGGGAAAGGATCCTTGGGACATGCCTTATTTAAATCGGTAAAATCGACACATACCCTCCACTTTCCGTTTTTCTTTTGAACAACAATCACATTGGCCAACCATCTTGGATATTTGACCTCTCTAATCATACCTGCCCGGAGAAACTTCTCTACCTCTTCTTGGATAATGGCATTCCTTTCCGGTGCAAACTTTCTTCTCCTTTGATGGATTGGTTTGAAGGACCTATCGATGCCAAGTTTGTGGGTGATTACATCTTTAGATATACCAGTCATGTCTTCGTGTTTCCATGCAAAGGTACTCTTTCTCCTTTTGAGGAAGGATACAAGGTCTTCTTTCATTTCGCCAAGGAACCCTGATCCGATATAGATTTTGGATTCAGGATCATCAATATCCATGAGGATTTCTACCACATCCTGCTCTCTTGCCTCCAAGACATCCCTTGGAGGATACTTTGATTGCTATTGCTCCCTTGACTTCGAGGCTGGTTTCATCGATGAAGTATAGCAATTCTTAGCCTCTTGCTGATCACTATCAATCTTCACTATTCCCGAAGGACTAGGGAGCTTCACACATTGATGGTAGGTAGATGGGACTGCCTTCATATCGTGTATCCAGGGCCTGCCAAGGATAACATTACAACAAGATAGACAGTCAATAACACAAAATTTTTGATAAGAGTGTAGGCCTTCAATATATATTGGGAGTTTAATGTCCCCCAGGGTATTCTTAGTTTCGCCACTGAATCCCACGAGCACGGAGGATCTTGGTATGATGTCGGATTCAGGAATACCCATCTTCTTTAGAACATCAAGCTGGATAATGTTCACTGAGCTTCCTCCGTCTATAAGGATCCTGCGGACAAAATGGTTAGAAATGAAAAGAGTAATAACCAAACCATCGTGATGAGGATCCTGGATATCAACACGATCATCCTCATCAAAGGTTATGACTTTTCCTTCGGAGACACTTGATGTTCGAACGGGTCTTTCTCCATTATCCATTTTAGTTTCCTTTGCATGCCTTTTAGCTGCTGAGAAGGATGTGCCACAAATGTCTGATCCTCCAGAAATAAAGTTTATTACTTGTGCATCTGCTGGAGGGGCTGGAGCCTTCTCAGGGATCCTTTCATGATCCCGAGTCCTTGACTTTTTTCTTCCCAACAATTCCTTTAGATGCCCTTTGCTTAACAAGTATCCAATTTCTTTTCTTAGTGCAATGCATTCTTCTGTTAAATGCCCAAAATCTTCATGGTATGCACACCACTTTGATTTATCCTTAGTTGCAGCTGGCCTATCATTTTTTCTGGGCCATCTAGCTTTATCACCTAGATTCTGCATCGCAAGGATTAGTTCATTGTTATCTACAGAAAAACAATATTCAGAAATTGGAGGATAATCCTCATCATCCTCTTCTTGATCAATGGCATGCACGTTCTGGTTATCAGATCTGTTGTAGGATCTGAACTTGTTGTTCCTGAATGAGGATCCTTGTTTATCCTGCTTTGAGGATCCTGCTAACCTCTCCTGGATCCTCTTGTCATCCTCTAGCCGAATGATCCTAAATGCTCGGGTTCTTACCTCATCTAAGTTCCTGCATGGTGTCATAACAAGATCATCATAGAACGACGAATCCCTAAGCAATCCCATTTTAAAGGCCTCAACAGCCGTGGCTATATCTAAGTTGGGAATGTCTAAGGATTCTTTACTGAATTTGGTAATGTAATCCCTTAATGATTCATTATGACCCTGGGTTATCCTATATAAATCACTAGTTAATCGTTCAAATTTCCTACTACAAGAAAACTGATTATTAAATAGGTTAACTAGATTAGCAAATGAGGTAATAGGGTAGGGGGAAGACTTAGCAGCCATTTGAGAGCTGATCCAGTAAGAGTGGATCCGAATCCCTTGCACAGGCATGCTTCCTTTAACCTTTCTGGGATTGGATTGATCTCCATCCTCTCCCTGTATTGTGCTATGTGTTCTTCAGGATCCGTCGAACCATCATACAGCTTCATTGTTGGCACATGGAATCTCTTGGGTATCTCAGCATCACAGATTGGTGGTGCAAAACGAGATATCTTGTGGCTCCCATCTGCAATCTCTGGGATAGGTTTGACCACTCCTGGAACACTTGATATCATATCCTTTAGCTTTTGCAATTCTCTGGCCATGGCATGATTGATACCTGGATCCTGCATAAGACCTTGGTTAGTAGTATAAGAATTATTAAAAGTGTTACCTCCCATTGGATTCAAATTAGGAAGAATGGATGTTAGTCCATATTGTTGGGGTTCTGGAATGATCGAGGGACCAGTAGAAGCATTGGTCTGCATTGGAATAAAATCTCCCTGATGGACATCTGAACTTCCTGTTTGCAAACTCCTCAAGGATCCTGGCATCTGGAAGGATCCCTGAAACTGGGACGATCCTGGAACAAAGGAGGATCCTTGAACCTGGGATGATCCTGGAACAAAGGAGGATCCTTGAACCTGGGATGATCCTGGAACAAAGGAGGATCCTTGAACCTGGGATGATCCTGGAACAAGGGAGGATCCTTGAACCTGGGATGATCCTGGAACAAGGGAGGATCCTTGAACCTGGGATGATCCTAAAACAAAGGAGGATCCCCAAGCTCAAATAGATCAATAAATGTTTACAACTTCGGATAGTAACGAGCTAGGTACAAGGATCACTATGGTGAAATGTGTAAAAGTGAGTGAAAACTAATAAGTGTTCGTCGAGAGCTTCAAGAGTGCGATTGTATGAGAGTGTGTGTGTAGCTGAAAAATGGCTAAGTGTTCTAATTCTAGCTCGTCACCCCTTTAAAAATAGAAGTTAACTACAATAACTAACTATCCGACTTTCGTGCCAAGCTCCCACGTTCTCCACAACGTCCATTTCTAGTCAAACGTGTGCGAAATACTCGTGGAATATTCCATAGTAACGTTGCCAAGACCAAGTCAAGCTTGCTACTCCTGCGAAGTAATACAAAACACAAACAAACAATCGTCAGTACGAGGATCCTTAAAGTGATTCGTGATCCTGATCCTGAAGCTCTTCTGAGGATCACTATCTGTCACAGAAGTAAGGATCATTAATTAGGATAACAAGTAAGGATCACTAATTGTTAGAAAATCCTCCCCTAACAGACATTATTTTGAAAATCACACCATTATTGTGAAAACTAACATTCCTATCAAGAATGTTCTCAGGAAACTTCAAGTGTCAGGTAGAATAGCAAAGTGGATAGTCAAGCTTATTGCATATGACATTAAGTATGAACCCAGGACTGCCATCAAGTCCCAAGCTTTAGCTGACTTTGTGGCTGATTCCAGTAGTGATCTACAAAGGGAAGCTGAACTAGAAGTTCAACAACTTGAGAAGACCAAGGATCCTTAGACACTCTTCACGGATGGAGCTTCAGATGTTAAAGGAACTAGACAAAGCACACTACTAAAATCGCCACAGGGGGACATAATACCCCACTCTATAGCTTGTGAGTTCAAAACCACTAACAATGAGGCTGAATACGAAGCCTTGATAGCTGGCTTGCAAATTGCTAAGCATATGAGGATCAGGTATCTTGAGGTACATGTAGATTCTTTGTTAATCACTAATCACTTTAATGGATCCTATGCTGTTAAAGGTGAAAAGCTAATCAAATATCTGGAGTTACTCAAAGAATTGGCACTCTCTTTTGTATCCTTTAGTTTGACACAGGTACCAAGGGAAGAGAATGCAGAGGCAGATACACTAGCCAATTTAGGATCATCCTTGAAGATCTCGGAGGATATCAAGATCCCTATTATCCATATCCTGACCCCGGCTATCGAGGATCATGTGGCTATGGAGATAGGAGAGAATTCTGCAATTATCCCTAGTGAGGATACTCAAACTCATTCAGGATCATGGATCCTCCCAATCATGAGATACTTACAACACGGAGAGATTCCTACAGGAGAAAACCCTAGGGCTTTCAAAATTAAGGTATCTCAATTCACAATTTTAAATAATATGTTGTATAGACGATCTCTTGCAGGACCATACTTAAGATGCATTAAGGATCCTGAAATCCAAGAAGTTTTAAAAGACTTCCACGAAGGAGATTGTGGAAACCACACTGGGGGCAGGGCGTTATTCTCAAGGATCCTGAGGTCAGGATACTACTGGCCAACCATGAAGAGAGATGCTATGGAGTATGCTAAGAGATGTGATCCTTGTCAGAGACACAACAATATCCTTCATCAACCAGCTGAATTTTTGCATCCTATATCCTCCTCTTGGCCATTTATGAGATGGGGTATGGATATAGTTGGTAAGCTCCCTAAGGCACCTGGTGGGAAAGTATTCATGCTCGCTATGACTGATCACTTCTCCAAGTGGATAGAGGCTGAAGCTTTTGCCCAAGTCAGAGAAAAGGAAGTTATATCCTTCATTAAAAGAAATATTATAACTAGATTTGGTATTCCTTCTGAAATTATATGTGATAATGGTTCCCAATTTATTGGGGGCAGAACTACTAACTTTTGTGACAGCTGGGGGATTAAGATGATAACATCAACACCAGTCCACCCACAAGCTAATGGTCAAGCAGAATCATCCAACAAGATCATCATCAACAATTTGAAGAAGAAGCTTGGATCCAAGAAAGGGAAATGGGCAGAAGAACTACCTTATGTGCTTTGGGCTGATAGGACAACCCCTAAGAATGCTACTGGTCAAACGCCATTCTCTTTGGTATTTGGGGCAGAATCAGTGACCCCAACAGAAATGGTGGTTCCAACTGCTAGAACAAGTACCCGTGATCCTGAGGAAAATGATGAGAACTTGGCTCAAGACCTGGATACTATTGAAGAAATCAGGGATCTGGCTAGGATAAGGATGGCCAGTTATCAACAAAGAATGGCTGGTGCTTACAACAAAAATGTCAGGATCAGGAAGTTTCAAGTTGGAGATATGGTATTAAGGAAAGCATTTCAGAATACCACCAATCCTGCTGATGGAAAATTGGCTCCAAAATGGGAAGGCCCTTATTTGATTGAAGCTGAAGCAGGAAAGAGGGCATATAGATTGCTAACCATGGAAGGTGATTTGCTACCAAGAGCTTGGAATGCTGTCCACTTAAAGAAATATTTCATGTGAGCAGGATCCTCATGGCACAGATGATCCTTACGATAGGGGTATCCTTTAAGGATCCTTAAAGTATCGGTGATCCTTACTTTGGTAATGTCCTAATCTTGAACTATTTCATTTCCTTATTTTCTCATATAAGGATAAGGATCGTGTGTCCTTTATCCATCTCTCACGTGATTTTAAGTTTTGAAAGTTCAGGTATCCTTAGCAAATTATTGGTTATCTGCAGAAGCAATCCGTTCCTTGGGTTTAACCCCAGTTATTTGGGCTTGACCCCAGTTCCGCCTGTAGCGCATGATGATCCTGGTATAGTTCAAGGCAGTGGGACCAGTACTCGCTTTAGGGGCTGATAATTCCATTGTACTGGCTATACCTAGGATCCTACGTATAATGGTAGACGTACCATACATCTGTTCCTAAGGTTTCTAACGTTTTCACGTTAGCTAAGGTTTTGACATTTTCATGTCACTAAGTTTGGATAGTCGCCAGTTAGGGCCATACTCCAGTTAACACATGATCTTTGGGCTTGTCCCCAGTTATCCTTGGGCTTGTCCCCAGTTATCCTTGGGCTTGTCCCCAGTTGTCCTTGGGCTTGTCCCCAGTTGCTAACTCTTATCTTATATTGGCTTAGTCCCAAGTTATGCTCTATTTCAGGTCCTTGAAGATAAGTAACTAGGGATCCTTGATCCTTACTTCTCTCTAAGGTTTATCTTATAGTTATCCTGATTATTGTTAGGATCCTAACTTGGATCCTCAGGTATGATCCTTAACTATTTTTAATTCTATTCATTGTTTATTTGAATAACCCTTAAAATTTGACAACTAAACTTGTGATCCTTAAAATATATTACTTTTTGGGATTCTTCAACTATAGGATATTTGGTCATGGATCATATCCTAAATATTTTCAATCTGACTTATTCAAAATTGCTTATTCAATAAGTGTACATCAAAACAATTGAGAATTAAAGAGACAAAAATGATAACAATACAAGATAAGCGACAAAAGATTAAGGTTTTATTTATTAACAAAAGATTAACCCTTAACAGGTTGTCAAAATTACCTACCCCGAGCATCTACCAGCAATATGTGGCCCGTCCGCTGGGGTAGGTAAAGGGTGTCCATGATAATAGGTTCAAAGTAGTGCAGGAATATAAAGGCGGCAGGATCACAATGGCTTCATCCCCCAAACAGAGGATCCCTCCACCATTTGCAATCCTGCCTATTGTCTGAAGGATCCTAGATCCTTAATCCTAAAAACTATTGTTCAGTACAAACCATTAAATTGTTCAACAAAACAACCATCAAACTAAAAAAAAATTGGGCTCCGGCTATGTCTAGAAATTTCCATCATCGCCCAATCATGCAGCCTAAACCTTCGCTGCATCACCACCTCCGGCTCCACTTGCTTCACCACCTTCACCCTTGCCTCCAGCGTCGATCGTCAGGATCTCTTCAGCCTCCTCTTCATCATCCAGTTCAGCCAGCCTTGCCTTCCAGCCTTCCACATCCCAGGTGCTCTTGTCAAAGGCAGGATCCTGGGCTTCCAAGGCCATTTGCAGCTTGGTCTTGTACAATGCTATGGCGGCAGAGACTTTGGCGTCTTCGGTGATCTCATGCTTCTCGTAGTCAGCATTAACCAGCACCTTGGCAGCCTCATGTTTGGCATCCTGGAGTTCCTTCTGAAGATCAGCAATTTTGAGGTCCTTTAGCAATGCAACCTGCTGGAGGTCGGCAATCTTCCTATCCTGATCCTCAACGTGGCCAACATAGTCCTCAATCTCAGCGAATTTCTACAAAGGGGATAAAAGATAAGGCCAGGACCAAGTGATCCTCAAATCAGCAGGATATGTCAGCAGGATATACAAGCAGAGACAGTGATCCTTACATTGTTGAAGTACTCGAGGAATTGGTGGCGGATCAGAGGCAGACCCTGCAGATCCTCAGCCTCGGAGGCCTTTCTCTTCTTAACTCCCTTTCCTTTGAGGGGTGCCTTGGGGACTGAAGCTGTCGGGCTGGTAGGAGCCTTTCTTTTGGAGGATCTGACGGTGGTGAGATTGGTGACACTAAACTTTGAAGCAGACTTGGTGGATTTTCCAGCACCTACATAACCAAAACAAGATAAGTATCTTTACTTCACTTATATTTCACTATTTATTTAAGTTTTTAAACAAAGATACTTACTTGACATCGTGACAGAGCCTGAGGATACCTCCTGAGAATCCTGGGTGGTTGTCTTGAAAGATCTTGTTTCAGGATCGAGTCTCTTGAAAGCGGCGAGTCTTTCTTTGGCAGCAGGAGACAGTCTGAGGTGTGAGACGGTGATAGCTGAATAACAAGAAAGCAAAAGTATATAAGTGATCCTTATATCAAAAGAAAGTTCTTTGGTGATCCTTCTCAGGATCCTCCATCCTACCATGGGTAGCCCATTTCCTGGGAAGATTCTTCCCGTCAGAGATAGAATCTCTCTTGACGAAAAAGAAACGCCGCTTCCAGTTAGTATCATTCTTGGTAGCTTTGAAGATCGGGTGTTCCTCACCAGGTTTACGTTTGAACAAATAACGATGAGAACCAAAGGTACTAAGATCATACAGCTCTCCCAGCTCTGACATTCCTAGGTCTATCCCTTCCTGCTCGATGATCCTTTCAAGGGTATACAAAACCCTCCAGATCATCGGCATGGCTTGGATATAAGAGATGCCGGTTAGGGAAAAGAAAGATTGGGTGAAGGATGGAAAAGGATATGTATAGCCTATGGTGAACGGAGTGACAGGAAAAGCAACCCAATTGTCGGAAATATGATCACTCGGGGTATTGGGATCAAAAGATTTAAACACGGTATTCGTCGGGAAACAGTAGCGGATCTTATCAATCTGCGGATCGGTGAAACAGCAGCGTTCTTTTATGGAATCTTCGATGATCCCTTGGCTCTTCAGTGGGCTGTTTTTCGGGTGATCCTTAGCTGGGGAGTTCCGGAGCAACATTTTTGACGGAATGATGGAAAGATACGGAAAACAGAGCAAAAGAAGGAAGAAGATGAAGAGAGAATACCTGTTTATCTTTGGATGCAGTTATAAAGGGAGTATCTCTGAAATTTAAATGCAAACGATCCTATCTATATCTCCTATTTATAATCATGATTGTGCAGGGTTGTCACTTCTGTGACGTCATAGTTGCAACGGATAGTTCTACATCAACGGCTAGTTATCCGTTAGTTAGTTGCGGATAAGATCACGAAAATATAATTCGTTCATTTTACATATTACTCCTTATATTTTGGGGGCAATTGTTAGGGGAGGATTTTCTAACAATTAGTGATCCTTACTTGTTATCCTAATAAATGATCCTTACTTCTGTGACAGATAGTGATCCTCAGAAGAGCTTCAGGATCAGGATCATGGATCACCTTAAGGATCCTCATACTAACGATTGTTTGTTTGTGTTTCGTATTATTTTGCAGGAATAACAAGCTTGACTTGGTCTTGGCAACGATACTATGGAATATTCCACGGGTATTTCGCACACGTTTGACTGGAAATGGACGTTGTGGAGAACGTGGGAGCATGGCACAAAAGTCGGATAGTTTGTTAGCATAGTTAACTTCTATTTTTAAAGGGGTGACGAGCTAGTAATTAGAACACTTAGCCATTTTCAGCTACACACACTCTCGTACAATTGCACTCTTGAAGCTTTCGGCAAGCACTTAAGAGTTTTCACTCACTTTTACACATTTCACTATAGTGATCTTTGTACCTAGCTCGTTACTATCCGAAGTTGTAAACATTTACTGATTTATTTGAGCTTGGTGATCGGTAGTTTCCATCACCCGAGGTTTTTTATGCCGGAGATCTTCTAAAGATCAAGGGCTTTTTCCTCGTATAAATCCTTGTGTCGTTTGTGCAATTTACATTGAAGTGATCCTTATCATTGTTCCTTATTTCAAGCATCATTCCCCGTAACTAAGAGTTTGGTTGCATTATCCTCATCAGATTTTTTGACCAAAACAATATCCTTGGAAATGACTGTCATATCCTCATACTTCCACGCGAATGTTGACATCCTGCATTTCAAAAAGTTAGTCAATTGATCTTCAATATCCTGAGGGATATTGGTTCCTACGAGCACCGAGATATCTGGATTATCCTGATCCAGGATAATTTTCTTTACATCCTGCTCTGAAGCCTCCACAATATCCTGGGCCCGTATCTTTAATTGCTATGCTACATTAGGCTTGGTTGAGGATTTCATGGAGGATGAGTAACCTTCCTTTGCTTCCTGCTGGTCACTATCCACTTTAACAACCCCCCAAGGTGTAGGGATCTTGACGCATTGATGATAGGTTGATGGCACAACTTTTATATCATGGATCCACGGCCTACCCAATATGATATTATAGCAGGATAGTGAGTCCATCACGTAAAAGCGTTGCATTGAGTTGACCCCTTCAACATATACTGGTAACTTTATCTCTCCCACTGTGTTCCTAGCCTCTCCACTGAACCCAACAAGTACAGTGGACTTTGAAGTGATATCCATTGGAGATACATTCATCCTTTTCAACGTCTCTAATTGGATTATGTTGACGGAGCATCCATTATCCACCAGTATCCTGCATACAAAATGGTTAGCCACATATAATGTTATTACCAGAGCATCATGGTGAGGATCCTGGACAGTATCCCTGTCATCACTATCAAAAGTGATCACTTTATCAGTTGTGAGGGTCGTCATCCTGGTTGGCTTTTTTCCACTTTCGGCCTTAGCCTCCTTTGCATGTCTCTTGGCCGCAGAATATGAAGTCCCACAAATGTCGGATCCTCCTGAAATAAAGTTAATTATCTTGGCATCCGCAGGAGGTGATGCTGCTCGTTCAGGATCCTTCTCAGTATCCTGACCCTTGTTCTTCTTTCTTCCCAGGAGATCCTTCAGATATCCCTTGCTCAAGAGATAACTTATTTCTTTCCTCAGGGCAATGCAATCCTCAGTAACATGTCTGAAATCCTCATGGAAGGCACACCATTTGGACTTATCCTTCCAATCAGTTTTTTGTTGGTTTTTCCTAGGCCATCTTGCTTTGTCTCCTAAACCCTGCATAGCATACATTAGTTCAGGTATGTTAACAGAAAAACAATATTCAGTTAATTCAGGATACTCCTCATGATCCTCCTCTTCAACAGCATTCACTTTCTTGTTGTCATTTCTACCATATGGCTTGGAGCGATATGGTTTATACGAGGATTCTGATTTCCTGTTGGTTTACTCATAGGTTGTGGATGAATTCATCCTTTCTTGCATCTTTTTGTCATCCTCCAGTCGAATATATCTTAAAGCCTTGTTTTGAGCTTCATCTAGGTTCCTGCATGGGTTCATTACAAGATCCTGGTAAAATTGAGAATCTTTTTGCAAACCCATCTTGAAAGCCTGCACAGCTTTTGCAACATCAAGATGTGGAATGTCTAAGGATTCTTGACTAAACTTGCTCACATAATCTCTTAAAGATTCCTGAGGTCCTTGAGTTATCCTGTAGAGATCACTTGTTAGTTTTTCAAAACTACGACTGCAAGAAAATTGACTATTAAATAAGTTGACTAAGTGAGCAAATGATGTAATTGAATGAGGAGGAACGTTTAAGATCCATTTTAAGGCTGATCCTGTTAAGGTAGAACCAAAACCCTTGCATAAGCATGCTTCCTTGAGATCTGGAGGGATAGGGTTGATCTCCATCCTTTCCCTATACTGGGCAATATGCTCTTCAGGATCCGTAGTTCCGTCATAGAGCTTCATGTTGGGGGTTTGAAATCTTTTCGGGATTTCAGCATCACAAATAGGATATGCGAACCGAGATATCTTGTGGCTATCCTGGGATATTTCTAGGATTGGCTGGACCACTCCAGGTACACTGGATATCATGTCCTTCAATTTCTGAAGCTCCCTGGAAAGTGCTGATGTCACACCTGCATCCTGCAAAGACCCAATACGATTAGTAGCAAGAGTATTATTATTGTTAGATATGTTACCAGTTTGAGGATTCTGGCCACATCTTGGAGCATATCCTGAACTTCTCATAGTTGACACCCTAACTGAAAAGGGTATCTCAGGATTATGACTCTGGGAATGGCTAGGCATAATATTTCCCCTGTTATCCTCAATATATATTGCAGAACTGAAGTTCAAAGCCCTAGGTTGCAAGGGAGTGACAGTATCCTCAGCGGGCCTACTTGAGCTGGATTTCAAGAGTTGTATTTCTCTTAAAAGCATTTGGTTGGTCTCCTGCTGTTGCCTCATCTGTTCCTGTACACTACTAAACAAGGTTAGAATTTCTTCATTAGAGGCCAAAACAGGGGCACATCCCTGAATACTCTGAGTAGGTATAATATCCTGAGGCTGCAAGGAGGCTTGCATCCTTGGAGGAGGTGGAGGAAACACCAAACCAATTGTTGCAGAGGTTGTAGCGGACACGGTGGAAGAGCTCATGTTTGATCTTGAGGCCATTGAAAATAGTGTAGCAAAAAGTTTTGAAAACAGAAAACCAAGTAATGATTTTGCAAAAGCTTTTAGTAAAAATAGCGCCACTTGCCCCACGGCGGGTGCCAAATTGTTTTGGTAAAAATTACCTAAGCAATTTAGTGATCAAATTAGTTAAGTGAGGTAGTGTGCTAAGAATGTGTGTTGTAAATATGCTGAATTGATTGTTTGTTAAAACAGTTTCAGGATATTGAGCTATATCTGCGATCAAACAATGAGCAAAAAGTAAAGGGGGTGACACGGGATATACGAGGAAAGCCCTTGATCAATCTTGATCGCCGGCACAAAACCTCAGGAGCTGACAATCGCAGCTGCCTTGTTCTTCTTATTACTTCAAACGTCAGGATACAGTGCAGGATATTGATCAGATCGCTAAGTGTTACAATGCTTTTTGTGAAAGTGAGAGTTGCGAGAGAGTTGAAGTGTTAGAGAGCAGTGAGTGTTGTGTCATATTCGATCTGATTTATCCATCTACTTATAGCTAAGAAACCAAAACAAAATCTCCTATAAATGGGGGATGCCCTCGAATATTCCTTAGTAGACGTTGGATACCAGGTAAAGTGGGTTCAACGTCCTTCTTCGAATAACTTAGACCGAGTCTTTCGGGGAAAAGGTCCTCATGAACGTTGCAAGCTTGGACTCGCGCTCCTGCATAAAATCCGTTAGTGATCCTCAGGATACCATTTCAGGATGTTACCAATATCCTGAATCAGCGTCCCAGGCATGAACAGACTTCACATAAATAAGATATAACTTAGGATATTATCCAGAATATGGGCTCAGAATTTCACCCATAACAGTTGGACCCTTTAAAATTCTGGAAAGAATTGGCAAAGTGGCCTACAGACTCGAATTACCGGAGGAACTCAGCAACGTATACCCGACTTTCCATGTTTCGAACCTCAAGAATTGTCTAGCCGAAGAGAATTTGCATGTTCCTCTTGAGAATCTACAAGTGGACGAAACATTACACTTCGTGGAAAAGCCAGTAGAGATCATGGACCGGGAGACCAAGAAACTCCGACACTCACGCATTCCTATAGTGAAGGTTCACTGGGAAGGCAAACGCGGCGCCGAGTTCACTTGGGAACACGAAGTGATATGAAAGCTAAATATCCACATCTATTCGTTACGCCTCTGCCTTAATTTCGAGACGAAATTCCCTAAAGAAGGGGAGGCTGTAACAACCCGACTTTTCGAAGTCAAAGTCAAAGTACAAGTCAAATTCAAAGTCAAAGTCAAAGTCAGGTTGTTATTCAGATCTGTCTTTTCTTGCTTAATTATTGCTTGTACTCTTGATATTCGACAATTAGTTTAGCCTTTTTCAGTAATCGATATATTGGTTAATGATATTTTAAACTATGATTTACTACTAACGGAAGTAACAATGCGATAAAATCAGAAATCACAACTAAACGCTACTATTACTAAACGCAATCGTAACGCATCGCAAACTCGAACGCAGCTATTGGTTTTGTCCTATGTGTATGTTATTATGTGCTTTAATTGTGTGTGTGCTTTATGTATGTTTTGGGATGTTATTCGCAAACGCAATCATAACGCTATCGCATCGCAATCTCATCGCAAAAGCATAAAAATAAATCGCAAATAATTGTAACTATTATGTGTTTTATGTTTTTATGTGTTATGTTATTTGTGTAACTACTTGTTAATGCTATCGCATCGCTTACTTGCAACTTGCTTAAACGCAATGCAACGCAACGCTCAACGCACGAAACGAAAGTTGGAAAACTAACTCGCACCAGCCAACTGATCGAATAACCATACGGTCGAATAATCATCTGACCAGATGACCATCCGATCGGATGGCCATCCGATCGACTGGCCATCCGACCCACTACTCTTCACTGCCTTTCTTACCTCTTACACCATAAATACCCCCTGTCACATCAACTGTTCATTGATGTGACAGCCTTATTCGACCAACACGTTCTCAAGCATTTTTTGTTCGATTTTAAGCGATTTTATTAAGTTTTCTTCCTAAATCTTGTACTTCCTTCTTTAATACACGCATCTTCATCATCTTCTCCACTGAAATCACTACTTTTAACCATGAAATCATCGAATTTGGGCTGCTTTAGGGTGATGTCACCTCGGGTTCTTATGAACACTGAAGTGTGACCTCATCTCACCATGATTTGCCCAGATCCACAAGATTTCTACATGATTTTACGTGAAACATCAATAGATCTGAACATTTTCAACAGTTTACATGTTTTTCTTCAACATTCATCAGTTTTCACTAAAAACCGACATAATCTAGACTCGTTCAAGCTCTCTACTCATTCCCTAGTGGAGAACCGGTCTGAGAACAGTTTCCCACCAATGAGACGACCGATTCACAGGTTGAAGATGAAATTCTGGCAAGAACAATTAAGCCTGATCGAATGGGGTGATTCCCATCTGTTCGGCTGAGCTGAACTTGGGATGGTTTCCGTTGTTTGACACGTCGTCATACCGTCTCCGTCAAAACTCAAAACTTTTTAACTTGGAAAATTTTGCAAACTTTTCAAAACATCAGTTCGCCGATCAAATAGCCATCCGATCGGATGACCATCCGATCAAATGACTATTCGATAGGTGACTCACCCTTTATCAATAAGTTCAACATGTCACACCCCTAAAATCCACACGCGGAGTATCACCGCTTGGAGGCGTGACATGACCAGGATCAAGCCACCAATCATATTGAACAACATATAAGTAAACATAATTTAACCAAACAATATGAAAGGTGTTCAAAACCCAAAGCATAGTTAAATGTTTAGCGGAAGCATAATTTGTAAAATACATAGCCAGTATTAAATATAAATTAAAGTAATGTTTGAAGCATGGCACACATTGCCATGTCCCACAACGACCGTTCCTCCCTGTGCAAGCTCCATGGGTACCTAATGACCTGCAAGGCATGTAGCAACGAATCAACAACAAAGTTGAGCGAGTTCACTGTTGGTTGTTTGGTTATAGTATTCATTTCGTAAATCGTATGTTTGTTTTGTAAACCATGTATCGTATTTATCCTTATCGCTGCCAATCTAGGCATGTGTGCGATGATTAGTGGGGGCTTCCCATGTGTTACAAGACCACGCGTATCGACTGCTACAAAAATGTAAGAGGTGCCCTAAGTCAATGTCTATCAGCATTGACCCTTTGCCCATAGTCCATTAGTACACGCCCGTCCGACTGGCACGGTGTGAGGTTTGTTAAACCTAATAGCGCTATTAACTAATGACCCGCTCGCCCTAGGCCTCGGCGATTAAGTCGATAATTGAGGGACTTCCTTTGATAGAGGTGATGGTCTTAAGATCGTGTACGTAGGCTTTACGTACGTGCCCTTCAATCCGAGGACAGTAGTATGTATAACTGTACGTAGGTTTTACGTACATGCCCTTCAACCGAGGACAGTAATAATTTCTTTAATAGTAATAGTTGTACGAGTAGTTATTCAATCCCATTCCCAACCCCTGGGAATCCCATGCCTTGGCTAGTGTGAACTCACCTTGGTTTGCTCGGTAAGATTAGCTTACTTGTTTATCAGTCGGTCAAATACGTCCTATCATTGTTTACCAACAACCGTCAGTTTATATTCACATTGCACCACTTATGTTGACACACGTCACACAAATAGCAAACAAGTATGGTACATATCATCACTCCTATCTCAGCAAGTGTACGAGTCATAAACATACTTACGTCACAAGTTCGTATTTCCCAATGTCAAAAATCAAACAGTTCGATTTATATGCGGGTAAGTATGCAAGTTCACACAATACACACTAAGCAATTCAAGTCACAAGTAATTTCGTATGCAAGTATACTAAACTAACAACCACTTGGCAACCCATTACATCGTTCAAACTAAGGTGCGGCCCACTTAGTTTCAGGCCCAGCTAAGAGTTGCAACTCGATGTGCGGCCCAGCACCAATCAGAGAAGAGGTGCAGCCCAACCCAAGTGTCTGCTGATTACGTGACCAGGCCCATATATATATATTCTGTTATTAATTCAATGCATTGTGCGGCCCTTTACCCACAAATCAAATCAAAGCTTACGGCCCATAGTCATGTGTGGTTATTAAACAATTTTGGAAGACACAAGGTTGGTAGCAGACTTTCTTAATTAGGGGACCACCATCCATCGAAATATAGGGACAATAGGGATAGACTTTTGGGTGGCACTTATAACAAAACATCATCATCACCTTCGAATCTTTGAGTCTTACATCAAGAAGGTCACGTGAATAAAAAGTGGTGGCAGACACATAGTGTGATTTATAATTATGTGGGTTGTGAATTAGAAGGCATGCACATGGGGCTTTCTATTAATTGGCAGCAAACTTTCACATTAAATACTTTACATATTACACAAACAGAAACATTCACATGATATGCTACAATCATCCTAAATCGAGGCATCTTATTCGCTATTTATCAAATCAATGTAAACAAAGTATATCTCCCCTAAGTGGCCGACAATTTGGTTAATTGATTATGAAAATTCTGGACAATTATCTTGAACAGTGTGCAAGCAAGGTGTATTCAATTAATGTCTGACAAATTCTTAGTTAATATGGATTCAATTGGACCGATAATTCCTGAAACTGATTTTTCTATTGGGACGCATATATTATCAAACTAGACATCCTCATGCAATAACAAACTAGTATCATGCTTGCTACACACATAATTAAACAACAGTCATGATCATGAATAACGATTAACGAGTTATCATACCTATCAAATACAAGAACCCGAGAGATGATGTTTCGAAGATCAAGAGCTCCGATGGGGGGGGTTTGTCTGCCGTCAGGTTGATGAAAGGTAAGGGAGAGGTGATTAGGGTTTTTGGATAAAATTCTAACGTAAAGGTTATTAACAAAACCTTATAGTTGTACGTTACTGGGCCAAAGCCCGTTTCCGTTTTCGCCGGCCCAATACCTAACGAAAACACTTGGGTGTTTTCGGCTAGGGGAAAGGTGATTTCGAGTGGACTGCTTGGCATGGAATTCATGCTTTATTAATTATACACATCATATCATTTACACAAAATATATAAATTACACACACTTATGCAATGCACACCAAACATATAACATATCCATCACAAAACGATTTAACATCTAACAAACGTGTACAGTTGTGAGACAAAAGTTGTGTAAACAAACAACTTAAACAATTACGTGCAATTAATGCGAAGATGGAACCTTGGAAACTCGAGTTGACACATTATCCCCAACTTGAAAGAAATTTCGTCCCGAAATTTAGCACGTGGTTACTGAGGAAGCTAGTTGTGTTGTGTAGTTTACTGGTTTTCCTGGGGTGTCACATCATCCCCCAGTTGATTTGGAATTTCATCCCGAAATTATGTAGTAGCTTCAGCCTCAGTTGTGGTTGCACTGTTTCCGAATAACTGGGGATACTTGAGTTCCATTTGATCTTCTCGTTCCCAGGTGAACTCTGGGCCACGACGGGAGTTCCAACGAACTCGAACAAGAGGTATTCTAGTGTGCTTGAGGACCTTAATGTCTCGGTCCGTGATTTCAACTGGTTCCTCGACGAATCGCAACTGATCGTCGATAGTGAGCTCCTTCAAAGGAACTATGAGGGTCTCATCTGACAGACATTTCTTCAGATTTGACACGTGAAAAATGTTGTGAACTGCACTGAGTTTTGCTGGTTGGTTTAGTCTGTAGGCCACCCTGCCTATTTTCTCAATAAATTCGAACGGTCCGACATATCGCGGATTGAGCTTGCCCCTTTTGCCAAAATGAACCACACCCTTCCAGGGTGAAACTTTGAGTAGCACTCGATCCCCAACTTGGAACTCGAGTGGTTTCCGGCGCTTGTTTGTGTAGACTTTCTGATGATCGCGAGCTGCCGCCATGTGTTGTCGTATCTGAGCAATTCTTTCCGTTGTGTCCACTATAAGTTCTGGACTCGTGATCTGACTATCACCCACCTCTGCCCAACAAAGAGGTGATCGGCATTTACGCCCGTACAATGCCTCGAATGGAGCGGCTTGAATGCTGGTGTGGTAACTGTTGTTATACGAAAACTCCACTAACGAGAGATGTTTTTCCCAGCCGTTGCCGAAATCGATTACACATGCACGAAACATGTCTTCTAGAGTTTGAATAGTGCGCTCAGACTGTCCATCCGTCTGAGGGTGATAAGCTGTGCTCATGTCTAATCAAGAGCCAAAAGATTTGTGCATTGCTTACCACAGTTCTGAAGTAAAACGTGCATCACGATCGTAAATAATAGAGGTTGGCACCCCGTGCCTCAAGACAACTTCCTTAAGGTAGACGTCTGCTAGAGTGGAGAACTTATCCGTTTCCTTGATAGCCAAGAAGTGTGCAGACTTTGTGAGTCGATCCACGATCACCCAAATAGTAGCATTCCCTCGTTGAGATCTAGGCAGGCCAGTAACAAAATCCATGGAAATTTGCTCCCATTTCCATTGTGGTATCTCTGGTTGTTGGAGTAGGCCTGATGGTTTCTGGTATTCCGTTTTGACTCTCGCACAAGTCAAACATTTGCTAACGTAAGTTGCTATGTGAGCTTTCATGCTAGGCCACCAATACGTAGTTCTGAGATCGTGGTACATCTTATCCAAACCAGGATGTACAGAGTAACGAGACTTGTGTGCCTTATCCATCACAAGCTCTTGTAGGTTGCGATAGAGTGGGACCCAAATGCGTCCTGTTACGTAGTAGGCACCGTCTTCCTTTTGTTCTAATCGTTGCCTTGAGCCGCATTGGGCTTCAGCCCTGACGTTGTCTGGTTTCAATGCTTCTACCTGAGCATCTCGTATTTGTGAAGGCTGACTAGATTGGATAGTGAGTTGTAAAGCTCGTACGCGTTTAGGTGTAGTATCCTTTCGACTGAGGGCGTCAGCCACAACATTGGCTTTGCCTGGGTGGTACCTGATCGAGCATTCGTAGTCATTCAGTAGCTCGACCCATCGTCGTTGTCGCATATTCAGTTCCTTCTGTTTGAAGATATGCTCGAGACTCATGTGATCGGTGTAGATGGTGCACTTGGTACCATACAGGTAATGTCTCCATATCTTGAGTGCGAAGACAACAGCTCCCAGCTCCAGATCATGTGTAGTGTAGTTCCTTTCATGAACTTTAAGTTGACGTGACGCATAAGCAATAACCTTGTCACGTTGCATCAACACACACCCAAGCCCCTAAATGGATGCGTCTCAATAAACTTCAAAGTCGTCTGTGCCTTCAGGCAATGAGAGAATAGGTGCGCTACAAAGTCTATCCTTTAGGTGCTGAAATGCAGATTCCTGTGTATTATCCCCAACGATAGATAACGCCTTTCCGAGTTAGCGAGGTGAGAGGCTGGGCGATCTTGGAAAAATCCTTAATGAACCTCCTGTAGTAACCTGCCAAACCCAAGAATTGGCGAATTTCTGTTGGGGTACGAGGTGCAGGCCAGTTCTTGATCGAGTCTACCTTGGATGGATCAACGTGAATCCCATCCTTGTTTACCACGTGGCCTAGAAAGTGGACTTCACGAAGCCAGAAGTCACATTTCGAGAACTTTGCATAGAGTTGCTTTGTACGTAGAAGTTCCAAGATACGTCGCAAATGCTGCTCGTGTTCCTCCTGACTCTTGGAGTAGATCAGAATGTCGTCGATGAATACAATCACAAATTTATCCAAGTAAGGCTTGCACACTCTGTTCATAAGGTCCATGAAGACTGCAGGCGCGTTTGTTAGCCCGAATAGCATGACCAGAAACTCGTAATGGCCGTAGCGTGTTCTGAATGCTGTTTTGGAGACGTCCTCGTCCCGGACTCTCAGTTGATGGTAGCCTGACCTCAGATCGATCTTTGAATAGTAGCTCAACCCTTGCAGCTGATCGAACAAGTCGTCAATGCATGGAAGAGGATAGCGATTCTTTACGGTCACCTTGTTCAGTTCGCGGTAATCTATGCACATGCGGAAAGTACCGTCTTTCTTCTTCACAAATAATACTGGTGCTCCCCAGGGCGAAGAGCTAGGACGAATGAAACCCTTATCCAAGAGTTCTTGCAATTGTTTGGACAGTTCTTCCAGTTCGGCTGGAGCTAAGCAATAAGGTGCTCGAGCTATGGGTGCTGCCCCAGGAGCTAGCTCGATCTGAAATTCGACCTGGCGATGAGGCGGTAGCCCAGGTAAATCTTCAGGAAACACTTGAGGAAAGTCTCGTACAACTGGAATATCCTCAATCTTCTTCACTTTCGTTGATGCGTCAGTAACAAGTGCTAAAATAGCAGTGTGGCCCTTTCACAAACACTTTTGGGCCTTCAGAAAGGAGATGATGCCCACCACGGCACCACTCTTGTCGCCTTGAATTTCGAGAGGTTCTTTGCCAGAACGGGGAATACGAACAATCTTCTCTTTGCATAGGATCTCTGCTTGCTGTTGCGATAACCAATCCATCCCAATGACGATGTCGAAACTACCCAAGACTATAGGAATAAGATTGATGGAGAATGTCTGACTAGCTACCATACTGAAAGCATCCCATGTTACCTCGCTGTCGCTGCTGATTCTGTGGAGCTGTTGGTTGTTGTTGTTGGTTCTGATTTGCAGGTCGCGAGCTCCTGCAATCCTTGGCTTCATGCCCCATCTTGAGACACCTTTGACAATGACCCCTGTTTCACTGACCACTGTGGTGCGTGTTGCATCTATTGCACTTTGGGTGATTTCCTCGATATCCACCCTGCCCTTGACTACCAGAAGATTGCTGACCAGGGCTCTGATAGTCATCAATCTTTCGCTGTTGTGCCTGGGACTGAACTGAAGTTGAACCCTTGCTGGAGGTTCCATCCCACTTTCGTTTGTTGTCACTAGGAGTAGTAGAAGTAGTAATTGTAGTAGCACCGATACGTTTAGGCAGCTTGTTCTGTTCCACTGCCTGGTCTGTGAGACGATGAGCAAGACGAGTAACATCTTGAATAGTAGCAAGGTTAGCAGAAGTCACATGACTTTGAATCTCTGATACTAAGCCTTTGAGGTACGGATCAATGCGTTTGATGGGTGGGTCCACCATAGTTGGACATAACACTGCCAGTTCATTGGATCGTTTCGTGTACGCTTCTATCTTTGACCCCGTCATATTCAGGTTAAAGAATTCCACTTCCAGCTTGTGGATGTCATCACGACTATAGTATTCACATTTAATCAGTTCCTTAAAATCATTCCATGGGGTGGCATTAGCAGCCGCCAGCCCCAGCATCTGAACTTGCGCGTTCCACCAAGTTAGCGCAGTGCCTTCGAGAGTACCAGTGGCGTACTTCACCCTACGAGCCTCAGGGCATTCACTCATTTCGAAGACCGATTCGAGCTTCTCGAACCAGTGGAGGAGTCCAACGGCCCCTTCAGTGCCACTAAAAGTACTAGGACAACAGTCCATGAAAGTTTTGAACGTGCACACAGGTGGCTGAGCGTGTTGACCTGTCGTGTGCGTAAGAGTAAACATACCTAAGCACGAGTGTTGGTTTACGAGAGTAGGATCTAAAGATCCTTGAGTAAGTGGTGATGGCAGGTTATACCTCCTGCCTGGGTATCTGCAAGTGCTGTAGTAACTTGTTCAGTGATCAAAGCCGCCAACTGGGCTTGAGTTAGGTTAATGCGTCCACTCATGATCTTGATATTAAAGAGAACATGAGTGAGAGAGGTTCGCGAAAGTGCGATGACAGAAAAGAGTAAGCACATAAGTGTTTCAATCAACAGTTGTTACGTTTATCTAAGCATACCATGAGCAAAGTTCTATGTAATCTAGCAAGTAGGCAATGTAAACATAAATCATATCACATAGAATGTCGAGTCTTGCACGTGGAGCGAAGCGTCGTTGTGGATCGTTTGAGCACTGTTCAGGTTATAGTTTGGTTTTAACAAAACTTTTTCCCTTATTAAAACCAAGTTCACTATAACCAATGGCTCTGATACCAATCTGTCACACCCCCAAAATCCACACGCGGAGTATCACCGCTTGGAGGCGTGACATGACCAGGATCAAGCCACCAATCATATTGAACAACATATAAGTAAACATAATTCAACCAAACAATATGAAAGGTGTTCAAAACCCAAAGCATAGTTAAATGTTTAGCGGAAGCATAATTTGTAAAACCCATAGCCAGTATTAAATATAAAATAAAGTAATGTTTAAAGCATGGCACACACTGCCATGTCCCACAACGACCGTTCCTCCCTGTGCAAGCTCCATGGGTACCTAATGACCTGCAAGGCATGTAGCAACGAATCAACAACAAAGTTGAGCGAGTTCACAGTTGGTTGTTTGGTTATAGTATTCATTTCGTAAATCGTATGTTCGTTTTGTAAACCATGTATCGTATTAATCCTTATCGCTGCCAATCCAGGCATGTGTGCGATGATTAGTGGGGGCTTCCCATGTGTTACAAGACCACGCGTATCGACTGCTACGAAAATGTAAGAGGTGCCCTAAGTCAATGTCTATCAGCATTGACCCTTTGCCCATAGTCCATTAGTACACGCCCGTCCGACTGGCACGGTGTGAGGTTTGTTAAACCTAATAGCGCTATTAACTAATGACCTGCTCGCCCTAGGCCTCGGCGATTAAGTCGATAATTGAGGGACTTCCTTTTATAGAGGTGATGGTCT
Source organism: Helianthus tuberosus (assembly GCA_030545235.1). Taxonomy (NCBI): domain Eukaryota; kingdom Viridiplantae; phylum Streptophyta; class Magnoliopsida; order Asterales; family Asteraceae; genus Helianthus; species Helianthus tuberosus. The sequence goes on along the minus strand of CM060443.1, from coordinate 49,562,736 downwards.
TAAGATCGTGTACGTAGGCTTTACGTACGTGCCCTTCAATCCGAGGACAGTAGTAAGTATAACCGTACGTAGGTTTTACGTACGTGCCCTTCAACCGAGGACGGTAATAATTTGTTTAATAGTAATAGTTGTACGAGTAGTTATTCAATCCCATTCCCAACCCCTGGGAATCCCATGCCGTGGCTAGTGTGAACTCACCTTGGTTTGCTCGGTAAGATTAGCTTACTTGTTTATCAGTCGGTCAAATACGTCCTATCATTGTTTACCAACAACCGTCAGTTTATATTCACATTGCACCACTTATGTTGACACACGTCACACAAATAGCAAACAAGTATGGTACATATCATCACTCCTATCTCAGCAAGTGTAGGAGTCATAAACATACTTACGTCACAAGTTCGTATTTCCCAATGGCAAAAATCAAACAGTTCGATTTATATGCGGGTAAGTATGCAAGTTCACACAATACACACTAAGCAATTCAAGTCACAAGTAATTTCGTATGCAAGTATACTAAACTAACAACCACTTGGCAGCCCATTACATCGTTCAAACTAAGGTGCGGCCCACTTGGTTTCAGGCCCAGCTAAGAGTTGCAACTCGATGTGTGGCCCAGCACCCATCAGAGAAGAGGTGCGGCCCAACCCAAGTGTCTGCTGATTACGTGACCAGGCCCATATATATATATATATTCTGTTAATTCAATGCATTGTGCGGCCCTTTACCCACAAATCAAATCAAAGCTTACGGCCCATAGTCATGTGTGGTTATTAAACAATTTTGGAAGACACAAGGTTGGTAGCAGACTTTCTTAATTAGGGGACCACCATCCATCGAAATATAGGGACAATAGGGATAGACTTTTGGGTGGCACTTATAACAAAACATCATCACCACCTTCGAATCTTTGAGTCTTACATCAAGAAGGTCACGAGAATAAAAAGTGGAGGCAGACACATAGTGTGATTTATAATTATGTGGGTTGTGAATTAGAAGGCATGCACATTGGGCTTTCTATTAATTGGCAGCAAACTTTCACATTAAATACTTTACATATTACACCAACAGAAACATTCACATGATAAGTTACAATCATCCTAAATCGAGGCATCTTATTCGCTATTTATCAAATCAATGTAAACAAAGTATATCTTCCCTAAGTGGCCGACAATTTGGTTAATTGATTATGAAAATTCTGGACAATTATCTTGAACAGTGTGCAAGCAAGGTGTATTCAATTAATGTCCGACAAATTCTTAGTTAATATGGATTCAATTGGACCGATAATTCCTGAAACTGATTTTTCTATTGGGACGCATATATTTATCAAACTAGACATCCTCATGCAATAACAAACTAGTATCATGCTTGCTACACACATAATTAAACAACAGTCATGATCATGAATAACGATTAACGAGTTATCATACCTATCAAATACAAGAACCCGAGAGATGATGTTTCGAAGATCAAGAGCTCTGATGGGGGGTTTGTCTGCCGTCAGGTTGATGAAAGGTAAGGGAGAGGTGATTAGGGTTTTTGGATAAAATTCTAATGTAAAGGTTATTAACAAAACCTTATAGTTGTACGCTTCTGGGCCAAAGCCCGTTTCTGTTTTCGCCGGCCCAATACCTAACGAAAACACTTGGGTGTTTTCGGCTAGGGGAAAGGTGATTTCGAGTGGACTGCTTGGCATGGAATTCATGCTTTATTAATTATACACATCATATCATTTACACAAAATATATAAATTACACACACTTATGCAATGCACACCAAACATATAACATATCCATCACAAAACGATTTAACATCTAACAAACGTGTACAGTTGTGAGACAAAAGTCGTGTAAACAAACAACTTAAACAATTACGTGCAATTAATGCGAAGATGGAACCTTGGAAACTCGAGTTGTCACACAACACTTAAACAATTTTACAAAACTTCAAAGAATATCGCACTTTCAATCGAATAACCATCCGATCGAATGGCCATCCATCCGGATGACCATCCGATCGAATGACTTGAATTATACTACAACGAAAACTTCAAAAGTTTTAAAACAATTTACAAACACTCGCATCTCACTCGAATGATCAGCCGACCGAATGGTCATCCGTCTGGATGACCATCTGTCCGGATGATCATCCGTTCGACGCACCATCCAACACTCATTCTGTTTTACACGCCTTTCAACGCCTACACTGTCATTCTATTATCAGGCTAACTCTAAGCGCTCCCTTCAATCCAAGCTGTGTTTATTTACTAAACACATGCAGTGAGTATACTCGAACCCTTTTTCACTTAACGCACTTTTAGGTGTTACATAAGTTACCTATATCAAATCACATCAACACATAACGCAAACACTTTTAAACGCTAACCACCCTCGCATGTTATACGTGTTTCGATGAATGCTTGTATGTTATGTTTACACAGTGATTATTGCCTGACACCTTAGCAACGATAGTACTATAGTTTGGACTTAGCACCTGTCGTGGACAGGGGTTATTTAGGGTTTTACTTCACATGGTCATAGTGGTGATAATGTGTTGCACATTCTACAACTCGCAGTCATGTCGGTTGCATATTTCATTGTCTATAGCTTACTTGCTTCACATTTCTACGTGTTACATGCTAGTTATGCGTAAACTCTTTCGCTATACTATATGCTATTAAATTTGTGTACTCACCTTTACACTCTGTGTATTTACTTTATTTTTTAACATATGTGACAGGTTGATTAGGATGCTTTGCTTGGTGAATCAAGTAGTTGGTCTAGAAACGTCATTGAATATAATCTGAGTTGTCTGAACATTTTATTTATTTTTGAGAAACAATGTCTGTAATAAATGTTTATGCTTTTTATGTTTATGGTATAGGGCGTGAACATTAAATATATTGTCAGTAATAGTTGTTATGGATTCACTTGGACAATCTGTTTCGCTCAGTGTCGTGCCCCGATGATTCCGCCATCGGTTGGGGTGTGACAATCATCAAACATGTTATACGAATATATCATCATCTTAATCATACATTATCATGTATTGAAATCAAGTAGTAAGAGTATACTAACCGGATGATATAGAGTCAAAGAGTGTGTAGGAAAAAGAGGGGAATAAAGCTCCCAAGACGATGAACATTGGCTGTCTTGATGATGATGATGCTGTCGACAATTTCCAAGAAAAGATAAGAATATTTTTGGGTTTCTGAAAGCGGAGAGAATGTTTGTGAAAGAAGAGAATGTTTGCTGCCATCAATGATTGGGACAATCATTCTAGGGTTTGCAATCATGTGCATATTTATACACGAGTGAGGGGGGTATGCGGCTGCTTATGCGGTCCAAACTGTTGTCATTTGGGTTGTGATGGGCCCAACATAGGGGTGTGCGACTGAAATGGGTGACCGCATAGGTGTGCTATTAAAATGGTGTACGGGGTGTGCGGTTAGTTTGAGTTTGTAGAATTTAATAAGTAGTTTGAAGTGTACGGATAAGAATGTGTATGTGGGAAAATGAGTAGTGTGCGGCCAGGATACGGTGTGCGGCCACACCATTCTTCATAACATAATTCCTCATACTCATACCATTCATATATACGTAGTGTATACATATAAGGATTGTGCGACTTGTTCTAATAATAGTAGTATTGCATTTAGAAATCATATATTACACATAGCATTCATATATATATATATATATATATATATATATATAACCAATCAATAATCACATTTATTATCTTCACGAGTTTACAACGTAAGTGGAATGTGAAAGGAAAACCCGAATTGTCACATCATCCCAAGTTCAAAGAAATTTCATCCCGAAATTTAGCACGCAGTCACTGAATCAGCTGGTGTAGTTAAGCGTTTTCGCGGGGTGTCACAGAAGTTGGCTTGAATCAATTCTTGGGGATGGTGTTCTAAATTGAGCAGTGTTTTCATTGGTGTTGCTTTCTTCGGTGTTGGTTTTGGTGGTGTTGGTGTAAACACTAGAACTTCAGTGGTCTTTTTAGCAATAACCTCTTCAACAATAGCTGGTGTACCTTATTTCACTTGAGCTGGTTCAGTTGTAACTTATGTTTCAACAATAGACATTAGTTCATCGACGGTTGATACAGGTTCATCTTCATCAGGCTTATCATGAAGATGTAGACCTGTGTCTTTCTTTTGTCTTTTCTTAGACTTTTGTGGACATCTCTTAGCAACATACTTGATTCTCCTTCCCGTTTTCTTCTTTTGAACCTCATATTCCAGAATAAAGTCTTTATCAAGATCGTCCTCTGTTTGTTTCTTCTTCTCAACATTCAGATTACCACCATATCTGCTTTGGTACGTAGCAATGTTTGGATTCGTTATTGCAACATGACTATCATGAGTATCTTCTTCACCCTTAGATGAATTTTTAGAAATTACATCTTCATCAACATCAATCTTTTGTTTTCTCTTGGCTTTAACTTTTCTTTTACGTTTTTGTTGTTGTGAACCTTGTGCATCATTATCATCTTCAATCCTTTTATCATATTTCCTTAGCTTATACTTCGACAAATATTCAGTATCAGAACCACTATCATCATGCCTCCATTTACCTTCTTTAGGTGCAACATAGTTTTCTTTCTTAGTATGCCCAAATAATCCTCTGAACTTTGGAATATCTTTCTTAGCTTTCAATCGGTAAGGTGTCAAGTTGTTCATTGTAATGTCATTTATGTGAACTAATTCAAGTCTATCTTTTGGATCTCTTACCCAATCTTTTGTCTGGATATCAATAAATGTCTGAATAAACCTTGGATACATATACCATCTATTAGCACAAATATTCACTTCCATATTCCCTGATATGATCTTTGAAAAGTTATACTTTGTGTTCAGACATAATGCAGCAGCAACGGACATAAAACGCTTAGGTGATTTATCATACCCTCCTTTACGATGCCCTAAGCAATGAATAAGCACATGCAATAGGTACTTGTCAGGTTTTGGTAAACACCCTTTTGACAATGTCTTAGCATTATATCTCCCTTATATCCCATTCTCATAAAATATCCTCTGACCATTTTATTAGGCAGTAAAACTGGATCATCACTTGAATCTCTAAATTTGAATTGTTCCCTGATTAATTGTTCCGATACAATCACCTTTTGACCTTTCACCTTCGATTCAATCTCTATTGGATTTCGATCACATTCTTCAGAAGCATTATCCCAAAATTCTTTTATATGTGACTCATATGACAACCTAATAACAATAATATCTTCAAAAATTCTTGAACTTTTAAGGAATGGCATGATGTATTTAAAATCTTATGAGTTTTTTTATTCTCATCCAAATACACGTAGATGTTATGTTTGTTATCTCAAATTTTCTCTTATATTTCCTTCTTCATATCTGGAAAACAAATAATAACACAACAAGCATTAGTCCAATAATTTACAAAAAAGAACACTTAGAAAAATTTTGTGACACAAGTTTGTCATGCACATGACCATATTACGCATGACCATATAACAATGCATGTCACCAATTTTGGTAAACTATGCATGTCAATGATTCATTGTATATGACACTTTTGGTCTATAGCACATAATTAAAGTTTAAAACTTTTGATCTACATCGCATGACTTCATGCGCATGACTTCATGCACAGCACATGACTTCATGCGCAACACATGACGTCATGCGTTGTTTATTAAGAATAGCTTGTGTGCACTTTTTCTGACTTGATGAAATTTAGTGTTTTTTATCCTAATTTTGATATCAATCTAATCGATTAGCATCATTAAATCAAAGTCCTCAATCAATTTTAACACCATTTTTCTTATGGTCTAACTCTGAAAAGTCTGTCCAACTTATAACATCTCCTGCTGATATTTTATTGTCATGTGTGAAGAATTTAAGTTGTCTTGGTTGTACATCGAATTTCATAGATGCATTGAACCATTCAGCATGTCTTGTTTCCAACTCATCTTCAGACAATTCTTCTTTAGAACTTTGTTTTTCTTCAACCTTTCTTTTCAATAATTCTTTAGCTTCTTGTTCATGCAGCTTACTAAAAGTAGGAAGATCTTCACCTTTGTTATTTATATAAGCTTCTTGTTCGTCATCAAAAGCATCTTCTACTTTAACATAGTCATATTCTTCAGCTGCAGAGTATGTTTCTTCTCCATCATCTATCACTTGAACTGGCTCTTGAATAATAACCACATCTTCTGTTAGAATCCCACACAACTTAGCAACCTCTTCTTTAGAATAACTATGTGCAAATTCACCTTCTTTTATTTCATAATTTTCATCAAAGAATGTAGCTAAAGGTTTTGAATCAAGAATAGGTTCAACAAATTCAACTTGCTTTCCAGACTCCCCCTGACTTTGTGAAGAACTACCACCAAATTCATGAGCATAAGTTGTGGTTTTCACATCATTGTAAGCTTTACGTCTTGTTTCTCCACCATAAGTACTAGCATCTGCAGGATTGTCATCCAATGCTTCATTAATTCTATCAGCAACCTTTGAACTACCTTTACCATCATCACCATCATCATCATTATCATCATTTACCATAATCAATATCATCCCAGTCTATGTTTAACCCCTCCTCACCCTCTTGTCACACCCGATTCCCGGTGGGCCCGGATGTGTATAATTGTGACAGTTGGATAACAGTTATCACAATATAATAATATGCAGAGGAAGTACTGGAGTAAAATTATTAAATTCAATAAAGCTTGAATATATATATATATAAAAGTATTATAAGCGTTCAGTACAAGCCTACCGGCGGGATCTAATAAACAGAGCTTAGACATCATAGGCCTTAAGCTTCACGAGTTGCAAATTCCTTAGCCTTCATTCTAGCCGACCCGGATTCCCAGCCTATAATAAGGTTCGGTACCTACGGTTCAATCTTTTGAAAAATACGTCAGCTTAAGCTGGTAAATTCAATTAGCTGACTCGTTTTGAAAACAGTTTTTCAAAAAGAGTTTTATACATAGAGAAAACCCGTAGGTGATCTTTAAATATTTATTGGGATTTATTCTTGATACCAGATTTACATACTTGCCTTACAATCGAGAACCAATGACCAGAGCCAGTTATTTAATATGATTAACGTACTCACTAAAGTTGAATAAAACGTTTCTTACAGTCGGTATGCCTACCCTTGCACGCTATTCCGTATGGACATATCAGTATATGAGTCGGGACGTCCGAACACGGTACCATTAACCCCCAATGGTTTCAGTTATCAAGTAAAATGGAATATACCGGATTCTTATATTTATACGCAACATAGACGGCCCATTTGTGTAATACCCGCTTCAAGTGGCTTAATAGCCATCCCAAGTTTAAAAACTAAAATAAGTTAATAGTATTTACATTTTTGCTAGCTTCCAATCAATAAGATTTTAATTTAGGAAAGCCGCAAGTTTAAGTATTATTGACCCAAGTTCGATTATCTGGGGTGGTACTATAGTCTGGAATGAACAGATTTATTATCTGTCAGAATGTACACGGGCCAAAGGTTAGTCCCTTTTGATATGACCCTATACTTATGCATAGGTTCGCTAGATTAAGCGTATATCGAATAGAATGTGGTTTAAAGCCAAAAAGTACTAATACTTGTATAATATAGGTAAACAATGTACATTCTGGAATTTGAAATGAAAATGATAAGAATTGACCCGTTTCGGTAAACTTACGTAAACTAGTTACATAATCTCAACCTTACGCATATAAGAAATATCGGGTAACCGGATGAGTCATAAACAAGTTCTATATGCCAATATACCTTAAATATGTTACCAAGTCAGTAGGTAACCAAGTTTTATAAACAATATGGTTTAAAACCAAAATATGCGACATAAGGGCATTTTAGTCATTATGTGGCATAGTTTGAGAACATGCATAAAAATCCGAGTTATGATCAAGTACCTTCTATGAAAACACTTTAATTATGTTATAATATCAGTAGGTATTAAGTTTTGAATGGTAGTTATGGTTAAAGACCATATTACGCGCCAAAAGGGCGTTTCGGTCATTATATAACATAGCTTACGAACTTATATAAAAACTCAGGTTATGAAAAGATTTATAATACCAAAATATGTTAATTATAATAAAATACCAGTAGGTATCAAGTTTTGCAAGTTCGTTATTGAATAAAACCAAGTTTATGCAAAAAGTGCATTTTGGTAATAATTAGGCATAATATAGAAACATGTATGAAAACTCAGATTCTGATTATGATCATGTAGTATAACCTTGAAGGGTTATCCTACACTATAATGCGATCATAATACAACTTAAATTCAGTAGCTAACTATGCTAAATCTGGTCAGAATCGAAAGTCATAGCAGAAGTCAAACTGCTCGACTTTCGGTTGCGAACCGACCTTAAAACTGGAAATGACGGGCTGAACATGTTCATACATGTTCTAATATTAATTACCAACTTATTAGGTGTTAAAAACTTTGGTTATAACATTTATAAGATCAACTTATCAAGTTTACGAAAAACTGACCTTTGACTTTTTAAGTAATATAACTTTGACCCGTCAATTGACCAAGTTAACGTGATTTTCAGGAGGTGCCATTTTGAGGGATTAATAGCTACCTAATTACGATCACGTAGTCATGTTCGGTTCAAACAATGGCTGGCCCATAATGGTCTAAACCGAAAGTCAAAGAAAAAGTCAATTTTGCTTGACTTTCGGCTAATTAAAGCCTATAAACTGAAAGAATCAGGACGGAACACTTATAAGTGGTCCAAGAGAATGATTTGAACTCAGAGGGAAGCTCCTATAAGCTCAGGAACTTCCAAAGAGGAGTTTAAGAAGATTTAAAGAAGAGGTGCACTTGAAAATGAAATTCAAGGCCCTATTTATACTTGAATGACATGATCCAGATCATTACAAGTGTCTAGCATCAATCTAGGATCAGAACAAGTATTATGGGATGTGTCATAACCAGCTTAGATGCTCATGGTTTCAAATAGGTGCTTTACTTGGAGACAACACAAAAATCTTCCCCGCAGCATCGTATACGGACCGTATATCCGAGGGCTTGCGGTCCGTAAGAGGTCTTCAGCGAATTTTTTTATAATTTGACACTTTTTGTAGGATCGAAGGTTCGACCTGATGAGTCGATCAGAAGAATTCTAGACCAAACCAAAGGCGGAATTCAATGATTTCGAAATGATTGCAGCTTGATTAACACTTAGAATCACTTTAATTGTCGTTTAGATTGATTTGAAACTGTTTACACGAGATGGCGACACTTCGGGAGAGCTTCGCTACCGGAATCAGAATGTTACAAATGAAGACATGGACTCACCTATTTATAGGAAACCCAGAAAGCATGAACCAGACCTCCAGGTCGCACGAACTGGACTATCCACTTCGTGAGGATTGGCTGGTTCAGATATGTTTCCCGTTTCTCTCGTACAATGTGTCCTAGTCTATATATTCTAGTTACAAGACACGATACAAGACGAAGTCAACAGACACATGCACTAACAAAGTCCCCCTTGGATGTTGACGAGTCTTTAGTGTATTAAGTCTTCAGTCTTGATCGGTCTTCTAGATCTTTCCAAAGTATCTTTCTCTGTAAGCATCCTTCAATCTCTCTCTTAATCTTCCAGAATCTGAGTCTAGCTCTTTCAATCTTCAAACTCCCCTTTGCTAACAGACTCCCCCTCAAGTTGTTCCGGGATCGCAATCTGACATAGCACTTTCACAGGTCGTCTCCTGGCTCAAACTCTGCTCAGGTTAGACACGGGGATCTGCACAAATCTCTACCCAAAAGTAAATTTCACAATTTTTAAAATTTAACAAATTTAGAAACCACTTGTATATATCATTCAACATCAACAATAGTTATATCAAGTTCAAATTAATGACCTTGATTAACTAACAGTAAAATCAGCTTCAAAAGATCACTTGTAACATTTCTCAAACTATCTCAAAATTTAGTTTCATTTTTTATTTCAAACACACTCTCCCAACTCACTGTTGTTCATCATGTTTAGCACTCGGAATATTGAAAAACAACTTTTCAACATCAGTTGTCGAAAATAAGATGAAATAATTTTTTTTTATTTTTAAAAATTTTATGCTAAAACACATTCTTTTTCGGTTTTTTTCTAAGATTTTCAGTGTGATAAAATGCAATAAAGAAATATTTTTAGACAATATTTTTGTGAGTTTGTGTAAGAGGATCATATCAGTTTATGACAAGTCACTAGCACCATTGAGCTTAAAACACTTTAAGTTCTAAACGATTCACATAGATTGTCAGTATACTGATCCACTTAAATTTTCACACAATGTTCAATTGTTTCGAGATACGAGATTAGTGTTTTAATGGACTTAACTTATTCGCGTGTCCCACGTCAGAATATACTCCTGTATCCAGACTCCTATATTCAGTCTTACAGGTGAATGTACACTAATGATATCTGTAAATGGGTAATGCAAGGCCATGAGAGCTCAGGTTAGAACTTCCGTTCAGACAAAGAGATAATGGCTCGACTTTTAGGTGTGTCCCGTTTGGGGATCTTTTCTTCAACAGCACATGATTAGCATTTTTCAATGTTTCATCATTTTTTATGCTGAGGGTGAGCTTTATGATTAAAGCAGTGCAGAGTATTATACGAGGACTAGGCTATTGCTTCCGCAAAATCAGAAGTCCCGGTATAATACCCCAGATATCATCACGCACAAAGACCTAGTATGTCAGAAATAGAAGGACCTTCAAACAAGATTTCAGGGGTTACCTATATATCTGAGAGATATTCCCCATGAGATAAGTAAGTATTTGATATTTAGGTTTATATCTCGAAAACAATCTACTAAGTGTGTAAAAACCTACCGGCACATCAATAGTCTACTGATGTACTATCATTTCCTGTTTTTCACAATAAAACTCATTTTTGATTTTTCGATGTTTTTGGATTTTTTTATTTTATCATGTTTTGGATTTTTCAAATTTTCTAAATTTTTTACTCCCCCTAAAATCAAAAATATGTTTCAATTTTTTATTTTCCAAGAAAATTTGAAAGAATTGCTTTTACTTTCAATAAACTGTACAAATAAAATGACAAACTGATGTGAATTGCTTCAATTCGCCATCCACTTGGCTCAAACAATCAGAACTCCCCCTGACAACAAACTATTTTCCTATTATGATTTCAAAACACTTAAGTTTGTTTTAATCAAAATGGTTTTTCTGGAAAATTAGTTTTGTTGATTTCACACATCATGGGGATTCATTCATCACTTTGTTCTTTCAACAACTTTGTAAAAACTATTACAAAATATTTTTCAAGTGATAGTTTTTTTTTCTTTCACAAGTGATAGTTTTTTTACAAAAATATTTTTCAAGAATGATGCCGGTTCATGCTCCACGATTACCAACTTGGGAGCTCCGGCAAGTCAGGATTTTACTTTTTAAAGAATCTCACCCATGCCTGATCAATCATGGGTGAACCATCCTCATTTGGTTTAACAACTTTCGATTCGTAAAATTCTTTCACTCCCTTCACCTTCCCATCAGCCATCTTACCAAAAATATGTAGCACTTTACCATTAAATGCTTTTTCAGCATCAAATTCTTTCTTATCAGAGAAGAATTGATCTGAAATCTCAATCTTACCAATTTTTGATTTCAAGTTTCCGTTTGACAATGGTGGAAAATTTTCATCATCCATTGTTGGAACGGAATTCTCATCATTTAGTACAACATATGGCTTCTCTGACTTTGACGAGTCAGATTCATTGCCAGAACTAACTTCTGATTTCTTAACCACCCATTTTTGTTTGTTAAGATTTGCTCTTCTTTTGTAAAAATGTTTCAAACTTTCACCAACTTCGAAAGTCGAATTTTTGAACTCCTTAAATTTCTCTGTTGGTAGTTCCTTTTTATCAACACATTTTTCTTTCAATTTAGAGTTAGAAGAAACTCCCTGTTTTGTGTTGGTGGACTTTGGGCAATTCCAAGCAATATGTCCAACCTCTTGGCATCTGAAACAGGTTCTTCTTTCAACTCTCTGTTCAGATTCCATCATCATATTCTTTTGTTTTTTAGCGAGAAACTCCTTGTTTGACTGTTTCCAGAAAGGTTTCTCCTTCTCCTCTTCAGAAATTGCTCCTGAAACAAATTTAGTTTTTGGTTTATAAATTTTCTCATTTTTATGATTTTCAGGTGGAATAAAACCTAATCCTTTCTTTTTGAAATTACTGTTATGGTTTGGTTTCTTTCGATAATCCGAACCAGAACTGTAACCTTTTTTCTTGTTCAATCTTTGTTGAACTCTTGAAGTGTATTTTTTAGGTTTTTCAGTAAGATTTACATCTTTTATTTCAGAAATATTAATTTCTGGTAATTTGAAAACCTTGTTAATCATTTCAGTTTTAACTCCTCTTATTGGAAATTCTTCATCAGAATATAATTTATCGGAATCATTCAAAGTATATGCTACTTTGAATATTTCGTCATTCAAATTATTTTGTGACATCAGAAAATCTTTATTGTAAACCCTTTTGACCGGTGAACTCGAACTTCTGTCTGATGAACTCGAATTTTCAGTTTTAGACTCTGACTTTGACTCTTCATCTTTATCCAACACCTGATCGACCACTTTTTTAATTATCTCGGATTCATGATCAGTGTCAAACGCTATGAAGGTGACATCAATATCATCTGGTAATCCATCGACAGACTCGGATTTCAGATTCAGATTGAGTGCTTTAGCCACCTTTTCAAAGTCTCGGGGGGTATAGCCATCCCACATTGGATTTGGTACTCTGTTATAATTCAAACCAGTTTTCTTACTAGAATTTCCTTCATCTTCCGCATACTTATGAGCTGCAACGGTAGGATAAATGCGATCAATAACATAATCTGAACTTTGATAACTTCGAAGTAAAGAATTCACTCTTTCGGTTTCGATCATCATCGCTGCCAATTCTTGTTTAAGCCCAGCAATAATCTCAACATATTTGTTGATTGCAGTTTGCTTTTGAAGAACTGTTGCTTTCAGAAGATTCTTCATCTAGATATCCTCATCACAACCTCCTTTGTACAAGTTCACTTTGCTGCTTAGGAGATCATATGATTCCTTTATGCTTCTCACATTATGCAATAAGTTCTCTTTGAGCTTTTCCAATTCAGCACACTTTGTATCTTTCTCGGCACAATCTTTGCAAGGTACTAAACACTTTGCACAAGGTTTTTCAACCTCTATAATCTTTTCCACTTCAACATTTTTTTCAACTTCGACAATTTTTTCAACTATTTTCTCCACCACCTTTTCCATCACAATCTGTTCTTTCTCAACTTCTATACTTCACTCTCTTCAACCTCGACCTTCTCTGTCGGTTTTTCTTCAACTTTTGCCTTATCATCTTCTATCTTAACTTCAGTCTTTTCTTCATCAACCTTTCTTGCTTCCATTTCTCTCTTCAGTCTAGCAACCCTTTTCTCTTTCAATATCTCAATTTTATCTGCAAAAAAACAAATTAAAACTATAAGTATCCAATTGTTTTCTAGCTTTATTAATATACTCTTCCTCATCATCAGTATCTTCATCACTTCCTGAAGACTTAAAAATCGGTTGTCTTCTAGGACGGTTCTTAGGTTTGACTGATTCTTCTCCCGAGGTTGAGTCTTCAAAGATTCGAGCAATAAATGCTTTAGAAATTGAAGGTCTAGAAGGATCATAATCATCCCAATTGAACTCTTTCGGAATCTTTTCATCTTCTTGGTCTACCAGACCATAACAAGCTTTACCCTTTGATTCTTCAATCGAAATAGTATGTGAATGTGAAGATTGTTGTTGATATGGTTGTTGAGCAACCTGATGATAAATTGCTTTTCTATGATAATCGTTGTTTCCGAAAGGATCTTGTCTTCCGGTTGCTTCTCTGTTTGTACACTCTCGTTTAAAATGTCCTTTTTCTCGGCAACGAAAACAAGTAACCTTTGATTTGTCAAAACCTAGCTGAGATGTTGTAGCTTCACGAAGATCATCTCTTCCGGTGATCTGTTTGAACTTTTCTGCTCTTCTCAAAATGCTAGCTAAACACCACTTGATGTCCATCAACTCAAGTTCCTCAGAATCAATGTGGTCATAATCCTCTTTAGTAAGTATCAGATTGCCAATTCGTCCAACAACCAAGCTTTCATACGACTCTAACACAGTAACAAGTGATGCCATGTGTTGCTTCGAAATATCTGGAGAGAAATTTTGACCATTTTGAATATTTAATGTAACATTGCATTGCAAAACTTGACCATTAAAGTTTGTCGAACTTTGTTGTTGAGAACTTGGTGTTGAGAATTTTGGTTCAAAACTTGAATAAGACGAAGAATATCCACTGCTCTGATTTGTATTCTTTGCATTTGTTCTGGAAGTACCATCAGCAGTGAATGCAGTCTGAATCTTTGGACTCGGAGTGGTCTCAACTTTGCTTCCTCTATAGTATAGACTAACATCCTGTTGAGCACCCGGACTTCTCATTGTAGCAGTTTTTCGAATTGCTAGCTCATGTTCTTTCAATTTCTGGATAAACATACTCAAATTCATTTCTTCAAATTGTTGGTTATGCTTTAAGATCAACAGATATGTTCCCCATTCATTCTGGGGTAACGCATCGGCTAGCTTATCAACCCATTCATCATCTTCTTTCTTGATGTCCAATCTTTTCATTTCCATGACAAGATGACAATATCTCTCAATAATCATTCTTGTTGTTTCACCTTCAAGAGCTGTAAACATATCAAAAGATTTTTTTAGTAATGCTCGTTTATTTTTTATCATATCAGCACTACCCTAAACTTTTTAATCAATGCTTTCCAGATTGATCTAGCAGTTCCCTCATGTTGAAGCAAAACAAAAATATCTTCTTTTACTGCTTGTTGGAGAATGCTAATCATCGTTTTTCACTTGTGTATTTTAATTTTTCATCCGGTAAAAATTGACTTAATTGTTTTTCATTTCCAAGTTCATCTTTTCGTAAAGTATAATCTTTCTCTGAAGAAACCCATGCATCAAACTTGTTCGCTTGTACCCAGTTTTCAAAACGGTCTTGCCACCCTTTAAAATCCTCAATGTACATAAGCTTTGGAGGCTTTTGGAAAGTTCCTGTTTCATTCTCGATACCAACAGTTTCGGCAACTGTAACTGGAGCGACCGGAGCAGTAGCAAAAGCGTGTTTCGATGTAAAAGGTATACAAAACACAATGTTCAAGCGAGCTGGAGATTCAAACGAACTGAGTTCAAACGATATGGTAATGTTTCACACGACTTAAAGATGTTTTCAAACTGTGCGACCTGATCAGATTTCACTCAACCCGTGCGAGCTGAGTGTAATTCGTGCGAACTGGAGAGAATTCAAGCGACCTGACCAATTTTAATCCACACCGTAAGACATGGTTAATATTCTCATGTGACCTGAAATACTTTCATGCAACCGGAAGATCTCAAACCGTGCGACCTGGTGATGCTCTCACACAATCTGAACAAGATTCAAACGACCTGGTCACCTCGCACGACCTGGTCACCTCGCACGACCTGGTCACCTCGCACGACCTGGTCAAACTTTTTCAAACGACTTGACCAATTCCAAACGACCTGGCTTCACTTCGTGCGAGCTGGAGTCAATTTCACACGACCTGACAAGTTTTCGAACGATCTGATATGATTTAGGTTGATTTTGTCAAATTTGATCAAGTTTTAGGTTGAATTTGGTTCCGATTTGTTCACGGATTGATTAAAACAATGTTTTACGTGTTATGTCACAAAATCAGGTCATTTTAACCGTGAAAACGTTCTGATTTTGATGAAAAAGTGTAGAAAAGTGAGAAGAAATGAGCAGAAATCAGATTTTATCTGTGAAAACATGCCGAAATGGTAAGAACTCTTCCTCCTGAGCACTGATACTATTTGTAGGATCGAAGGTTCGACCTGATGAGTCGATCAGAAGAATTCTAGACCAAACCAAAGGCGGAATTCAATGATTGTTTTTCATTTCCGAGTTCATCTTTCGGTAAAGTACAATCTTTCTCTAAAGAAACCCATGAAAAGTTTGATTCATGGATTTCTTTAGAGAAAGATTATACTGTACCGGAAGATGAACTTGGAAATGAAAAAAAATCATTGAATTCCTCCTTTGGTTTGGTCTAGAATTCTTCTGATCGACTCATTAGGTCGAACCTTCAATCCTACAAGTGGTATCAGAGCAAACCAATGGCGAAAATCAATGATTTGGACATGATTGCAGCTTGATTAACACTTAGAATCACTTTAATTGTCGTTTAGATTGATTTGAAACTGTTTACACGAGATGGCGACACTTCGGCAGAGCTTCGCTACCTGAATCAGAATGTTACAAATGATGACATGGACTCACCTATTTATAGGAAACCCAGAAAGCATGAACCAGACCTCCAGGTCGCACGAACTGGTTACCAGACCTGCCATTTGTTAGTGCATATGTCTGTTGACTTCGTCTTGTATCGAGTCATGTACTAGAATAGATAGACTAGGACGCGTTGTACAAAGGAAACGGGAAACAGATCTGAACCAGCCACTCCTCACGAAGTGGATAGTCCAGTTCGTGCGACCTGGAGGTCTGGTTCATGCTTTCTGGGTTTCCTATAAATAGGTGAGTCCATGTCTTCATTTGTAACATTCTGATTCCGGTAGCGAAGCTCTGCTGAAGTGTCGCCATCTCGTGTAAACAGTTTCAAATCCATCTAAACAACAATTAAAGCGATTCTAAGTGTTAATCAAGCTGCAATCATGTCCAAATCATTGAATTCTGCCTTTGGTTTGGTCTAGAATTCTTCTGATCGACTCATCAGGTCGAACCTTTGTAGGATCGTGTACCGACCTGAACGAGTCGTTCAGAGGAGTTTTACTTCGTTTCAGAGGCGGAAACTAAGAAACAAAGGTAGAAATAGCTAGTTCTTCACCTTAAAACACTTTTCTGATTAATCTAACAGCAATTACAATCAGTCTTCACACCGGCATCACTTCGGTATGGAATACAAGGGACTCAATACTGATTTCGCTCAAAGGTGACCTATATATAGGACCTGTGATTCCGCTCATAATAACACAAGCACATCAGGAGCGAAATCACATCTTTGTGATTTCGGGCGGAATCAACTACATGCCGTTTGGAGCGAAATCAACAACTAATACAATTCTATTTCACATGCACATGCATTCTACTTTGACTTGTTTCACCTGCATTTGTTGTAGTAATGATGCAAGCATTATGTCACTTGGATGATGTCATCATTAAGAATGATGACATCATTCTTGTTCCGAACCGCAACGAACCGAAAACTCGATATAAGACGAAGATGACAGATGTGTGCACCAACAGACTCCCCCTCAGATGTTGACGAGTCTTAAGTGTCGAGACTTCAACGTCTTTAGTCTTTATCAGTCTTTGTGCTTCCTGAAATATCTCACAGTGTAAGCGTCCTCAAACTTTATCTCCTTCTCATCTTCAGCATCAACAGACTCCCCACGAACAATCTCTACTCGGATGTCTTCAGACTCCCCCTTTCGATATGCTGGGATCGCAGTCTGGCATGTTGAAATCACATAGACCTCAGGTTATCGGAATATGTCTCTCTATCATCAGGTTCAAGATCGAAACCTGGCTACACCAGCATATTCTTAACCCAGAAATAAATTTCATAAATTTAACATTTCAACAAAATTACTATCTTCTAACCACTCGAACCCACAATCTCAAGATGATTTAATCATTAGTAAAATCTGATGTACCACTTAAATGAATATCAATTTTCATTTCAAACATCTTCAAACAAACTTTCTTTCCCAAACCTGTTCGTCATGTTTAGCACTTGGAATTTTGAAAATTAGCTTTTCCAACATCAGTTATCGAAAATCTTTTTAGATTTTTTAAAAAAATTATGCTAAAACACACTGAAAATCTTTTTGGATTTTGAGATATAAAGAAATGCAGTAAAGAAATATTTACAGACAATATTTTTGTGAGTTCGTGCAAGAGGATCATATCAGTTTTTGACAAGTCACAAGTACCGTTGAGCTTAGTTACACATTAAGAATTAAACAATTCACTCAGATTGCCGATATACTGATCCATTTAAATTCTCACACAAATTTCAACTGATTCAGGATGTGAGTTAGGTGTTTTAAGAACTTAAACTCATTCATATGTCCCACCTCTTGAATATACTCCCGTATCCAGATCCCAATATTCAGTCTTACAGGTGAGTATACCACAGATGATATCTGTAAGGGAATAAATTGCGAGGGCCGTGAGAGCTCAGGTCGATACTCCCGTATACGCAGAGAGATGACGGCTTCGACTTTTGGTGGGTCCCCTTTAGAGGATCTTTTGTTACAACAGCAATGACTATCAATTTTATTGTTTCATCAATTTGCTGAGGGCGGCGCTATATTTCAAGCATTTGCAGAAAGTATTATACGGGGACTAGGTCAGAAATTTCTTTCAGCAGAAGTCCTGGGATAAAACCCCAGATATCACTGAGCATAAAGACCTAGTATCTCAGAAAGAGGGACCTTTCAAATGAGATTTCAGGGGTTACCTATATATCCAAGTAGTGTTCCCCACAAAATAAGCAAGTTTGAATTTAAGTTTATATCCCGAAAAAGCTTACTAAATGTGTAAAAACCTATCGGCATATCATCAGTGAGACCGTTTAACGTTATTTAAACAATACAATTCCTTAGCATACTGTAACTGTCTACTGATGTACTATCATTTCCTCTTCTTTTGACACAAAAACTCATTTTTGAATTTTATCATGTTTTTGACTTTATGTTTTTGACTTTTTCAAATTTTCTAATGTTTTTGGATTTTCATAAATACTTACTCCCCCCTAAAATGCAAACACATTAAAGAACATTTGAAAACAAACTATACAAAAAATTGACAACTGATATCGAATCACTTCAAATCGCCATCCTTTAGGCATAAACAATCAGAACTCCCCCTTACACAAAACTATTTTCTCATTATGATTTCAAAACACTTAAGTTTGTTTTAACCAAAATGATTTTTCCGGAAAATAAGTTTTGTTGATTTTACCACTTGTAAAATTAGTTCATCATATAGTCCATTCAATCACTTGTAGCAAATCAAGTACAACTTAATGTCCCTGATTTACCACTTGCATGTATGCAACCTCTGTACCTCTTGTAAAAAAAATTCACAACATTCAAGCCTATGTAAGAATAAACCTCTACACAAACCATTTTACCAATCAAAATGCCAATTCCTGCTTCGTACTTACCTACCTGGAAGCTCCGGCAATTCACACTTATCCTGTAAAAATTCAACTATTTTTTGAAGATTCAATCACAAAAATAATTATCAAGAAAGATGCCGATTCCTGATCCACGATTACAAACTTGGGATCTCCGGCAAAGTCAGATGTTCAAGGGAAAAGAATTGCCACCCAAGTCTGACCAACCTTGGGTGTTTTTAGCTCCTTTAGCTCTTGTTCAGTTGGGTTAAAAGTTGCTTTCTTTGTTGCGTAAAAATCTTTAACCCCTTTTACTTTCCCATCAAGCATTTTCCCAAAAATTTTCTTAACATTCCCATTGAATGTTTTCTCAATATCAAATTCCTTCTAATCTGAAAAGAATTGATTTGAGATTTCATCTTTACCAACTTTTTGCTTAATCTTTTCAAACTTCAAAGATGGAATTTCAACATCATCAACTGAAAATACTACCTTTTCAACCTCAACCTGTGGCTCTTCTGGCTTTGTGGAACCAGATTCATCGCCGACTTTTACATCACCCTTCTTGACAACCCACATTTGGTTATCTTTTGCTTTCTTTTTGTAAAAATTCTTTTTAGAACATTCACCAACCTCATAAGTTGAGTTTTCAAAAATTTTGAATTTTTCGGTTGGTGGTTCAACATCAACAACTATTTCTTTCAGTTTTTCAGAAACTCCCTGTTTCGTCTTAGCATTTTTCGGACAATTCCATGCAATGTGACCAGCTTCATTGCATTTGAAACAGGTTCGGGTCTCTTTTGGATGAACACTCCAGTTCCATTCCTTTTCTTCTCAGCAAGAAACTCCTGGTTTGATTGTCTCCAGAAAGGTTTCTTCTGTTCTTCTTCTGCACTTCCACCTGAAACAAATTTTGTGTTTGGTTTAGAAATTGTCATTTTTGTAATTTTTAGGTGGAATAAAACCTAAACCTTTCTTTTTGTAGCTACGATTATGGTTTGATTTCTTTTGAAAACCAGAACCAGAATTGTAACCCTTTTTCTTGTTTAATCGTTGTTGCACTCTTGAAGTTTATTTTTTAGGTTTTCCAGTAAGATTTAAATCTATTATTTCTGAAATCTTAATTTCTGTCATTTTGAAAACCTTTTTGATCATTTCAAATCTAACACTTCTTATTGGAAACTCTTTGTCAGAATATAATTTGTCAGAATCATTTAAAGTGTATGCTACTTCAAATGTTTCATCATCCAAATTTGCTTTTGATAACAAAAACTCTTTACTGTATGCCCGTTTAACCGACAACTTTGGACTATTGACCGATGAACTCGAACTTGAACACCCGGACTCGGACTTTGACTCAGACTTTAACTCCGACTCCTCATCTGTATCCAACACCTGATCGACCACCTTTTTGATTAACTCATACTCATGATCAGTGTCAGACGATGTAAAAGTAACGTCAATGTTTTCTGGTAAATCATCAGTTGTATCGGTTTTTAACTTTATATTGACTGCTTTTTCGAGTTGCTCCTCATTTGGTTTTCTGGGAGAATAACCTTCCCAGATTGGAGGCGGACACTTGTTATAGCTAACACTCGGTTTCTTACCAGTATCCTTTTTGTTTGGCTTCTCATCTTGAAAAGCTTCCATACCTGCAACAGTAGGATAAATTCTATCAATAAGATAATCAGAACTAGAATAACTCTGCAATAATCGTCTGATTCTCTCATTTTCAATCTTTTCAGTTTCCAGCTCTTGATTCCACTTAGCACTTTCTTCGATGTAGAAGTTTATAGCTTTCTGTTTTGTCATCATCACAGCATTCATCATCGTTAGTGCTTGTTCTCTTTCAGAATTTGTCTTTTGAAGACCGGTTACTGTTTTGTTCAAGACATCATAAGATTCTTTCACATAGTTGAGATTGAACAATAACTGTTCCTTCATCTTCTCAAACTCTGCTAGCTTCTCTTCTTTTGCTGCACATTCCTTGCATGGTTCCAAACACTTCAAGCAAGGTTTGATGACTTCCATAATCTTTTCAACTTCGATAATCTTCTCAACTTTAACAACTTTCTCAGCTTCAGTCATCTTTTCAATCTTAGCATTTTCAACAACAACATTAACTTCTTCATTTTGAACAATCTTATCCTTTTCAGCAACACTTTCAGACTCCTTTTTCTTTTGTTCTTTTGCAGCATGTTTTTCCTTCAGCTTTTCCAAGCGATCTGCAAAATAAAAATGAAAACTTTCAGGAGAAAGATGAGATTTTGCAATGTTAATATGTTTTTCTTCTTCATCATCACTACTGTCATCAGTTGGTGTTTGATTAAACTCTACTGATTTGTCAGAATTATCATCTGAAGAACCAGAATCAACTGGTGTTTGATCAAAAACAACTTCCTTTTCTGAACAGTTATCTGAGCTTTGTGAGCTTTCATCTGCACTCTACGAACTTTCATCAGATGCAACAGACTTTACAGTTTCACCGATATATTTCATCCATGCAGTAAACATATCAGGTTCTTTCACAATCTTTGCAATGAACGCTTTAAAATCTCCCTTATCATCAACAAACATATCCCAGCTGAAACCTTCAGGTAACCGTTCATCATCTTGATCAACTAAGCATGCTTTGCTTTCAGGTGATATGTATTTGTTCCAGTCAAAATCCACCAGACATGCTCTTTTTGAATCCTCAATCCTTCTACCATGAGCCACCTGTGGTTCTTGCTGTTGTTGCTGACCAACTTGCTGATAAATGGCTTTCCGGTAGTAATCGTCTTTTCCAAACGGATTCTGAGCTCCACTAGCTTCCCTGTTCTTGCATTCCCGTTTGAAATGGCCTTTCTCCCTGCATCGAAAACAAGTAACTTTAGATTTATCAAAACCTAAAGTAGAAACATCTGCATCAAGAAAGTCATTTCTTCCAGTAATCAGCTTGAACTTTTCAGCTCGTCTAAGAACACTAGCTAGACACCATTTGATGTCCATTAATTCCATTTCTTCGGCGTCTATCTGATCGTAATCTTCCTTTGTGAGCATAGGATTCCCGATCCGACCAGCAACCAATCCTTCATAAGATAACAATACAGAACCAAGTAGAGCCATATGATCTTTCGCAACTTCTTCAGAAAAACTTTGGTCGTCTGGAAGATTCAAAGCAATGTTACACTGAATCACATAACCATTTCCTGTCTTTGTGCTCTGAGAGTGAAAACTTGTAGTTGACTCTTTTGGATTGACACTCGGGTATAAAGAGAATCCACTGCTGCTTTTATTAGAACTCTGGTCAATTTTTTTTTGTAGAATCCCCAGCACTAAACGCAGTCTGGATTTTCGGACTTCTCTCAGCTTCTGGAACCGGAACACTACCTTTGTAATACATCTTTACATCTTGTTGACCATTTGGACTGTTCATCCTCGCAATCTTTTGCTGTTCCAGATCTTGACCTTCAATTTTCTCAATAAACTGAGAAATCGTCAACCCATCATAAACTCCGGTGTTTTTCAGAATCATCATGTAAGTACCCCATTCTTTTTGTGGTAAAGCGTCAGCTAACTTGTCTACCCACTCTTCACGATCTTTTGTTATACTAAGCATCGACATGGATCATACTAAGTGACAGTATCTTTCAATCAGCTTCTTGGTATCTTCCCCGGGCAAACTCGTAAACAGATCAAATTCTTTCTTGAGCAGTGCTTTCTTGCTTTTAATCAGGTTCTCACTACCCTCAAACTTGACTTTCAAAGCATCCCAGATTGACTTTGAAGTCTTGTCATGTTGTAGCAACACAAAAATGTCTTCTTTGATAGCCTGCTGAAGTAAACTAATCATCATTTTTTTAGCTCGGTACATGTCACGTTCTTTGTCACTGAATTCCGAGAGTTCTTTGATAACTTGCAGATCAGTACGTGGTAAGACATACTTCTTCAGAATACACTCCCACGATCTAAGATGATTAGCTTGAACCCAGTTTTCGAAACGATCCTTCCATCCGTAATATTCTTCAATGCTCATCAGTTTCGGGGGCTTTTGAGTAGTTCCCGTTTCGTTTTCCAAATTCATGTTCTGAGTAATGACAGCCGGAGTAGATGGAGTAGCAAACGCGTTGTAGAAATCGTTATCCATGATTCAGTATCGAGAGTTTACAAAAACACAAGTTTCAAACAAGCTGAACAACAATTCGCTTCGAATCACCTGAATCACCTGAAGAACCTTAAACAAACAAACAAACAAACACTTATCAGCTTAAACACTATTAAACAACTGAAACAAAACTGATACTCGGACTGATGAATATTTTGTGCGGACTGAATTTGTGTGAACTGAGTTTCATGTCAAACCGTGCGAACTGCTATGACCCGGATAAAAAACAACCGACCTGACTAAACCACACAACCTGAAAGAGTTCGAATTCAAATCAACTGAATCATCTCTTGTGAACTGTTTCTAGTGATTTGACTGAACTGCTTTGTACCGAATGACTTTGATGCGATGTATGGCCCTAAGATTAATACAAACACCGCCTTTTGCAAACAAGATTAATAACCGACAACTCTGATGCTTATACACTTTGACCAAGATGTATTAATATCCAACTCTTTCAAGATTCTTTCATTTGGTCGATTCAAGATAGTGGGTTGACACCAAACAATTTTAAATTGTAAAAATGGCTGACAACTTTTACCAATACAAATCCATTGAACCACTGAATTAATGGACTGACAAACTTTATCTTTTCATCACAATTTGATTTGACCTTCAATAACAAAGTCACATGGGCCGATGACTAAAAAATTCTTGGGTCGATATATTGAATACATCAGATTCACATGAACAGCACTTGGATTTATTTTTAACTAAATGTGATTGGGCCGCACTATGATAATGTGACTGACACCTTACAATATTCTCATGCAAAATCAACTTTGCTTTAAATGAAAGCACATGGATCTAATTAAACTTGTCAGCTTGTGAATTCAGACTTTGAAACTTGGAGCGGAATTAAAAATTTTCTGGAGCGGAATCAGTAGTTTTTTTTAGCTTGGAGCGAAATCAACAATTTACACAGGAGCGAAATCAAAAGATTGTAGCTTTGGAGCGAAATCAGAAGTTCACAAGAGCGAAATCAGAAATTTTGGTTGTCAGGAGCGTAATCAACACGAAATTTGGAGCAGAATTAGATTTCTCGAGCGAAATCAAAAATATCCATTACGAGCGAAATCAGCTCGGAGTCCATTTTGGTCCATTTTTAGTGCGATTTTAACTATGAAACTTTCTAGGGTTTGTCTAAGTCCAATTCTCTATAATCTGTGAAATTTAGAACTGATTTTGACCGTGAAATCTTTCTGAATCGAGAAAAGAAGGTGTAGAAGTAAGAATTATCAATGAAATCCAGCTAATCTCTGCAGAACTCCTCCTCCTGAGCTCTGATACCACTTGTAGGATCATGTACCGACCCGAACGAGTCGTTCAGAGGAGTTTTACTTCGTTTCAGAGGCGGAAACTAAGAAACAAAGGTAGAAACAGCTAGTTCTTCACCTTAAAACACTTTTCTGATTAATCTAACAGCAATTACAATCAGTCTTCACACCGGCAGCACTTCAGTATGGAATACAAGGGACTCAATACTGATTTCGCTCAAAGGTGACCTATATATAGGACCTGTGATTCCGCTCATAATAACACAAGCACATCAGGAGCGAAATCACATCTTTGTGATTTCGGGCGGAATCAACTACATGCCGTTTGGAGCGGAATCAACAACTAATACAATTCTATTTCACATGCACATGCATTCTACTTTGACTTGTTTCACGTGCATTTGTTGTAGTAATGATGCAAGCATTATGTCACTTTGATGATGTCATCATTAAGAATAATGACATCATTCTTGTTCCGAACAGCAACGAACTGAAAATTCGATATAAGACGAAGACGACAGATGTGTGCACCAACAACCTTCGATCCTACAAGTGGTATCGGAGCTCAGGAGGAAGATTTCTTACCATTTCAGCTTGATTTCCTCATAAACAACTGATTTCTACTCATTTTTCTACACTTTTTCATCAAATTTACCGAGATTTCATGGATAAAATGATCTGAATTTCACATATAACATGTAAAACTGAGTTTTAATCAATCCTTTAACAAATCAAAACCTAATTCAACCTAAAACTTGATCAAAATTGACAACATCATTCAGATCGTTCGTAATAAGTATCAGATCGTTTGGAAAAAGTTACTCAGGTCGCACGAGCTGATCATCCACATTACACGACCTGGTCAAATCATTTGAGAATATTATTCAGCTCGCACGAGCTGATCCAGTTGGTTTGAAATTTTGGTCAGGTCGCACCGTCAGGTCGTTTGAAGGATTGAATCAGGTCACACGAGGTGGACCAAATAGTTTGAAAAGTGATAGCAATTGATTGAATACATGTGATAAAGTGATAAAGGTTGTCGGCCATTATAGAAATTGATTATCCAGTTTACATGTGATTATCGGTCCAATGAGAATTGAGTTGTGAACTTAGATTGTCGGCCATTACATTACCATTGATAAAACTCAATTATGTCATTGTTTGCATTAAAGTCTTCGGCCCATGTGATTGGTTTATATAGAGGCTCAATAGAATTATAATTGCAATTGTTGTTGTCGGCCATTCAGAATTTGCATGTAACTTTGTAGTAATTCAAAGTTTTGTCGCACATTATTGGGTTTTGATTGAGAGTTCATTGGGCCATAGTTGGATTTTTAGTCTTTTTGGCTAAATTTGATTGTGGGCCGATACAATTTGAAGCTTTTGGATTGGGCGGTGGATATTGGATCGAAATTTTGATAAGTGGGCTGCTAATTGTTGGACCGATAGTATATTGGGCCAATATTATACAAGTTTAATAGTGGGCTTGTGAAATTTGGTATTTGGTATTTTTGAACTGAGTGTTTTAAACCGAGTTTTGGATCAAGTTGTTATCAAGTTTCAAGACTTTATGATTGGGCTTGTTAGTGGGCCTCGTGGAAGTTGAAATTTTGTGGACTTTGAGCTAAAAAAAATTTTTGAACCAAGTCGTTTGAAACTGTCCAGACCACACGTAGTTGCTCCAGCTCGTTTGGAGTAATTTCAGTTTGTATAGTTTGAGGATTTCCAGCTCGCGTGACATTCCAGACTGTTTGAAATCGATAGTTTGTGAAATTTTTCATACCACAACATGGACAACGAAATTTATAATGCAATTGCTACTGCCCCGGTTACTCTTGTTACTGTTGCCGAAACTGTCGGTATCGAGAATGAAACGGGAAGAAAATCAATCAAATCTAAGAACAGTCCTAGAAGAAAACCGATTTTAAGTCTTCAGGAAGTGATGAAGATACTGATGATGAGGAAGAGTATATTAATAAAGCTAGAAAACAATTGGATACTTATAGTTTTAATTTGTTTTTTTGCAGATAAAATCGAGATATTGAAAGAGAAAAGGGCTGCTAGACTGAAGAGAGAAATGGAAGCAAGAAAGGTTGATGAAGAAAAGACTGAAGTTAAGATAGAAGCTGATAAGGCAAAAGTTGAAGAAAATCCGACAGAGAAGGTCGAGGTTGAAGAGAGTGAAGTGAAGATAGAAGTTGAGAAAGAACAGATTATGATTGAAAAGGTGGTGGAGAAAATAGTTGAAAAAATTGTCGAAGTTGAAAAAATTGTTGAAGTGGAAAAGATTGTAGAGGTTGAAAAACCTTGTGCAAAGTGTTTAGTACCTTGCAAAGATTGTGCCGAGAAAGATACAAAGTGTGCTGAATTGGATAAGCTCAAAGAGAACTTATTGCATAATGTAAGAAGCATAAAGGAATCATATGATCTCCTAAGTAGCAAAGTGAACTTGTACAAAGGAGCTTATGATGAGGATATCCAGACGAAGAATCTTCTGAAAGCAACAGTTCTTCAAAAGCAAACTGCAATCAACAAATATGTTGAGATTATTGCTGGGCTGAAACAAGAATTGGCAGCGATGATGATCGAAACCGAAAGAGTGAATTCGTTACTTCGAAGTTATCAAAGTTCAGATTATGTTATTGATCGCATTTATCCTACCGTTGCAGCTCATAAGTATGCAGAAGATGAAGGAAGTTCTGGTAAGAAAACTGGTTTGAATTACAACACAGTACCAAATCCAATGTGGGTTGGCTATACCCCACGAGACTTTGAAAAGGTGGCTGAAGCACTCAATCTGATTCTGAAATCCGAGTCTATCGATGGATTACCAGATGATATTGATGTCACCTTCACAGCGTCTGACACTGATCATGAGTCCGAGATAATTAAGAAAGTGGTCGATCAGGTGTTGGATAAAGATGAAGAGTCAAAGTCAGAGTCTAAATCTGAAAATTCGTGTTCATCAGACAAAAGCTCGAGTTCACCAGTCAAAAGGGTTTACAATAAAGATTTTCTGATGTCACAAAATAATTTGAATGACGAAATATTCAAAGTAGCATATACTTTGAATGATTCAGACAAATTATATTCTGATGAAGAATTTCTAATAAGAGGTGTTAAAACTGAAATGATTAATAAGGTTTTCAAATTAACAGAAATTTATATTTCTGAAATAAAAGATGTAAATCTTACTGAAAAACCTAAAAAATACACTTCAAGAGTTCAACAAAGATTGAACAAGAAAAAGGGTTACAGTTCTGGTTCTGGTTATCAAAAGACACCAACCCATAACAGTAATTTCAAAAAGAAGGGATTAGGTTTTATTCCACCTGAAAATCATAAAAATGAGAAAATTTTTAAATCAAAAACTAAATTTGTTTCAGGAGCAAGTTCTGAAGAGGAGAAGGAGAAACTTTTCTGGAAACAGTCAAACAAGGAGTTTCTTGCCGAAAAGCAAAAAAATATGTTGAATGAATTTGAACCGAGAGTTGAAAGAAGAACCTGTTTCAGATGTCAAGAGGTTGGACATATTGCTTGGAATTGCTCAAACCCATCAACACAAAACAGGGAGTTTCTTCTAGATCTAAATTGAAAGAAAAATGTGTTGATAAAAAGGAACAACCAATAGAAAAATTTAAGGAGTTCAAAAATTCGACTTTCGAAGTTGGTGAAAGTTTGAAACATTTTTACAAAAGAAGAGCCAATTTAAACAAACATAAATGGGTTGTTAAAAAATCAGAGATTGTTTCTGGCAATGAATCTGACTCATCAAAGTCGGAGGAGCCATCTGTTGTGTTAAATGATGAAAATTCCGTTCCAACAATGGATGATGAAAATTTTCCACCATTGCCCAACGGAAACTTGAAATCAAAAATTGGTAAAATTGAGATTTCAGTTCAATTCTTCTTTGATAAGAAATAATTTGATGCTGAAAAAGCATTTAATGGAAAAGTGCTACATATTTTTGGTAAGATAGCTGATGGGAGGTGAAAGGAGTGAAAGAATTTTATGAATCAAAAATTGTTAAACCAAATGATGATGGTTCACCCATGATTAATCAGGCATGGGTGAGATTCTTTAAAAAATAAAATCCTGACTTGCCGGAGCTCCCAAGTTGGTAATCGTGGAACATTAATCGGCATCATTCTTGAAAAATGTTTTTTTGAAAAATCTACAAGTGATAATTTTTACAAAGTGATTGAAAGAACAAAGTGATGAATGAATCCCCATGATGTGTGAAATCAACAAAACTAATTTTCCGGAAAAACCATTTTGATTAAAACAAACTTAAGTGTTTTGAAATCATAATTGGAAAATAGTTTGTTGTCAGGGAGAGTTCTGATTGTTTAAGCCAAGTGGATGGCGAATTGAAGCAATTCACATCAGTTTGTCATTTTATTTGTACTGTTTATTGCGTTTATTTTCAAATTTTCCTTGAAAATCAAAAATGAGTTTTGTTGTGAAAAAGAGGAAATGATAGTACATCAGTAGACTATCACAACATGCTAAAGAATTGGAAAGTTAAATATGTGATAAACGGTCTCACTGATAATGTGCCAGTAGGTTTTTACACGCTTAGTAGATTGTTTTCGAGATATAAATCTAAATATAAATACTTACTTATCTCGTGGGGAACATCTCTTGGATATATAGGTAACCCCTGAAATCTTGTTTGAAGGGCTTTCTATTTCTGACATACTAGGTCTTTGTGCGTGATGATATCTGGGGTATTATACCGGGACTTCTGATTTTACGGAAGCAATAGCCTAATCCTCGTATAATACTCTGCACTGCTTTAATCATAAAGCTCACCCTCAGCATAAAAAATGATGAAACATTGAAAAATGCTAATCATGTGTTGTTGAAGAAAAGATCCCCAAACGGGACACACCTAAAAGTCGAGCCATTATCTCTTTGTCTGAACGGAAGTTCTAACCTGAGCTCTCATGGTCTCGCATTACCCGTTTACAAATATCATTAGTGTACATTCACCTGTAAGACTGAATATAGGAGTCTGGATATGGGAGTATATTCTGAGGTGGTACACGCGAATAAGTTAAGTCCATTAAAACATTAATCTCGTATCTCGAAATAGTTGAACTTTGTGTGAAAATTTAAGTGGATCAATATACTGACAATCTAAGTGAACCGTTTAGAACTTAAAGTGTTTAAAGCTCAACGGTGTTAGTGATTTGTCAAAAACTGATATGATCCTCTTACACAAACTCACAAAAATATTGTCTGTAAATATTTCTTTGTTGCATTTTAACACACTGAAGATCTTGAAAAAACCAAAAAGAATGTGTTTTAGCATAAAATTTTGAAAAATCAAAAAGATTTTATTTCATCTTATTTTCGAAAACTGATGTTGAAAAGTTGATTTTCAAAATTCCTAGTGCTAAACATGATGAACGATAGTGGGTTGGGAGAGTGTGTTTGAAATGAAAAATGAAGTTAAAGTTTGAGATAATTTGGGAAATTTTACAAGTGATGTTTTGAAGCTGATTTTACTGTTAGTTAATCAACGTCATTAATTTGAACTTGATATAACTATTGTTGATGACTGGATGATATATACAAGTGGTTTCTAAATTTGTTAAATTTTAAAAATTGTGAAATTTACTTTTGGGTAGAGATTTGTGCAGATCCTCGTGTCTAAGCCTGAGCAGAGTTTGAGCCAGGTCACGATCTTAGAACGAGTGCTATGTCAGATTGCGATCCTGGAACAATTTAAGGGGTAGTTTGTTAGCAAAGGGGAGTTTGAAGTTTAAACGAGCCAGACTCAGATTCTTGAACAAAGCTCGAGATAATAAGCTGCTGATGCTGATAATCTTAAGGAATCAAGAGACCTGATAAAGAGAATTAGAGAGAGGATAGAGCCAGGTTGAGATTCTAATAGAAAAAGATAAAGATTGAAGGATGCTTATAGAGAAAGATACTTTGGAAAGAGCGAGAAGACCGATCAAGACTGAAGTCTTAATACACCGAAAACTCATCAACATCCAAGGGGGAGTTTGTTAGTGCATATGTCTGTTGACTTCGTCTTGTATCGAGTTATGTACTAGAATAGATAGACTAGGACGCGTTGTACAAAAGAAACGGGAAACAGATCTGAACCAGCCACTCCTCACGAAGTGGATAGTCCAGTTCATGCGACCTGGAGGTCTGGTTCATGCTTTCTGGGTTTCCTATAAATAGGTGAGTCCATGTCTTCATTTGTAACATTCTGATTCCGGTAGCAAAGCTCTGCCGAAGTGTTGCCATCTCGTGTAAACAGTTTCAAATTAATCTAAACGACAATTAAAGTGATTCTAAGTGTTAATCAAGCTACAATCATGTCCAAAATCATTGAATTCCGCCTTTGGTTTGCTCTGATACCACTTGTAGGATCAAAGGTTCGACCTGATGAGTCGATCAGAAGAATTCTAGACCAAACCAAAGGCGGAATTCAATGATTGTTTTTCATTTCCATGTTCATCTTTCGGTAAAGTATAATCTTTCTCTAAAGAAACCCATGCATCAAACTTGTTCGCTTGTACCCAGTTTTCAAAACGGTCTTGCCACCCTTTAAAATCCTCAATGTACATAAGCTTTGGAGGCTTTTGGAAAGTTCCTATTTCATTCTCGATACCAACAGTTTCAGCAATTGTAACTGGAGCGACCGGAGCAGTAGCAAACGCATTGTAAAATTCGTTTTCCTTGTTTCGGTGAAAAGGTATACAAAAACACAATGTTCAAGCGAGCTGGAAAGTCACGCGGCCTGGAAATCTTCAAACTGTACGAACTCGTGCGGTCTGGTTGTACAAATCTTAAACGACCGTAATCTGTTAAATCGAACCGTAATCGTGCATGAAAACGTAAATAAACGTTGTTTTATTACGTATCAACGACAACCAGACAGAGTTTTGACTCGATCTATACAACGAACACTCGAAATACAATAATCAAGATGAAACCGAGAGTGTTCTTGTTGTAGATTATCAAGATCTGATGATGAACAGTTTGTTTGAAGATATGAGCAGATGAAGTCTGATGTTTGTTTTCTGCTATGTGTTCACTTATCAAAATCACTTAATCACAGCCCAAATTTATCTCACCCAAACTCGATTCAATACTACAGCCCAATATCTAATCACAGCTCAACATTTGGCAGAAAAGAGAGTATGGACACGTGTCAGTACCTTACCGGGCACAAATTTAGGAGGTGTTACATCCTCACCCTCTTAAAAGAAATCTCGACCTCGAGAATTGTTCAAGGTAATACGGTTAGTTCCATTTTATACCAGATTTCAACCTTTTAAGTGTATCCTGGGCCACAAAGGGAATCCCGTTTCACTTTGATGATGGAAATTTATTTTCTACGGAGTTGTTAAATTTCATGGTCCATAGTGGACAAGGTTTTTTCAATAAACCTTAAGCTCACGTTTTAAACGTCATGGCCAAACATGACAAGTGCTTACCAGCTAAGCACTTTTCGGATTAGAGATATGGAATACACTATGGATTCCACTCAGCTCTATTAGTAGCTCAAAGCTACTGAACTGACACATCCTGTCACTCGAATGGTTGATATATCTAGGGCTCAGTTGCCTTATTCAATGATATATAATCTTTGAGGCTTCTGCCTTTTATCGACATAACTCTTCTACCAATCATGGGAAGTCTTGAGTCTGTCTTAAAAGTAAGATTCTTTTAGTTAGGACAATCTATGGTCCAGAGAGTTGGTTTCCACCAACTTTAGCCCAACAGACAGGTGTTCTACACTTTCTTGTGTATTACACATGCACATAGCATGTTCTCTAGAGTTTGGATGGTACACTCACTCTACCCATCAGTCTGGGCGGTGAGCCGTACTAAGATTTAAGAGCGTACTAAGCGCTTTGTTGGAAATTTTCCAAAATTAAGAATATATTTAGTATCTCAATCCGATACGTATAGACAATGGTATTCCATAAGGAGACTTGATGTTGTCTTTATATAGCTTAACTTGTCGGAATTATAAATTTTCCTTAATTGACAAGAAGCGCCGACTTAGTAAGTCTGTCGACTATAATTCACATCACGTCATACACACGAATTATCTTAGATAACCTGGAGATTAGATCCATTGTTACCATTTCCCAAATCTATGTGGGATTTTCCAGCTCATTGAAGCAGACCAGATGGTCTATGATGCTCAACTCACATGCGAACAATTTAGGCGTTATGTTTCCTAGGTGGCTGACGTGCGTGCGGTTGTCTATATTTTTAGTTATATTTTTATCTCTTTTTACTCGCTGATTTCAGTTTTAAATTTATAAAACACGATATTCCACTATCACTCTACACACACGCTAGGGCAATTATACCCGTCACGGACGTAGTATAGTGATGGCAAGATACCGAGTTCATCCAAGGACACAAGAGCTTTTAGTACCGGCTTATCGTCGACGTCTAATCGAACCAACTTTTGAGAAATAAATTTTAAACTAATAAAAAGATAAAAACAGAAAATAAAAATAAATTAAAAATGATAGACAAGAAAGAATCACTTGGATCCAACTTTCTTTCATGTACCCTTTTGATGATTTCCGCACTTTGGGCATTTTAAGAGATTATCTTAGTTATAGTAGTAGGCCCCTATTTTGTAGGCGACGTTACCCTAAACCTAGTGGTTTGAGTCAGCAAGGATAAAATCCCACTAGGTCGGATTATTGAAAGATAATTAAGTAAGTTATTAATGCAAAATGTGGTGGACCCCCCTTACGAGGTGGCGATCACCCTCAACCCGTTGGTCTGAGTCAGCAGGGATACAGTCCTTGCGGGGTTGGTTTAAAGTTTTAATAGTAGTTTATGAATAAGGGATTCAAGCTTTTTGCACCTCTCCCGTGGTGGGTAATGCCCGCTCCTACTCGTGAGGTGATACTGGGCTTGAACCAGGTTCTCGCAGGATCTATACACTGAACGAGACATAGAATTACCCAAACCACTCTTCTAATCTCCCTTTCGGGTTAATTAACATGCTTTATATAGACCGTAAAGACATGAACATGTTGATTAAACGAACATATGAAGAGTAGTTGAATAAATTCGCTTTGAATATAGAAAACTAATTATTAAAGTCATTAATACATACCCAATTTAAAAGTAGCCAAAGTTTGGAAATGATAAAAGAACTACATAAAAGATATGTCTTCACCAAGCGATGTAAGAATTTAGCCAAGCATGGCCTTTGTTTGAGAAAGATTCTTACGTTCAATCTTGGATCCTGAGACTACACACACTCTCTAAAGATGGAAAAATGGATGATGGTAGTGGATGATGGTGTTGTAGTGGTGGTGGAGTGGTGGCAAGTGAGAGAGAAGTGTTTTGCCAAGGGATGAGTTAAAGTGGAACCAAGCACTTCTATTTATAGCCGACTTCAGAAGCTCCAGCACGGCCTGTGCCCGGCTGGCACGGCCCCGTGCCCATCTCTCTTTCTCTTCCTCATTAACTGCTTGTCAGATGTTGTACTAACAGGGACCCGTGTGTCAACGGCATGGCCCGTGGCCAAAGTACTTGCTGTACTATCACAGATTCTGAAAATCTTTAAGTTGACCATGCCCCGTGTTTGTTTAACACGGCCCCGTGTTGACTGCCATTTTTGACTTTTGTAGTTGTCTTTTTCTCCGGCCTAGTATCCATCTTCGGACACGGCCCGTGTCTGGTGGACACGACCCCGTGTCAGCCTTCTGTTCTTGTTATTTTGAGGTTTGGATGTGAATTGGGGTCTGGCGAGCTTCGGCAATTCCT
Organism: Helianthus tuberosus; assembly: GCA_030545235.1. Classification (NCBI taxonomy): domain Eukaryota; kingdom Viridiplantae; phylum Streptophyta; class Magnoliopsida; order Asterales; family Asteraceae; genus Helianthus; species Helianthus tuberosus. The sequence continues at coordinate 49,528,269 of CM060443.1, read as the reverse complement.
TCTTCTTTACATTTATGTTGGATTTTGTTGTCTTTTTGCTCCTTTTGCAAATTTAAGCTATTTTATCCCTGAAAATATAAAAGGAACGAAAACACGAGCTTTTTCCAATATTAGTACTAAAAATGGTTTGCTTTTACGTCGCATTTGACATAACTTATATGTTGTATTTTAATCACATCAAATACCCCCACACTTGAATCTTTGCTTGTTCTTAATCAAAACTCTATTACGTGACTTACACACCCAAACAGAATAGGTAGAAGAGAAGGTTTTTGGTTCCCATCTTTAGAGTGTCGGGTATCCAAGTTTGAAATTTATTTTGTTTTTATTTTATTTACAATCCTATTCGTCATGATTTATTTAAAACCCAATTTACGAAAACTTATTTACTTTGGGCATAATATTCCTTTATAAAAATTCCATTTAGTTATATAGAAATTTACACACCTCACAAGTATTCACTCAACACTCGGTCAATATTAAGTGAAACGCTCGTGCCCGATTTGGAACTTACTCCTACCATAGGCTTGACAATCGATCAAACCTCCTCCTTTTGACGTTAAATCCTTATAAGTATCAAGAGGACTTTGAAGGGTAGGTGGTGGTTCGGGTTTGGGTAGTTTTATTCGGAAAAGGGGTAAAAACGTAAACTATTGGTTTTTCTATTGCTTTTTGGGCTTAGCAAAAAAATAGTTTGGCATATTTTTCTAATTTTTTTTTTTGGTGCCAAAGTTGAAACTGAGCCGTAATCGTAACTTCATAACTGATAAATTTACAAAAATGAAAGATGAAAAATGAAAAGGGTAGTTTTCGTGGGTTTGAAATAAAAAAAGGTTTTTAAGGTTCAAAGGGTCTAACTAAGGGGGTGTTTTTGGGTAAAGTAAAGAAAATAAGGGTTTTTGTTTTGAAAATGGGTTTGTTCTTTGTCACACCCTGTTAGTAGCGGAAGCGTATTGTGTGTCACGTAAGAAAGGTAATCATTGCATCCAAATGTGTAAACAATATAAACCAACAACGATGCCATAGATATTTTGATTTCAACAAAAGTTTACAAGTTTTTCAACACATAGATTTTAAGTTATATTACACTTCATAAAAGATTGTTTTTGACATAAAACCTATTGAGGTTTTGTCCACCACATACCCATACGGAGTTGAGATATAGAAGACAAATCCTCCAAAAGCGGCAATCGTTGTCATTGTCATTGTCATCACCATTTCCTGCAGTGTATCACCGGCTCAAGACTTGTTTCCTGAAATACATGTAGTTTTAAAAAGTCAACAAAAGTTGAGCGAGTTCATGCAGTTATTGTTATCATATGAAATCTCATAAGTGTTATCTTGTAATGAAATCATGGTATGTAATTAGCATTCATGGATTTTAAGGATCTATAGTGTGTTGCTTGCACCCTGTAATATCCCGTTTTGGATGTATAAATAACATATTAGTCGTTTGGGTATATTTATATTTTATAAATATTTTAGATATGGAAACAAGCAAATGACTGTTAAGGATTTAAGACGAATAGATGGATATGTTAACTTTATAATTGGTGGCCTTTAGACTAGCTATTTTATGATTGGTTCATTTAACTCTTTATAGTAGAAAAAAAAATAAATGTATATATACTTCAAACTTATACGTACATAAACCTTCAACATGTAGTAAATGGATATTTTTAATATTTTAATATTCTTAAGGGTGTTGTATTAGAGAATCTAACATCATGAATTTTGAATTTTAAATTATAAATTTACATACATCAAAATGTCTATTGGCCAAAACTAAAATAAAAGGTGGTTAGTGGTTCTTGTGAAGCCACGTACACACAACAATAGAAATTTAATAATAATATTTTTATATGAATTATCCAAATTCATATTGCTGTGCAATTTTGGTTCTGACACGTTGCACCCAAAATAATAATATATATTATTTTTAGTTAATATTTTGAAAAGATAATGGTAAAAAAAACCATGCTAAGTTATCTCTAGATAAAACTTCCACGTTGCCTTGAATGATGTCACAGTACAAACACACCCGTCAAAGAAAGTCACCAACACCCCTAGTATATATAGGACTTTAGTTAGATTTCAATTCTTCAGGAGATATTGCGCAGAAAACAAGAGATAGAAAGTTAGCTATAAACAAAGAAATGATTGGTGCTAATATGACGAAACCAATTCTCACGAAATCAAGTTATCAATATTGAAAGGTAAACTACTTACCGTCGATATTATTATTATTAGTAGTAGTAGTAGTAGTAGTTGTGGTAGTGGTAGTGGTAGTGGTGGTTGTTTGGTTGATTGGGTATAATTACAGTTAAGTTTATTATGGGTATTAAATATTAAACCATATATATAATTTTGGTTATAGGAGATAAAAAGCAATTGACTAAGGATTTGCAAGTGGGTTTTGCTAGACGTCCAGGTGAGTTCAAACGACTCCCCTAACATCATTTAATGTACTACCAGTTGTATGCTATATGTGTAGTATAGTTGGTATAAATGTTGTGATTTTATATAATTAATTATAAAATGATATTAGTTGTAAAAAGAGGGGAAAATAGTTGATGCCATGAAATTCACATGGTAAGTTGTTAAAATAACCGTCGAGTTATCAGTCGTTATGTTACCATTGGTTAACCAGTCGTTTAACCACCTTTGAGTGGTCAGTCGTTATATCACCGTTGGGTGAACAGTTGTAAAAAAAAGTCACAGTTAATTATTAAATTGCCATAGGTTGAATATGATGGAGTGGATAAGACTATGATCTGAAAAACATTACATTCGATTTATGAACTCACTTAGCATTGACTAATAGTTGTTTAAATAATGTTTTCAGGTAAATCACCAGTGCAGGGTTGAAGGTGTCAGTGCAGGGTTGAAGGAGTCAATTCGAGCCTTGGTATGTTTAAGGATCGAACATATGTTTATAACCCACTTGATGTATAAATTATGGGTTATCTAAATAAGTTGTTCTGATGTAAACTTACTTAACTTATCCAATAAATATATAATGTGAAATTTTAAGATGGTTGTTTTATCACATTATTATTTTGTTATGAATGCTTCCGCTGTTATTTAAAAAAGGAAAAATCTGGGACCGGTTTTGGTGGAAAATAATATTAAATGATGGTAAAAAAAAAATGGGTGTTACAAGTTGGTATCAGAGCAATGGTTTAAGTGAACTAAGTATTTAATAATAGTACTTGGACTTAAACTGTGTGCTCTTGATATGTTGACTAAGTAATGTTCGATCCGAGGCTCGAAGAGGGATGGGGATTAAATTTGGAAAAAAAAATTATTACATATTAAAGTCGTATACATACATTAGTCGTACAAATTGTATGTTAAGTTGTTAAATAGCATATTTTTGTGCTAAGATAATTATTTGAATCGAAATTTGTGAATTTGGGCATGATGTGATAACTGCAAGAATGTACTAGTATAGTGTATAGACAATCACACCTAGCTAGTGATGCTTGTAAATACATGTTACTTATACAGATCTTGAAGTGGTCATATAATTGCCTAAATGAACAAAGATTAGGTATGGTGGTAGATAAAAATGCATGTGCATTGCCTATAAGAATTATGCTTTAATATAGAAGATAAAAAGCATGCAAAAACTATCTAGTAGAGTAGTAGTAGTAGAAAGTATATAATTTGAGAGTTAATAGAATATAATAAGTATCCTAAAACTGTATCGTCATTTCAGACGTAAGAAATGGCAACTTCACAACATGATAATGAAATCTTAGTTGAGGGCGAAGGAAGTCATCATTCTGATACTCATGAAACGGAGAGGGCAAAAGGAGACGACATTTTTCATAATGATGATGATATCATTAATGAAAAGATTGGAAAAGCACTAGAAAACTCTCTTCCATTCATTATTGCACAAGTTAGCAATAACATACGAACGATCGTGAAGGAAGAACTAGAGAATAAATCAAACGGTAAGACGATGACTACCGGTGAAAGGCATACCAATCCAAATCAAAATACTGGACCAGGAAGAGTTGGTTGTACTTACAAAAGATTTTCTGATTGCAACACTTCACCGTTTTTGGGTGTAGTAAATCCTATCATCAGTCAACGATGGATTACGGAAGTTGAAGTTGCTTTTGAAACTAGTCATTGTGATCCAAAAGATTTCATAATTTATGCTTCGAACCTGTTGAAAGGTCGAGCAAGAGACTGATGGGAAGTTTTGAAATCAGAGCAAGGCCAACAAAAGATACGGGAGATGACATGGGAAGAATTCAAGGTCATATTTCTGAAACAATATTGTCCACAAGTTGCAGTGGACAAGATTGCTGAAGAATTTCTTCATATGTCTTAGACCACGGAGTCAGTGGAAGAAATTACTGGAGAGTATTTCGATAAACTCCAGTTTTGCCCTTATATGATGTTGAATGAAAGAATGAAAATTAACCGATACCATAACAAGCTGAAGAAGGATATTCGGGAGTTTATAAATCCTTCTAGGTGCGAAACCTTGGGGGAAGTTATAAATTGGGCAAGAGAAAGAGAGGCAGAGCTGAACCGTCAAGTTGTAGCTGGCGAGAAACGAAAGGTGGAGTTTTCTAATCCTCCATCAAAGAAGGCAAAGTCAGAAGTTTCATTCAAGAAGTTTGAACCACGGTCTGGAACTCGTTAATGCAATATGTGTGGAAGAAACCATCCTGGAGAGTGTCGCTTGAAACAAGATTTCTGCTTTAGGTGTGGCAAAGTGGGTCACACCACCCCACAATGCCCTAGTCCAATCAACGTCTGTTACAATTGTAATCTGCCAGGACACATTAAAAGTCAGTGTCCACTTCTACAAGGAAACACTAGGAAACGGGCAAATCCTCAGCCGATGCAGTCTATTGGTGGGGAAAAGAAAGGAGAGACTAGTCGAGCGCGTGGAAGAGCCTTTCAGATCACATCTGAAGAGGGAAAGGTGATACCAGACGTGGTGATAGGTACTTTCCTGATCAATAATATTCCAGCGCATATACTATTTGATTCTGGAGCGAGTTATTCTTTTGTATCCACAAACTTTAGTAGATCGTTTACTTTCCCTAGCATTAAGTTGGCAAATCCTCTAGAAATTGAAATAGCAGATAGTAAGAATTTCTTAGTACACGATATATATCCAAATTGTCGTTTTGAGGCCGAAGGAGAAGTATATCACATAGACCTCATTCCTATGGAGCTGGGAGAATTTGATGTTGTAGTCGGCATGGATTGGTTATATCGCCATCATGCCAATATCGTATGTTATCAAAAGATTATTCATCTATTTTCCCAATGTGGTAAACAAATCACGATTTATGGTGAGAAGAAGAAGAATATCTCTAATTGCTCAATAATGCAAGCTAGGAAATACTTGACTCGTGGATGCAAGGCATTCCTAGCCTATGTTGTCGATTCAAGTCAAGAAGAGATGAAGCTTGTAAATGTTCCGGTGGTGAAAGAATTCTCCGATGTATTTCCGGATAATCTTCCAGGAGTACCACCAGAGAGAGGAGTCGAATTTCGAGTTGATCTTATTCCTGGTGCCAAGCCGATTACAAAAATGCCTTATCGTTTAGCTCCAACAGAAATGCAAGAGTTGATGTCTCAGCTGCAAGAGCTTCTTGACAATGGTTTCATCTGTCCAAGTGTATTGCCATGGGGTACACCGATCCTATTCGTCAAAAAGAAGGATGGAAGCATTCACATGTGTATTGACTACCGTGAGCTGAATAAGGTAACCATCAAGAATAGGTATCCATTACCTAGGATTGATGACTTATTTGATCAACTACAAGGAGTGAGTTGATTTTCCAAAATCGATTTGAGATCCGGTTATCATCAGCTAAAGGTAAAAGAATAAGATATTCCTAAGACCGCCTTTCGTAAAAGGTATGGTCATTATAAATTTGTAGTAATGCCTTTTGGCTTAACTAATGCACCTGCTGCATTTATGGATCTCATGAATCGGGTATGTCGGCATATGTTAGATCGATCTGTTATCGTCTTCATTGATGACATCTTAGTATATTCACGAAATGAGGTGGATCATGCTCAGCATCTTGGCTACGAGAAGTGCAATTCTTGGCTACGAGAAGTGCAATTCTTGGGTCATGTAATAAATGCAGATGGCATTTTAGTTGATCCAGCAAAAGTAGAAGCTGTAATGAAATGGTCTCCACCAAAGACTCCCACAGAAGTCTGTAGCTTTCTTGGTCTAGCTGGATACTATCGTCGTTTTATTCAAGACTTTTCCAAGATAGCTTCGCCGTTAACGAAGCTGACTCGGAAAGAAGTCAAATTTATATGGGGAAAAGAACAAGAAGATGCATTCAAAGTCTTGAAAGAAAGGTTGACTCAAGCCCCGATATTAGTATTACGAGAAGGGACAAACGACTTGGTTGTCTATTGTGATGCTTCATATTCAGGCTTGGGATGTGTCTTGATGCAGAGAGGCAAGGTTATTGCTTATGCTTCTCGACAACTGAAAACACATGAAGCCAACTATCCGACTCATGATCTTGAGTTAGCTGCAGTGGTTTTTGCCTTAAAAATTTGGAGGCATTATTTATATGGTGTAAAGTGTACCATCTACACTGACCATAAAAGCCTCAAATATTTCTTTGATCAGAAAGATTTAAACATGAGGCAAATAAGATGGCTGGAACTGGTTAAGGATTATGATTATGAAATCCTTTACCATCCTGGAAAGGCAAATGTGGTTGAAGACGCCCTCAGTCGAAAGGAGGAACATCCACCTATCCGGGTAAAATCTCTAAAAATGATGATAACTTCTGATTTATTCGAAAGTATCAAGATAGCTCAGACTAAAGCCTTGAAAGAAGAAAACCAGAAGAAGGAGAGAATAATTGGTCAAGTAAAAGATTTGACAGAAAATGAATCCGAATTATCAGTCGAAAGGAGGAACATCCCCCTATCCGGGTAAATTCTCTAAAAATGATGATAACTTCTGATTTATTCGAAAGAATCAAGATGTCTCAGACTGAAGCCTTGAAAGAAGAAAACCAGAAGAAGGAGAGAATAATTGGTCAAGTAAAAGATTTGACAGAAAATGAATTCGGATTAAAGACTCGTGGTGGACGAATCTGGATTCCAAATACATGTGAGGTTAAGAAGTTACTTCTGGATGAAGCTCATAAATCAAGGTATTCTATTCATCCAGGTGCAACCAAGATGTATCATGACTTACGAACCAATTATTGGTGGCCTGGTATGAAGAGAGATATTGTAAAATATGTCGAGAGATGTTTGACATGTTTGCAAGTAAAGGCTGAACTTCAGAAACCCTATGGGAAAATCCAACTGTTAGAAATTCCCAAGTGGAAGTGGGAACATATAACTATGGATCTAATAACTAAATTTCCAAAGATGACAAAGGGTTTTGATGCAATATAGGTGATTGTGGATAGATTAACAAAAAGCGCTCATTTTCTACCTATTAGGGATCATCAGAGCGTATGGCTGAAGTATATATGAATGAAGTAGTGTCCAGACATGGGGTCCCATTATCCATTGTATCAGATCGCGATACACGGTTTACTTCCTGATTTTGGAGAAAAATTCAGGAAGAATTGGGTACCCGACTATTGATCAGCACGGCTTATCACCCATAGACAGATGGTCAAAGTGAGCGAACAATACAGACCCTTGAAGATATGTTAAGGGCATGCATTATCGACTTTGGTGGAAGTTGGGAAAGATATTTACCATTGGCAGAATTTTCCTACAATAATAGCTACCACTCAAGCATAGGGATGTCCCCTTATGAAATGTTGTATGGTATGAAATATCGAACTCCAATATGTTGGGGAGAGATCGGTGCACGAGAGCTTGGTAGTAAAAGAAATTGTGAAAGAGACAACTGAAAAGATCGAGTTAATTAGAACCCAGCTTAAAGCTGCCCAAGATTGACAAAAATCTTATGCTGATAAACGAAGGCGGCCTATTGAATTCCAAGTGGGGGATCATGTGATGTTAAAAGTCTCTCCATGGAAAGGTGTAATTCGTTTCCGTAAACGTGGCAAGTTGAGTCCAAGATTTATTGGTCCGTTTAGGATCATAGCTCGAGTTGGGAATGTGGCGTACCGTTTAGAGTTGCCAGATGAGTTGAATGGGATACACAACACGTTCCATGTGTCACATTTACGAAAATGTTTAGCAGACAAGACGTCATATCTACCACTAGATGACATAGAGTTAAATGATAAATTGAACTATGTTGAGGAGCCAGTTGCTATAGTTGATCGTAAAGAAAAACAACTCCGCAACAAAGTAATTAATGAAGTTAAAGTCAAGTGGAAACATAGAAAAGGATCTGACTACACGTGGGAGTCAGAAGATGAAATGAGGACGTACTATCCTCACTTATTTTCTATGTAATGCGTTTTCGGGGGCAAAACCTAATTTAGTGGGGGATATCTGTATCATCCCGTTTTGGATGTATAAATAACATATTAGTCGTTTGGGTATATTTATATTTTATAAATATTTTAGATATGGAAACAAGCAAATGACTGTTAAGGATTTAAGACGAATAGATGGATATGTTAACTTTATAATTGGTGGCCTTTAGACTAGCTATTTTATGATTGGTTCATTTAACTCTTTATAGTAGAAAAAATGTATATATACTTCAAACTTATACGTACATAAACCTTCAACATGTAGTAAATGGATATTTTTAATATTTCAATATTCTTAAGGGTGTTATATTAGAGAATCTAAAATCATGAATTTTGAATTTTAAATTATGAATTTACATACATCAAAATGTCTATTGGCCAAAACTAAAATAAAAGGTGGTTAGTGGTTCTTGGAAGCCACGTACACACAACAATAGAAATTTAATAATAACTAGAATTATGACCCGCCGCAATGCGGCGGGGATTCTTTAGTTATAACTAAGTCGATTTAGGACGCGCACGTTATGTTGAACCTTTGAAACGGGAAAAAATAGACGATGTAAAAACGTTCACCCACACACGTACGTTGCGTCGTGTTAACTCGCAAAATTTAGAACGAAACGTAAAAACGTTAAACCAAAGACGCACGTTTCGATGTGTTTAGTCACAAATTTAAAACGAAGCATAAAGCGAAAAATTTACGGAAACTGAAAATTATAAAGGACCAAAGTTAAAAGTAAAAAAAGTTATGAGGATAGATTGCAAAAGATAAAAAGTTTTATGTTAAAAGTAAAAAAACAAATAGTTTTGCGTTAAAGGTAATTTATGAAATACATTTGAGTGAAAAGTAAAAAAAATCAATTTTTTTTTAAAAAACCCTCAAAACCAAGGTTACAACAACCATATGCATAACCATTTTTTCTTTGAAAAAATCTCAAAGCCAAGATTACAACACATAAGTAAAATAATCATAGTGGTTAAATCGCAAAAGATGGAAACTTTTGAATTAGAAATGAAAAATCAAATTAATCAAAGGGGTTAAATTGTATAAGATGAAAACTTTTGAATTAGAAGTGAAAAATCAAATTAATCAAAGGGGTTAAATTAACAAAGATTAAAACTACAAACTTAAATTGTCAAAGATTAAAACTTTACGGTTAAAAATGAAACAAAGATTAAAACTTTAAGGTTAAAAACGAAAATTCCAATTTTTTTTTGAAAAACTCCCAAAACCAATTGTACAAGTATCATATGCATAAGTTAGTTGCTTTTTAATAAGGTTATAATATATTTATATGAATTATCCAAATTCATGTTGCTGTGCAATTTTGGTTCTGACACGTTGCACCCAAAATAATAATATATATTATTTTTAGTTAATATTTTAAAAAGATAATTGTGAAAAAAAACCATGCTAAGTTATCTCTAGATAAAACTTCCACGTTGCCTTGCATGATGTCACAGTACAAACACACCTGTCAAAGAAAGTCACCAACACCCCTAGTATATATAGGACTTTAGTTAGATTCCAATTCTTGAGGAGATATTGCGCAGAAAACAAGAGATAGAAAGTTAGCTATAAACAAAGAAATAATTGGTGCTAATATGACGAAACCAAGTCTCACGAAATCAAGTTATCAATATTGAAAGGTAAACCACTTACCGTTGATATTATTATTATTATTATTATTATTATTATTATTATTATTATTATTATTATTATTATTATTATTATTATTATTATTATTATTATTATTATTATTATTATTATTGCTACTACTACTAGTAGTAGTAGGTTGGTTGGTTGGTTGGTTGATTGGGTATTAATGGGTATAATTACAGTTAAGTTTATTATAGTTATTAAATATTAAACCATATATATAATATTGGTTATAGGAGATAAAAAGCAATTGACAAAGGATTTGCAAGTGGGTTTTGCTAGACGTCCAGGTGAGTTCATACGGCTCCCCTAACATCATTTAATATACTACCAGTTGTATGCTATATGTGTAGTATAGTTGGTATAAATGTTGTGATTTTATATAATTAATTATAAAATGATATTAGTTGTAAAAAGAGGGGAAAACAATTGATGCCATGAAATTCACATGGTAAGTTGTTAAAATAACCGTCGAGTTATCAGTCGTTATGTTACCATTGGTTAACCAGTCGTTATATCACCTTTGAGTGGTCAGTCGTTATGATTGGTTCATTTTTCATCGTTTCGTTTTGTTTCAGCAACTTTGCTGGCATGAATAGGGTAACCGTGAATAGTGCATGCAACACTTTCTACCAATACTTTTAGGACATTGTTTGATTGGTTTCGCGATACAACGAAAACCAACATATGTTTTAACAATGTTTTCTTATCCTAACACTGTTATCTAATATACGACACAATAACGTAATTAAATTACGCTAAATGCATGAGACTATGTAATAAAAATAGTGATTAGATTGTACATAATGACCGGTTATTAGCCATTTTGTCACATCCTAATGACTCTATCATTTACTTACTTGGATTTTTGTTGGTAAGGACTTAGAATGCATCGGGTTGTCAAGTTCTAGATTCGTGAGATCCAAACGGGCTATTCACACAAGAAACGAAAATTGAGCAATTAGTAAAGATGTATATTTTTTTCCTCAGTAATGGCTCAAAACTCACTTTTGTGGGAAAAGGGGTTATAGTGTAAGAATGTATATATAATCAAATTTTACCAAGATTGATTATGCCCGTTTTCATAATTTTCTAAATTGGTTCTTTTATCACGACGCTATCAGTTGTAAATTTGTAAAAACATAACTTTTAGAACTTGTTTACCCAACTAAAATTTAAGATAAGTAAAAAAATGAAAAGAAAAATTTTGAAAAAGTTTGGGGTGTTTAGCGGTTCTAAGGCGATTTTTGTGTAACACTTGATTTAGGACAAATGATTCAAGGTTTTTATTATCCTCCCCCCCACTCTTAAATTACACATTGTCCCCAATGTGTCCCAAAAAGAATTTATTTTGGAAAAATATGTAAAAAGTATGAAAATGACAAAAATTTTTGGTTACTGGCTGTCACACCCCCAAAACCCACATGCGGAATACCACCGCTTGGGGGCGTGACTGACCAGGATCCAGCCACTAATTACTTTGAACCGTTAGTTATTATTACAAATAATGGTGTAAATAGCGGCCAATTTAAAATTTTCAAATCATAGTTTAAGGTTTGCAGCAGAAAGGAAAGATGTACATAACGTATTTTAAAACCACAAGTTTATTAGTTATGAACTTACAAACCACGCACTCCATCCGATTGCAACGTTCGTCCGAAGTTATTAGCGAGCAACCTGCAAAGCATGCAGTAGAGTGTCAACATAACGTTGGTGAGTTCACGTGTTTGTAGTTTCTCAGTTTTAATTCCAAAAACTTGTTTTAACCAGTTAATTTATCCGTTTATACATGCCATGGGGAGCTACCCCATAAGTGAGCGACTAAACTGTTTTTCAATACCGAATACTTACTTAACCGTACGTTTCCACAATGCCCCGTTTGTCAATGTTCTATCATCATTGACGGTTTGCCTAAGTCTATTAGTTCACGCCCGTTCCCAGTAACAAGGGTCGGTGTGAGGCTGGTCGAACCTAAATAGCGCTTTCAACTAATAACCCGTTCGCCTGGCCTAGGCGATTAATCGGTATTAAGTAGTAGGGACTTGAGTGATAGAGTTTCGTTTAGTGTTGCTCGTTGCATTTCCGTACAAACAGTAATTAACTAAGAGTCCCGCATAAGGGGAGAAAAGTAGTTTGTATCCCTCACAAGGGGATAGCGTTGTTACCCGTATCCCACACAAGGAGATAGAAATACCGTATCCCGCACAAGGAGATAGAAAACCAAGAAAAGTGTTTCGTTCCGTTTCCCAACCACCGGGAACGCATGATTTAAGAAAAAAGTAGTGAACTCACCTTTGCTTTGCTCGGTAGTAAATTTACTAGCGTTACGCTGGTCAACCATACCCTATTATGGTTTATAAATATTTATTAGGTTCGTATGCAAGTAATGTCATGTATAAATTACACGTATCTAACACCTAGCATGTAAGTCACACTACCATATACGGTATTGGGCCTACCCTAGCATATGAACAGTTAAACATTATCAGTTAAACAACAACAGTAACACATAGTCCATAATATCAGTTTGTGCGGCCCAATAACTAAGCAAAGCAGTTCAGTCAAAACCGGGTGGTCTCGACTCAAGATCATGAGGTATCGAGTCGTAACCAAGAGGTTTCGAGTTGCAAGTAGATGATCTCGAGTAGTGCATGCATGAGTCGGGACCTCGGGGTCTCGAGTCAGGTCCCGAGTCGAGACTAGGAGATCTCGAGTCGCGACCAAGTTGGTCTCGAGTCCCCTCATGTGCATGCTTGATCTCGAGTAGTCGTTCAATGGTCTCGAGTCGCAACCATGAGGTCTAGACTCGCAACTTATGCAAAAGCTTCTAGAACCCTTATCCAGATCAGTACTATCCAATACATTTTCATTAACATGTACTGTCCAATCAAATTTCGTTAACATGTTTTCAATATCGTACAATCCTAGAATCGGATCAAAACACAACAATTTCAAACATTCATAGCACCTTCAAACAGTTCATCATGTTCTTCATTTTATTTATTCACATCGGTCCAAACAAATCTAACCCAAATAATTCTAACATTGTTTTATCAACATAATACCCTCATCTATTTCACCTATGAGGACTCCTACGATCATCGCCATCCACAGGATCATGTGCACCATCTAACGGGATTTAATGTTTCCAATACTAGCTTATAATCACTCAAAACCCTTAATAAAAACCATCAGATTGGTTATAACTTATAGCAAAAACTAAAACCTAAATAAGTCAATCAAACATGTAACTGATTGTCATGAGATAACCCTACCATTACACATCAGGTTGAAAAGGAAACACACTACGAAATACACACTTTATCCTTTTTGTCAAATTATATTCAAAACAGCTTATGCTCACATTTTATTATAGCTGTATCTTCATAACTGATGCAATTTGTGGTCATACACTAGCCAAGAATCACAAAATGTAAGAAGTCAAGGATACTTAACCACCACAGTTAACATACATGACTACTTAACCAAGATTCACAACAAACCCAAATATTTAAACATAGCATAATACTGACCGAAAGGGTTTCTCCTTTTTTTTATCATTGTTGCTGCTGCTACTGGCCAGAGCTCCGGCGGCCACTGCTGCCCTTGGCTCCTCCACCAGCTCCGGTCATTATCTCAGCCGTAAATATCATCTTTATCTTCCTAATCATCATCGATTCGCCATATTCGACCTGCGTCAACATCATCATCAGCGCTGGTGTGGCGCTAGAACTCAGACCAGAGAGAAAGAGTCAGGGGGTGCGCGTCGGAGAAGCTGGGCGCCGAAGTACCAGCCGATACCCGGCTCCAGTCGCCGGTGCAGTGAGGGAGAACACAGAGAGGAGTTTGGTGTATGTGTCGGTGTTTAAAGAGGAACGAGATGAGGGGGTGTCGGGTAATACAAGAAGGGGTTGGGGTGTTGCGAGTAGAAACTTCGACCGGCAATCGCCGAAGAGCATCATCGGACTCCGGTGTTCTAGAGAGAGATAGCAGTGAGAGGGGTGCATGTGTCGGCTGGAAATTAGTTAGTGGGGTTTAGGGTTTTTAATAAAAGGGTAGGAGGAAGGGGGTTTTAGGATGAATATATAGTGTAGGGTTTAGGCTAGTTGGGTTAGGCCTAGCCCAAGTGCGTGAATTCGTCAAACGATTAGGCTCCTTGCTCAACAGACTGGCCCGGTCTTGTTAACTCATACGTAAATAATAGAATCCCTCGTCATGGATTATTATTTGCGAAATAATAACAGTAATAACAAATATTATCCCAATAATAATAATAATGACAATAATAATAGTAATTATTAGGCGCACGTTTTTACCAAAATACTCTTCTATTGACAACGAGAGTGCGGGGTGTTACACTGGCCCTTGTAGCACAACCTCGTGCTATGGGGACACGGCCCCCTGTCCAAAGTGCCAGTAACAAATGAAATCAGAAGACTTACATTGGGGTGGCCATGGGGGCGTGCTGGGTGAGCACGACCCATGCCACCTTCTGGACAGGAAATGTTTGACAATAGTAAGACGGGCACGGGGGCGTGTTTGGTGAGCACGGCCCCATGCTGCAGCAACTTTTTTGCAGAAATTGAGTCGGGAGGCTTCTGATTAACGTGCATGGGTTCCATTTTACCATCCATCTTCCTCTGTTGAGTGTGTCTTACTCCTACAAAGCTAAATAATCAAAAGAAAACATTAAACTAGATATTAAACTAAGATTAAATTAAATTTAAATTAAGATTAAACTACTAAACTATTAGATAGTCCATGGAATGCCTCCATGCTGCGCCACGTTTATAAGGGTCCTTGGCTAGACCCAAAGTCGGTCAAATGTTACCTGCGCGAGATGACGAACATCCCGAGTTGTATCGTTGCAGTGCATCGTTTAAGCTTGAGTCAATCACGTTAAGGTTTTTGACCGGATCATCCTCCGCTCGTTGCCCAACTTCAAACTTGATCTCCTTTTCACCAACCCTCAATCTTAGTTGTTATTCGCTCATGTCTACTGGTGTGCGTTAGGCGTGTTATGATTTTATTGATATTTTAAGCCCATTTTACGCATTAGTCAAGTTTTAAATTTATAAAACACGATATTCTACTAACACTAAACACACACTTGGGCAAGTGCACCCATCGTGAGCGTAGTATAACTTTGGTAAGATACCGAGGTCGTCCAAGGACACAAGAGCTTTTAGTACCGGTTTCTACTAACACTATAACGTAGTGTAATTTGTTTTTTTGAGAAAAAGGTTTTAAACATGAAAAATTAAAACTAAAAATGCAGAAATAAAAATAAAATAAAAACAGACAGACAAGATGAACCACTTGGATCCGACTCGCCTTTAATGTATCCTTTGATGATTTCCGCAATTTTGCACTTTTTAAGAGATTATCTTAGTTATAATAGTAGGCCTCTCTTTTGAAGGTGACGTTACCCTCAGCCCAGTGGTTTGAGTAAGCAAGGGTACAATCCCAAAGGGTCAGAATATTAAAAGATAATTAATTAAGTTATTAATGCGAAAAGTGGTAGGCCCCTCTTTTGAAGGTGATGTTACCCTCGGCTAAGTGGTTTGAGTCAGCAGGGATACAATCCCAAGTAGTCAGTTTAATGTATTAATAGTAGTTTACATATGAGGGGATCAAGCCATTCGCACCCCTGCTATCCAATACCAGTGGGTATTGAGGGACGTCCTACTAAGCTTGATGTAGGTCCTTGCAGGATCTATACACTGAACAAGGCAAGAAACTTACTAAACCATTCCCTTAACCCCCGACCAGGTAGCCAACATATCTCTATATAGACCGTAGAGATATGAATGGTGTAAATCTTTTACTTTATATAGACAGTAAAGTAATGCCAAGACACCACAGACAAATGATAAAGAAGTTTCACCTTCAACATAAGAAACTAGTTATTAAAGTCATTAATACAAAACCAAATAAAAAGTGCGAAAAGATTAAAAATCAAAAGTAATACATTAAAGACTTGTCTTCACCAAGTGATGTAAGAGACTTAGCCAAACATGGCCTTTGATTGACAAGAACTCTTACTATCAATCTTGGATCCCGAGACTACTGCACACTCTAAAGGTGGATGATGGATGATGGTGGTGGGTGTTGGTGGTGTACTGGTGGTGGAGTGGTGGCAAAGTGGGAGAGTAGTGGTTTGCCAATGGATGCCTTTTTTAGTGAGCCAAGCACCCCTATTTATAGCCTGAAAAGAAGCCCGGCCACGGCCTCGTGTCCAGCGGACACGCCCCCGTGGCCATCCCTTTCTCTTCCTTCATTAATTGCCTTTGTCAGCATTGGTCTCAACACGGCCCGTCTTCGCTGGGCACGACCCCGTGGGCAGAAGCGTATCTGTACTACCAAGATTTTACAAGATTCTGTGAATCTTAGCATTGACCACGCCCCGTGCTGAGCTGGGCATGCCCCCGTGGTGGGCGTAGAAGCTTCCACAGCTTTGTCCTTTCTGCAGACATCTAACCACGCTCCCTTGTCCAGTGGGCACGGGCCGTGGTCAGCCTTCTGTTTCTTGGTTTTGCTCTTGGGGATGCTGCCGAGGGGTCGAGCATGTCACATTTATTCCTTTTCTTTGTATTTATGTTGGTTTTTGCTGTATATTTGTTCCTTTTGCTCGTTTAAGCTCGTTTGGTCCTGTAAATTCAAAAGGAAGACAAAAGGATGTTTTTTTTCCAACATTAGTACTAAAAAATGGTTAGTTTTATGCCTCATTTGCTGTCATTTATATGTTGGATTTTACACACATCAAATACCCCCTTACTTGAATCTTTGCTTGTCCTCAAGCAAAACTCTTTATTATGTGGCTTACACACCCAAATGGAATAGGTAGGTGAGAAGTTTTGGGCTAGTCTTAAGTGTCGGGAATCCAAGATCTTTATTGGGTTTTATTCTTATTTTATTTACAATCCTATTCGTTGTGATTTATTTAGAACGTTATATAAGAGAAATTACTTATTTGGGCATAACATGCCTTTTTAAAATTCCATTTATATACGAGTTCACATACCTCACGGGAGATCACTTAACACTCGGCCGAAGATGTATTTTTTGTGAAACACTCGAGACCGGCATGGAACTTATTTCTACCATATGCTTGCCAAGCAATCAATCCTCCTCCTTTTTAACTATAAACCTTCGTAAATATCAAGAGGACTTGGGAAAGGGTTAGGCTTGGGCTATGGGTAGGTGGTTTTGGTTAGCGGTTAGGAAAAAGGATTAAAAGCGTAAAAAGCGTCGGTCGTCGTAAAACTTTTTGTTTTTGTGACTTTTATTCAAATTAAGCATCTTCAAACAAAGTTTCTTTGAGAAACTTGTTTGTTTATTGTTAGACTTTCATTTTTTTTATAAAGAAACATCACAAGAAAACTGAGCTTTTTACTAAAATAAAGGGGTTGAAAAGAAAAATGTTTTGGTGGGTAAAGGTGTTTGTTTTGTGGGTTTAGAAATGAAAAGGTTTAGGCTCAAAGGGGTTAAATTGGGGAATTTTGGGTAGGTGATAAAGAAAATGAAAAATAATGGTGTTGAAAGGAAAATGTGTTAGTCCTAATGCCTCCATCATTTACTTACTTGGGTTTAAGTTGGTAAGGAGCGGTAATGTATCGTCGAGGCAAGTTCTAGAGTTGTAAGAACCAAGCGGCTATTCACACAAGAAACGAAGAATGAGCATTTAGTTTAAAGATGTATGATTGTATGTTCGATAAAGGCTTAAAACTCACTTGTTGTGGGAGTCGGTTTATAATGTTATCAAGTATATATGATCAAATTTTAATTAGATTTGTCATGCCTTTTCATAATTCTCTTATGTTGGTTCTTTTTATCACGAGGCTATCGGTTGTAAATTTGTAAAAAATATAACCTTTTTAGAACTTGTTATTCCCAAATTAAACCAAGACAAGTAAAAAAAATGAAAATTTTTGAAAATTTTTTTTGGGGTTATTAGCGGTTGCAATAGAGTTTTGTGTAAGGCTTGTTATTAAGACTTGCAAAATTCAAGGTTTTAGCATCCCCCCACACTTAATTACACATTGTTCTCAATGTGTCTCAAAACTAAGTTTTTAGGTTGATTGAATGTGTAAAAAGGTGTTTAAATTTTTTTTTGTGTTACTGGGCGTCTGGCCACGGCCCCATGTTGGTCCGGGCACGACCCCGTGGTCAGATCGCCTATACCAAAATTTAACAGAAGGCTGGGCACGGGGCGTGTTCAGTGAGCACGGCCCCATGTCCAGTTACCTGAACTGGGCAAATTTCTGCAGAGACTTGGGCACGGGGCGTGTTGGGCTGAGCACGGCCCCGTGCTGAACTTGCTGTAATGCTGGAAAATTGTCGGGAGGCTCTGTTTTTGTGCATGGGGTGTGGTTTATACGTTCCCTTGGTAAACTCCACCTTTTCGACTGTATTTAACCATTACAACATCGTCCAAACACCATTCAATAATTAAAAACCATCATTCATTAAAGAGTGAAATACATAGTTCCTAAAAAAATAAAAAGTACATACTAAAAATTGGATAAGTAGGTCCTAGAATGCAAGAAATCTTAAACCACAAAGAAGTTTTAGGCTAGATGTTTTTATTATAAGAGCAACAAAATTTCTGAAAAATGATTCTTTCGGTTGAATAAGGCTTTTATAACTTCATTCCGGAAAGGCCCCCTCACACATCGTTAAGCCACTCCTCTATCTCCCGGGGGAGAAGAAAAGCGGGCTTATTGTCTACCTCATGTGGAGGAGGTGTGACTTCAACCAGAACCTCTTGTAAGGCATCTAGAGGAGGTTCCGGGGAAATGTCGTCCCATCCGGTAGGATTAATAACTTCTTGTGCCAAGTTCCAATCTTATTGTGGGAAGATTGGTTCCATAGGTGGCATTGCAAGAATGTTCAACCTTTGGTGGAAAAGGTTGATTTCTTGGAAGCTACTCTCTAGTCCCCCCGTTAGATAGTTGATACGGCCAATTAGGACTTCCTCCACAGATGTCATCTCATCGAGTGCCTCTTTTGGCGCCATTACGTAATGCACACGGCACAAGGGTTGCTTCGATCGATGGCCTTCTTTCCCTGCGACTGTTCCTCGAGTGAGCTGAAGAGGTTCCGCTATTCTGACTCGACATTCTAAGAAAAAACAAGTTGAAAAGTTCAAAATAATGAAACAGTAACTCCGGCCATGGCCCCGTGCTTGCTGAGCACGGCCCCGTGGCCACCATTTTGCGTATTTTTTAACTCAGGGATCTTATAGTTTTAAATTATTTTTCTGAACTTTGAAACATTTCTGAGTAGAAATAACTTAAAACAATTATATAAAACTTAGTTTTGATAAGATTCCTTGGATAAAAACCTAGCAAATATCACAATAAAGCTTAAAAACATGGAGGTTTCAAGCTTTAATGGAGGTTTTGAGGAGTTTTTTTAGAAGAAAGCAAGAGACAAAAGTGCTAAAGACAAGATGGTTGTAGGGAACCTTCTTTGGATTATATACCTTGTAGTGTATATGTGAAAATCCCAGCAGATCTTGGTCTTTGGAATGAGTCCAAATGTGCAGGAATCATGCTGACTTTATAGAAAATGACAGCACGCTGACCACGGCCCCGTGGTCAGACATGACTCTGACACATTTTGTCTGTATTCTGAACACGGGGTGGGTTGGCCTGGACACGACCTCGTGGTCAATTTTTAGGCGGGCACGGGGCGTGTTAACCTGGATACGGCCCCGTGGTTAGAGAGTTTTAAGAAGTTTCGTCTTATTTTAAGGAATTTGTCCTGATCGGGCGGTTCCTTACTGGATGGAACAACACCGAAGTGCCTAAGGTACCTTAATTTCCCTTGCTTTAGACAAGAACGCAAGAGGTTATCGGAAAGGGTAAAACCTAAACTAAATACCGGTGGGCAAAACCGACCTTTATTCCCCTTATCCGGGCTCTCGTTAAAGAAGGTATATGTCGAATCGCTCAGGTCTAGGAACGCATCGGCAGAGACCGATGGAGAGTCCTTCACAGCACAATCAACACATGGACGACTATCGCTCAAGTCCTCACAAGAGTTAGAAGTGCTTTCGGTATCAACGATGTTGTTAGATTCTGAATGCGTCCCCAGTAATTCTCCTTAATTATTGTCTTGTGATAGATAACTTGCATCCATCTTAAGTTCTTTTAACAATTGGAGAATTATTTCATCGAACTGACATAATTCATCTAAAATTATGTCACCCAAAAGAAATGGTTGAGGGCACTCGGGGGAGAGATATGGATCGTTTTTACTTTCGCCCATCTTAAGGTTACAGGGAAATGATGGGTCTATATAGTGGGGTGTGTAATTTAGAAAGTAACATTCTAAATCTTTATGAGATCCACCACATATTTGACACCACGCACCATAAGAGGAGCGAAAGTAAAAATAATCAATATCACTCATGTTTGTGACAGAAATTACCAAATGTCGGGATCTTACAGTTCTGTTTTCAGTAACTGATGTTTGGACACAGGGGCGTGTTCAGTGGGCATGGCCCCGTGTTCAACTACTGTCTGACTTAACAGAGGATTGCCAGTAACAAAGATTGGGCATGGGGCGTGTTCAGCGGGCACGACCCCGTGCTAAATTCTGCAGAAGCTGAAAAATTCAAAAACAAATCCTAAAAAAATAGAAAAATAAGAAAAATGATTAGGCTGTTGATTCCTAACTTTCTTAAAATCCTTGTGTCCCCGGCAACGACGCCAAAAACTTGGTGTGCGTTAGGTGTGTTATGATTTTATTGATATTTTAAGCCCATTTTACGCATTAGTCATGTTTTAAATTTATAAAACACGATATTCTACTAACACTAAACACACACTTGGGCAAGTGCACCCATCGTGAGCGTAGTATAGCGTTCGTAAGATACCGAGGTCATCCAAGGACACAAGAGCTTTTAGTACCGGTTTATCCTCAACGTCTAATCAATCTAATTTTTTTGAGAAAAGGTTTTAAACATGAAAAATTAAAACTAAAAATGCAGAAATAAAAATAAAATATAAACAGATAGACAAGATGAATCACTTGGATCCGACTCGCCTTTAATGTATCCTTTGATGATTTCCGCACTTTTGCACTTTTTGAGAGATTATCTTAGTTATAGTAGTAGGCCCTTTTTTTGAAGGTGACGTTACCCTCAAACCAGTGGTTTGAGTCAGCAAGGATACAATCCCAAAGGGTCGGAATATTGAAAGATAATTAATTAAGTTATTAATGCGAAAAGTGGTAGGCCCCTCTTTTGAAGGTGACGTTACTCTCGGCTAAGTGGTTTGAGTCAGCAGGGATACAATCCTAAGTTGCCGGTTTAATGTATTAATAGTAGTTTGCATATAAGGGGATCAAGCCATTCGCACCCCGCCATCCAGTACTAGTGGGTATTGAAGGAGGTCCTAGTAAGCTTGACCCAGGTCCTTGCAGGATCTATACACTGAACAAGGCAAGAACCTTACTAAACCATTCCCTTAACCCCCGACCAGGTAGCCAACATATCTCTATATAGACCGTAGAGATATGAATGGTGTAAATCTTTTACTTTATATAGACAGTAAAGTAATGCCAAGACACCACGGACAAATGATAAAGAAGTTTCACCTTCAACATAAGAAACTAGTTATTAAAGTCATTAATACAAAACCAAATACAAAGTGCGAAAAGATTAAAAACCAAAAGTAATACAATAAAGACTTATCTTCACCAAGTGATGTAAGAGACTTAGCCAAACATGGCCTTTGATTGACAAGAACTCTTACTATCAATCTTGGATCCCGAGACTACTACACACTTTAAAGGTGGATGATGGATGATGGTTGTGGGTGTTGGTGGTGTAATGGTGGTGGAGTGGTGGCAAAGTGGGAGAGTAGTGGTTTGCCAAGGGATGCCTTTGAAGTGAGCCAAGCACCCCTATTTATAGCCTGAATAGAAGCCCGTCCACGGCCCCGTGTCCAGCGGACACGCCCCCGTGGCCATCCCTTTCTCTTCCTTCATTAATTGCTTTTGTCAGCATTGGGCTCCACACGACCCATGTTCGCTGGGCATGGCCCCGTGGGCAGAAGCGTATCTGTACTACCAAGATTTTGCAAGATTCTGCGAATCTTAGCGTTAACCACGCCCTGTGCTGAGCTGGGCACGCCCCCGTGGTGGGCGTAGAAGCTTCCACAACTTTCTCCTTTCTGCAGACATCTGACCACGCCCCCGTGTCCAGTGGGCACGGGCCGTGGTCAGCCTTTTGTTTCTTGTTTTTGCTCTTGGGGATGCTGCCGAGGGTTCGGGCATGTCACGTTTATTCCTTTTCTTTGTATTTGTGTTGGTTTTTGATGTATATTTGTTCCTTTTGTTCGTTTAAGCTCGTTTGGTCATGTAAATTCAAAAGGAAGACAAAAGCACGCTTTTTCCGACATTAGTACTAAAAAGGGTTAGTTTTATGCCTCATTTGATGTAATTTATATGTTGCATTTTATACACATCACTACCATAGCTCGTGCGGTGGCAAGGAAGGGTCGTCCTAGTATGAGCGGAATTTCGGTGTCTTCTTCCATGTCTAGAATAACATAGTCGGCAGGAAAAACAAATTCTCCTACTTTTATCAATAAATTTTCTATGACACCTTGAGGGTATTTTACCGACCGGTCCGCAAGTTGAATGCTCATTTTTGTAGGATGTGTTTTACCCAATCCTAATCGGTTGAACATAGAGGTCGACATTAAATTAATGCTAGCCCCTAAGTCGGCTAGTGCATTGCTTATTGGTGATCTACCAATAGAGCAAGGAATGGTGAAGCTTCCGGGATCAATTTTCTTTTGGGGGAGCTTATTGAGGAGTGCCGCCCAGCATTCTTCACTAAGGGTGACTTGTTGGATGGTTTCAATCTTCCTTTTGTGAGTGAGGAAGTCTCTCATAAACTTGGAATACTTTGGCATTTGAGTGAAGACTTCTACAAAAGGAAGATTGATTTGGAGTTATTTTAGTAAGCTCACGAACTTAGTAAATTGTTCGTCAGTCTTTTGCCAAAGTAAACGACCGGGGTAAGGGACCGGAGGTGGTTTGGTTGTGTCGGTGACGGTGTTTTGGGGTTGAGTATTTTCTTGGTTATTGTTGGTGGGTGTTTTAGCTTGGATTGGGTCAGTTTGTTGTGGGCTTGGCTCACTCTCGGGTCCTACCTTCCGGCTTCTTAGTTTAATTACATTTACTTGGGCTTTTGGGTTTATTTCGGTGTTACTTGGTAAGGCTCCTTGTGGTTTTTGGCAAAATGTTGGGCTAGTTGACTAAATTGTTTTTCTAGATTTTGAATACTAGCCCGTTGGTTTCTTATTTTTATTTCGGTTTGTGAGAACCTTTCCAAGTATCTTTTATCGGATTCGGAGAAGAGGCGTGATGTATTGCAAAATACATCCTTTATTCGTGTATAGTTTGTACAATTTTCCGTCATTTCTAGTTTAGTTTTAGTTAGAATTACGTGCTATTGATCAAATTGCATTTTTCTAGGTCTTGATACTTAAAGTTGCTGAAAATGGAGTGAAAATGAGCTACAATGCTGAAACACCAAGTCCCGGAACAAGCTTAAAAGAGTTAGAATAATTTTGAAGAGTTTTGGGATGTTAGAGCTGGAAATTGGACGCAAGAGTCTGTGAAAAAACGTCTGTGGCGTCGCGCAGCGCCAAGCAATAAACAAAGAAAATCTGAATTTGTACATGGTGGCGTCGCGCCACCATGATAGGCCTCACCTGTCGCGCGACGCGACGGGGCTGTCTGACGATTCTAATCCGTGTTGAGCTAGGGGTTCGTATAAATATTCAAGTTAATCATCATTAATAAGAAGTTACGAATTTAAGAACCCCTAGGCGATTTTTAGAGCTGATTTTACGGTTTTCGGAGTACTTTGGCTTGCGGGATTCATCCGGTTGAAGCACGGAGCATAGGAAAGAAGATTGTTCGGGTCTTATCTCCCGGTTTTCATTATTTTCTTGTTTCGATACTTTTACGATGAATTCTTGTTTTGAAACTTGTGTTTTGGTTTTGAATACTATGTTTTTAGGCTAAACCTTCGTTACTACCTAGGTTAGATGATAGTTTAATGAAGTTTGGATTTTTAATGGTTTTCTATTGTTTTGTTATGGATTGATCTTTGAAAGTAAATAATTCTAGAACCTTTAATTTGGTGCGTTTGCGTATTTAATTTTGATTGTTGATTATTTGTTGTTTCACATAAGTTTTGGTGAATGTCTTTCACATAATAACTTTGTGTTGATTATTCGTATATTTGCGGGTTCGGGTGATCTTTGCGTAAATCGGTCGATAGCCTTAGAGACAGTAATTAAAATTCAATAGAATTAAGTATTCTGCTTAACTTGTCGCTGAGAGGCTCGAGTTAGCTAGTAGGTCTCAGTGCAATATATAACTAAGATAGGTTTTGAGTGAAGTCAGTCTTAGTTCCCTAATTGCATCTGTGTCTATTAAACCAAGTTAGAATCTAGGATTGCCTTAGACTGTCGCGCTGAGAGGTAGATAGTCGTATTAGGGCACTTTTAGAGTCGTTAGAGGACTGAGAGGAAGTCTAACAATTGGTGTTCACAACAGCCTTGTAGGGTTTCCTAGGTTTCTTCCTGAGAAGGGTCGGGAAGTCTTAGCTTGAAATACCTTAGGGTTTAGTACTTCACGATCCCGATTCCATACCACAATAGTACCGTTAGAAATTCATTCCTAGATAAACTGGATTCAAGCCTAGCTAGTCGTTAATCTCATTTGAATTAAACCTTAGTTCTTGTTCGTTTTATAGTCTAATTTTATTTTAATTTCAATTTTAGGATTTTAGTAAACCCCCCCCCCCCTTAAAACACAGCAATAGTTAAGTCGTGTCAGTGTCTAGTCTAAATAAAGTTGTTAACGTAATTAATTACAGTCCTTATGGGTTCGACATCCGGACTTGCTTTTCTTTGCTAGAGTCGACCGGTTCACTTGCCGATGAGTAGTTTAGTTAAGTTAGAGAGTCGAGATTATTATTACTTGAGTCTAAATTTAGGATTATATTTAGTTTATTTATTTGAACTACTTATTGCACATCAAGTTTTTGGCGCCGTTGTCGGGGATTCTTGGCAATTGCGTTAATTACTTTGTTTGGATTTCAACTGATATCTATACGTGCTTTTTGTGTGTTTGTGATTCGTAGGAGTCCAAGTAATTTTAGTGTCTTTTTATTTTTAGAATCTTTTGTTGGAGTCGTCTTACTTGTTTGTTCTTGGTTTTTGCAGTTCATGCCCCACACGCGTTCTTAGGGACCTGTGAAGCCGCCGATCGACAAGTCTTCCTTCTCCACACCTAGTTTTCAGGTTAGAAAATCTTCAACTTCATCTACAGCCCTTTTTGACTCTACACTACAATCTTAACCACCGAACTTTGACTTCACCCCGAAGTCGTTACCCCACAACTCCCCACCACCTTCCCGTCCACCTAGTCCACCACCTGTTCACCAAATGGCCGAAAACCAAACTGTCCACCAACGCTCCACCGCGGGTTTTACTGCAAATTCACCCATCACTATCCCTGAAATCACCAATGACAAGTCCTGGCAAATTCCCTTATACATCATGACCGCCATCAACAACTCCTGTCAGTTTCACGGTTGTAATGATGAGGATGCGCTTGCACATATCAACCGTCTCACCCGTCTGTGTAGCACCTTCGTCATCGAAGGTGTTATTCTTGAAGCCTGCTATCTCCAAGTCTTCCCTTTTTCACTTGCTGGCCGCGCAGCCACATGGCTCGATTCGCAGCAAGCAGGTACTTATACCACTTGGGCTGGACTTAGAGATGCCTTCCTTGCTAAGTATTTACCACCTACGAAGGCCTCTTGCCTTCGAGATCAGATGCATTCATTCAGAATGGAGCCTGACGAACCATATCATATAGCTTGGGAGAGGTTTCAAACTTTACTCTCGCGTTGTTCCCAACATGGGCTTTCGGATTGGGCTTTATTAGAAAAATTTTACAATGGTCTCACCCCTGAGTGTAAGGCCCAATTTGACACATCTGCAGGAGGCCATCTAATGGGAAAGAAAACTGTGGCAGACTGCAATGATCTCTTTGAGAGCTTCGCTCATGCTGATATAGATCATAGTGCTACCAGCAGGAATTCCAATCCTGTGAATACTTCCTCATCTTCTAGAGGTGTAAACCAAGTCGTCTCGGACTCAAAGGAAGCATCTCAACTTGACTATATCACCAAAGAGTTGCTAGAAACTAAGAAGAAGGTTGATAGGTGAGAAGTTTGTAGAGTTGGACATGACACCGTAGATTGCCCAACACTTACCCTAGAACAGGTAAAGTATATAGCAGGTCAAAATAGGGGGCCAACTAACCCATTTAACAATAGTAACTCTAATTGGCATATTAATAATTATCGCTCTTCAGGTAACCCCCCTGGTTTTCCATCAGGTCAATATCAAAGCAGGGGGCCAGGTTTCTATTCTAGTGGGGGTTCGGGTCAAACAGGTCAATTTGCTAGTTCAGGTTCAGGTGCACAGTTTAGAGGTGAGTGGCCAAACCAAGAGGTTCAACCTAGGAATGAGGGGTCAAATAGTAGTCTATCTAGGATATAGGACCTTCTTACCCAGCTAGTGGTTAATGATCAGGCTACCCAACGTACCATAGAAGGACACGCTACATTCTTAAAGAATAACCATTCAAATTTCTTAGACCTTCAAAGGCAAGTTGGGGATATTGCATGCCAGTTGCAAGAACGACCCCCGGTCAATTTTCGGGAAATACAAAGCCCAACCCATCTGGTACTTTGAAGGCAATTTCGACTCGTAGTGGTAGGACCTTAGGAGAGGTAGTGAGACCCGAGAGTGTTGAGATAGAAGATGAGGAGCCCGTAGATGAAGAGGTTCAAATGGAGGCACCCGGTAAAGTGCATACCAGGTTCATCCCAACAAGTACCGCACACCCGGGGGGCCTTCAAGTGAGAAGAGTACAGGAAAAAGACCCATACAAGTTACTCCATCACCCACTGTTGATCTTTCCCGTGCTCCATTTCCTTCCCGTCTTAAAAACCATACTTATTCTATAGAGTACGGGAAATTTTTAGAGATCTTTAAGCAACTTAGAATCAACCTTCCTTTCATAGAAGCCCTCCAATCAATGCCTAAATATGCAAAATTTTTAAAGGACCTTCTAAAACGTAAGGATAGGTTAGTAGAGGTTTCTAACATTCCCCTTAGTGGAGGGTGTTCAGCTGTAGTCTTGAACAAGGTCCCGAAAAAATTGACGGATCCGGGCCTTTTTACCATCCCGTGCTTGTTTGGAAGTGATACCGAGTGTAGGGCCGTAGCCGATTTAGGAGCGAGTATAAACCTAATGCTATATTCCATGTATGAGAGGTTAGGTCTAGGAGAGTTATCCCCTACACGTAGATCTTTGTCTCTAGCCGATAGATCAGTGAAGTATCCAAGTGGCATAATCAAAAACCTTCTAGTTAAAGTGGATATATTCGTCTTTCCCGTAGACTTTGTCGTTCTTAATATGGAAGCCGATGAGAAGGTTCCTATCATTCTAGGACGCCCATTGTTGTGTACCGCCAAGGCTATCATCGATGTCTTCGACGGTAAAATCACACTCCAAGTCGGTGAGGAGAGAGTTACTTTCGAGATAGCACGCTCCATGGAACACCCTAGTGGCTCTGATGATCTTAGTAGTCCTTTTCATTCGGTCTATTTCATAGAGTCTTTCCTATCATGTGTCGACCATTGCTTTGACTATATTAGTGGAGCCGATTTAGTTGAGAGTAAGTTAGATGAGGTAGTTGAGAAGGTAGAGGAGGTTGTGAGTGAGAGTGAGGAAGTAGAAGAGACCGAGTGGGTCCCCGAAGTGCTAGAGTTGAGTGTGGTAACAAGTGAGGTTGAGAGTACACCCTTAGAGAAACCCGCCCCACTAGAGCTTAAAGTTCTCCCATCCCACTTAGAGTATGCGTTCTTAGGTGAGGGGTCCGATTTTCCCGTCATTATTTCATCTAAGTTAGAGGAGGGAGAGAAGGGTAGGTTGTTAGAGGTGTTGAGAGAGAATAGGGAAGCCATTGCATGGAGACTTTCGGATATCAAGGGCATAAGCCCCGCCTATTGTACCCACCAGATACTCATGGAAGATGATTATAAGCCGGTGGTGCAACCTCAGCGGCGCCTAAATCCGAACATGCAAGAGGTTGTTAAGAAGGAAGTGCTTAAGTTGTTAGATGCCGGGGTGATATACCCTATTTCCGATTCACCATGGGTTAGCCCGACCCAAGTTGTCCCAAAGAAAGACGGGATGACGGTGATCATGAATAAAAAGAATGAATTAATCCCTTCTCGTACCGTTACCGGTTGGCGTGTATGCATAGACTACCGAAAGTTAAATGACGCCACCCGGAAAGACCATTTCCCCTTGCCATTCATTAACCAAATGTTGGAGCGTCTAGCGGGTCAACAATTCTATTGTTTACTCGATGGATTTTCGGGTTATTTTCAGATCCCAATCGCCCCTGAGGATCAAGATAAAACGACATTCACATGCCCTTACGGCACTTATGCGTATCGCTGCATGCCTTTCCAAGGATGCATGGTTGCTATATTCCAAGACATGCTTGAGACTTCTATGGAGGTTTTCATGGATGGTTTCTCGGTTTATCGCTGCAAACCTTATGTTGAATTGGGAGAAATGTCACTTTATGGTGAAGGAGGGGATAGTCCTAGGTCATAAGGTGTCTAGAGAGGGGATAGAGGTGGATAGGGCCAAGATAGATACAATAAGTAGATTGCCTCCACCTACTAGTGTCAAGTTCGTTCGAAGCTTCCTTGGTCATGCGGGCTTTTATAGGCGTTTCATTAAAGATTTTTCTAAGATTACGCGCCCCTGACCCGACTTTTAGAGAAAGATGTACCTTTCATCTTCGACGAAGAGTCCATCAAGGATTTTGATTTTTTGAAGGAGAAACTCATTAGTGCCCCTATCCTTGTTTCGCCCGATTGGAGCTTGCCTTTCGAGCTCATGTGCGATGCAAGTGATTATGCCGTAGGTGCAGTTTTAGGTCAAAGAGTCGATAAACACTTTCATCCAATTTACTACGCGAGCAAAACTTTGAATGATGCTCAAGAGAACTATACCACCACGGAAAAAGAGCTTTTAGCCGTAGTGTTTGCGTTTGATAAGTTTCGCTCATATCTCGTGCTATCCAAAACCACCGTGTTCACCGACCATGCCGCTTTGCGCTTTCTATTCCAAAAGAAAGACGCAAA
The DNA here is from genome assembly GCA_030545235.1 of Helianthus tuberosus. Lineage (NCBI taxonomy): Eukaryota > Viridiplantae > Streptophyta > Magnoliopsida > Asterales > Asteraceae > Helianthus > Helianthus tuberosus. The sequence continues at coordinate 49,498,903 of CM060443.1, read as the reverse complement.
GCCACGCCTCATTAGATGGATTCTTTTGCTCTCTGAGTTCGATATCGAAATTAAGGATAAAAAGGGAGCGGAAAACGTGTCCGCCGACCATTTGTCACGCTTAGAGGATCCTAAGAGAGAGGAGGTTCGTAAGGATTCAATAGGAGACACTTTTCCTCATGAAACCATAGATTTAGTTAGTGCCGAGGTAGAGGGTTTGCCATGGTTTTCGGATTTGGCAAATTATTTAGCGATCGGCGATCTTGTGAGGGGTATGTCCTACCAACAAAAGAAAAAGCTTCTTAGGGATGCTAGGAAGTACATTTGGGATGACCCATACCTATTTAGGATAGGTGGAGATAGAGTGCTTAGGAGATGTGTTTCAAAAGAGGATGGGATAGATATCCTTAGACATGTGCACGAGGGTTTAACGGGAGACCATCATGGGCCAAATGTGACCGCACAAAAGGTTTTTGATAGTGGCTTCTATTGGCCAACAGTAGTTAAAGATGCCATAGAGTTTGTTAGGACTTGTGATTGTTGCCAACGTACCGGCAACATCTCATCCAAGGATGAAATGCCCCCAAATCCCATCTAAGTTCTTGAAGTCTTTGACGTTTGGGGTATTGATTTCATGGGACCTTTCCCCTCATCGAGTGGGAATAGGTACATCCTCGTGGCCATTGACTATGTCTCAAAGTGGGTGGAAGCTCAGGCTTTGCCTACTAATGATTCCCGAGTGGTGGTGAGATTCCTTAAAAAGTTACTCACACATTTCGGAGTTCCTAAAGCTATCATAAGTAACAGTGGAACGCATTTTTGTAATTCCGCCATGGAAAAGGCACTTGCACGTTATGGTGTCACTCACCGTCTTTCTACCGCATATCACCCCCAAACTAGTGGCCAAATAGAGAATACAAACCGAGGGGTGAAGAGAATCTTAGAGAAAAAGGTAGGCAAAAGTAGAAAGGATTGGTCGGAAAAGCTCGACGACACTTGGTGGGCATTCCGCACCACCTATAAAACATCGTTAGGAATGACACCCTTCATGATTGTGTATGGCAAAGCGTGCCATCTTCTGTTAGAGTTAGAACATAGAGCTTTGTGGGCATTGAAAACCGTTAACCTAGACCTTACCGAAGCCGCAAGAAGGAGGTTCTTCCAAATCCATGAATTGGAAGCTCTAAGGGATGCCGCCTATGAACGATCTTGGAGTATCAAGGAAGGTGATAGAGTGCTCTTATTCAATTCAAGATTGAAATTGATAGCGGGAAAGTTGAAATCGAGATGGACCGGACCGCATGTGGTTAAAGAGGTGTTTCCACACGGTACCGTAGAGTTATATGACGAAGTCGATAAAGGTGTGTGGAAGGTAAATGGTCATCGCTTGAAACATTACTTGGGAGGTCCCATTGATACTACCGATGAGGAAGAAATTCCTCTAGAGGACCCACCCACCTTCACCGAACAATGAGATGAGAAAAGCTTCGTTTGAAGAGTATGTACCTTTTGTAAAATTCTTTATTTTTCGTATTTTTCGTGTTTATGTTTCGTGTGTTTGAAAAATTTTGCAGGAAACGTACCCTTGAAGAGCTGAATTTGCGATGAAAACGACGTTCCAGGTAAGTCCCATACTTAGAAAAAATTTGGGATGGTTTGGGGAAGGTTTGAAAAAAGTTAGAAATTTTTCTAAGTCCCAAGCATTACGTTGAAAAACGTCCTTCGCGTCGCGCCACCATCCAAGCATCATCTGGTGGCGCAGCGCCACCATCAGGGTCAGAAAAAACTAATTTGAACCCCCATTTATTTGACCCTTTTCACTGAACCGGGCCGTAGCGCTACGCCACGACTAATTATTCCTTTCTTGGCGTGACACGACGACCTTAAAGGTCGGTTAAAACCTTATCCGCTCCCCTTTTTCCCCCAAATTCAACCTACACTTTCTTATTTCACCCTTACCGCCGATAACCCCATCCCACTTCATCCACCGATACCCACCGTAAACCCCACAAAGGTATTTCACCACACGTCCGTCATATAGCTGTGAATCAGGACTCACTAAGAACCGAAAATCTCAATTTTTCTTGCAAATATCAACGATTCAGGTACGATTATCTTCATTTTTCTCTTATATTCGCTTAATAGAGTCTTGTCTTGGTCCTTATGTTTTCGATTCAGTCTGGTTTGAGTCTTTTTGTGGCCTGATTTGTCGAGTCGAATCGGTACTGGTATGTTATTCGGGTGTGACGTATTGCGAAATACATCCTTTCTTCGTGTATAGGTTGTACAATTTTCTGTTATTTTTAGTTTCGTTTTAGTTAGAATTGCGTGCTATTGATCAAATTGCGTTTTTCCAGGTCTTGGTACATATGTTGCTGAAAATGGAGTGAAAACGAGCTACGATGCTGAAACACTAAGTCCTGGAACAAGCTTAAAAGAATTAGAATAATTTCTGGAATTTTTGGGATGTTGAAGCTGGTGAAAATTCGGAACTTTCTGTGAAAATGGGGCTTTGGCGCTACACCTCCCCCATAAGCAAGGACCTACGCGTGTCACCTAGACCCTTGAGAAGAATTTGTTGAGTTTTAGGGTCTAGGTGTGGCGCGAAGCTTGTACTCAAGACCCGTCACGTGGCGTAACGGGGTGGTTTCCGGGAAAAGTTGATTTTTGTTGCTGGATCTTTATTCCAAACATATATATACTTCATAAACTTTCACAAAACCCTAGTTACGAACTCAAGAACCCATAGGCGATTTTCCGAGCATATTTCGAGTATTTCGAAGTATTTTGGCTTGCGGGAATCATCTGATTGAAGGACGGAGCGTAGGATAGAAGATTGTTCGGGTCTTATCTCCCGGTTTTCATTATTTTCTTGTTTTGATACTTCGATGATGAATTCTTGTTTTGAACTTGTTTTGTTTATTTTAGACATCATGTTTTCAGGCTAAAACCTTCGTTACTACCCAGGTTAGATGATTGTTAAATGAAGTTTGGATTTTTAATGGTTCTCTATTGATTTGTTATGGATTGATCTTTGAAAGTAAATAATTCTAGAACATCTGATTTGGTGCGTGTGCGTATTTAATTTTGATTGTTGATTATTTGTTGTTTCATACAAATTTTGGTGGATGTCTTTCACATAATGAATTTGTGTTGATTATTCGCATCTTTGCGGGTTCGGGTGATCTTTGGGTAAATCGGCCAATAACCTTAGAAACAGTAATTAAAATTCAATTAGAATTAAGTATTCTGCTTAACTTGTCGCTGAGAGGCTCGAGTTAGTTAGTAGGTCTCGGTGCAATATATAGCTAAGATAGGTTTTGAGAGAAGTCAATCTTAGTTCCCTAATCGCATTTGTGTCTATTAAACCAAGTTAGAATCTAGGATTGCCTTAGACTATTGCGCTGAGAGGTAGATAGTCGTATTAGGGCACTTTTAGAGTCGTTAGAGGACTGAGAGGAAGTCTAACAATCGGTTTCACAACAGCCTTGTAGGGTTTCCTAGGTTTCTTCCTAAGAGGGGTCGGGAAGTCTTAGCTTGAAATACCTTAGGGTTTTGTACTTTACGATCCCGATTCCATACCACAATTGTACCGTTAGAAATCCATTCCTAGTTAAACTGGATTCAAGCCTAGGTAATCGTTAATCTCATTTGAATTAAACCTTAATTCTTGTTCGTTTCATTGTCTAGTTTTATTTTAATTTCAATTTTAGGATTTTAGTAAAACCCCCCGCTTAAAACACAACAATAGTTAAGTCATGTCAGTGTCAAGTCTAAATAAAGTCTTTAACGTGATTAATTAGAGTCCTTGTGGGTTCGACATCTGGACTTGCTTTTCTTTGCTAGAGTCGACCGGTTCACTTGCCGGTGAGTAGTTTAGTCAAGTTAGAGAGTCTAGATTATTATTACTTGAGTCTAAATTTAGGTTTATTTTAGTTTATTATTTGAACTACTTATTGCACATCACGTTTTTCGCGCCGTTGCGGGGGACTCTTGACAATTGCGTTAATTACTTTGTTTGGATTTCAACTGATATCTATACGTGCTTTTTGTGTGTTTTTGAGTCATAGGAGTCCAAGTAATTTAGTGTCTTTTTATTTTTAGAGTCTTTTGTTGGAGTTGTCTTAATTGTTTGTTCTCGGTTTTGCAGTTCATGCCCTACACGCGTTCTCAGGGACCCGTGAAGCCGCCGATCGACAAGTCTTCCTTCTCCACACCTAGTTTTCAGGATAGAAAATCTTCAACTTCATCTTCATCCCCTTCTGACTCTACACTACAATCTAAACCCCCGAACTTTGACTTCACCCCGAAGTCGTCACCCCACAACTCCCCACCACATTCCCGTCCACCTAGTCCACCACAAGTTCACCAAATGGCCGAAAACCAAACTGTCCATCAATGCTCCACCGCGGGTTTTACCACAAATTCACCCATCACCATCCCTGAAATCACCAATGACAAGTCCTGGCAAATTCCATCATACATCATGAACGCCATTAACAAATATTGTCAGTTCCACGGTCGTGATGATGAGGATGCGCCTGCACATATCAACCGTCTCACCCATCTGTGTAGCACCTTCGGCATCGAAGGTGTTAATCTCGATGCCCGCTATCTCCAAGTCTTCCCTTTTTCGCTTGCTGGCCGCGCAGCCACATGGCTTGATTCGCAGCCAGCAGGTACTTATACCACTTCGGCTGGACTTAGGGATGCCTTCCTTGCTAAGTATTTACCACCTGCGAAGGCCTCTCACCTTCGAGAGTAGATCCATTCATTCAGAATGGAGCCTGACGAACCATATCACTTAGCTTGGGAGAGGTTTCAAACTTTACTCTCGCGTTGTTCCCAACATGGGCTTTCAGATTGGGCTTTAGTAGAAAAATTTGACAATGGTCTCACCCTTGAGTGTAAGGCCCGATTCGACACATCTGCAGGAGGCCATCTAATGGGAAAGAAAACTGTGGTTGACTTCAATGATCTCTTTGAGAGCTTCGCTCATGCTGATATAGATCATAGGGCTACCAGCAGGAATTCCAATCCTGTGAATACTTCCTCATCTTCTCGAGGAGTAAACCAAGTCGTCTCGGACTCAAAGGTAGCATCTCAACTTGACTATATCACCAAAGAGTTGCTAGAAATTAAAAAGAAGGTCGATAGGTGCGAAGCTTGTAGAGGTGGTCATGACACTGTAGATTGCCCAACACTTACCCTACAACAGGTAGAGTATATAGCAGGTCAAAATTGGGGTCCAACTAACCCATTCAGCAATAGTAACTCTAATTGGCGTGCTAATAATTATCGCTCTTCAGGTAACCCCCTGGTTTTCCATCAGGTTAATATCAAAGCAGGGGGCCAGGTTTCTATTCTAGTGGGGGTTCGGGTCAAACAGGTCAATTTGCTAGTTCAGGTTCAGGTGTACAGTTCAGAGGTGAGGGGTCAAACCAAGAGGTTCAACCTAGGAATGAGGGGACAAATAGTAGTCTATCTAGGATAGATGACCTTCTTACCTAGCTGGTGGTTAAGGATCAGGCTACCCAACGTACCTTAGAAGAACACGCTACATTCTTAAAGAAAAACCATTCAAATTTCTTAGATCTTCAAAGGCAAGTTGGGGATATTGCACACCAGTTGCAAGAACGACATTCCGGTCAATTTTTGGGAAATACAAAGCCCAACCCATCCGGCACTTTGAAGGCAATTTCGACCCTTAGTGGTAGGACCTTAGGAGAGGTAGTGAGACCCGAGAGTGTTGAGATAGAAGATGAGGAGCCCGTAGATGAAGAGGTTCAAATGGAGGCACCCGCTAAAGTGCAACCCTGGTTCATCCCAGCAAGTACCGCACACACCGAGGGGCCTTCAAGTGAGAAGAGTATAGGAAAAAGGTCCATACAAGTTGTTCCATGACCCACTGTTGATCTCTCCCGTGCTCCATTCCCTTCCCGTCTTAAAAACCAAACTTATTCTAAAGAGTACGGCAAATTTTTAGAAATCTTTAAGCAACTTAGAATTAACCTTGCTTTCATAGAAGCCCTTCAATCGATGCCTAAATATGCAAAATTTTTAAAGGACCTTCTAAAATGTAAGGATAGGTTAGGAGAGGTTTCTAACATTCCCCTTAGTGGAGGGTGTTCCGCCGTAGTCTTGAACAAGGTCCCGGAAAAATTGACGGATCCGGGCCTTTTTACCATTCCATGCTTGTTTGGGAGTGATACCGAGTGTAGGGCCTTAGCCGATTTAGGAGCGAGTATAAACCTAATGCCATATTCCATGTATGAGAGGTTAGGTCTAGGAGAGTTATCCCCTACACGTATGTCTTTGTCTCTTGCCGATAGATCAGTGAAGTATCCACGTGGCATAATCGAAAACCTTCTAGTTAAAGTGGATAAATTCATTTTTTCCCATAGACTTTGTCGTTCTTCATATGGAAGCCGATGAGAAGTTTCCTATCATTCTAGGACGCCCATTCTTGTGTACCGCCAAGGCTATCATCGATGTCTTCGACGGTAAAATCACACTCCAAGTCGGTGAGGAGAGAGTTACTTTCGAGATAGCACACTCCATGGAACACCCTAGTAGTTCCGATGATCTTAGTAGTCCTTGTCATTCGGTCTATTTCATAGAGTGTTTCCTATCATGTGTCGACCATTGCTTTGACTATATTAGTGGAGCCGATTTAGTTCAGGGTAAGTTAGATGAGGTAGTTGAGAAGGTAGAGGAGGTTGTGAGTGAGAGTGAGGAAGTAGAAGAGACCGAGTGGGTCCCCGAAGTGCTAGAGTTCAGTGAGGTAAAAAGTGAGTTTGAGAGTACACCCTTAGAGAAACCCGCCCCACTAGAGCTTAAGGTTCTCCCATCCCACTTAGAGTATGCTTTCTTAGGTGAGGGTTCCGATTTTCCCGTCATTATTTCATCTAAGTTAGAGGAGGGTGAGAAGGGTAGGTTGTTAGAGGTGTTGAGAGAGAATAGGGAAGCCATTGCATGGCAACTTTCGGATATCAAGGGCATAAGCCCCGCCTATTGTACCCACCGGATACTCATGGAAGATGATTATAAGCCGGTGGTGCAACCTCAACGACGCCTAAATCCGAACATGTAAGAGGTTGTTAAGAAGGAAGTGCTCAAGTTATTAGATGTCGGGGAGATCTACCCCATTTCCGATTCACCATGGGTTAGCCCGACCCAAGTTGTCCCAAAGAAATGCCGGATGACGGTGATCATAGACTACCGAAAGTTAAATGACGCCACCCGGAAAGACCATTTCCCCTTGCCATTCATTGACCAAATGTTGGTGCGTCTAGCGGGTCAACAATTCTATTGTTTTCTCGATGGATTTTCAGGTTATTTTCATATCCCAATCGCCCCGGAGGATCAAGATAAAACGACATTCACATGCCCTTACAGCACTTATGCATATCGCCGCATGCCTTTCGGGTTATGCAATGCTCCGGCTACTTTCCAAAGATGCATGGTTGCTATATTCCAAGACATGCTTGAGACTTCTATGGAGGTTTTCATGGATGACTTCTCGGTTTATGGTACCACTTTCGATCAATGTCTTATCAATCTTAAGAGATGTATAGAGACAAACCTTATGTTGAATTGAGAGAAATGTTACTTTATGGTGACGGGGGGGATAGTTTTAGGTCACAAGGTGTCTAGAGAGGGGATAGAGGTGGATAGGGCCAAGATAAATACCATAAGTAGATTGCCTCCACCTACTAGTGTTAAGTCCGTTCGTAGCTTCCTAGGTCATGCGGGCTTTTATAGGTGTTTCATTAAGGATTTTTCCAAGATTACACGCCCCATGACCCGACTTCTAGAGAAAGATGTACCTTTCATCTTTGACGAAGAGTGCATCAAGGTTTTTGATTTTTTGAAGGAGAAACTCATTAGTGCCCCTATCCTTGTTTCGCCCGATTGGAGCTTGCCTTTCGAGTTCATGTGCGATGCAAGCGATTATGTCGTAGGTGCGGTTTAGGTCAAAGAGTCGATAAACATTTTCATCCAATCTACTATCTGAGCAAAACTTTGAATGATGCTCAAGAGAACTATACCACCACGAAAAAAGAGCTCTTAGCCGTAGTGTTTGCGTTTGATAAGTTTCGCTCATATCTCGTTCTTTCTAAAACCAACGTGTTCACCGACCACGCCGCTTTGCGCTTTCTTTTTCAAAAGAAAGACGCAAAGCCACGCCTCATTAGATGGATTATTTTGCTCTACGAGTTCGATATCGAAATGAAGGATAAAAAGGGAGCAGAAAACGTGGCCCCCGACCATTTGTCACGCTTAGAAGATCCTAAGAGAGAGGAGGTTCGTGAGGATTCAATAGGAGACACTTTTCCTCATGAAACCATAGACTTTGTTAGTGCCGAGGTAGAGGGTTTGCCATTGTTTTCAGATTTGGCAAATTATTTAGCAACCGGCAATCTTGTGAGGGGTATGTCCTACCAACAAAAGAAAAAGCTTCTTAGGGATGCTAGTAAGTATATTAGGGATGACCCGTACCTATTTAGGATAGGTGGAGATAGAGTTCTTAGGAGGTGTGTTTCAAAAGAGGATGGGATGGTCATCCTTAGACATGTGCACGAGGGTTTAACCGGAGCCCATCAAGGGCCAAATGTGACCGCACAAAAGGTTTTTGATAGTGGCTTCTATTGGCCAACGGTAGTTAAAGATGCCATAGAGTTTGTTAGGACATGTGACCATTGCCAACGTACCGGCAACATCTCATCCAAGGATGAAATGCCCCAAAATCCCATCCAAGTTCTTGAAGTATTTGACGTTTGGGGCATTGATTTCATGGGAACTTTCCCCTCATCTAGTGTGAATAGGTACATCCTTGTGGCCATTGACTATGTCTCAAAGTAGGTGGAAGCTCAAGCTTTGCCCACTAATGATGCCCGTGTGGTGGTGAGATTCCTTAAGAAGTTATTCACACGTTTCAGAGTTCCTAAAGCTATCATAAGTGACTGTGGTACGCATTTTTGCAATTCCGCCATGGAAAAAGCACTTGCACACTACGGTGTCACTCATCGTCTTTCTACCGCATACCACCCACAAACTAGTGGCCAAGTAGAAAATGCAAATCGAGGGGTGAAGAGAATCCTAGAAAAAACGGTAGGAAAAAGTAGAAAGGATTGGTCGGAAAAGCTCGATGACGCATTATGGGCATTCCGCACCGCCTCTAAAACACCGTTAGGAACCATGCCCTTGATGATTGTGTATGAAAGAGCTTGCCATCTTCCAGTAGAGTTAGAACATAGAGCTTTGTGGGCATTAAAAACCGTTAACCTCGACCTTACTGAAGCAGCAAGAAGGAGGTTCTTCCAAATACATTGTTGGTGCATATGTCTGTCGACTTCGTCTTGTATTGAGTCTTGTAATTAGATTGGATAAACTAGAGCTTAGAAGTCAAGAAAATAGTGTTTTAGAGTGGTTGGACCAGTTCACACGAAGTGGCAAAGCCAGTTCGTACGAAGTGGCAAATTATTTAGCAATCGGCGATCTTGTGAGGGGTATGTCCTACCAACAAAAGAAAAAGCTTCTTAGGGATGCTAGTAAGTATATTAGGGATGACCCGTACCTATTTAGGATAGGTGGAGATAGAGTGCTTAGGAGGTGTGTTTCAAAAGAGGATGGGATGGACATCCTTAGACATGTGCACGAGGGTTTAACGGGAGGCCATCAAGGGCCAAATGTGACCGCACAAAAGGTTTTTGATAGTGGCTTCTATTGGCCAATGGTAGTTAAAGATGCCATAGAGTTTGTTGGGACATGTGACCATTTCCAACGTACCGGCAACATCTCATCCAAGGATGAAATGCCCCAAAATCCCATCCAAGTTCTTGAAGTATTTGACGTTTAGGGCATTGATTTCATGGGAACTTTGCCCTCATCTAGTGGGAATAGGTACATCCTTGTGGCCATTGACTATGTCTCAAAGTGGGTGGAAGCTCACGCTTTTCCCACTAATGATGCCCGTGTGGTGGTGAGATTCCTTAAGAAGTTATTCACACGTTTCAGAGTTCCTAAAGCTATCATAAGTGACCGTGGTACGCATTTTTGCAATTCCGCCATGGAAAAGGCACTTGCACACTACGGTGTCACTCATGGTCTTTCTAACGCATACCACCCACAAACTAGTGGCCAAGTAGAAAATGCAAATCGAGGGGTGAAGAGAATCCTAGAAAAAACGTTAGGAAAAAGTAGAAAGGATTGGTCGGAAAAGCTCGATGAAGCATTATGGGCATTCCGCACCGCCTATTAAACATCGTTAGGAACTACCCCCTTCATGATTGTGTATGGCAAAGCTTGCCATCTTCCAGTAGAGTTAGAACATAGAGCTTTGTGGGCATTAAAAACCGTTAACCTCGACCTTACCGAAGCCGCAAGAAGGAAGTTCTTCCAAATACATTGTTGGTGCATATGTCTGTTGACTTCATCTTGTATCGAGTTTTAGAGTGGTTGGACCAGTTAACACGAAGTGGCAAAGCCAGTTCGCACGAAGTGGCAAAGCCAGTTCGTACGAAGTGGCACTTCGCATGAACTGTTAATGTCAGTTTCATGCAAATTGGCCAAGTCTATATATAGGTGACTTGAGATTTCATTTGTAACATTGCTGATTCCGGCGCAGAGGTGCTACCGAAGTGTCAAGTGATCTGTAAAGCTTTCAAATCAATATACAAGACATTTAAAGTGAATCCTAGTGTGAATCAAGCTGTAATCAAGTCCGAATCACTGAATTCAGCCTTTGGTTTGGATTAGAACTCTTCTGATTGACTCGTATAGGTCGAATCCCGATCCTACAAGTGGTATCAGAGCTCAGGAGGAAGATTTCTTACCATTTCAGCTTGTTTTTACCGAAATTTCTGACTTCTACTCATTCTTCTTCACATTTTTCAAAATTAACGGAGTTTTCACGGTTAAATTGAACTGATTTCTTGATATAACACGCGAAACATAGTTTTAATCAATCCTTGAAAGTATCAGACCCTAAATCGACCTAAAACGTGATTAATTTTGTCAAAAACATAACCGATCGTGTGACATCAGCATCAATTCGTACGAGTTGGTCATCAGTTCGTGTGAAATTGGACATCACTTTGCACGAATTGAGCTTTGTTGAATCAATTCGCTTGAAACGTCACCACTTCACATGAAATTAACCTCCACTTCGTACGAAATGGGTCAATTCGTGTGAATAGGGTCCAAGTCATGTGAAATCAACCTCAGTTTATACGGAGTGAGTTTAAAAGCTTCTAGGTCATACCAGTTGTGAACCAGTTCGCTTGAATTGAATTCTAAATCATCCAGTTCGTGTGGATCAGTTCGTTTGAAGAGGTTCAGTTCGTGTGAAACTGAACCAGGTCATTTGAAATTACGTCAGTTTGCACCAAAGGTCCATTTCGCACCAAAGTCCAATTCGCATTAAGTTCAGTTCGCATCAAGTTCAATTCGCATCAAGATCGTTTAAAACTTTGATTAGTCCGTTTGAAACTTCAGTTCGCGTGAACATTGTACTATTGAGAACTTTATACGCCAAAACATGGAAGAAGAGTTTTACAACGCGTTTGTGACTACCCCAGCTGCTCCAGTTACAGTTTCTGAAACTGTTGAAATCGAAAATGAAACAGGAACTTTCCTAAAGCCTCTGAAGCTTATGTACATTGAGGGTTTTAAAGGATGGCAGAATCGTTTTGAAAACTGGGTGCAAGGAAATAAGTTTGATGCATGGGTTTCGATAGAGAAAGAATATGTTAGACCGAAAGATACTCTTGGCAAATGAAAAATCATTAAGTGAATTATCAGCGAATGAAAAATTAAGATACAACAGTGAAAAGTTGATGATTAGTCTTCTCCAACAAGCGATAAAAGAAGATATTTTCGTTTTGCTTCAACATGAGGGAACTGCTAGATCAATTTGGTTGGCGTTGATTCAAAAGTTTAAGGGAAGTGCTGATATGATAAAAAATAAACGTGCATTACTAAAGAAATCATTTGATATGTTTACAACTTTTGAAGGTGAAACAACAAGAACGACTATTGAGAGATATTGTCATCTTGTCCAGGAGATGAAAAGATTGGACATCCAGAAAGAAGATGATGAATGGGTTTATAAGCTAGCCGATGCGCAACCACAGAATAAATGGGGAACATATCTGTTGATTTTAAAACATATGCGAAAATCTGAAAGTATAAATTTGTGTAAGTTCATTCAGAAGCTTGAAGAACATGAATTAGATGTTCAGAAAACTGCTATCATGAAGAATCCAGGTGCTCAACAAGATGTTAGTCTATACTATAGAGGAAACAAATTTGAGACTACTCAGAGTCCGAAGATTCAGACTGCTTTCAGTGCTAATGGTACTTCTGGAACAAATGTTAGCACTACAACTCAGAGTAGTGGATATTCTTCATCTTATAAACGTTTTGATCCAAATTTCTCAACACCAAGTTCTCGACAACAGAGTTCAACAAATTTGCAATGCAATGTGACATTAAATATTCAAAATGGTCAAAATTTCTCTCCAGATATTGCAAAGCAACACATGGCATCTCTTGTTACTGTGTTAGAGTCGTATGAAAGTATAGTTGCTGGAAGAATTGGAAATCCGATACTCACTAAGGAGGATTATGATCAGATTGATTCTGAGGAACTTGACTTGATGGACATCAAGTGGTGTTTAGCCAGTGTTTTAAGGAGAGCAGAAAAATTCAAACAAATCACCTGTAGAGATGATTTTCGTGATGCTGCTACATCTCAGCTAGGTTTTGACAAATCAAAGGATACTTGTTTTCGTTGCCGAGAAAAGGGGCATTTTAAACGAGAGTGTACAAACAGAGAAGCAACCGGAAGACAAGATCCGTTTGGAAACAATGATTATCATCGAAAAGCGATTTATCATCAGGTAGCTCAACAATCGTCATCATCCAGAGCTAATTCGATTGAAGATGGAAAGAAGAAAGCTTATCTAGTTAATCAAGAAGATGAAAGATTTCTAGAGGGATTTAGCTGGGAGAAATATATTCCGGCTGAAAGTAAATCAAAGTTTGGAGCATTCATTGCACAAATTATTCAAGAGCCAGAGTTGATGAAAGAATGGATGGATGTGTTTGCAAAAGATGAGAAAAGTCAAGATGAAGACTAAAACTCAGGAGAAGAATCAGTCAAATCTAAGAAGAACAGTCCGAAAAGAATACCGATTTTTAAGGAATTAGGAAGTGATGCAGACACTGATAACGAAGAAAAATATATTAATAAAGCTAGAAGACAATTGGATTCTTATAGTTTTAATTTGTTTTTTGCAGATAAAATCAAGATGTTGAAAGAGAAAAGGGCTGCTAGACTAAAGAGAGAATTGGAAGCAAGAAGGATTGTTGAAGAGGAAATTGAAGCAAGAAGGATTGTTGAAGAAAAGGCAAAAGCTGAAGAAGAACCGACACAGAAAGTTGAGATTGATGAGAGTGAAGTAATGATAGAAGTTGAAACAGAACCGAATGTGATTGAGAAGGTGGTGGAGAAAATTGTTGAAGTGGAGAAAATAGTTGAAAAAGTTGTCGAATTTGAAAAGATTGTAGAGGTTGAAAAATCTTGTCTGAAATGTTTGGAATCATGCAAACATTGTGAAGAGAAAGATAAGAAGTATATGGAGCTAGACAAGATGAAAGAAAAATTGTTGTTTGATGTTAAGTACGTGAAAGAATCTTATGATGTGCTGAATAGAAGAGTTAACCAATTGGAAAAGACAATCTTAGAAGTAGAAGCTGCTTTGACAATGTCAAATTCAACGGTGATGTCTAAACAGAAAGCCATCGATTATTATATTGAAGAGTGTGCAAAGATGAAGCAGGAATTGGAGACTGAAAAGATTGAAAATGAAAGAATCAGAAGACTGCTGCAAAGTTATTCAAGTTCTGATTACTTAATTGATAGAATTTATCCAACTATTGCAGGTTTTGAAGCATTTCAAGATAAGAAGACGAAAGATACGGATACTGGTAAGAAACAAAGTGCAAATTATAAAAAGTGTCCACCTCCGATCTGGGAAGGTTATTCTCCCAGAAAGTCTATTGTGGATGAAGTCAAAAAGGTAGTCAATATAAAGTTAAAGTCTGAAACAACTGATGAGTTACCAGACAACATTGACGTTACATTCACATCGTCTGACACTGATCATGAGTCTGAGTTATTAAAGAAAGTGGTCGATCAGGTGTTGGATATGGATGAAGAGTCAAAGTCAGAGTCTAATTCTGAAAAGTCGAGTTCGTCAGAGAAAAGCTCGAGTTCACCGGTCAAACGGGTTTACAATAAAGATTTTCTGATGTCGAAAAATAATTTGAATGACGAAACATTCAAAGTAGCATATACTTTGAATAATTCTGACAAATTATTTTCTGATAAGGAATTTCCAATAAGAAGTGTTAAAACTGAAATGATTAACAAGGTTTTCAAATTAACAGAAATTAATCTTTCTGAAATAAAAGATGTAAATCTTACTGAAAAACCGAAAAAATACACTTCAAGAGTTCAACAAAGATTGAACAAGAAAAAAGGTTACAGTTTTGGTTCTGGTTTTCAAAAGAAACCAAACCATAACAGTAATTTCAAAAAGAAAGGTTTAGGTTTTATTCCACCAGAAAATCATAAAAATGAGAAAAATTATAAACCAAAAACTAAATTTGTTTCAGGAGGAAGTTTAGAAGAAGAGAATGAGAAACCATTCTGGAGACAGTCAAACAAAGAGTTTCTCGCTAAAAGGAAAAAGAATATGTTGAAAGAATCTGAACGAAGAGTTGAAAGAAGAACCTGTTTCAAATGTCAAGAGGTTGGGCACATTGCTTGGAATTGCTCAAAGCCAACAAACTCAAAACAGGGAGTTTCTTCTAACTCAAAAATGAAAGAAAAATGTGTTGATAAAACAGAACAACCAATAGAAAAATTTAAAGAGTTCAAAAATTCGACTTTCGAAGTTGGTGAAAGTTCGAAACATTTTTACAAAAGAAGAGCAAAGTTAAACAAACAAAAATGGGTTGTTAAAAGTTCAGATAGTTCTGGCGATGAATCTGACTCGTCAAAGTCAGAGGAGCCACAAGTTGAGCTAAAAGGAGAAAAGTCGGTTCCGCCAACGGATGATGTCAACTTTCCACCATTGCGGACTGCAAATTTTAAACAAAAAGTTGAAAAGGTTGAGATTTCAGATCAATTCTTTGCTGATGAAAAAGAATTTGATGCTGAAAAAGCTTTTAACCGTAAAACATTACATATTTTTGGGAAGATGGTCGACGGGAAGGTGAAGGGAGTGAACATTTTTTATGAATCAAAGAGGTGGAGTTACTCACCGAGTGAAAATAACTCTGATGCACCCAAGGCTGGTCAGGCTTGGGTGACAGCTTTCTCTTGAAAAATCCTGACTTGCCAGAGCTCCCAAGTTGGTAATCGTGGAGCACGAATCGGCATCTTTCTTGAAAAATGTTTTTGTGAGAAAAGTATACAAAATGTTAGATTTTACAAGTGGTAATGAGAAAACAGTGTGATAACACCCCACAAACTAATTTTCCGGAAAAACCATTTTGATTAAAACAAACTTAAGTGTTTTGAAATCATAATGGGAAAATAGTTTGTTGACAGGGGGAGTTCTGATTGTTTATGCCAAGTGAATGGAGAATTGAAGCAATTCACATCGGTTTGTCAAATTTTCTTTAAATGGTTTTGAATTTTAGGGGGAGTAAGAAATTTCAGAAAATCCAAAAACATTAGAAATTTTGAAAATTTGAAAAACTCAAAAACATGATAAAATCTAAAAAGCCAAAAACATCGAAAAATTCAAAATGAGTTTTGTTGTGAAAAAGAGGAAATGATAGTACATCAGTGGACTATCACAGCATGCTAAGGATTTGGAAAGTCAAATGTGATAAACAGTCTCACTGATGATATGCAAGTAGGTTTTTATACATTCAGTAGATTGTTTTCGAGATATAAACTTAAATATCAAATACTTACTTATCTCGTGAGGAACATCTCTCGGATATATAGGTAACCCCTAAAATCTTGTTTGATGGGCTTTCTATTTCTGACATACTAGGTCTTTGTGCGTGGTGATATCTGGGATATTATACCAGGACTTCTGATTTTGCGGAAGCAATAGCCTAGTCCTCGTATAATATTCTGCACTGCTTTAATCATAAAGCTCACCCTCAACATAAAAAATGATGAAACATTGAAAAATGCTAATCATATGCTGTTGAAGAAAAGATCCCCAAACGGGACACACCTAAAGACGAGCCATCATCTCTTTGTCTGAACGGAAGTTCTAACCTGAGCTCTCATGGTCTCGCATTACCCGTTTACAGATATCATTAGTGTACATTCGCCTGTAAGACTGAATATAGAAGTCTGGATACGGGAGTATATTCTGAGGTGGGACACGCGAATAAGTCAAGTGTTTAAAACACTAATCTAGTATCTCGAAACAATTGAACTTTGTGTGAAAGTTTAAGTGGATCAGTATACTGACAATCTAAGTGAATTGTTTAGAACTTAAAATGTTTAAAGCTTAACGGTGTTAGTGATTTGTCTCATAATCTGATATGATCCTCTTACACAAACTCACAAAAATATTTGCTGTAAATATTTCTTTACTGCGTTTCATTAAAAAAAACCCAAAAAAAAAAAAATTTCAGTGTGTTTTAGCATAAATTTTTGAAAATTCAAAAAGATTTTATTTTATTTTATTTTCGACAACTGATGGTGAAAAGCTGATTTTCAAAATTCAGATTGCTAAACATGATAAACAACTAGTTGGGTGATAGTTTTGAAAAGTGAAAGACGTTAAATGTTTGTATTGATTTGTTGAATCAATAATCCTACAAGTGGTTAATCAAGGTCATTAAGTTGAACTTGATATAACTAATGTTGATGTTTGAATGTTTTGATTACAAGTGCTTAGAAGTGATTAAAATTGTTATAAATAAAAATTTATTGTTGGGTAGAGAATGTGCAGGTTAGCCAGGTTTCGACTCCTGAGGCTTGTGCAAGATACCAAGTTCCTGATCCTGATGCTACGAAGAGCCAGGAGATGTTTTGAACCTGTGAAAGTGCTATGTCAGATTGCGATCCCAGAACAACTTAAAGGGGAGTCTGCTAGCAAAGGTGTTTGAAGATGAAAGAGCCAGTTTCTACTCTTGGAACTTTGTTCAAGATAGAAGTTGTTGCTGCTGATAAGCAAGAGATGGAAGAAGATAGAGATTGAAGGCTTACAATGTCAGATACTTTGGAAAGAGCATGAAGACTTATCAAGACTGAAGACTTGTCATATTGAAAGACTCGACACCGAAGACTTCGTCAACATCCAAGGGGGAGTCTGTTGGTGCATATGTCTGTCGACTTCGTCTTGTATCGAGTCTTGTAATTAGATTGGATAAACCAGAGCTCGGTAGTCAAGAAAATAGAGTTTTAGAGTGATTGGACCAGTTCACACGAACTGGCAAAGCCAGTTCGTATGAAGTGGCACTTCGCATGAACTGGTAATGTTAGTTTCATGGGAACTGGCCAAGTCTGTATATAGGTGACTTGAGATTTCATTTGTAACATTGCTGATTCCGGAGCAGAGGCGCTGCCGAAGTGTCAAGTGATCTGTAAAGCTTTCAAATCAATATACAAGACATTTAAAGTGAATACTAGTGTGAATCAAGCTGTAATCAAGTCCGAATCACTGAATTCCGCCTTTGGTTTGGATTAGAACTCTTCTGATCGACTCGTATAGGTCGAATCTCGATCCTACAGACATGAATTAGAGGCTCTAAGGGATGCCGCCTCTGAACGATCTTGGAGTATCAAGGAAAAGACTAAGGCGTTGCATGGTAGGAGGTTGCGAGGGTTGAAGGAGTTTAAGGTATGTGATAGAGTGCTCTTATTCAATTCAAGATTGAAATTCATAGACGAAGTTGACAAAGGTTCATGGAAGGTAAATGGTCATCGATTGAAACACTACTTGGGAGGTCCCATTGATACTACCGAGGAGGAAGAAATTCCTCTAGAGGACCCACCCACCTTCACCGAACAGTGAATATAGAAAAGCTTCGTTTGTAGAGTATGTACTGTTTGTATTTTATGCAGTTTCGTAGCTAACGTTAGTTTTTCTTGTAGTTTTCGGTTTGTTTTTGTGTCATTTGCAGGAATTCATCACCAAGATTGTGCGAGAATTGCGAAGAAAACGGAGTTCCAGGTAAGTTCCAGTGTTAGAATATTTTTGGGATTGGTTCTTGGGGAGTTTTGGGTGAATTGGAATTTTTTCTAAGGCATCTGGCCATCAAAATTTCGAAACCTTCTGTGAAAAAAGGGTCTAGGTGAAGCGTGACACACATATACTTATACCTACGCGCAACACCTAGCTCCAGTTCAAAAATAAAAAAAAATCTACATGTGGTGTAGCGCGACGCAGATCCCCCACCCCTTACGCGCTACGTCACCCCCCCTACTGACCTGTTTCTCGTTGAACTGCTATTATATCTGACCCGGTTCACCTTTGGACCCATATTTAAACCCCCAAACTCCTTTGTCTCCCCCAAACATCAACCCAAACCATACCAGACGCCCCCACTCGCGATTTTCACCTATTTCCACCATATTTCCTCCATTTCTCCACCAAATTTAACAATCTAAACACCCCTGTGCTCGGTTTTTGATCGTGAACAAACCCCACCATACGTTTCAACCGATTCTCCGCTGGATTGTTCGAAATAGGGACTCCATTCACGAAAATCTTTTATTTTCTTGCAAATTTTCGACATCTCAGGTATGTTCACTTGCTAGTTTTGTATTTACTTTGTGTTTAGAGTCCTCTTAGAGTTTAGGTGTGTCATTTTTATGGTCTAGTTTGTCAGGTCAGATGTATGTCAGCCTCGGGTCAGTCAAATTAGTTCGAGTCGAGTTGTGTCCATGTTACGACTGTTTCTAGTTTTTTTTAAGATGGGTGCGGTTGGTTTTGTTTGGTCTGTTGAGCCGTAATGTGTAGACGATGATTGATAAATTTATACATATCAAAATATTACCGATTTAATGTTGTTTCTGGGTCTGGTTGGTGTCGGGTTGGGATATTGACATTGTTTTGGCTGAATCTTGATTGGGACATAATACATTAACGTCTAAAGTTCGAACCTTGCAATAACAAATGGGAATTTTTACGAAGCTAAACGCCACCTTTAATTAGGCGGCCTTTTTCAACGCTTAAATTGGATTTTAAACAAAAAGTCACCGCATTTAAGCAAGTTCGGACTCAATGTACGGTTTTGGTAGGCACTTTGGCTCTTAATTGGGACAATTAAAGTGCCGGGAGGGGGTAGTATACATTGATTAGTGTAAATTGAGTCTTTCTCCTAGTCTTTGGTCTAGGGTTTACTCATATGCATGTACAGGTATAACACACTTCGCCCGTACTCAATCTCCATTCAGGCGAGGTTGTGTGTAACTTAGCTTTTGTAAACGGTAACCCACTTTGGTTTTCAAGTTATTTTTGGTATCAACCGCGAATGGAATGCTATACGGTTGTTGCAATTTAAAAAAAAATAAAAAATTTAAAAATTGAAAATGACAAAAATAGTTTGTGACTACTAATTATCTGCTTGTTTTTGCCTTGTAAAACATGTTTTTGCAGATATGTCAGGTGAGGGAAGTTCTAGTGGAGCCAGAGGAAGAAAACGAGGCCCGGTTGCACGGCCAAGAGGTTCGCCCACTCAAGAACAGCAAGTGGTTTCTCAGCGACCAGGAAGGCGTATTCGTTATGAAAGTGATGAGCAACGGATTTATGGTCGTCGCCCTGTCAGGAGGGAACACCCGCTGCTCCAGTTTCAGGTTAATTCTGATGAGTGGATAAAACTGCAAAAGATTATAAAAACGGACCTGCTTGAACATTGGACTATTGATTGGGAATGGTTGGGTCAAATGGGAGCTCATGAGAGAGTTGAAGAGTTGTTGGGCCCAATGTTGGTAGAAATGGTAAATTGTGATGACCCACAGTATGACGAGTTGGTAGTAGAGTTTTATTCTACTTTTCATCATATAGAGGGCTCGTTCTTTGAAAGCGACGCAGTTTCATTTAGTTTAGGAAGGATGCTTCATGTAATGTCCATTCCTCAGTTCGTGGTAGCTAGTGGTTTCTATGCTTTTGAGGATATATCTACTGATGACTCTACTAATGGATTGAGGGGGGTGTATGTTAACCCTAGGGAGTTATATGTGACAAGTGCTGAGCTAGCAAGGTTTTGGGGAACTATTACGGATCGTGGTTTTGGTAAGTCAAATCTTATTACTTATGTTCGAGATCCGATTTATAGGTTCGTGTTGAAGGTTTTTTCTACCACTCTGGTTGGTAGGAAGTCGGGGAAAAACAAAGCCAACTGGATTGATTTGTTTTTGCTGATGTGTCGGGTTGAGGGTAAAAATATGAATCTAGCAAGTGTGTTGGCGTGGTCTTTTAGTAGGTCACGTAGGGGAGGAAAAAGGGCTGCTTTGGACATGGGCCCTTACATCACGAAGTTGGCACAGAATTTGGGAGTTTTTCAAAAATACAATGTGAACACGTTACGCCCGGGACCTGCATCGAGGCACTTTAATGTGAAGGATTTACAGTTAGCAGGTATCGTAAGTATGACTGAGCCAGTGACTTGGGTTGATGCGTGGCAGGGGCCTCAGGTTATGCCACCCGCGGGTCATCCAGCAGATGATGTGATGCGGGCTATCTATCCGCCAGCTCACCGGATTCCTAGACAGAGATAGGAGATACTAGCTCCTCAGTATCCACGCCGCCAGGCGCCACTGGATCCACTTACTTTAGCCTCACTTTATGAGCGGATAGATACGGGATTTTGTAGGATGGATTATCGTCAGGATAGGTAGGATGGGGCTATCAGATACATGATGGATAAGATGAGCATGAGAGTGCCAGATTTCTTTCATCCTTATGTGGACCCGGTTCGGTTCCCTATGCCAGGCCACTATGACCCTACAGGTGGTGCTAGTAGTTCTGGTATGCAAGCAGGTCAGGGAGCCGGATATGTGCAGCCGGAACCCGAGTTTCTGGTATTTGAGTAGAATGATGATAGTGATGAAGAGATGGAAGAAGAGGAGGAAGTTGAAAGTGACGACGAAGATTTGTGTGGGGATTACAGCATGCGAGGAGCGGTTTGGAGTATCTTTCTAGATATTTTCTTTTTCTTTGATGTTGTTTTCATCTAATCTCATCTGTACTAATATTTTGAGCACTTTGCTACTTGGAAGGTTGGGATGGGTTGGTAGTTATGTGGATGGTTGTTGAACTTTGAAACACTTATTATCTATCGTATCTTCTTTGGTATATTCTAATTGGATAGGTATGGTGTGTTTTTCCGCTTTCGTTCGCATGTCCGAGGTTAGAGTTGTTTGCTGAGCACGTTTCGAATTGGAGGGCTTATGTGGAAATGACTGGCACTTTGACAGTCTCACATATCAGCTAAGTCGTTTCCCTTTTTGTTGTTGTAATTTATTTATTTATTTCGTTATTTAGTTCGTTATTTGTTTAGTTAGTTCGTCAGTAGTTTAGTGGTTTTTAGTGTTTAGGTAGTTTTGAGTCGTATTTCCATTCTTGCATTAGGGACAATGCAATCTTTAAGTGTGGGGATGAGATACATGTAAATAACCGAGTCTTATATTGAAAAATACAAAGAAATTAAAAATTTTGAAAAATCCAAAAGAAATGAAAAGTCAGAAAAATGTCATTTGAAATGAGAAGTTTGCATATTTAAAGCGGAAAATGATAGAAAAGATGAATTTTTGCTTGGGTTCGAATAATAATAATATGATATTATAATAAATCGAGCTTGCGTCTAGTTAGGGATATGTGGATAGGCCGGGTTTTGGTTTTAAGTCCCTTTGAGCTAATACACCTTAATTGTTGGTCTGCTAGTGGGTTTTCGCCTGGGAGATATGGGAAATTAAAACAGCCAATAATAGTATAAGGGGCACCGTTATAAGCTAAAACTGTTAGAGTTTGTGATCATACGAAAAATAGAAAAAATAAAAAAAGTGAGCTAGAAACTGAATAAAAGTAGTGCATTCCTATGTAGTCTGAGTTGGGGATAGTGACTTTACAACCGGATTACCGCTAGGGTGTGTGAAATCGACCATGCAAAGAAAAGTAAAAAGTCCCGAAGCTTAAGTAATCCGAGTTGGGGATAGCGACTCTACAGCCGGATTACCTTTTGGTTAGGGAAAGCATCGTCTACGCTCATGAAAAAAAAAAGAGAAACGCGGAAAAAAATGGAAAAAGAAAAAAAAATTGATGGTAAAGTCTCTTGGTTTTGATATAAGACGGTTTGGAATTGGTCTAGTGATCGTTCCTTTAGTCCTATAAGCTTGTGGTGGGAGTAGGTGGACCGTATATTCTAGTGTGAGGCCCTAGGTAGATTGACCGCACCTAAATTAAATTCACATGATAAGGGTTTAGGACCGGACTTGGGTTTAAAGGGACAAGTATATTCGCAATCGCGGCTAACGCAAGCCTTGGTTTTTAATAAGATATAAATAATTTTTGACCCAAGTGATTATTCGTCTCTGATTCCGTTGCATAATTCTTTTTCGAGGACGAAAAAAGAGTAAGTTTGGGGATATTTGATGTATTGCAAAATACATCCTTTATTCGTGTATAGTTTGTACAATGTTCCGTTATTTTTAGTTTCGTTTTAGTTAGAATTGCGTGCTATTGATCAAATTGCGTTTTTCCAGGTCTTGGTACATAATGTTGCTAAAAATGGAGTGAAAACGAGCTACAATGCTGAAACACTAAGTCCTGGAACAAGCTTAAAAGAGTTAGAATAATTTCTGGATTTTTGGGATGTTGAAGCTGGTGAAAATTCGGAACTTTCTGTGAAAATGGGGCCTTCGCGCTACACCTCCCCCATAAGCAAAGGACCTACGCGTGTCACCTAGACCCTTGAGAAGAATTTGTTGAGTTTTAGGGTCTAGGTGTGACGCGAAGCTTGTACTCAAGACACGTCGCGTGGCGCGTCGGGGTGGTTTCTGGGAAAAGTTGATTTTTGTTGCTGGATCTTTATTCCAAACATATATATACTTCCTAAACTTCCACAAAACCCTAGTTATGAACTGAAGAACCCATAGGCGATTTTCAGAGCATATTTCGAGTATTTCAGAGTATTTTGGATTGCGGGAATCATCCGATTGAAGCACGGAGCATAGGAAAGAAGATTGTTCGGGTCTTATCTCCCGGTTTTCATTATTTTCTTGTTTTGATACTTCGATGATGAATTCTTGTTTTGAACTTGTTTTGTTTATTTTATTTTAGACATCATGTTTTCAGTCTAAAACATTCGTTACTACCTAGGTTAGATGGTAGTTTAATGAAGTTTGGGTTTTAATGTTTCTCTATTGATTTGTTATGGATTGAACTTTGAAACTAAATAATTCTAGAACATCTGATTTGGTGCGTGTGCGTATTTAATTTTAATTGTTGATTATTTGTTGTTTCATACAAATTTTGGTAGATGTCTTTCACATAATGAATTTGTGTTGATTATTCGCATCTTTGCGGTTTCGGGTGATCTTTGGGTAAATCGGCCGATAACCTTAGAAACAGTAATTAAAATTCAATTAGAATTAAGTATTCTGCTTAACTTGTCACTGAGAGGCTCGAGTTAGTTAGTAGGTCTCTGTGCAATATATAACTAAGATAGGTTTTGAGAGAAGTCAATCTTAGTTCCCTAATCGCATTGTGTCTATTAAACCAAGTTAGAATCTATGATTGCCTTAGACTGTCACGCTGAGAGGTAGATAGTTGTATTAGGGCACTTTTAGAGTCGTTAGAGGATTAAGAGGAAGTCTAACAATCGGTATTCACAACAACCTTGTAGGGTTTCCTAGGTTTCTTCCTGAGAAGGGTCGGGAAGTCTTAGCTTGAAATACCTTAGGGTTTAGTACTTTACAATCCCGATTCCATACCACAATAGTACCGTTAGAAATCCATTCCTAGTTAAACTGGATTCAAGCCTAGGTAGTCGTTAATCTCATTTGAATTAAACCTTAGTTCTTGTTCGTTTCATAGTCTAGTTATATTCTAATTTCAATTTTAGGATTTTAGTAAACCCCCCCCCCCCTAAAACACAACAATAGTTAAGTCGTGTCAGTGTCAAGTCTAAATTAAGTCTTTAACGTGATTAATTAGAGTCCTTGTGGGTTCGACATCCGGACTTGCTTTTCTTTGCTAGAGTCGACCGGTTCACTTGCCGGTGAGTAGTTTAGTCAAGTTAGAGAGTCTAGATTATTATTACTTGAGTCTAAATTTAGGTTTATTTTAGTTTATTATTTGAACTACTTATTGCACATCAGGGTGTTAGGTCATTTGAGTCTTAGGGTTGTCTAGTTTAGTGGAGTCTAGGCAGCCGCGAGGTTAAGTCCTTTTAGTGGTCGGTTCAGTCCTTGTTGAGCCAGGTTCAGGTCCGTCCTTTGTGATTTGTCAAGTCGGTAGTTTGTTGGTGTGTGAGGCCACATTTGTCAGGTCCGAGTCCGTTTTGTAGAGTTAGCAAGTCGTCTTGTTTCTCCGTTCCGTAAGTACAAGTCAGTCGAGTCAATATTAGTGGTCTAATTGACGTCTTGTGTGTCGAGTTGGTCTTGTGTTTTGGCATGATAGGTCAGTTGAGTTGAGTCACTTTAGTTGGGTCATTCTTGTGGTCAGCACCTTAGCTTAATTGTCATTTGAATAGTCCAATGGGGTGCAGATGGTTTTGGTTTGGGAGTCCTTGGTTGTGATAGTATATTATCTTATGAGGACATTGCTATCTTGATTGTTTGTTGTGCATGGTGAAATACACAAGTACTTGCATTTGTTCGTCGGTGCGGATGGTGTCGGGTTGGGCAAAATACAATTGCTTTGTTGAATTTTGATTGGTATTTTGGCACGTGAAGTTCCAATATTGCGCATTAAAACTAAATTTTTGCGTTCGAAAGAAACCTCCTTTAACTAGGCGGATTTTTTCGACCCTAAATTTGTTTTAAAACATCTAAAAAAAAGCAAATGATTTTTAAGCGCGGATTGGACTTCAATGTCATTGTTAGGCACTTGTTTTAAATTGCGGACAATTAAAAGTGCCGAGGGGGGTAGTGTACATTGAGTCTAGTTTAGTGTTTTCGCGTCGTCTTAGTGTCGTTTTAGCCTACTTTTAGTCGTTTTAGTTGTTTTTGGGTTTACTTGCACGTATAAGTGGTTTAATTTCGCCCGTACTCAATCTCCATTCGGGCGAGTTTAACTATCACTTAGCAATTGTAAAAGGTAACCCGTTTGTCTTCGAATTAGTCGCGAATGGAATGCTATACGGCTATTCTTTCTATTTCGAAAAAAAATTATAAAAATCCAAAAAATATAAAAAAAATTCAAAAAAATTAAAAAAACTAAAAATACCAAAAATAGTTTGTTATGACTGACTGTCTACCTTTTTTCTCTTGAATCTATTTGTTTTGCAGGCATGGCTAGTAGTTCCCGCTGAGGTAGGGCGAGAAAGATAGTAGCGGGTCAGTCGACACCGCAACAGGATCTGCCTCAGCAGGACCCGGTCCCACAGGAAACACCGATCATTCAGATAGCTGCCGATGATCCTAAATTGAGAAAGATCGTATATCAATCGTCTTATAACTTTATTCCGGATTAGAAAATGCATAGAGCTGATCACCCGATTCTGAAATTTGAGCCGAGTACATCAGAATAGAACAAATATGATAAATTGAAAGACACTGATCTACTCAAGGACAGGGTGATAGACTGGTTGTGGTTGAGTGAGATAGGCTCGAAACAGGAGGTGACGGACCTTTTGGGTCGGAGGTTGGCATGGGAGATGGAATGTATACAGCCTCAGTATGAGGAAATGGTGCTAGAGTTTCATAGCACTTGGGCGCATAAGGAGGGAAAGTTCGAGCAGGGCACAGCTGTGTCGTTTAGTTTAGGTAGGCAGCTGTATGTGTTGAATATGGCGAGGTTTGCCATAGTTTCGGGGTTGTATAGTGAGGAGGAGGTGAAGAGGCCGGAGTTTGTTACTTGCTTGCGGGGTGCTTATTCTAAGCCTAGGGATCTTGGGGTTGGTTCGACTGAGCTGCGAGAGTTCTGGAGTACGATTTCTGACCACCCATTCACTACTACGAACCTGATCACTTCGGTTTGTAATCCGGTTTATAGGTATGTGCTGAAGATCTTATCTACTACACTAGTCGGTCAGAAATCCGGGGAGAACAAAGCGAACTGGATAGAGTTGTTTATCTTGATGTGTAGAGTTTAGAACAGGGAGATGAATCTGGCTACGGTCTTAGCAGATTCTTTTAGTAGGAGTCGTCGAGGTGGTCCTCGAGCTGGTTTGGATATGGGCCCCTACATTAGTAGGATTGCAACAAATTTGGGGGTTTTGACCAATTATGTCCCCGAATTTTTACACGAGGGGCCCAAGACGGTGACTTTTGGGTTGAAGGAGTTGCAGCAAGAGGGGATAGTGTCATGGATGGAGCCCTACGCCTGGGAACCGATCAGGCAGGGTCCACAGGTGCAGCCGCCACAGGGACATCCGGCTGAGGATGTTATGCTTCAGATTGAGCCTACACATAGGCAGTGGCCACCTCAGAGACACGAGTTACCAGCACACCAGTACCCACGCAGACACCCACCAACTACACCTCTTACTTTGGAGTCGTTCTTTGTGTATGTGGAGCAGAGGTTCGACAGGCTAGAGCACCTTATTTTGACAGGTCAGGATAGGCAGGAGGATGCCCTCCGATACATCATGAGCAGGCATAGCATGGGGATCCCAGATTTCTTCCAGTCGAGGCAGTAGGGTAGCTTGGCTGGTACTGCTGAGAGGTTTGATCTTATTCCCCCGATTCATGTATTTGGAGAGGGCAGTTCAGGTGCAGGTGGTCGAGAGGAGAGCTATCATGAGTCTGATAGCGAGCATGATGAGGATTAGAGTGGGGATAGCATGAGGTTGTAGGAGCAGCAGCTGACTACTATATCTTTTGTTTGGTTATTTTTCTTTTATGCTGTTTTTTATCCTCATATTTTTGGTCTGTACTGATATTTATACATGTTAAACAGTTTGGTTAGGGAGGTTGGGTTGGTATGTGATGAACTGATGATTTTGATATATATTATATTATGTTTTGGTAGTTTGTGTTGATGATTGATAGGTTGATTTTTAGCCGCTTTCATTCACCTGTCCGAGGTTAGAGTTGTTTGCTGAGCGCGTTTCAAATTGGAGGGCTTATGTGGAAACGACTGGCACTTTGACAGTCTCACATATCAGCTAAGTCGTTTCCCTTTTTGTTGTTGTATTTTATTTATTTCGTTCGTTATTTATTTAGTTAGTTCGTCTTTAGTTATCGTTTTTAGTGTTTAGGTAGTTTGGAGTCGTATTTCCATTCTTGCATTAGGGACAATGCAATATTCAAGTGTGGAGATGGGATACATGTAAATAATCGGTCTTATATTGAAAAAATAACAAAAAATTAAAAAAATTTGAAAAAATCCAAAAAAAAATTGAAAAATCAGAAAAATGTCCTTTGAAATGAGAAGTTTGAATATTTAAAACGGGAAATGATAGAAAAGATGATATTTTGCTTGGGTTTAAATAATAATAATATGAGATTAAAATAAATCGAGCTTGCGTCTAGTTAGGGATATGTGGATAGGCTCAGGTTTGGTTTTAAGTCCCTTTGAGCTAATATACATTAATTGTCGGTCTGCTAGTGGATTTTCGCCTGGGAGATATGGGAAATTAAAACTGCCGATAACAGTATAAGGGGCACCGTTATAAGTTAAAACTGTTAGAGTTTGTGATCATGCAAAAAAAATATGAAAAAATAAAAAGTGAGCTAGAAACTAAATGAAAGTAGCGCATTCCTATGTAGTCTGGGTTAGGGATAGTGACTTTACAGCCGGATTGACGCTAGGGTGTGTGAAATCGACCGTGCAAAGAAAAGTAAAAAGTATCGAAGCTTAAGTAATGTGAGTTGGGGATAGCGACTCTAGAGCCGGATTGCCTCTTGGTTTGGGAAAGCATCGTCTAAGCTCATGAAAAGAAAAAAAGAAAACTGAAAAAAAATGGAAAAAGAAATTTTTTTTTGATTGAAACTCTCTTGGTTTTGATATAAGATGGTTGCGAATTGGTCCAGTGATTGTTCCTTTAGTCCTATAAGCTTGAGGTGGGAGTAGGTGGACCGTAGATTTTAGTATGAGGCCCTAGGTAGATTGACCACACTTAAATTAAATTCACATGAAGGCGACTGATGATATACTCAAGCCTTTCTCTTCCTCCTTGTTGTGATTGAAAACTTTGTTGCCCATTTTGTGGTTGTTGTTGAAAGTTATATCATTGATTTTGATTTTGTTGGTTATTACCCCCCCCCCCCCGATTCCCTCCAACCAAAGTTGGGATGATTACGCCACTCAGGAGTGAAAGTATTACTTTGGACTCCCAGTGGTCGTGGCCGGTTATTTAGGTAATTTACCACATCTTTTTGATTTTCTAGACCTTTCATACAACTCCAGTTTTCATGGGGGCCGTCGCACCCTTCGCAAGCCATAACCGAAGCCGTTTTGTTCAATTCAAGTTTCTTTATTTTATTGGTTAAGGCTTCGATTTGGGCTTGCAAAGAAGTGGATTCATCCACTTTGTGGGCGCCCGAGGCTATAGTGTCACACCCCAACCGATGACGGAAACATCGGGGCACAGCATTGAGCGAAACATAATGTCCAAGAGAAATTCCATAACAACTAATTTACCGGATAGTTAATATTATGTCCCATACCATAACCCATCAAGAAAAACAATTATTACAGACATTGATATCTCAAAGACAAATAACATTTTCCGACAACTCAGATTTAAATAAATAAATAA
Source organism: Helianthus tuberosus (assembly GCA_030545235.1). Taxonomy (NCBI): domain Eukaryota; kingdom Viridiplantae; phylum Streptophyta; class Magnoliopsida; order Asterales; family Asteraceae; genus Helianthus; species Helianthus tuberosus. The sequence goes on along the minus strand of CM060443.1, from coordinate 49,470,007 downwards.
ATAAATTGTTCGTTGGTTTCTAGACTCTGCTAAGCTCGATTCCATGAAAGCAAGCAAGCGTCCTAAGCATTCAAACACCTGTCACATACGTTAAAATAGAGGTCAATACACATGGTGTAAAGGTGAGCATACAAGTTTAATAGTATAATAGAGTTCGAAATAGTTTACGCATAACCAACATGTAACATGTAGCAAAGTGAAAGCTAGTAGGTTATCGACAATGAAATATGCACAGACATGACTGTGAGTTGTAGAATGCGCAACACATATCACCACTGCGACACGTGAAGAAATAACCTTAACAACCCCTGTCCACGACAGGTGGTGAGTCCAAACTATTGTACTATCATTGCTAAGGCGTCAGCAAAACAATCACCGTGTTAACATAACATACAAGCATTCATCGAATAACACGTAACATGCAATAACGGTCCGCGTATAAATAGTGTTTGCGTTGTGTGTCGATTGTGATTTGAAAAAGTAACGTATATAACACCCAAAAGTGCGTAAAGCAAAAAGGGATTGAGTATACTCACATATTGTGTTTAAATAAATAAACACTCTCTTGTATTGAAGGGAGTGCTAAGAGATTAGCCTGAACAGTTAACGATAGCATAAGTGAAAAAGCAGCGCGTAAAATGGTGCAAGTGAACCAAGTGTCGAACGGTAATCCGATTGGATGGCAATCCGATCGGATGATCACTTGATCGGATGTTAATCCTTTCGGATGGTCATCCGATCGTATGGTCGTTCGGTCGGATTGACATTCGTTTGGTAAGGATGTGTTTGTGCATGATGGCTTTGAAGTTTTCGTTGTAGCATTTTGAAAACAGAGAAGTATCTCTACCTTTCAGGTCGTTCAATCGAACGGCAGTTCGATCGAATGGCGATCCGTCCAGCGAGGCATTTCTTTTGGAGAAGAAGTTCACAGCAGGATTGTCATTCGATCGGATGGTCTTCCGATCGGATGGTAATCCATTAAAAACTGATGATCTTTGAAAATTATAAAAAGTTGAAGTGTTGAGTCCCAAATGCAATCCGATCGGATTGCTGTTCTGTCACACCCCCAAAATCCACATGCGGAGTATCACCGCTTGGAGGCGTGACTGACCAGGATCCAGCCACCAATCATATTGAACAAGCATATAAGAAATTATAAACAATCCAACCAATACAATTGGTGTCCAAGCAAGACATAGTTTAAGTTGCAAGCGGAAGCATAATGTCTAAAACCAAAGCATAATTTAATAATGTTTAAGTTTATCATGAACACTCAATGTCCATGCTCCACAACGACTCTTCTCCATGTAAGCTCCTGCTAAACTTATTGACCTGCAAAGCATGTAGTAACGAGTCAACAACAAAGTTGAGCGAGTTCACAGTTGGGTGTTCATTTTAAGTTGTTCCAAAAACAGTTTCCTTTAACCGGCGTTCCTGCCGTGGGGGTTACCCCATAGTTGAAAACGTGTGTTGTTTATTCCCGTTTACTCTAGCAATCCAGCCGTGGGGGCTACCCCATGATTATTTATCTGGCTCTCTGGCCGTGGGGGCTACCCCATGTATATACTATTAGACTCGTTACCATATTAATTGCTGACTGTAGTCAGGTTTATGTGCCCTGAACTGTCAATGTCTATCATCATTGACGTGCCCAGATCCATTAGTTCACGCCCGTCCTCAGCGGAATGGTGTGAGGTTTGTCAAACCTAAATAGCGCTATCTAACTAATGACCCGCTCGCCATTGGCACGACGATTAAGTCGATATAAAAAGGAGGGACTTCGTGATAGAGTTTTGGTCTAGTAAAAGTTAACTGTCCATGAGGATGAGGAATTATATTCTTGAACCCATACTGTCCTACCCAAGAAGGACGAGGAATCCATATTCCTTAACCCATTCCCAACCCCTGGGAATCCCATGCTTTGTAGAAAGTATGAACTCACCTTAGGTTAGCTCGGCAAATAAACGAAAGATCAATCGAGCTGCTAGAGGTCAACCACGTCCTAACATGGTTACCGTACAAGTCAGGTCTAGGTTCAAGTAAAGATCGTATGATTACACATTGTTTACAGGTTATGAACACACGTTGATCATGGCAAACACATAATACATGTTACACATTAACAGTAGCATTCAAGTACCCAACACGTCCAACTTGTGTGACCTGAAAGATAAAGCCCAACAAATAGGCGGCCCAACCTATTGTGCGATCAGCACAACTTGTGCGATCCACAATGGGTTATGCGATCAGCCTTAAACCCGGCCCAAGTAATATAAGCAGTTCAGTAAGTAAAATGGCCCAATAAATAAACATAGATCTCTTGTGCGATCCGGATAGCTTGTGTGATCCGGATGGCTTGTGTGATCAGAAGCTAGCCTGGCCCAATATATATATACACGGCCCAACAGTTAAGCAGATATTTCAACTTGTGCGATCCAATAGATCTTGTGCGACTCAGAATATCTTGTGCGATCAGGTCATCTTGTGCGACCAGATCTGCTTGTGCGACTAGACTTCTTATGCAACCAAGGAGTCTTGTGCGATTAGTTTAAATGTCCGGATTTCATGCAATCAGTTATATTGTTTCCTTTTGTGAAATTATCAATCACCAATTCTAACAGTTTCTAAACCCCAACCAAAATCGATCAAACAAAGGTTTTTTTTTTAGTATCAAATCCCTATGAACCCTAATCATGTTTCAAGCATAATAATAACTTATCAAATCATAGTATTTGATCCAACTACAAGAACATACAACCGATTACATACATTTGATCCTAAATCATCATGCACCCTAATCCGAAAACAAGACATGGTAGTCAATTAACATCATCACACACATCCGATTACTAATACACATCTCGATCTAATCATACACATGTGAGCCGATTTTAAGGACATCAATATTAACAGTTTACATCATCATCAATCCTATATCATTTACAAATCATCATCATCAAACATGTATAATCACATAACATATAATCGATAGGTAGACACTAACCAAACCATTCGGATCCAAACACATATATGATCGATCACATATCATTCATATTAACATAACAATACATCATCACCCGAATAAAACACATATCATGAAACACTAACCGATTAGAGATGGATGAGGGTGATCCGAATCAAAAGCTTCGATAGGGATGGGGTGTTGTTTGGCGTCGGCTTCGAGAGGAGAGAAAGAGAGCTAGGGTTTGTGTGTGTGTGGGTGTTTTGCAAAATATGAGGAGTATACCCTATCTCCTTAGTGTTATGCGACATAAGGGAGTGGGCCGAACCCTCACTTGCACTGCCCATTGGTCCGAATACAAGAGTGTAGCCCGAATGGGCTTGTGCGATCAGTTCGTGTTGTGTGTTTGGGCTTGTTTATATACATACATATATTACACAAAAGACATAACATTTCATTAATCATCAAGTTCACATAGTCACATAGTGTTCACATACGTTACATTAATCACAAAGATAGGTTTGAAATACGGGTTGTCACATGTTCGATCGGATGGCAATCCGATCGGATGGCAATCCGTCCCCACGAATCTGATGGTTTTGAACTTGATCATTTTGAAAGTTTTGCAGCTTGGAAAAGTATCTTTCAATCCTTTTGACTTTGAAAATGTTTAGATCTATGCAAAAACAATGTTAAGTCTTGTGGAAATCCTTCAGATCTGAGTTGTTCTTGGTGGAATGAAGCCAAAACTTGAAGTTCATAAGAACCCATGATGACACCATCCTAGAACACCTCAAATCCGTTGATTCCACGGTTAAAAGTTAAGATTCAAAGGTGAAAAAGATGAAGTAGTGCGTGTAGATCATAGAAATACAAGATTTGAGTTGAAGACTTACAAGAATCGCGAGAAATCTAGAGAAAGAAGGGCTTGAGCGTGCGGGTCTTGTGAGAGAGTAGTCACATCACAAGTGATGTGACAGGGGGTATTTATAGGTTGCCAAAAAGGGAAAGGAGGGGCATATGTCGGATGGCGTGCCGATCGGATGACACTTCGATTGGATGGCAATCCGATCGGATGGCCATTTGATCGAACGGTTACTCAATCGAGTGGCTCTGACGAGTTGCGTTTCGTTTTGCGTGTTGAGTGTTGCGATGCGTTTAAGCGAGTATGCGACGTGATAGCATTTAAACGATAGCTACAATTAACTTAATCGACACTCCTATATCTAACATACAATCATCATAATTAACTTGCCTTTAGCGTTTGTGATTAGACTGCGATTGCGATAGAGCTGCGATTGCGTTTCGAATAATCCCCACAAACATAAAGTAAACATGTACAAGTAACACATAAGTAGCACACACACGTAAAACAATATCCAGAAGGCACAATTCAAGTTGCGAATGCGATTGCGATGTGATTAGCAATAAAACATGCGATTAAACCTCGATTATTCACAGATACTCCACATAATACAACTAAAGTAATTAAAATAAAAGATTCGATTACAAGTCAAGTGTGAAATCCATAGTCAAGCAAAGAGTGACAGATCGCAATTAGCAATCTTTTCTTCCTTTGTCTTTGACTTTGACTTGTACGTTGACTTTCGTAACACGGGGTGTTACAGCCTCCCCCACTTAGGGAATTTCGTCCCGAAATTAGGCCTTGGCTGTAACAAACAGCTGCGGGTACTTCGTCTTCATGTCGCTTTCGAGTTCCCAAGTGAACTCTGCGCCGCGTTTGCCTTCCCAGCGAACCTTCACAATGGAACCTGTAAATCCTGCTCGGCCAGACACTTTCTAAGGTTTCTCGGTCCATGACCTCGACAGGCTTCTCCACGAATCCACTTGTAGATCGTCAAGTGGAACCTGTAAATCCTGCTCGGCCAGACACTTTCTAAGGTTCGAAATGTGGAAAATCGGGTAGACGTTGCTAAGTTCCTCCGGTAGTTCGAGTCTGTAGGCCACCTTGCCGATCCTTTCCAGAATCTTAAAGGATCCCACATATCGAGGCACGAGCATTCCTTTATTGCCGAATCTGATCACACCCTTCCAAGGTGACACCTTTAGGAGTACGTGATCGCCAACGTCAAATTCAAGGGGCTTGCGGCGTCTATCGGCGTAACTTTTCTGACGACTCCGAGCTTTCAGCAGATTGTCTTGAATTTGGAGGATTTTGTCAGTCGTTCCTTGCAACAGCTCAGGACCGGTTATTTGCGAGTCTCCGATCTCATGCCATACAATAGGCGATCGACATCTTCTTCCGTATAATGCCTCAAAAGGTGCCATTTGGATGCTAGAATGATAATTGTTATTGTTCGAGAATTCGACTAAAGGTAAGTATGCGTCCCAATTACCACCGAAATCTATGACACACGAGCGAAGCGTGTCTTCAAGGGTACGAATCGTTCTTTCAGTCTGACCGTTGGTTTGGGGATGGAAAGCGGTACTTAGATTAAGAGTAGTACCGAGAGCAGATTGAAACGTTTCCCAAAGACGCGAGGGAAACCGACCATCGTGGCCAGAGATGATGTCGCGAGGCGTCCCATGTCAACAAATGATCTCATCGGTGTAGATTCGGGCTAATTTTTCTACCTTATAGTCTTCTCATATCGGGAGAAAATGAGCAGATTTAGTCAAACGGTCAACGACAAGCCAAATGCTGTCGTGACTTGATGGTGTGTGCGGAAGTTTCGTTATGAAGTCCATAGCTATACTTTCCCATTTCCACATAGGGATCTTGGGTTGGACGAGTAAGCCAGAGGGTCTTTGATGCTCGGTCTTGACTTTCAAATAAGTCAGGCACTTCGAAACATAGAGAGCGATATCTTTCCTCATGCCCGGCCACCAGTACTTGTAGCGAAGGTCCTGGTACATTTTATTGGCACCGGGATGAATAGAATATCGAGACTTGTGGGCTTCGTCCATCAGAATTTGCCGTAAGTTGGTGTACTTAGGAATCCAAATTTGGTCTAGGTGATGGAATATCCCATTCGATTTATTCACTAACTGAGCGCCATCGTTCAGAATCCTTTCCTTCTTCAAAGTGCGTTCGGTAAAAGAAGCATGTTGGGCATCGCGAATGAGAGCTTCGAGATTATGCTGGGCCGGGATATTGCGAATGCCATGCAAATAGCTTCGTCAGCTTAGAGCGTCGGCAACGACGTTTGCTTTGCCTGGATGATAACGAATCTCACAGTCGTAATCGTTAAGAAGTTCAACCCATCGGCGTTGACGCATATTCATTTCCTTTTGACTCAAGATGTGTTGCAGGCTCTTATGGTCTGCGAAGACCGTATACTTGGTACCATAAAGGTAGTGTCGCCAAATCTTCAATGCAAAAGCAACTGCACCAAGCTTGAGATCATGGGTTGTATAATTCTTCTCGTGGATCTTGAGCTGACAAGACGCGTAGGCGATAACCTTGTCCCGTTGCATGAGAACACAACCAAGACCAAGGTTCGAGGCATCGCAGTAGATGACGAAGTCATCGTTTCCATCGGGCAAAGCGAGAACAGGAGCATTGCAGAGCATATGCTTGAGAGTTTGAAAGACAGTCTCTTGTTCAGTTCCCCAAACAAAAGGCTTGTCTTTGTGCGTGAGAGAAGTAAGCGGCACAGCCATTTTAGAGAATCCTTCGATAAATCGGCGATACTAGCCCGAGAAAAGAACGGACTTCAGACGGGCTCTTGGGTGTAACCCAACTCTTAACAGATTCGATCTTTGCGGGGTCGACGTGAATACCTTGACTATTGACAATGCGACCGAGGAATTGAACCTCCTACAGCCAGAATTCACACTTGGTGAACTTGGCATAGAGTTGATTCCCCTAGAGTAGCTCGAGAACCAAATGTAAACGTTGCGCGTGTTCGGTTTTCGACTTGGAATAGATCAGGATATCATCGATGAACACGATGACGAAGCGGTCGAGAAAGGGTTTACACACGCGATTCATCAGATCCATGAAAACCGCAGGTGCGGTGGTTAACCCAAAGGGCATAACAACGAATTCATAATGGCCGTAACGAGTGCGAAAAGCAGTTTTGGGTATATCTTCCTCCTGGATGCGTAATTGGTGATACCCTGAGCGTAGATCAATTTTCGAGAAACACGTAGCACCTTGTAACTGGTCAAACAAATCATCGATTCAAGGCAGAGGATAGCGATTCTTGATCGTCATCTTATTCAATTCCCTATAGTCGATGCACATCCGGAACGACCCGTCCTTCTTTTTGACGAAAAGAACTGGCGCGCCCCAAGGAGAGGTGCTAGGGTGAATGAAGCCTTTGTCAAGAAATTCCTGGAGCTGACTTGAGAGTTCACGCATTTTGGACGGAGCGAGTCGATAAGGAGCTCTAGCAACAGGATTTGCTCCAGGAATGAGGTCGATACGAAAGTCGATATTACGACTCGGAGGTAAACCAGGTAAATTATCAGGAAACACGTTAGGAAATTCACGAACAACGGGGACATCTTTCACTCCTGTTTTTCCTTTCTTTTCCTTCTCCACTACTACAATGTTAGCCAAGAAAGCTCTGTGTTCCTTGCGGAGATACTTGCTCGCTTCGACACATAACATGAGTTTAAGACCTTTTGAAGGAGTTTCGCCATGCACACAAAGTTGATCACCCTTAGCGAGCGAGAAGCGAATCATCTTATCAAAGCACATAATGTCAGCACGATTTTCACGAAGAAAATCTGTGCCTACTATGACGTCAAAACTACCGAGCTGCTTCGGAATAAGTTCGATAGGAAAGACGTGGTTGTTGAGTTGAAGCCTACAATCACGTAGAACATAATTGACAGCGACGGTTCTTCTGGTGGCAACTTCAACATCGAACGTTGAGGGGAGATGGTCGCGCTTACGATTAAGGAGCTTTTCGAATTCAAACGATACAAAACAGTTATCTACTCCAGTATCAAACAAACACGAAGCATATATACCATTCACAAGGAACGTACCATTAACCACATTGTTGTCTGGTTGAGCCTGGCGGGCGTTAATGTTGAATGCATGTCCGCGGGCTGCTGCTGCTGCTGCTGCTATTGTGCCTCTTGTGTCACCACTCGATTGGGGCACATGTTTGCGAAGTGGTTGGGATCACCACATGCAAAGCAAACTCTTGCATGAGCTGCGGGGGCAGGAGTTGTTGGTTGGCCCTGAGGAGCAGGAAAGAGAGCTTGTTGAGCAGGGGCTTGACCTTGGGCTGGAGCTGGAGCTTGACGTGGACCAGTATGGTAGTTGGCGGTGAAATGGTCGTACATATTGCAGTGCACACAGAATCTGCAAGCAATCCCCACAGGATGATGATAGGTACAAGTAGGGCAGAACGGGTGAGGACCAGTATATGCACGCTTAGCTGGCGGTGCATTGGTCACCGGGGCCACTACTTAGCAGTGCTGGGGTTGCGGTTGAGCAGTGATAGCTTGGAGCGGAGAGACGGTTACTACACAGTTCTTGTTGCTAGAGTTGCTGTTATTGTTCTTCCTCTTGCGACGGGAGGATTTTGAAGACTGCGGTGCGGTGGCGGTTTCAGCGGTGGGAGCAGCGGTAACTTGATGTAGATTCTTGGAGGCCTTGTGTGACACCTGTGCCTCCACGGCCATCAAACAGATACCAAATCAATGAAATATTGTATTTCATACTTGGGATTTGTGTAAATATTTGTATCATTTATACATATCAATTCTCGTTTGATTTCGAGCTCTAAATCGCTTTCTCGAAAGTTATACACGAACTGATGCGCAAACGTAATCGGTTTAACGCAAAAAAGACTCTGGAATAGTGAAATGGGCTTAACATACCTTAAATAACCTTTACATAACTTAGAAATAAGTTTTGGAGGGTTTGGTGTGCCGAAATCAAGTTTATTCGCTTACAGGGACTAATTTTGACAAACTGCGAAAGTATGCCGATTCGTACTGTAACGAACATTCCGGGACATGATCACAAGTTAAACATGCCCTAAATATTCTTTACAAAGCTTTGAAATAGCGTCAAAAAGTGCATAAGTTTTTGGTCATTCAGGGACTAAAAGCGTCAAAAAGTGCATAAGTTTGCATTTTCTCGCATAACTTACGTTCTGAATACATCCGGACACCCAAAAATTTATTTAATCATTAAAATATTTTATTTTCGTGATTGGCTTGATAAAATTCCATTCGTCGCGTAATTTGGATCGTTTTTCGCGTCCATTCGTGTTTTGTCGTAATTAACCGAATAACGCAACTGTACGACCAAACGAACAGACATCCGAGATATTTTTGAGCATATTTCATGTTCCCTATACTTTAACTTCATTTTAGAGCCTTGAATGGGGTTAACGGGGCTTAAACATGTCAAAAACTGAGTTTATTGCATGCAGGGACCATTTCTGCAAATCTGCCATTTTGGTCTCTGGCGGGGCGCGAGAGGCCTCTCGCGGGGCACCAGAGACTGATCTGGGCCAATTCTTGTTTTTGGCATTCTGGTCGATTTTCAGGGGCTTTTATGTAAAATTCTCAATACCTTGGGCTGGTATTTGATGGTTTTACATGTCCCATGGTATTAGAAAACCATGGGCACACATGGAGGGCCAAGATTGAAACTCGTTTATCAAGAAACGATCCTAACGGTTCCATGATTTCTATAAATACCCGCTTCCATTTCATTCCAAGCTCACACATAATCTGATTTTATGCTCTAAGTTGAAGCTTTGTGCTTCATACTTGAGTATTTAAATCAAGATCTTCCTAGCTTGAACCCTTTGTAAGTATTCTTTCATTCTTTTACGCGTTTTAAGCGTAAAAGTCAAACAAGTGTTTGACTTTCAGCTTTGACCAGTTAATGGTCAACACGAAGTTCGTTTGAACTTCGCAACATGAGCGTAATCCTGATGGTCATAGTCCTTTGTGACTATACCTACTGATTACCACGTTATTTAGGCGTAGTGACGAGTCGTAGTTTCGGTCAAAATGCGTATTCTTGCGTATTTTGCAACCAAACTACTTTTGGGTATCAAGTCCCTTTGTCTTGATATCAAACTTGTTTTCAAACTTCGTTAAACATGTTTTAACATGTTTAGCTCGTCACTTTTAGATTAGTGCTTATATAGGGTCGTAAGATAAGCGGTCTAAACAACCGCTTAGACTTTCGAACCCGACCCGTTTGGTCGATCGTTAGGATCTGTCCAAGCTTGTTTAGTAACCATAGTTGTATAGGGAATAACCTTCCGAGGTTATACCTTATGGTCACTACGTTTAGTTAGTTGTATGATAGGTAATTTATATGCCTTAGGAAAATGACCCAAATGCCCTTTTTACGCATAAATTCATTTTAAGCATATGTAACATAAATTTTGGCATCTAAACTGATTAGGCAACATTATTAGACATGTTAAGGCATATATTACTTGTCATAGGACTAGTTAGGCGGTCCGAACGCGTTTTACGCGAACGAAGCGTTAAAGTAGCATAAGCTACCTAAACGAGTCGTAATGGGTCGTAAGCACTTAGGTTAGGTTTCGTTTTAGTATGTAGGCTTTGTTAAAAGATACCATATGAGTTCCAACACTCATTTGGTTTACAAAACCTCATTCTATCTGATCTTCTGATTTAGGTCCGGTTTATTAACATAGTTACCTATATTAGGTGCCGTTTGATTCCGTGATCCCTCTAGCTGTGCGTGGTTGTTATTCAAGACTTCTAAGCACCCTCAAATGAGTACATAGTCCCCTCTTTTACTGTTTTCAAACATTTTGGGGTGAAACACATGTGCCTACTTGTTACTTTCGTGCTTTTCATGCTTTATTATCATATTCTTGCTATGTTCATTAGTACACATATAGTACATGATTTCATTATGTTTTGCTATGTATGTTCACTTAGCATGATAGCACATTGTTTTACATTGCATTTCTGTTTCATATATTTACTCAGCATATGGATACATTGTTTTACATTGCATTTCTGTTACATATGTTTACTTAGCATATGGACACATAGTTTTACATTGCATTTCTGTTACATATGTTTACTCAGCATATGGACACATCGTTTTACATTGCATTTCTGTTACATATGTTTACTCAGCATATGGACACATTGTTTTACATTGCATTTCTGTTACATATGTTTACTCAGCATATGGACACATTGTTTTACATTTCTACTTTGTATGTTCATTTCGCATATTAAAATTTTCATAAAACATGCTTATATTTGGTATAACATTTGGTTTGTTTAACGAAACTAATACATTCATTAACACCGATCATGCCGCTCGGTAGTAGGTAGTGGTACCATAGGACTTGACAACTCCCATTTCTAAAATCCTAGGTTTGTTTGGGTGGAAGAAATGACCGAATTCGAATACATTTTTGGTAGACCTTTGACATTGTTCTAGGGTTTATCCTACAGTCTCAAGGCTTGGATGTAGACGTTTAACATTACCACATAGATGTTTGTATCAGTAAAGCATGCATTATTTTACAAAACATAACTTTTGATTTATTCAATCACTTTGTTTTGTGCATTTTTACATATGTTTTGAGTAGTCGCTTTTTTTTACTTGCCATACATGACATTTGTTTACACATTACATGATTTACATTTGACAATAAACATGGTTTTTACATAAACATTTGACAATAGGTTTAAACAAGACATTTTTGGTGGTTTGTTTTGGTAAGTGATTTAAGTAACGAGGCGTGTGTAATATGATAAAAGCATGGTGGATACGCCGCGGGTACTTCCTATATATAAGTGCTTTTATGATATTACATATCATAGCGTTATTTAAACCATTTCAAATTTAACATATTACATTTTACACAATTAAAATATCTTTACAAACAACATATTTTATACAAATTCATTTTTACCTGGTTATTCACTTGATTATGCAACTTTCTTTTATATCATCTGATTTCTTATCACTTTTTGTATGATTTATAAAAGAAAACATTTTACAATGATCATGACTAATTTTTATTAAACATTCTTTTAAACTTATAAGTCATGAATCCTATTTTAATAAAACCTATGTATCTCACAGGCATTTTTATGCTGACGTACCTATTTTCACATGTGTTTCAAGAAATGATGCATAGGATTGATCAAGATACACTTAGGCGGACTTGGGCCTTAGTGACAATAAAAGATGCAAGACTAGTTAATTATGTTATGCTTCTTTGTTTTTAAGGCATTGTAACTTCTTTTAAATCAATAAAACAAAATTTCAATTTCCATGTGTTATGAGACAATGATTCTGTTACAACACTACCCGACGTTTCCGCCACGATTTGTTGTTTTACGTGGTCTGGGTGTGACAGAAGAGTTGGTATCAGACCTCATGGTTATAGGGAATTAGGTTATTAGCAATGCTTTGACCTAGTCTATAACCTTCCTAGGACCCTAACACAAGATTCTTGTGTTTAGATCTTAAAACAATACCGTCACTTATCCTTAGGTGACAACCACAACAAGAACATAAATTTCAAATCCGCTTTGAAAACTAATCATCTGTTCTAGGATGATTTATTATAAGGTTTGAACCCTCTAAGTTTTCAAAATCTCGTCAAAGTTGGGTCTTATAATGTGAACACGTGCAATCTGGAAGGGTGGATGCATGTACTCTGAGTTTTCTGTCTAAGGCTAGAGTGTTCGTACAAATCCACATAATCGGACCAGTCACTCTTACCTGGGAACCCTTGGGGTGAGTGTCCACTTATATGCTAAAGCATGTCTTCGTGATACATTAATATGACCCGCTTACTTTGATTAGTCGCCGTCTCATTTATTTGCCTTAGGCAACAAACATATGATCGTAATTTTTATGCGTTGTCATTCTGTTTTGATTATCCAATGACATTTCACTTGTTTCCTCCTATGTCTTCCATTTCCTCTAGAAAGTCTCTTCATCGCAGCGACGCTCAGATGTCCGAGCAGACTACCAAATTTACCCAGTGAATAGGCGAAGTAGTCCTGAAGACTGTTGAATTAGCTGCTGCCATGTCTCGTCTCCAGGATGAAGCCACTCAAGAATCACCGAAGGAAACAGAAGTCAAGCCTCCACCAAAACCAAAGAAACGTAAAGCTTCACAGAATCCTCTAGCCGTTGCACCAAAACAGGCACGACCTAGCCAGGTGGCAGCACCACAAGCCTAGAAGCCATACAACGGAACTGCACCCTTGTGCAACCAATGTAGCCTTCATCATCTTGCTAGTGTGAAGTGCCGCAAATGCCAAATTTGTGGACTTATAGGACATACAGCAAGAGTTTGCCCAGCTGCAGCTGCACCAAATCAAGCTGGCAACAATCCTGCTCAAGCTCGTTTTTCACCAGGGTCTTGCTTCAATGGTGGCGAGATGGGCCATTTCCGAAGGAATTGCCCAAAGCTTGCTAATGCAAATCTGACCCACGGATGAGCATTTGGCTAATTATAAGATGTTACTGCTTTGAATAATTTGAATCTTATGCTTTTGTATCTTTTGTTGAACCCTGAAACAATCTGTTTTGTTTATAAATAAATTGTTGTTCACAATTCTATACAAGTGTAGTTACATGTGTGTATGGCATTTCCCTATGATACCTACAACAAGGAACTATGTTCTTTACAAACTACTATAGTAGTTCTCCCATTCATGTGTTTGCTCATAATATCCTCTAAAGTTCTAAGTACTCGTTTCATTCTAAGAAACGAAGTACAGAAAATAAAGTTACATTATGAGTAATCGTGCTTTTTGCACATCTATGCCTTTAAATCCTTGGATAGATAACTAAGGATTTTTTTTTTTCGATCTCATACCCATATCATTACATTCTACTTTTCATAACAACATACATAATTTATGCTTTTCAAAAACAACCTTCATAATTTCAAAAACATTTTATATAGTTTGAAAACATTTTTTTTATTTACTTAACATACCAAGTGCAAGATTTCAAAAGCATCATCTACGTTTTCAAAAAAAAAATTAAAAAAAACCTTATACATATTTTCAAAAATTCATCTCGCATGATTTTAAAACATTTTATAAATATACTTATCTAATACACCTACTTTATGATTTCAAAAGTATTATGTAAGGTTTCAAAAACATTAAACACATTTCTAAAAGAACCCCATGCATAGTTTTCAAAAACATTTTGTTCATACATTGACTTAACCTTCAAATTATGCTTCATATGTCGCCTAGGTATATCTAGCACCTCAACTTCATGAGCATTTTACCTTGTGTTTTGACTTAAGCACGCCTAGTGCCAGGTTTCGAAACATCTTCAAATTCCATATAGGATCTTCTTACCTTCACAATTAGATCCTTGTGGATGGTTACCGCTCAAATTGGAGTCCTTAAGTGGATTCCTTGTGTACCTTAATTCGAAAATCACGATTCCTTGTAATCAAAATCGAATTTTCTTTTTAAGATCTTCCTATCTTCATAGTTAGATTCTTTTAAATGTTTAAAGTACCAAATGAAATCCACGGATTGGATTCCTAGTCTGCTTTAAATACTCATGTGCATAATTAACAAACAAATTAACGAAATGATAACAAATTGAAGATCAAGATAAATAATAATGTGATTATGTGTTTATGTGTTTTCTTTTATGCATTGTGTTTTTGGGTAATCTGGATATTCGTTATCCAAATCCTCGTAGAATCTTCCATATCTTCATATGAGGGATTCATAGTAGGATATCCAAAGGTACTACCTTAAATCCTTAATGGGCTTCTACGTAATAGTTAAGACCCTTGGATTATATAGTACCATTCCATTATTCAAAAGAGACCCTTTGAGTGGTCTAGTCAAAAAGATTGATTCAGGATCTGGTTAAGAATGGCATGTGATGCTATAGTTGAAAAGACTCCTTGGTGGTCTATTTAAAGAGATCATTTATTGATTTAATTAAAAGGACCTAATGGTGGTCTAGTCACAATTATCACAGGACTGTTCATTGTTTCTTCCCCTACACATTATAAAATGCATTATGTGAACTATGCAAGGAATTACGTAATTATGGACGCGTACATAATTATGAAATTCAGTGCACAGGAACCTAGTAAGATTTATTATGCGTAAGAACCGATAGTGGCAACAATAACGAAATATGAACAATGTAATGGAGGTACGGTGGACGCACCAATGGCGCTTCATATACTTGTATATAAATGTCCCTCTTACATTGCAAGCATGATGTTATTTATAGTTACTAGAAGTTTAGGACTCTAACCAGTGTTGTTTGATCTTTTCAACTTCATGTTTCAAGCTCTCACAAGTTTCCTCTAAATAAATTTCGGGATGAAATTTCCTGAAGTAGGGAAGACTGTGACACATGTGCCTCCACGGCCATCAAATAGATACCAAATCAATGAAATATTTTATTTCATACTTGGTATTTGTGTAAATATGTGTATCATTTGCACATATCAATCCTCGTTCGATTTCGAGCTCTAAATCGCTTTCTAGAAAGTTATACGCGAACTGATGCGCAAACGTAATCAGTTTAATGTGACAAACACTTCGGAATAGTGACATGGGCTTAACATACCTTAAATAACCTTTACATAACTTAGAAATAAGTTTTGGAGGGTTTGGTGTGCCGAAATCAAGTTTATTCGCTTACAGGGACTAATTTCGACAAACTGTGAAAGTAGGCCGATTCCTACTGTAACGAACATTCCGGGACATAATCATAAGTTAAACATGCCCTAAATATTCTTTATGTAGCTTAGAATTCGGCTTTGAGGTGTTCGGTATGCTAAAATAAACTTTTTGGTCATTCAGGGACTAAAAGCGTCAAAAAGTGCATAAGTTTGCATTTTCGCGCATAACTTACGTTCTGAATACATCCGGACACCCAAAAATTTATGTAATCATTAAAATATTTTATTTTAGTGATTGGCTTGATAAAATTCCATTCGTCGCGTAATTTGAATCGTTTTTCGCGTCCGTTCGTGTTTCGTCGTAATTAACCGAATAACGCAACCGTATGACCAAACGAACTGACACCCGAGATGTTTTTGAGCATATTTCATGTTCCCTATACTTTAACTTCATTTTAGAGACTTGAAATGGGTTTAACGGGGCTTAAACGTGTCAAAAACTAAGTTTATTGCATGCAGGGACCATTTCTGCAAATCTGCCATTTTGGTCTCTGGCGGGGCGCGAGAGGCCTCTCGCGGGGCGCCAGAGACTGATCTGGGCAGGTTCTTGTTTTTGGCATTCTGGTCGATTTTCAGGGACTTTTATGTAAAATTCTCAATACCTTGGGCTGGTATTTGATGGTTTTACATGTCCCATGGTATTAAAAAACCATGGGCACACATGGAGGGCCAAGATTGAAGCTCGTTTATCGGGAAACGATCCTAACACTTCCATGATTCCTATAAATACCCACTTCCATTTCATTCCAAGCTTACACATGATCTGATTTTATGCTGTAAGTTGAAGCTTTGTGCTTCATTCCTGAGTATTTAAATAAAGATCTTCCTAGCTTGAACCCTTTGTATGTATTCTTTCATTCTTTTACGTGTTTTAAGCGTAAAAGTCAAAGAAGTGTTTGACTTTCAGGTTTGACCAGTTTATGGTCAACACGAAGTTCGTTTGAACTTCGCAACGTGAGCGTAATCACGATGGTCAGAGTCCTTTGTGACTATACCTACTGATTACCACGTTATTTAGGCGTAGTGACGAGTCGTAGTTTCGGTCAAAATGCGTATTTTGCAACCAAACTACTTTTGGGTATCAAGACCCTTTGTCTTGATATCAAACTTGGTTTCAAACTTTGTTAAACATGTTTTAACACGTTTAGCTCGTCACTTTTAGATTAGTGCTTATATATGGTCGTAAGATAAGCGGTCTAAACAACCGCTTAGACTTTCGAATCCGACCCGTTTGGTTGATCGTTAGGATCCGACCAAGCATGTTTAGTGACCATTGTTGTCTAGGGAATAACCTTCCGAGGTTATACCTTATGGTCACCACGTTTAGTTAGTTGTATGATATATAATTTATATGCCTTAGGAAAATTACCAAAATGCCCTTTTTACGCATAAATTCATTTTAAGCATATGTAACATAAATTTTGGCATCTAAACTGATTAGGCAAAATTATTAGACATGTTAAGGCATATATTACTTGTCATAGGACTAGTTAGGCGGTCCGAATGCGTTTTACACAAATGACGCGTTAAAGTAGCATAAGCTACCTAAACGAGTCGTAATGGGTCCTAAGCACTTAGGTTAGGTTTAGTTTTAGTATGTAGGCTTTGTTAAATCATACCATATGAGTTCTAACACTCATTTGGTTTACGGAACCTCATTCTATCCGATCTTCCGATTTAGTTCCGGTTTATTAACATAGTTACCTATATTAGGTGCCGTTTGATTCCGTGATCCCTCTAGCTTTGCTTGGTTGTAATTCAACACTTCTAAGCACCCTCAAGTGAGTACATAGTCCCCTCTTTTACTTTTTTCAAACATTTTGGGGGTGAAACACATGTGCCTACTTGTTACTTTCATGCTTTTCATGCTTTATTATCATATGCTTGCTATTGTCATTAGTACACATATAGTACATGATTTCATTATGTTTTGCTATATATGTTCACTTAGCATGCTAGCACATTGTTTTACATTGCATTTCTGTTACATATGTTTACTCAGCATATGGACACATTGTTTTACATTGCATTTCTGTTACATATGTTTACTCAGCATATGGACACATTGTTTTACATTGCATTTCTGTTACATATGTTTACTCAGCATATTGACACATTGTTTCACATTGCATTTCTGTTACATATGTTTACTCAGCATATGGACACATTGTTTTACATTTCTACTTTGTATGTTCATTTAGCATATTAAAGTACATTGTTTTCATAAAACATGCTTACATTTGTGTAGGATCGTATACGGACCTGAACGAGTCTATCAGAAGAGCTTTTACTGATTTGAACGGCGGAAACAGACAAATCAGATTCAATTCAGCGATAATACACTTTAAACTGTTGCTTCTATCGATTTGAATGACGTTTACAATCGAGTCAACACTTCGGCAGCACTTCGTGGCTCACCGGAAGACAACACCTAGAACTATCTTTTGATTTCGCTCCTACACACTATTTATATGAGATCTGATTTCGCTCCTAGCTACATAATAACACCAGGAGTGGAATCATCTTTTTCATCATGAGCGAAATCACCAACTAAGACATTACGGGCGGAATCAGAATTGTCATTTGGAGTGAAAACAACAATTACAAAACATAAATGCTTTTGTCTTATATGTGATGATGCAAAGATGACTTCACCATTATGATGTCATCATGAAAGATGATGACATCATCCTCTTTCAGATCCGCAACGAGACTAAGACTCGATATAAGACGAAGACGACAGATGTGTGCACCAACAGACTCCCCCTCAGATGTTGACGAGTCTTAAGTGTCGCGTCTTCGCATCTTCAGTCTTTACTAGTCCTCTCGAACTCTTTGAAGTATCTGACGCTGAAAGTATCCTCAAACTCTATCTTCTCTTTTTCCTCAGCACCAATACATTCCTTTCTTTAGGTGTCTTCAGACTCCCCTTTTCGATATGCTGGGATCGCAGCCTGGCTTGTTAAAATCACAGAGTCCTCAGGTATGGGAACCTGACTCTTCATCAAACTTGTACATTCTCTACCACAAACATAAGTTTTCTAATATTAAACTTTAACACACTCAGACACCACTTGTAAATATCACAAAAATGATCTAACATTTATAGTCTCTGATGAACCACTTGCAGAAATATCATTTTCAAAACTTCTGATGACCACTTGTAAGATAGACTTTAACTTCTTTTACACACAACACTCCCAAACTAGTTCGTCAAGTTTAGCACTTGGAATTTTGAAAATTAGCTTTTCAACACCAGTTGTCAAAAATCTTTTTGTATTTTTCAAAATTTATGCTAAAACACACTAAAATCTTTTTGGATTTTTGAATAGAATGAAATGTTGAGACAAATCAGTTGTTGAGACAAATCACCAACACCGTTAAGCTTTAACCATTTTAAGTTCTAAACGATTCACTTAGATTTTCAGTATACTGATCCACTTAAATTTTCACACAAAGTTCAACTGCTTCGAGATACGATATTAATGTCTTAAGCACTTAAACTCAATCGCGTGTCCCACCTCAGAATATACTCCCGTATCCAGATCCCAATATTCAGTCTTACAGGTGAGTATACCACAGATGATATCTGTAAGGGATTATAATGCGAGGGCCGTGAGAGCTCAGGTCCATACTCCCGTATACGCAGAGAGATGACGGCTTCGACTTTTGGTGTGTCCCCTTTAGAGGATCTTTTGTTACAACAGCAATGACTATCAATTTTATTGTTTCATCAATTTGCTGAGGGCGGCGCTATATTTCAAGCAAGCAAAAAGTATTCTCTGGGGACTAGGCCATTGCTTCCGCAAAATCAGAAGTCCCGGGATAATACCCCAGATATCACTGAGTATAAAGACCTAGTATCTCAGAAAGAGGGACCTTTCAAACAAGATTTCGGGGGTTACCCATAAATCCGAGAGATATTTCCCCACGATATAAGCAAGTTTGAATTTAGGTTTATATCTCGTCACAATCTACTAAATGTGCAAAAATCTACTGGCACATCATCAGTGAGACCGTTTATTACATTTCAACTTTCCATTTCTTTAGCGTGTTGTGACAGTCTACTGATGTACTATCATTTCCTCTTCTTGACAACAAAACTCATTTTAATTTTATCATGTTTTTGTCTTTTTCAAATTTTCAAATGTTTTTTGATTTTCTAAAAATTTCTTACTCCCCCTAAAATGCAAAACACATTTTAGGAAATTTGAAAACAAACTGTACAAACAACGTGACAACTGATATCAAATTACTTCAATTCGCCATCCACTTGGCATAAACAATCAGAACTCCCCTTACAACAAACTATTTTCCCATTGATTTCAAAACACTTAAGTTTGTTTTAATCAAATGGTTTTTTCGGAAAATAAGTTTGTTTTTACCACTTGTAGAGGCATGGTTCATCATATTGTCTTACAATCACTTGTATGAAAATTACATCAAGTTCAAATTAATGACCTTGAGTAATTACTATGTCAAAACAAACCTCTGTATCACTTGTACAATGAACTTATCAAAGTAAAATTCAAGATAAATGCCGATACCTACTCCACACTTAACAACCTCGGAGTTCCGGCATAGTCCATCACCTGTATACATTTAAACACTTTTTTTTTAAATTTTCACAAACAACAATTTTTATGAATGATGCCGATTCCTGATCCACGATTACCAACTTGGGATCTCCGGCAAGTCCAGAGACTTACTGTTCATAATAGGTACCATCCCAGTCACAGACCAGGGATGGTTCAACTTTATCTTTCTTTGTCTTCTTCTCGTAAAACTCTTTAACCCCTTTGACTTTTCGATCAATCATTTTTCCAAAAATATGTTTTACAGTAGGGTTAAAAGCTTTTTCAACATCAAAAACCTTTTTGTCATCATAAAATTGGTTTGAAATCTCAACTTTACCAATTTTCTTTTTATAATTTTCAGTCCGATGTGATGGAAAATTTTCATCATCCACAGTCAGAACTGATTTTTCTCCTTTTACCTCAACTTGTGGCTCATCTGATTTTGTGGAATCAGATTCATCGCCAGAAGATAGTTCCTCTGATTTCGACCTATCAGAATCATCGCTAGAACTATCAACAGACTTCTTAACAACCCATTTCTGGTTGTCAGATTTAGCTCTGTTGTTGTAAAACTTGTTTGAACATTCACCAATTTCAAATTTTGAGTTTTTGAATAATTTGGTTCGGTCAATTGGTGGTTCAAACTCAATCACTTTCTCTTTCTGTTTACGAGAAACTCACTGTTTTGATGGTATTGCCTTAGAATAATCTCTGGCAATATGTCCAACAGTGTTGCATTGGAAACAGGTTCTCGTATCTTTCTTCTGCTCATCAAACTTCATCTCTTCTTACTTCTTTGCAAGGAACTCACTGTTTGACTGCCTCCAGAATTCTTTCTTTTCTTCCTCTTCAGAGCTAGTTCCTGAAACAAATGTCATTTTTGCTTGAAAATCACGAACATATTTTTCATTTTTCTGTTTTTCTGTTGGAGTAAAACCAAGACCTTTCTTTTTGAAATTACGGTTAGGGTTTGGTTTCTTTTGAAAACCAGAACTAGAACTGTAACCTTTTTTCTTGTTTAATCTTTGTTGTACTCTTGAGGTGTATTTTTTAAGTTTATCAGTAAGATTTAAATCTTTTATTTCAGAAATGTTAATTTCTGTAAGTTTGAAAACCTTTTTTATCATCTCAGTTTTACACCTCTTATTGGAAATTCCTCATCAGAATATAATTTCTCGGAATCATTCAATGTATATGCAACTTTGAATGTTTCGGCACTCAAATTATATTTTGATAACAGGAATTCTTTGTTGTAAACCCTTTTTCCCTGTTTGTCGGATTGACTCAGATTGTTGGACTCAGACTTTGACTCCGACATAGACTCTGACTTTGACTCCTCTGTTTCATCTTTATCCAACACCTGATAAACCACCTTTTTATTATCTCGGACTCATGATCAATGTCAGATGATGTAAACGTCACATCAATATTTTCTGGCAAGTTAACTGACGACTCCGACTCCCACTGTAAATTTGTTGCCTTTTCGACTCTTTCTGAATTTGGATTTCTTGGAGAATATCCATTTTCAAGCGGGGGTGGACACTTGTTGTAATCGAAACTTTGTTTCTTACCAGAATCATTCAAATTAGTATCCTTCTTCTTTGCTTTCTTCTTTTCAGAAGTCTTTTCTACAGAAATCTTCTGTTCTTCAGTTACCTCATCCTCTTCAAATGCCTTCAATCCTTCTGCTGTTGGATAGATCCTGTCAATGACATAAGAAGTACATGAGTAACTTTTCAACAAACGATTAACTCTTTCAGTCTCAATTCTTTGTGTCTCCAGCTTCTGTTCAAGAACAGGACACTTCTCAATGTAGTTGTTCACCACTTTTTGCTTTATCATGAAAGCTCCTTGAAGTGTTTTCATCGCTGTTGCTTGCTCTTCACTTGTTTGATTATACTGGTTCATAGCTTTGTTCAACACATCATAAGATTCCTTCAAACTGTTCAAGTTATAGATCAGTGTGCTGTTCTGCTTCTTCACAACTTCACAGTTATCACATTTCACTGAAATCTTTTTAGCATCAACATCTTCACCAACTTTGAACTTTGGTACTTCTATTTTCTTTTGTTTTATCACTGGAACAGCTTCATCATCACGACTGACTGGAGTCTTGACCTTTTTCTTTTTCTTTTTAGCTTTTTCATCTTCACTGTCACTCTCTGCCATTGTTTTCAGATGAACTTCCAAACTTCTTGACCAATATTTACTATCATCATCACTATCCTCTTCAACTCGAGCTACAAAAGCTTTGTGAGCTATAGCTTGATCAGGAACATAATCATCCCATGTGAAATTTTCCCAGCTAAATCCCTCGGGTAGCTTTTCATCATCTTGATCAATCACACAAGCTTTTCCATCAGCTGATATATATTTATCCCAGTTGAATGCTGTTGAAGACTTCTCATCTTGATTCACCACACAAGCTCTCTTTCCAGAATCTTCAATCACATTCCTTCCATGTGCAGTTTGTGCTTGATGTTGATGTTGTTGAGGTGGTTGTTGAGCAACTTGATGGTAGATGGCTTTTCGGTAGTAATCATTGTTGTTGTTAAAAGGATTCTGAGCTCCACTTGCTTCGCGATTGGTGCACTCCCTCTTGAAGTGACCCATTTCCCTGCAACGAAAACAAGTTACTTTAGATTTGTCAAAACCTAAAGTAGAAACACCAGCCTCACGAAGATCATCCCTTCCAGTGATTTGCTTGAATTTATCAGCTCTCCTCAACACGCTGGCCAAGCACCATTTTATGTCCATCAGTTCCATCTCTTCAGCATCGATCTGGTCGTAATCTTCCTTAGTCAGCATTGGATTCCCGATTCGACCTGCAACAAAACTACCATAAGATTCAAGAACAGTTCCCAATAAAGACATATGGCTTTTTGCTAACTCTTCAGAATATTCCTGATCATTTTCAATGTTCAATACAATGTTGCATTGAAGCTTTTTGCCATTTCTTGTTGTTGAAACATTTGGATCAAAAGATGGATATGATGAAAAACTTGTGTTGTTGTTTGATCCTTTGGAAGAACTTTCAGATGGACTCTTTGCATTGAATGCTGTTTGAACTTTCGGTGACAAGTTGGTGGACTTATCACTCACACCACCTTTGTAGTAAAGACCGATGTCTTGTTCACCATCGAAATCTTTCATTCTCAAGACTTTTCTCTACTCCATTTCCTGAGCTTCAATCTTTTCAATGAACTTGCTGAGTGTTAAACTGCTAAAACCTTTCTTGTTTCTAAGCATCATGAGATATGTGCCCCAAGTCTCGTGTGGCAAAGCATCAGAAAGCTTCTCGATCAACTCTTCATTATCTTTCTTAATGCTCAATCTCTTCATGTTAGCTAGCAAATTGCAGTATCTTTCTATTATCTGCCTTGTGCTCTCATTTTTTAACCCACGAAACAGATCGACCTCTTTCTTCAAAAGTGATTTCTTGTTTTTGACCATCTCTTGACTCCCATGAAACTTCGATCTTAATTCTTTCCAGATTGAATAAGAAGTTCCATTATGCTGCAATAGAACCAAGATATCTTCTTTCACTGCTTGTTGTAGAAGACTTAGCATCATTTTCTCATCTTTGTATTTCTTTCTAACATCGGCACTTAGATCTTTAATAGGAACAACCTCTTCATCATCATTCATTGGTCGAATGTATTTTGTCTCGATACATTCCCAAGCATCTAAGTAATTTGCTTGTACCCAGTTTTCGAACTTTTCTTCCCAACTTTTGTACTCTTCGATGCTCATGAGTTTAGGCGGCTTTTGCATCGTGCCCGTTTCATTTTCCAACATCGTGTTCTGTGCAATACTCATCGGGGTAACCGGTGTAGCGAATGCATTGTAAAAATCCTCGTCCATGTTTCAGATTGAGCTATATCACCTTGTGAAATACCTGAACGACAAACAAACAAAACTATCAGTTTAAATGAACTGAACACGTAACAATGTGTTGATGAAATCAATCGAAGACCCGTGTCGAAGATTTGCGGACTCGTTTCAATAATGTTGAAGTGAGAACTCTGAATGAATAAACCTAGAATGATTTAGACCAAGAATCTTGTAACAATGAATGTGACTGACAACTCTCAAATGTTAAGCAACTATATGATTGGGCCGCGAATGATGAATCTCATGGGCTGATACAATTGACTTTAAGAAATTGCCGACAACTTTTCACATGCAAACCTTCAATTTGACCAAGACACTTTAATACAATCAAACTGTGATTAGGCCAATAAATCCACTAAACCAAAAATTTTAAGTGTGTATGAATCTGATTGGACCGAACAACTTCAACAATTAATGAGACGGTGCTTATAATAATCGATTCACATGAGTTGACTATACAATCATTTGATTGGGCCAAAATCTTGAACAAAAATATTAATCACATGGGCCAAACAATGTTGTTCACATGGGTTGATGACAACCCCACTTAGCCGACAAAACTTTAATCAGATCACATGCTATCTTGGAATTTTAAAAAGACTTTTGATTGTGATATCAAACCAAAATCACATGCAATGACACAAAAACTCATGATTTTCTTGTCCAACTTTCTGACACCTCGAATAATGACAAACTAAAGCTGGCCATAACACATGCAGACCGTCAACATTCTTTAAAGTTTCACACAATTCAATGAACTTTTTCTTGTGAAAAACAATTTTTGAACGGAATCACCAAAGCTTAGGAGCAGAATCAAGATAATATTTTGGAGCGGAATTAGACTTAAACACAGGAGCGGAATCAGACTTAAACACAGGAGCGGAATCACTGAAATATGATTTTAGAGCGGAATCAGCCTGAATCTGGTAGCTTTGGAGCGAAATCAAGATCAATTCTGGAGCTGAATCACTATGACGGCATCTTTTCCAAGAACTGTTTCGAGCGGAATCTTAAAAATATCAAGTTTTAGATCGAATTTGGACATGAAACTTCTAAGGATTTGTTAACTACCAATTCCGAGCACTAAGTGAAAATCTGAGCCAATTTGGACCGTAAAATGATATTCAATTTGATGAGAAGGTGTAGAAAAACAGAAAACGCAGCTGAATTGGCAAGAGCTCTGATACCACTTGTAGGATCGTATACGGACCTGAACGAGTCTATCAGAAGAGCTTTTACTGATTTGAACGGCGGAAACAGACAAATCAGATTCAATTCAGCGATAATACACTTTAAACTATTGCTTCTATTAATTTGAATGACGTTTACAATCGAGTCAACACTTCGGCAGCACTTCGTGGCTCACCGGAAGACAACACCTAGAACTATCTTTTGATTTCGCTCCTAGACACTATTTATATGAGATCTGATTTCGCTCCTAGCTACATAATAACATCAGGAGCGGAATCAGCATTTTCATTATGAGCGAAATCACCCACTAAGACATTACGGGCGGAATCAGAATTGTCATTTGGAGCGAATACAACAATTACAAAACATAAATGCTTTTGTCTTATACGTGATGATGCAAAGATGACTTCACCATTATGATGTCATCATGAAAGATGATGACATCATCCTCTTTCAGATCCGCAACGAGACTGAGACTCGATATAAGAAGAAGACGACAGATGTGTGCACCAACAATTTGGTATAACATTTGGTTTGTTTAACGAAACTAATACATTCATTAACACCGATCATGCCGCTCGGTAGTAGGTAGTGGTACCATAGGACTTGACAACTCCCATTTCTGAAATCCTAGGTTTGTTTGGGTGGAAGAAATGACCGAATCCGAATACATTTTTGGTAGACCTTTGACATTGTTCTAGGGTTTATCCTACAGTCTCAAGGCTTGGATGTAGACTTTTAACATTACCGCATAGATGTTTGTATAAGTAAAGCATGCATTATTTTACAAAATATAACTTTTGATTTATTCAATCACTTTGTTTTGTGCATTTTTACATATGGTTTGAGTAGTCACTTTTTTTTACTTGCCATACATGACATTTGTTTACACATTACATGATTTACATTTGACAATAAACATGGTTTTTACATAAACATTTGACAATAGGTTTAAATAAGACATTTTTGGTGGTTTGTTTTGGTAAGTGATTTAAGTAACGAGGCTTGTATAATATGATAAAAGCATGGTGGATACGCCGCTGGTACTTCCTATATATAAGTGCTTTTATGATATTAAATATTGTAGCGTTATTTAAACCATTTCAAATTTGACATATTACATTTTACACAATTAACATATCTTTACAAAACATTGTTTTACAAACAACATATTTTATACAAATTCAGTTTTACCTGGTTATTCACTTGATTATGCAACTTTCTTTTATATCATCTGATTTCTTATCACTTTTTGTATGATTTATAAAAGAAAACATTTTACAATTATCATGACTAATTTTTATTAAACGTTCTTTTAAACTTACAAGTCATGAATCCTATTTTAATAAAACCTAGGTATCTCACAGGCATTTTTATGTTGACGTACCTATTTTCACATGTGTTTCAGGAAATAATGCATAGGATTGATCAAGATACACTTACGCGGACTTCGGTCTTAGTGACAATAAAAGATGCAAGACTAGTTAATTATGTTATGCTTCTTTGTTTTTAAGGCATTGTAACTTCTTTTAAATCAATAAAACAAAATTTCAATTTCCATGTGTTATGAGACAATGATTCTGTTACAACACTCCCCGATGTTTCCGCCACGATTTGTTGTTTTACGTGGTCGGGGTGTGACACCTTATCAAAGTAACCAGACTTTACTCGCTTATCGTTGATCTCTACAGCGAGCAGAAAGGTTTCCTCGATAGTTGTCGTCTTTGCAGCTTGCACATAGTATGCAACACAGTCCAGCAGAGCACGGATATACTTTTTGATGGTCATCTCGGTGGTAGTGACTTGACCAGGGTAGATGATACTCAGCTGCTTGAAACGAGCCGTCAGACCGGCATTATCGCCACTGTCTTGCTTGATGTGCCAGAACTCATCTTCGAGGTTTTGAAGTTCATGGGGAGGGCAGAACTCTTTTATCATGATGTTCTTCAACTCATCCCATGTTAGCCCATAGGCTGCATCGTTCCCACGTTTGTTCCTTTCAGCTGTCCACCAATCCAGAGCCCTAGACTGGAAGACGCCGGTTGCGTTGGTAGTCCATAGGTGTTCAGGACATCCGCTCTGACGGAGCGTGATTTCAATCGAGTCAAACCATTGAAATATCGCGGTTGGTCCGTCTTCGCCCGTAAAGTCTTTTGGGCCACAAGTCTTGAACTGCTTAAAGCTAAATGTACCTTTAGGCGAGTCAGTCCTTGATCCTCAGAGGACTTACTGGTATTCTCATGGAGCTCACTGACGATTTGAGGAATGACTTTCGCCATCTGTTTAGCAACGAGGGCAGCGATGCGCTTATCCTCGTGGTTTCGACGAGCAGATCGGGAGTGAAACGATCCAAATAACGACATTGTCTACAACAGACATCGCCACAGGATTCAAACACAACTTTTGATTAACCCTAGTATAGTCTAGCGATCACACCCAAGGGCACTTTACGTAAAGCACAGGAACATGTAACACATAATCATGTAAGCACATAATTCACAGAAGCGCATAAGCACGTAGAGCACAGAAGCATGTAAACCACAAAAACCACACTATATTTTGCACGTATTCACCTACATTTATCTTACCGATTCACCTATCATTAAAAGTCCGCGAGTTCAAAAAGAGCGATTGCGATTAGCGAGTACACAGCGAGTAGCATAGCGAGTAGTATAGCATAAGCGAGTATCAAGCGATTTGTTTGCGCGTTGAGATAGATCTGCAATGTGAGTCGTGTGTGTCGATCGAAGCGAAGAGCGAAAAGCATATAAATCACCAAAAATCGAAACTCGCAAACAGGTAAAACCACATAAGTACCACATAAAAGCGACGAATATCAGAGGTAGCGGCAGCGAAATCAAGAATCAAAAACACATAAAATCGAGAATAGATTGTCTGGGTGCGTAGACATCGACTACCCAAAGTGATTCGACTTATTCACAAGGACCTTTAGTGCACTCTTTGGCCTTCTGGACTGTGCTCTCACCTCGATTTTGGGCAAACGACATGCATCCTTCCAGCGTGACTCAAGTCGTTAGTGCACTCTTTGGCCTTCTGGACTGTGCTCTCACCTCGATTTTGGGCAAACGACATGCAGTTACAGCGTGACTCAAGTCGTTGGAGTCCATCGAGACTTTGGTGAGAGTTTTGTAAAACCAAAGATAAAGAGTGGAACAAGTCGTCGAGATTCGGGTTTCACCCCTAACTTAACAACTTCGTTCCTGTTCGATGAGTTAGAAAATCTGCGTTAAGGTATGGATTTCACTCCTGATTCAACGCAAATTCTCTTGTTTATAGATAAAAAGCGCGTCAAACAAGCAATCTGATCGAGAGTTTGCGGTTTTCACACTGATGTGCACAAAATGCAACATATAAATTACATCAATTGTGGCATAAAACTAACCCTTTTTAGTACTAATGTTGGAAAAAGTGTGTTTTTGTCTTCCTTTTGTATTTTCAGGATTAAATGAGCTCAAATTAACAAAAGAAGCAAAAAGGCAGCTAAATCTAACATAAATACAAGAAAAGGAACAAACGTGGCATGCCCGACCTCCCCGACAGCATCTTCCCAAGCAAAACAAGAGAACAGAAGGCTGAACACGCCCCGTGCTCAGTGAACACAAGGGCGTGCCCAGGTGCCAGCATAAAAGACAAAGCTACAGAAGCTTCTATCGCCCATCATGGGGCCGTGCTCAGCGGACACGGGGCCGTGGTCAACAATAAGATTCGCAGAATCTAGGAAAATCTTGATAGTACAGATATGCTTCTGCACACGGGGGCGTGCCCAGCGAACACGGGGGCGTGGTCAACTAATGCAGACAAACTGCAATTAATGAAGACAGAGAAGAGGATGGACACGGGGCCGTGCCCAATGGACACGGGGCCGTGCCCGAGCTACTGTTCAGGCTATAAATAGGGGTGCTTGGCTCATTTGCAAACCATCCCTTGGCACACCACCTCTCTCACACTTCACCCACCACGCACCACCACCATAACACCATTATCCACCACCATCATCCATTGTCCATCATAGAGTGTGTGAGTCATCTCGGGATCCAAGATTG
The DNA here is from genome assembly GCA_030545235.1 of Helianthus tuberosus. Taxonomy (NCBI): domain Eukaryota; kingdom Viridiplantae; phylum Streptophyta; class Magnoliopsida; order Asterales; family Asteraceae; genus Helianthus; species Helianthus tuberosus. The sequence continues at coordinate 49,440,672 of CM060443.1, read as the reverse complement.
ATCATAAGAGTTCTTGACAATCAAAGGCCGTGTTTGCCTAAGTCTCTTACATCACTTGGTGAAGACAAGTGTCTAGTGTAATACTTTTTACTTTTAATCTTTTCGCACTTTTTTCTTGGTTATGTATTAATGACTTTAATAACTAGTTTCTTGTGTTGAAGGTGATTTTCCTTATCGTTTGTCTGTGGTTTCTTGGCATTATTTTACTGTCTATATAAAATAAAAGATTTTCACCATTCATATCTCCACGGTCTATATGGAGGTATGTTGGCTACCTGGTTAGGGGTTAAGGGAACGGTTTGGTAAGAGTCTTGCCTTGTTCAGTGTATAGATCCTGCAAGGACCTGGGTCAAATTTAGTAGGACCTCCATCAATACCCACCGGTATTGGATGGCGGGGGTCCAAACTCTTTGATCCCCTCACATGTAAGCTACTATTAATACTTTAACCCGGCTACGTAGGACTGTATCCCTGCTGACTCAGACTACTTAGCCGAGGGTAACGTCACCTTCAAAAGAGGGGCCTACCATAATATGCATTAATAACTTAATTAATTATCTTTCAATAATCCGACCCTTTAGGATTGTATCCTTGCTGACTCAAACTACTGGGTTGAGGGTAACGTCACCTTCAAAAGAGGGGCCTACTACAATAACTAAGATAATCTCTTAAAAAGTGCAAAAGTGCGGAAATAATCAAAGGTTACACTAAACACGAGTCGGGGCAAAGTGATTCATCTTGTCTATCTGTTTTTATTTTTATTTTTATTTTCAGCATTTTAGTTAGTTTTTATTTTTCTAGTTTAAAACCTTTTTCTAAACTTTTGATTTGATTAGACGTTGAGGATAAACTGGTACTAAAAGCTCTTGTGTCCTTGGACGACCTCGGTATCTTGCCAACACTATACTACGCTCACGATGGGTGCACTTGCCCATATGTGCGTTTGGTGTTAGTAAAATATCGTGTTTTATAAATTTAAAACTTGACTAACGAGTAAAAAGGGCTTAAAATATACTTAAATCCATATCACACTTTACGCACATCAAGTTTTTGGCGCCGCTGCCGGGGACACAAGGATTTTAAGAAAGTTAGGAATCAACGGCCTAATCGTTTTTCTTAATTTTTCTATTTTTTTTTATTTTTCTTAATTTTTTCAGTTTCTGCAGAGCTCAGCACGGGCCATGCCTGGTCAGACACGGGCCGTGCCCAGCATTGTTACTGGCAGCTTTTATTTTCTGAGTTACAGAGAGCTGAGCACGGGGTCGTGTCAGTGCAACACGGGGCCGTGTCCAACTCCCCAGTAACAGGGATCCGGAAAACAATCACTGTATCTCCGACCACGGGCCGTGTTCATCTGAGCACGGGGCCGTGGTGAACCTTCTGACCAATGTTCTTTTCTGTTTTTATTGCAGGACTAGGAACCCAGGCGCCACATCTGAACTTTCTACGTAGTGTATGAGCTCCAGTTCTAGTAGAGACATAAAAGAACCTCTAGAAGAACCCGAACGTTTTCTCAGAAAAAGACTTAAAGCTAAAAACCAAGAGAAAGTTTCGGGGGACCCACCTCCAATGGCGGACCAACGTATCCTTATGGATTACCTATGACCCACTGTGGGTAATCTCGGCGTCGCTATCAATGCACCAAATGTCGAAGCCAATAACTTCGAACTTCGGCCACATTTGATACAAATGCTTCAAAACTCCGCAACCTTCCATGGGCTTGCGGACGAGGATCCCCATTTACATATTACTAATTTCTTAGAAATATGTGATACCTTTCAGATCAATGGAGCATCAAACGATGCCATCCGCCTTCGGATGTTTCCATTTTCATTAAAAGACCGAGCTAAGGCTTGGATTTATACCCTCCCAGTTGGCTCTGTAAACACCTGGGATGAACAAGCCCAAAAGTTTCTATATAAGTATTTCCCTCCTGCTAAAACGGCTAAATTAATGACTGAAATTAATACATATTCACAAAAAGATAGGGAATCCTTATATGAAACTTGGGAAAGGTTCAAGGAGCTACTAAGAAAGTTTCCTCATCATGGTCTTGCGGTATGGCAACAAGTATCCACTACAATTGGCTGTTGCCACACACAAGACAAACACTTGATTCTAGCTCTAGGGGACTTCTAGGTAATCGTCGCCCAAATGAAATATATAATCAAATTGAGGAAATTGCTCAAACCAATTTTCAGTGGCACACTCCCAGAGGCAATAAATCTATTGCCCCAGGAGCCCATAAGGTTGATGAAAGCACTTCTTCGCAAGCCCAAATCGAGGCCCTTCTTCAAAAATCAAAAAATTAGAAATGGCAAAAACGGCCTCGGTTATGGCTTGTGAGGGGTGTGGTGGGCCACATGAAAATTGGAGTTGTATGAAAGAAGTTGATGATCAAATGGAAACGGTAAACTACATTGATAATAGACCTAGGCTGTCGGGTCCTCCAACGGGTACCTACAACCAAGGATGGCGTAACCACACTAACCTTGGTTGGAGAGATCCCGGCAATAGTAGTAACCAACGAACTAACTTTCAACAACCACAAAATTTTTCTCAACAACAAGGTGGACGAGAAAGGCTTGAAGATACTGTATCTCGCCTCATCTCCAACACCGAAAAGAAAAACTCGGATCGATTTCAGCAACTAGAATTGAATTTTAGAAATCAACAAGCTAGCATTCAAAACATTGAAAAACAATTAAATCAAATACCTCAAAATTTCTCCGAGAGACCACAAGGCGCGTTGCCAAGTAATACCGAGGCCAATCGAAAGGCACAAGTACATCTCATAACATTGAGAAACCGTACCGTAGGTCCCGAAGAGGCTCCACTTCCACCAACTAAAAGAAGCCAACCTAGCCAATCCACAACTCCCCCCGCGCCCCAACAAGAGAAGGCTTATTCACCGGTTCAAGAGCCTACTAAGACTCCTCCGGTTCCATATCCCGGTCGGTTAATTCGTCAAAAGGCCGATGAGCAATTCGCAAAGTTCGAAAATTTACTAAAACAATTGCATGTTAATATTCCATTTATCGAAGTCCTAACCCAAATGCCAAAATATTCTAAATTTATGAGGGACTTCCTCACTCATAAAAGGAATATTGAATCATTGCAATTAGTTAACTGAGGCGAAGAATGCTCCGCCTTACTACTCAACAAACTCCCACAAAAAAGGATTGATCCTGGAAGCTTCACGATTCCTTGCTCGATTGGGGAATCCCCCATTCGCAATGCACTAGCCGATCTTGGGGCTAGCATCAACCTCATGCCCGCATCAATGTTCAAACGACTCGGCCTAGGAAAAACGAGCCCTACAAAGATGAGCATTCAACTTGCTGACAGATCCGTCAAATATCCACAAGGTGTCGCTGAAAATCTGTTGGTCAAAGTCTACAATTTCGTCTTCCCGGCCGAATTTGTCATACTAGACATGGAAAAAGACACTGAAGTCCCTCTCATCCTAGGGAGGCCATTTCTAGCCACTGCCCAAGTAGTGGTAGACATGAATGACGGAACACTAACATTGAAGTTTGGGGACGAGGAAGTAAAATTTGGAGTCAGAAAAAGAGTAGAAGACGAAGACCCGGTCAACTACATGAAGGTCATAGACTCAAGCTTGGATGACGCTCTTCGACGGTGTAGTATGGGATGCAAAACATCCCACTTGGGTAACATATGACCAGGCTTTGGATCTAGCCAAGGACCCTTATAAACGTGGCGCACCACGGAGGCATTCCGCGGAACTATCCTTAGTTAAGTCTAGATTAATTTTTATGTTTTCTAGTTTAGTTTTAATTTTCAGGAATAAAACACACTCGGGATGATGAAGGATAACAAGGGAAACTTGGACCAGCACCCCATGCACGAAAACAGGGCCATCCGACAAAATTTTCTTCATTACAACAAGTTCAGCACGGGTCGTGCCCGCCCAACACGGCCCCGTGCTGCACAGTCTGCAGAAAATGCCCAGTTCAGGTAAACTGGACACGGACCGTGTTCACCCAACACGCCCCCGTGTCCAGGCTTCTGTTTCTTTTTACAACTTTTTGTTACTGGTGACTGAACACGGGGCCGTGTCCAGACGCCTAGTAACATAAAATTTTGCTTTTTCACACCTTTTTACAGATTCAATCAACCTAAAAACTTATTTTTGGGACACATTGAGGACAATGTGTAATTTAAGTGTGGGGGGATGCTAAAACTTTGAATCTTGCAAGTCCTAATTACAAGCCTTACTCAAAACTCTATTGGAACCACTAATCACCCCAATTTTTTTTCAAAATTTTTCATTTTTTTTACTTGTCTAGGTTTAATTTGGGAATTTCAAATTCTATAAAGGTTATATTTTTACAAATTCACAACCGATAGCGTCGTGAAAAAAGAACCAACATAAGAAAATTATGAAAATGCATGACAAGCTTAGTTAAAATTTGATTATATATACTTGATCACATAAAAACCCATTCCCACAAAAGTAAGTTTTGAGCCTTCATTGAGCATACAAATACATATCTTTAAACTAAATGCTCATTTTTCGTTTCTTGTGTGAATAGCCGCCTGGTTCTTACAACTCTAGAACTTACCACGACGATACATTCCCGGTCCTTACCAACTTAAACCCAAGTAAGTAAATGATGGAGGCATTAGGACTAACCCTTTTTTTTCTACACCATTATTTTTCTTTTTTTACCACCTACCCAAAATCCCCCTAGTTAACCCCTTTAAGCCTAAACCTTTTCATTTCTTAACCCAAACCAAACATCCTTTCACCCACCAAAACCTTTTTTTTACCCTTTGTTTTAGTAACAAGCTCGGTTTTTCGTATGACTTTTCAATATATATATATATATATATATATATATGTTGATGATGAAGCAAAAGAAATAAACAAGCAAGTTCATCAAAAATAACTTTTTTTGAATAATGGCTTCATCAAAAAAATAAAAAAAATTGCAAAAATAAAAAGTCTTACGTAAACCGATGTTTTTACGCTTTTCGCCCTTTTCTACTAACCACTAACCCAACCACCTACCTTTAACCCAAGCCTAACCCTTCACCCAAAAGTCCTCTTGATATTTACAAAGGTTTATAGTTAAAAAGGAAGAGGATTGATTGCTTGGCAGGCCTATGGTAGGAGTAAGTTCCATGCCGCTCTCGAGTGATTCACTAAAATACATCTTCGGGCGAGTGTTGAGTGATCCCCCATGAGGTATGTGAACTTGTATATAAATGGAATTTTAAAAAGGCATGTTATGCCCTAATAAGTAATTTATCTTATGTAATGTTTTAAATAAATCATGATGAATAGGATTGGAAATCCCGACACTCTATGACAAGCCCAAAAACCTTCTCTTCTACCTATTCCATTTGGGAGTGTAAAGCCACATTATAAAGAGTTTTGCTTGAGGACAAGCAAAGATTCAAGTGGGGGGGTATTTGATGTGCACAAAATGCAACATATAAATTACATCAATTGTGGCATAAAACTAACCCTTTTTTAGTACTAATGTTGGAAAACGTGTGTTTTTGTCTTCCTTTTGTATTTTCAGGATTAAATGATCTCAAATTAACAAAATGTCACACCCCGACCACGTGGAGCAACCAAACGTGGCGGAAACGTCGGGGAGTGTTGTAACAGAATTAATTGTTTCAAATCCATGGCAATTGAAGTTTTGTTTTATTAATCAAACATGAGAGTTTACATTGTTTTAAAGAAGAAACAAAGAGTACATAACATAAAGTAACTAGTCTTGCATCTTTTAATGTCACTAAGGCACAGGTCCGCCTAAGTATGTCTTGATAAGTCCTATGCATCATCTCCTGAAAACACATGTGAAAATAGGTACGTCAGCATAAAAATGCCTGTGAGATACATAGGTTTTGTGAAAACAGAATTCATGACTTATGTTTGAGAAAATGTTTAGTCATGAACCTTGTAATTTGCTTTGTCTTGTAAATCATTTGAAAACGATAAAATCAGATGATATGTATAAATAAGAGAATAATGTATGGTTAAATGAATAACCATGTAAAATGAGTTTGTATAAGATAAGTTGTTTGTATATCAATGTCTTGTGAAAAGTATGTTGTTTGTATAAAATGTTATATGTCTCAAATTGAAATGATTCAAATAGCGCTACGATATGTAATACCATACAAACACTTATATATAGGAAGTACCAGCGGCGTATCCACCATGCTTGTATCATATTACATACGCCTCGTTACTTAAATCACTTACTCAAACCAAACCATCAAGATGAAATGTTTAACAATTGTAGTAATCATTATGTATAGTCAAATGTCTATTGTCAAATGTAAATCATGTCAACAGATACAAAAGGTTCACACGGTTCAACAGTTACAAACAGTTCATGTAATCAAACGGTTACGACGGTTCACATAGTCAAATGGTTACAACGGTTCAAAATGTAGTATAATGTGTTCATATGCTGGATGAGCGTATGCAAAAGAAAGGCAATGTAGAACAATGTACTAAGTACGCACACAATGGGCATACATAGCATATAATGTAATGTAAAACAGTGTACTAAGTACGCACACAATGGGCATACATAGCATGTAATGTAAGGCAATGTACTAAGTACGCACACAATGGGCATACATAGCATAAAATGTAAGGCAATGTACTAAGTACGCACACAATGGGCATACATAGCATGAAATGTAATGAAATCATGTACTATAAATGTACTAATGAACATAGCAGGTATATGATGTGAAAGCATGAAAGTAACAAGTAGGCACATGTGTTTCACCCCAAAACAGTTTGGAAAACAGTAAAAGTGGGGTTCTATGTACTCACTTAAGATTGCTCAGAAGTCCTAAGATAACCACCAAGCAATGCTAGAGATCACGGAATCAAACGGCACCTAATATAGGTAACTATGTCAATAAACCGGACCTAATATCGGAGGATCGGATAGAATGAGGGTTCGTAAACCAAACGAGTATGGAGACTCGTGTAATATGGTTTAACAAAGCCCACATACTAAAACGAAACTTAACCTAAGTGTTTGTGACCCATTACGACCCGTTTAGGTAGCTTATGCTACTTTAACGCGTCGTTCGCGTGAAACGCGTTCGGACCGCTTAACTAGTCCTATGACAAGTAATATATGCCTTAACATGTCTAATATGGTTGTCAAATCAGTTTAGATGTCAAAAGTTATGTTACATATGCTTAAAATGAATTTTGGCATCAAAGGGGTATTTTGGTAATTTACCTAAGGCATATAAACTACCTATCATACAACTACTTAAACGAAGCGACCATAAGGTATAACCTCGGAAGGTTATTCCCTATATACTATGGTCACCTAATGTGTTTGGTCGGATCCTAATGATCGACCAAATGGGTCGGGTTCGAAGGTATAAGCGATTTATTAGATAGCTTACCCTTACGACCCTAGACAACGTGGTAATCATTAGGCATAGTCACAAGGGACTATAACCATCGTGATTACAATCACGTTGCGAAGTTCAAACGAACTTCGCATTGACCATAAACTGGGCAACGCAGAAAGTCAAACAAAGTTTGACTTTCGGACTCGAAAAGCAATAAAAGGACGAAAGAATACTTACGAAGGGTCCCCGAATGCTAATCTAGATCAAAATAGCTCAGGTATGAAACAAAGGTTTCAACTTAGAGCACATTAGATAAGATTCTAGTGAGTTTGAAGCAAATGGGGGTGGGGTATTTATAGTATTTCCCGAACCGTTAAGATCGTTTCTTGAATAACGTGATCGAATCTCGTGCGTACATTTGTTGAAATGTTGTGGTGACTAAAAATGGCCCCTAATGAGCTGAAAGGGCAAGTGTGAGTGTGTGGATGAGGTTTAATCAGCTGAAATCTACTGACTAATCAGTCTTACCTGTTCTGGGAGCCTGACGCGGGCCGCGTGGACACACACAAAGATCTTACGCGGGCCGCCTGGCCTGCACAGATCAGACATAAGTTTCAGCAATGACAGTTTTGGTCCCTACACGTGTTTAAGGCCATTTCCGACACTTCTAAGGCCCGTAAAGCCAACTTTAAGGCCCTAAAATGATGCCTAAACATTGTGGACATGAAACATGCTCAAAAATATGTCGGATGTTGGTTCGTTTGGTCGTACGAACGCAATGTTCGCTTAATTACGACGGAATGCGCACAAGCGCGAAAAATGATCCAAATGACGCGACGAATGAATTTCTCTTATGCCAAACACTAAAATAAAATATTTCAGTGCTTCCATAAATTTTTGGATGTCCAGATGTATTCAGAACGTAAGTTATGCGCGAAAGTGCAAACTTGTGCACTTTTTGACACTTTTAGCCCCTGAATGACCCAAAAGTTTATTTTAGCACACCGAACCCCTCAAAGCCTATTTCTAAGCCATATAAAGGATATTTAAGGTGTGTTTAACTTATGTTCATGTTCTGGAAAGTCTGTTACAGTTCAAATTGGCATACTTTCGCAGTTTGTCAAGTTTAGTCCCTGTAAGCGAATTAACTTTTTTTTGCCATACCAAAGCCTTCAAAACTTATTTCTAAGTTATGTAAAGGTTATTTAGGGTATTTTAAGCCTATGTCACTATTCCGGAGTGTTTGTTGCATTAAACTGGTTATATTTACGCATTAGTGCGCGTATAACCTTCCAGAAAGCGATTTAGAGCTTGAAATCGAACAAGAGTTGATATGTGCAAAAGATACACATATTTATACAAGTCCAAAGTATGAAACACAATATTTCATTGATTTGGTATTTGTTTGCTGGTCGCAGTGACACAGGTGTCACACAAAAGAAGCAAAAACGCAGCTAAATCTAACAGAAAAACAAGAAAAGGAACAAACGTGGCATGCCCGACCTCCCCGACAGCCTCTTCCCAAGCAAAACAAGAGAACAGAAGGCTGAACACGCCCCGTGCTCAGTGAACATGGGCCGTGCTCAATGAACACGGGGGCGTGCCCAAGTGCCAGCATAAAAGACAAAGCTATAGAAGCTTCTATCGCCCACCACGGGGCTGTGCTCAGCGGACACGGGGCCGTGGTAAACTATAAGATTCGCAGAATCCAGGCAAATCTTGATAGTACAGATATGCTTCTGCACACGGGGGTGTGCCCAGCGGACATGGGGGCGTGGTCAACTAATGCAGACAAACTGCAATTAACGAAGACAAAGAAGAGGATGGACACGGGGCCGTGCCCAATGGACACGGGGCCGTGCCCGAGCTACTGTTCAGGCTATAAATAGGGGTACTTGGCTCATTTGCAAACCATCCCTTGGCACACAACCTCTCTCACACTTCACCCTCCACCCACCACCACCATAAAACCATCATCCACCACCATCATCCATTGTCCATCATAGAGTGTGTGAGTCGTCTCGGGATCCAAGATTGATCGTAAGAGTTCTTGACAATCAAAGGCCATGTTTGCCTAAGTCTCTTACATCACTTGGTGAAGACAAGTGTCTAGTGTAATACTTTTTATTTTTAATCTTTTCGCACTTTTTACTTGGTTATGTATTAATGACTTTAATAACTAGTTTCTTATGTTGAAGGTGATTCTTCCTTATCGTTTGTCCGTGGTGTCTTGGCATTATTTTACTGTCTATATAAAATAAAAGATTTTCACCATTCATATCTCCACGGTCTATATGGAGGTATGTTGGCTACCTGGTCGGGGGTTAAGGGAACGGTTTGGTAAGAGTCTTTCCTTGTTCAGTGTATAGATCCTGCAAGGACCTGAGTCAAATTTAGTAGGACCTCCTTCAATACCCACCGGTATTGGATGGCGGGGGTCCAAACTATTTGATCCCCTCATATGTAAGCTACTATTAATACTTTAACCCGGCTACTTAGGACTGTATCCCTGCTGACTTAGACTACTTAGCCGAGGGTAACGTCACCTTCAAAAGAGGGGCCTACCATAATATGCATTAATAACTTAATTAATTATCTTTCAATAATCCGACCCTTTAGGATTGTATCCTTGCTGACTCAAACTACTAGGTTGAGGGTAACGTCACCTTCAAAAGAGGGGCCTACTACAATAACTAAGATAATCTCTTAAAAAGTGTAAAAGTGCGGAAATAATCGAAGGTTACACTAAAGACGAGTCGGAGCCAAGTGATTCATCTTGTCTATCTGTTTTTATTTTTATTTTTATTTTCAGCATTTTAGTTAGTTTTTATTTTTATTTTCAGCATTTTAGTTAGTTTTTATTTTTTCTAGTTTAAAACCTTTTTCTAAAATTTTGATTTGATTAGACGTTGAGGATAAACCGGTACTAAAAGCTCCTGTGTCCTTGGACGACCTCGGTATCTTGCCAACACTATACTACGCTCACGATGGGTGCACTTGCCCATATGTGTGTTTGGTGTTAGTAAAATATCGTGTTTTATAAATTTAAAACTTGACTAACGTGTAAAAAGAGCTTAAAATATACTTAAATCCATATCACACTTTACGCACATCACACACCTAGTCTCGATCCAATCACTCGTTCATTATCGAAAATAGTGTGCAGTGATAGTGTCCAGCGAGTGCGGGCGAGAATAGTAAGTAAGCGAGTACAAAACCCCTAGAGGGTATGCACAAGTCGGTCTGTTGGTACTTAGACTATAGACTAGGTCGTTTCTAAGACATCGACCCGGACTAGGTCGAGTCTTGCCTAATTCCCTATAGTTATGGCTCTGATACTAATCTGTCACACCCCAACCGATGACGGAAACATCGGGGCGCGGCACTGAGCGAAACAGATTGTCCAAGAGAAATTCCATAACAACTAATTTACCGGATAGTTAATATTATGTCCCATACCATAACCCATCAAGCAAAAAAATTATTACAGACATTGATATCTCAAAGACAAATAACATGTTCTGACAACTCAGATTTAAATAAATAAATTGTTCGTTGGTTTCTAGACTCTCCTAAGCTCAATTCCATGAAACCAAGCAAGCGTCCTAAGCATTCAAACACCTGTCACATACGTTAAAATAGAGGTCAATACACATGGTGTAAAGGTGAGCATACAAGTTTAATAGTATAATAGAGTTCGAAATAGTTTACACATAACCAGCATGTAACATGTAGCAAAGTGAAGGCTAGTAGGTTATCGACAATGAAATATGCACAGACATGACTGCGAGTTGTAGAATGCGCAACACATATCACCACTGCGACACATGAAGAAATAACCTTAACAACCCCTGTCCACGACAGGTGCTGAGTCCAAACTATAGTACCATCGTTGCTAAGGCGTCAGGCAACAATCACTGTGTTAACATAACATACAAGCATTCATCGAATAACACGTAACATGAAATAACGGTCAGCGTATAAATAGTTTTTGCGTTGTGTGTCGATTGTGATTTGAATAAGTAACGTATGTAACACCCAAAAGTGCATAAAGCAAAAAGGGATCGAGTATACTCACAGATTGTGTTTAACTAAATAAACACTCTCTTGGATTGAAGGGAGCGATGAGAGATTAGCCTGAACAGTTAACGATAGCATAAGCGAAAAAACGGCGTGTAAAACGGTGCAAGTGAACCAAGTGTCGAACGGTAATCCGATCGGATGGTCATCCAATCGGATGGCCATTCAGTCGAATTGATATTCGTTTGGTTAGGATGTGTTTGTGTATGATGGCTTTGAAGTTTTCGTTGTAGCATTTTGAAAACAAAGAAGTATCTCTACCTTTCAGGTCGTTCGATCGAACGACAGTTCGATCGGAAGGCGATCCGCCCGGTGAGACATTTCTTTTGGAGAACTAATCGATATCGTAAGGTCGATCAAAAATAAAGTTAAAAGTGTCCTATTCACCTTTTACTAGTAAAGGGTAAGTAAGGTGTCGAATCCACGGGGAATCAGTGGAAAGTACGAAAGCTCGTTGCTTTAATTATCATCTATGTCTAAACTAATTGCTTTTTGCAGTTTTGAAAATAACTATGAAAACAAATATAAATTATGATTGTAAACAATTGTGAGAAGAGGGACCAATCTCCGGGTTTTCTGGTTGTGTAGAAACACGGGTAACCTAATTACTACCAATTGGAAATCACATAGACATAATTTGCTAACTACTTGTTTTGATAAATAATTAACAGAAAATATATTTGATTGCAATGATCCACGATCAAAACCGAAAGATTGATGTAACTGAATAGTAACCTAGACAATTACCAATCCTAGATTTCATAAACATGAACAAGTTCAATGGTTAAAGGTTGAAGACAATGACAACTTAGAATTTAATCCCAATTGTTGATGACAAAACCAAATAACTGATGAACAAGTATGCAAATGATAATCTAACAATGTTTAATCAAAAACAAATAAACAACAAAGATAAACTAACCGAATGATTAGTCAAATCTCAATCCAAAAGTTTGTAAAACTAAGTCAACCCGGTTCCTAACACAAACCCTAGTCCTGGAGATGATCACGGATGGTTTAGCCATTCATGTTCTTGATTTGATCTTCAATCTTGATGAGGAATTGCATGATTGATGATTTGATTGAAGTTAGGAGCTCCAAAATTCGTTCTTGGGAAGTGGAAAATGGTTAGGGTTAATGATAATTTCGTTTGGGGAATGTTTGTGCTTAAATATGGTGGAAAAACAAGAAATTTGGAAGTCAGATCTGGATTCAGCGCCCAGTGCGCCAAAAACAGCGCCTAGTGCGCCAAATGGTACTTTCTTTCTGTGGTGCGCTGAAATCAGCACCTAGTGGCGCTGATTGCTACCGAAGTTCCCGTTTTTTCATATTTTGGCCTTCCAACTTGTGTGTATGCTTCCAATACTCGATAATGCTTCCCGAAAACCTTCCGTCAAGCTCCAAAAGCCATTTGTTATGCTCCGAGTACATGTAAATCAAAACCAACTCAAAGTAACCCGTTTTCATACACATAATCATGTAAAACCTCATAATTAAACACTTTAAAACATGATTAAACACCCTCAAAGTAACCCGTTTTCATACACATTCACATTTGCAGTCAAATCGAGTAAGGGTAGATTAATTCTAGCTTGTTTAAACCTTTCCCACCTCTCATCCCTTGGTGGGTCCCGATCATGTTGCGAATCCAATCCATTAACAACATCCTCCACCACCTCCTCAACTAATTGTGATGGTGGAGTAATTGTGACACTACCAATTTCAGAAGTCGGAAGAATACTTACCGCGTTGATGTGCACATTTCTTCCATTTTTCGAGCTAGATGACTGATGTGCTGGATTCACTGTGGTAGTACTTGGCAACTTACCTGGATCTCTTCTCAGCTGGACTAGATCCTCTTCTAATTGCCCCAACTGTTTCTGCATTGCTTCAGACGTTTTGTCCCGGAATTCATTATCTTTCTGGATGTCCTTCATAAACTTCATAATAGCATCCAATTTTTCGTCACTCGTTCCACTACTAGCACTTGAGAAGTTCCCTTGCTGATTACCTTGATTATATGGGCCCTGATTTTGACAATTTCCATGTGAGTAATTACCTTGACGACTCTGATACTGCTGGCCTCCTTGCATGGGTACCTGAAAATTAGGGTTCATTTGATTAGCAGAATTACTGTAACTAAAATTGGGGTGGTTTTGCAAACCTGGATGATATGTATTTGATTTCACATCATATTGTTTTCTTTCGCTGAATACTTGATTCACCTCTTCATTCAGACCCATCCTTGCGAGACACTCTCCAACCTGGTGTCCTAACTCACCACAATCTGTACATACTACGAACGCATTAGCTTCCCTAACTTCAGCTCCCTTTCCCAACTTCATCTGAGCTACTTATCGCTCTAATAGCAAATTCTGCTATTTTAATTTCTCAACCCGTTCTTCAGCTTCATAATCAATTGCTCTCGCTGATGCTAATCTCGTCCTCCTGCTAGATTGTGCCTATCTCTTTGAAGTGGCACTTTGTCTCGCCAAGTATGCCCAATCAACGGCCTCGGTGTTTGTGAGAAACGTACCATTACTAATGGCGATAAGATCTCTTACATCGTCAGGAAGTAGCCCATCGTAGAACGCTTTAATCAATTCCCATATCTGAATGCCATGATGGGGACATTTTCTTAACATCTCCTTGAACCTTGTGAATGCCTCACGGAACGCTTCCCCTGAATTTTGCAGGAATGCTTTGATTGCATCACGAGCTTCGCTGGTTCTATTCATAGTATAATACTCCTCCAAGAATACCTGTTGCATCTCTTGCCAAGTGTAGATACTCCCCGGAGGTAATGTTGCGAACCACTGTCGAGCTTTGTCTTTCAAGGTGAACTGAAACCGCATCAGCTTCACATCATCCTTTGTAAACCCCGAACCCCCAATCGTCTGACAAATCAAATCAAAACTTGCAATGTGCAAGTATGGTTCTTCGGTCCTTTTTCCATAAAACTCCGGCAAATAGACTAAGTATTGAGGCCTTACCTCGAAAGGTCTGTTATTGTTTCCAACCCGTGTGACTATAGCCGACGAGTTCGGTACTACAACTGGTCGACAGTGACCTTCAACGCCTTGAATTGGTGCCCCTTGAACGACTTGTGGGACACCATCCACAAACTGTATCTGATCGCCCCCAACCCGATTAATAGCTCTTTAATTCCCCGCATTGAATTGCGGAACTCCATGTTGAACTTGATTTTGTGGAATCGGGCGCGGGATGTGATTTCTTTGATTAACCTGTTGTTGGACCGGGTATCCTTGATTCATGTTATACCCCTCATCATACCTATAATCTGCGTATCTCCCATCATACTGATTGTGATAATCATCATCTTCCCAACCGGATTCCCAAGTATGAACACTGCCTTCTCTGTGTCGGGAACCCTCATCATACCCGTGTTGATGCTGTGGTTAATTAAAGCGAATGATTTCCCCCTGTCGGAGATTCAGATTTCCCGGATGGTTTTGTGGGCCTGGGTTGAATAGTGGAAATGGTTGTGGCGGTGGTTGATTTTGGTTTTGGTTTTGGTTTTGAGGGATTGGTGGATCTAGAATGGGTGGGATTGGTTCGTTTTGTTCTTGGTTTTGTGGCTCTTGGTCAGCCATCTCGTGAGCTGCTAGTTCAAGATCTTGAGCAACTGTTGACGACTGAGCTTTAGCTTTCACTGCTGAACGGAGAAGAACGAGATTATGTCGAGTAGTCTTCTCAATTTCTAGATCAAATAAGAGCGGCGATGATTTCTTGGAAAACCTGGTATGCATGCAACACTAGAATCACCTGCACACAGACAAACAAGAAACAAGCGTAATATGGAACGAAACAACTAAAAGACAAAGAAAAGGAAATATATTTGGGTTTTTGGTTTTTTTCTAATTTTTAGATTTTTTTGAATTTTTAAGAAAAACAACTAACTAAACTAAGCGCACCGACTCCCCGGCAACGGTGCCATTTTGATCGATGTCGTAAGGTCGATCAAAAATAAAGTTAAAAGTGTCCTATTCACCATTTACTAGTAAAGGGTAAGTAGGGTGTCGAATCCACGGGGAATCAGTGGAAAGTACGAAAGCTCGTTGTTTTAATTATCATCTATATCTAAACTATTTGCTTTTGGCAGTTTTGAAAATAACTATGAAAACAAATATAAATTATGATTGTAAACAATTGTGAGAAGAGGGACCAATCTCCGGGTATTCAGGTTATGAATAAACACGGGTAACCTAATTACTACCAATTGGAAATCACATAGACATGATTTGCTAACTACTTGTTTTGATAAATAATTAACAGATAATATATTTGATTGCAATGATCCACGATCGAAACCGAAAGATTGATGCAACTGAATAGTAACCTAGATAATTACCAATCCTAGATTTCATAAACATGAAGTTCGATGGTTAAAGGTTGAAGACAATGACAACTTAGAATTTAATCCCAATTGTTGATGATAAAACCAAATAACGGATGAACAAGTATGCAAATGATAATCTAACAATGTTTAATCAAAAACAAATAAACAATAAAGATAAACTAACCGAATGATTAGTCAAATCTCAATCCAAAAGTTTGTAAAAGTAAGTCAACCCGGTTCCTAACACAAACCCTTGTCCTGGAGATGATCACAGGTGGTTTAGCCGCTCATGTTCTTGATTTGATCTTCAATCTTGATGAGGAATTGCATGATTGATGATTGGATTGAAGTTAGGAGCTCCAAAATTCGTTTTTGGGAAGTGGAAAATGGCTAGGGTTAATGATAATTTCGTTTGGGGAATGTTTGTGCTTAAATATGGTGGGAAAACAAGAAATTCGCAAGTCAGATCTGGATTCAGCGCCCAGTGTGCCAAAAACAGCGCCTAGTGCGCCAAATGGTACTTTCTTTCTATGGTGCGCTGAAATCAACACCTAGTGGCGCTGATTGCTACCGAAGTTCCCGTTTTTCATATTTTGGCCTTCCAACTTGTGTGTATGCTTCCAATACTCCATAATGCTTCCCGAAAACCTTCCGTCAAGCTCCAAAAGCCATCAGTTATGCTCCGAGTACATGCAAATCAAAACCAACTCAAAGTAACCCATTTTCATACACATAATCATGTAAAACCTCATAATTGAACACTTTAAAACATGATTAAACACCCTCACATCAAGAACAAGTTCACAGCAGGATTGTCATTCGATCGGATGGTCTTCCGATCGGATGGCAATCGGTTAGAAACTGATGATCTTTGAAAATTATAAAAAGTTGAAGTGTTGAGTCACAAATGCAATCCAATCGGATTGCGGTTCGATCGGATGGCAATCCGATTGGACAACAATCCGTCCCCACGAATCTGATCATTTTGAACTTGATCATTTTGAAAGTTTTGCGGCTTGATCGAGACGGTATGACAACGTGTTAAGCAACGGAAACCCCAATCAGACTCGGGTTATCCGATCGAACAGGATTCACCCCAATCCGATCAGTTAACTATTCGTGATGATGGGTGGTTTCATGTTCAACCCGAAATCGGTTGTCTCATTGATAGGATTCAGATCTCAAACCGACACATCACTAGAGAAAAGTAGAAGGTCTGAATCAGCTCCGATTCTATCGGTTTTGAGTGCATTGAGTGTAAAAGAGTTGAAAGAAAGTTGGAAAAGTATCTTTCAATCCTTTTGACTTTGAAAATGTTTAGATCTATGCGAAAACAATGTTAAGTCTTGTGGAAATCCTTCAGATCTGAGTTGTTCTTGGTGGAATGAGACCAAAACTTGAAGTTCATAAGAACCCATGATGACATCATCCTAGAACACCTCAAATCCGCTGATTCCACAGTTAAAAGTTAAGATTCAAAGGTGAAAATATGAAGTAGTGCGTGTAGATCATAGAAGTACAAGATTTGAGTTGAAAACTTACAAGAATCGCGAGAAATCAAGAGAAAGAAGGGCTTGAGCATGCGGGTCGAGTGAGAGAGAGCTGTCACATCACAAGTCATGTGACAGGGGGTATTTATAGGTTGCCAAAAAGGGAAAGGAAAGGCAAGTGTCGGATGGCGTGCCGATCGGATGACACTTCGTTTGGATGGCAATCCGTTCGGATGGCCATTCGATCGAACGGTCACTCGATCGAGTGGGTCTGACGAGTTGCGTTTTGACGTTTCATTTTGCGTGTTGAGCATTGCGATGCATTTAAGCAAGTATGCAACGTGATAGTATTTAAACGATAGCTACAATTAACTTAATCGACACTCGCTATATCTAACATAAAATCATCATAATTAACTTGCGTTTAGCGTTTGCGATTAGACTGCGATTGCGATAGAGCTGCGATTGCGTTTCGAATAATCCCCACAAACATAAAGTAAACATGCACAAGTAACACATAAGTAGCACACACACGTAAAACAATATCTAGAACGCACAATTCGAGTTGCGAATGCGATTGCGATGCGATTAGCGATAAAACATGCGATTAAACCTCGATTATTCACAGATACTCCACATAATAAAACTAAAGTAATTAAAATAAAAGATTCGATTACAAGTCAAGTGTGAAATCCATAGTCAAGCAAGGAGTGACAGATCGCAATTAGCAATCTTTTCTTCCTTTGACTTTAACTTTGACTTGTACGTTGACTTTCGTAACACGGGGTGTTATATATAGACTTTGAGCCCCTAGGGGTGTGCCATTGAAAACTATTTTTAGCAAAGTCTTCAATTTGATTATAAATTTCCTAGGGTCGTCGATTCCCAAGGAGTCCCCCGGAGCCGGAATCAATGATTTGCCTTGTGTGCGGTAAGAGTCCGTTGTAGAAGATGGACACTTGTTCCCGTGTCTCGTACAAGGATTCCCCATCTTCTTGAGAGTAGGTGTTGATTTCGCTCATGAGTTTGGCGGTTTTAGCGGGAGGGAAATATTTGTAGAGAAATTTTTGGGCAAGGTCATCCCAAGTGTGTACGAACCCACTTGGGAGGGTGTTTAACCAAGCTTTCGGTCGGTCTTTGAGGGAAAAAGGAAACATACAAAGTCTAACGGCATCGCTAGAGGCTCCGTTGATCCGAAAGGTGTCACATATTTCCAAGAAGTTGGTAATATGTAAATGGGGATCTTCATCGGCTAGGCCATTGAAAGTGGCGGAATTTTGGAGCATTTGGATAAAGTGTGGCCGAAGCTCAAAGTTATTAGCATCGACATTAGGAGGGTTAATAGCGGCTCCAAGATTACCGACCGTAGGCCGTAGGTAATCCATGAGAGTTCGTTGATCCGCCATAGGGGGGTTTTGGGTCGAGGCTTTTTTTTTTGGTTTTTGGCTTTAAGGCGTTTGCTTAAAAAGCGTTTGGGTTCGTCAAGAGGTACTTTTATGTCTTTGTCGGAGGTGGAGGTCATGCAGCAAACTGTATTCCTGCGAATTATACAGAATTATGTGATTTTCTACGACCAAAAAAAAAAAAAAAGCTTGATCAGAAGGGTAGCACGGCACCGTGCTGTCCAGGATATCTTTCTGTTTTCAGGTTCCCAGTACTGGAAATTCAATACGGTCTCGTGCTCCTGTAACACGGCCCCGTGTCAAATGTTCCAGTAACAAGAAAACAGATTCTCGCAAATACTACAGATCTAACATGGCTCGTGTTGATCCCACACGGCCCCGTGCTAAAACTGCAGAAAGCAGAATTTTAACGGAAAAAAAAGAAGAAAAATAAAAAGAAAAGATAAAAATTGATTAGGCCATTAATCTTAAGCTTTCTTAAAATCCTTGTGTCCACGGCAACGGCGCCAAAAACTTGACGTGTGTCGGTGTAAGTGTATTTTTAGTTATATTTTTAGCTCTTTTTACTCGTCGATTTCAAGTTTTAAATTTAAAACACAATATTCCACTATCACTCTACACACACACTATGGCAAGTATACCCATCGCGGACTTAGTATAGTGAATGCAAGATTCCGAGGTCATCCAAGGACATAAGAGCTTTTAGTACCGGCTTATCGTTAACGTCTAATCGAACCAACTTTTAAGAAAATATTTTTTAAACTAATAAAAAGATAAAAACAGAAAATAAAAATAAATTAAAAATGACAGACAAGAAAGCATCACTTAGATCTAGCTTATCTTTCATGTACCCTTTTATTGATTTCTGCACTTTGGGCATTTTAAGAGATTATCTTAGTTATAGTACTAGGGTTTAAGTTAGCAAGGATACAATCCCACTAGCTCGGATTATTGAAAGATAATTAAGTAAGTTATTAATGCAAAATGTGGTTGACCCCCCTTACGAGGCTGCGATCACCCTCAACCCGTTAGTCTGAGTCAACAGGGATACAGTCCTCGCGGGGTTGGTTTAAAGTATTAATAGTAGTTTATGAATAAGGGATTCAAGCTTTTTGCACCTCTCCCGTGGTGGGTAATGCCCACTCCTACTCGTGAGGTGTTACTAGGCTTGAACCAGGTTCTCGCAGGATCTATACACTGAACGAGACATAGAATTACCCAAACCACCCTTCTAATCTCCCTTTCGGGTTAATTAACATGCTTTATATAGACCATAAAGACATGAACATGTTGAGTAAACGAACATATGAAGAGTAGTTGAATAAATTCGCCTTGGATATAAAAAACTAATTATTAAAGTCATTAATACATACCCAATTAAAAAGTAGCCAAAGTTTGAAAATCATAAAAGAAATACATAAAAGATACGTCTTCACGAAGTGATGTAAGAATTTAGCCAAGCGTGTCCTTTGTTTGACAAAGATTCTTATGATCAATCTTGGATCTCGAGACTACACACACACTCTAAAGATGGAAAAATGGATGATGGTGGTGTAGTGGTGGTGGAGTGGTGACAAGGAGAGATAAGTGGTTTGCCAAGGGACGAGTTGAAGTGGAACCAAGAACTTCTATTTATAGCTGACTTTAGAAGCTTCAGCACGGCCCGTGCCCGGCTGGCACGACCCCGTGCCCATCTCTCTCTCCCTTCCTCATTAACTTCTTGTCTGATGTTGTACTAATATGGCCGCGTGTGTCAACGGCACGGCCTGTGGCCAAAGCACTTGCTGTACTATCACAGATTCTGAAAATCTTTGAGTTGACCATGCCCCGTGTTGGTTTAACAAGGCCCCGTGTTGGCTACCATTCTTGTCTTTTGCAGTTGTCTTTTTCTCCTGCCCAGTATCCATCTTCGGACACGGCCCGTGTCTGGTGGACACGGCCCGTGTCTGGTGGACACGGCCCCGTGCCAGCCTTCTGTTCTTGTTATTTTGAGGTTTGGATGTGAATTGGGGCCTGGCGAGCTTCGGCAATTCCTTCATCTTTACATTTATGTTGGATTTTGCTGTCTTTTTGCTCCTTTTGCAAATTTAAGCTCTTTTAACCCTGAAAATATAAAAGGAAGGAAAACACAAGCTTTTTCCAACATTAGTACTAAAAAGGGTTGCTTTTACGTCGCATTTGACATAATTTATATGTTGTAGTTTAATCACATCAGTGGTTATGGACTTCTCATGTACATCCACCAAAAAGGTCTTCAGCCTTCGACTTCAGTTCGTCAAAAGTTGCTTGTTGTCATGTAGATGACACATTCTCCTTTCAATCACTTGGATGCCTTAAGCATAAAAGCTTCCTCGGGAAATCCATAGTGTTGAACTTCCATGAATGGTGAGTATATTGTGACATCCCTCACCAAATCAGGTATCCGTACGAAATAATTAATATTTAATTAATACCTAATTACTGTGCTTGCTTACAGTTGTGATTAAACTGCTACTTGAATTCTGATACATACACATACATGCATCGTACTTTATTGCTGTCTCTCCATTATTTACACAGAACTATAGTGACAAAACTTGATGCACAAAAGCACAGTAGCACAAAGAACGGATAACCCAATAAAACATGCTGACAAAGCCAGCATCAGACAGGCACTGTCTCTAAGGCCAGTATGAGCCGGGAACAGATTACTACACCAGTAGGGAGTGTAGGGAGGTGAGGATTGTAGAACTGCGTCACTAGGTGATAGTTATAGTGACCGGATGTGCCTAAAACATGCTCTAATTACAAAATCCTGCACTTTAATACAAAATTCAGCATTTATGCTAACTAGTAAAGTGCAAGAACATGGAAAAATAATACTAGACACTTTTCAAAGTGTCGGGAATTCATTGTGTCACTAAAACAAATATTAACGACACTTTAAATGCTTATTTAGCACTTTAACGGATTAATATCCAACCGAACAACCGGACTTTACCCGGAACATAAAAATATTGTCAATGACACTGTTTTTCCTTTTCTGAGCCAGTTAGGGTCCCCGAATACCCTAACACCCGTTATAACACATAACACACTAGTAACTAATTTAATCACCTAACTAAACATAACAATCACTAAACTATCTAGTTAAATTCCAACTAAATACCCCCCCCCCACCCTTTCAACCGATCGGTTCCCCTAGGGAACACACACCACAAATTTTTGATTATTTTATTTGCCTATGTCTAATATCTTGTTGACACATTACACCATGGGCAATTGTATGAAATGGGTTATAAGTAAGTATGGAGGATTAGACTTTCATTTACATCAACAACACCAAGATTGATCTCTCTCTCCCTCTTGCCAATATTCTCGGCCGAACACCACAACCATCACCTCACCATCTTCAAGTTTTGATCTTGCTATTTTACATACATACATACATACAAGTGTGCTAGAGTTCATACAAGGAGGCTCGGTGCTTACGGAATCTCAAGGACCTCTCTACATTGCTTTTATCCACCTAGTTTTCGCTTTGATTCTTCCCTAGCCTTGAGCTAGTTGTAAGTGATTCTAAATGTTGGGATTGAACCCTACCAGAGGAACAGGTAATGAAAGCCAAAACCAGGTCACAACAGTGGATTCACAATAAGCACCAGTTTACATTAAGCTTTCCCCTTGAAAGTGATCTATAACAACTGATGGTCTCTATCCACTGTTCATATACAACTGATGCTGCCCCTTCAACTGCTGATCAAGCCCTGAAGTAGTCAATACTGCTGGTCCTATCTACTGATGATAAAGCACTGCCTAATCAAGGATTGATCAACCTTGAGGAAAGCACTGATGATTAGAAAGAGCAGTAGTTAGTATATCATCTGTTTATGTATAGTCAGTGGTTAGGTTTAGCAGTGTTTGTATGAGGACAGTAGATACAGGTTGTTAGGCTGTTAGACGTCGCTTTCATGGTGACGTCAGCTAAGATGCCTCAGTGGTTTGCTTTGTCTATAAATGGAGCAGTACTCTGTACTGTTACATTCGATTCGTTTTGAGAGAGTTCTTCTCCTCAATTCAATCCTTTCATCTTGTGCAATTCAACCTTGGGGCATCTGGTTGAGGGGGAGCTTAGTATGTAAGCATATCTGTAATCATTTGATTCTTATTGTAAATCTTTTGACTAAATGAATTGCATATGCTTTCTCAAACTATTTTCTCCTTCGATTGTGTTTACAAGTTTGTTATTCATTTCCGCTGCACTTCACATTGTTTCATATTCATTTAATGTTCAAATCATACAAACAAACACAATCATGAGAGCCTCCGATCATAACAATTGGTATCAGAGCCTGGACAGTCAAATTCGATCTAACAATCAATTTGACATAACAGTTCAGCTCAAAATTCATTGATACTAAGGTTGGTTGTATTCAGTTGAAAAACAGAGTAACGGGTAAATCATGATCAAAATGGTTTTTCAAAAACTCTATAAATCAACCAAGATGTCATATGACACACAAATCTCACACAACGAGTGATATCATGCATAAGTAACTCATAGTTTTCAGATCTGAAAACATATCTGTTAAACTGTGGGATTATTTCATATTTTCAAAATTGATTTCAATTGTTGTTATGGAAATTGTGATGTCACCTTATTAAAATGCTAAAGTATGAACCTCAGATTAACAAAAACCTATGTTCATAAAACATTAGTGTTTCTGATAACATAAAAGGAGGGAAATTAAAACTTTAGTCATTTAGATCTTATGTGTTGAAAACAGGTTGAGATCCTCAAAAGGACAAAATCAACTATGTTAAAATACATTAAGAAAATCAGGGGTCAACATAGTCCGTATCATATGTAGTGTGAGATTGGTTGAAAAACTTGTGCAAACATGACCAAGTCTCTCAAAACATTACTGCAAAATGATTTTGGACTAAATTTCACAAAAACTCGAAAGTGTGTTTATCTCAAAACTCTTGAAGTCAAAAGAAAAGAGTATAAACGTAAAACACTTAAGAGTCAAAGCTTGGGGTAATAATGGTCATTAAGCAACTGTTTGTACTCTTTGGTTCAGGAAAATTCAGGTGACAGTAGTATTCTCAGTGATTAAGCTTATAAAAGGACTGGTCCATGTGTCCTCATGTTTGTAATCAACTATCAAGAAAATGGTACAAAACAGTGGTCAAAATGTATTCAAATTTCCTACCACTGACCATTTTCATAAACTTGAGAATGATTTTGAAAATATACCAGATCCTTTTTGGTGCTGTTCTCAGAAAATCCTTTAATTTTTTTATAAAGGATTTTCTCGAATAACCAGGATATATTGTTCATTTTTTTTTTTTGGAATAATATATTTTGAACTTTTGCTTGTTTTTTTTTTTACAATATTTCAATTACCTGTCAGGATATAGTACCTTATTTTTGTTGGTATTATTGTCCTCTTGAATGGGCCAAAAGGAAGTGGTACATTGTTCAAGATCATGTTATACTCAGGTTTGTTTTAAAACATTTATCAAAAGTTGGTTGCTAAACAGTGCTTAAACTACTGGGGCACTCATGTTTTAATTTGAATATTAAACGAAAATGAGTTGCCTTAGCAAAAAGTTCTCATCATCTGGGGTACTAATCCACTGTCAGAAATTTGAACAAGCTTCAAAACGTGAAATAGACATGTGGCAAAACCTTGAATGAAAATTCCCAAAACAGTTGCTGAGATGCTTGTCCTTCAAATCCGTATCATTTCCCCAAATCACTGCTTTGTTCAAACATCTGTTTCCTAATTACTATCCACTACTGAAAGTCAACCACTATTTCTTCATTTTGCTAGACAAGCACTGATGCTCAAAATCAGTGTCTTATCCACTGATATGCTATCCACTAATAGTAAAAATCATCCACTGTCCACATTATTACCGTTGTAACTACTGATGCTTGATTCATCAGTGGCTCTTAAAACAACTGTTCTCCACCCTTCATCCATTTCATCAGTGTTTTGACACGTGGTCAGTTTTTAGCCTTCAGATCATAATAACCGCTGCCACATCAGCGATCACTTTTTCCCTAAATAAAACCCTGATCAAAACCCCCAAACAGGGTTTTACACTGTCGAATTGAATTCCAAAGTTCTTCTCTCAAAGCAGTTTCCAACTTTTCTTCCCAAAATCACTCTCTGATTCTTCTTCATCAAAATGACGAAGTCAAAATCAAAATCTACACCAAAATCACCATCATCTTCAAAAGAGGTCGCTCAAACGGCCGAAGAAACCATTGAAATCCCATACAAATCACCGCACAACTATTTGGGTCTCCTCACAAAACCCTCAAACAACCGCACCTTCGATTCTGTTATCGACACACTATCTGAATCAAAGTACAAAACTTAGTTGATAGTAGACGCTCCCATTTACTTGCAAACCCAGAGAGAGTTTTGGAAAAATGCTAAGCTTGAAAAACAAGACGGAAAAGTAGTAGCCATTAACTCCTCGATACAGGGTAAAGCAATTCAAATCACTCCACAATCAATCTCAGAAGTCTTCAAACTCGATGATCTGAAAGGTAAAACTTCTTTTGATAAAAACGAGTTAAAAGCTGATTTTCTGAAAAGGGGGTATGCAGAACAATCAAAGGTAGATACCTTACAAAAAGGTTACTTTCCGTCTGCATCCAGATTTTTATTCCACACACCTTTGTCGTGTGTTTCAAATAAAACAACGGCTTTTAATGAAATACCATTGAAGATTCAATGCCTGGGCTATGCCATTTTAAATAATAAAGATTACAACTATTCCCAGGAAATCTTCAATGACTTGGTAAAGAATGCTGATAGCAAAACATTTTTACTCTTTCCAAGGTTTCTAAGTTATTATTTTAAACAAAAATTTGAAAAAGAAAATGAAATTGTGCCAAAACAAGGTGTTTATTTTCAAATAAAAAGTTTAACACCTGAAACATTCACTAGAATGCTGGCACCAATAAAAACAAAAGCAGAGGTGTCTGAGCAGATTTTAGCAGTTACCACTGTTCCTCAGACATCTGCTGCTGAGCCCACTGCTCCAGGTGATCATAGCAGCACTACCACTGCTTTGAAACCCACACCTGAAATTACCAAAAAGACCAAAAGAAAATTATACAAAAAGCCCACCAAACCCAAGAAAAGGGCAACTCTGGAAGATGAGATCCCAGAGCAACTGCCCGTGACAACACAAATGTCACCACAAACCACTGCTGCTACTTCCTCACAGCAGTTGGTAGAAAGATCTCAACCAATGCCTAAAACTCCTCCTGCATCCTCACAAAAGGATCAGGTTGTAAGCACAGGGACCCCACAATATGAAGCTCTGGATTCAATCGGATCCATCTTCCTCAGTCCTGATCCCAAGGACATGTCTCTTTCAACTCCCATACCCTCACCAATAATACTACCACAATCAATAATACCCCTGTTGCATGCAGTTGATATTGCACATACACAAACCAGTTCCTCTCTATCACCTATCACTGAGAGTATACCCCCACAAGTGACTGGGTCTGATGCTTATACCTCTGCTATCCCAGCAACAGTTGAGGAGGTTACACTGCAGGAGTTCCAAGTAACTCCTGTCAGTAGTTCAAGTGGAGCAGCAACTACAACTGATGGATCAACAGATCTTCAGATGGACAGTTGTTTCATTAGTAAGACTCCCTTGAAGGCAATTTCTTCAATAGCACCATCGATAATCACTGGTGAGGCTATTTTGTCCACTGGTAACATCAAAGATTCATCGAGTGCTGAAGAAAGAAGACCCCAGAACCAAGAACAAGGGGCATCAATGGGTGATTTTTGGGACTCTGTTCCTAAGTCACACATTGATAAAACCACTGCTGGTGGGGATTCAGATGATCCTACTAACATAGGTGATGATTCAAAATATCAGGAATTGACGGGCAGAGTTGAAAAACTTGAAGATTCAGTTGCTGAAATAAAGGATATGGTGCAAGAGATTTTAAAAGCTCAAAAAGCACAAGCCACTGTTGTTCCGCCTCAAGCACCTGCTCCACCACAAGCATTTGCTGCAAATGAGCTCTGGAATATCTTTCAACCTTTACTTGAACACCAAAAGCAGATGGCTGATCAGCAGCATGAAACACATGTAAAAATGCTGACAAACATGGTAGAGTCGAGATTTAAAGATACTCAAGCAGATATTAAAGCTATCAAGGCTCATATACAATGTACGACTCATGGTGGAAAAGTTCCCTCTACTATCCTTTTTTATGGATAACCCCCTTGCAGATAATGCCAAAAAGGGGGATAATGTTAAGAAGATGAAGAAAAAGGGAATTGAAGATGGTCTGTATGTTGAACCAAAACAAGCAAAACAGCCATCCAAACCACCTCAAACCACAAAATCCCAAACTTCCATCCAAACAGATGATACAGCAGTAGTTACAAAAACTACTAGCCAAACAGCTGCCATTTCTTCAACACACACCACTCCATCACACACCACCAAAACCACCGCTCTCACATCATCATCATTATTTCCTGTTATAAAATAGAAGACAACAGATGTTACAACATCTGTTGTAATGACAACAGTGATTGAAGCACCAGTTGTTCCAACTACTGTAAGTCAATCACAATCACAAACCACTGCCATTCATATCACAACCATTGAGCCACCCAAGACATCATCAGCCTCTCCCACAATAAAAAGGAGAAGGATTCTCATATCTGATGATTCACCACCACCATCACCACCATCAAAAGAAGAAAAATGCTCCAAATTGGAGTAAATACCAAAAGTTCATCAATGACCAAACAGCTGAGTACAAAAGAAAGAAACAGGAGCTGAAGAAAAGGAAGATAACTGTTTCAGGCACTTCAAAGAAGCATGAACAAATGATGAAGCTTGAACAGCAGATAGAAAACCTCAAAACACTGTTCCGGTCTACTCTTGTGACAAACCAAAAAGAAGGAGAACAGCTGACCAGTGAAGAGGTAAAGGAAAAGGAAGTTGAGTACTTCAAAGAAACCATCATGAAAATGGGTCTAAAAGAAGAGAACTCGGAAAAACTTCAAAACCTTTTTAAGAAGGTGTTAACTAAACCTGCATCACCATCTATTTCAGAAGTTTCAGACATCGAGCCAGATCAACAAAAGAGACAGGAGCAGATAGAAAAGGAAACTGCAGAAGACATAGCTGCAGCTAACAATGTTATTGAAATGGCCTTCAAAAGAATGTTTGAGAGTCTGCAAGTTTTCTCAAGGCCAATATCTCAAAGCTCATCAGCAAATAAATCTCTCCCAAGAAACCCATTGGGTTCGAAAGTACTAAAGTGGATGTCTGATCAAAAGACCCACGTATTGACCCTAGTCAGATCCAATGGCGAAGTGAAGTACATATCAAGGAAAGAAGCACTAGGCCTTAGTGTTGAAGATTTGCAGGATATCCTTGAACTTTCACTGTGCAGGGATGAGGATGACATCAGTTCCAAAGAATTTGAAGAAGAATTTAAAAGACTTGCAAAGGAACTACTGATGAGGAATAAAGATCCAGAATAATGACAGGTTTTGGCATTATCTGTTCTAGGGGGAGATTGTTGGGATTGAACCCTACCAGAGGAACAGATAATGAAAGCCAAAACCAGGTCACAACAGTGGATTCACAATAAGCAGCAGTTTACATTAAGCTTTCCCCTTGAAAGTGATCTATAACAACTGATGGTCTCTATCCACTGTTCATATACAACTGCTGCTGCCCCTTCAACTGCTGATCAAGCCCTGAAGTAGTCAATACTGCTGGTCCTATCTACTGATGATAAAGCACTGCCCAATCAAGGACTGATCAACCTTGAGGAAAGCACTGATGATTAGAAAGAGCGGTAGTTTAGTATATCATCTGTTTATGTATAGTCAGTGGTTAGGTTTAGTAGTGTTTGTATGAGGACAGTAGATACAGGTTGTTAGGCTGTTAGACGTCGCTTTCATGGTGACGTCAGCTAAGATGCCTCAGTGGTTTGGTTTGCTTTGTCTATAAATGGAGCAGTACTCTGTACTGTTACATTCGATTCATTTTGAGAGAGTTCTTTTCCTCGATTCAATCCTTTCATCTTGTGCAATTCAACCTTGGGGCATCTGGTTGAGGGGGAGCTTAGTATGTAAGCATATCTGTAATCATTTGATTCTTATTGTAAATCTTTTGACTAAATGAATTGCATATGCTTTCTCAAACTATTTTCTCCTTCGATTGTGTTTACAAGTTTGTTATTCATTTCCGCTGCACTTCACATTGTTTCATATTCATTTAATGTTCAAATCATACAAACAAACACAATCATGAGAGCCTCCGATCATAACACTAAACACTCTCTTAATCTTGTTTAAAGTGGTTAATAAGAAGTTTAACGGTTAAAACTCAAGAACATGCGAAAACAAAACTTAAAGTCTTGCAAGAAAGATGAACATGGTGGTTAAAGAGTAAATAATGGTGTAAAACTCATGCATCTTGTTTAGTTATGGTTATTTTATGTTGTTGGATGCTAGTAGTGGAACGGATCGTCACCTAACCACGCTAGATCATGTTCATGGAATATGAACTAGCATTATGTTAAGTAGGAAAGTTACAAGATGACGAACCTTTCCATACATAACCATGAACTTGTGTAAAAATAGTTTTTCTTGTAAAATGGAGTTCTAAACTAGTAGATCTAAAGATCTACAAGTGGTATTTTCGAAGAACCAAGTGTAAGATGCAATCACGTTCAAAAGCCGGATCTTTCATGAAATAAAAGCATTTTTGAGAACAAACAAGTGTGTAAACACTTGTGTGACAAAAGGTTTTAACAAAGAAATATTTTCGTAATTTATGACTAAGAAGATATAAAGTTACACTTTCTTTAAAGATAATATTTCCAAGAAACCAAGTTTATTTTTAGAAATAGAAAGATCTACTAAAAATGTTGGAAAGTTACTACATACTTTACACAACTTACAAGTTCATGTGTTTGCGATTTATGCTTATTTTGACTAGTTTGATGATTGAACATTATATGTGTTTATGATTGGAAAATTGATGGGTGAATTTTTAAAAGAAAATAATACGCTAGTAAGCGTGGCCACCTCCAGTTACAAAGGAAACTCTGACGAAATTTTTCTAGAAAATAACACTTAAAATATTTTTGTGACAAGTGTTATAAATATATTTTGACTTGTTTTCCAAACAAACTTCGCCATGATTTTTGTTATAAAATAACCAAGTATTCGGAGGTGGATTTTCGTAAAGGAAACTTGTTAAATATATTGAGAATATATATTCCATAATAAAACACTGGTGTGATTTTATGATTATTTTGTGAACTACACATATATTATTTTAGGGTAAAAATAATATAACTCGTGTACACTAAAAAGCACGACTCCAAAATAACACCAACGGCTTCACAAATAAATATTTAAGTTACACCGGTATTATTATTACCATCCGAACTTCAAATATAACCTACGTATTTTTCGGAAAAATACTCTTGAATGCGTATTTTGATAAAAGTATTATTTTGGAAATTGTATGGAATAAATATAATATTTTTGGGAAAAATATGAATATTTTTGGGAAAAATATGAATATTTTGGAGATAGAATATTTTAGACAAATGAATAAAAATATATTTTATTAAGTGAGACTTAATAATATATTTTTGGAATTACAAAAACACACATGTATTAAAACCCCCATCCTTGGGAAGGAACATAATTATAAATAATTAAGAAGTGTAAACACGGAATAGTTACCTAACTATTTCCCAAAAACGTTAAACCTTAAGCCAAAGCATGGCCGTCCGTCTAATAGAAGTTAGTACGTGTAGGTCGTCACGCATTAGGTTGATTGGGAGATACTATTTCGAGACGCACTTCTGTGAGTTCATGTCCCCCTTTTCTCTTAACTGTTTTCAGTTTTTAAACTGCGGGGTGAAATACATGTTACTATGATTACGAATACTTTTTACATGGTATGGTTAGCGTAAGGAGGGTTACTACTTAGATCATGTGAGTGGGTAGGCGGGAACTGGAGGCCATTAATCCTCATTGTAGAACCGAGGGTCTTTAGCGGTAGATCTATCTGGGTGTAGCGAGCCCAGCCCCAGGCCCAACAGTACGGACCTCGGGGTGACTTGGTACCCGACGCAAAAATCTGCTAGGTTTGAGTCTTTCTACTGCACTTCACACATATCAATGGCCTTGCAAACCATTGGTGATCTCTTTATTTCCTTATTTGCTACATACTGTCACACACTGGCTTTGCAGAAGCGTGGGTTAATTTGGTGTGACTTCTTAATACCATAGCTTAATCACAACAAAGCTATATGAAAATAAAACCATGCAAATCATCCATTGATTTAAGTTTGAAAAGTAAAATACCACAACATTGTCTTAAGGCGTTGACACATGCAACGTAAATTACAACCTAATAACATAAAAACATTGTTTGAAAGACACAACCAGAAACTTAAGATAGACGTAGTTTAAGAACTGTGACTCGTCCAGGTAAAAGCCACAACCCCTAAACTCGGATGATCCCATAACTCTACGCAGCATGAAAACGTAGCATACCGTGCCAGATCCTTAGTTCCCTGAAATACATGTAAGTTAGAAAAATCAACAAAAATGTTGAGCGAGTTCATGTGTAAGTGAGTAAGTAAAACCTTTGTAAGTATAAAAACTCTGGTATGTAGCAAATAAGGAAAAAGAGATCACCAATGGTTTGCAAGGCCATTGATATGTGTGAAGTGCTGTAGGAAGACTCAAACCTAGCGGATTTTGCGTTGGGCACAAAGTCACCCCGAGGTCCGTTCTGCTGGGCCTGGGGCTGGGCTCGCTACACCCAGATTGTGACAACTCGAAATTTAGAACCTTTCGTTGTATCTTGGTGTAACTCGCTTGAAACGTTATGTGATTAATTAACTTGTCGGTTTAATGAATGAGATAAGTAAAACTATGTGATTTTTGTGTTGTACTTGTATGTATAGTATGTATGTATGTATAATGAGCCGAGACACAAGAACCCGACTCGAGACCATATGCATGTACACGCTATTTGGATTTTCACACTGTTACGGGCCTAAGCAATTGGGCCGAACATATGGGCCGTATGTACTACTGTTATTTGAGTATGTTGTGCACCGTTGTTGATTTGCCATGATAGACAAGTAGGTCAAGATCGTTACTTGTGTATGAATACGTGTAGAAAATACGTGCACTACTTGGTATGAACCTGACGTGAATGGTATCTATGTTAGGACGTAGTTGACCACTTGCAACTTGATTGACTTTTCTGTGTGTCTACCGAGCAAACCAAGGTGAGTTCACACCCTTTACAAAGCATGGGATTCCCTGGGTTGGGAATGGGGTTAAGGAACGTGGATTCCTCGTCCTTCTTGGGTAGGACAGTATTGGTTCAGGAATGTAATTCCTCGTCCTCAGGGACAGATAACTCGTACTAGACCAAAACTCTATCACGAAGTCCCTCCTTTTTATATCGCTATTTAGGTCTGACAAACCTCACACCGTTCCGCAGAGGACGAGCGTGAACTAATGGATCTGGGGCACGTCAATGATGATAGACATTGACAGTTTCAGGGCACATAAACATGACTACAGTCAGCAGTCGATATGGTAACGAGTCTAGTGTATACATGGGGTAGCCCCCACGGCCGAAATGCCAGATAACTAACACGGGGTAGCCCCCACGGCTGGATAGCCAGAGTAACCTGGAATAAACAAGTCACGTTTTTAACAATGGGGTAACCCCCACGGCAGGATGCCAGATAAAGGAAACTGTTTTCGAAACGACTTAAAACGAACACCCAACCGTGAACTCACTCAACTTGTTGTTGACTCGTTACTACATGCTTTGCAGGTCTTTAGGTACTTAGCTGGAGCTTGCATGGAGGAGGATCGTTGTGGGACATGGATGGCTGTGTGCCATGTTAAACCTTGAAACAATTAAACTTATGTTTTGGTTTTAAGACTTATGCTTCCGCTTGCAACTTAAACTATGTTTTGTTTGAACACCAATTGTATTGGTTGGATTTTTATAACTACTTATATGTTTGTTCAATATGATTGGTGGCTGGATCCTGGTCAGTCACGCCTCCAAGCGGTAGTACTCCGCAGGTGGATTTTGGGGGTGTGACACAGATAGATCTACCACTACTGTCCCTCGGTCCTACAATGAGGATTAATGGCCTCAAGTTGCGCCTACCCACTCACATGATCTAAGTAGTAACCCTCCTTACGCTAACCATACCATGTAAAAAGTACTCGTAATCATAGTAACATGTATTTCACCCCCGCGGTTTAGAAAACTGAAAACAGTTAAGAGAAAAGGGGGACATGAACTCACCGAAGTGCGTCTCTAAAAAGTATCTCCCAGTCAACCTGCTGTGCGACGACCTACACGTACTAACTTCTATTAGACGGACGGCCGTGCCTTAGCTTAAGGTTTAATGTCTTTGGGAAATAGTTAGGCAACTATTTCGTGATTACATTTCGTAATTATTTTTTAAATATATTCCTTCCCAAGGATGGGGGATTTAATACATGTGCGTTCGTATAACTTCGAAATATATTATTAAGTCTCACTTAATGTAATATATTTTATTTCATTTGTCCAAAAATACTTTACTTCCAAAATATAAATATTCTTCCCAAAAATATTATATTTTATTACATACTATTTTCCAAAATAATACTTTGTCAAAATACACACTTGTGTGTATTTTCTGAAAATACGTAAGTTACGTTGTAAGGTTCGGGAGGTATAAATAATACCGGTGTAACTTAAATATTTATTGTGAAGGCGTTCGCGTTATTTTGGAGCCGTTAATATTTAGTAATATTATTTTTACCCTAAAAATAATATTTACGTAGTTCACAAAATAATCATAAAAATTTACACAAGTGTTATTACGGAAAATACATACTAAATATATATTTATCAAGTTTTATTTTGTGAAAATCCTACCTCCGACACTTGGTAGTTTTGTAATAAAAATCGTGGCGAAGTTTATTTGGAAAAATAAGTTAAAAATTATATTCATAACACTTGTGATAAAAAATATCTCCAAGTGTTAGATTTTTGGAAAAATTTCGCTAGAGTTTCCCCTGTAACTGGAGGTGGCCACGCTTTCTAGCGTATCATTTTCTTTTATAAATTCAAACAACAATTTTCTCAATCAACAACAAACAATATTCCAACATCATACTAGTTCAAAAATATCACAAACGCATGAACTTGTGGGTTGTGTAAAAGTGTGTAGTAACTTCCCATTATTTTTAATAGATCTTTCTACTTTTATAAATGAAATCGGTTTCTCGAAAATCTTATTTTTACAGAAAATGCATTTGTACACCTTCTAGTCAAAATTTCAAAAATAATTCTTTTGTTAAAACTTTTTGTTACACAAGTGCCTACACGCTTGTGGGTTCATAAAAAAACATCTCTAGTTTATGAAAGATCCGGCTTCTAAAAATATGGTTTCATTTGACACTTGGTTCTTCGAAAATACCTCTTGTAGATCTTTAGATCCACTAGTTTAGAACTCTATTTTATAAAAAGAATCTCTTTTACACAAGTTCATGGTTATAAGTAGTAAGGGTTCGTCATCTAAAAACTTTACGACTTAACTTGTGGCTAGTTCATGTTTCATGAACATGATCTAGCGGGGTTTGATGACGATCCATTCCCATACTAGCAATCAACAACCATAAATAATCATAACAACACTAGTCTTATAAGTTTTACACCATTACATTGCTTTTATCCAACAAGTTCATCATTTTAGTAAACTTTTAGTTTATGATCTTATATGTTCATGATTTTTCAACCGACAAAGTTCTTATTAACCACTTTAGAATAGATCAAAAAGGCGTTTAGAGCCACTTACTACTAGCTCGAGACTAGGGAAGAAACTAGTCGAAAAACGGGTGGTTAATAGCGTTGAGGTGAGGTCCTTGGCAAACCGTAAGCACCGAGCCTCCTTATACGTGATCCTTCACACTAGTATATATGTAACATTGCTAGAACAAAATGGAAAAATGGATGGGATGGTGCTATGACTCTCGGCCGAAGACAAGGCAAGAAGAAAGAAAGAAAAGCAAATCTTGAGTGGTGATTTGTGAAGTAAATGGGGGGACCTTGAGTTGCATTTATAAACCAATCATCCTTGATTAACCAATGGAAATTATGTCATCTAGATATATGACATGAATCATTATAATAATCACAAACTTGTGGGGTGTCCCCACATGGGAACCGAACTCGTTAGGGGGGGGGTGCAAAAATGGTTGGATTTCCACTAGATAATTAGTGGTAAGTTATGTTAAGTTAGGAGTTTGTTTAGTGTATAATATGTGTTGCATCTTATAACGGGGGTAAGGGTATTCGGGGACCCTAACTGGCCCAGAAAAAGAAAAAATAGTGTCAATGACAATATTTTTATGTTCCAGGTAAACTCCGGTTGTTCGGTTGGATATTAATCCGTTGAAGTGCTTAATAAGCATTTAAAGTGTCGTTATTATTATTTTTAGTGACACAAAGAGTTCCCGACACTTTGGAAAGTGTCTAGTATTATTTTTCCGCGTTTTTGCTCTTTACTCGTTAGCTAAAATGCTGAATTTTTATATTTAAAGTGCAGAATTTTGTACTCAAAGTACGTTTTAGGCACATCCAGTCACTATAATTATCACCTAGTGACGCAGTTCTACAATCCTCACCTCCCTACACTCCCTACTAGTGTAGTAATCTATTCCCGGCTCATACTGGCCTTAGAGTCAGTAACTGTCTGATGCTGGCTATGTCAGCATGTTTACTGGGTATCCCGTATAGTGTGCTCACTGTGCTTTTGTGCATCAAGGTTGTCACTAAGGTTTGTGTGTAAATAATAGAGTGACAGTATAAGATGTGATGCAAGAGTATGTATGTATCAAAATCAGTAAGCAGTTTAATCATAGTTGTAAGCAAGCACAGTAATTAAGAAGTAATTAAATATTAATTAAGTCGTACGGATACCTGGTTTGGTGAGGGTTGTCACACATACAAGGGATTTTATACTTACAAAGGTTTTACATACTCACTTTACATGAACTCGCTCAACAATTTTTGTTGATTTTTCCAACTTACATGTATTTCAGGGAATTAGGGACCTGGCGAAGTATGCTACGTTTTCACGCTGCGTAAGAGTTATGAGGTCATCGACATTTAGGGATTGTGACTTTTACCTGGATGAGTCGCAAGTCTTAAACGGTGTATATTTTATGTTTGTGGTTATGTCGTATGAACAATGTTTTTATTTAGTTGTGTTGTAAACTCGTTGCATGTGTCAACTCTAAAACAATGTTGTCGTATTTTACTTTTAAAACTTAAATCAACGGATGATCTTCATGGTTTTATTTTCATATAGCTTTGTTGTGGTTAAGCTATGGTATTAAGAAGTCACACCAAATAAACCCACGCTTCCACAAAGCCTTGGTGTGACAGCTTGGTATCAGAGCCTTGATCATAGCGAACTAGGATTCCTTCTCGAGTCTAGACTATGATCACTAGGGCTCTCACGAAAACATTTT
This sequence comes from Helianthus tuberosus, assembly GCA_030545235.1. Lineage (NCBI taxonomy): Eukaryota > Viridiplantae > Streptophyta > Magnoliopsida > Asterales > Asteraceae > Helianthus > Helianthus tuberosus. The sequence continues at coordinate 49,404,371 of CM060443.1, read as the reverse complement.
ACATTGCATACACTAAACGTCCAGATCCAGAGTACAAAACATTTCTACAAACAAAAGTTGAGCATATTTTTAAATTTTTGGTTGGTCGGGAGACCAGGGATTCAGTCGGGGAGACTGAGGAAGTTCAGCCGGATGGCTGGGGAGGTTCTGGTCGGGGGACCAAGGAATTAGTCTGAGAGACTTGGAGGTTTAGTCTGGGAGACTATGAGATTCAGTCTGAGAGGCTGGGAGGTTAATCTAGTGGGACTAGGAGATTCAGTCTGAGAGGCTGGGAGGTTAATCTAGTGGGACTAGGAAGTTCAGTCTGAGAGGCTGGGAAGGTAGTCTGAGAGACTAGGAGATTCAGTCTGAGAGGCTGGGAGGTTAGACTAGTGGGACTAGGAGAATTACTTGTTTGCTTATTGGTGACTGACATGTTTATTTGATTACATGATTGATTGTTTGTGCATATGTGTGTTTGTGTTACAGACATCATGCCTTCATCAGGTACTGGGGAGTCGGACACTACAGATCCCATGGCCATAGTATCAGAAGACATAGTTTCATCGGAGCATGAGCTGTACACTTCCGATACTACCAGCACAGATGATGACGACTTTCAGCCCTTTGCGTTGCCTGATGTCGTAGCAGAGCCTGCTGATGGCCATCTTGTTGGGGATTTGCCACTCGTGGTGATCCCTGCTCCTGTGCCCCTTGCAGCTTATCCCGTTGTTGATATGCCCCTCGACGTTGTCTCTGACGACGATGTCGATCTATTTGAGGAGGACCCACTTGAGGGCGAGGCCCATATTACTGCCGGTGATATCCCACTTCTTGTTGATGCTCCTGCGGAGGAGGCTCCCGTTCATTCACCTGTTCCAGACTCCTTTGAGTCTGTGGCATCCGTACCTTCGCACAGACAGGGAGTGCAGCACCACTCACACGACGCCGACCCAGACATGGCGTCATCCGCTGCACCTGCTCCTGCGCACAACTTTGAGTTCGATCATGATGTTGATGATGATTCAGATCCTATCTTTCCACCTGGATTTGATCCACACCAGGACATTGAGTTCGTACACTTAGACCAGCACTTAAAGGATCCTGTAGCCCCTGTCGACCCTATGTTTGCTGATCCAGCTGATTTTGAGATGGAGTTTGTTGATCCGGAGCCTGCTGTGGCCCCTGAGCTAGGCGTTGCTCCTGACCCCGCATTGGAGCATGACCCTGTTCATGCCGATGCACCTGCTGTTGCTCCGTTGGTTGATGATATACCTGTTGATGATCATCCTGTTGTTGTTCCACAGTTGGGGGATGATCATGTTGCTGACGCTCCTGTTGATGCTCCACTTCTGTTAGAGGATCCTGTTGTTGCACCACTTCCTGATCAAGTGCCGGTGATGTTCGATCGTGCACCTTTTGCGACCCATGTTGATCCACGATACGCTCACACCCACAATGGGTGGATAGATGACGATGATGATTACCCACCTTTCGTGATACCAGTTACACCACCTGTAGCCCCCGTATCAGCCCCTGTTTCAGCTTCCATTGATGTTTCCTTAATTCCCCCACACACCACAGATACTCGCCGCACAGATCTCCCGGTCACTTACCTCCAGGACATTCCTCTACCACGTCCTGGGGAGGGTTCGTCACGTCATCCGTTTGGTCACACACCTTTTATGCCAGGAGGAGGCCAGTTTGTGCCTCATATTTCTCATCCTTCTGTTATTCCCACTGTTGCACCATTTACTGTGCCATCCTTCGCTCCATCTAGTGAGCCATTCCTCTAGACCACGCCCCCCATTATGCCACCGACGGATCCGTATCACCCATATCACGTGGGGTATTCTACTGAGGATGTTCTCACATCTTTCATGATACAGCAGGAGGCACTGACCCGTCACGTACAGGAGCTAGAGAGAGCTCAGCGACTCCCGTGCTAGTGCCAGACTCCACCTGAAGTATCACACCCTCCTCGACCACTTTCACCTGATTCTGCCGCTCGTTTTTGGACTCCCGAGCAGCAGATAGCATACTTACTACGCGCTCATCGCGCTTTGGAGGAGGACTGGCTTCATATGCCACGTTTACTCTTTTCTCATTTTCCCCCTCCTCCACCGGCATCAGCTTAGGGCCATTTTGTACGACTCGGGTAGACTTTTGATGAGAGGACCGCGATTGTGCAGACTACACAGCTTTTGGAGACCGCATTTTTGATGATTATGACTTTTGATGATTTGTATATTTGATGTTGTTGTCACTGACTATATAGTTTGGACTAGGGCGATGTGGCCTTTAGTCACTGATGATGTATGATACAGTTATGAACTTGTAAACCTTACATTGTGGTCTTGATTTATGACAGCGCAATCGCAGTATTCTCATTATATGTTGGGTTGATTATTGATTGTTTATGTTCAATAACATGAGATGTTATGTGGTTGATTTATTTATAACATGAGATATTATGTGTTGATATTGTTGAATACATACGTACACTTTACTTACTATGACCTGACCTACGTGAAACATCTTTTAGAAGATGCCACCAAGACGCGAGATGCGTATGCCTACCAGCGAGGCAGAACTTCAAGGAATCATTGCTGCCGCCATAGCGTAGTATGCAGCCTCACAAGGAGGAACCAGCGGAAGGAATTCGAATAATAACGGCAATAACAATCCACCACATGGTAATGTTAAGTCGTTGAGACAAACTACGATACATTTGGATAGTTTTAGCACGTTCGCTAATGCCATTTGTATATTCTAACATATGTGCAGGGTGCACTTACAAGCAGTTCCTAGACTGCAAGCCCGTAAACTTCGACGGCACCGGAGGTGCTGTTGCTTTTGTAAGATGGGCCGAGAAAACAGACTATGTTCTTCGAATGAGCAAGTGCGCTCCAGACCAACAAGTGACTTACATCTCAGGGCTATTTTTGGACGGAGCCCTGTCCTGGTGGAACTTACAAGTGCAAGATTGCGGAAGGAGCTCATGCGAAGAAAGTATTGCTCTCGTGCTAAGATACAAAGATTGGAGACTGAGATCTGACATTTAAGGATTGATGGTCCCAAGATTGCTGAGTACGTTCAAAGATTCCATGACTTATCTCACGTTGTACCTTATATGGTTACACCGGAATTCAAGCGAATCGAGCGCTTTATCTGGGGTTTAGCTCCACAGATCATGAGTATGGTCACTACTTCCAAGCCTGCAACAATCACAGAGGCCATCGATCTGAGCGTGGCTCTTACTGAGGAAGCCATCCGCATGAACAAGTTTTCGAATGTTGAGCCAAGGAAGAAAGAGACTCACGTAGAGTCGTCTGGTGAAAATAAGAGGAAATTCTCGAACTTCAAGCAAGGAACAAGAAATGTTGGCAAGAAAGGAGAATCAAGCACACCGGTCTAAGCTGCAACCAGTACTGGGAAGAAAGGAAAAGGGTATGTGGGTACGCATCCCAAGTGTAACACCTGCCAGCGTCATCATTCTGGCCGATGTGGGCCAAAAGTATGTGAAACTTGTGGAAAAGTTAGCCACCTGAAGGATAACTGCTGGGCTAGTGCAGGCCGGGGAGGCCAAGGAGGTTTTGGTAATCGGAACAATAATCGTGGTGGTAATGGAAATCGTGTACAAGGGAATAATGGAGGCAATGGAAACCGTGGAAACAATGCGAATCAAGCTGGGGACGCGAATCGAAATCAAAACAACAATCAAGCGGGGAACGAAGGAGGTAATGGTCAAAGATTGGGTTGTTTTAACTGCGGTGAAATTGAGGATTTTAAGAGGGACTGCCCAGGATTGAATCAAGCCCGCGGAAGAGTGTTTAACATTGAGGCGAGGGAAGCGCGCCAGGATCCCAATGTTGTTACTGGTACGTTCCCTATAAACCAACGCTTTGCATCCGTTTTGTTTGATACTGGTGCCGATTATAGCTTCGTGTCATTAGAATTTAAGAATATACTTGGGTTGACACCTAGTAAGTTAGACGTTCCGTACTCCATCGAATTAGCAAATGGGAAACTAGTTGAGACCAGTGAAGTTGTCCGATGATGTGTGATTGAACTAGGAGAGCATAAGTTTACGCTAGACTTACTACCTGTCGAGTTGGGAAGCTTTGATATGGTAGTCGGAATGGATTGGCTATCGAGTAACAAAGCCGAGATCGTTTACCATGAGAAGACCATCCGCATCCCACTGACGGATGAAGAAACGATTGTAGTTCATGGAGAAAAGCGCGATACACCTCTAAGAATTATTAGCTGCCTGAAAGCTAGAAAGTGCTTGAGGAAGGGATGTGTTGCATTCTTAGCACACATCGTGGATAAGAAAGCTGCTGAGCCGAAGATCGAAGACATTCCAATCGTCATAGAATATCCGGAAGTCTTTCCAGAAGACTTGCCAGGATTACCGCCTCCTAGGCAAGTTGAGTTCCACATTGATTTGGTTCCAGGCGCCGCACCTGTAGCCAAGGCACCCTATAGACTTGCGCCATCAGAGATGCAGGACTTGTCGACACAACTCCAGGAGCTATTGGACAAAGGATTCATCAGACCAAGCTTCTCACCTTGGGGAGCTCCGGTTCTGTTTGTCAAGAAGAAAGACGATAGTTTTCGTATGTGCATTGACTACCGGGAGTTGAATAAATTAACGATTAAGAATAGATATCCTTTGCCGAGAATCGACGATGTTTTTGATCAGTTGCAAGGCTCAAGCTTTTATTCGAAGATCGATTTGCGATCAGGATACCATCAACTTAGGATACAAGAGGAAAGTATTCCTAAGACCGCTTTCAGAACTCGCTACGGACACTACGTGTTCCTAGTTATGCCGTTTGGGCTAACAAACGCACCTGCGGTTTTCATGGACCTAATGAACCGAGTCTGCAAGCCGTACTTGGATAAGTTTGTGATCGTATTTATTGACGACATTCTGATTTACTCAAGGACAAAGGACGAGCACGAGCAGCACTTAAGAGCTATTCTAGAGCTACTTAAGAAGGAGAAATTATACGCCAAGTTCTCGAAGTGTGAGTTTTGGCTACGCGAAGTCCAATTTCTTGGACATGTGGTTAATGGAAATGGAATCCATGTTGATCCCACAAAGATCGAGGCGATCAAGAGTTGGGAGACTCCAAAGACGCCAACCGAGATTCGACAGTTCTTGGGTTTGGCTGGTTATTATCGAAGATTCATTGAGGATTTTTTCTAAAATCGCTCAACCTCTGACCGCGCTCACACAGAAGGATAGGAAGTTTGATTGGGGAATCAAACAGGAAGAAGCATTCCAGTTACTGAAAGACAAGCTTTGCAATGTGCCGATCTTAGCGCTACCAGAAGGAACTGAGGATTTCGTGGTATACTTGACGCCTCACGTCAAGGATTGGGTTGCTTGTTGATGCAACGCCAGAAGGTCATAGCCTACGCGTCACGACAGTTGAAAGTTCATGAAAAGAACTATACCACTCATGATTTGGAGCTAGGCGCAATGATATTTGCACTGAAAATTTGGAGACGTTATTTGTATGGTACGAAATGTACAATCTTTACAGATCATAAAAGTCTGCAACACATATTCAACCAGAAAGAGCTTAATATGAGGCAGAGACGCTGGGTAGAGCTGTTGAATGATTATGACTGCGAGATCAAGTATCACCCAGGGAAAGCGAATGTGGTCGCTGATGCCCTGAGTCGAAAGGAAAGGATCAAGCCCATAAGGGTTAGGGCCTTAGAGATGATTATCCAGACGGATCTTTCCCTGCGCATTCGTGCCGCACAGAAAGAGGCTTTGAAAGAAAGGAATATTGAAGAGGAATATCTCTGTGGGTTGGAGAAGCAATTAGTGCCAAACGAGGAAGGAACATTATGTTTCATGAAACGGATTTGGGTTCCTCTGTTTGGTAGTTTGAGAAAAGTTATTCTTAATGAAGCTCACAAATCACGGTACTCAATTCATCCAGGAGCGGATAAGATGTACCAGGACCTTAAGGATTATTATTGGTGGCCTAGGATGAAAGGCGATGTTGCTGTTTAGGTGAAAGCTGAATACCAGAAGCCTTCCGGACTTCTGCAGCAACCTGAGATTCCCAAGTGGAAATGGGAACAGATTTCAATGGACTTCATAACTAAGTTGCCAAAAACGCCCAGAGGTCATGACACTATTTGGGTAATAGTTGACCGCCTGACCAAGTCCGCACACTTCTTGCCAATCAAAGAGAAAGACAATACGAGTAAACTTGCGGAAATATACATCCGAGAGATTGTTGCACATCATGGAGTGCCTCTCTCGATCATCTCTAATAGAGATGGACGTTTCATATCAAGGATTTGGCAATCCTTCCAAGAAGCTTTTGGCTCACAGTTAAATATGAGCACTGCATTTCATCCGCAAACTGATGGGCAAAGTGAAAGAACTATTCAGACATTGGAGGATATGCTGAGAGCATGTGTAATGGATTTGGGTGGTAGCTGGGATAATCATTTACCCTTGGTCGAGTTTTCGTACAACAATAGCTACCACACAAGCATTGGAGCCGCGCCATTTGAAGCTCTTTATGGACGCAAGTGTCGATCACCACTATGCTGGGCTGATGCAGGTGATAGGCAGCTTGTTGGTCCCGAAATAGTCCAAGAGACAACAGATAAGATCACACAAATTCGAAAACGCATCGAGGCGGCTCGCGACAGGCAGAAAGCCTACGCAGATCCAAAGAGGAAACCTTTGGAATTTCAAGTTGGGGATATGGTTTTATTGAAGGTTTCACCCTGGAAGGGTGTGGCACGCTTCGAAAAGCGTGGGAAGTTGAATCCGCGTTACATTGGCCCGTTCAGAATACTGCAAAGGATTGGGCTTGTAGCCTACAAGTTGGACCTACCTGCTGAACTCAATGGTGTTGACGATACATTCCATGTATCAAATTTGAGAAAGAGTCCAACACAAGAAACAGTGATCATTCCTGCTGACGAAGTTCATATCGACGACACGCTCCACTTTACCGAAGAACCCGTCGAGGTTACGGATTGGAAAGTTAACAAAACTCGCAGGAGCAGTGTCAAACTCGTCAAGGTTCGATGGAATGCAAGACACGGGCCTGAATTCACGTGGGAACGTGAGGATCGTATGAAAGAGAAATACCCCCCATTTGTTTCCTAAGACCCCTGCAACTAGAAGCAGAGCCTAAAATTTCGGGACGAAATTTCTTTAACGGAGGGAGAATGTGACAACCCTCACCAAATCAGGTATCCGTACAAATTAATTAATATTTAATTAATACCTAATTACTGTGCTTGCTTACATTTGTGATTAAACTGCTACTTGAATTCTGATACATACACATACATGCATCATACTTTATTGCTGTCACTCCATTATTTACACAGAACTATAGTGACAAAACTTGATGCACAAAAGCACAGTAGCACAAAGAACGGATAACCCAGTAAACATGCTGACATAGCCAGCATCAGACAGGCACTGTCTCTAAGGCCAGTATGAGCCGGGAACAGATTACTACACCAGTAGGGAGTGTAGGGAGGTGAGGTTTGTAGAACTGCGTCACTAGGTGATAGTTATAGTGACCGGATGTGCCTAAAACATGCTCTAATTACAAAATCCTGCACTTTAATACAAAATTCAGCATTTAAGCTAACTAGTAAAGTGCAAGAACATGGAAAAATAATACTAGACACTTTTCAAAGTGTCGGGAATTCATTGTGTCACTAAAACAAATATTAACGACACTTTAAATGCTTATTTAGCACTTTAACGGATTAATATCCAACCGAACAACCGGACTTTACCCGGAACATAAAAATATTGTTAATGACACTGTTTTTCCTTTTCTGATCCAGTTAGGGTCCCCGAATACCCTAACACCCGTTATAACAAATAACACACTAGTAACTAATTTAATCACCTAACTAAACATAACAATCACTAAACTATCTAGTTAAATTCCAACTAAATACCCCCCCCCTTCAACCGATCGGTTCCCCTAGGGAACACACACCACAATTTTTTGATTATTTTATTTGCCTATGTCTAATATCTTGTTGACACATTACACCATGGGCAATTGTATGAAATGGGTTATAAGTAAGTATGGAGGATTAGACTTTCATTTACATCAACAACACAAAAATTGATCTCTCTCTCCCTCTTGCCATTATTCTCGGCCGAACACCACAACCATCACCTCACCATATTCAAGTTTTGATCTTGCTATTTTACATACATACAAGTGTGCTAGAGTTCATACAAGGAGGCTCGGTGCTTACGGAATCTCAAGGACCTCTCTACATTGCTTTTATCCACCTAGTTTTCGCTTTGATTCTTCCCTAGCCTTGAGCTAGTTGTAAGTGATTCTAAACGCTCTCTTGATCTTGTTTAAAGTGGTTAATAAGAAGTTTAACGGTTAAAACTCAAGAACATGCGAAAACAAAACTTAAAGTCTTGCAAGAAAGATGAACATGGTGGTTAAAGAGTAAATAATGGTGTAAAACTCATGAATCTTGTTTAGTTATGGTTATTTTATGTTGTTGGATGCTAGTAGTGGAACGGATCGTCACCTAACAACGCTAGATCATGTTCATGGAACCAAGTGTAAGATGCAATCACGTGTAAGATGCAATCACGTGTAAGATCTACAAGTGGTATTTTCGAAGAACCAAGTGTAAGATGCAATCACGTTTAAAAGCCGGATCTTTCATGAAATAAAAGCATTTTTGGGAACAAACAAGTGTGTAAACACTTGTGTGACAAAAGGTTTTAACAAAGAAATATTTTCATAATTTATGACTAAGAAGATGTAAAGTTACACTTTCTTTAAAGATAAGATTTCCAAGAAACCAATTTTATTTTTAGAAATAGAAAGATCTACTAAAAATGTTGGAAAGTTACTACATACTTTACACAAGTTACAAGTTCATGTGTTTGCGATTTATGCTTATTTTGACTAGTTTGATGATTGAACATTATATGTTGATGATTGGAAAATTGTTGGGTGAATTTTTAAAAGAAAATGATACGCTAGTAAGCGTGGCCACCTCCAGTTACAAAGGAAACTCTGGCGAAATTTTCCCAGAAAATAACACTTAGAATATTTTTGTGACAAGTGTTATAGATATATTTTGACTTGTTTTCCAAACAAAATTCGCCATGATTTTTGGTATAAAATAACCAAGTATTCGGAGGTGGATTTTCGTAAAGGAAACTTGTTAAATATATTGAGAATATATATTCCATAATAAAACACTGGTGTGATTTTATGATTATTTTGTGAACTACACATATATTATTTTTAGGGTAAAAATAATATAACTCGTGTACACTAAAAAGCACGACTCCGAAATAACACCAACGGCTTCACAAATAAATATTTAAGTTACACCGGTATTATTATTACCATTCGAACTTCAAATATAACTTATGTATTTTTCGGAAAAATACTCTTGAATGCGTATTTTGATAAAAGTATTATTTTGGAAATTGTATAGAATAAATATAATATTTTTGGGAAAAATATGAATACTTTGGAGATAGAATATTTTAGACAAATGAATAAAAATATATTTTATTAAGTGAGACTTAATAATATATTTTTGGAATTACAAAAACACACATGTATTAAAACCCCCATCCTTGGGAAGGAACATGATTATAAATAATTACGAAGTGTAAACACGGAATAGTTACCTAACTATTTCCCAAAAACGTTAAACCTTAAGCCAAGGCACGGCCGTCCGTCTAATAGAAGTTAGTACGTGTAGGTCGTCACGCAGCAGGTTGATTGGGATACTATTTCGAGACGCACTTCTTTGAGTTCATGTCCCCTTTTTCTCTTAACTGTTTTCAGTTTTTAAACTGCGGGGGTGAAATACATGTTACTATGATTACGAATACTTTTTACATGGTATGGTTAGCGTAAGGAGGGTTACTACTTACATCATGTGAGTGGGTAGGCGGGAACTGGAGGCCATTAATCCTCATTGTAGGACCGAGGGTCTTTAGCGGTAGATCTATCTAGGTGTAGCGAGCCCAGCCCCAGGCCCAACAGTACGGACCTCGGGGTGACTTGGTCGCAAAAATCTGCTAGGTTTGAGTCTTCCTACTGCACTTCACACATATCAATGGTCTTGCAAACCATTGGTGATCTTTTTATTTCCTTATTTGCTACATACAAGGGATTTTATACTTACAAAGGTTTTACATACTCACTTTACATGAACTCGCTCAACAAGTTTTGTTGATTTTTCCATCTTACATGTATTTCAGGGAATTAGGGATCTGGCGAAGTATGCTACGTTTTCACGCTGCGTAAGGGTTATGAGGTCATCCACGTTTAGGGATTGTGACTTTTACCTGGACGAGTCGCAAGTCTTAAACGGTGTATATTTTATGTTTGTGGTTATGTCGTATGAACAATGTTTTTATTTAGTTGTGTTGTAAACTCGTTGCATCTGTCAACTCTAAAACAATGTTGTCGTATTTTACTTTTAAAACTTAAATCAACGGATGATCTTCATGGTTTTATTTTCATATAGCTTTGTTGTGGTTAAGCTATGGTATTAAGAAGTCACACCAAATAAACCCACACTTCCGCAAAGCCAGGGTGTGACATATATCACCAGATGGGGATTTTAATTTCGACGAGTTTCTTACTGCGGACAATGTGAATTTGGTTTTGAACTAACCAATCCATGTCTAGAACCATATCGAATCCCGCAAAATTTATAGATAAAAGATTAACAAAGACAGATTGAGTCATGATAGATATATCATATCTATTAAGAATTGTGAAACCATCTACATTGGCCACTTGATTTTTATAAATAATATTTAAGCCATAAAGGGCCGAATTAGAATTTTATTAAATTTACAATCGATGAAGCTTTAACTAGCTCCAGAGTTTAGAACACGTTTCTAGTAAATAAATCATTTACGGGAACAGATCCGTAATGATATTTGTGTCTTAAACCGCTTCACCTGCAGCTAATTGAAAGGCTCAAGCATTGCTTTTCTTGCCATCAGTGGCCCTGTTCTTCCCGTCAGTCGCCCTCTTTGGGCAGCGGGTCTTTATATGCCCTTTCTCGCCACATCCATAGCAGATGGCATCTTTTAAGTTTTTTGCATTTATGAGTCTTGTGGTCCATTTGCTTACAGATGCCACAACCCTTGGTCTGCTCATGGAAACATCTTCCAAAGTGTTTCTTCCCGCAGGTTTTACATTTAGGTTTTGCCTCGTTCGGCTTGGACTGATAACTCAAACCAGTCTTACCCTTTTGGTAATCCATACTAGGGGTATCATCACGCTTTCGCTTGTGATCCTCCTCGACCTTCGCCATTTTTTCCCTTATCTCATATTCAGTGAGGGATAAGGCTAGATCCACAGCGGATCTAAAAGTTGTAGGTTTGGAGGATTTAACCATCCCCTTAATTTCTAGAGCGAGTCCTACAATAAACCGCATAATGCGCTTAGACACAGGGGTAATTAAATATGACACGAGTCTTGATAAGGAGTTGTGTTCAGATACATAGGCTCGACACTCGAGGCCTTTCATGGTTAGCTTCAGAAAGTCAGATTCAACTTTCTCCACCTCATGAGGTGGGCAATAAGTTTCGCGGATCAGTTCCACGAACTTTGACCAACTCAGGTTGTACAATGCAACCTTGCCAGTGGATTGGATCAATGCCTTCCACCAAGTTAGAGCATCCTCCTTGAAGGGTTGGGACACGTATTTAACGGTGTCCATGGTGGCACAACTGCTTATATCAATAACAGTTTCCATTTCATCTAGCCACTTTAGAGCATCAATGGCTCCATTCTCACCCGTAAAGTCACGTGGTTTACAAGAAACAAAGTACTTTAAGTACACCCCTTCTTAGAGTCATGTTACTCAGTTTTCTTGATACTTTTAATACTCTGCTCACTCTTAGTTGAGGAGAAATGAGTCTTTTCAGTCTTATGAGTATTAGAATGGGGTTTAGAAACAGAGTCCTCTTTTTGTATTGATGGCTCTGGCCCTTTAAGTGTGGCCATAAATTGTTGGTGCATATGTCTGTCGACTTCGTCTTGTATTGATGTGATCTAAAGTATGCATATTTTATATCAATATTTCCTATACTTTTGAGTATATTTAGGGTTGTTTTTATTAAGTTTTATTCGTACTTGGTTCATATTTAAAGTTTAATAATTTAAAGAGACAACGAGCTAAAATGAGCCAAAAGGATAAGATTTACTTAAAAGGAAAATAAAGATGTTGATTATCATACATGACGTAAATTTTATTATATCAACATATTAGTGCAAAACAACTTATTTAAATATCTTATGAGAATTAAGTGTGCTCGTGATATTTGCAGGCCCACAAATAGAATTAGAGAAGGGCTTAACAAGCTATTGAATGATAGGCTTTTGAGGAACTAGTAGGTTTCGAGGATTATGGATATATAAAAAAACCTACTGATCACAAAGAAAAAAAAGGAAGGCGACATATATTATTCTTAGACGGCAGAACAGTAGAGGACAGGCGACAGAAGATATCTTGGGGGTAGGCTGCGATCAAGAAAGGGAAAAGGATTGGTTCGAGGGTTCAAGCCGCGATCAAGATTCAAGTCCGGGTTTGATATTTATTAGTATTCAATTTTGTTAAGACTTTGTGTTTTTAGATTTGATACTATGTTTTATTTATTATCTGAGACTTACTTCTTTTTAGTGGTTATGATTATTGGCTAAACCTTTTATGGTTGCCTAGGGTTGATGAACTAGACGAATTGTTTGAATGAATAATTTTTGGTTTTGAATGAATGTGATGAATTACATGTTATAATTTTTGAACCCGATTCTAATTATTTGTGTGTTGGTGTTGATTGGCTTAATAATATATTTGTTGGTTCCATTGCTCTAGATACTTAGAAATATACTTTAGAGCCGGGAGTCAGTCTAGGTTTTAACTTTTCAGTCTAGATCTTGAAGGTGAGAAATCTAATTCAAGTTTAATAATTATTAAAACCAATTAATTAACATGTGCAATCTTTTCTAGAGGTGAGAAATCTAATTTAGAATTGCTAGGTTATTAGATGGGCGTTGTTTGGCAGTTTGGGTGGCCGATAACTCGGGTTCGTATGTTTATTCGCGTCTAGAGTTTCCTAGGGTCTCGGTGTTCTTAGTTATTTCTGCTTCATAATTTGAGGGTTTTAGTAAATAAATTGCTTTATACCTGATAGTTGTGGGATTTGGTGGTCGATAACTCGAGTCAGTCCATTTTAGCATTTCATCACTTGTTGTACTGTTGGGTTCGGTTTACCTTTCGGGGGTTTATCGGGTTAGACAGAGTCTTCATTCGAAACCAAGGTTAAGATTTTATTCATGAGTCTAGGGATTCTCGCCTAGGTAACCTACTTTCCTATCATCCTTAATTTCACCTTAGTAGCCTTCAGCCTGCGTCTAGGTAGTCTTGTCTAAGTTAATATTATTTAATTAGTTAATTAAAACACTTAAAATCCAATCAAATCAAATAAACCAATTAAGTAATTAGTTGAGTCAGAGTCTAGTTAGCGTCGCTAGTGTCTCGTGGGTTCGATACTCGGACTTCATTAGGCTTTACTACGTACGATAGGTACACTTGCCTGTCAGTGGTCTAGCATTTAGAGAGTCTTAGTTTATAAATTTAAAACTAGGGTGTCTAGATTAGGTTAGTAGTTTTTAATAGACCAAATTCAGCACATCAAGTTTTTGGCGCCGTTGCCGGGGACACTTAGGCGATTGCGTTATTAGCTTTAACTGATCTTATTTGTTTAATTGGTCTTATTTGTAATTTGAGTCTTAGGGTTTGAGTCTTAGAGTTTGTGTCTAGTAGTAGTGTGTCGAGTCATTATTTTTGTAAATATTTTTTATTAGTTAGTTTGTTTGTTTTTTTTTTCTTTCGTTTCTCTACTTTGTGCTGTTTTTGCTACTCTCTTCATGGCAGGTTATCATAGCGAGTACCCTCCCTATGTTTGGGAGTTCGTGGAATCATGTCAAATATTCGCTCAGATAACGACAACAACATAGGACCAAGGAGATCCGAGGTTTCCCGAAATGTTCACCATTCTTGAGCGAATGATCGAGACACTGAGTCAAATGATTAAGGAAAGCATAAATCAGCACCTACATCCAGGGTGTCAGGACTGTGGTGGACCGCACTGGTATGAAGATTGTCCTGTTTACTATGCTGATAATATTGACTTTGAGAGCTATGGGGGAGAAGAAGAAGTTGTAAAGATGAAAGAGGTTGAAGAGGAGCTTCCCAGTAATCTCGAGTTGTCTGATATAGGACTGGAGACGACAACAGACGATTCAGTCCCACCTCCGGTTAAACAGGACGTGACGCTTAATTGGTATTCCACGCCATGGTATTACGGTCCTGAACCCATTGATGATGACTTCTGGAGAGACGATGATGAGAGAGAAAAAGCTAAAGAAGAGCCACTTAACAAGATGGAGGATGAGAAAGGGGAGCATGTACCATCTTGGGAGGAGGAGTTTGGTGATGAGTTGTGTCACACCCCCAAAATCCACACGCAGAGTATCACCGCTTGGAGGCGTGACTGACCAGGATCAAGCCACCAATCATATTGAACAATGTAAAAAGTAAGTGTAATTCAACCAAACAATATGAAAGGTGTTCCAAAAACCAAAGTATAGTATAAATGTTTAGCGGAAGCATAAATGTAAAACCCAACATAAGTATAAGTATGAAATGTTATAATGGTAAACAAAGCATTCACGATCCATGTCCACAACGACCGTGCCTCCCATGCAAGCTCCATGTGTACCTATGGTCCTGCAAGGCATGTAACAAAGAGTCAACAACTAGTTGAGCGAGTTCACAGTTGGTTGTGCAGTTATAGTAATTGTATTGTAAACCGTATGTTCGTTTAGTAACCCATATATCGTATGTACTTGAATCGCAGTCTCCCAGACATGTGTGCGAAGAATCTAGGGGGGTTTCCCATGTTTTCTAGACTAGGTATATTTGTATCGTAGCCCACCCGGCATGTGTGCGAAGTTCAAAGTATGGTTCGCAGCCATCCCAGGCATGTGTGCGAAGATCAGTCATATTATCGCAGCCAACCCCGGCGTGTGTGCGAAGATCAGTTCTATAAGTATCACTAGTCTAGTCGTATCTTATCAATAACCCTTCCTCACCCGAGGACCATATAACTAAGTTCTATAAGCTAGGTAAGTACAAGTAAATAATCCAAACCCATTCCCACCCTGGAAATCCCATGCCTTGGTAAGAGTGTGAACTCACCTTGGTTTGCTCGGTATGCTAAGTAAGTGCGAAAAGTAAATAAATCACGTCCTAAAGTGTGCACGTATACACAATCAGTTTGTATTTACGAAGTTGGCACGTAAGTATAATCATAGTGGACAAAGCAGCAATAATTACCAAGTAGCACATTGCACGTATTCTTGATCATACTAGTCATGCGTATCATTTAACATCAGTTAGTTAACTCAGTTAAGTTTTAACAGAAATAGTTACTGTGCAGATTATCCAAATCGGCGAAACACCCTTTGTTTCGCCGTGAACCCCATTGACGAAACACTTTCCTTTCATCGTTCACATCTTTGGCGAAACACAACCTGTTTCGTCGTTCATACCTCTGGCGAAACACCCCTCCTGTTTCGCCATGAATTCCGTTTCGTGAACCAGTATCAGTTACGTCAATTAATCAGTTAATCACAGAACCCTAATTGCCGTCATCAACAAGTAGCAATCATACGGAAATCATAAGCACAAAAATCATCAACTAATCATCATGAAATCATAATCATTACATATACCGCTTATACTCTACGCATACGGCTTGCTAACAATTCCCGAAAAAATCTACATCATCAAAACATACGTACAAGGATAAACCCGATAGTTGTGATCTAGAAAAATAGCCAGAATCTATACTAATCAATCACTAACATGTACAACCATTGCAAGATTTATGAAATCCTATTCAACATCAAGTTTCACATAAGATTATGTAATCGATTAGTCATGCATAACCAAATCAAGATCATCATACTCATATCCGTTCCAGAAATCAAGCATAAACACAAACATGAATCGAATAGTCAAGGAATCATGAAACCGAATTAATACATAAGCAACTAACCAAGTTGGATGGGATGATTATTTGATCGCTGAAAAGGCTTGGGGAATACACACAGCTGCCGTCACACTTGGGAGGGAGTTCTAGGGTTTTCTGTTTTTGCTAAAAGTGTGACGAATGATGCGGTTCCGTATTACTTATACGTGCAAAAGTGTTCTGGGCCCGAACTGGGCTTTATGGCGAAACTGGGCTCGGCGAAACACTTGTTTCGTCGAGATGATGATGACGAAATGGATTTCCTGTTTCGTCGGGTTGACCATGGCGTAACACTTGTTTAGTCGGGGTCCTTTCATGTGTTAAACAGTTAATGTTTTTCAAATGAGTCTCAATTTTATAATAGCAATCACATACATGCAACAATCACAATAAGTTTCATTATAGCACAACTTGTATAGTTACAAGTCAAACAAATCAAACAACTAAACAGTCAAAGTCAACGTGCATTAAATGCGAAAGTGAAAGTCAGAAACTCGAGTTGTCACATTATCCCCAACTTGAAAGAAATTTCGTCCCGAAATTTAGCATGCGGTTACTGAGGAAGCTAATTGTGTGACGTTGTTTACCTATTTCATATCGCGGCTCCCCGAGCAGGTTTGCGAAGATTACTGGTTTTCCTGGGGTGTCACATCATCCCCCCGTTGATTTGGAATTTTGTCCCGAAATTCTGTAGTAGCTTCGGCCTCAGTAGTGGTTGCTTGGTTTCCGAATAACGGGGATATTTGAGTTTCATTTGATCTTCTAGAACCCAGGTAAACTCTGGGCCACGACGGGAGTTCCAACGAACTCGAACAAGAGGTATTCTAGTGTTCTTGAGGACCTTAACATTCCGGTCCGTGATTTCAACTGGTTCCTCGACGAAATGCAACTGTTTGTCGATAGAGAGCTCCTGCAAAGGAACTATGAGGTCTCATCTCACAGACACTTCTTCAGATTCGACACGTGGAAGACGTTGTGAACTGCACTGAGTTTAGCTGGTAAGTTTAGTCTGTAGGCCACTTTGCCTATTTTCTCTATGACTTCGAAGGGTCCAACGTATCGTGGATTGAGCTTGCCTCGTTTGCCAAAACGAACAACACCCTTCCAAGGTGAAACAAAGAGGTGATCGGCATTTACGCCCGTACAATGCCTCAAATGGAGCAGCTTTAATGCTGGTGTGGTAGCCGTTATAGTACGAAAATTCTACAAGTGGCAGATGTTTTTCCCAGCCATTGCCAAAGTCAATTACGCACGCCCGAAGCATGTCTTCTAGAGTTTGAATAGTGCGCTCAGACCGCCCATCCGTCTGAGGGTGATAAGCTGGGCTCATGTCTAAACGAGAGCCAAAAGATTTGTGCATTGCTTGCCACAGTTCTGAAGTAAAACGTGCATCACGATCAGGGATAATAGAGGTGGGAACCCTGTGCCTCGAGACAACTTCCTTAAGGTATATGTCTGCTAGAGTGGAGAACTTATCCATTTCCTTGATAGCCAAGAGTGAGCAGACTTTGTGAGTCGATCCACGATCACCCAAATAGTATCATTTCCGCGCTGCGATCTAGGCAGGCCAGTAACAAAATCCATGGAAATTTGTTCCCATTTCCATTGTGGTATCTCAGGTTGTTGGAGTGGGCCTGAAGGTTTCTGATATTCCGCTTTGGCTCTCGCACAAGTCAAACACTTGCTAATGTAAGTTGCTATGTGAGCTTTCATGCTAGGCCACCAGTATGTAGTTCTGAGGTCGTGGTACATCTTATCCGAACCAGAATGTACAGAGTAGCGAGATTTATGAGCTTCGTCCATTACAAGCTCGCGTAAGTTGCCAAAGAGTGGGACCCAGATGCGTCCTGTTACATAGTAGGCTCCGTCTGCCTTTTGTTCTAACCGTTTCCTTGAACCGCGTAGAGCTTCAGCCCTGACGTTTTCTGGTTTCAATGCTTCTACCTGAGCATCTCGTATCTGAGAAGGAAGGCTAGACTGAATAGTGAGTTGCAACACTCGTACATGCCTAGGTGTAGTATCCTTTCGACTGAGGGCGTCGGCCACCACATTGGCTTTGCCCGGATGGTACTTTATAGCACATTCGTAATCGTTCAGTAGTTCGACCCATCTACGTTGTCGCATGTTCAATTCTTTCTACTTGAATATATGCTCGAGACTCCTGTGATCGGTGTAGATGGTGCATTTAGTGCCATACAGGTAATGTCGCCATATCTTGAGCGCAAAAACAACAGCTCCCAGCTCTAAATCATGTGTGGTGTAATTCCGTTCGTGAATCTTAAGTTGGCGCGAAGCATAAGCAATGACTTTATCCCGCTGCATCAACACACATCCAAGACCCTGGATAGATGCGTCGCAGTAGACTGCAAAATCGTCCGTGCCTTCAGGCAATGAGAGGATAGGTGCGCTACAAAGTCTATCCTTTAAGTGCTGAAACGCTGTTTCCTGTGTATTACCCCAACGGTAAGCAACACCTTTCTGTGTCAGTAGTGTAAGCGGCTGCGCAATCTTTGAGAAGTCTTTGATGAACCGTCTGTAATAACCCGCCAAACCCAAGAATTGGCGTACTTCTGTCGGTGTGCGAGGTGCAGGCCAGTTCTTGATCGAATCTACCTTGGATGGATCGACATGAATCCCATCCTTGTTTACCACGTGGCCTAGAAAGTGGACTTCACGAAGCCAGAAGTCGCATTTTATAAACTTAGCGTATAGTTGTTCCGTTCGTAGGAGTTCCAAAATAAGTCGTAAGTGCTGCTCGTGTTCCTCCCGACTCTTTGAGTAGATCAGGATGTCATCAATGAAAACAATAACAAACTTATCAAGATAAGGTTTGCACACCCTATTCATAAGATCCATGAAAACTGCAGGGGCGTTTGTTAACCCGAATGGCATGACCAGAAACTCGTAGTGGCCGTAGCGAGTTCGGAACACTGTTTTGGAGACGTCCTCATCCCGGACTCTCAGTTGGTGATAGCCTGACCTCAGATCAATCTTCGAGTAATAGCTCGACCCTTGCAACTGGTCGAATAAGTCGTCGATGCGTGGAAGTGGATAGCGATTCTTCACGGTCACCTTGTTCAGTTCGCGGTAGTCTATACACATGCGGAAGGTATCGTCCTTCTTCTTCACAAAAAGCACTGGAGCTCCCCAGGGCGAAGAGCTAGGACGTATGAAACCCTTTCTCAAGAGTTCTTGCAATTGCTTAGATAGTTCTTCCAGTTCGGTTGGAGCTAAGCGATAAGGTGCTTGAGCTATGGGTGCTGCTCCAGGAGCTAGCTCGATCTGAAATTCAACCTGACGATGAGGTGGTAACCCAGGTAACTCTTCAGGAAACACTTGAGGAAAGTCGCCTACTACTAGAATATCCTCAATCTTTTTCTCTTTCTTCGATGTATCAGTAACGAGTGCTAATATAGCGGTGTGGCCCTTTCGCAAGCACTTTTGTGCCTTCAAGAAGGAGATGATGCCACTCACGACACCACTCTTGTCGCGTTGAACTTCGAGAGGTTCTTTGCCAGTACGGGGAATACGAATGATCTTCTCCTTGCATAGGATCTCTGCTTGTTGTTGGGATAACCAATCCATACCAATGACGATATCGAAACTACCCAGAGTTATAGGAATGAGATCGATAGAGAAAGTCTGACCAGCGAGGATAAGATTACAACCCTGAACTATTCGTGTGGCCTCTAGACTCTTGCTATAAGCTAATTTACAACATGTTTAGTGCTTAAGGGAGTTGGTGCACGTTTTAACATTTGGCTAACTTTTAGAGACATATAACTGGTATCCGCACCCGAATCAAACAATACAGTAACATAAAAGTCGTCAAGAAGAAACTTACCCATAACTACATTGGGATCATTCCTTGCGTCACCCTGACCAATCACGTTCACGCGGCCCCGGCGTCATTGTTTCCATTGTTTGCCCCAATGCTATCCCCATGGTCGTCCCTGTCTCCATGGTCGTGGTTCTGAGTCTGGTCCTGGTTTATT
Organism: Helianthus tuberosus; assembly: GCA_030545235.1. Lineage (NCBI taxonomy): Eukaryota > Viridiplantae > Streptophyta > Magnoliopsida > Asterales > Asteraceae > Helianthus > Helianthus tuberosus. The sequence continues at coordinate 49,384,262 of CM060443.1, read as the reverse complement.
TGCGAACAATGTCTCTTGTAGTGATCTTTAGCATCACACTGAAAACATCCCTTAAAACTCTGTTGTTGCTGCTGATTCTGTGGAGATTGAGGCGGTCGTTGTTGTTCTTAAGTTACAGGACGTGAGTTTCGACAATCCTTAGCTTCATGACCTATCTTGAGACACCTCTGACAACGACCCTTGTTGCACTGACCGTTGTGGTGCCTATTGCATCTGTTACACTTTGGATGATTTCCTCGATATCCACTCTGCCCACAACTACCAGAAAATTGCTGACTGGGACTCTGGTAGTCACCTATCTTTTGCTGCTGCGCCAGAGGCTGAACCGGAATTAATCCCTTGCTCAGGTTTCCATCCCACTTGCGTTTGTTGTCACTAGAAGCACATGTAGTAGCAGCTTTAACACGTTTCGGTAGTTTGTTTTGTTCTACTGCCTGGTCTGTGAGACGATGAGCAAGTCGAGTGACTTGTTGGATAGTGCCAAGATTAGCTACGATCACATGACTCTGAATTTCTGGCACCAGACCCTTGAGATACAGCTCGATTTGTTTAGTGGGAGGGTCTACCATAGTGGGACACAATGTGGCTAATTCATTCGATCTCTTCGTATAATCCTTAATTTCAGACCCCGTCATCTGTAAGTTGAGGAACTCCACCTCTAGTTTGTGGATGTCTTCCCGACTGCAAAACTCTTCCTTAACTAGGTCCTTGAACTCGTTCCAGGGGGTGGCATTAGCAGCTGCCAGCCCTAACATTTGAACCTGTGCTTCCCACCAGGTTAATGCAGCACCTTCGAGTGTTCCAGTAGCAAACTTTACTCTACGAGAATCAGGGCAATCACGCACCTCAAAGTCAGTTTCGAGCCTTTCGAACCAATGGAGGAGGCCAACAACTCCCTCAGTACCACTGAAGGTACTAGGTCGGCAATCCTTGAGATTTTTGAAGGTGCAAACAGGTGGCTGTGCGTGTTGACCTCCTGCTTGTATGGCTGCAAGTGCCGCAGCAACTTGTTCGTTAATGAGAGCCGTGAACTGGGCTTGAGTCAAGTTGATACGTCCAGCCATGATCTTCATAGCAAATGTAACGTAAGTGAGAGAGGTTCGCGAATAGTGCGATGACAGAAGAGAGTAAGCACACAAGTGTTCTCAAGCAATAACGAATAGTAGACAATGTAATGTAAACATACCACGAGCAAAGTTCTATGTAATTCTAGCATGTAGGCAATAAACATAAACCTTATTACCTAGAATGTTGAGTCTTGCACGTGGAGCGAGACGTCGTTGTGGATCGTTGAGCACTGTTCTGGTTATAGTCTGGTTTTAATAAAAACGTTTTCCCCTTATTAAAACCGAGTTCTCTATAACCAACGGCTCTGATACCAATCTGTCACACCCCCAAAATCCACACGCGGAGTATCACCGCTTGGAGGCGTGACTGACCAGGATCAAGCCACCAATCATATTGAACAATGTAAAAAGTAAGTGTAATTCAACCAAACAATATGAAAGGTGTTCCAAAAACCAAAGTATAGTATAAATGTTTAGCGGAAGCATAAATGTAAAACCCAACATAAGTATAAGTATGAAATGTTATAATGGTAAACAAAGCATTCACGATCCATGTCCACAACGACCGTGCCTCCCGTGCAAGCTCCATGTGTACCTATGGTCCTGCAAGGCATGTAACAAAGAGTCAACAACTAGTTGAGCGAGTTCACAGTTGGTTGTGCAGTTATAGTAATTGTATTGTAAACCGTATGTTCGTTTAGTAACCCATATATCGTATGTACTTGAATCGCAGTCTCCCAGACATGTGTGCGAAGAATGTAGGGGGGTTTCCCATGTTTTCTAGACTAGGTATATTTGTATCGCAGCCCACCCGGCATGTGTGCGAAGTTCAAAGTATGGTTCGCAGCCATCCCAGGCATGTGTGCGAAGATCAGTCATATTATCGCAGCCAACCCCGGCGTGTGTGCAAAGATCAGTTCTATAAGTATCACTAGTCTAGTCGTATCTTATCAATAACCCTTCCTCACCCGAGGACCATATAACTAAGTTCCATAAGCTAGGTAAGTACAAGTAAATAATCCAAACCCATTCCCACCCTAGAAATCCCATGCCTTGGTAAGAGTGTGAACTCACCTTGGTTTGCTCGGTATGCTAAGTAAGTGCTCAAAGTAAATAAATCACGTCCTAAAGTGTGCACGTATACACAATCAGTTTGTATTTACGAAGTTGGCACGTAAGTATAATCATAGTGGACAACGCAGCAATAATTACCAAGTAGCACATTGCACGTATTCTTGATCATACTAGTCATGCGTATCATTTAACATCAGTTAGTTAACTCAGTTAAGTTTTAACAGAAATAGTTACTGTGCAGATTATCCAAATCGGCGAAACACCCTTTGTTTCGCCGTGAACCCCTTTGACGAAACACTTTCCTTTCATCGTTCACATCCTTGGCGAAACACAACTTGTTTCGTCGTTCATACCTCTGGCGAAACACCCCTCCTGTTTCGCCATGAATTCCGTTTCGTGAACCAGTATTAGTTACGTCAATTAATCAATTAATCACAGAAACCCTAATTGCCGTCATCAACAAGTAGCAATCATACGGAAATCATAAGCACAGAAATCATCAACTAATCATCATGAAATCATAATCATTACATATACCGCTTATACTCTACGCATACGGCTTGCTAACAATTCCCGAAAAAATCTACCTCATCAAAACATACGTACAAGGATAAACCCGATAGTTGTGATCTAGAAAAATAGTCAGAATCTATACTCATCAATCACTAACATGTACAACCATTGCAAGATTTATGAAATCCTATTCAACATCAAGTTTCACATAAGATTATGTAATCGATTAGTCATGCATAACCAAATCAAGATCATCATACTCATATCCGTTCCAGAAATCAAGCATAAACACAAACATGAATCGAATAGTCAAGGAATCATGAAACCGAATTAATACATAAGCAACTAACCAAGCTGGATGGGATGATTATTTGATCGCTGAAAAGGCTTGGGGAATACACACAGCTGCCGTCACACTTGGGAGGGAGTTCTAGGGTTTTCTGTTTTTGCTAAAAGTGTGACGAATGATGCGTTTCCGTATAACTTATACGTGCAAAAGTGTACTGGGCCCGAACTGGGCTTTATGGCGAAACTGGGCTCGGCGAAACACTTGTTTCGTCGAGATGATGATGACGAAATGGATTTCCTGTTTCGTCGGGTTGACCATGGCGTAAAACTTGTTTGGTCGGGGTCCTTTCATGTGTTAAACAGTTAATGTTTTTCAAATGAGTCTCAATTTTATAATAGCAATCACATACATGCAACAATCACAATACGTTTCATTATAGCACAACGTGTACAGTTACAAGTCAAACAAATCAAACAACTAAACAGTCAAAGTCAATGTGTATTAAATGCGAAAGTGAATGTCGGAAACTCGAGTTGTCACAAGTTGGTAGGTCTGCCAACTCTTGAAGATGAAGAATTTGACCCGGTTGGTGATCTCGCCTATTTAGAGATATTACTTGTTGGGGCGCCAACCATGGTGATCAAATATACACCGAACGTAGATGAGAAAGTGGCTGAAATGTTTGGCAGCTGGCCCGTGAAAGATTTAGATGTTGGATCGCCATCATATTTAAAATCACGGGAGAAGGCACGAAGGAACTTGGATCGACAAAGTTTGAGGACACAAAGATGGTACAAAAGGAAGTTTAAGGCAACACTAAAGTGCAAAGACGACCATCCTCCTCACTACATATCTCGTATCCGGTTTGATCCAGGTAAATTTAAATATTGGTGGTCTGACCCGTTTAAAATTTTCAAAATATTTTATTATTCCACCAATAAATTCTTATTTATTTTTGAAGAACAGGTGGAATTAAACGGGTTAGATGAGGTCCAAATCAAAGAAAAACCTCCTGATTAAATTCAAGTGTGGGGAGGTTTTGTAGAGTTTTGTAAGTTTATTTATTCGGTGGATTTTCGGTAGTTTTTAGAGTTTGTTATTGAGTCATTTATTTTGTACTATGAGTCTAACTTAGTAGTTTTGAGTCGTTTTTTTTAGAGTCGGTACTGCTTTGGTTTTGCTTGTTTTTGTTAATGCAGGTTTGGATATGTACCACCCGTACTCAATCTCCATTCGGGTGATTTTGGAGCTGCTTTTCAAATTTCAAGGCATTTACCAAGTGTACTAGTCAGAGTCAAAGCCGATCGCGACCAAAATGCTATACGATCGAGCTGGATTGGACGAGAGTTATGGAGCATACGCGTTATAAAACCAGCTAAGTCCTTTCCAATTATGCCCTTAGTCTTTTTATTTCTTATTTATTTTTAGTCTTTTGAGTCGGTTTCCATCCTACATTGAGGGCAATGTAGAGTTTAAGTGTGGGGATGGGAAACTATCGTTTGTATTTAGTTACTAGAGTCTTGAGTAAAAAAAAAATAATAAAAAAATTTGAAAATACAAAAAAAAAAGTTGGTTTTGCGAGTCCCGGTCCTTTAGCGCGTAAAAAACAATAAACCTTTTCAAAACGTCGGAAAAAAAACGGTTTAATTGTCGAATTTACGAGTCGAGAGCACATGTTTCTTTAAGTTGCGGGATAGTAGGTTGACTCAATCGGTTTTTTGGGAGTAAAAGGTTTTGGGATGCCTAGGATAGTGGATGGAGCCGGAGAGTTAATTGGTTGTGCATTGTCGATATCGGTAGCCCTTATTTACCACATGATAGTGAGATTTGAGCCTTTACATGTTTCATATTCGTTTCATGTGTGTTTACCGACTTGTTGCATTACTTTAGAACTTGTGCGTTTTGATACAGTTTGAGACCTTTGGTTAGGATTTGGCATGGATATGATAGAGGCATTAGGATCACCTTGTTTATGTAGCCTTTGTGTTTGACCTGTTTCACCACTACCCTTAGATACCACTTTGAGCCTAGCCATTCGTTTGTTACCCGTTTGTGATTTGATAACCGGATCGTGTTACGTGATTATTATATTTGTGAAGAAAGAAAAAGAAAAAAAAATGATGAAATAAAAAAAATGAAATTGAAAAAAAAAAGAGCAAAAGATGAGAAAAAGAAAAAAAAATAGAATAAAGTTGTGGGTCGAAATGACCAATATGTTAGTGTTTGTTTCGTGCTTATCTGGTTTATTGTGTGATTACGTGTTTAGCTACTTCTTCCAAAAAAAAAAAAAAAAAAAACTCACCTTTAGCCCTTACCTACCTGTTAAAGCCCTCTTGATCCGTGTTGAATTTTAACATTTAGGTGGAGATCTGATTGACGTACAAGCTTATGATTGTATGTTTCATAGTTCGGTTTTGAGAGTTCACTCGAAATTACATATAAATTAGCAGAGAGATGAGTGAAATTGTGAGGGGTATTGACATTGCATAGTTGATTGCTTGAAGGTGAGAAAAACTTGATTAGGTAGGCCTGTTTTCATTTAAATATTATGATTCGTCAACCTTTTGAACGTTGTAAGTCTTGCGAAACCGTTGTGTTTGATGATTTCGTAGTTCGCGTTATAACTTGTTCGAGGCTTGCGTTTTTGTTAAGTGTTTAAGTTGGACATGGTGCTTGGGATTTTGCTTAGGGACAAGCAAAAGGTAAAGTGTGGGGATATTTGATGTGATCTAAAGTATGCATATTTTATATCAATATTTCCTATACTTTTGAGTATATTTAGGGTTGTTTTTATTAAGTTTTATTCGTACTTGGTTCATATTTAAAGTTTAATAATTTAAAGAGACAACGAGCTAAAATGAGCCAAAAGGATAAGATTTACTTAAAAGGAAAATAAAGATGTTGATTATCATACATGACGTAAATTTTATTATATCAACATATTAGTGCAAAACAACTTATTTAAATATCTTATGAGAATTAAGTGTGCTCGTGATATTTGCAGGCCCACAAATAGAATTAGAGAAGGGCTTAACAAGCTATTGAATGATAGGCTTTTGAGGAACTAGTAGGTTTCGAGGATTATGGATATATAAAAAAACCTACTGATCACAAAGAAAAAAAAGGAAGGCGACATATATTATTCTTAGACGGCAGAACAGTAGAGGACAGGCGACAGAAGATATCTTGGGGGTAGGCTGCGATCAAGAAAGGGAAAAGGATTGGTTCGAGGGTTCAAGCCGCGATCAAGATTCAAGTCCGGGTTTGATATTTATTAGTATTCAATTTTGTTAAGACTTTGTGTTTTTAGATTTGATACTATGTTTTATTTATTATCTGAGACTTACTTCTTTTTAGTGGTTATGATTATTGGCTAAACCTTTTATGGTTGCCTAGGGTTGATGAACTAGACGAATTGTTTGAATGAATAATTTTTGGTTTTGAATGAATGTGATGAATTACATGTTATAATTTTTGAACCCGATTCTAATTATTTGTGTGTTGGTGTTGATTGGCTTAATAATATATTTGTTGGTTCCATTGCTCTAGATACTTAGAAATATACTTTAGAGCCGGGAGTCAGTCTAGGTTTTAACTTTTCAGTCTAGATCTTGAAGGTGAGAAATCTAATTCAAGTTTAATAATTATTAAAACCAATTAATTAACATGTGCAATCTTTTCTAGAGGTGAGAAATCTAATTTAGAATTGCTAGGTTATTAGATGGGCGTTGTTTGGCAGTTTGGGTGGCCGATAACTCGGGTTCGTATGTTTATTCGCGTCTAGAGTTTCCTAGGGTCTCGGTGTTCTTAGTTATTTCTGCTTCATAATTTGAGGGTTTTAGTAAATAAATTGCTTTATACCTGATAGTTGTGGGATTTGGTGGTCGATAACTCGAGTCAGTCCATTTTAGCATTTCATCACTTGTTGTACTGTTGGGTTCGGTTTACCTTTCGGGGGTTTATCGGGTTAGACAGAGTCTTCATTCGAAACCAAGGTTAAGATTTTATTCATGAGTCTAGGGATTCTCGCCTAGGTAACCTACTTTCCTATCATCCTTAATTTCACCTTAGTAGCCTTCAGCCTGCGTCTAGGTAGTCTTGTCTAAGTTAATATTATTTAATTAGTTAATTAAAACACTTAAAATCCAATCAAATCAAATAAACCAATTAAGTAATTAGTTGAGTCAGAGTCTAGTTAGCGTCGCTAGTGTCTCGTGGGTTCGATACTCGGACTTCATTAGGCTTTACTACGTACGATAGGTACACTTGCCTGTCAGTGGTCTAGCATTTAGAGAGTCTTAGTTTATAAATTTAAAACTAGGGTGTCTAGATTAGGTTAGTAGTTTTTAATAGACTAAATTCAGCACATCATGTATCGTGTCTTATATTAGTCTAGTTAGATTAGGGCACGTAGTACGAGAAAATGTGAAATATATGGGTAGTGTGCATTTCGCACGAAATGAGATTTGGGCATTTCGCACGAAATGGCAATGGCCATTTCGTACGAAATGGCAAGTCCATTTCGTGTAAACTGTTTCGTGCGAAATAGGCGTGCCTATAAATACATGTTGTGCCATTTCATTTGTAACGATTCGATTCCGGTAGCGAAGCTCTGCCGAAATGTCTCCAGCATTGTAAAAGGATCTGATATCAATACAGAGACAGTTTAAAGTGATTTCTTATGCAATCCAGCTGAAATAACTCTGATACGTCTGTTTCCGCCTTTCGTATTGGACGAGATCTCTTCTGATCGACTCGTTTGGGTCTGAAAACGATCCTACAAGTGGTATCAGAGCTCAGGAGGAAGAGTTCTTACCATTTCAGCTGCAAATTCTGATTTCTACACCTTCTTTTTCAAAATTAACAAGTTTTCATGGTTAAAATGGCTTGATTTTCAAATATAAAGTGCGAAACACTGTTTTAACAAACCCTAGAAAGAATCAGATCTTAATTCGAAGTAAAACTTGATCAATTTGGTGAAAAACTGTCCGAAAGTACCATTTCGTACGAATTGATATCATTTCGTTTGAGTATATAGTTATTTCGCGCGAAATCAGCTTTCCTTTTCGCACGAAATCAGCTTTCCATTTCGCACGAGATCAGATTTTCATTTTGCACGAAACCAGCATTTCATTTCGCACGAAGGTTGTTTTCGCTTGAAAAAGTTCATTCCATGTGAAAGACTATTTCGCTTGAAATAGTACATCAGATTTTCATTTCGTACGAATTGAGCTTTTCGCACCAAGTGTCATTTCGTTTCAGATTCATTTCGTTTGAAAGACTGTTTTTGTGAACTTTTGAGTATCGAATCATGGTGAACGAGTTTTATAATGCCTTTGCCAGTCCGATGTCTATTACTCAGAGTACGATGCTAGAAAATGAAACAGGGACAACTCAAAAACCACCTAAGCTCATGAGTATCGAGGAATACAGTGGATGGGCCGAGCGTTTTGAAAACTGGGTTCAAGCATATCACTTAGATGCTTGGGAACATACTGAATCTCAATATAGTAGACCGGTTAAGGATGATGGAGTGAAAATTGAAATTAGAAATTTGAGTGTTGAGGAGAAAAAGAAATACAAAGATGAAAAAATGACGGTTAGTCTCTTGCAGCAAGCTATTAAAGAAGACATCTTGATTTTACTTCAACACAACGGTAGTGCACATTCGATATGGGAAGAATTAGAATCAAAGTTTCTTGGTAGTCACGAGATGATCAAGAATAAAAAGTCACTTTTGAAGAAAGAATTTGATCCATTTCGTGGATTAAGAATTGAAAGATATTGCAATTTGGTGAAGAATATGAATAGATTAAACATCAATAAAGATAAAGATGAATTGATTGAAAAGTTGGCTGATGCGTTGCCACATGATGTTTGGGGCACGTATCTTATGATGTTGAAAAATAAACCGGATTTTGACAAGCTAACACTGAGTGAGTTTATTAAATAACTCGAAGCTCAAGAGATGGAACAACGAAAGATAGCGAGAATGAAGAACTATGATGGAGAACAAGACATTGGTCTGTATTACAAAGGTGGTGTTAGTGATAAGAACAACTTGTCACCAAAAATTGAAACTGCTTTCAATGCAAAAAGTTCTTCTGAAAGTTCATCTCAAGGATCAAGCAGCAATATGGGATTTTCTTCATATCCATCATTTTATCCGCATTTTTCTGCTACAAAGAGTGGAAAAGTTCTTCAATGTAACATTGCTTTAAATCTTGAAAATGATCAAAATTACTCGGAAGAAGTTGCCAAAAGTCATATGTCTCTGTTGGTGACTGTGTTAGAATCGTATGGGAGCTTAGTTGCTGGAAGAATCGGGAATCCGATGTTGACAAAAGAGGATTACGATCAGGTGGATGTTGAGGAGATGGAGTTGATGGATATAAAATGGTATTTGGCTAGTGTGTTGAGGAGAGCTGAAAAGTTTAAACAGATTACGGGAAGAGATGATTTCCGTGATGCTAATGTTTCTACTTTAGGATTTGATAAATCTAAAGTTACTTGTTTTCGTTGCAGGGAAAAAGGGCATTTCAAGAGAGATTGCACAAACCGCGAAGCAAGTGGAGCTCAAAATCTGTTTGGAAACAATGATTATTATCAAAAAGCGATTTATCATCAAGTTTCTCAACAACCATATCAACAACAAGAACCACAAACTGCACATGCTAAGAAGGCGATCGAAGAATCATCAAAGAAAGCTTATGTGGTGAATCAAGATGATGGAAGTTCGTCAAAAGGATTCAGTTGGGATAAATATATTTCAGCAGAAAGTAAAGCATGTTTGATGAACAAAATGATAGATCAAGATGATGAGAAACTGGCAGAGGGATTTAGCTGGGACAATTACTGTCCAGATAAAGAATTCTTGGCTAAAGCTTTTGTTGCTCAAATTGTAAAAGATAATGGTGAAAAATACTACTGATGATTATTGGGCAGAAAAAATAAGAAAGCGTTTAAACTCTAGAACAAAGAAAGATACGAATGATAAAGAAGAAGTTCGTGTAATGAAGACGTAGGACAAAGAAATTCTAGAGTTTGAGATTAAAAAGGAAACTGTTGCAGAGAAAGTGTCCGATAATTGTGAAAACTGTGAGACTATGAAGAAGCAAAACAGTGAGTTGATTCACAACATGAACATGCTGAAAGAATCGTATGATGTCTTAAACAAAGCAATCAATCAATACAACGAATCAAGTAGTGAACAAGCTACAGCTATGAAGACACTCAATGGTGCAAACATGATAAAGCAGGAAATGATTAATTATTACATTGGGATGTATGCTGAACTTGAACAAAAGTTGGAAACTCAGAGAATTGAAACTGAGAGAGTAAACAAATTATTGAAAAGTTACTCATGTTCTTCTTATGTGATTGACAGGATTTACCCTGTAGCAGAAAGCATGAAGGCATTTGAAGAAAAAACATCTAAAGAGAAGAAGTCTGAAACAAAAGAAGATACTGAAGTGAAGAATTCTGGTAAGAAACAAAGTGTTAGTTACAACAAATGTCCACCCCCGCTTGAAAATGGATATTCTCCATGAAATCCAAATTCAGAAAGAGTCAAAAAGGCAACCAATTTACAGTGGGAACCTGAGTCTTCAGATAACTTGCCAGACAATATTGATGTTACTTTCACATCATCCGATACTGATCATGAGTCCGAGTTAATAAAGAAAGTTGTCGATCAGGTGTTGGAAAAAGATGAAACGGAGGAGTCAAAAACAGAGTCAAAGTCAGAGTCCGACACTTCAAGTGCAAAAGTCAAACAGGGCAAACGAGTTTATAATAAAGAATTTATGTTATCAAAATCTAATTTGAATGACGAACCGATCAAAGTAACATATACTTTGATTGATTCTGACAAATTATATTCTGATGAAGAATTTCCAATAAGAGGTGTTAAAAGTGAAATGATCAAAAAGGTTTACAAACTAACAGAAATTAATATTTCTGAAAGAAAAAATGTGAAGCTTACTGAAAAACCTAAACCTTACACCTCAAGAGTTCAAAAAAGATTAAACAAGAAAAAATGTTACAGTTCTGGTTCAGGTTATTGAAAGAAACCAAAGCTATAACGGTAATTTCAAAAAGAAAGGGTTAGGTTTTATTCCACCAAAAAGTCATAAAAATGAAAAAAGTTTACAAATCAAAAATTGTTTTTGTTCCAGGGACATCATCTGAAGAGGAAAAGGAGCAAGTGTTCAGAAAGTAATCAAATAAAGAATTCCTTGCAAAGAAGCAAGAGGGAATGAAGAAAGAAGTTATTCAGAAGAAGAAAGAGACAAGAACCTGTTTTCAATGCAAAACAGTTGGTCATATTGCCAGGAATTGTACAAAGGCAATTCACACAAAACAGGGAGTCTCTGAAAAACTGAAAGAAAAGATGGTTGAAAATGAACCACCAACCAAACAATTTAAAGTTTTCAAAAATTCAAAGTTTGAAGTTGGTGAATGTTCAAAGAATGGTTACAAAACAAAAGCAAGCTTAACAACAAAAAATGGGTTGTTAAGAAATCTGATGATAGTTTTAGAAATGATTCTGATTCGTCAAAATTAGAGGAGCTATCTTCTGGCAAAGAATCTGACTCCACAAAATCAGAGGAGCCACAAGTTGTTATGAAAGAAGAGAATTCAGTGCCGCCATTGGATGATGCAAATTTTCCACCATTGCAGGCTGAGATTTTAAAATCAAAAGTTGGTAAAGTTGAGATTTCAAATCATTTTTTTTTCTGAAAAGAAAGAATTTGATGTGGAAAAGGCCTCTAACCCCACAGTTCAAAATATTTTTGGAAAAATGATCGACAGGAAAGTCATGGGGGTTAAAGAATTTTATGAGAAGAAAACAGAGAAACCAGATGGAGATGGTTCATCCCGGGTGAGTAACTGGGATAGAACCTATCACACCTAAAACTCTGGACTTGCCGGAGCTCCCAAGTTGGTAATCGTGGAGCAGGAATCGGCATCTTTCTTGAAAAATTCCCATTTGTGATATTTCGACTTACAAGTGGTGTGTTTGTGATAAACCTATAAGTGGCAAATCAAGGACATTAAATTGTACTTGATTTATCTTTCCTACAAGTGGTTAAAAATGAACAAAGTGATGAGTTTATCCCCTAACCTACAAATGGTTTGTGAATTTCAACAAAACTAATTTTCCGGAAAAACCATTTTGATTAAAACAGACTTAAGTCTTTTGAAATCATTATGGGAAAATAGTATGTTGTAAGGGGGAGTTCTGATTGTTTATGCCTAGTGGATGGCGAATTGAAGCAATTCGCAACAGTTTTCAATTTACTTGTACAGTTTGTCAAATTTCTTTTTAATGATTTTGAATTTTAGGGGGAGTAAGAAATTTCCAGAAAATCCAAAAACATTAGAAAATTTGAAAAAGCCAAAAACATGATAAAATTCAAAAATGAGTTTTGTTGTGAAAAAGAGGAAATGATAGTACATCAGTAGACTATCACAATACGCTAAAGAATTGGAAAGACAAATGTGATAAACGGTCACATTGAGGATGTGCCAGTAGGTTTTTGCACATTCAGTAGATTGTTCTCGAGATATAAATCTAAATAAGTATTACTTGCTTATCTCGTGGGGAACATCTCTCGGATATATGCGTAACCCCCGAAATCTTGTTTGAAAGACTTTCTATTTCTGACATACTAGGTCTTTGTGCGTGATGATATCTGGGGTATTATACCAGGACTTCTGATTTTGCGGAAGCAATAGCCTAGTCCTCGTATAATGCTTTGCATTGCTTAAATTTTAAAGCTCACCCTCAGTACAAAAATGATGAAACATTGAAAAATGCTAATCATGTGCTGTTGAAGAAAAGATCCCCAAATGGGACACACCTAAAGTCGAACCATCATCTCTCTGATTTTGCGGAAGCAATAGCCTGAGCTCTCATGGTCTCGCATTTAACCCGTTTACAGATATCATTAGTGTACACTCACCTGTAAGACTGAATATAGAAGTCTGGATACGGGAGTATATTCTGAGGTGGGATACGCGAATAAGTTTAAGTCTTTAAAACAACTAATCTCGTATCTCGAAACAGTTGAACTTTGTGTTAAATTTAAGTGGATCAGTATACTGACAATCTAAGTGAATTGTTTAGAACTTAAAATGTTTAAAGCTTAACGGTGTTGGTGATTTGTCTCAAAAACTGATATGATCCTCTTACACAAACTCACAAAAATATTGTCTGTAAATATTTCTTTACTATTTTTCATTAAAAACAAAAATACAAAAAGATTTTCCACAACTGGTGTTGAAGAGCTGATTTTCAAAATTCTGAGTGCTAAACATGATGAACAGGTTTGGGAGAGTTTGTTTCAGGATGAAAGAGATGTTAATTTATAAGTGGTCATCAGAGATCAAATCATTTTTGAACGATACATGCATGTGATGTCTAAATTTGTAAAATGTTAAATTTGAGAAATTTATTGTGAGGTAGAGATTGTGCAGGAATGAAGATTGGAAAGAGCCAGGTTCTGATTTCTGAAAATAGGTAGTTTCAAGCCAGGTTCCAGATCATGTGGATACACAAGAGCCAGACTACGATCCCAGCATGTCGAAAGGGGGAGTCTGAAGACAGTCAAGAGGTGTTTGAATGGTAAAGAGCCAGGTTTGAATCTTGTGATCCACGCAAGCTGTTGATGAACTTAAGGAATCAAGAGATCTGATCAAGAGAAGATAAAGTCAGATTGAGATTGTGGATAAGTGAGAAGAAAGAGATTGATTGAGGATACTTACAATGGAGAATCTTTGGAGAGAATGAGAAGATTGATAAAGACTGAAGGATTGACAACCGAAGACTCGACACCGAAGACTTCGTCAACATCCAAGGGGGAGTCTGTTGGTGCATATGTCTGTCGACTTCGTCTTGTATCGAGTCTTGTATTAGTCTAGTTAGATCAGGGCACGTAGTACGAGAAAATGTGAAATATATGGGTAGTGTGCATTTCGCACGAAATGAGATTTGGGCATTTTGCACGAAATGGCAATGGCCATTTCGTGTAAATTGTTTCGTGCGAAATAGTCGTGCCTATAAATACATGTTGTGCCATTTCATTTGTAACGATTCGATTCCGGTAGCGAAGCTCTGCCGAAGTGTCTACAACATTGTAAAATGATCTGATATTAATACAGAGACAGTTTAAAGTGTTTTCTTGTGCAATCCAGCTGAAATAACTCTGATACGTCTGTTTCCGCCTTTCGTATTGGATGAGATCTCTTCTGATCGACTCATTTGGGTCTGAAAACGATCCTACATAAATCCAGTCAGGGCTTTACCGACTTCATCGGCAATTAGGGATCGAAGTTTATCTTCTTCGTCCTTACGGGGTTGGTGCTCTAAATCATCACCATTGTTTTTCTTACTTGCTTCGCCAATATTTAGGCTTGCCATAAGTTTACCTGAAATAATATAGCCATCAATAAAGTTTTTAAGAATTTAATAGCAAATTAATTAATTTGCATCAGATCGTGTAAATCTATATATAACAGATTTACTAGCCTTATTTACCGCGGCCGGTAATTGGGCTTTAATATACATTTAGCTATATAGCTTAAACGATTTATAGTCCCTCTCCTTCCACATAGTTGGGATTATTTGAAGACTAGGGACACGTTTTAATCATCGTAATCCATATAGATACGTATTTAACGTATAAAAAAATAAGTAATGTCACATAGTTTGGACTAAGATTTTCTCCCTTCAGCAAAGTCGGAAATTAGTTGGAGATTTTGAGACACATTTCATTCAATGTAATAAATATGGTTCCTCTCCTTCCACACAGTTGGAATTAGTTTGAGAATTGGAACAATTATTGTCTCATAATTGGACGAGAATTTTCTCCTTTCCACACAGTAAGGAATTAATTGGAGATTTAATGATATGTTTCAGTCAACGTATTAAATATGGTTCCTCTCCTTCCACACAGTTGGGATTAGTTGGAGATTTGGAACGAATACTGTCACGTAGTTGGACGAGAGTTTTCTCCTTTCCACCCAGTTAGGAATTAGTTGGAGATTTAGAATACGTCTCAGTTGACGTTTAAATATAGACCCCGCTCCTCAGTTGGAGATTTGGGGCATGTCTCCGTTGATGTTTAAATATAGATCCCGCTCCTTAGTTGGAGATTTGGGATACGTCTCAGTTGACGTTTCAATATAGATATCTCTTCTTAGTTGGAGATTTGGGATACGTCACAATTGACGTCCCTCTTCTCAGTTGGAGATTTGGGAGTACGTCTCAGTTGACATTATAAGTCCCTCTCCTCAATTGGAGATTTGGGAATACGTCTCAGTTGACGTTTAATTATAAGTCCCTCTCCTCAGTGGGACATTTAGGAATACGTCGCAGTTGACGTTTAAACAAAGTTCCTCTCCTCAGTTGGAGATTTGGGATATAAGTCCCTCTCCTCGGTGGGAGATTTGGGAATAATTAACATCACATAGTTGGATAAAAATTTTATCTCCTTTCCTCACAGTCGGAAAATAGTTGGAGATTTAAGATAAGTGTTGTCACATAGTTGGACTAAGAAACACTTATAGATTATTAAGATTTATATTGGTGTGAGGGAATCAGTTTTCCACTACTATCACCCTTTTCAACCACTACCATTGGTGGGAATATACGTTTAAAAAGAAATATATTTGCTTGATTGCTAGCGGTCCTTCTACAAATTTATCTTCACCCAATAGAGTTGGCACTTTTAGTCCTTCTCCTTCCACATAGTTGAGATTAGTTGGAGATTCCAGGAGACGTCTCAATTGACGTTTAAATATAGGTCCCTCTACTCAGTTGGAGATTTAGGGATACGTCTCAGTCGACGTTTAAATATAAGCCCTTCTCCTCAGTGGGAGATTTGGGATATTTCTCAGTCAACATTTAAATATAAGCCCTTCTCCTCAGTGGGAGACTTGGGATACGTCTTAGTCGACGTTTTGAATTTAAGCCCTTCTCCTCAGTGGGAGATTTGGGATACGTCTCAGTCGACGTTTTAAATATAAGCCCTTCTCCTCAGTGGGAGATTTGGGATATGTTGTCTCATAGTTGGACGAAAATTTACACTTTCTAAACCACTCATTGGTGGGAACATGTGCTTTTCCGTCCTCATCTATTGAGCAATCAAGAGATCTTTTTGATAAGGTAGGAGCAATTAATGTGACCTTCATATCATTTGAAGGAAAATAATAAAATGTGCTCCATAAAATTAATGATTTTGTTTATGGCAGTGATATCGCCAAAATATATTTGATGCTTAGTATTAGCTAATATCAGTACAATATGACCGTCGGGAGATCTTAGTGATTCCATGCATTAAATATTCATACTGACCAGACATGAAAGCAATCTATGGGACACACTAAGATACTGCCAACCATCATATGACGCTTCTATCAAACTTAGTTTAGCATTCGTAGTTGCTAAAAATTAATGAAATAAAATCATTATCGTACTCTAGATGGAGAATTTGCTGGTGAGAGCTACCGAACTTATATAATATAATATACCCAGATGGGTTTGAATAACCGAGTTCCCAGACTCGAGATTTTATGCTTTAAGCAAGAACCAGAAAAAGTGATTCCTTTTTTCTACTTATTCTCTAGAATGAGAGAACATTGATTCAAAGAATAGAATTTGGTGCAAAAGTGCACAGATATCCTTGCCATGATACGTCTTTCCATAGTTACTGCTGCCTCAGTCAGCTGGTGAGATTTCACCGGAGTGTCTATCAAATATGATAGACTTCAGATAAATGATATTAGGATATCACAAAAATATCAAAAGATATAATATTAGGTGACGAGGTTTAGCATCCTCGTATCGTAGTCATCGACTCCAAACCTTGTAATTCACCATATGGAACTTCAAGCTACTCAGTGGTAGAGATTATCGAGTCTGCGACCCATTATAGATTCTTCATCTTGTTCGCGACATCTTGGCGGCATAAAATCAATAACTACTATATAATTAAGAGTAGTCTTATGTTCGGGTCTAGACTGGGAGTTTTTTAAGGAATCTACATTTGTGATATTTGAGATTAGACACAAAAGGCTAGTATCTAATTCACTCAAATTGTAGCTCTGATACCAACCTGTCACACCCGATTCCCGGTGGGCCCGGATGGGTGTAATCGTGATGGTTAGATAACAGTTATGACAATATAATAATATGCAGCGGAAGTATTGGAGTAAAATTATTAAATTCAATAAAGCTTGAATATATATAAAAGTATTACAAGTGTTCAGCACAAGCCTACAGGAAGGATCTAATAAATAGAGCTTAGACATCATAGGCCTTAAGCTTCAGGATTCCCGGCCTATAATAAGGTTCGGTACCTGCAGTTCAATATTTTGAAAATACGTCAGCTTAAGCTGGTAAATACAATTAACTGACTTGTTTTGAATACAGTTTTTCAAAAAGAGTTTTATACATAGAGAAAAGCCGTAGGTGATCTTTTAAATATTTCTTGGGATTTATTCTTTTTACCAGATTTACATACATGCCTTACAATCGGGAACCAGAGATCAGAGCCAGATATATAATATGATTAAGGTACTCACCAAAGTTGAATAAAACGTGTTTTACAGTCGGTATGCCTACCCTTACACGCTATTCCGTATGGACATATCAGTATATCAGTGGGGACGTCCGGACACGGTACCATTAACCCCCCAATCATTTTAGTTATCAAGTAAAATGAAATAAACCGGATTCTTACATTTATGCGAAACATAGACGACCCATTTATTTAATACCCGCTCCAAGTGGCTTAATAGCTATCCCAAGTTTAAAAACTAAAATAATTAAGATAATTTACCTTTTTGCTAGCTTCCAATCAATAAGTATTAATTTAGCAAAAAGCCGCAAGTCTAAGTATTATTGACCCAAGTTCGATTATCTGGGGGGGTACTATAGTCTGGAATGAATAGATTTATTATCTATTAGACTGTATACGGGCCAATGGTTAGTCCCTTTTGATATGACCCGATACTTAAGAATAGGTTCGCTAGATTAAGCGTATACCGAATAGAATGTAGTTTAAACCCAACAAGTACTAAGACTTGTATAATATGGGTAAACAATGTACATTCTGGAATTTGAAACGAAAATGATAAGAATTGACCCGTTTCGGTAAACTTACATAAACTAGTTATACAAGCTCAACCGTACGCATATAAGCGATATCGGGTAACCAGATGAGTCATAAACAAGTTCTATATGCTAATATACCTTAAATATGTTACCAAGTCAGTAGGTAACCAAGGTTTTATAAACAATATGGTTTAAAACCAAAATATGCGCCATAAGGGCATTTTAATCATTATGTGACATAGTTTGATAACTTGCATAAAAATATGAGTTATGATCAAGTATCTTATGTGAAAACACTTTAATTCTGTTATAATATCAATAGGTATTAAGTTTTGAATGGTAGTTATGGTTAAAGACCATACTACGCGCCAAAAGGGCGTTTTGGTCATTATATAAAATAGTTTATGAACTTATATCAAAACTCAGGTTGTGAATGGATTTATAATACCAAAATACGTTAATTATAATAACATATCAGTAGGTATCAAGTTTTGAAAGTTCATTATTGATTAAAACCAAGTTTATGCAAAAAGGGCATTTTGGTTATAATTAGGCATAATATAGAAACTTGTATGAAAACTCGGATTCTGATTATGATCATGTAGTATAACCTCAAAGGGTTATCCTACATTATAATGTGATCACAATACAACTGAAATTCAGTAGCTTACTATGCTAAATCGGGTCAGAATCGAAAGTCAAAGCAGAAGTCAAACTGCTCGACTTTCGGTTGCGAACCGACCCTAAAACTGGAAATGACTAGCTGAACATGTTCTAATATTAATTACCAACTTATTACGTGTTAAAAACGTTGGTTTTAACATTTATAAGATCAATTAATAAAGTTTACGAAAAATTGACCTTTGACTTTTTAAGTAATATAACTTTGACCCGTCAATTGACCAAGTTAACTTGATTTTCAGGAGGTGCCTATTTGAGGGATTAAAACCTACCTAATTACGATCACGTAGCCGTGTTCGATTCGAACAATGGTTGAACCATAATGGTCTAAACTGAAAGTCAAAGCAAAAGTCAATTTTGCTTGACTTTCGGCTAATTAAAGCCTATAAACTAAAAGAACCAGGATGGAGTACTTACAAGTGGTCCAAGAGAATGGTTTGAACTTAGTGGGAAGTCCTATAAGCTCAGGAACTTCCAAAGAGGAGTTTAAGAAGATTTAAAGAAGAGGTGCACTTGAAAATGAAATTCAAGGCCCTATTTATACTTGAGTGACATGATCCAGATCATTACAAGTGTCTAGCATCAATCTAGGATTAATACAAGTGTTATGGGACATGTCATACCCAGCTTAATTTCTCATGGATTTGAATAGGTGGTTTAGTTGGAGACCACACAAAAATCTGCCCAGCAACATTATATACGGACCGTATAGCCGGGGGCTTAAGGTCCGTAAGAGGTCTTCAGCGAAATTTTTTTATAATTTGACACTTTTGATCCCTCCACATTCATACTTTTATATATAAACATAATTAGTCCCTCTCAGCCAAGATTTGGCACAAAAGAGAGTATGGACACGTGTCAGTACATTACCGGACACGAATTTACGAGGTGTTACACTTCTTCATCTTTTCCATCCTCATCTTCATCATCTTTCTCATTTCCTTTATCAGAATCATATAACGAATGAATTTGTTGATCATCTTCTAAAGTCATTTCTTGTTCAACATCAGCCACTGTGTATTCAACTTCTGAGGGTTATGTTTCTGGTACTTTGATAGTAGGATCTTGTGACAACCCTCACATTTACAGGTATCCGTACAATTAATTAATATTTAATTTGTGCTTAATGACTGTGCCTAATTTCAACTGTGATTAAACTGCTTTCTGTTTTCTATTACATACATACATATGCATCACATTTTATACTGTCACTCCATTTATTTCATACAAACTTTAGTGACAAACTTGATGCACAAAGCACCGTTAGCACACTAAACGGATAACCCAGAAACATGCTGACAATGCCAGCACCTAGACAGACAATGTTTTGAGGCCAGTGTGAGCCAGAGATAGAATACTACACTAGTAGGGAGTGTAGGGGAGTGAGGACTATAAAACTGCGTCACTAGGTGATAGTTATAGTGCCCGGAAGTGCCTAAAACATACTTAAAGTGCAAAATTCTGCACTAAATACCAAAATGCAGCATTTAACAACGCTAGTAAAGTGCAAAAACTTGGCAAAATAGTCCTAGACACTTTCCAAAATGTTGGGAATTTAAGGTGTTACTAAAAGTAATATAAAAGACACTTTAACGACTAATTTAGCACTTTAACGGATCAACATCCAACCGAACAACCGGACTATACCCGGAACATAAAAATATTACCAAACACATTGTTTTTACTTTTCCGAGTTAGTTAGGGTCCCCGAACACCCTAACACACTTTATATTATATAACACACAACAATATACTAACTTAACATTTCAAGTCTAACTAGATAGTTACCATACAATTACAACACAACCCCCCTTACCCCCCCCCCCCTTCGACGGTCATGAGTGTGGGGACATCCCCACACTTCTTTTGATTATTTTATTGGCCAATGTTGTTGGTTAAAGAAGCATTATACATGATGGTTAATGTGGATTATGGTTTATAAATAAGTATGTTAGATAACCACTCTCTCACTTCTCAACAACACACAAACACACAAGCTTTCTTCTTCCTTCTCCTTGAGTCACGGCCGCCACCACCATCCACCATACAACCACCATCAACTTTCATTCAAGCCATTTCCTATACAACCAAAGGTGCAAGAGGTCCAACAAACAAGCTTGGTGCACTTGGAAGCTCAAGGACCACTCTAGTTTTCTTTTATCCACCACTTTTACACTTTGAAACTTCCCTAGCCTTGTGCTAGTAGTAAGTGCTTTAAATCTTCATCTTGTTCTTATTTTTGGTGGTTAATAGTTGAAAGAATGATAAAAGATTGAGAAACTCTAAGAACTTAAAAAAAGTCTTGAAACATAAAGGATGAAGAATGGATAAAGTAATAAAGTAGTGTTAGAATGAGATTGAAATCATGTTGTTCTTGTGTTGTTATGATTATTGGATGTTGTTTGTTAGTAAAAGTAAAATGGTTCATCATCTAGACTTGCTAGATCATGTTTAAGAACATGAACTAGTAAGATGTAAAGGTTAAAGTTATGAAGGATGATGAAACCATCCACACATGAACTTTGAACTTGAATAAATACAAGTTTTCTTGGAAAATAAAGATGTAAACTTGTAGATCTAAAGATCTATAAGTGGTTTTTCGAAAGAACCAAGTGAAAAATATTAGTTTTGTTAAAACTTGGATCTTGTATGAACTAAAAACATTTTTAGTAAGTAAACAAGTGTATGAACACTTGTGTAACAAGAAAATTTAACAAATAAATATTTTTGGAAATCATGACTAGAAGTTGTGAAAATACACATTCTTTAAAAATAAAGTTTTTAAGAAACTAATCATATTTTTAGAGATAACAAGACCTACTAAGTATGTTAGTAACTTACTACATATTTTTACAAACTTTCAAGTTCATAAGTTTATGGTTCATGTTCATTTTTGTCAAAGTTGATGATAAAAAATTGTATGTTGTTGATTGTTAAATTGTTTGATTGATTTTACAAAAGAAAATGATATGCTAAAAAGCATGGACACCTCCATTTACAGAGGAAACTCTGGCGAATTTTTTCTAGAATTACAACACTTAGAAATATTTTTCTAACAAGCGTTTACAAATATATTTTTAACTTGGTTTTCAAAATAAACTTCGCCATGATTTTTATTACAAAAATACCAAGTACCGGAGGTGGATTTTCATAGATAAAATTTATTAAATATATATTTTAAAATAAAATGCTTGTGTGATTGTTTGTTATTTTGTGTACTAGATATATTATTTTTAGGGTAAAAATAATATAACTTGAAAATACCATGAAAGTACGATTCCAAAATAATACCAACGCTCTCACAAAATGATTATTTAAGTTACACAAATAATGTTATATTACGAAACGCTGGAACGTAACTTACGTAGTATTTCGGAAGAATACTCTCATACGTATATTTTTGGTAGAATATTATTTTGGAAATGAAAGAAGTGAAAATATGATTTCGTAAAAATTACTAAGTATATCATATTTTTGACAACGAGAAAATATATTATTTTTGGGTGATAAAAATATATTTTCCTAGTATATTTAGAAGATATATAATTTTTGAGAAAAATATATATTTTCCGGGACAATACATGATTAAACAAAATAAGGTTTATTTATACATTTTTAAGTGAGACTTGAAATATATGGTATTGGAAATATATATTGGGAATTTATTAACATATTTTTATTTAAAACAATACACCGAAATACGACGCCATTACTTGGCAAGACATACAAATACAAATACGAAAATACATGTATGAGATACCCCCACCCTTGGGAAGGAAATACGAAGTTAAAATACTTGAGAAATATTAATACAGAAACACTGCATAAACAATTATTCCAAAACTAAATATAATTATTATAACTTGGAATAATATCAGAAACGTAACCCAAAGACACAAATACTAAGACAAGGCACGACCCGTTCGTCTAATAGATGTTAGTACACTGTAGGTAGTCGTGTTGGCTGAAGAGACTTGGGTTACACATACTAAAGACGCAATACAGTGAGTTCATGTTCCCCCTTTTCTCTTTACTGTTTTTGGTTTTATACTTCGGGGGTGAAATACATGCGACAATTATTACAGACTTTTATATACATGGTATGGTTAGCTTAAGGAGGGTTTACTACTTAGATCATGTTAGTGGGTATGTGGTACTTGGGGCCATTAATCCTCGTTGTAGGACCGAGGGTCACGAGCGATAGATCTATTTGGGTGTAGCGAGCCCAACTCCTGAGTCCACTGAGCGGACCATGGGGTGACTTTGAGCCCGACGCAAAAATCTGCTAGGTTTGTGTCTTCCTGCATCACTTCACACATATCATTGGCTTTGCAACCCAATGGTGATCTCTTTTTCCTTAATTGCTACATATCAGGGATTTTCATACATACAGACACACTACAAAGGTTTATACATACTCACTTGCACATGAACTCGCTCAACTTTATGTTGATTTTTCAAACTACATGTATTTCAGGGAATTAACGGATCTGGCGAAGTATGCATAAGTCAAGCTGCGTTGAATAAAGATGTCATCCAGGGCAATAGGTTCAGGAGGTGTAACCCTTACCTGGACGGGTTGCATGTCCTAAACCTTGTTTTATTAAAAGTCTTTTGTTGTGTCTTATGAACACGTTTTAGACAAGTATGGGTTGTAAATTATTTTAAGTATCGACTTTTCCAAACACTGATGTTGTGGTATTTTAAAAACTTAATGAATGGATGAATGTCTTGTATTTTATCATATAGCATTGTTATGATTGTTGCTATGGTATTAAGAAGTCACACCAATAACCATGCTTCCGCAAAAGTCAGGGTGTGACAGCTTGGTATCAGAGCCTCGATCATAGCGAACTAGGATTCTTTCTCGAGTCTAGACTATGATCATCAGGGCTCTCACGAAAACATTTTCAAAGATTTTTACATTGCATACACAAAACGTCCAGATCCAGGAAACAAACATTTTTACAAACAAAAAGGCACAAATACACACTTCCAAATTTATGCTTATAATTCAGTCTTAGTGACTGAGGGAGGATCAGTCTTAGAGAGGATCAGTCTTAGAGACTGAGGGAGGATCAGTCTTAGAGACTGAGGGAGGATCAGTCTCACGGAGCATCAGTCTTAGAGACTCAGGGAGGATCAGTCTTAGAGACTGAGGGAGGATTGGTCTTAGAGACCAGGGAATTAGTCTTAGGGACTGGGAGGTTGGTCTTAGAGACCAGGGATTTAGTCTTAGAGACTGAGGGAGGATTGGTCTTAGAGACCAGGGAATTAGTCTTAGGGACTGGGAGGTTGGTCTTAGAGACCAGGGATTTAGTTTTAGAGACTGGGAGGTTGGTCTTAGAGACCAGGGATTTAGTCTTAGACTGGGAGGTTGGTCTTAGAGACCAGGGATTTAGTCTTAGAGACTGGGATGTTAGTCTTAGAGACCAGGGATTTAGTCCTAGAGGCTGGGAAAGTCAGTCTTAGAGACCAGGGAGTTGGTCTTAGAGACCAGGGAGTTGGTCTTAGAGACCAGGGAGTTAGTCTGAGAGACTAGGGAGTTTAGTCTGAGAGACTGGGTAGGATAGTCTGGGGAAGACTAGGATGATTACATGCTTACATTGTTATTACTTACACGCTTAATTGCTGATTATCGATATACGTGCATATGTGGTGAGTATTTTGCATACACTAATTGTTAATAATTACTATGGGTATACATGCTATGACTATTATGAACCGGCACACACGTCACACTATTTAGAAGGCGAGTTATCAAACATTGATAACCCTACGGCCGCCGTCACAGATGATGAGACTGCATCTGCGCCAGAGACATTTACGTCAAACCATGAGAGTGATCCAGATATGCTGACCAAGGACGAGGACGACTTCCAACAGTCCGTGCTACCAGATTTTGGTGATACTTTACCTTTGCGGGTGGTTTCTCTGACAAGAATCCTTCTGTCACTCTCATTTCAGTCCATGACCCCTTCGTCACTGGACATCCCGATGATGAGCACACCATGCCTCCGATCCTCGACAATGTGCCCCTGTGGACATTCCTTCCGACGGATGGCTACTCGACGGACAATTGACGATGACGTTGACATGTTTATTGATGGCCCTCCTACTGACGCCCATGATAATAGAAAGTTAGACGAGAACATTATTACACATTTCACTTTTGAGACCTCTGTTGTCAAGCTACCCTCTGATTCTAGTATACTCCCGATTTCAGACTCCTTTGAGTCTGTGACATTTACAGCCTTTTAGACGACCGGATTACATCTTTATACTACTGACACAGACGATGACGCTGCTATGACTACTGCACTAACACATGCTCGAGGCACCACACTGTTACACGACCCAGGGCCTGCTCCTGAGCTAGCTTCTGCACTTTTTGGGTCAGCTTGATGTTGCACCTACTGATCCTACACCCTTACTTGGTCATAACCCTATTTCTTTTGGTTTACTAGACATTGCACCCCTAATATCTGACCAAGTGCCAGCACCTGACAATCTCCTTAGTGGTTGAAACGTTTGTTTTTTGCACCCATCACCGCTGATGTTGCTCCTTTTCCCCTATGGAGACCGACGCCCATTGCACTGGCATACTTATCGTTTCCTTTCCGGACTTGCCCGCACCCCGGAAGAGTACTCCAGGTCAGCACCCGCATAACGATTCCTTTGCTACAACAGCATTTTCTACGACCTCGCAAGCCGCACCATTTGCTACTTTCGCCTCTACGACACTGGACGAGCCATTTCGATGGTTCCTATAATACACTATGCTAATTTTAGACCCTTACCATCCCTCACATTATGGAGGCCACACACGAAATGAGTTGCTCCTGTAACATCAACTGCAGTTTGAGGATATGAGTCGTAGAATGTTGGAGCTTGAGCTGACACCACATTTGGTAACTTCAAATGCAAAACATTACATAGCCGAAAACATGATTTAAGTGTCTACATCACAAGACAGCATATTGTCTGAAAAGTTTATGTAAGACACCCCATCCTCCACCCTGTCTATTGCCAGCATACCTTGATCTGCCACATACATCAAGGTTCCTTTTTGCGCTCTTGACCGTTGCTATTACACCGTTCCCAGGATTCTGATGCTCATTTCTTTACTATCAAGTAGCAGAACAGCTAATTGTTTCGACGTATATACAAGCTCGAGGAGGAGTTCACGCATGTTAACAGCTTACCTTTATTTCCTCCTCCACCTCAGTCACCAGCATAGTTGATTTCTGGATTATGCGGATTGCATTACATTTGGGTAAAGACACTAATGATAAGCCGGGATTGTGGAGACTTTTGAAGACCACGTCTGACTACGTAATTGTGATACACTGTTATACTTGTTGGGCAAGGGTAGAGTGACCCTGTACCCCCTTTCGATGAAATACAGTTTGTTAGACAATGTAATCGTGGTTGGTAAATTATGAAAGCTCAATCACAACATTCTCGTTAAATACGTTATTGGAATTACTTGTTTATGTTATGACATGGGATGTTATGTGTTTACTTGCGATTGATGAATGTTATTACATACGCGAACTACATACTTATATGCATAAGGACCTGACCTAACCTATCTTCTTTTAAAAGATGTCGATTCAAGGGAACCTCGAGACCAACAACCCTCTGCCAGCAACGGCGGCAGAACTACAAGAGCACATCTCACAGGCCATTGTACAGCTCGAGGCCCTTCACCCCAAGCATAGCGGAAGTACCTCTAGAATCAACCCACCTCATGGCTGTACCTATAAGCAGTTCCTCGACTGCGAGCCTCCGAAATTTGACGGCACTGGAGATGCCATAACCATGGTGAAATGGACCGAAAATATGGATTTTGTTTTGCGAGTAAGCGGATGTACGCCAGAACAACAAGTCCCATATGCATCAGGGTCGCTTCGAGATGGGGCCTGGTCATGGTGGAACTCTCAGATTCGAATGATGGGCATAGCCGCTACGAACACTCTAACATGGGATGAGCTGAAGGAAATGATGTGTAAGGAGTATTGTTCTCAGATAGCGATCCAGAAGCTGGAATTCGAATTCTGGAAGCTAAGGTTGGAGGGTCCAAATGTGGCGGAGTACGTGCAAAAACTTCACAATTTATCGCGGGTTGTTCCGTACCTAGTTGAACCAGAGTTGAAAAGGATGGAGCCATTCATCTGGGGATTAGTGCCTCAGGTCCTGCGCTTAATGACGGTATCAGCTTCGCCAACAACTGTCACACCCCGACCACGTGAGACAACGAAACGTGGCGGAAACGTCGGGGAGTGTTGTAACAAAATTAATGTTTCACAACCATGGAAAATTAAAGTTTTGTTTTATTCATCAAACAAGCTAGTTACATTGTCTTTAAACAAGAAATAAAGAGTACATAACAAAAATTAACTAGTTCTTGTCTCGTTTTAAGTCACTAAGGCACAGGTCCGCCTAAGTATGTCTCAATAAGTCCTCTGCATCAACTCCTGAAAACACATGTGAAAATAGGTACGTCAGCATAAAAATGCCTGTGAGATACATAGGTTTAGTCATGAACCTTGTAAATTGTTTTGTTTTGTAAATCGTTTGAAAAACAATAAGTTCAGATGATATGTATAAATAAGAGAATAAGGTATGGTTAAATGAATAACCATGTAAAAAAATGAGTTTGTAGAAGATAAGTTGTTTGTAAAACAATGTCTTGTGAAAAGTATGTTATTTGTATAAAATGTTATATGTCTCAAATTGAAATGATTCAAATAACGCTACAATATGTAATACCATACAAACACTTATATATAGGAAGTACCAGCGGCGTATCCACCATGCTTGTATCATATTACACACGCCTCGTTACTTAAATCACTTACTCAAAACAAACTACCAAAGTAAAATGTTTATGTCTAATGTAAATCATGTAGTGTGTATCCAAAATGTAAGCATGTGATGAATAATAAATGTACTAAGTATACAACAAAGAACATACATAGCATTAAGTGTAATGTATAACCATGTACTAAGTACTTACACAATGGGCATATATAGCATAAAATGTAATGTAAAACAATGTACTAAGTACGCACACAATGGGCATACATAGCATGTAATGTAATGTGAAACAATGTACTAAGTATGCACACAATGGACATACATAGCATGAAATGTAATGTAAAATGATGTACTAAGTACGCACACAATGGGCATACATAGCATAAAATGTAATGTAAAATGATGTACTAAGTACGCACACAATGGGCATACATATCATAAAATGTAATGTAAAACAATGTACTAAGTACGCACACAATGGGCATACATAGCATGTAATGTAATGTGAAACAATGTACTAAGTATGCACACAATGGACATACATTGCATGAAATGTAATGTAAAACAATGTACTAATAGTGTACTAATGAACATAGCACGTATATGATGTGAAAACATGGAAAGCACGAAAGTAACAAGTAGGCACATGTGGTCCACCCCAAAAAAGTTTGAAAACAGTAAAAGAGGGGTCTATGTACTCACTTGAGATTGCTCAGAAGTCCTAAGATAACCACCAAGCAATGCTAGAGATCACGGAATCAAACGGCACCTAATATAGGTAACTATGTTAATAAACCGGACCTAAATTGGAGGATTGGATAGAATGAGGGTTCGTAAACCAAATGAGTATGGAGACTCGTGTAATATGGTTTAACAAAGCCTACATACTAAATGAAACCTAGCCTAAGTGCTTACGACCCATTACGACCCGTTTAGGTAGCTTATGCTACTTTAACGCGTCGTTCGCGTAAAACGCGTTCGGACCGCCTAACTAGTCCTATGATAAGTAGATTATGCCTTAACATGTTTAATATTGTTGATAAATCAGTTTAGAGGTCATAGGTTATGTTACATATGTTTAAAATGAATTTTGGCATCAAAGGGGTATTTTGGTAATTTACCTAAGGCATATAAACTACCTATCATACAACTACTTAAACGAAGCGACCATAAGGTATAACCTCGGAAGGTTATTCCCTATACACTATGGTCACCTAAGGTATTTGGTCGGATCCTAATAATCAACCAAATGGTTCGGGTTCGAAGGTATAAGCGATTTATTAGATCGCTTACCCGTACGACCCTAGACAACGTGGTAATCAGTAGGCATAGTCACAAGGGACTATAACCATCGTGATTACAATCACATGGCGAAGTTCAAACGAACTTCGCATTGACCATAAACTGGTCAATGCAGAAAGTCAAACAAGGTTTGACTTTCGGACTCGAAAAGCAATAAAAGAACGAAGGAACACTTACAAAGGGTCCCAGAATGCTAATCTTGATCCAAGTAGCTCAGGTATGAAACAATGGTTTCAACTTAGAGCTTCTAAGATCAGATTCTTGTGAGGAATGAGTGGAAATGTAGTGGGTATTTATAGATTTCGGTTCACCAGTAGGATCGTTTCTTGGAGGAGAGGGAACGATCACATCCCTACACTAGTCGGAATGTTGTGGTAGCTCATATTGCCCCCAGCATCAGTTATTGACATGTGTCTTTGGCCTTTGGAGTGTTTAAAGGCTGTTAACAGCAGTTTAAACAAGTTTCTGCATATCTGACCCCTGCTTACGGACCTCAACATTATCAGTGTTGAGGTCCGTAAGGACCTTGCAGACCTGAAACTTTCAAAAATGGCAGAACAGGCCCCTGTGCGCGTATCGTCGTGTTTTGGCACTTCTAACACCCGTCAAACCCAATTTCAAGCTCCACTATGATGTTAAAGTATAGGGAACTTAAAATGTGCTCAAAAATATCTTGGATGTCGGTTCGTTTGGCCGTACGGTTGCGTTGTTCGGTTAATTACGACGGAATGCGCATAAGCGCGAAAAACGATCCAAATGACGCGACGAATAGATTTTTCTCATGCCAAACACTAAAATAAAATATTTTAGTGCTTACATAAATTTTCAGATGTTCGGATGTATTCAGAACGTAAGTTATGCGCGAAAATGCAAACTTGTGCACTTTTTGACGCTTTTAGTCCCTGAATGACCCAAAAGTATATTTTAGCACACCGAACACCTCAAAGCCTATTTCTAAGATATGTAAAGGATATTTATGGTATGCTTAACTTATGGTCATGTTCCGGAATGTCTGTTACAGTTCAAATTGGTATACTTTCGCAGTTTGTCAACTTTAGTCCCTGTAAGCGATTTAACTCGATTTTGCCATACCAAATCCTTCAAAACTTATTTCTAAGTTATGTAAAGGTTATTTAAGGTATGTTAAGCCTATTTCACTATTCCGTAGTGTTCGTTGCATTAAACTGGTTATATCTACGCATCAGAGCGCGTATAACCCTCCAGAAAGCGATTTAAAGCTTGAAATCGAACAAGAGTTGATATGTGCAAACGATACACATATTTTTACAGATCCCAAGTATGAAATACAATATTTCATTGGTTTGGCATTTGTTTGATGGTTGAAGTGACACAGGTGTCACAGTCTCCCCTACTTTAGGAAATTTCGTCCCGAAATTTAATTTTAGGAGAAACTTGTGAGGACGACGGTGATGTTTTCGCTTTGAATGAACCCCTTAAACCCTAAGTAGAACTCTGGGCCATGATAGGGTTCTTAGAGAAATTGTCAATCCCTCAAAGTGAAGTCCTTGTAGCAGCAAAACATGGAGTTTCAAACTATGGATAGGAGAACGTTTCCCATGAAGACTTATCAGAGGAAACTTGAATTCACGATTGGGAAGTGTAAGATAAAATGACGTCGGTCAAAGTCCAAGACTTCTCCCGTATCATTTCTCTTGTCACTATTGGTCTTTACACATGACTAAATTTCCTGTGGTTTCTGTGCACTGAATTCCATAATTATGTAGGCCTCCATAATTACGTACTTCCTTGCACAGTCCGCACAGTTCATTTCATAATGCGTATGGGAAAAAAATCAAACAAATAATCCTGTGGTGATTTAACTTGACTGCAATAGAGTCTCTTTAACTAGGTCACCAAAGGATTAGATCAACGAACAATCTCTTCAGCTAAACTACCCAAGAGAAATATTTAACTACAACGACGTAGGATGTCTTTAACTAGATTGTCGAACCAATCTCTTCAACTAAACTTATCCAAGAGGAATATTTAACTACATCGACGTAGGATGTCTTTAACTAGATTGTCGAACCAATCTCATCAACTATATCAACACATGTTGTCCTTAAACTTTGGAATAGTACTTTATAATCCAAGGGACTTAACTACAACGTAGAAGTCCATAAAGGATTTAAGATAGTACGTTTTTGAATATCCTACTACGAATCCTTCATATGAAGGTATGAAAGATTCTACGAGGATTTGGATAGCGAATATCCAGAGTATACAAAAACACAAAATGCATAAAAGGAAAGACAAGATGCATAAACACAAAGTCCCATAACCACAAAATTGTTTATCTAGATCTTTAATTTGTAAGTTTTGTTTTGTTGATTGCGTACATGTATTTGAAGCACACTAGGAATCCATTTCGTGGATTTCTTTTGGTACTGTAACATTTTCAAGAATCTATCTATAAGGATAGAATGATCTACCAAAAATTCGATTTCGTTTTCAAGAAAACGCAATATTCGAATTAAGGTACAATAATTTTAGAATATACAGAAATACCCTTAGGTACCCTATTAAGAATTTATAGTGGTACTTTGGGTATTCGTACAGAGTTGTAACTTGCGCCTTGTACTTCGTTTCCTTGGAAGAAACGGGTACTTAGGAATTTCGTGGACAACGCAAGATATCATAAAAATAGAAAAAAATCTTGGGGGGTAGTTTGCTTTTCAAGGAATACGATTCCTTGATCGTCGGTATTGTAGGGGATACGTTGTTTATACATGCCATCACTTTTGTACATTGCAATGTAAAATAAAAGATTTATTTATAAACAACAACAACAACTGTTCCATGGATCTTGACTACAAAAGGAAATAATACATAAGGCTTGATTATTTCTAAACAACATTGTCTTCTAGTTGGTCCGATGCTCATCCCTGCGCTGGATTCGCATTAGCAATCTTTGGGCAATTTCTTCGGAAATGGCCCATCTCGCCACAGTTGAAGCAAGGACCTGGTGGACAACGAGCTTGAGCAGGATTTACTTGAGGTTGGTTTGGACCACCTTGGTTTGGGGTAAATCGACAAGCATTTGCCAGGTGACCGAGTCGCCCACATGATGCACATAAACGACACTGTAGGTGAGCTAAGTGGTGTGCATTACATTTGTTGCATATCGGTGCAGTACCGGCATAAGGTTTCCTTGCAGGAGGTTGAGTTGGTTGGTTGCGGGTGTTTTGGTTGGGTTGAGCAGCAATCGCACAATTCTGCGAAGCCTTATGCTTCTTAGACTTCTCGGGCGATCCAGTCTGTTCATCCATGGTCTTTGATTCCTCGATTGGCTTCTTGTCACCCTTTCGAAAAAGTTTATGCTTTCTGATCTGAGATTCAGTCAAGGTTGCAGATAGTTCAATGGCCTGCCTAACCGTAGTGGGGTTACTACCAGTAGCAATGTCCTGAACTGAGTCAGGGAGACCATCAATGTATTTTTCGATCGCCTTATCCAAAGGCGTAACCATGGTAGGGCACAACAGGCTCAGCTCCTCATATCGATCAGTGTATGCTCGATGTTCACCGCTGTCTTGCTTAAGATCGTCGAATTCCCTTTCCAATTCCCTGATCTCGTGACGAGGACATAATTCCTTCATCATCAGTGCTCGAAGTTCTTCCCAAGTTTGGGCCAGTGCCACTTCGGCACCCCTATCTCTCACCACACCATTCCACCACGTCAAAGCTCATTTCTCAAAGACACTAGATGCGAAATCTATCTTTCGCTCGTTTGGACATTGAACATGCCTGAAGGTGCTCTCTAGACTCTCGAACCATTGCAGAAGTGCAGTCGCTCCTTGAGACCCAGAAAACTTTGATGGCTTAGCCGAGTTGAACGTCTTGAAGTTGCAGAGGGCATTATTGTTGTTGAGGGCTTGGTTACATTGGGCAACAATGTTCGGGATTGCAGCAGTTATTTGCTGTGTAATGACAGCAGCCAGATCTTTAATAGATACCGGATTTTCGCGTCGTGGAGGCATTCTAAAAGGGGAAACAAGAGAGAAAACAAATGAAATGGCATTGGGTAAGAATAGGATGTTACAATTTCCGACCAAAATCATGGGTGATGGTCATTTGTTTGAACCACGAAGCAAACAAACGACTCACAAAGGCTGAATCAAAGCAAATAGATCCTCATAATGTATCGCGAAGACATGCTCGCCTATAAGTGGACACTCACCCCAAGAGTTCCCAGGAAAGAGTGACTGGTCCGATTATGTCGATTTGTACGAACACTCTAGCCTTAGACAGAAAACTCAGGGTACAGTCATTCACTCTTCCAGTTTGCACGTGTTCACATTATTTAGGACCAAAAACTTTGACGAGATTTTGAAAACTCAAAGGGG
The DNA here is from genome assembly GCA_030545235.1 of Helianthus tuberosus. Lineage (NCBI taxonomy): Eukaryota > Viridiplantae > Streptophyta > Magnoliopsida > Asterales > Asteraceae > Helianthus > Helianthus tuberosus. The sequence continues at coordinate 49,351,028 of CM060443.1, read as the reverse complement.
TTCAAAACCTTGTAATAGAGGGTTCAAAACCTAGTAATCAATCATCCAAGAACAGATGATTAATTTTCAAAGCGGTTTTGAAATTTGTCTTCTTGTTGTGATTGTCACCTAAGGATAGGTAACGGTATTGTTTTATGACTAAACGCAATTAAACTCGCGTTAAGGTCCTAAGAAGGTTATAGACTAGGTCAAAGTACTACTAATAACCTAATTCCCTATAACCATTGGCTCTGATACCATCTTTTCTGTCACACCCCGACCACGTGAGACAACGAAACGTGGCGGAAACGTCGGGGAGTGTTGTAACAGAATTAATGTTTCACAACCATGGAATATTAAAGTTTCGTTTTATTCATCAAACAAGCGAGTTACATTGTCTTTAAACAAGAAATAAAGAGTACATAACAAAAATTAACTAGTTCTTGTCTCGTTTTAAGTCACTAAGGCACAGGTCCGCCTAAGTATGTCTCGATAAGTCCTATGCATCAACTCCTGAAAACACATGTGAAAATAGGTACGTCAGCATAAAAATGCCTGTGAGATACATAGGTTTTGTGAAAATAGGATTCATGACTTGTAAGTTTAAGAAAATGTTTAGTAAGGTTTAGTCATAAACCTTGTAAATTGTTTTGTTTTGTAAATCGTTTGAAAAACAATAAGTTCAGATGATATGTATAAATAAGAGAATAAGGTATGGTTAAATGAATAACCATGTAAAAAAATGAGTTTGTAGAAGATAAGTTGTTTGTAAAACAATGTCTTGTGAATAGTATGTTATTTGTATAAAATGTTATATGTCTCAAATTGAAATGATTCAAATAACGCTACGATATGTAATACCATACAAACACTTATATATAGTAAGTACCAGCGGCGTATCCACCATGCTTGTATTATATTACACACGCCTCGTTACTTAAATCACTTACTCAAAACAAACTACCAAAGTAAAATGTTTATGTCTAATGTAAATCATGTAGTGTGTATCCAAAATGTAACCATGTGATGAATAATAAATGTACTAAGTATGCAACAAAGAACATACATAGCATTAAGTGTAATGTATAACCATGTACTAAGTACGCACACAATGGGCATATATAGCATAAAATGTAATGTAAAACAATGTACTAAGTACGCACACAATGGGCATACATAGCATGTAATGTAATGTGAAACAATGTACTAAGTACGCACACAATGGTCATAGATAGCATGAAATGTAATGTAAAATGATGTACTAAGTACGCACACAATGGGCATACATAGCATAAAATGTAATGTAAAACAATGTACTAAGTACGCACACAATGGGCATACATAGCATGTAATGTAATGTGAAACAATGTACTAAGTATGCACACAATGGACATACATAGCATGAAATGTAATGTAAAACAATGTACTAATAGTGTACTAATGAACATAACACGTATATGATGTGAAAACATGGAAAGCACGAAAGTAACAAGTAGGCACATGTGTTCCACCCCAAAACAGTTTGAAAACAGTAAAAGAGGGGTCTATGTACTCACTTGAGATTGCTCAGAAGTCCTAAGATAACCACCAAGCAATGCTAGAGATCACAGAATCAAACGGCACCTAATATAGGTAACTATGTTAATAAACCGGACCTAAATTGGAGGATTGGATAGAATGAGGGTTCGTAAACCAAACGAGTATGGAGACTCGTGTAATATGGTTTAACAAAGCCTACATACTAAATGAAACCTAGCCTAAGTGCTTACGACCCATTACAACCCGTTTAGGTAGCTTATGCTACTTTAACGCGTCGTTCGCGTAAAACGCGTTCGGACCGCCTAACTAGTCCTATGATAAGTAGAATATGCCCTAACATGTTTAATATTGTTGATAAATCAGTTTAGATGTCATAGGTTATGTTACATATGTTTAAAATGAATTTTGGCATCAAAGGGGTATTTTGGTAATTTACCTAAGGCATATAAACTACCTATCATACAACTACTTAAACGAAGCGACCATAAGGTATAACCTCGGAAGGTTATTCCCTATACACTATTGTCACCTAAGGTATTTGGTCGGATCCTAATGATCGACCAAATGGGTCGGGTTCGAAGGTATAAGCGATTTATTAGATCGCTTACCCTTACGACCCTAGACAGCGGGGTAATCAGTAGGTATAGTCACAAGGGACTATAACCATCGTGATTACAATCACGTGGCGAAGTTCAAACGAACTTTACATTGACCATAAACTGGTCAATGCAGAAAGTCAAACAAGGTTTGACTTTTGGACTCGAAAAGCAATAAAAGAACGAAGGAACACTTACAAAGGGTCCCCGAATGCTAATCTTGATCCAAGTAGCTCAGGTATGAAACAATGGTTTCAACTTAGAGCTTCTAAGATCAGATTCTTGTGAGGAATGAGTGGAAATGTGGTGGGTATTTATAGATTTCGGTTCACCGGTAGGATCGTTTCTTGGAGGAGAAGGAACGATCACATCCCTACACTTGTCGGAATGTTGTGGTAGCTCATTTTGCCCCAACCATCAGTTATTGACATGTGTCTTTGGCCTTTGGAGTGTTTAAAGGTTGTTAACAGCAGCTTAAACAAGTTTCTGCATATCTGAACCCTGCTTATGGACCTCAACATTATCAGTGTTGAGGTCCGTAAGGACCTTGCAGACCTGAAACTTTCAAAAATGGCAGAACAGGCCCCTGTGCGGGTATCGTCGTGTTTTGGCACTTCTAACACCCGTCAAACCCAATTTCAAGCTCCACTATGATGTTAAAGAATAGGGAACTTAAAATGTGCTCAAAAATATCTCGGATGTCGGTTCGTTTGGCCGTACGGTTGCGTTGTTCGGTTAATTACGACGGAATGCGCATAAGCGCGGAAAACGATCCAAATGACGCGACGAATGGATTTTTCTCATGCCAAACACTAAAATAAAATATTTTAGTGCTTACATAAATTTTGGATGTCCGGATGTATTCAGAACGTAAGTTATGCGCGAGAATGCAAACTTGTGCACTTTTTGACGCTTTTAGTCCCTGAATGACCCAAAAGTTTATTTTAACACACCGAACACCTCAAAGCTTATTTCTAAGCTATGTAAAGGATATTTATGGTATGTTTAACTTATGGTCATGTTCTGGAATGTCTGTTACAGTTCAAATTGGCATACTTTCGCAGTTTGTCAACTTTAGTCCCTGTAAGCGATTTTGCCATACCAAACCCTTCAAAACTTATTTCTAAGTTATGTAAAGGTTATTTAAGGTATGTTAAGACTATTTCACTATTCTGGAGTGTTCGTTGCATTAAACTGAGTATATCTACGCATCAGAGCGCGTATAACCCTCCAGAAAGCGATTTAAAGCTTGAAATCGAACAAGAGTTGATATGTGCAAACGATACACATATTTTTACAAATCCCAAGTATGAAATACAATATTTCATTGGTTTGGCATTTGTTTGATGGTTGAAGTGACATGGGTGTCACAGTCTCCCCTACTTTAGGAAATTTCGTCCCGAAATTTAATTTTAGGAGAAACTTGTGAGAACGACGGTGATGTTTTCGCTTTGAATGAACCCCTTGAACCCTAAGTTGAACTCTGGGCCATGATAGGGTTCTTAGCGAAATTGTCAATCCCTCAAAGTGAAGTCCTTGTAGCAGCAAAACATGGAGTTTCAAACTATGGATAGGAGAACGTTTCCCATGAAGACTTATCATTGGAAACTTGAATTCACGATTGGGAAGTGTAAGATAAAATGACGTCGGTCAAAGTCCAAGACTTCTCCCGTATCATTACTCTTGTCACTATTGGTCTTTACACATGACAAAACTTCCTGTGGTTTTTGTGCACTGAATTCCATAATTAAGTAGGCCTCCATAATTACGTACTTCCTTGCACAGTCCGCACAGTTCATTTCATAATGCGTATGGGAAAAAAATCAAACAAATAATCCTGTGGTGATTTAACTTGACTGCAATAGAGTCTTTTTAACTAGGTAACCAAAGGATTAGATCAACGAACAATCTCTTCAGCTAAACTACCCAAGAGAAATATTTAACTACATCGACGTAGGATATCTTTAACTAGATTGTCGAACCAATCTTTTCAACTAAACTTATCCAAGAGGAATATTTAACTACATCGACGTAGGATGTCTTTAACTAGATTGTCGAACCAATCTCATCAACTATATCAACACATGTTGTCCTTAAACTTTGGAATAGTACTTTATAATCCAAGGGACTTAACTACAACGTAGAAGTCCAAAAAGGATTTAAGATAGTACCTTTTTGAATATCCTACTACGAATCCTTCATATGAAGGTATGAAAGATTCTACGAGGATTTGGATAGCGAATATCCAGAGTATACAAAAACACAAAATGCATAAAAGGGAAGACAAGATGCATAAACACAAAGTCCCATAACCACAAAATTGTTTATCTAGATCTTTAATTTGTAAGTTTTGTTTTGTTGATTGCGTACATGTATTTGAAGCACACTAGGAATCCATTCCATGGATTTCTTTTGGTACTTTAAACATTTTCAAGAATCTATCTATAAGGATAGAATGATCTACCAAAAATTCGATTTCGTTTTCAAGAAAACGCAATATTCGAATTAAGGTACAATAATTTTAGAATATACAGAAATACCCTTAGGTACCCTATTAAGAATTTATAGTGGTACTTTGGGTATTCGTATAGAGTTGTAACTTGCGCCTTGTACTTCGTTTCCTTGGAAGAAACGGGTACTTAGGAATTTCGTGGACAACGCAAGAGATCATAAAAATAGAAAAAAATCTTGGGGGGTAGTTTGCTTTTCAAGGAATACGATTCCTTGATTGTTGGTATTGTAGGGGGATACGTTGTTTATACATGCCATCACTTTTGTACATTGCAATGTAAAATAAAAGATTTATTTATAAACAACAACAACAACTGTTCCATGGATCTTGACTACAAAAGGAAATAATACATAAGGCTTGATTATTTCTAAACAACATTGTCTTCTAGTTGGTCCGATGCTCATCCCTGCGCTGGATTCGCATTAGCAATCTTTGGGCAATTTCTTCGGAAATGGCCCATCTCGCCACAGTTGAAGCAAGGACCTGGTGGACAACGAGCTTGAGCAGGATTTACTTGAGGTTGGTTTGGACCACCTTGGTTTGGGGTAAATCGACAAGCATTTGCCAGGTGACCGAGTCGCCCACATGATGCACATAAACGACACTGTAGGTGAGCTAAGTGGTGTGCATTACATTTGTTGCATATCGGTGCAGTACCGGAATAAGGTTTCCTTACAGGAGGTTGAGTTGGTTGGTTACGGGTGTTTTGGTTGGGTTGAGCAGCAATCGCACAATTCTGCGAAGCCTTACGCTTCTTAGACTTCTCAGGGGATCCAGTCTGTTCATCCATGGTCTTTGATTCCTCGATTGGCTTCTTGTCACCCTTTCGAAAAAGTTTATGCTTTCTGATCTGAGATTCAGTCAAGGTTGCAGATAGCTCAATGGCCTGCCTAACCGTAGTGGGGTTACTACCAGTAGCAATGTCCTGAACTGAGTCAGGGAGACCATCAATGTATTTTTCGATCGCCTTATCCAAAGGCGTAACCATGGTAGGGCACAACAGGCTCAGCTCCTCATATCGATCAGTGTATGCTCGATGTTCACCGCTGTCTTGCTTAAGATCGTCGAATTCCCTTTCCAATGCCCTGATCTCGTAACGAGGACAGAATTCCTTCATCATCAGTGCTCGATGTTCTTCCCAAGTTTAGGCCAGTGCCACTTCGGCACCCCTATCTCTCACCACACCGTTCCACCACGTCAAAGCTCGTTTCTCAAAGACACTAGATGCGAAATCTACCTTTCGCTCGTTTGGACATTGAACATGCCTGAAGGTGCTCTCTAGACTCTCGAACCATTGCAGAAGTGCAGTCGCTCCTTGAGACCCAGAAAACTTTGATGGCTTAGCCGAGTTGAACGTCTTGAAGTTGCAGAGGGCATTATTGTTGTTGAGGGCTTGGTTACATTGGGAAACGATGTTCGGGATTGCAGCAGTTATTTGCTGTGTAATGACAGCTGCCAGATCTTCAATAGATACCAGATTTTCGCGTCGTGGAGGCATTCTAAAAGGGGAAACAAGAGAGAAAACAAATGAAATGGCATTGGGTAAGAATAGGATGTTACAATTTCCGACCAAAATCATGGGTGATGGTCATTTGTTTGAACCACGAACCAAACAAACGACTCATAAAGGCTGAATCAAAGCAAATAGATCCTCATAATGTATCGCAAAGACATGCTCGCCTATAAGTGGACACTCACCCCAAGAGTTCCCAGGTAAGAGTAACTGGTCCGATTATGTGGATTTGTACGAACACTCTAGCCTTAGACAGAAAACTCAGGGTACAAGCATTCACTCTTCCAGTTTGCACGTGTTCACATTAGTTAGGACCAAAAACTTTGACGAGATTTTGAAAACTCAAAGGGGTTCAAAACCTTGTAATAGAGGGTTCAAAACCTAGTAATCAATCATCCAAGAACAAATGATTAATTTTCAAAGCGGTTTTGAAATTTGTGTTCTTGTTGTGATTGTCGCCTAAGGATAGGTGACGGTATTGTTTTATGACTAAACGCAATTAAACTCGCGTTAGGGTCCTAAGAAGGTTATAGACTAGGTCAAAGTATTACTAATAACCTAATTCCCTATAACCATTGGCTCTGATACCATCTTTTCTGTCACACCCCGACCACGTGAGACAACGAAACGTGGCGGAAACGTCGGGGAGTGTTGTAACAGAATTAATGTTTCACAACCATGGAAAATTAAAGTTTCGTTTTATTCATCAAACAAGCGAGTTACATTGTCTTTAAACATGAATTAAAGAGTACATAACAAAAATTAACTAGTTCTTGTCTCGTTTTAAGTCACTAAGGCACAGGTCCGCCAAAGTATGTCTCGATAAGTCCTATGCATCAACTCCTGAAAACACATGTGAAATAGGTACGTCAGCATAAAATTGCCTGTGAGATACATAGGTTTTGTGAAAATAGGATTCATGACTTGTAAGTTTAAGAAAATGTTTAGTAAGGTTTAGTCATGAACCTTGTAAATTGTTTTGTTTTGTAAATCGTTTGAAAAACAATAAGTTCAGATGATATGTATAAATAAGAGAATAAGGTATGGTTAAATGAATAACCATGTAAAAAATGAGTTTGTAGAAGATAAGTTGTTTGTAAAACAATGTCTTGTGAAAAGTATGTTATTTGTATAAAATGTTATATGTCTAAAATTGAAATGATTCAAATAACGCTACGATATGTAATACCATACAAACACTTATATATAGGAAGTACCAGCGGCGTATCCACCATGCTTGTATCATATTACACACGCCTCGTTACTTAAATCACTTACTCAAAACAAACTACCAAAGTAAAATGTTTATGTCTAATGTAAATCATGTAGTGTGTATCCAAAATGTAAGCATGTGATGAATAATAAATGTACTAAGTATGCAACAAAGAACATACATAGCATTAAGTGTAATGTATAACCATGTACTAAGTACGCACACAATAGGCATATATAGCATAAAATGTAATGTAAAAAAATGTACTAAGTACGCACACAATGGGCATACATAGCATGTAATGTAATGTGAAACAATGTACTAAGTATGCACACAATGGACATACATAGCATGAAATGTAATGTAAAACAATGTACTAATAGTGTACTAATGAACATAACACGTATATGATGTGAAAACATGGAAAGCACGAAAGTAACAAGTAGGCACATGTGTTCCTAAGATAACCACCAAGCAATGCTAGAGATCACGGAATCAAACGGCACCTAATATAGGTAACTATGTTAATAAACCGGACCTAAATTGGAGGATTGGATAGAATGAGGGTTCGTAAACCAAACGAGTATGGTGACTCGTGTAATATGGTTTAACAAAGCCTACATACTAAATGAAACCTAGCCTAAGTGCTTACGACCCATTACGACCCGTTTAGGTAGCTTATGCTACTTTAACGCGTCGTTCGCGTAAAATGCGTTCGGACCGCCTAACTAGTCCTATGATAAGTAGAATATGCCTTAACATGTTTAATATTGTTGATAAATCAGTTTAGAGGTCATAGGTTATGTTACATATGTATAAAATGAATTTTGGCATCAAAGGGGTATTTTGGTAATTTACCTAAGGCATATAAACTACCTATCATACAACTACTTAAACGAAGCGACCATAAGGTATAACCTCGGAAGGTTATTCCCTATACACTATGGTCACCAAATGGGTCGGGTTCGAAGGTATAAGCGATTTATTAGGTCGTTTACCCTTACGACCCTAGACAGCGGGGTAATCAGTAGGTATAGTCACAAGGGACTATAACCATCGTGATTACAATCACGTGGCGAAGTTCAAACGAACTTCGCATTAACCATAAACTGGTCAATGCAGAAAGTCAAACAAGGTTTGACTTTCGGACTCGAAAAGCAATAAAGAACGAAGGAACACTTACAAAGGGTTCCCGAATGCTAATCTTGATCCAAGTAGCTCAGGTATGAAACAATGGTTTCAACTTAGAGCTTCTAAGATCAGATTCTTGTGAGGAATGAGTGGAAATTTGGTGGGTATTTATATATTTCGGTTCACCATTAGGATAGTTTCTTGGAGGAGAGGGAACGATCACATCCCTACACTTGTCGGAATGTTGTGGTAGCTCATATTGCCCCCAACATCAGTTATTGACATGTCTCTTTGGCCTTTGGAGTGTTTAAAGGCTGTTAATAGCAGTTTAAACAAGTTTCTGCATATCTGACCCCTGCTTACGGACCTCAACATTATCAGTGTTGAGGTCCGTAAGGACCTTGCAGACCTGAAACTTTCAAAAATGGCAGAACAGGCCCCTGTGCGTGTATCGTCATGTTTTGGCACTTCTAACACCCGTCAAACCCAATTTCAAGCTCCACTATGATGTTAAAGTATAGGGAACTTAAAATGGGCTCAAAAATATCTCGGATGTCGGTTCGTTTGGCCGTACGGTTGCGTTGTTCGGTTAATTACGACGGAATGCGCATAAGCGCGAAAAACGATCCAAATGACGCGACGAATGGATTTTTCTCATGCCAAACACTAAAATAAAATATTTTAGTGCTGACATAAATTTTTGGATGTCCGGATGTATTCAGAACGTAAGTTATGCGCGAAAATGCAAACTTGTGCACTTTTTGACGCTTTTAGTCCCTGAATGACCCAAAAGTTTATTTTAGCACACCGAACACCTCAAAGCCTATTTCTAAGCTATTTAAGGATATTTATGGTATGTTTAACTTATGGTCATGTTCCGGAATGTCTGTTACAGTTCAAATTGGCATACTTTTGCAGTTTGTCAACTTTAGTCCCTGTAAGCGATTTAACTCGATTTTGCCATACCAAAGCCTTCAAAACTTATTTCTAAGTTATGTAAAGGTTATTTAAGGTATGTTAAGCCTATTTCACTATTCTGGAGTGTTCGTTGCATTAAACTGGTTATATCTACGCATCAGAGCGCGTATAACCCTCCAGAAAGCGATTTAAAGTTTGAAATCGAACAAGAGTTGATATGTGCAAACGATACACATATTTTTACAAATACCAAGTATGAAATACAATATTTCATTGGTTTGGCATTTGTTTGATGGTTGAAGTGACACAGGTGTCACAACAACCATCGATGCAATCAAGTTAAGTGCGACACTCAATAAAGAAGCAGTTAGACTGGAAAAGCTTTCAAACCCTGATAAGAAGAAGGAAACTCAGGTGGAGTCATCCGGAAAGAACAACAGAAAGCCCACTGACTTCCAGGAGAATACCCAAACGAATAGCAAGGACAAGGTCAAAAAGGGAAAAGACTGCATGGGTATCCTGCCTAAGTGCGACAATTGTCTACGTTATCATGTCGGGCGATGTAAATATGGAAAATGTGATAACTGTGGTAAGAGGGGGCATCCCAAGGCGACTTGTAGACAAGGTATTGAAAGTGGAATTAGAGGCCAAGATGATAGTGAGAATCACGGAGGAAACAACGATAACGACAAAGGAAGGACGAGTGACAAACAAAAACGTGTTGAAGGTTGTCTTAACTGTGGGAGCAAGAAGCATTTCAGAAAATACTGCCCTAAGAAGAACCAGGCACAAGGATAAAAGCTCAGTAGCAGAGCTAGGGGAGCACGCCAGAAACCCAAGCATGGATATCGGTACGTCCCATATTACTCAACGCTATGCATTTGCACTGTTAGATATTGTCGCAAGTTTTAGCTTCGCATCTCTAGGGTTGAGATTATGCTTGGTTTAGTAATAAGTAAGTTAGATAACCCGCACTCAATAAAACTAGCTAATGGAAAGCTAGTAGAAGCCAAAGAAGTAAATGGGACATGGCAAGATAGGACCCGGAGAGTGTGAGTTTACGCTTGATCTACTGCCAGTGAATTGAGAGACTTCAACAAGGTAGTTGGACGGATTGGTTGACAAATGATCAATAGGAGGTTGATATCCGCACCGCAATGGCGAACGAAGAAACAATCTCGACTCGTGAAGCAGAGTACGCCTTTACAAATTACAAATTGCTTGAAGGCACGAAAGTTGTTTGCAAATTGGATGTGTTGTTTCTTGACTCATGTCGCGGACAAAGGAGTCGAAGAACCAAAACACGAAGATATTCCTGTGATAAGGAAATGTCCTAAAGTCTTCCCTGAAGACTTTCCAGAATTATTTCCTCAACGACAAGTCGAATTACGCATCAGTTTAATTCCAGGCGTCGCGCCTATAGTCGATGCACCTTAGCGACCTACAGCTTCGGAGATACAAGGATTGTCAGTACAATTTCAGAAGCGGATAGAGAAGGAAGGTAACAGACCAAAATTTCCATTTTGGGTTATCCCAGTCCTGCTCGTCAAGAGAGAGGACGATGACTTTCAAATGAACATCAAACTACTAGGAGTCGGACGAGCTAGCCAACAAGAGTCATCGACTCTTACTAAGGATTGACGAACTACTTATTGGACTAACTGCGAGGATCCAACCCGTATTTCCCGACCGATCGATGATCGAGTAGCTGTAACTTCAAGAAGAAAGTATATCGGGGGGAAAATTGTGGGACAATAACTTGTTTTAAACGTACACAAGAATGGCGTTTCCTACACAATGCACACAATCGTTTTACACAGAATACGAAACCTTGAGGATCTAGAAAATATATACTTAGGACCTTGGGAACCCAGGTCCAAACTCGTAAAGGTTGTTACTTAGGAACCACATCTGTTAACTCAAACAGACACCATTAACCTGACATATATGCCAGTTCCGTTGACCAAACAGAAAGTACTTGAATTTCTTTTACTTCTAGCGAGTAAATGTTTGCATTTCTACTCCCCTAAATGGTAGTTGCATCGCGTTAATTTTCTTCACTAAGAGCGAACACACATTTGCTTCGATATTTGGTCATTTCTTCATTTTAGCAAGTACTCCTTGTTTCAGTATTCGGAAACTTTCATGACACACATGCATCATTTGCTACGCATGTGACTTCGTTTCGAACAAACACTTCATTGAAATTCAAAATGTTACCTTGCTAAACCTAATTACTGATTTGTGATTCAAATGACCTACATTATTGTGACTATTGACTTTTTTGTTACCAAGTCGACACACTGTCTTGAGACTTCTCTCCTTTCAAGTTACACACACGGTTTATTTTCGTAACCATGATGAGATTCCTTTGTTAATACATACGTTTATTGCCGGGTTACGCTAAAACCACGTTCAATTGCTTGAACTTATCTATTCCGTATATTCAGTTTAAGACGTCATATGATGTATTGAGAGCAGCATATTCAGATCATTGGAAAAAGTTCTTTTGTTTCGAGTCGTAGTGGACTTGGTTGGTCTATGATTTCACTAAATCACTTGTTGGATTACGACACCATGTGGGGATACTTTCACAAAATTGAAACTTGCGCTTATTTGGTTACTCACTTCATACACGGATTTAATTAATTATTTGATAACTGGCCCTAAATCCGTCTTGTTTATCACGATTAAATCGGTCTCAACACAGTTGTGTGTTGAGGCAAGGTACATAGATTCATTTCATATCACAGTGTACCTCCTAACGATTCTTTTATGATCAATCGAATACCTTGCAGTACTTATTGCTTTCTCACTTTGGACCGAAAACAGTGGCTCTTTGATGTTCCATATTCAACTGAAAACTCTATGACATTGTGTAAATCAAATCTTCTGGCTTGTTTCGGTACGTGTTCATTTGATTTCCAACTCGGTGAACTTGTTCAGTCACCACCGTACTTGAGTTATGTCATTGCGACACCTTGTGGTGTCATTTCAAACTTGTAGCTTATGCTAATCACGGTCAACCATTTCATGCAAAACTACATATACTTTCGTTTGACTTGTCATTTAAACATTTCTGATGTAACTTCGAATCACGACAATAATACACCAGATTCGCTTGTGTTTCATTCGGTGTACCTTCGAAAGTTAAGAACGTCAACACACTAAACCTTACCATTCATTTATTCGGAGTTGACAGATCATTTTACTATTACCTTTGAATTGTTGATTTTAAATCCATATAGCGGATGCTATGGTCTGTGAAAACTCGTTTGCATATTGCGATCGATCGTTTGAGGATCTTATTAGTCAAAACTCCTCTTTTGTGGAACCCCCTGCTAGCTGGATCACACTAGACTATACGTCAATTACGTCTTGTACCTTTGACATCAAAGGCCAAAAGTACATACCTTTTAGCCATAGGATTCGGGTGATTATATATTCTTGAGCTCACCTGGTGTGAGTAAGGTTTGATTCGGTTAGTGATTATTTACTTCGATATTATTCCTATACATACATGTGTGACGTAACCATAATGGGTTAAGGTAGTACAAATTTGGAGGATGAAATTTTCTTAACAGAGGGAGAATGTGACAACCCTCACATTTACAGGTATCCGTATAATTAATTAATATTTAATTTGTGCTTAATGACTGTGCTTAATTTCAACTGTGATTAAACTGCTTTCTGTTTTCTGTTACATACATACATAAGCATCACATTTTATAGTGTCACTCCATTTATTTCATACAAACTTTAGTGACAAACTTGATGCACAAAGCAACGTTAGCACACTAAACGGATAACCCAGAAACATGCTGACAATGCCAGCACCTAGACAGACAATGTTTTGAGGCCAGTGTGAGCCAGAGATAGAATACTACACTAGTAGGGAGTGTAAGGGAGTGAGGACTATAAAAATGCGTCACTAGGTGATAGTTATAGTGCCCGGAAGTGTCTAAAACATACTTAAAGTGCAAAATTCTGCACTAAGTACCAAAATTCAGCATTTAACAACGCTAGTAAAGTGCAAAAACTTGGCAAAATAGTCCTAGACACTTTCTAAAATGTTGGGAATTTAAGGTGTTACTAAAGTAATATAAAAGACACTTTAACGACTAATTTAGCACTTTAACGGATCAACATCCAACCGAACAACCGGACTATACCCGGAACATAAAAATATTACCAAACACATTGTTTTTACTTTTCCGAGCTAGTTAGGGTCCCCGAACACCCTAACACACTTTATATTATATAACACATAATAATATACTAACTTAACATTTCAAGTCTAACTAGATAGTTACCATACAATTACAACCCATCCCCCTTAGCCCCCCCCCCCCCCCCCGTTCGACAGTCATGAGTGTGGGGACATCCCCACACTTCTTTTGATTATTTTATTGGCCATTGTTGTTGGTTAAAGAAGCATCATACATGATGGTTAATGTGGATTATGGTTTATAAATAAGTATGTTAGATAACCACTCTCTCACTTCTCAACAACACACAAACACACAAGCTTTCTTCTTCCTTCTCCTTGAGTCACGGCCGCCACCACCATCCACCATACAACCACCATCAACTTTCATTCAAGCCATTTTCCATACAACCAAAGGTGCAAGAGGTCCAACAAACAAGCTTGGTGCACTCGGAAGCTCAAGGACCACTCTAGTTTTCTTTTATCCACCACTTTTACGCTTTGAAACTTCCCTAGCCTTGTGCTAGTAGTAAGTGCTTTAAATCTTCATCTTGTTCTTATATTTGGTGGTTAATAGTTGACAGAATGATAAAAGATTGAGAAACTCTAAGAACTTAAACAAGTCTTGAAACATAAAGGATGAAGAATGGATAAAGTAATAAAGTAGTGTTAGAATGAGGTTGAAATCATGTTGTTCTTGTGTTGTTATGATTATTGGATGTTGTTTGTTAGTAAAAGTAAGATGGTTCATCACCTAGACTTGCTAGATCATGTTTAAGAACATGAACTAGTAAGATGTAAAGGTTAAAGTTATGAAGGATGATGAAACCATCCACACATGAACTTTGAACTTGAATAAATACAAGTTTTCTTGGAAAATAAAGATGTAAACTTGTAGATCTAAAGATCTATAAGTGGTTTTTCGAAAGAACCAAGTGAAAAATATTAGTTTTGTTAAAACTTGGATCTTGTATGAACTAAAAACATTTTTAGTAAGTAAACAAGTGTATGAACACTTGTGTAACAAGAAAATTTAACAAAGAAATATTTTTGGAAATCATGACTAGAAGTTGTGAAAATACACATTCTTTAAAAATAAAGTTTTTAAGAAACTAATCATATTTTTAGAGATAACAAGACCTACTAAGTATGTTAGTAACTTACTACATATTTTTACAAACTTTCAAGTTCATAAGTTTATGGTTCATGTTCATTTTTGTGAAAGTTGATGATAAAAAATTGTATGTTGTTGATTGTTAAATTGTTTGATTGATTTTACAAAAGAAAATGATATGCTAAAAAGCATGGACACCTCCATTTACAGAGGAAACTCTGGCGAAATTTTTCTAGAATTACAACACTTAGAAATGTTTTTCTAACAAGCGTTTACAAATATATTTTTAACTTGGTTTTCAAAATAAATTTCGCCATGATTTTTATTACAAAAATACCAAGTACCGGAGGTGGATTTTCATAGATAAAATTTATTAAATATATATTTTATAATAAAACGCTTGTGTGATTGTTTGTTATTTTGTGTACTAGATATATTATTTTTAGGGTAAAAATAATATAACTTGAAAATACCATGAAAGTACGATTCCAAAATAATACCAACGCTCTCACAAAATGATTATTTAAGTTACACAAGTAATGTTATATTACGAAACACTGGAACGTAACTTACGTAGTATTTCAGAAGAATACTCTCATACGTATATTTTTGGTAGAATATTATTTTGGAAATGAAAAAAGTGAAAATATGATTTCGTAAAAATTACTAAGTATATCATATTTTCGACAACGAGAAAATATATTATTTTTGGGAGATAAAAATATATTTTCCTAGTATATTTAGAAGATATATAATTTTTGAGAAAAATATATATTTTCCGGGACAATACATGATTAAACAAAATAAGGTTTATTTATACATTTTTAAGTGAGACTTGAAATATATGGTATTGGAAATATATATTGGGAATATATTAACATATTTTTATTTAAAACAATACACCGAAATACGACGCCATTACTTGGCAAGACATACAAATACAAATACGAAAATACATGTATGAGATACCCCCACCCTTGGGAAGGAAATACGAAGTTAAAATACTTGAGAAATATTAATACAGAAACACTGCATAAACAATTATTCCAAAACTAAATATAATTATTATAACTTGGAATAATATCAGAAACGTAACCCAAAGACACAAATACTAACACAAGGCACGACCCGTTCGTCTAATAGACGTTAGTACACTGTAGGTAGTCGTGTTGGCTGAAGAGACTTGGGTTACACATACTGAAGACGCAATACAGTGAGTTCATGTTCCCCCTTTTCTCTTTACTGTTTTAGGTTTTATACTTCGGGGGTGAAATACATGCGACAATTATTACATACTTTTATATACATGGTATGGTTAGCTTAAGGAGGGTTTACTACTTAGATCATGTGAGTGGGTAGGTGGTACTTGGGGCCATTAATCCTCGTTGTAGGACCGAGGGTCATGAGCGATAGATCTATTTGGGTGTAGCGAGCCCAACTCCTAAGTCTACTGAGCGGACCATGGGGTGACTTTGAGCCCGACGCAAAAATCTGCTAGGTTTGAGTCTTCCTGCATCACTTCACATATATCATTGGCTTTGCAACCCAATGGTGATCTCTTTTTCCTTAATTGTTACATACCAGGAATTTTCATACATACAGACACACTACAAAGGTTTATACATACTCACTTACACATGAACTCGCTCAACTTTATGTTGATTTTTCAAACTACATGTATTTCAGGGAATTAACGGATCTGGCGAAGTATGCATAAGTCAAGCTGCATTGAATAAAGATGTCATCTAGGGCAATAGGTACAGGAGGTGTAACCTTTAGCTGGACGGGTTGCATGTCCTAAACCTCGTTTTATTAAAAGTATTTTGTTGTGTCTTATGAACACGTTTTAGACAAGTATGGGTTTTAAATTATTTTAAGTATCGACTTTTCCAAACACTGATGTTGTGGTATTTTAAAAACTTAATGAATGGATGAACGTCTTGTATTTTATCATATAGCATTGTTATGATTGTTACTATGGTATTAAGAAATCACACCAATAACCACGCTTCCGCAAAAGTCAGGGTGTGACAGATCTAATCTAGGAGGATCTTGATTATGTTAACTATCATAAACATCATTCATAACAGTGTCATCTTGAACTTCAACAGGTTATGGATTTAACTCTAATTGAATCTCTTTTTCTATTTGAACTTCTTTTTCAACTAGAGCTTCAACATTTGTATTAGATGGCCCTGCTTCTTCATTTGACTTTCCACATAGCATCAACTTCAGACTTTTCTTATCTTCTAAAACATTCATTTCTTCTTTATAGATGAAACCCATCTTATCTTCAACGAACTTGAATCTCTTTAGAAGCTCTTTGATCAACACGTTGTGTTAGGATCTGAGTTTACTTGTTTATGTTGTTTTTATAAGATGAACAATGAAAGAAGATAAACAGAGAATGATTTGCAGCGGAATGAATGAAAAACTTTACAACATAAACAAGGAAAGAAAAGCTTTCTTCATATATACTTTGTGTCGAATGATTTCATTACAAAATATTCAACGTATGCATGAAACACTTTCTCTCCCTCAGCCTGAGCTCACAATATAAGTTCGTACAAGATGTGAGTGTGTGCAAAAGAGCTAATAAAACAGTACAAGCACTGCCTATTTATAGTATAATCCTAAACACTGTGGCATCTTTGCTGACATCATCTAGACAGACACAGCTAACAGTCTTAACAACCTCTAAACACTGATGAATTACAGACACTATTACACTAAGACAATGATTAACTATACTCTGATGAGGCTATCCGCTGATGATGCTCAACCACTGATGAGACTGAGTAGTGCTTTCCATTAAGGTTGATCAGGCCTTTGACTTCAGCAATACTTTGACTTTAGCAGATGATTGGTCTTCAACAGTCTTTGCATCCAACAGAGCTTTGCATACCAGTCTTTATAAAACAATCAGACTTTAGAGATCATCTGTTGTTGAGTGCCACTGCCATTGGAGGGAAATAAGGTTCAAACACTGTTATTGGGATCAGTTGTTTTAGAACCAGTTTTGGCTTTGTATCATCTGATCTTCAAGGAAGGATTACATGAGCTAACAATCTCCCCCTAGAACAGATGATGTCAAAACTCTTCATTATTCTGATCTTTATTCTCTCATCAACAGTTCCCGGATTTTCCCTTTGAATTGGAGCTCAAAATCGAAGGAATCTGTGTCATCATCATCCCTTCGCAATTGAAGGTTCATTAAATCTTGAAGGTCATCTGAATTCAGACCATACGCAGCCTTCCTTGACAGCTTTTCAACTCTACGATCAGACTTGAGCAAAGTCAATACGTGGGTATCTTTTTCAGACTTCCACTTTAGTATTTTTGGATCTGATGGGTTTCTAAGGAGAAGTTTTATTTGTGATGAGTTTGGGGATTGAGGTCTGCTTGCCAACTTTTTGAGTGTTTCAGCAAATTGAGCTTGAAGTTGTAGAGAAGCATCATCCAATCCAAATTGTAGTTGATTTCTGATTGCCTCTTTTCTATATTCAGCATCCCTCTTTTCATCTTTCTCATCAATCTGCTTCTACCTTTTTAGTTGATTCAAGGCAATGATGGGTGGAGTAGATGATGAGAACAACTTTTTAAGAGAGTGGGTCTGCTGAGGCCTCTGAGCAGTGGTTTCATCATCATATACTGGTTTCTGAGGAAGGGTTAGATCAATCTTTCTGAGCTCTTATAACTTCTTATAAGTTAGATCAATATTCTGCTTAGACCATCTTGCAATGGATCTAGCAGTCCCATAGTTAGTTGCAACAAGCTTTGCTCTTTTCCTTTTGTACCTCAATGCTTCATCCACATCAATCTTCTTGAATTTGTTCCAGTTGGGTGCAGATTTCTTCATTTGAGGATCTTTATTCATCATTTCAATCCTATTGATTTCATCTTTGAGAGCATCAAGAGGCCAATCCTTGAATTGAGACTTGTTGGCTTTGTAGGGCTTGGTATCCATGATGATGTTCAAATAATCAACCCTTAGTTCCTTTTGAAGACCAGCAATTGGTGTTAACTCAGACATGGATTTACTCAAGTCCCTAGCAGTCTTCCAGTTTCCTGACTTTACTTAGCCAATGTTGATAGAGACTCTGGTATCTCCTGTCACCTTGCCCTTAACTCTCTTCTTTTGCAATGCTATGAGCTTGGTTGGCTTTCAACTTTAGGTATTCATCCATATTTTGAGGTGTTCTGAAGCCATACATAGATGGGAAGGTTCTTTAGGATGGATCCTCTATTTTGTAGAACTGTTCCATTTCAGATTGGACTGCAATCAGTTCAAGAGGATATTGAGTTTCCCAGGGAATGTTTCGTGGGATGTAGCCAGTGGGTGGTTGTTTAACTAGGTTGGTTTTTGGTGATGAGGGTGGAATGAATGATGAGGCAGGAACAGATGATAAAGGAATTGATGCTGGTATTTCTTTTTCATCATCAAGCACCATAAACTTCCTTTTTCTAGCATAAGCAAACTTTGGAGGAGGAGGAGTTTTAGAAGGAGGTGATGGTTTGGGTGAAAAGGTTGATTGTGAGGGGAATCTTTGAGGTGTTGGTGGTTTTGTTGATGGTGGAGAATCAAAGTGGGTAGGAAAAGTGGATTGACTAACAACTGTTGAAACCACTGGTGTCTCAATAGCTGTTGTCTTAACATCTAATAATGCTTTTGGTGAATCAACATCTGTTGCTATGGAAGATGGTGGTGGTGATGATGAAGCTGTTTTCTGCTTCTTTTGAGGTGGTTTTTGTGATGATGATTTTTGAGGTGATGGTTTAGGTTTGGTAGCAACAGTGGTTGGCTTTTGTGGTGATGGTTTAGGTTTGGGGAATGTGGCAATTGGAGGTCTGTTGTTTCTGGATGATTTTCTTCTATTTAAAGTGCCCAGATTTTGTGTTTGGATTTCCCATTTCCTCTTTTTTCTCTTGTTCTTTCTTCCAAACATCTGCTTTGCATTCTTTGGTGTCTTTTCTCTTCTGTTTTTCTGAAATCTCTTCATCTGTTTGTTTATTTAGGGTTTCATCAACTCCCTTTTTTTCTTTCCAGTGTTAGATTTTTCAGCAGATTTCACTGAAGTGTCTTTGGCAGAATCTAGCTTTTGTTTTGGTTGACCCTTGGGTTTGGCTTTGGGGTCAACATCCAATCTCCTCAGAGAATATTTCTCCCCCTTTTTCGGCATCATCTTGGTCCTCTTTTTCAAATACAGGAGTAGGGGAGGTGCCAGTTGACTTAACAAGGGCTTCTTTGATGCCCCTGATATCTGCCTGAGTGTCTTTGTATCTTGCTTTAACCATAACTCTAATCAATTCCATGTGTGAGTTATGTTGAAGTTCAACTAATTCTCTTTGAGCTGCTAAGATGGGTTGCACAGAATTCCAAAGCTCCTGGGATAATTGCTGATGAGTAGGTTGACTTTTGGAAGCATCCACCAACTGCTTCATCAGATCTTTCATTTCACCAACAGTTGTTTCAATTGAGGACATCCTCTCCGTCAAATTCTTATATTTTAATTCATCTCCTAACTTAATAGGATCACATGAATTCCCACCAGAGGTGGTTGTATCTGCTTTTGTGATAGGAGTAGACTCCAGATCATCATCAGCAGATGCCCCTTTTTCTTGGTTCTAGGGAATTCTCTCTGCATCAGTGGTTACCTTAGTAAACACACACCAGTGGTTACCTTAGTAAACACACCAGTGGTTACCTTAGTAAACACACCAGTGGTCACCTTGGTAGACACAGCAGTGGTTGTCTTCAAGGGAGTCTGACTAAGGAAACTACTGTCCAAATGTAGATCAGTGGATCCAACATTTGTAGTAGCTACTCCACTTGAACTACCAACAAGAATTTCAGGAAATTCAAGTGGTGTAACCTCCTCAACTGTTTGTGGGTTAGCCAATTAAACAGGTTCAGACACAACAATTATTGAAGTTATACTCTCAGTAATGTGTTGGTGAGAGGGGTTGTTTTGAGTCTGAATGTTAATGGCCTCAAACAGTGGTATGATGGTAGGTGGGTGGAATAGGAGATGAAGGGAGTGGTGTTGAAAGAGACATTGCCCCGAGAGAAGGGCTTTTAAGCATACTCTCAAGTGAGGCTAATGTTTCATATTATGGCGTCCCTGTGTTTACAACATGTTTCTTTTGTGAGGAATCATGAGGAGTTAAGGTTTCAGGTTGAGATCTTTCCAACTGTTGTGAGAAAGTAGCAACAATGGTTTCTAGTGACATTTGTGTTGTTATAGGGGTAACCTCTAGGATCTCATCTTCCAGAGGACCCTTATTTGTGGGGTTGGTGGGCTTTTTGGGTTTGGATTTGGTCTTTTTGGCCATTGATGGTGGGGGTTTCACAGCAGTGGTTGTGGTGTTGTGATCACCATGAGCGCTGGGCTCAGCAACAGAAGTTTGAGGAGCAGATGTGGACTCATCTAAAATTTGCTCACACTTCTTTGCTTTTGTTTTAGAAACATTTGACTCTTTGGCTGTTAGGCGAGTAAAAGTTTCAGATTAAAGACTGTTCATTTTGAAAGATGTTCCTTGCTCAAAAGCTTTTTGTGGAACCTTCTTTTGCAAAGAATAGCTCAAAAATCTGGGGAATAGTAGAAAAGAGCATTCTTTCCATTTTTAATGTTTTTCACATTATTAACCATATCAGTAAACAATGCTTGGGAGTAGTTGAAATCATTTTTTGACATTATTGCATACCCCAAGGACTGAATTTTTAAAGGAATTTCATTAAAAGTAGTGGTTTTGTTTAACAGGCAAGTTAATAGGGTATGGAACAGAAACTTCAATGGTGGTGGAAAATTTGGTTTGAATATAGTAGTTTTAGTTAACTGTCTATCATAACCCCTTTCTATCAAGTTTGTTTGAAATTCATTTTCAGGGAAAGAAGTTTTACCTGCTAAGTCATTCATCTAGAATGTTTCTGAGATGGTAGTGGGGTTATGGCAATCAAAACACCTCCTACTTTTGAAGTGATACCAAAAGGCTCATTACCCTGTTCTTGAATTTCGGCATTTTCCCAGAAATCACGTAGTGTCTTGGTATATTGGTGCATCGGCGGTGAGGAGTGTTTTGTATTTGAAGGATGACAATACGTCAATTATTGAATGAAATTCAGTGTTATTGTTGGTTTTCTCAAAGGTACAGAGGTAATTATGGGGATGTTTGATGATAAGAGCCATGGTCAGAAGTAGAAATTGCGAATGGTTGAAGTAGAAATGAAGAAGAAGAAGAAGATGGAACCCGTTTTGGAGAATTTGAATTTGATACGACAAGTAAAGCTTTGTTTGGGATTTAATCAGGGTTATATAAAAGGGAAAAAGTGAATGCTGACGTGGCAGCGGTTTCAAAGATAGGACGGTTAACATCTGCCCACGTGGCAACCTCTGATGAAAAAGTGGATGACAGTTGCTTGGAAACCACTGTTGGGCAACAAAAGTGATTGGGAACAGTGTATGAAATATCAGTGGCTGATTTTTGTCTATCAATAGATAGACATCAAAGGTTGAAACAACTGATGTTTAGTCAACAGTGGTCAACAAAGGAAATGAGAAACAGAGGTTGTCTTTCAGAAGTGGGTGAATTTTCAACCATCAGAGGTTTAAAACAAGCAGTGGATATGGACAGACTTTAAAGGATTCATGAAAAATTTTCATTTTAGCTATTTTTAAGGATGAATTTTTTATAGTCTGTAAACATTTTAATGCTTTTTATTCAAGGAAAAGAAGTTTTTACCTTCTAATCCAAGTTAAGCATGCAAATTCTTGAGATCAAACTTTCAAAGGTAGATTTGTCTAATGATTTTGTTAGCACATCTGCCAGTTGATCTTTTGTTGGAACATGATGTAGAGAAATCAAACATTTTCTCATAGCAATCCCTCACAAAGTGATGTCTGATGTCAATGTGTTTGGTGGTTGAATGGGATATTGGATTTTTGATGATATTTTCAGCTGCTTGACTGTCCAACATGAAAGGAGTCTTTAGAGCAGTTATACCAAAATCCAGTAACTGGTTTTGAAACCACAGCAGTTGGGCTGTACAACTTGCAGCAGCAATGTATTCTACTTCAGCAGTGGATGTGGAAACAGCTGCTTGCTTTTTGCTTTGCCAAGACACTAAGCAATTGCCTAGGAATTGACATCCTCCTGATGTAGACTTCCTGGTGGAGTTGCATCTAGAAAAATCACTGTTTGAATAACCAAAAAGCTTGGCATTCCTATTAGCAGGATACCAGATACCAAGTGTGGGAGCACCTTTTATGTATCTGAATATTCTTTTCACAGCAATGAGATTAGACTTCCTAGGTGCTGACTGGGATCTGGCACAGACACACGTTGCAAACATGATGTCTGGCCTTGATGCAGTTAGGTACAATAAAGACCCAATCAGCTTCTATATAAGGTCTGATCAACCAAGTCATCTTTTTCATCAGACATAACAAGCTTTGTGGTTGCCATGCGTATACTACATGGTTTACAATCATTCATATCAAATTTGTTCTAAAGATCTTTTGCATATTTGCTTTGATGAATGAAAGTACCATTTTGTAATTGCTTAACTTGGAGACCAAGAAAGCATTGGAGTTCACCCGTGGCACTCATTTCAAACTCTGCTATCATGAGTTGTCTAAACTCTTCACACATGGTAATACATGTGCTTCCAAAAATGATGTCATCAACATAAATTTGGACAATCATCAAATCTTTTCCTCTCCATTTTAAAAACAGTGTTTTATCAATTTTACCTCTTGTAAAGCCTATGGAGATAAGAAAAGTGGAACGAGTTTCATACCAGGCCCTTGGTGCTTGTTTCAAGCCATACAAAGCTTTATGGAGCATGTAGACATGATCAGGATAAAAAGGATCTTCAAAACTAGGAGGTTGGAAGACATATACCTCTTCCTGAATTTTGCCATAAAGGAAAGCACACTTGATATCCATTTGATACAGCTTGATATTGTGGTTGACAGCAAAGCCTAAGAACAATCTGATGGTTTCAAGTCTTGCTACAAGAGCAAATGTCTCATCATATTCTATGCCTTCTTCTTGTCTATAACCTTGAACCAAAAGCCTGGCTTTGTTCTTGACAACAATGACCCTTTCATCAGTTCTGTTCTTGAAGACCCACTTTGTGCCAATTGGACTTACATCCTTTGGCAGTGGTACAAGTTCCCATACTTGTTGTCTTTTGAACTGTTGGAGCTCTTCTTGCATCAGTGCCTCTTGGTACTTGACTGGTTGATGGAGTGATAGAAAGCCTGCAAAAAGACAAATGTTTTGGGATTGACTTCTTGTGAGAACCCCTTCATTGATATTTCCAATCACTTGATCTTGTAGATGAGATTTAAGGAAGATTAGATCCCCCCCCCTGTATGGAACAATGGCATTGAGAGGTGAGGGCTACAGATGTGAATCATCTGAGCTAACATCTGCTGGTGATTTTGAAGAACCAACATCTGTTTGAAATGGAGGTGGAGGAATGGGAGGAATAGGTGTGGCACAATGCTGATTTTTGTCCACTGTTGATGGATTTTTATCAACAGAGGTTGGAGATGATGTGGTGGTAGAGTTTTGATCAACAACTGTCGATTCAGTAGTGGCAAAGCTTTGACAACTGTTTTGAAAATCTGTTGCTCTTGTGATGGTAGTGACTTTGTATTGTGGGATCACAATATCACATCCATAGTCTTGTGAAAAAGATTGTGGGGTACCTGCAGGGTTAGTCTTAACAGACACATTTTCAAATGTAAATTTATCAAGATCAAACAGTTCAGTAGGGTTTGCTGGGATTTTCAGTGATGAAGTTTATTGAACTTCACATTCAAAGTCTCTTCCACACACCGAGTCCTTGTGTTAAACACTTTATAGGCCTTGGCAGTGGTTGAGTATCCTAGATGGTAACCACAATCCACTTTGGTTGCAAATTTTGAAATTGAGTCTTTTAAGTTTAGGATAAAACATGGGCAGCCAAAGATTTTGAAATAGGAGATCAGTGGTTTGATTTTGAACAGAGTTTCATATGCAGTCTTTTGATTTCTTGAGTTGATTAAAACTCTATTCTGCACATAAGAAGCAGTGTTTACAGCCTCTGCCCAAAAAGTTAAGGGTAAACTTGAGTCTGCAAGCATTGTTCTGAAAGCTTCAATCAAAGTTCTGTCTTTCCTTTCAACCACCCCATTCTGTTCTGGTGTTCTTGGGATGCTGTACTGCCTTACAATCCCTTTTGCAAAACAGAACTCATCCAACTCCTTGATTCTAAACTCTGTTCCATTGTCACTTCTAAATATTTTCACTGGCAAGTCAAATTGCTTTTCAACCTATTTAACAAATTCTTGCAAGATACCTGCAGTCTCATCCTTAGAGTGTAAAAAGTAAGTCCATGTAAACCTAGAAAAATCATCTACAATAACCAAACGGTATCTTTTCTTTTTCAAACTCATGATTTTTACTAGGCTAAACAAATCCATGTATAACATTTGCAAACACTTGGTTGTTTTGGACTCTTCAATGGACTTGTAAGAGCTTTTATGTTGTTTACATTTTAGACAGGAAACACAATGCTCAGAACAAGTGAAAAGTTTTTGTGGGAGACCTCTTACGAGGCCTTGTTTTGAGAATGCAGTGATAGTCTTAATATTTGTGTGCCCAAGTCTCCTGTGCCATAAGTTTGTCTCTTTGTTAGAGGTAGCTGAGAAAAGACAAGCATTAGCCATTGGGTTATATTTTGACATATCAACCACATACACATTGCCACTCCTTCGAGCAACACGTTGTGTCTTACCCTCGGCTATGATTTCTTCAATCTTTTTCACCATTTCTGGCTCAACAGTCTTACATCTATCCTTAGTGAAGAATGACCCATAGCCTTTATCACTCACTGTGATACACTAAGGAAGTTAAACTTAAGATTGTCAATAATATTGACATTCTCAAACTTGAGCTTCCCAGCCTGAACAGTCCCTGACCCCAACACCTTCCCTTTTGAGTTTTTACCAAAGGATATATCACCCCCTCCGTGGTTTTTGAAATCTTTGAGTAGGGCTCTACATCATGTCATGTGCCTGGAGCCTCCACTATCTACATACCATAAACTATCTAAGCATGTAGAAGCTCCCTGCATATCAAGAAACAAATTAGTTCAGGTGGGTCTCCAAAGCCAACAAGGCTTTGCATGGGGTCACAGATAGGTCAACCTCAAGTCCAGGAGCATGAACAATGGTTAAATCAGGGGTTTCAATAGATTTTCGAACATTTTTCTGTAACCACTGTTGTGATCCATCTCCTGTTAAATGTTGATAACCGAAAAGATGCTTATTCAGTTTGGGCTTAGAGGGCCTTTTGTAGGCTTCATAAGCATGTGGGACCTTTTGGTATGGTGGTTGACCATATACTCTTGGGAACTGGTTTGATGGTGGTGCATCTATCACTTGTACCTCTCTGGGAGCAGAGGTTTTGTTCAACTGTTTTGTAACAGCTGTTTGGACAGGTACAAGAGTCTTTTCTTGAGGGAAGGTTTTTGTTGACTTTCTAGTGTTTTTGATGTGTACTCTTTTATTTTAACCTCAAAAGTTTTGAGATACACACACTCTTGAGTGAGATGATTGGTTTTTCCATAAATTGTGCATTTTGGTGCAGGCTCAATGACACTTGTTTTGTTTATATCATAAGATTTTAAATGAAAACAGTCCTTTGTGGCATGGTTTCTTTTCTCACAAAAATCACAAGTTTTTAATCTTTTCTCTTCTCTTCCTCTTTTCAGTTTCCTTTTCAATAGAGTTTTTAACCTTTGTTGGGATATCTTTCAGAGGAATGACCTTAGCCTTGGATGCTTTGACACCCTCAGTTATGGAAAAATCCATGGGCTTGAAGTTTTTAAGGATGTCACATTCATCAGTCCAGGTGGGTTTGAATTGATATTTTTCTATCTCTTCAAAGGTTGATGACCCCTCTGGTTTTTCTAAAATGATTTTGTTTCCATTTTTATCAGTGACTTTTATCTCTTGACCAGCCACGTTTGTTGGGATTACTTCAACTAAGCCAGATTCAATTTCAGCAGTGTTTTCAGTTTGGTCATGTTTTCTAAAGCCAAAGCCAAACTGTACATTGCTCTTGATCTGCATTTCCAACATCAGTTCATAACCTTTACAAGACTCCACCCATTTTTCATAAGTGATTTGGGTGGATTCATGCTCCTTTCAAACTTGGTATTTTTCTACCATAGTTGGAGTTGGTCTTTGGTTATGCTGTGTTCATGTTTCAGACTACTGATTTCAGATTCTTTGTCAAACAATTGTTTTTCAACTCTTTAAAAGTTTTCTCAAATTGGACTTCATTTTTTAAAATCTTGTTTCTAAGGTTTTCATTCACCTCTTTTATGTTAGCGAAAGCAATAATGCATTTATCTGAACACAAATCTTTTAAGATCTGAGGTGATACCTTAGCAGTAGCCATCATGGAACAGACACATTCATTCTCACACACACTAGCATCCCATGGATCAGCAAGAGGTTCCAACAGAGGTTCAGTTTCCTTCTCTTCTAACATCTGTTCACCAACAATAGTAGTAACCACTACTTTAGCAATTTCGTCCACTTCTTCAGATCTGGACTCTAATTCCTCAGATTCTTGCCCTTTTGGTATCGACTCTAATGCCATGAAACAAAATTCATCAGGCGAAACATCAGGATTAGCAATTAGAGCAAAATTTTCATCAGTTAAATCCTCAGGCATACTGCTCCAATCAACAAAGCCCTGTGTAAAGAAACACTGTTGACTGGCCTCTGCTGGAGCAGATGTTTGTGCAGTTTGTTGTGGTGCAGGTTGCACTTGAACCTGAGATACAGGGGCTTGGACATACTGAATCTGTGGAACAGTGGTTTGGACATACTGCACAGGAATAATGTTTACACGATGTGCAAAATGGGCAGTGTTTTGCTATGAGGAGCAGGGGTATATTAGGAATAGTGCACAGTGCTTTGAGTGTTTTGAGGTCTTGGACTAGGGTGAGTGATTATTGGTCCACTGTTTTGACTCCTACATTCCCTAGCAAAGTGACCAAGCCTATTACACTTAGAGAACTTGATTTTTGACTTATCCAACCCCACCTTCAAATTCCCATTCAATCCTGGAAAGTTTCTACGAGTCCTTTTATAAAACTTGTTTATTCTAACACTCAACAAGGCAAGTTGATGCAAAATGTCCACTTCTTCCAGATCAGTGGGATCAAATGTTGGAGGTCATTCAGTTCAATTCAAGTTATAATAGATCTAGTTTTCCTCATTAGCTATGAAAGCATAATTGGGTGAGTAAGGCTCAGAGTTGAAGGCTCCACCTACAGTTATGTCAATATAATGATCATAACTCTGGTCCTTACTACCACCAGATGACTCTTCTTGACCCAAAAGTGCTTTGTTACTAAAAGAGTAATCATCAGCCACTTTTCCAGATTCCTGCAACTTCTTTTTCTGGTTCAGCTCTCTTTCATATGTGGGAAGCCTACCATGAAGTTGGGTCAGACTTAACTCTTTGAACCCCACATAATTTCTGGTCACAAAGGCTATAGTGTCCCACTTTTCTTGTAATGAT
This sequence comes from Helianthus tuberosus, assembly GCA_030545235.1. Taxonomy (NCBI): domain Eukaryota; kingdom Viridiplantae; phylum Streptophyta; class Magnoliopsida; order Asterales; family Asteraceae; genus Helianthus; species Helianthus tuberosus. The sequence continues at coordinate 49,322,716 of CM060443.1, read as the reverse complement.
CTAAGAAACCTACTATTTAAAGTGGATTTAGCATATTCAACATTAACCAGTTTAACTCACTAATCAGACAACTAAACCTTTCAAACAGCTAGGTCAATGACTCTCCCTTAACATGACAGAACGTTTCGTATTGTTGTTTAAAACCTCTCTGTTGTTTTCAATAACCTCTTATGTCCCACCAAATTGCTCTTTGAGTGCATCCCATAGCTCTTTAGCACTGTTACATTGTAACAGGCCAGCATATATGTCATTGGGTAGTGCTGTGGCAACTATACTGAATGCCTTAGCATCTAGCTCAATCTTCTGAAAATCCTGCTCAGAGTAATTTTCTAGACTTTTAGGTACTTGGACCTTGGGATCTTCTGCACTTGGCACCATTGGAACATGAGGTCCAAAGATGACAGACTTCCAGCAACCAGTGTTTTTTTGTCCTAACACATGGCCCATACTACGTTGCCAGATATTGTATTCAGATCTGATAAGCATAGGTGGCGTGTAGAGTGTGCTGGTGTTTTGAGGGTCTTGTCATTGTGAAGACATCTAGGTTGTTTTACAAAAGTTTGCGAATAATCAACTTTGAACGTGATTACACTTGTACTCTGTTTTTCAACAAATACGAACAACACAATATCAATGAAATTGAGCTGATCTTTTATGTCAAATTGATTGTTAAATCGAATTTGACTGACCTATGCTCTGATACCAATTGTTAGGATCTGAGTTTACTTGTTTATGTTGTTTTTATAAGATGAACAATGAAAGAAGATAGATAGAGAATGATTTGCAGCGGAATGAATGAAAAACTTTATAACATAAACAAGGAAAGAAAAGCTTTCTTCATATATACTTTGTGTCGAATGATTTCATTACAAAATATTCAACGTATCCATGAAACACTTTCTCCCCCTCAGCCTGAGCTCACAATATTAGTTCGTACAAGATGTAAGTGTGTGCAAAAGAGCTAATGGAACAGTACAGGCACTGTCTATTTATAGTGCAATCCTAAACACGGTGGCATCTTTGCTGACGTCACCTAGATAGTGACAGCTAACAGTCTTAATAACCTCTAAACACTGATGAATTACAGACACTGTTACATTAAGACAATTATTAACTAAACTTTGATGAGGCTATCCGCTGATGATGCTCAACCACTGATGAGACTGAGCAGTGCTTTCCATTAAGGTTGATCAAGCCTTTGACTTCAGCAGATGATTGGTCTTCAATAGTCTTTGCGTCCAACAGAGCTTTGAATAACAGTCTTTATAAAACAAGCAGACTTTAGAGATCATCAGTTGTTGAGTGCCATTGCCACTGGAGGGAAATAAGGTTCAAACACTGTTATTGGGATCAGTTGTTGTAGAACCAGTTTTGGCTTTGTATCATCTGATCTTCAAGGAAGGATTACATGAGCCAGCACGTTGTGATTTTTCTTCATATCAGTCAAATTATCAATCACTTTCTGGTGAGCATCAACTTTATTCTTCACATCTTCATTCTCTTTCTTCAAAACATCAATTTGATTCTGCAAATCTTTGACACTTGTGCTACGAGAATCATTGCTTCCAAAATTGAAATCAAAATCAAGATTATCAAGATAAGGTATATTAGGAGTTGAGAATGGAGGTATTGGTATTAGACGAACATTATTTGATTCATACCCTTCACCTGTTCTGATACTTCTTGACTAGACAAAAGTATTGGAAACCAATCCAAATTATGTGATAGACCAACATTATTTGATCCCATGCGATCGTTTAGACAATATAATTTATTCCTTTCGAAAGGAAATAGTGTCGGGAACAACTCTTTGAATGTTTCATCTCCCACCCAAGGGTCTAGCCAACACGGCACTCTACCAGCGTCTCCAATAGCCCCGCACAAGTCACACCATACTAACGGTTGATTGTCTTAGAGATGCCTCATTTCTAGTAATATTACACCATGTATTTATTCTACCATGATTTAGTGGTAGAAAACCCCAACTTCTTGGTGTCAACTGCAGTGCCATAATTACCTTTCTCCAAAGTTGGTTCGGTTCGACTTTAAATCTCTAAGCTCATTTCGCAATTAAAAATTGTTGAAGTCGTGTAATGAACTAGGCCACCCATATTAACCAAAGTTGTGACATTATCCCATCTCAGCCATACCATCTTCGAATGATCAATTTTGCCACCCAGAAAAAAATTTCTAAGTCTTTCAAGATGATCAATGATAGGGACGAGAGCCTTAAAGATGGAAAAATAGTTATTTGCTAAACACTTAGTTATTTTATTTATAGACATATACTTATATATATATATATATATATATATAGGGGACCGCTAGAATAAGAACCACCTCGAGTTATGAGAACCGCGAGAACTACTTGATCCGGGGCGAGGTGGACCAAATTTTTTTTTTCAAAAACGTAGATGCATGTATTATAAACACATTCGTAAAAAAAAATTTACGGAACTCGTAAACCACAAACTTGTGGTGTAAAAAACTACACACACGGCATTTTTTTTTAAATTTTTTTTTACGAATGTGTTTATAATACATGTATCTACCTTTTTGAAAAAAAAAATTGGTCCACCTCGCCCCGTACGGTGTGGTTCTCGCGGTTCTCATAACTCGAGGTGGTTCTCATTCTAGCGGCCCCCTATATATATATATATAGGGGGCCGCTAAAATGAGAACCACATCCAGTTGTAAAAACCATAAGAACCTCTTGATCCGAGGCGAGTTGGACCAAATTTTTTTTTTCATAAACGTAGATGTGTGTATTACAAACACATATGTAAAAAAAATTCAAAAAAAAAAATGTCGTGTGTGTAGTTTTTTACACCACAAGTTTGGTGTTTACGGTTACCATAAATTTACGGTACCCGTAAAAACCAAACTTGTGGTGTAAAAAACTACACACACGACATTTTTTTTTTTTTTTGAATTTTTTTTACATATGTATTTGTAATACACACATCTACGTTTATGAAAAAAAAAATTGGTCCAACTTGCCCCGTACGGTGTAGTTCTCATGGTTTTTACAACTAGAGGTGGTTCTCATTTTAGCGGCCCCCTATATATATACATACATATATATATATATATATATATATATACATATATATATATATACATATATATTGGATATGGTTCATGCGAGAACCACCTTTATTGCGAGAACTGCGAGAATCAATGTTAACAAAACAAAATAAACCCACTACACCACCAAAAACCTAACCCTCCCACCCCCTACCAAGCTAAATGCTAAAAGCTAACACCCCCCCCCCCCCAAAAAAAAAAAAAAAAAAACCTAAACCCCCCTCACCCCCCACCCAAGCTAAATGTTAAAAACTAAACCCCCAATAAACCTAAAAAAAATATTAAAAAATAAAAAAAACACACAAATCTTTTTTAGTATGTTTTATGGTAAAATCGCTACTTTTAGTAGCAAAAAAAAAATTTTAAATACCTTTTTAATAAAAAAAATAATAACAAAAAGTGGCGATTTTACCATAAAAAATTTAAAAAAAAATTGTGTGTTTTTTAGATATTTAGTTATTTTTTGTTGTGTTCACATTGGTTCCCGCAATAAACTGTGGTTCCTAAATGATCTTTCTCCTATATATATGTAGGAGATGAATCATGAGAAAACCAAAAACCTAACTAAAAAAAACCTGAAAAACACGCCATATTTTTTTCCATAATCTTCTTCTTAAAAGTTGTTATTTTTAATTTATAATTTAAAAAAATAAATAAGTACTACACATGTGCGTTAACACGAAAAAACACTTAAACCCCTAACCCACCCCTACAGTGCCCCCCCCCCCCCACCCAAAAAAAACCTAAACCCACCCACCCCCTAAAACCTAAACACCCCCCCCCCCCCAAAAAAAATAAAAAGCCCTAAAAGTATAAACCTAAAAAGTAAACCCCCAAAAACTTAACCCTAAATCTAAACTCTAAGGCTAAATTGCATATGCAACCTATACATATAAAGCACATGCTTAGTACTGTTTATTATTATTATTATTATTATTATTATTATTATTTTTGAAAAACAAGTTTTTATATATAATAAATAGCGAATTTTAATAAAAAAAACTTTAAAAAAATTCGGTATGTTTTTAGGCTTTTCTGGTAGTTTTTTAGTTTTCTTATTTATATTTAGTTTTCTCATGATATATATATATATATATATATATATATATATAGGAGAATGATCCGTTAGGAACCACCCTTTATTGCGAGAACCGCGGGAACCAGTTTGAACACAAACAGTAATTCCTAAAAAAATCTAAAAAACACCCAAAAAATTTTTTTTATTTTTTTACAATTTTTTTTTATAAAATCGCTATATTTTGTTAGTAAAAAAAATTTTAAAAAATAAAAAAAAAATTCGTGTAACAGTTATCCATGCACATGTGCATATGTATCATTTCTTTGACAAATTCCGTAATTCATTACAAAAATTAGTAAATTTCACTTTCATTTACTATACCACGTGTAATACACTAGTTTTTACGTTAACAATATTAGAAATGCACATGTGCATCTATATATCGGCGTGAAATAAGGTGTTTTGGTACACTACTTTGAATACACTTTCTCTTTCATCTATCATTACATCCATAATACACAAACATGCACATGTGCATATGTATCATTTCTTTGACAAATTTCGTAACTCAGTACAAACATTAGACAATTGCACTTTCATTTACACTACAATAAGTAATACACTACTTTCTACATTACCAATATTAGAAATGCACATGTGCATCTATATGTATCAAATGAAATAAGGTGTTTTGGTACACTACTTTGAATACACTTTCACTTTCATATATCATATCATCCATAATACACTTCCATTACCTCCTACCATCCATAATACAATATCATTACCAATATTTTCACTTTATTACATGTATATCAATACCATTTATACCATAAAATTATCATATTACATCATAAAGTAACAACTATAGCCAAACCATCAACCACTAGATATAACTAACCAAAAAACATGTATATGGCTACTTCTCCATTCAAAATCACAAACTTTTTCTACCAAAACATGTTATATCATGGTTATACATAATGATGCACATGTGCATTTTGAATATTTGTAATGTAAAAAGTAGTGTATTACATATGGTATTGTAAATTAAAGTGAAATTGTCTATTACTGATAACTTACTGATAACGTATTACGGAATTTGTTGATGTAATGATAAATATTCACATGTCCATGGATAACTGTTACTCGAAAAAAAAAGTTTTTTTTTTTTGTAACTAAATATAGCGATTTTTGTTAAAAAATTAAAAAATTAAAAAATTTTGACTGCTTTTTTGATTTTTTTTTAGATTTTATTTTGTGTTCACATTGGTTCTCGCGGTTCTCGCAATAAAGGTGGTTCTCAAATGAACCTTACACTATATATATATATATATAGACACACACACGTGCCGGTTGCCAATCTGACATAGCGACATGTAACATTGAGGTTGGCCACAATAATCTTACCTTTTTAACCTTTAACTTAACTAATTTACGTGTTTACTCCTTCTACTTTAAATATTCTAATATACATGTTTAGTCCCTCTACTTAATAACGTTTTCCGGTGTTTATTCCTTCTACTTTAAATCTTCTAGTGAACTTTGATTAATACATTTTTAGTCCTCTACTATATCTTTATGAATATATATGTTTAGTCGGTCTACTTTTATTCCTTTTAATATTTCTCCCTTTAGTGGTTTTTCTCGCTAACGTGACAAACTAAACCGACTTAAACCGAACAATATCATTACAGGTTTTGGTATCATCAGAATCAATAATTGTTTTTACTATTTCTTCTTTTAGTGTTTTACTTATGATACGTACGTTAACGTTTTGATGTTTTTTCCCGTGATTTTATGTTGTTGCTATACCGAGTGTTGGTGTTGTACTGATAATCAAACTCCTGCCGCAACGTGCAAGGTAAAATTACTACTGGGTAATTAAAGTTTTATATAAAATTAATATCAACAAACCAATTTACTTCCTTGTTTTCTTTCAACGAAAATCACTCAACTTATTTTATTCTTGTCCATTTCGACGAGTTTAACGACTTTAATATTCGGAAATTACTTTAGCATTTTTTTTCAAGTCATTTTACACGTTAAAAACTTTAATATACTAAAATTAAGTAATTAAGTAGGGTGACTTTTTCATGAAAATTGTAAGTGCACTAATCGGTGATGAACACGTCGAATATACACTTAGTATATTTCGTATATTTGGCTAAGTGTTGATTGTGTTAGGATTTAATGTTAAACCTGGATCATATGTAATATTAGTAGTCAGTAACTCCTAATAGGATCCTAGTTTAACATGTTTATGTGTGTGTGTGTAAGATGATCAGGATATAGTTAGGTAAACTCGGACAAGTTTGTGTGTCCGAGTTTATCGTTATGTTCTATATATATGTGTAGGATAGATTTGTAGTTCTTGGATCATTTGTATCAGCTTAACAGTGTGTAATTATATATGTGAAGTTTTGCGAAGACTTCTGTTTCTACTCTTTGTTATACTGATTCTACTATCACATGATGTATTGCACACATTGTGTGACGTGATTTGAGCGTGTTAGATCCTGTGAATGTTAGATCAAGTTTCCTTACAAAAACTAAAAAAGATATCGTTTTATATGTATATAACATCTATATATATATATATATATATTTCATGATATACCAAAAGCTCGTTGTTTTAAATCCTAGCCATTGATTTACACACGTGTATGGCTAGGATTAGTTCGCTCAGTTCGCAAATACACTAGTATTCACTCTTGAACCTAATTCTATATATATATATATATATACATATCTATATATGTATACATATACATATATATATAATTATTTGTTTATATTCACGAGCCAAGTAAAGCTTAGTATGTGAAAATTGGCTTGATACCAACTATTTACAGGTAAAGTTTAGGTATCTATCTCACAACTGGATCTACTAGTTTACATTCTATATAAGACCTCTTACCTGGATTTATTAGTTTCACATCATTGTCATTTGTTAACATGGTAGATCGAGCATACCACGATTCATACTGTTGATGCAACAAATAATAGACCAAGGTTAGTAGCCGGGCTGGTTAGGCAAAAGGGTTGAAGGGTTCAACTTTGCGTAACGTAGGTCGTGGGGTCCCCCCACGTTTGCAAGACGTGGAGAGAGGTTCACAAGTTTAATTTTGTTGTTTGCTCGAGATCCTCCACTGAAGTGTGTTCAGTTTCGGATGTAGGAGCAAAGGGAATGTGTGTGTGGAAAGTGAAAGAAAGTGACTTACATGAAGCAAGTACTCAAGAACAATGACCAGAGATTTGCCAGGAATCAGAGCTGATCTTAAAATGTTTTTCACACTTAATGAAGTGTCACATTTATAGGGAAACCCATTGCTCAAAGAGGAAGCTATTTGACTAGTGAACATGCTTGCAGTGGGGGTTTTGCCCTTTTTGGGGTTGAAGCCTTTTGACCTCCGGATAAAAGGTTGTTCTCTGTGAACTCGTGTTACTTTTGCGGCTGGAGAGTTTGGTGAAGCAATCAGAGATGTGACTTCCTACTGTTCACGTACTGTTTTATCTAAACTCCCGGATTTCCAACCTTTGAACCTTTTAACCTTTTAAGCTTTAATGTGTTCAAGTCATTTTATTTGGTCTTCGGCTACCCCCGTCATCAGTTCCCCAAGTCAGAGGTTTTTGGGAGTGAGCTCAAAGACTTCTGACTTTTACACATTTGCTTTTATTGCTTAAAGGCTTGAAGGGCTTGGAGTCAGCTGAGAATTTTTGAATTTTAAAAACTGACAACTGATTTGATTGATGTGTGGCAGTTTATAGGTCGGCGGTTTTTGCAGAGGATAGGTTAATAACTGTTATGCAATCATAACTTCTGTCTGGGTTTTATTTTCATTTATCATTCAAGGCAAACAATCAATCTTTCATTTTCTCTCAAGTATCCTCCACATTTCCTTTCCATTTTTCAGGTTAGTTTCGGTTTCCTTTGTTTGCTTTACTTGTTCTTTATTTTGATCATGGGTGCACGAAAGGATCTTTCCGTTAGCTTTTCACGCCTCACTCAAGAGGAAGTGGAGAACTTTTGTATTGATTGGGGCATTGGCCTTAAGTTCAATCCGGTTGCACCGGCTTGTGATAAATCTGTTGATCAATGTCCCCCTGGTTCGATGGCTCTGTATTGCCGACATTTTGAGTTTTCCAACATTCGTCATCCTTTTTCGCTCTTTGTATTGAATGTTTTGGAGTATTACCGTGTTTCCTTTGGCCAAATTCATCCGAAGGGCATGGCTAGGGTTTTACACTTCGAGGTTTTATGCCGTGCCCTTGGTTATGATCCTTCATTGTTGCTTTTTCGTCGGTTTTTCGTTTGGTAAAAAATGGTGATTGGTTCACCTTTGAAACATCCAAGGTTGATACGTGTCTCATTTCTTCCATGGTTACCACGCTTGGTACTTGGAAAGATCGTTTTTTCTGGGTCTCTGATTCTATTATCCCCTTCAAAATGGTGTGGAGGCACCCGGATGCTGTTCTCAATGAACCGGAACCTTCCGAATCCGATTTGAATGATGCTTTTCTCAAAGCCATCCGTGAGTGCCCTACAAGGGTTCGTCCCTTCCCTGAACATTTGTTAGTTCTGTTAGGGGTTAGTAAATTGTGAGAAAAGGCCAATCGGGATCCGGTTCTTATGAGGAATGGCCAGGGTATGCTTTTACCTTGTTCTTCCTTTTTAGAACATCTTTGTTGGGCAACTTATTTGTTTTTTGTTTTTGAAACATTTTGCAGTCATGTCTGCTTTGGACTTTATTAAGAGTGAGGATACATTTGACGTTGCTTTTACGGATGCCCAAGCCGCTAAAGGGGATGATGTTGTTGCTAGGGGGATAGAACAGAGGTTTGAGGATGTTAGGTATGTTAGTGTCTCCAATGTTAAGGGTTTTTCTAAGCCTGCTGCTCCCAAGGTTTCAACCCGTCGATCTACTCGCCGTTTGTTGAAGGGTGCTCCTCAATCCACTTCTCCTGAACCAGTGGAATTGAGTGATGACATTGAGGTTTCTGAAGATCAAGGTGTTAATGTGGATGTTGAGAAGGAAAAGAAATTGGTGGTTCATGGCAAGAAGAAGACTCCAGCCAAGAAGGTTATGGCTACTCCTGTTCATGGTTCTTCGAGCAGGGACGTTGAAGGGTTGAATGAGGATGAGGTTTATGTGCCTGATTGGTCTGTGAAGGTTGATGATAGTTTTAAGGATGTTGCTGTTTGTGAAGATGTGTTGAGCCATATTGTTCCTCCTTCGGTTCATAGTACCATTGCTGAGATGGATGTTGACATGATGTTGTCTCGTATGATTTTAAGCACTTGCAACCTTGCTGCCATGCTTCCTCAAGGAGTTGCTCGTTTTCGTAAGAGGATGCATGAGTATGAAGAATTTTCTAAAAAGAAGGAGAAAATGAAATCTTCGATGGCTGCAATGAAGAACGAGATTGGTGGGTTTCCTGAGAAGGAAGAGGCCTGTGTCAAAAAGGTTGGTGAATTGACTAGAAGGCATGAAATTGAGATAAGTGATCTTAAGAAAAGCTTCGAAGCCGATCAGTTGAAGCTAAAGGCTGATAGGGAGGCTGTGTCTGTTCAACAGAAAGCCTTTGATGAGAAATAGTGTCGGGAACAACTCTTTTAATGATTCATCTCCCACCCAAGGGTCTAGCCAACACGGCACTCTACCAGCGTCTCCAATAGCCCCGCACGAGTAACACCATACTAAGGTTTGATTGTCTTAGAGATGCCTCATTTCTAGTAATATTACACCATGTATTTATTCTACCATGATTTAGTGGTAGAAAACCCCAACTTCTTGGTGTCAACTGCAGTGCCATAATTACCTTTCTCCAAAGTTGGTTCGGTTCGACTTTAAATCTCTAAGCTCATTTCGCAATTAAAAATTGTTGAAGTCGTGTAATGAACTAGGCCACCCATATTAACCAAAGTTGTGACATTATCCCATCTCAGCCATACCATCTTCGAATGATCAATTTTGCCACCCAGAAAAAAATTTCTAAGTCTTTCAAGATGATCAATGATAGGGACGAGAGCCTTAAAGATGGAAAAATAGTTATTTGCTAAACACTTAGTTATTTTATTTATAGACGTATACTTATATATATATATATATATATATATATAGGGTAAGGATATATAGAAAACCACTTTTAGCTAGAAAACCCGGGAAACTCTAAGCTCCCGACATTTTTTTTTTTTAATAACACATGTAATATACATGTTTTTAAGACTTTTGGGCAAAAAAAAACAAAAAAGCGCCAAAGGGATTTAAAAAAAAAAAATAAACAAATTTCAGCATTTTTGTGTAACACGTGTTACACAGCAAAGTTGCTGAAATTTGTTTATTTTTTTTTAAAAAAATCCCTGCGGCGCTTTTTTGTTTTTTTTTTTGCCCAAAAGTCTTAAAAACATGTATATAACATGTGTTATTTTTTTTCAAAAAAAATGTAGGGAGCTTAGAGTTTCCCGGGTTTTCTAGCTAAAAGTGGTTTTCTATTTATCTTTAGCATATACATATATATATATATATATACATATATATATTGGATATGGTTCATGCGAGAACCACCTTTAATGCGAGAGCTGCGAGAATCAATGTGAACAAAACAAAATAAACCCACTACACCACCAAAAACCCAAAAAAAAACCTAACCCCCCCACCCCCTCCCAAGCTACATGCTGAAAGCTAACCCCCCCCCCCCCCCCCCCAAAAAAAAAAAAAAAAACCTAAACCCCCCTCACCCCCCACCCAAGCTAAATGTTAAAAACTAAACCCCCAATAAACCTAAAAAAAATATTAAAAAATCAAAAAAACACACAAATCTTTTTTAGTATGTTTTATGGTAAAATCACTACTTTTAGTTGAAAAAAAAAATTAAATACCTTTTTTAATAAAAAAATAATAACGAAAAGTATCGATTTTACCATAAAAAATTAAAAAAAAAATTGTGTGTTTTTTAGATTTTTAGTTATTTTTTGTTGTGTTCACATAGGTTCTCGCAATAAAATGTGGTTCCTAAATGATCTTTCTCCTATATACATATGTATATATATATGTATATATGTATATATATATATATATGTATATATGTATATATATATATATATATATATATATATATATATATAGGGAGAAGATCATGCGAGAACCACCTCTTATTGCGAGAACCGCGAGAACCAATGTGAACACAACCAAAAATGCCTAAAAATAGCTAAAAATCACACAATATTTTTTTTTTGAATTTTTCAATATTTTTTATAAAAAAATTGCTACTTTTCGAAGCCAGAAAAAAAAAATTTAATTTTTTTTTAAAAACATTTTTTTTGGCTTCTAAAAGTAGCGATTTTAACATAAAAAATATTAAAAAATTCAAAAAAAAAATTTTTGATTTTTTTTTTGTTTTTTTTAGATTTTTTTAGGTTTTTTGGGGTTTAGTTTTTAGCATTTTAGCTTGGGGGTGGGGGGGGGGGTTAGGTTTTTTTTAGGTTTTGGTTTTTAGCATTTAGCTTAGGGGGGGTTAGGTTTATGGGGTGGGGGGGTTTAGGTTTTTTTTTTGGGAGGGGGGGTTAGGTTTTTTTTTAGCTATTTTAGGTTGTGTTCACATTGGTTCTCGCAGTTCTCACAATAAAGGTGGTTCTCGCATGAGCTCCTCCCTATATATATATGTAGGAGATGAATCATTAGAAAACTAATTTAAATGAAAAAACCAAAAACCTAACTAAAAAAAACCTAAAAAACACGCCATATTTTTTTCCCTAATCTTTCTCTTAAAAGTTGTTATTTTTAATTTATAATTTAAAAAATAAATAAATAAGTACTACACATGTGCGTTAACACGAAAAAAAACTTAAACCCCTAACCCACCCCTACAGCGCCACCCCCCCCCCCCCCATAAAAAGCCCTAAAAGTATAAACCTAAAAAGTAAACCCCCAAAAACTTAACCCTAAATCTAAACTCTAAGGCTAAATTGCATATGCAACCTATACATATAAAGCACATGCTTAGTACTGTTTATTATTATTATTATTATTATTTTTTTTGAAAATCAAGTATATATATATTAAATAGCGAATTTTAATAAAAATTACTAAAAAAAAACTTAAAAAAATTCGGTATGTTTTTAGGCTTTTTTGGTAGTTTTTTAGTTTTCTAATTTATATTTAGTTTTCTCATGATATATATATATATATATAGGAGAATGATCCGTTAGGAACCACCCTTTATTGCGAGAATCGCGGGAACCAGTGTGAACACAAACAGTAATTCCTAAAAAAATCTAAAAACACCCAAATTTTTTTTTTTTTTTTTTTTTTTACAATTTTTTTTTGGAAAAATCGCTATATTTTGTTAGTAAAAATTTTTTTTAAAAAAATTAAAATTTTTTTTTCGAGTAACAGTTATCCATTCACATGTGCATAAGTATCATTTCTTTGACAAATTCCGTAATTCATTACAAATATTAGTAAATTGCACTTTCATTTACACTACCACGTGTAATACACCAGTTTTTACGTTAACAATATTAGAAAAGCACATGTGCATCTATATATCAGCGTGAAATAAGGTGTTTTGGTACACTACTTTGAATACACTTTCTCTTTCATCTATCATTCCATCCATAATACACAAACATGCACATGTGCATATGTATCATTTCTTTGACAAATTTCGTAACTCAGTACAAATATTAGACAATTGCACTTTCATTTACACTACAATAAGTAATACACTACTTTCTACATTACCAATATTAGAAATGCACATGTGCATCTATATGTATCAAATGAAATAAGGTGTTTTGGTACACTACTTTGAATACGCTTTCACTTTCATATATCATACCATCCATAATACACTACCATTACCTCCCATCATCCATAATACAATATCATTACCTCCTACCATCCATAATACAATACCATTACCAATATTTTCACTTTATTACATGTATATCAACACCATTTATACCATCCAATCATCATATTACATAATAAAGTAACAACTATGGCCAAACCATCAACCACTAGATATAACTAACCAAAAAAATGTATATGGGCCTACTTCTCCATTCAAAATCACAAACTTTTTGTAACAAAACATGTTATATCATGGTTATACCTAATGATGCACATGTGTATATTGAATATTGGTAATGTAAAAAGTAGTGTATTACAGATGGTATTGTAAATTAAAGTGCAATTGCCTATTACTGATAACGTATTACGGAATTTGTTGAAGTATTGATACATATGCACATGTGCATGGATAACTGTTACTCGAAAAAAAAAGGTTTTTTTTTGTAACTAAATATAGCGATTTTTGTTTAAAAAAAATTATAAAAAAAATTTTTTGAGTGCTTTTTTGATTTTTTTTTTTTTTTAGATTTTATTTTGTGTTTACATTGGTTCTTGCAGTTCTCGCATGAACCTTACCCTATATATATAGGAGAAGGATCCGTTAGGAACCACCCTTTATTGCGAGAAACAGTGTGAACACAAACAGTAATTCCTAAAAAAATCTAAAAAACACCCAAAATTTTTTTTTTTTTTTTACTATTTTTTTTTTTGGAAAAATCGCTATATTTTGTTAATAAAAAAAATTCAATTTTTTTTCGAGTAACAGTTATCGATGCACATGTGCATATGTATCATTTCTTTGACAAATTCCGTAATTAATTACACATATGAGTCAATTTCACTTTCATTTACACTACCACGTGTAATACACTACTTTTTACGTTAACAATATTAGAAATGCACATGTACATCTATATGTATCAGCATGAAATAAGGTGTTTTGGTACACTACTTAAAATACACTTTCTCTTTCATCTATCATTCCATCCATAATACATAAACATGCACATGTGCATATGTATCATTTCTTTGACAAATTTCGTAACTCATTACAAATATTAGACAAATGCACTTTCATTTACACTACCATATGTAATACACTACTTTCTACAATACCAATATTAGAAATGGACATGTGCATCTATATGTATCAACATGAAATAAGATGTTTTGGTACACTACTTTGAATACACTTTCCCTTTCATATATCATACCATCCATAATACACTACCATTACCTCCTACCATCCATAATACAATACCATTACCAATATTTTCACTTTATTACATGTATATCAATACCATTTATACCATATAATTATCATATTACATCATAAAGTAACAACTATAGCCAAACCATCAACCACTAGATATAACTAACCAAAAAACATGTATATGTGCCTACTTCTCCATTCAAAATCACAAACTTTTTGTACCAAAATGTAACACCCCGAAAATGTAAAACATTATATTAGAATTATAAAGTATAAATAAACAAGAATTCACTAACTAGGAATTTTTAACCTAGTTAACTACAAATCTAGAAGTAACTTATGATAGGGTTAAAAACAACCAAACATTAAATAGAAACGAAAGATGAGGGGCCTATGTTGCTAAACTTGAAACTTAATTTCATAAAAACAAAAATTAAAACACACCAAACACACTTTGAGTGTGTCTGGTCGTACAAGAAGCAGGAGGGCGACAAGGGTTCTTCACCAAACCCTAACTCTCACAAAAATTGATCAATTGAAGGTTCAATTCAGCCCAAAATCGAAATCTGAACATATATTAGTGATCCTCATCACAAGGGGGTTACAAGGTATGTAAAATCTGATGTTAATTCTCTGTTGGAAATTCTCATGAATTTAGGAAATCTGAAAATTTATGATGCATGTTTCTTACTTGGGTAGATTAGAAAAGATAAAGTGTCTATGAGCAAAACCTAGACAACGATATGTGAAATCATGATAAAATTCTGGAAATTTCATAAACACAATGAAGGTGATTCATGGGTTTTGTGAGATAATGATAAACACTAGGATGATAGTGGTTGTTCTAGTAATATTTGATATGTATGAAGTGATTTCAGAAATTTAGAAGATAAAGTACATGTAAAATAGTTGATTGATGAAGAATTAAGGCTACATGATAAGTTGAGAACTTGATAATATATAGTGTAAACTTCTGCCCTTAAAGTGTTCGCATAAATGCCTCAAAGAGGGCTTAAATCAGAAAATTTAAGTCAAACCGCATGATTGTGATGTTTAGGCAAAATATGCGAATTGTGAATTTAAAAGAGTTCTAAACATGTTTTGGTTGAACTCAATAGGAAAGGGTACCGGAGCTTCAAGCGGACAAGCCGGTGGTGACTTGCGTTTGAAGGGCGTGCACTAAAGGTATGTAACTTGACCCGTTACATTAAATGAATCGTTGTTAAATTTTGCGAAGTCTCATTTTAGGATAAATAGGGTGTCGATTGTAGCGACCATGATCGTTACTTGAATTACTAGTCTAAGAATGATAAAGAATCGTTTGGTAGTCATCATATTGGGGGATTCCATAAGATGAGCCAAACGGGTCATTAAATTGTGTAAATTGTTGTGTTAGTGTTTTAGAGAGTCAAAATGGAGTTGGCAATCACAAGAGCATTAAGCCATGAGATTGGTCAAGAAATTCAAGTAATGATAAGCCCGGGATGTTGGGTATAAAGCATCATAAGTTTACTAGCTAAAAAGATAGTAAATTGTGTCAAGTAGAAATGGGTCGAATAAATGCATAACGGCATATAGACTTTTTGTTCGTAAGTTAAAGTTTTGGCATGACTATCATATTAGGCATGTTGGTAATGAAATTACAGACGTATAGGAAAAAGAATCACTAAAAACGGACTTACGGATCATAAGTTATGACCATTTTAAGTTGGGACTTGATTAAACTTTGAGCTGGGTATGCACAGCAACAAATAAACGAACCTGCTGTGAAAATCAGGGCTAGGCGTGACGCCTAGGCCCTTGGCGTCACGCGACGCCCTCTTGATCCAAGAAAATTTTATTTTTTGATTGTTTGACTCTTGGAACTTGTTTATATCCATTATAGCTTTATCAAAACTAACATTTGTTGTGGTTCTGATCTTAGGTGATGTTGGAATCTAACCGGAAGATGATCGAGCTAGCTTTTGAAGAACCGAACACTATTTACAAGCTTCCGCAATGTTTTAAACTTTAATAGATTATGTTTTTGGATTGTAAACAAATTGTTAAACAACTTTTGGATGTTTTAACTTAGTCGCCAGTTGACTAAGGTCTTTGCTACTTATGAACGTACTTATGAAATCTATGTTAATTAGGCATCTTTTATCTAAAATGGTATGAACTATTATTAAATTCAAGTAAATTAGACGGGTGTTACAAGTTGGTAATCAGAGCTTAAGGTTGTCAACAAAGTGTTCGGTTTAAGCTTGATCGATCGTCCGGTAAGAATTAACTTATTATGTTAACAAATTATGTCTTATGTAAGAATGAGAAAGGAATTGATGTGCATCGGAAGAGCGTGTTAACACACTCAAACCCGGAAAGTGCATTAAATGTGAACGGTTAAAGCAAGTTAAGAACTTGGCTAAACCGAAACAAATGAAGCAATGTTATGAATGAAATGTTTAACATTTAAATGTAAACATTTCAGTTTCAAGATGTCTGATGGAAACGATGATGATCCGGTGCAAACAAGCACCGAACAAATGAAAGAGATAATTGCCGAACAAGTAGGGAAGGCAATTGAAGGTAGTATATCCGGGTTCATAAACAAGATTCAAAGTACGGTGTTGTCGCTTGTCGAAGAGCGAGTCAAAAGGTTGGAAGATAATGTCAACCTTATAAAAGAAAAGTCGGGAGAACGCAGAGGGTGTTCGTACAAGGAATTCATGGCATGTAAACCGCCAATCTATAACGGGGAGGTTGACCCGATAATTTGCCAAAGATGGATAAGTGATGTCGAAGGAGTGTTTGAACGAACTCAGTGTGACGTAGGTGACTTTGTTGCTTACGAAACGGGTCAATTGAGAAATCAAGCCAATGATTGGTGGGACAATAAAAAGAAAGAAATGGGAGCCGAAGCGGCGAGGGTTATGACTTGGGACGAGTTTAAGGTACCATTCCGTAAACACCATAGTCCCAAAGCGGTTATTAACAGGATTAAGGAAGAATTCATCCAGCTAAGACAAAAGGGTGAAACAATTGATAAGATCACGAGCATCTTCATCGATAAGCTGAGGTTCTGTGACGAGTTAGTCACCACTGAAGAGCAAAAGATATACTACTATTACAACATGCTAAGTGCCGAGTACCGGGAGTTTATGACTCTGATGCGTGTGAAGTGTCGTATTTTTAGGTGTATATTTTAAGCCCTTTTTAACACTTATTTTAGCCAAGCTTTAAATTTATAAAGCACGATATTTCACTAACACTAAACACACATATGGGCAAGTGCACCCATCGTTGAGTGTAGTATAGCGTTGGTAAGATACCGAGGTCGTCCAAGGACACAAGAGCTTTTAGTACCGGTTTATCCTCAACGTCTAATCAAAATAAAAGTTTAGAAAAATGTTTAAGCTAAGAAAAATAAAAACTAACTAAAATGCTGAAAATAAAAATAAAAGAAAAAAAACAGATAGACAAGATGAATCACTTGGTTCCGACTCGTATCTAGTATAACCTTTGATTATTTCCGCACTTTTGCACATAATTAAGAGATTATCTTAGTTATTGTAGTAGGCCCCTCTTTTGAAGGTGACGTTACCCTCACCCCAGTAGTTTGAGTCAGCAAGGATACAATCCTAAAAGGGTGGATTATTGGAAGATAATGAATTAAGTTATTAATGCAGTATTGTGGTAGGCCCCGCTTTTGGCGGTGACGTTACCCTCGGCTAAGTAGTCTGAGTCAGCAGGGATACAGTCCTAAGTAGCCGGGTTATAGTATTAATAGTAGTTAACTTATGAGGGGATCAAAGAGTTTGGACCCCCGCCATCCAATACCGTGAAGCATTGAAGGAGGTCCTACTAAATTTGACCCAGGTCCATTGCAGGACCTCTAAACGCTGAACAATGGCAAGACCTTTACCAAACCGTTCCCTTAACCCCCGACCAGGTAGCCAACATACCTCCATATAGACCGTGGAGATATGAATGGTGAAAATCCTTTATTTTATATAAACAGTAAAATAATGCCAAGACACCACGGAGAAACGATAAGGAAAGATCACCTTCAACATAAGTAACTAGTTATTAAAGTCATTAATACAAAACCAAATAAAAAGTGCAAAAGATTAGAAATAAAAAGTATTATACTAGACACTTTGTCTTCACCAAGTGATGTAAGAGACTTAGGCAAACATGGCCTTGATTGTCAAGAACTCTTACGATCAATCTTGGATCCCGAGACGACTCACACACTCTACGATGGACAATGGATGATGGTGGTGGATGATGGTGTTGTGATGGTGGTGGGTGGTGGATGAAGTGTGAGAGAGGTGGTGTGCCAAGGGATGAGATGAAATGAATCCAAGCACTCCTATTTATAGGCTGAACAGAGAGCTGGACACGGCCCCGTGTCCGCTGGGCACGGCCCCGTGTCTGTCTGACACTCTCTCTCCTCATTAATTGTAATTCGCAATTACAATAAATGCGCCTGCTGTACTTTCGACACGCCCCCGTGTCCGCTGAGCACGGCCCGTGGTGGGCAATAGAAGCTTCTATGGATTTGTCTTTTCTGCTGCTTCTTGGGCACGCCCCCGTGCTGGCTGAGCACGGGGCGTGTTCAGCCTTCTGCCTTCTCCATTTTGCTTTGGAAGGTGCCGTTGAGGGGTCGGGCAGTCCACTAATGTTCCTTTCCTTGTATTTATGTTGGATTTAGCTGTCTTTTTGCTTCTTTTGTGTTTTTGAGCTCATTTAATCCTGAAAATACAAAAGGAAGACAAAAACACTCTTTTTCCAATATTAGTACTTAAAAAGGGTTAGTTTTATGCCTTGTTTGATGTAATTTATATGTTGCATTTTTCACACATCAGACTCCGTCAAAGTACGAAACCCGCACGGAGATTATCAACACCGCCCGGGAGCGGGAAATTGAGCTAAAGAAACAAGTTGAAAGGGGTGAACGAAGGGCACAGGATGTGAATCCAAGCCCTACAAAGAAAGCTAGAACTGCTGAATCGGGGAAGAAGGTGGAGACTAAAGGCGGGTCGCCAAGTTGTAAAGTATGTGGAAAGGGGAACAAGGGTGAGTGCCGCTTCAAAGACAAGCCGTGTCCAGTATGTGGGAAAACGGGGCACACTGCATCGCTATGTCCCGGAAAAGTTTTCGTTTGTTACAAATGCTATCAACCCGGCCACAAAAAGTCGGAATGCCCCGAGTTGATTAGAAAGAGAGACACAAAAGAGTCTCCGACAGAAGCTCCCAAAGCGAAGGCTAGGTCCTTCCAACTTACCGCGGCTGAAGCAAAAACAGAACCCGATGTGGTTTCAGGTATATTTACAGTTAACTCAATTCCAGCACGTGTATTGTTTGATACGGGTGCGAATAAATCCTTCATTTCGCATGGATTTATTCGACATCCTTCTTTTGTATTGACAAAGTTATCTGTGCCCTTAGAAGTAGAAATAAGGGACAACAAAAGTTTTATAGTTTGCGACGTTTGTCGAAGTTGCAAATTAAGCATAGACGATGAGGAATACTTGATAGACCTAATCCTGATGTCAATGGGGGAATTTCAAGTAGTCGTTGGGATGGATTGGCTATCTCAGCACCATGCAAAGGTCGTGTGTTTTTGTAAAGAGATAAAACTAACATCTCCGAGCGGGAAAAACGTCACCATTTATGGCGAAAAAGGAGGTAACCCCATAGTATGCTCAATGTTGAAAGCTCACAAGCTTATGAAGCGAGGATGCAAGGCATTCATGATATACGCAAATGAGCCCGAGAAAGAATCACGGAAGATTGAAGATGTACCGGTAGTACGCGACTATGAAGATATGTTTCCGGAGGATTTACCGGGGATACCGCCTGAACGGGAAGTAGAGTTCGGGATCGAATTGATTCCGGGCGCAAAACCCGTAACAAAAGCACCATACCGACTCGCACCGTCGGAATTACAAGAGTTGATGTCCCAGATTCAAGACCTGCTTGACAAAGGATTCATAAGGCCGAGTGTGTCTCCTTGGGGCACACCGGTATTGTTCGTGAAAAAGAAAGACGGAAGCATGCGCATGTGTATCGATTACCGGGAGTTAAACAAACTCTCGGTAAAGAACCGATACCCGCTTCCGAGGATAGATGATTTATTCGACCAATTACAAGGTGCGAACTGGTTTTCAAAAATTGACCTTAGATCGGGGTATCACCAACTAAAGGTCAAGGAGGAAGATGTGCCGAAAACGGCTTTCCGCACGAGATACGGACATTACGAATTCCTCGTGATGTCGTTTGGGCTAACAAATGCACCCGCGGCTTTCATGGACCTCATGAGCCGGGTTTGCAAGCCAATGTTGGATAAGTCGGTCATCGTATTTATCGATGATATTTTGGTGTATTCGAAAAGCGAAGCTGAACACGCACACCACTTACAAGAAGTATTAGAGACACTTAGACGAGAAAGGTTGTATGCGAAATTCTCTAAGTGTGCCTTTTGGTTACGAGAGGTACAATTTCTTGGCCACATCATAAGTGCCGACGGAGTATTGGTGGATCCGTCAAAGATCGAGGCCGTGTCAAAATGGAATCCCCCGAAGAACCCTTCGGAAATTAGAAGCTTTTTGGGGCTTGCGGGATACTATAGGAGATTCATTCAAGATTTCTCCAAGATTGCGTCACCGCTAACAAAACTAACTCGGAAGGAAGAAAAGTTCATTTGGGGTGTTGATCAAGAAAGATCGTTTCAAACACTAAAAGAGAAGTTAACTCAAGCTCCGGTACTGACATTGCCGGACGGGGTCGAAGATTTGGTGGTTTATTCGGATGCTTCACTATCGGGGCTCGGATGCGTTCTGATGCAACGGGGCAAAGTTATAGCTTATGCCTCGAGGCAATTGAAGATACACAAGAAGAAATATCCCACGCACGATCTCGAGTTGGCTGCGGTGGTATTTGCATTAAAAATATGGAGGCACTACTTATATGGGGTAAACAGCACCATATTCACCGATCACAAGAGCTTAAAATACTTCTTCGATCCGAAGGAGTTAAATATGCGACAAAGGCAATGGTTAGAAACGGTGAAAGATTTCGATTGTGAAATACACTATCACCCCGGAAAGGCAAATGTGGTGGCGGATGCTCTGAGCAGAAAAGCGGACTATGTCCCAATACGAGTAAGATCGATGCAGCCTGTGGTGACCTCGGGTATACTTGAACGTATTCGAGAGGCGCAATTAGAAGCAGTGAAAGAAGAGAATTGGAAGAAAGAAAGAATAATCGGTCCGTTGAAAGATTTGTCGGATGGGAATCATGGGCTGAAGACTCGATCCGGAAGGATATGGGTTCCAAATACTTGTGGGGTGAAGACGCTTCTACTTGACGAAGCTCATAAATCCCGATATTCAATTCATCCGGGTCCGACCAAGATGTACAGTGATCTGAAGCAAAACTATTGGTGGCCTGGAATAAAGAAGGATGTGGCAAAGTATGTGGAAAAATGCTTGACATGTCTACAAGTCAAGGCGGAGCACCAAAAACCATACGGCAAACTCCAACCATTAGAAATTCCGGTTTGGAAATGGGAACATATTACAATGGACCTATTAACCAAATTGCCTAAGACAAATCGTGGTTTCGAGCTGGTTGGGACGAAAAGAGAGGAAATGTTGTAGGATTTGGCCTTGCGGACAGATACGGGTTAGGGTTTGGAGAAGGATTACTGGGACCAGCCTCATCCCTAGACACAAAAGGTTGTGAGTTTGCAAAAGGATGGATGGGGGTCGAGGAGATAGTGTTGGCTCTGGCTCGTCATAGTCTAAACGAATCCTCACTCCCTTTTCTTTCTCCCTACTCACATATTGGTTGAGGAGAGACCTCAACTCATGGAAATTGTTGGCGACCCCCTCAGGGGTAAGTTCAACATGTGATGGGGGTACTAGAGACACCGACATTAGGGGAAGGGACCCCTGATCTGGATGGAGTTGGAGTGTTGAAAGTGAGAAACTCGGGAGTGCTCCCCGGTGTCGAGAAAAACGTTGGTATAGCCACATGAGCTTGGCTAGTGCTTGGGGTAGAGGTATTTGGAACCTGATTCACTTCTCCCGGAGATTCACTTTCTGACATGGCAATTTCAAGAGAATGGAGCTACACTACTAGGTCTTTTGAAGAAAGTTAGGGGCGTAGCCCCACAGTGGGTGCCAACTTGTTGATACAACAAATAATAGACCAAGGATAGTAGCCGGGCTAGTTAGGCAAAAGGGTTGAAGGGTTCAACTTTGCCTAACGCATGTCGTAGGGTCCCCCCACGTTTGCAAGACGTGGAGAGAGGTTCACTATTTTAATTTTGTTGTTTGCTCGAGATCCAGCACTGAAGTGTGTTCAGTTTCGGATGTAGGAGCAAAGGGAATGTGTGTGTTGAAAGTGAAAGAAAGTGACCTGCATGAATCAAGTACTCAAGAACAATGACCAGAGATTCGCCAGGAATCAGATCTTAGAATGTTTTTCACGCTTAATGAAGTGTCACATTTATAGGGAAAGCCATTCCTCAAAGAGTAAGCTATTTGACTAGTGAACATGCTTGCAGTGGGGGTTTTTCCTTTTTGGGGTTGAAGCATTTTGACCTGCGGATAAAAGGCTGTGCTCTGTGAACTCGTGTTACTTTTGCGACTGGAGAGTTTGGTGAAGCAATCAAAGATGTGACTTCCTACTGTTCACGTACTGTTTTATCTAAACTCCCGGATTTCCAACCTTTGAACCTTTTAACCTTTTAAGCTTTAATGTGTTCAAATCATTTTATTTGGTCTTGGGCTACCCCTGTTATCACACACACAACAAAGAACTATATGTTTGACGCTTGTCAGTAACTAAACTGAGAATGACAAGACGAAAACTGAAGAATCAATCCAGGATATATACTAATCCTACTTGCAATCAAAGGAACAAAAAACAAGTCCTGCCATAATTTCAATGACACCTAATTTAATTTGATTCAAATTTCAACAATAAATATAGAACTTAATTACCAACCCATGATTTGTAATTTGCTCTTACCTTCTAATAAAAAAGATGGCTTTTCCCAAAAAAAATTAACAAGTTAAATCAAATTAAAACTTTTTAGTACCTAGACTTATGATTTCTCCAAACCACCCATTCGAGATCGTTCGTACCTCCCTATCGAGCCCATCAAGTCTAAGTCTAACCAACTCCACTTGTGTTGGTATTGTTTATGTATTCGCACTCCCTCTCAATACTAACACTCTTTATTACCTTAAGCAAAACTCTTGCATTTTTGCCTTCCATAAACCTTTAGTGTAGACATCGACCACCAGTTTGTTTGTATCCACATCATATGTTAAATTGATTTCTTCATTCTGAACTTTTCCTCAAAAAATGACAATGCACTTCAATATGTTTGCTACTAGCATGGAATGTGGGATTCTCTACGAGTTGGATCGTTAATTTCTTATCACATAAACAACCTCACTTTGTAATTAATCAACTTTTGGTTCAATTCTATTAACATTTTCACTAACCAAGTTAATTCTTGTGCTGCATCGCTGAACCTCTATACCCGGCTTCTTTTGTCGATATTTGGATATAATATTGTAAAACTCACACTCATAATCATTGTTAAACATATTTTCTTGGTATTTGGACTACCTTTTGGTGCACTACTTCATACAAGACTATGTTCCATACTTACGGAGTCTTAAAGGTACACTACGGAGGCATTAATGGTGTAACCCCAATCATGATAATGTGATTAGACCTAGACGTTTATTTGGTTTTACTCCGAGGAGATCAAATTTATTTAAAGACTTGTGGATCCACATAGGATAGTAGTCACATGGATATGGTAAATGGTTTGTATGAAAGGTCCCTAAATCATCTCACTTATGTGAACCGATTTGTGACTCGGTTTTCATTAATTATGTTATATTATTTAGGTTGTTGTCGTAAAAGCCTTGTTTTCTAGTTGTATCTTACAACACTCACATACAATATTAATTTTTATAGGTAACCAAGTTTTCTATGTGCATAGTTATGGTTCATCCTAAATTCCAACCGACACAGCTTGCTTCATCCTAAATTACAATATTAATTTTTACAGGTGACGCATTAAGAGCATCACAACAGTGCCGCACCATCCGAATTTGATAGCTCTCCCATTGTGGCTCGCGTCTGGTGCCCTTGTCCGCTTGCTTCATCCTAAATTCCAAACGATACAGTGGGCTCCACACAAACAATGTTATTTTAATATTCAAATATTCAAATTCTTATATAAAAAGTAGGTGTTTTGAAAAGGAGGTAGTATTGTAGCAAAAAATGGGTTATTTAAGGATATTTGAAATCTGATGTGAAAGCTACAGTGGCGTGTATGTGGGTGTTTGAAACTCTAGCGTTGTGGATGTTGTAGGTGTTTGAAAAAGGAGATAACATTGTAGCAAAAATAAGTATTTTGAAGATGTTTTATATTTCATTTGGCATATAACCGCTGAGGTGATGCATTTGTGGGTGCTTGAAAACTCTAGAGTCATGGATGATGAATGCTCTAACAACAAATATAGCCTAATTGCTTGCTTTTATTCTTTCTAAACAAAACATTATGTAAAGGTGAGAACTAAATTGCAACGAAATTGAATATATTAAAATGTAACATATTACACATTTGAATCAATTAAAACAACTAACTATGAAGAATTTAATCAAGGTGGATGGTCAGTATCAATTTCGCTTGTTAGGGACTTAAAGAGCTTAGACGAAGAACGTAATTAATTAAGTGATCAGGTGCTTGGTTTGGTATATATATCGACCTTTGCCCTCCCGTCAAGGTTTCTCAATTATATCCGTCTAATTCATTTAGTTAGGCATTTATCCTAACATTGTCCAAATTTATTCTACCCGACCGGTAATAATATATAATTTCTACACGTGTTTTTTCGTGCCTAATTAAGATAGCGAATAAGTTTTTATTAAATTTTCCTGCTTATAGATGAGTAAAATATATATGTGCATTTACATGTGCCAAACCAGAATCAAAAAAGATATATTCGCGTTTACATTCGCATTTACCTACATAAAAATATATATACATTCGGTAAATAATTGGTTTGGATGCTAATAAAATTCATTTTATCTCTAAATAGAACTCAAATATAATCAAATATACAAATAGGATCGGTGTCTTCTATTAACGTTTACCAGCTAGGTAGTTAACCTATTAAGAGCATTCACATCCAATCCATCAAATTATACATACATTCCACTAAAAAACAACTCCTATATCAATATATTTCCACTAAAAACAAATACTTTTTCTCTCTCCTTTCAATTAAATAATATTATCATTACATTTTTCTCTCACTTCCACTCACAACCACTTTCAAAATATATTAAAAAATTATAACGGGTGAACAGTGTCCCCCCAAATATACAGATAAACAGTAACATTTTCTCTCTCCTCTACTCACAACCACTTTTTATACCCTTTAGACCATGTGTAGTGGGGCGTGATTTTAAAAAAAAATTGAAAAAAAACGCCCCAAAACGCCCCTCCTCCCACTACATAGGGCGTTACCCGACGTTTTTTTTGGAAAAATTGGTTGGTGGCGTTTTATTTAAAACGCTCAATTTGGTTTAAGGAATGGTTGACCCACCAATGAGCTACCCACATGTGTCTGACATTGGAATAATGACCCACCTTTTTTATTCAGAAGCAACTTTTGCTTTTTTTTTTCTTGTTTAATGATTGGAAGGGGGTTATTGGCATAATGCCCCACTACGCCACTTTTGCTATAATGCCCCTTCGCTGACTAGGACGCCACATGTCGGATAATGCCCCATGGTGGGGGCATTATAACACATTACCACTACACATGGTATTATAATATAAAAACCCCTCCTCACATAATTTGATGGTTAGGATGTGAATGCTCAGGGAATATGTTCACGAAAAACTTTAGCAATTAAAATGTGTCTTTAAAAAATAATAAAAAATAAACTATCCTAGATATCCTACATATCCGATATTCGAATTCTTGGATTCGTATATGGATTTTAAAAACTTTCGGATATTTGATATCCGAAATGTCCGAAAATTTGTATTCGGATATCTAAACTATCCTAAATATCCGGTTCCGAATATTAAAAAATAATAAAAAATAAAAATCAAATAAAAGTTGGATAATTCGGATATCTGAAATTTCGAATATCCTATTTTGAACTCCCCTAGTTAGAACATCGATCCTTAACTCTAAACGAGCTCTTACAATATAATACTTAAAGATAGATTTTGTTAGAGAGTAAACTGCTAAAATGGTTCATGAGTTTTTGTTACTTTTGTCACTTTAGTACAAAACGCAAATCTTTTGAATTTGTGTCCCTATGTTTCAATTTTGTTGTAATTTTTATCCAAAATCAAAATTTGGTCACATTTTTCAGTTAACATTCAACTTTTTTGTCTTTTTCCTCCATTTTAATGTAAGGTAAAATAGTCTTTTAACATTTTATTATAACAAATTAGAAAAAATCTGACATTTTTACCCTTCATTAAAACGGAGAAAAAAGATAAAAAACTGAATGTTAACTGAAAAATCTGAGCAGATTTTGATTTTGTATGAAAATGTTAACAAAACTGAAACCAAAGGAACCCAGATTCAAAAGGTTTGAATTTTAAATTAAAGTGACAAAAGTGATCAATCCCCAAAGACCATTTTGAGAGTTTACTCTTTTGTTAGATCTAATGGTTGCTAGCATTCTACGCACTATTGACAAAATAATTTTCGGATCATATCATCTCAAAAAGAAAATCAAAATCTTAATATCAATGCAAACTATATCTATATAAAACTACGTTAGATCACTATTCACCTTCAAGTAAGATCCCATTTAACACGACCGATTGACTTACAACAGCAACAATAAACAATAATTGTAGCTAGTAAATCTCACAAATATAACAAAGGTACTAGTAGGGTTTAGGGAAGATAGGATGTAAGCTAGGCCCCTCCTTAAGATAAAGAGACTGCTTTCAGAGATACCATCAGCTCCAAACAAACAAGGGAAATAGTAATATATATATATATATATATAGGGAGGGGCTCATGCGAGAACCACCCTTATTGTGAGAACCTTGAGAACCAATGTGAACACAACCTAAAATAGCTAAAAAAACCTAAAAAAACCTAACCCCCACCCCCAAAAAACCTAAACCCCCCCCCACCCCCCCCCCCCCCAAAAAAAAAACCTAACCCCCCCCCCCCCCAAGCTAAATGCTAAAAAAAACCTAAAAAAAAACCTAACCCCACCCCCCCCCCCCAAAAAAACCTAAACCCCCCTCCCCCACCCCCCAAAAACCTAAACCCCCCCCCCCCCAAGCTAAAATGCTAAAAACAAAACCCCCCAAAAAACCTAAAAAAATCTAAAAAAAATCTAAAAAAATCAAAAAAAAATCTAAATTTTTTTTTTTGAATTTTTTATGTTAAAATCGCTACTTTTCGAAGCAAAAAAAAAAAAAAAATTTTTAATTTTTTTTTTTTGCTTCGAAAAGTAGCGATTTTTTTATATTAAAAAATTCAAAATTTTTTTTTTTTTTTGTGATTTTTAGCTATTTTTAGGCATTTTTGGTGTGTTCACATTGGTTCTCGCGGTTCTCACAATAAGAGGTGGTTCTCGCATGATCTTCTCCCTATATATATATATATATATATATATATATATAGGGAGCCGCTAAAATAGGAACCACCTCCAGTTGTAAGAACCGCGAGAACCACTTTTAACCAATCACAACAAGGGGTAGTTTGGTCATTTCCTTTTAATGTCCTATCTATCATCTCTACTCTCTCCTCTCTCCTCATTAAATTGCACACCTTTCTCTCTCCTCTCTCTTATTAACGAAATCACATTCATCATCTTCTTCATTTCACCATTTCACCTGCAGACCTTCATTTCCCTTAAATGTTTTCACCCACAAATAGAAACCACCACGCCCCCCTCCGTCTCTGCAGTAACCCACCACCGTCTTCATCTCTTCCGATCTACCTCAAACCACCGCCCAATCCTGAGACAACCTGAAACAAATCCGACCAACAACCTGAAACAAATCCGACCACCACCACCACCGTCTTCATCTCTTCCGATCTACCTCAACCACCGCCCAATCCTGGGTCTTAGAAAGATGACGGCGGCGGTGGGATGTCGGCGGCGGGGATGACTTTTGAAGGGTGTTTCTCTCTCTAGTAAGATATGCTCTCTCTCTCTCTCATCTCACTCTCACCGAGAAGAGATAAAGAGGACGGCGGTGGGGAGGTGTTGGTGGGGAAGACGTTGATGGGAGGTGGTGGAGAGGCGGCGGAAGTCGGTGATGGGGGTGGGGTGTTCGGAAGTCAGTGCTGGTGCAGGTGGTTGATGGGGGTCCAAAGGTTCGATCTTGTTTTTCTGTTGTTTTTTGCAATAACCCAATTTGTTTTTTGAATAAGTTTTGATTTGATTATGTTTGTTTGGTGGTGGATCTGTACGGCTTGCTTGTTTGATTATGTTTGCTGGGTTTCCCTTTGATCTTGTTGGGAGGTTTGATTCTGTTGAATATGGTGCTTTTTGAATCTGTTTGAATCTGTTGAATGTGTTTTGAATGATGTTCATCAGGTGCTTTTGAATGTTTGAATATGTGGGTTTTGATCCGTTTTGGATTTTGGGGCGATGATGATGCAAAAAAAAAAAAACCCGTATATTTTGATGACAAGGGCGCGGCAAGGATGGTGGAGGGTAGGTTTTTGAACCTGCAACCCTACTTTGCAGCCTCTGATTATCGGAAAATCTGAGCCAAAACATCATTTTTTTAAGATTCCACTCGTTTTTTGATTTTTGTTTGTTGGGTTTTTATATTTTTTTGAGGCGTCGATGATGATAACAATATATCTGAGACACCTCCCGAGTTTGCGATTTCTGGGTGCGTTCGTTTTTGCGTAAAAAAAATTTTGTAAAAAAAAAATTAAACCGTAAACTTTTTAACGTAAACTGTAAACTTTTTTAACGTAAAACGTAAAAACGTGAAACGTAAAAACGTGAAGCGTAAAACGTTTTACGTAAAAAGTAAAAAGTTCTACGTAAAAGGTAAAAAGTAAAAAGTTTTACGTAAAACGTAAAAAGTTTTACGTAAAGCGTAAAACGTAAAAAGTTTAACGTAAACTTTTTAACGTAAAAACGTAAAACGTAAAAAGTTTAAAATTTTTAATGTAAAAAGTGTACAAAAAGGGCGCGTTAAAAAAGTGAAAAAACGGAGCGTTAAAACGGCGTGTAAAAAATTGGTGCGATAAAAAACGTGAAAAAAACGGCGCGTTTAAAAAAACGACGCTTGAAAAAAACGACGCGTTTAAAAAAAAACGTCGATTGAGAAAAAAGACGCCTTAAAAAAACGGCGCGTAAAAACGACGCTTGAAAAACGGCGCGTCAAAAAAACGTAAAACGTAAAAAGTTTAACGTAAAACTTAAATTGTAAAAAGTATAAAAATCTTTTAAAAAAATCTGAATTTAAAAATGTTTTTAATAAAGAAATTATGTTTAAAAAATAAAAGTAATAAAAAGTAATTAATGAATAGGACAAAAAGGCAATTAAATATAATATATATAAAAAGACAAAAAAATAATTTTACTTAAATACCCTTTTCAATTAAAATATTAAAGACATTATAAGAAAAAAAATACTTTATATTATTTTTAAATACTTTTAATATCATCCATCCATCATCTTGATCTAATGGCTAGAAAGTGGTTCGCGCAGTTCTTACAACTGGAGGTGGTGGTTTTCATTTTAGCGGTCCCATATATATATATATATATATATATATATATATCATGGAATCAAAGGAAGTTATTGTTGGTGCATATGTCTGTTGACTTCGTCTTATATCAAGTCGTGGATTCGTTGCGGATCTAAACGAGAATGATGTCATCATCAAGGATGATGGCATCATGCAAATGATATCACAAGTGACATCATACATAATCATCACGTTCAAACAAAGAAAGTCTGCATGTGATACACTCGAAATAGGAGATTTTTATATTGTTTAATGTATGTTTTGCTTGAAAGTCAAATAGGGTGGTTTCGCTTGAACAGTCACATGTATTGGTTCAAGCGAAAGGTAAAGCCTATAAATAGGCAGTTGGTATTTCTCATTTGTAACAGTTCCCATCAGAAGTGTAAAGTTACTCTGCCGGTTTGTCAAGTCAATATATGAATGAGAAAGTTGTTTTAAAGTAAAATCAATCTACTTCTACTCATTTCTTTTTGATTCAAAACAGTTTGTTTGTTTCCGCCACTCAAACTGTCGTATATTAGCTCAGATTGACTCATCCCTTTTACCATCCGTTCAGGAAATTTCGTAGGGCTATTTTTGTCATCTGGAAAGTTTATAACTTCTCGAACCACCGCTTCTGTGATTATAATTTGCTTTTCTTGGTTATTCACTTCAACCACAGATGTAATTGTCTTGTCGGTTTCATCATACACAGCATTTGCCCAAAAGCGTTTGATATGAGATCTAAAAACTGCACGCTTGTCAATCAATGCTTTCTACACTGGCATACGTCTCATGAAGTCTAAAATTTCAGCAAACTTGGTCAAATCTGGACTCCTTTCCACATCCAGATCACAACAGCTATTATGTAGTGCATTGAAAACAACTTTCGATGGCTGCACAAACACAAATATCCTATCATTAAAAAAATTTAACAGTTACAAAACATTCAGCAACTTTTTAAAGCAATCTGTCTAAAACAGGAGGGATTCAAGCGAAGGGGTACCATCCCACTAGAACATGGCATAACTCTCAAGCGAAGGGGTCTTCAAGCGAAGGGGTACCATCTCGCTTGAACATGACACAAATTCCAAATTGTTTTAAAGTCAAAATTTACAAAGCCATATAAATTTTTGATACATTCAGTGCTTATGAGCTTAAGTCATCAGAAAGGAAGTTACGATGCAATGAGGGATTACCATATGAATATGGTAGTGGCATTGGTTCTAAACAAGAAATATAATTTTTCACATGTTGTATTTCACTATCTTGTTGAAGAAGTGACATCTAGGAGGAAAACTTGGTTGTATCCTAGATTTATTCAAATGATTATCGATCATGCTTATCCAGATATTGTCAGAGATGAGATGAATGATTTGTTGGTTCTTTCTCATATGGACAATGATTCAGTTAAAAGTCTTGCACGTTATCATCCGAATCACCCAGAACCAACCGATCCAGTTGCATTGTTTGGAGCTCTAAGAGATGCAAATTATCAGGATCCAGATCCTGTAAATCATCAAAATTGGAGGAATTCAGAAGAGATGAAGGAAGCTGCATATGCTGATGAATTGAAAGTTCTTGAGGAGTTTGCAACAAATAGAAACGTTTGGTTTGTAAAAGAACAGAAGAAAAGAGTTAGAAAGGCAACTCCAAAAGTAAAACAAAGTGAAGAATCGTCATCACAATCTAAGAAAAAGCAAAAGAAAACCACCAAGACTTTGCTGATTGATGAACCCGATGTTGAAATTGAAAAAGAAGCTGAAGACGAGACTGTGACTGAAGCTATGGCTGATGTTGAAACAGAGATGGAGAAGGAACAAGATACTGTAGGTGATAAAGTTGTTGATATTGATAAAGATTCTTCTTCTTCTGAAGATAATGTTGATGAAACAGAAAGATACAAGATTCCAGTTTCAGCGGCAGCAAAAGAAAACCAAAAGAAGAAAAGAAGCAAGAAAGATGATGATGAATCGTATGAACCATCACAAGAAGAAATTGAAGTTCCGGTTCAAAAGGTTTCAAAGAGAAAAAAGAAAGGTGTAGTTAAAAAGATTATTCAGACACCTCAAAAACCAAAGTCTTTGAAGATAGTGGTTGGGAAGAAGCAGATTCGTATAGCTGACAAATCACCATCTCCACCACATGATCCTTTACCACATCAATCACCAATACAATCACCTCCACGACAACCAACACCAACTACTCCATCACATGAGCCAACACCACATCAATCACTAATACAATCACCTCCACGACAACCAACACCACCTACTCCATCACATGAGCCAACACCACTTCAATCATCAATCCAATCACCTCCACGACAATCTACACCTCCACAACAACCTTCACTTTCAAAACAACCAACACCATTTAGACAACCTACACCACCACAACATTCTTCACCACTTCATCAAGAACCACAAATTACTTCTTTGAATCAAATATTTCAAACACCACCTCCTTCACAACCTATCATTCACACCACACCAGGTTCTTCAGGATCAAAAAGTTTTCCATCTGTTCTTCCAAACATAAGTATTGGGTTTGACGAATTTGGAGATTTAGATTTTGTGAATAATTTTCAGTTGAAGAATGTTGATAAGAAAGTGGATGATGTGATTACTGAAAACAAGAAATTAGCTGCTGAGAACAAAAAGGTTTCTGATCGTGAACAAATTCTTGAAATGCGAGTAAAGAAGTTGGAAGGTGATAATAAAGAATTGATGAAGAAGATTGAAACTAATGAAACATAGATGGATTTTATGAAAATTCAGATAGCAGAGTTGTTAGAAGAGAAGACACGCAAAGATCAACAATATGATTATTTCAAGTTGAAAAACAAAGAATTGAAAGATATCAAAGCTAAAAATGAACATGAAAATTATGTGTTGAAGAGGGTTTTAGAAAGTGTGGTTGGAATGCCTCTGGAGCAGAAATATGATGAAATTATGCGTCAAGAAGATAAAGCTCAGAAGCAAGCGGTCATTGATGCAGAAATGAAAAGAAAGGGTAAAGAACCTGAGGATACATCAGGAACTGCTTTAGTGTTAATTGAACAACCTGAACCGATTTCATCAGTTCGAGTCATTTGTGATAAAAATAGTATAGTTGAAGAAGATATTGAAGAGGAAGATGAAGAAGAGAATGATGATGAAGCAGATGATGATAATGAGAAAATATTTTCTGCTAGTAGTTCAGATGATGATGATGATGATGATCAAGATGCATCCGGTTTTATGATTTCTGAAAGATCGAAAGAACAAAATGCAGATGATTTAATGAATGATGCAATAAATGAAGAGTCAGAGGATGTAACAGGAAAGGGGGAGTCTGCTGGTAATCAAAGTGTTGATACTGTTGAAGAGCAGATCTTATGCATTGAACCCGAAATTGAAGATGGAGAGATCAGACATGTTTACACGTTGGATGAAGTTTCTAAGATGTTCAATGTAAAAGAAAATGAAGTTCAGTCCGATGTTGTAGAAGAATTAAATGCGTTTGATATGAATCAAAAGGTTGAGTATAAGTATAAATATGTGGAAGATGCAGATCTTTATGATCGAGTTGAAATAGAAGATTGCACGGATGAAGATGATGCTAATGTTGATACTTCGGGTTTGCCAACTATGATGGAATTCTTTACTAAGGAGAATAGAGAAGAATTGAGGCGTAAAGTTGAAGAAATTCGCAAAGAAGTAAATTTTGATGACACGAAAAAGGATACTCAGAAAGAAGATCATAAGAAATGGTTCAGACAGTCAAATGAAAGAAAGTTCAAGAGGCCGTTGAAGTTTTACCAGAAAGATAGAAGTGTTTCAATGGGTGATATCATAAGCTGGGGTTTTCTACCTAAAGTGAATGCTTATGTGATAAGAAGAGAATGCCGCGTGCAATATTTTGAGAAGTTACATGATCTTATGTCATTGCCCTGGTGGGATGTTGATGAATTGGCTCAAGTCAAAACGTTAGATTATCCAGTGAGAAAAAACGATCGTAAAATGTGGCGTTGTATAAAGTTTGAAGCTTTGAAGAATTTCAAGCACTGGCAACCACATTATCCCAAGAAAGATAGAAGAGTGAATCCTGAAACTGGGATTGAAGAAACGATTTTACGTATTAAGAAGCCGCGAACTATGAAGACTATACCGATGCCACAAATGGAACAAGATTTTTATAAAGGATTCATAGATTGGGTGTATAGTTGTAGATCAGCTGAAGCGGTGATTACTTATCGGGCTGGTAGTGAAGTTAGAGAAATCTATGTGTTTGATCCAATGTGACTTGTGAACTGCTCTGCAAAATATATAGAATGTCTGTTCATTCACAAGATACGTTTTAAAGCTGTAGACAAAGAGCAAGCGATGCAATTTCAAAGAGTTGTTTCTATTTGTTTTCAAAAAGGCATCAATGCAGATAACAAATGGAACTCTAAATGGTGGAAACTTGAAGAGAAAGTTAAGTTGAAAGTTGATAAGGAAAGAAAGAAGTTGGAGGAGAACAGAGGAAAGTTTATGAGAGAGCAGGAAGAAGAAAGATTGAAATTTGTGAAAGAGAATGAGAAGATTAGGCAAGCATTACTGAAGAAGCCTAAGTCTCATGAAGAAAAGTTCAAATCCCTGTAAAGCTTGAAGACCAAGACTGAAGACTTTGGCTGTATCCAAGGGGGAGTTTGTTGGTACACGATGTCTAAAGCCTACGTCTTAGTCTAGGGTCTAATATGTCATTAATGTATAGATCAGGGGGCTGTTTTGTAAATTTAATGTTATATGTTAGGGTTTCGCTTGAACATTTGTGTTGTCAAGTTCAAGCGAACTCGTTTGCCTATAAATAGGTTAGTTGGTTTCTCATTTGCAACAGTTCTGAAGATTGATGTACTGAACCGCTGCCAGATTTTCGTGTCAGATTTATATGAGAACCAGTGTTTAAAGTGTATTTCAGTGTTTTTCTACTCATTTCTCGTTGATTCACGCTGTTTATCTGATTCCGCCTTATAAACAGTGGTGTTATCACTCAGATTGACTCATTTGATCGTCAATACGATCCTACAGTTATTGTATATCTTGTTTCAATACTTTAAATTTAATCATGTTAAATTTGTTTAAGAAAAAGTGTACTATTAAAAATAGTACTAATGAGTAATATGATATACCTCAAGATCTTGATCTACTTAATAAGTGGACAATACCACATATAAATCCGAGGGTTATATACCAAATTGGAAGTTTTAATAATTTAATAAATAAACAGGTAGTTAAAACTACTGAAGAATCGGCCTCTATAAAAGATGAGGAAATGATAATAAAAATATTAAATATGTCTGACCTAAACAGATACAAAAAAGATTTTAATTTTATGCATATTGGCTTAGTTCAAGTTGCTTTTAAACCTTTAACATTAAAGGGTTTGCCAGAAAGTTTTTTAGCTGTTTTACGAGATGCTCATAATTTAAACTGGAAACAATCTTTAATGGGTATTATAGAAACCAGTCTGGCACATGGTCCAGTATATTTTAATGTTTATCCTGATATTCATCTATCTCTAACAGATGCAAATATTAATGATGCTTTAACCTTATATGTTAAAACGCATGGTTATAATTATGCTGAAGGGTCTGAAGTTATATGTATTTGTTATAGAATATATTATAGGTTACTTACTACCATGAATGCTAGATGTAAAAGAGTTGATAAGTCTACTGATGAAACTATTTTGATAGAAACGAATTATGGTAAGTCTAATATTTCTATAAGAAGACCAGTTAAATGGGAAGAAATAACTTTCCCAGAAAATTGGGTCATTAATAGGGCGGTTAAAATACAACCACAAATAAATCATAAATTAAGGAGATTAATAGAAACTCCTGAAGGGAATGTAGAAATAGAATTTGAAGAAGAAAGGAAAGACAAAGCTCTTTTAAAATCTATTTCTGCTAGATCATATATTTCACCTCTTGATTATAAAGTTGAAATACCAGAGTCTTCTAGAGCCTCTACTTCTCAAATAAGAAATAGTAGAGTTGAAAATTTGAATGTAGATAATAATTTAGTTTCAGAAATATACCAACCCGTTAGTGAGGATGATACAGTCTCACATATGAGTTTTAGTTTATAATGAATAAAGAGAAACTTGATTTTAGTCATGGTTCTGTCATTAGACAGAAAATATGTGAAAAATATAGAAATCCTATATGGGAACCATTTAAAGATTGGTTTATGGAATCATATCCTAGAAATAAAAGATTTGAGATAGGAAGAGAATTTTATAAAGATTTAAAGGAAGTACAGGAAATAATAGAGTTTCCTGTCTGGTTTATAAATAAATATTCGTTGAATTATATTTCAGTTATTGAGAAAAATTATAAACTTATTACAGGAGATATTATAAAATCTGTTTTTCCTCCTCAAAATGATTTTGAAATGACAAAAGATAATGATGCTATTCATTTTGCTGCTTTCAAAAAAGCTTTAGGAAGTGGATGTATGACTGCTACTTTTGCTCATGTTAATCATATTATTCAACAAAATAATTATACAAATTTATGTTTAAAAAAATTATCTGAAAATCTTCAGGAAATAAATAATAAAATTGAAAAGGTTTTAGTTAATCAAGAAAAGGAAATAGGAGAGTCTAGTAACCCTAAGATTATTGAACAAGAGTCAATCATATTGGCCAAAGCTACTATTCAGCCTCCTCCTGAGATAGAAAATTATAAAATAAAACCTGAAGAAGAGTTTAAGTCTATGGATGATTTAATGGAAATTATAAAACAAAAGCTTTCAAACATCCAGATTAATGCCTTAAGTGAAGAAGAAAATATGGATGATAAAACTTTTGAAGCTTATATTACAGATTCCATAAATAAATTTGGAAAAGGTAAAAAACATAAGAGTTTTGATAATTATAATAACAAATATGCTGATAGACCTAGGCAAAGATTATATTATTATCCTAGGCCTACTCCTTAAGATGTTCTTCATGAGGAACAAGAATTAGAAATAAATAATTCTTATAATGGGAAAGCCATTTATGAATGGAACTTAGATGGTTATACTGATAGGCAAGTTTATACTATGACACATAGAATGTTGATGTATGCCACCATAGCTAAAAATAATAATAATATTGATGAAGTAGTCTGTAAAATGATAACTGCAGGCTTTACAGGTCAGTTAAAAGGATGGTGTGATAATTATATAGGTGAAAAACAAGAACAAATTTATAAACATTCTAGACAAGAAGGTGATAAACAAATTTCTGATTCTGTTTACACTTTGATCATAACCATTATAGAACATTTTACAGGAAGATGGTCTGATAATTCTGAAACCATTAGAACCTTATTAAATGGTCTTAAATGTCATACTTTAACCTCATTCAGATGGTATAAAGATGTGTTTTTAAGTAGAGTTTATGAGCTCCCAGAGAATAATAGCTCTCATTGGAAGTCTAAATTCATTGATGGTCTTCCATCCTTATTTGCTGAAAGAGTTAGGAAAGTTCTTAGGGGAAATAATATTCAAATCCCTTATGATACTTATACTTATGGCAGACATATAGGAGTCTGTGTTCAAGATGGTTTAGCTCTATGTAATGAATTAAAATTAAATTAACAAATTAAAAAGCAAAGTCTAACTGAAAAAAGACAGTTAGGAGAATTCTGTGAACAATTTGGTATGGATTGTACCAAAGATAAGAATTTTGATAATGAAAAATATTATAAAAAATATAGAAAAGCTAAAAGAGAAAAATACTTTCAGAAAAGAAGGGAAAAAAGAGAAAGACGAAAGACCCAAAGAAAGGAAAAATGGGTTCCTACTTGCTACATATGCAAGAAGAAGGGTCACAAGGCTAATGAATGCCGCCAAAGAACAATAATAAAAAATAAAATAAATAATTTAGACATAGAAGAAAATGTCAAAAATGAATTAAATAAAATTCTTGATTCTGAAGAATCTTCAGATTATAGTACTGAAGATAGTTCTTGTTCTGATAATTGTCAAGAAAACTGCTGTAATAAAATTGTTTCTGATAATGAAATTTTGTATAAAGTCATGTCTCAATTCCAGGATAATGATCTTAATGATAATGAGATCAATGTTATAGATAGCAATATTTTAGAAAACATTATAAATAAAATTAAAAATCCAGAAGAAAAGTTAAAAATTCTTCATATGTTATATAATAATGAAGAAACTCAAGATGATAAGAAGGATACTAGAATAGAGGAGCCTGAAAGTCCTTATTCCATGAAATATGTTCATAATATTTTAAATACTAGGAAAGATAATTCCACTACTTCTGAAGATTTAAAAATGGAAATTAATAATTTAAAAGAAGAAATAATTTATTTAAAAAAGAAAAATTCTAATTTTGAAAAAAAGGATTATAAATCTTGAAGGAACAATCATAATAGATGAAAATTTTTATAAATCTTCTACTCATGAAATAGGAGAAACCTCTTATAAACCTCCTTCTCCAATTAATAATCCTACTAATACTTATGATCGAAATTTTCCTCCTTTAATTATTAAAAATAAAGGAGAAGAAGAATATATTAATAAAATAGAAAAATTTATTTCTCAAAAATGGTTAGTCAAAATAACCTTATTAATACAAAATACTTTCAAAAAAGATTTTGTTGCTCTTATTGATTCAGGAGCTAATTTAAATTGTTTAAGAGAAGGATTAATTCCTACAAAATATTTTGAAAAAACAACTCATATTCTTAAAGCGGCTAACAGGCAGGATATGGGAGTTGAATATAAAATCCCAAAGGCAAAGATTTGCAATAATGGAGAATGTATTCCTTTATCTTTTGTTCTTGTAAAAAATATAACGAATGAAGTTATATTAGGAACTCCATTTCTTTCAAAAAAATTTCCTTTAAAAGAAGTTAATAAAAAAGGATTTAAAGCTTTTTATAATAATAAGGAATTATATTTTGAGTTTATAACTCAGCCTTTTGAAAATTTTTTAAATGAATTTCTTATACAAGCTAAAACAAATCAAATAAATTTTCTTAAAGAAGAAACAAGTATTAATACTATTGAGGAAAAATTAAAAAATCCTAAATTAATACTAAAAATTGAAACTATAAAAAATCAATTTAATATGGAAATATGTAATGATCATCCGAATGCTTTTTGGAATAGAAAACAACATATTGTTTCTCTTCCTTATGAAGATAGTTTTATAGAAAGCAATATTCCAACTAAGGCAAGACCTTGTCAGATGAATTCTGATTATTTGGAGTTATGTAAGAAAGAAATTGAATCTCTTCAACAAAAAGGATTAATATGTCCTTCAAAATCTCCATGATCATGTACTGCTTTTTATGTTAATAAACATTCTGAAATAGAAAGAGGTGTTCCTAGGTTAGTCATAAATTATAAACCTCTCAATAAAGTTCTAAAATGGATTAGATATCCAATTCCTAATAAAAAGGATTTGTTAGATAGATTATATGATGCTTTAATATTTTCAAAGTTTGATTTAAAATCTGGATATTGGCAGATTCAAATTGATAAAAAAGACAGGTATAAATTTGCTTTTAATGTTCCTTTTGGGCAATATGAATGGAATGTGATGCCTTTTGGCCTGAAGAATGCCCCTTCAGAATTCCAAAAGATCATGAATGAAATATTCATTCCTTTTTCAGATTTTATAATTGTTTACATAGATGATATCTTAGTATTTTCAAAAGATATTGAAACTCATTTTAAGCATCTTGATATATTTAAAACCATTATTATAAAAAAATGGTTTGGTTATTTCTAGTCCAAAGATGATGCTATTTCAAACAAGTATCAGATTTTTAGGCCATATCATAGAAAAAGGGAAAATAGTTCCTATTAATAGGAGTATAGAATTTGCTTCTAAATTTCCTGATAAAATTACTGATAAAACTCAACTTCAAAGGTTTTTAGGGAGTTTGAATTATATAGCTCCTTATTACCATGATTTAGCCAAAGATTCTTCTATCTTATATGATAGGTTAAAACAGAATCCAAAGCCTTGGGATGAAAATCATACTCAAGCTGTTATAAAAATAAAAAAGAAAGTTTTAAGACTTCCTTGCATGACTATTGCCAATCCAAATTGGGAAAAAATTATAGAAACTGATGCCTCAGAAATAGGTTATGGGGGAATATTAAAACAAATTTCTCCTCAAACAAAACAAGAATATCTTGTTAGGTTTCATTCAGGTAAATGGCTTGAAAGCCAGAAGAAATATGCTACTATTGCAAAAGAAATTTTAGCAATATTAAAATGTGTTCTAAAATTTCAAGATGATTTATATAACCAAAAGTTTATAATAAAAACTGATTGCCAAGCAGCTAAATTCATGTTTCAAAAAGATTTTAAACATGATGTTTCAAAGCAGATGTTTGCTAGATGGCAATCTCAATTAGCTCCTTTTGATTTTGAAATACAATATAAAAAGGGGGAAGAAAATAGTCTTCCAGATTTTCTGACTAGAGAATATTTGAAGATAATATCTTCTGTTTAATTTGCAGGTGTTTTAATGTCAAAGATCAAAGGACCCCTGAAAACAGTTTTTAATAATATTCAGATGGAAAAAGATGATTATAATATCTTGAAAAGAATAACAATTATAAGGATTCATAACTTAATGTATGATTATAGTAATCCTGATAGACTTAAAGAGCTTTCAGAGGAGTATATTATGCTAAATGATCTCAAGAATAAAATAAAGGTTCTTGAAGAAAATGAGAAAATAATCTCATCAGCCTGATTTATTCTTACTTTCAGGTATGATTCCTCATAATAGAGGAAAACAACCTTTTCCCAATTATAGGGGAAGAGGAAGAGACCAAGATTTAGTCTTGGTTCAACAAGGAAGCAGAAGGCTCATAGCCTCTGATATTGCTTCTAGTAGTTCGAATAATAATAATATGGGAATTCAAATAAGTCCCAATGATCCATCATATGACAAGATCATGGCTATAATAAAGGCCCAAGAAGAAGAACAGGCTATTATAAAAGCCCAAGAAGCCTCAAAGGCTCCCTCTTATGCTCATATAGCACAAGAAGATGATGATGAATGGGTTATATCCGACAGACAGAAGAAAATAATTCTTCTAAACCAAGAAGACAAAAAGTTTTTTGATGATCCTTGGTTTTTGATGCAAAAATATTTAGAGCCAACATCATATGATGCCACTTCTTATAAACCAAGGCAATATTATGAAAGCATTATACAAGTATCTGAGTCTGCTGAATTAAGACATTTTTACCCAGCAGATAAAGTAAAAAGTTCGTTTAATTTTAGCAAGATTTTTATAAAATCTCTCTTGTCTCCTCAAAAGTGGGGATTAAGTACCTTAAATGAAAAAGAGTTTATAAATTCTAATAGACAAACTTATAAGTATAATTACTGGGATTACATTCAAAGTTTTGAAAAATGTTTATTTTATGAAAATCCTAGTAAAAAACACTCATGGTTCATAAAAGTGAGTGACAAAATTTATAAAGATGGAATCCCGAGTTGGTTCCAGAAATGGTTCATTTTATATGGTCCATCAGTTCAAATTCTCCCGGA
This sequence comes from Helianthus tuberosus, assembly GCA_030545235.1. Lineage (NCBI taxonomy): Eukaryota > Viridiplantae > Streptophyta > Magnoliopsida > Asterales > Asteraceae > Helianthus > Helianthus tuberosus. Next base: position 49,281,201 of record CM060443.1, on the reverse strand, counting down.
GCCATTCAAAGGACTCTACCAAGAATGGGTAGCAGTTTCTTCGGATCTTATAGAAGCTGAGTATAATAAAACTTGGTTTGAGGGAATAGCCTCAATGTACTTTTTTATAGAATTTTCCATTCCATGGATCTGGAGATGGAAACCCACAACAGGTTATACCCTGAGGGATAATATTCCCTGTCTAAAAAGAACTTCTTATACAAAGTTCTGGTCCAAGATGACGAGAGTTAATAACTCCACAAAAGAGCTAGAAGGTCAGGATACAATAAACTTGATCACAAATAAAACTGAGTATTATAAATCTCAAATTGTGAAAAGACAACAGAGACAACTCCCAAGTCCTTTTGAACAAATATCAAGAAGGATTCAAGACAAGCAAGCAGTCTCCAAAACCTTAAAGGTTAAAATTCTGGAATTATACAAAGAGGAAATGAAGAAGGAGTTAAAAAGGTTTTTTGAATCAACTGCCGAAAGCTCCTCCAAAGCTATGTCAATCTCATCCACTAGCCAAGAAGATGAGAACAGGTTCTCATGTTTAGCAGGAGAATCCCAACCTATAGAAGATATTCCAGAAGTAAGTCTGGATGATGATCTTGAAGCATATCTTCAAAAGGTGGTAAAAGAATTTACCCCAGAAAAAGAATCCAAAGATGAGGTGAAAAAAGATTAAAAATTGATTCGACACAAGACCCCACTCATAATGGGCATCTTTGAAAGTTGGGTAAAGCAAGGCTATCATACAAGGCATCCAGGACAATAATAGAGTCACACGGACAATTATAAAGTCCTCTTTTTACTGTTTACTTTTGCTTTTTTGTCCGTTTTTCTTTTTTGTGTTTTGTTTGTTTGCTTTTAATTTTCCTATATATAGGAGTAGTTTGTATTGTTAGAGGCACGCTAATCTTTAGCCCCTCTCTTCTCTCTCTAAATTCTGTACTTGTAAAATATTTTGAAGTTTGAATAAAATCTTCCGACTATTGAAGATCTTCCCAGTGTTTCACAGTAAGAATTTTAATTTTGTTTTCTTTATCATAATCATGATGGGCTAAAGCCCTTAAAAGTATTGAAGCATGGCTCGATAACATCCTTTGAGAACATGGAACTTTTATTATAAAAAAAGGGTTTTCTAAATGGTTAAAACATTAACTGGCAGGGTTGAAATTTTAAACTGGCAATTGATAAATTAAGGGAGACACTGTCCAGGTTTATCCCGTTTTATGATTGTTAAAGGGAGTTTTGTGGGACTCATCTCCGTTAAAGATTAATTTGACGGTTTAAATTTTGTAAAATTATATCTTACCTAAAGTTTTTGACGGTTTAATGTTTTGTAAAACAAATCACCATATACGATCCTCTTCGTTATGGTATATATATATATATATATATATATATATATAGGGTTGAGTTCATTTCAGAACTCTAAATAAGTACAGAACTTTCAGAACTCCTAATAAACAATCATTTTATATATAAGTTTTTGTATTTAGGATTTTTTTTATCATCTATTATATGTATTTCTTTGATTACATACATATTAAAAGTAGTTTACATATGTTTAATTGCCAAAATTATATGTATATGTCATAACTAATTACGTATATGTAAAAAAACTAGTTTACATATGTGTAATTATAAAATTACATATAAAACATAATAAAATTACTCTTAACATGTATGTAATCGTAAAAATATACATAGTAAATGATAAAATTTATCCTAAACATAAAAATATATAAATAAAAAGATTGTTTATTAGGAGTTCTGCGAGTTTTGTAAATATTTATGGTTCTGAAATGATCCTGGCCCTATATATATATATATATCACAAGAAAAAATAGAGTAAACTTCTATTTTGTTCTCTGTGGTTTAATCGTTTTAACGGTTTTTGTCCCAATCCTTTATATGTAGTCATTCTCTTCTAATAGTTTACTATGTTTTTCCCATTTTACTCCATGGCCTTAACTCGGTTAAATCATACAAATTAAGGTATGGGTATTTTGGAAATTTTACATATAAGTATTTAATTATTTATAAATTCCCTAAATATGTTTTATCTTTTTATTTATTGATATTAAATTAAATATATAAAATCTCTCTCTCTCTAGTTTTCTCTACATAACTAAAACCCATCACTCTCTCTAGAACCCCTCTCTCTACTTCTCTCTACCAGATATCAACCACTATCTCCAGCCACCATCACCTGCCACACTACCACCACCCCACCATCCTCCATTACTATCCCTGGATTTCAGATCTAAACATTCACCACCATAAAAACACCGCCCCCATCATCAGAGACCACCCACCTGTTTTGCTCAGATCTAAACGACGGTTCAAGCACCACCAAACGATGGCGATTTCGTTTTAGGGGTTTCATGAAGAAACCCGATGATGGCGACAGTTAAAGCTCAACTCAAGCAGATCGGAGAAGTGTTGGTGCTAGTAGTGGTGGTATCCATATGTTTCTCTCATATTTGTGCTTCAATCTATGTTCGGTAGGTGGTGGTGGTGGTAACAGGTGCAGTCGTAAGTGTCAGTGGTGGGATTCGGCGGTGGATGTGGTACAACGGTGGCTGTTGGTGTTGATGGCAGGCTGTAGTGGTTGATTAGGTGGTGCTGGTTGTAGGTGTTAGTGGTGGTGGCAGTTTGGTGTTGGTGGTTGATTGTTGGTGTTGGTGGCTGGTTGTGGTGCTTATCGGTGCAGGTAGCAGGCGGTTGTGGCTGTTAGGCTTGATGGTGAGCGGTGTTTGGTTGTGGTGGTTGGTGATGGAGAAGAGAGAGATAGATCATGTAGAGAGAGAGAGAGAGAGAGAGAGAGAGAGAAGAGAGAGGATGGAGAGTGTGTACATGACAATCATGTGTGTGTATTTATCATAGAAATATCTTTGCAAGTAAATTACCAAAATGCCCATGCTTTTATTCTTAAAATTACCAAAATCTCCTTTTAGTTAACAACCATTATGGATGTATTTAAGGCCATGGAGTAAGGAAAAACATAGTAAACTATTGGAGAAAAATGACTATTATTAAAAGATTGATACAAAACCGTTAAAACGATTAAACAATAAAGAGCAAAATGAAAGGTTACTCTAAAAAAATAAATAAAAATAAGATGTTTCCAATAAAACAAAGAAAATGATTGAAAAAGATAACATATAATAAAATAAAAACATACAAAGCATCCTAAGGCAACTTTTAAACATAGTTACATGAAGACACTAACATACAAAGTTCACATGGTGTAGGTCCGGCTAGGGGAGGATCTAGTCGCCTAATCCTTGTATACGAACCACTCCGGTTGTGCGGAATCCAACCGGAATAGCAAACCGAGACGGAACACGTAAAAACACGACACGCAGATATCACCGTTAAACACCACTGTATTATAACGATAAAAGAGTTCGGTTACAATCCAATGTTTACAATGCTCTTTGTAAACTCTCTCTAGTGTGTGTGTGTGTGCTCTGTTCTTTCTCTGTGTTCATCTGTTCAAGTGTCTACCGAAACAGAACAACAGAACTCTATTTATACTACAGACACATACATACTCGACGAAACAGAAAACAGGCGACGAATCAGCATCATGGTCGACGAAACACACCTGTTTCGTCGACTTCTGGGCTGTTTCGCCAATGATGGGCTTCGGCCCAAAGCAGATAAGCCCAAGTCTTGTTTCGTCAACTTGTCTTAGCCCAAGGACTGTGATGTTGAGTCCAGTCCTTGTCTTGTCTCTTGTGTCGGCTTGAAGTCTTGAACATGACGGAGGAAAGTCATCACATGATAAGCCGTGCTGAGTCGCGTCGAGTCGCGTCCATACTCTTGAATTAAGACGAGTCGAGTCGCGTCCATAAATATGTATCAACAAACTCCCCCTTGGACGCTACTCGCGAGATTATCTTCTCATATCTTCTATGTCGGAGGATCTTCAAAGTCTTCACGTCTTGAAAGTAGAAAGTGTATCAACAAACTCCCTGTTTCATGTAAGAAGTGTGTTGACAAACTCCCCCTTAACATAAGCTCCCCCCTGAGTTATGCTCGTGAAAGTCTTTATCTTTATGAAGTGAGATCCTTGTGGTGTTGAAGGTCAGCGGCAACTCCATCATCTTTGTCTTTTGAGTGCCTTCACGTCGTGTCTTCATTCCGAAGCTTGTCATCGACCATGTTCTCCTAGCCTTTAGAATCTGCACATGCAAGAAATCTAAACGCGTAATGAGAACAACCGCTTGGAATATCATAACATAACCAACCGACACACGTGAGACCATATCTCAATCAACTACCGTCCGACAGTTTGAAAGTTTAATAAATTTGTAAATTTCAGTTTTTAACTTTCAAAACTTGCAAATTTCGACCGTTTATGAAGATATAGTCGTTTTGGTTTTTGTTCAGGTTTCAGGTAACGAAGACTCGAGTTCCAACATCGTACGATCGAAAATAAAATAGAAATAAAATCTTTTTGGATTTTATAAAGTTTATATTAAAACAACCTTAAAATCTTTTTGGTATTTTTGAATATTTCAAATGTAAAGACTGAAAGCAGTAAATAAATATATACAAACATTCTTTTTGTGAGTTTCGAGGGTAAGAGAATCATATCAGTTTACGGTCATGCCAAAACGCTCTTGTAGTTCATTTAGTTAACATTAAGATAAGCATCCTATAACGATTATCGGTATTGTTGTCCACATAAGCTCAACTTATCAGATGTAATCATGGCGAGAGGATACGTTAAGGTATGATTTATACTTACCGACCGGTGTTCATCCACATCATGACACATTCCCGTATCAAGGTATGCACGAGAGTTCATCTTACCGGTGAGTATACCGATTATCATCTGTTTGACCGTATATGATGTGAGATTCTCACTTATTTTGATTTGAAAACAAGCCCTATGTGATATAATCACTTATTGATGAGGAACTTGATTTTCGATGCATGAGGGCACAGGAGCAAGTCCGTGAACAGGTCAGTACTTTCGTACAGCAGAGAGACGAACTTGACTCCCGGAAAGAATTTGTGATATATTATCACTTATTTTGAGGGACATGTGATTGTTGATCACTTATTGAGGTCGAATGCAATATGTACACGTATGTATAGTATCATGGAAGATCTAGACTTGCGTCCCCGTTATTTTTCGGTAAAAGATACAACCATGATACCCAGATGATAAGCAGCATAAAGACCGAATATCTCAGAACCTCGGCAATCTCTCAAACGAAATTTCGGTACCAAGACCATATGCCAATGAATGGTTCCCACCCAGTCCTCAGTCGATTTAAGATTTATATCACCCTGCACACTTTAAAATGATTGTGAGCCTACCGATACATCTTATATAGAGCTGCTTATCGTTTTTCATTTAAGGTTCAAAGAGGTTTAGACAGACCACCGATGTACTATCATTTTCTCTTTTGCTCGCCAGGAAACTCATTTTTGTTTTTCTATTGTTTTTGTGTTTTTGAAATTTTTCAATGTTTTTGGATTTTTCAAATTTTGGATTTACTCCCCCTAAAATCAACAAACTAAGACAATTTTAAAACACAAAGGTATTTACAAAAATGATTTTCCGATGTTGGTTTACTCTTGCTTGACCTTAATGCCATTTACCAATAATAAATAGTCAAATCTTGATTTGTCAAAAGCTTTGGTAAAAAGGTCGGCACGTTGGTCATCGGTGTGGACGTAAGCAACATCGATTAGCCTTTTCTCAAAGCAATCACGTATGAAGTGATACTTAATGTCGATGTGCTTAGTCTTTGAATGCTGCACAGGATTTTTAGTGATCTGTAAGGCGGCAGAATTATCAACGTAAATAGGAGTAGTTAGGAATTCAAAACCGTAATCACGCATTTGTTGTTGGATCCATAGGACTTGGGAGCAACAACTTGAGGCAGCAATGTATTCAGCTTCGCATGTTGATGTAGCGACGCACGTCTGCTTCTTGCACTGCCATGTGACTAGGCGATTTCCCAAAAACTGACATCCAGCCGTTGTGGATTTGCCGTCGATTTTGCATCCGCCAAAATCAGAATCACTGAATGCGATCAAGTCAAAGTTATTATCCCTAGGGTACCATAGACCGGTGTCAGGGTAACCCTTCAAATAACGAAAAATCCTTTTTACAGCTGCAAGATGTGAGGCCTTCGGATTCACTTGATATCTGGCAAGCAGGCACGTTGGGTACATTATATCTGGTCTTGATGCTGTGAGGTACATAAGAGATCCGATCATCGCGCGGTAGTATGAGGGGCTAGTATCTTGTCCCTTCAGGTCTGGAGTAATTCCGTGATTTTGCGGCAATGGGGTACCAATGGGCGTTGCATCAGACATCTGGAACCGGCTCAAGATGTCACCAACATATTTAGTCTGATGGATGAATATCCCAGACTCCGTTTGTTGTACTTGTAGGCCCAAAAAGAAAGTCATTTCCCCCATAGCACTCATCTCGAATTTATCATGCATAACACGCTCGAAATCCCTACACAAAACATCATTAGTAGAACCAAAAATAATATCATCAACGTATACCTGTACCAGTAGAAGATCTCCATCTTGTTCTTTGATGAAAAGAGTACAATCGATAAGACCTCTTCGAAAACCATTTTCCAGCAGATAATTAGATAAGGTTGCATACCAAGCTCGCGGTGCTTGATGAAGACCATAAAGAGCTTTGTTGAGCAACCAAACCCGATCGGGATGAATAGGATCTTCAAAACCTGGAGGTTGTTCGACATACACCTCTTCTTCCACCACACCATGTAAGAATGCACTTTTCACGTCCATCTGGTATACCTTGAAACCTTTGAATGAGGCATAAGCCAGAAAGATCCGAATTGCTTCTAGACGTGCAACTGGTGCATAGACTTCGTTGTAGTCGATTCCTTCAATCTGACGAAAACCTTGAACGACTAGCCTTGCTTTGTTCCGGATAACGATTCCACGGTCATCCTTCTTGCATTTAAACACCCAACGGGTACCAATCTTCTTATAACCAGCAGGTTTCTCTACGAGTTTCCAGACACCAAGCTTCTGGAATTGTTGCAGTTCTTCCTGCATTGCCTCAACCCATGCGCTATCTTTCAAAGCATCTTTCCAAGTTCTTGGTTCTTCCTGTGAGACATAACACGCGAAAGACCAATCATTCTGTTGACCAGATTCTCGGATAGTTGCATACAAGCCTGCATTGTTGTTGTTTCGCAACATGTTTCTTGTTTGAACGCCACTCTGTACATTTCCGATGATGTTTTGTTGAGGATGGGTATTGTGAATCCTAGTTTCTGGATTATCTGGTACAGGAACATTAATACCCAGGTTGTTGAGATTGAGGTCAACAACCAATTCAAGGCCCGGAATTGACGAAGAGGATGATGCAGTAGCTTCAGCTGTTCTAGTGACATCCACCGGAGGTGTACCTTCTGAAGTACCATGTACTGCTGCTGTTGGTCCTTGATCTGCATCGAGAAATTCGTCATCCTCTGAAGATTCGTTCAATTCGGAAGCATCTTGAAAATCCTCATTGTCGAGAGCATTATTGTTCACTGAAGATGGTTCTTGATTGACAATAATGGGACGAACCAACGGTGAATCTGTTGCGTTGTCACTCTCGAAAAACATCCTTGCCGCAGCATTTTCTTCAACGGCTTCAACATTGATCGAATTGAAAAAGTCATCGTACTCAAACATCCAAGGCTGACCAGGATTTCTAACTGGCAAAGTGTGCCTTTGTACTCTGACTTCAGACCATTCCTCGACCCTTTTAGTCTCTAGATTCCAGACTCTTAAGTTCGGGGTGGAATACCCAAGAAAGTATCCCTCAATTGCTCTAGCCCCAAACTTTCCATTAGGATCGATAATTGTGCATGGAGCTCCAAACGGTTCGAGATAAGACAGGTCTGGTTTCCGTTTGTTGAGAAGCTCAAAGCAGGTCTTGTTGTGCCTTTTGACTGTAAGGACTCGATTCAACGTATAGCATGCAGAGGACACAGCTTCAGTCCAGAATGGAATGGGCAGCTGCGATTCTACCAACATAGTCCTAGCAGTCTCGATCAATGTGCGGTTTTTACGTTCAGCGACGCCATTCTGTTGAGGAGTATAAGCTGCACTAAATTCGTGAAGGATACCTTTAGAAGTGCAAAACTCCGCCATGGCATGATTTTTGAATTCAGTACCATTGTCGCTACGTATCCGTCTAACCTTCAAGTTGTAAAGATTCTCAATCTGAATGATCAAGTTTTTGATAATACCGAAGGTTTCACTCTTATGTGCCATGAACGCCACCCAAGAAAATCTTGAATAATCATCAGTAATCACGAGGCAATATTGATCATTCCTAATGCTTTTGTGCTTGACAGGACCGAACAAATCCATGTGCAAACGTTCAAGAGGAACAGCCACCGTGTTGACTTTCTTTGTAGGGTGTCGCTTCTTCGTTTGTTTTCCTTTCTGGCACGAAACACAGACGTCTTGAAGATGGAAATTTTTAAGAGGAACACCATTCACCAATTCATTTGACACCAAATGATTCATTTTGCGTAAGTGAATGTGACCCATTCGTCTGTGCCAAGAGATTGTGTCTTTTTCTGTGGCTTTGGAAACGAAACAAGTTGCTTGTGCAGACGTTGTGATAGCTTGGCTCATATCAAGGACATACAAATCATTTATCCTTGGAGCCGACAAGAGAATCCATTCTTTTGGAATTTTGAAGCCGGGTTTCAGCACATAACATCCATTAGCATCAAAGTGTACTGAGAACTGCTTGTCACAAATTTGAGAAACACTAAGAAGATTGTGGTCAAGTTGTTGCACAAAGTTGATCTTGTCAAAGCTAACAACCCCGTTGGAAATCATTCCTTCACCCGTTATATATCCGCCCTTATCTCCAGCAAAAGCAACATAACCTCCTCTAATAGTTTTGACGTCGTAGAGAAGCTTCATGTCGCCTGTCATGTGCCTGGATGCCCCACTATCAACAATCCAATGACTACTGATAGTTCCTCCTGGAACACCCTGCACATAAACTCAATCGATTAGTTGGAGATGGGGACCCAAGCCATTGTGGTCTTGGGTCTTCCATTTTTATCAACAACAATAACTTCCACTTTTTGATGATTCCCAAATTGTGATGGTCCCCCTGATTCAGTAACCCTTTTTGGTTTCCAGGTCTGTTGAGTGTTACCAGTTTGATTGTTTGAAGTTTTTGAAAACTTTGAATTTTCTGGTTTAACTGAAACAGATGGTTTGTGAACCACATCGGTTTTAATTTCTTTTTCAAGTTTCTTGACCTGTTGGCGTTTCTGTTTCTTTTCCCTTTCTCTTATGAGTCGGGGATCTTGTTTTACAGAAACAGATCGCTTGCGGTCAGTTGGGCCACGGGGATCATCAACTATGCCTTTTTGTTTATGAAGATACGGGCAATTTCGAACAATATGCCCGATTGTTCCACACTCAAAACATGATCTTCGTTCAACAAACCCCGAAGTATCATGTGGTCGTCTTGCCGATGATGAACTTTGTGATCCCGAGGTACTAGGTTTTGAACAACTTGGTTCATTCCTTTTCATCACAGTTGCTTTTTGGACAAAATCTAAATTAGATTGATTTGCAAACTTTTCAATTTTGTCCGTTCCCTTCGACTTCACAAAGTTCACATTCTTCTTCTTCTTCTGATTCGGTTTCTTTTGATTTTGAGTCGGTGCCTTACCATTTGTTTTGGTATGGTTTTGCTGTTTTGGCACTGTTGGTAATTTCTTGTTCCCAAACTGTTTTCTAACTTCAGCCTTTGGGATAGGAGGACACTGTGTGACTGTAACATGTGGTCCTGTCTTTCCCAAGAACTTACTTGTAGAATTTTCAAAGACTTTACTGATTAAAGATTGATTAACATTTTTAATAGGAAAATCTTTGTCTGAATAAATTTTATCATCACCAACAAGAGTGTACAGCAAATCCACACTCTCTGACTCTTTCTCAGACGAGGACTCAGTTGCAACAGTCTTAGCGGGTTTTGCAGGGGGATCACAGAGAATATGATTCTCGAGAGGTATGTCCTCTTCTTTGATCACCGCATCAGACTTTGCTGAATCAGTATCATCAGATTCATCATCAGAAGAATCAGTATCCTCAATCACAACTGGAGGATCCTGATTCAGTTCGGCAGTTACAAAGGTATCTGCTGACACATCTGAATCGGATGATACTTCTTTCTTATATCCGAGTCCTGTAGCACATTCTGCAGCAAATTCCTTAACATCTAGAGGAACAGATGGCTCAAAGTGAGTTCTGTATTCCTCATCAGGCATGGCATCATAATTGTTTCTCACGGGTGGTGGACATTTCTTGTAACCTATGCATGTGACATCCCGTTTCTCTTTCTGAACATCAATGATGTGATCCAACACATAGCTAGAACTCAAATAACTGTCTAACTTGAGTCGGATCGCCTCACTTTCTGTTTTAACACAAGCCATTTCTTTTTGCATAACCTCAAGACGAGTTATATAAAGGTTAATGTCAGTTTGTTTTCTGGAAACCATTTTAGTCAACTCAGTTTTATCTTTCTTTAACGTTTCAATCATTGACTTAAATTCCTTTTCATGGTTTTCATAAAACATATTGGCTTCAGTGCACTTTGAAAGATCAACGGTCAATTTCTGATTGTGAATGAATGTCACATCATATTTCTCTTGCAAAGCTTCATGCTTGCTTTGCAGTTCACACCACTTATCATTTACTGTAACATGTTTGTCTTGCAATTCAAACAAACTAGCTTGTAAAGCATCGTGTTTGCCTTGCAACTCAGACATGTTTGCATCCAAATCAGCACATCTAGCATGCAATCTATCACAATTATCACAGCTAACAGAAGTGGGTTCATCGACACATACCTGACTTGATGAACTGTCGACATTCGCCATAAAGGCTGAATGGAGAGAAGACGAAGAATAAGCAGCTTGATCCACCAAAATAGATCTTCTTTGAATTCCTGCTGCTGCTTCATCCAAAAGCTCATCAATATTAGCATCGACTGACGCGCTTGTTGTGTCATCCACCTGATCATTGCCTGAAGTGGAGGATTCTTCATCCGAGCTTCCACTATAACCAGAAGAGTCTTCATCTTCAGAAGATACATCACCATTGGTGGAAGATTCTCCACCACTGGCGTGTTTAAGATCATTAACCACTTCAGCAAAACAAGCTGTTCCATCGGGTGCGTCATTTCCAAACTGGATTGACCAATCACAGCCTTCATCTACTTGAACCACAAGTGCCTGGTTGGCATTTGATGGTCCTGCTTGAGTCTGATTGTTGACAGGCACCAATGTGCGAACATTGTTCCTGTTCTGGTTCTGCTGGTTGCCTTGACCTCTGAAGGGATTCTGGTTCCCATGTTGAGATGGCCTTGTACATTCACGCTTGAAATGGCCACGTTCACCACAATTGAAACATCTAACAGCCTGCTTATCAAACCCATACTTGGTGTCTTTCTTGCCTTCCAAGCTGGTTCTGCCAGTTCTTTCCATGAAATCCTTTGCTCGCCTAACAGCACTGGCAAGGGCCCACTTGATGTCCATCATCTCCATCTCCTCTTTATCTATCTGCTGATAGTCTTCTTGTGTCAGATTAATGTTACCAATCTGACCTTCAACTAATCCACAGTATGCGCTCACCAAAGTGTTTAGCAGCTCCATGTGTTCCTTAGCTACTTCCACACTAACTTTTGAAAAGCTTGAGGTGTCGAGCCGTACTGTATTTGGCTTTGATTGCTGACTAGCAGATGATGTGCTTCCATAACATGCTTGCTGTTGAGGAGGAAGTGGATTCCCGTACATGTCTGTTGGTACGGTAGATTGAGCAGGAGGAGGAGGAAGTGGATTCCCATACATGTCTGTTGTTGCGGGAGATCGAACTGGTAAGGGATTTCCGAACATATCAGTTGGTCTGAGAGGTCGTTGCTGTTGTGGTGCTGATTGAGGGACTGGTTCCAGCAGATTTCCATACATGTCTGTCTTTGGAGGCACCGGAACTTGGATAGTATTGCCATACATATCTGTGCTAGTCACAAAGGCTGTTTGAATTTGGGCATGTGAAGACGGTTTTGTAGAAGTACTAGAAGTTCCATAATACATTTCAGGATTTTGTGGCACTGGAACTCTTTTCGCCTTGAGAGTTTCTTCCTGATTCTTGTTTTCCAGGATTTGAACAAAGTCGTTGAAGCTTGTTGTAGCTAAAGTACCATTGTACTTCATGATTTCCAAGAAAGTATTCCACTGAGGTGGCAACGCATCTGCAAACCTCTTAACAATCTCTGCAGGAGTTGTAGCAACCCCAAAATTTGTCAATTCAGTCAACAAATGATTAAATCTACTTGTCAAATCACCTAACGACTCATTCTCCATACAAATAAATCCATCAAACTCTTTCTTCAGCAATTCTTTTCTCAGTTGACGTGTCGCTTCATTTCCCACGCCCCTTGTCTTCAACGCGTCCCACAACCTCTTCGTTGTCTTGTATTTTACGAATTGATGATAGATATCTTTACTTAAAGCCTGAGTGAGAATGACGTATGCCTTCTTTTCTAGATCATAGACCTTCTTCTGATCTTCCGTGAGATCTGCAAACGTAGCAGCAGATGATGCGGCAACCTCTATTGTTTGATCGAAATCAGTAATAAACCGCAACCACAATTCTGTATTTTGGCCAAGAACGTATGTATGAAATCTGTCAATCCATCCTGGATATTCATATAAGTGCATCAACTTTGGAGGTCTATTCAAACTTCCAGTTTCGCTTTCGCTTAAAAGAATGCTTTGAACACTTGGAACTTGATTTGACACAAATGCCCATTGACCGGTAGAAATTGCATTAGCTTGAGAAGATGCCGGTGCGGAAGATGACGGAGTACCAAAATACATATCTGTATTTACCAAAGTATTCCACCTTGGATTCATTTTTGATCAAGAAATAGAATACCTGAAAATCACACTCGAAACAAACTGTTAAAACACACTTGCAACCCTTCTGTTAAAAATACCAACACACTCAACGAAACAGAATGTTGACGAAACTGAATTTTTTTTGTTTTGTGGCGAAACAGATTTGGGTGTATTGGGCTTTACGAAACAGGTTTGACAAGATGGGTTTTATAATTGACGAAACACTTTTGGGCTTGCAAATTAACGAAACAGAGCCCAGCTCTTGAATATGGACGAAACAGATTTTAAACACTTAGCCGACGAAACCGAAAGTCTTTTGGACTCCTAGACGAAACAGGAGGATTCTGTTTCGTCAAACACACTCCGGCGAAACAGATTTTAGTTTGGGATTCCACGAAACAGATTGATAGTTGACGAAAGTGAAATTCTGTTTCGCCGAGAATGCAAATGACGAGACTGAATTTTGTTTCGCCGATGGGTGTTTCAGAGAGTGGGTAAACCTTTTGACTTTTATCTTTACTGACACACGCAACAGTGCTTTCGGCTACACTCTTACCAAATTACCAACCAAATGATGACTTACTATATTTTAATCAAATTACAATTTTCAATGACACAAACACTTGAAAATTCAAATCTCAAAGGATTAAAAAGTAAACACACTAAAGAACACTTTGAATATTTCTTGAATTTATGAAGAACAACCCAGAAATTTATGAATTTTCCGGTAAACTTATGAGTTTTCCGGTGAACCGAAAATTTCCGAAACCCGAATTTTGCTAAAATGTTTAATAAAAACCAACAAATAATATGTGAACTTTATTTTAACACGGTTTTTAAGCAAACATAATGCAAAACAACAAGATTACAGCCGATTTTAAGAGATTTTTCCAGAAAATTATGAACTCTAAATCCGAAAATCAGCAAGAACTCCTCGGTTTTAACAAGGATAAGAGCCAAGGCTCTGATACCACTTGTAGGTCCGGCTAGGGGAGGATCTAGTCGCCTAATCCTTGTATACGAACCACTCCGGTTGTGCGGAATCCAACCGGAATAGCAAACCGAGACGGAACACGTAAAAACACGACACGCAGATATCACCGTTAAACACCACTGTATTATAACGATAAAAGAGTTCGGTTACAATCCAATGTTTACAATGCTCTTTGTAAACTCTCTCTAGTGTGTGTGTGTGTGCTCTGTTCTTTCTCTGTGTTCATCTGTTCAAGTGTCTACCGAAACAGAACAACAGAACTCTATTTATACTACAGACACATACATACTCGACGAAACAGAAAACAGGCGACGAATCAGCATCATGGTCGACGAAACACACCTGTTTCGTCGACTTCTGGGCTGTTTCGCCAATGATGGGCTTCGGCCCAAAGCAGATAAGCCCAAGTCTTGTTTCGTCAACTTGTCTTAGCCCAAGGACTGTGATGTTGAGTCCAGTCCTTGTCTTGTCTCTTGTGTCGGCTTGAAGTCTTGAACATGACGGAGGAAAGTCATCACATGATAAGCCGTGCTGAGTCGCGTCGAGTCGCGTCCATACTCTTGAATTAAGACGAGTCGAGTCGCGTCCATAAATATGTATCAACACATGGTTTAGTAAAATCTAATATCTATAAACAATTTAAACAAAATACTGCGTAGTTCTGCAAACATTATGCAAAAAAACAACCAAGTTACACAGAAAACTATAAACGAAGTAATGAATCTTCTAAATTGTTTTCCTTTAGACGATTCGTATGGTTAATGCCATTTGAGGGGCATTTTCTGCTATATCAGGATTATAATTCTCCTTAAAAATTGTGTAAAGATTAACGTCACTTAACGTCTTTTCAATCATTACTTTCCAATTTTATTTCTTTTCACTAGGCATTATACTTGAAACGCCCCTCCCCATTCATGCACCTATAACGACCACGAGGACGGTGTTAGGAGCGTTATCAATTCTCTTTACGCCACTATAATACTCATTACGTATGACCTTATAGTTTGCATTATTGTTTTTTTTTAATTAGAACTAACACACTAGTTATTTATAAAATTTTAAGTTTAAATAGCATTATTGTTTTTTTTTAATTAGAACCAACACATTAGTTATTTATAAAATTTTAAGTGTAAAAATTATATGTGGTGGTTTGGCAGTTTCTTGCTTTTTGCAAGTGGCTTCTTAGTAAAATATATGTTTTGCGGTTAAAAAGAATCTAATACTGCACACTATCCACCACTGGACCAATTGAAAATATGTAGTTTTCTTTTAAATTTAGAGACACTTAATTAGACCAATTTATTCAAGTGATCAATACCACTATATTTATGCATAACAAAACAACCGAAATTGAGATTTTATTAAAGGAAGATGGTATCTATACATCCTTAAAATTTTTGTAAATAGGAAAACTTATAGCCTAATACGCTTCTCATAGGGTTTAAACCATTAAATGTGACACCAATATAAATCATATAACACAATACGATTCCTATTGTTACGATATGCTCTGACATGCCTGTAGTTCAGAACTGAAAAGGTCTGAAAAGTGACCTCAATAGGAAGCGTATAAGATATACGATTTCTATAGGGATCGATATAATCCCACACGTGATGAAGTTTTGACATTTTAAAATGCTTTTTATTTGTTAAAGATTTTGGTTCAACTTCCACACGTTGAAAATGGCGAACAACTCAGTTTCTTCACTTATAAATAACTTATCCTTGAAGCTCCTTTCTTCACTTATAAATAACTCATCGCCAAGCTCTCTTCTTCACTCAAATTGAAAATGGCGAACAACTCAGTTTCTTACTTAGTATTCCTTTTGCTCGTCTTCGTTCTTGCAATATCAGGTGCATAATCAATCTTATTTATTTCATTGTTATTATTTGCTTTTAATCCAGATTGTAGTCTTAATTGATCAAACTTATCAATGCTTTTGGTTCGATAATGGAGAACCAATGTAAAGCTTAGCCATCAGTGGATTCCAAATCGCTCTAAATCTTGTCCATTAGAATGGACCAAGTGGATGGCTTTTGATGTATAATTTCTTTTCTTTTGTTGTTTTGTTTTATTAAAAGAGCATTCGGGTTGCCTCTTAAATGTCGGTAAACCAATACCGAATTTAGTTGAAGTGCACACTTGGAAAAGCAACTTCACTGTATACCTAATTAAACTCGAGGTTGGCAAATATGTTTTCGTTGAATTCTTGGTTACCAAATGCTATTTCACCAAAAGCCAATGTTGAGTCGAAAGAAATATGAGTTCTATGAAGTCACACTTTCAAGTGCGATAAACTAAGTTAAAATAGATATGACAGAAATCCAAAATAGTTTCCAAAGTAAACTACTTTTCCAAAATATATACACACATTGAGTAATATCGACTTGTTTTTTCCTTGTTAATAATGTTTAATATACAAATGTTTGCTAAGGAATAAACAATAATGTAAGTACCTTATTTAATCAATGGTGCAGTTTCATATTCCCTCGTTCTCTTCTTCTTAATATCAAAATCAAATAACTTTCCATAACTAAGCTCCATTTTTTCGCATGACGTGAATAGAAAGCGCACCGGTACAATATTGCGACAGGGTAACCAGCCTTTATCATGAGAAGTGTGACGAGAAGCAGTGTGCTGAACACTGCAAGACAAATGAGAAGGCAGAAACGGGATACTGCCTCGTAGTTGAAAAGCAAGAACTTAGCATATGCAGCTTCGATTGTGCCAAGTATAAACCGAGTACTCCGGCTCCACCTCCACCTCCACCAAAGAAAGGTCAGTCGCCGCCCAAAGCCGAGAATGTGATGCTTCCTGGGCAAAAGAATATGAATTGCACACAATGTCCCAAGACTGCTTGAGTATAATCAACAGTCTGCATGTTTGTATGTTTTGAGTCTTTGCATGAAGTGTCTTATATTTGGCATTTTGAGTCATATTCTAGAAAAGAGTCGTTGGGTATAACTGGATAAAGTGGGTAGTCCATGTTGTCAAGTAGTGGGTAGATTTTCTCTTGTTTGCATGTTTGTTTACGTGGTCATCGTGTATTTACAGTGTTTGTGTTTCCCCTATCTATTTAAGTTCTTGTGTTGATGAATAAAATTATCCAGTTCCAACAATTGTGAGTTCACTTGCATATCTGATATTACCAACAAAGACTTCGATGTGGTAGTTCACCTTGAATAAGGAGCAAGAAAAATAAACGTGTATAATGTTTAAACACCTGTATTGATACAAAATTCTTATCATTGTGAAATCATTTTAAATTTTTAGAAGTTCTTTATTTTAAGTCCACAAATGAAATCATTTTTTAGATAAGGGTCTACTCTGGAATGTGATTGGCATAACATGAAGTCTTATAAGTCTGGAAATATATATGATATTCTTAAACTCCTACATGTGAAGTCTGAATAAAAAAATATTCACTCAAGAATATTGCATATCATGCCAAATTCATCATACATATATATAAATAACTGTAATCAAGAACTAAGCTAACCCTGCAATGACGAAAATGTAGCTAAATTCTAGGGCATGATATAGTGAAATCGATATAAATCTGACGATTTTAAAAACAACTCTAAGCTATATATAACGGTGTACCATTTATAATAGATGTCAAGTGAGAGTTTAACTTGATAAATCTCCATTTGTCAAGCTCATGTTTGGCTTTGACTCGACTTATTTGTTAATTTTTTTTTTGTTTGAAAGGCCTGCTTTTATTGGAAACGAGAAGAGAATATAGAATATGGAAATTACTAATACAATGTTACAAAAGCTCAAAATCTCACCAAGACGACCACTCAAGTGTTTACAACTTTGAATTGTTTTTAGACTATGGGGTATAGGGCTTGGGTTGGGGCGTGGCCCTTGGGGCTTGGGTTTCAAGCCGGACGTGGGGCGGTCTTGACATCCTAGCTGGCCGACTCCTATTCGCTGACCCGCCATGTCATAGCATGCCAAATTTGAAAGTTTGAAATTTAAATTCAAACCGTGGCCAAGCCAAGCGGTCACCCCGGGTCCCAACATCCCCTATATATGTGCAATATA
Source organism: Helianthus tuberosus (assembly GCA_030545235.1). Lineage (NCBI taxonomy): Eukaryota > Viridiplantae > Streptophyta > Magnoliopsida > Asterales > Asteraceae > Helianthus > Helianthus tuberosus. The sequence continues at coordinate 49,263,218 of CM060443.1, read as the reverse complement.
CAAGTTTTTTTAAAGATATATCTTTTTTTATTATGTATTATATAAAATTACATCTGCGCAACCCGTGTAATATATAGGGTTCTAACCTATTAATTGTATGTTAATCCGCGGTTTAATTAGTAGATCTATATTACATATTGTATAATTTAGGTAAACTTGAAAAAAAAATATATGTAAATTTTCTTTTATCAAATCAATATCCATATGTCGACATAAAAAATTGATATAAAAAAATACATGATCTATGATCTAGATAACAACTACATACATAAAGTTACATTAAAAACAAACTGAGATATTTTAGTTCATCAACACATCTATCCTATAGAAAAAAACACAAAAGAAACAATCATTAACAATAACAATAACATAATAATAAATAAATAAAAGTTGATAAATCTAGTTTAAATAAAATAATAATTATCTATAATTAAATAATAGTAGATGGTCTAAAATAATGACAAGTGTACTTTTATTGGTTTCTTTTATTATATAGTATATATATATATATATATATATATATTTTATACAAATGAAAAATATGCAATGCAGGTTGGCCAATTCGAAATAGCTACTTGTAACGTTGTGGATGGCCACAACAATTTTACTTCTCAAACCTTTAACTTTACTAATTTATGAGTTTTCCCAATTAGTTAGGTTTGCTTATATGCATGTTTAGTACCTCTACTTTAATTTTAGAGATTTTTACATATTTCCTCATCCTAAAAAACTTTATTACATATTTTCCAAACTCATAAATTTAATTACATATTTTCCGCTCCTAAAGAAGCCTTATTACATATTTCCCTAATCCCTAAATTTAATTACACATTTCACCTTTCTAAAACTCATATATTACATATTTATCTATTTTATTAAAAATACTCTTATAACTTACTATTTTACCCTTAATGAGTTTATTAGATAACTAATTACATATTTTCCATTCTAATAAAATCAATTACATAAAAAATACAACATTAGAAATATGTTTTTTATATAAAATCTTTATTAACATGTAGTCGTACATAATCCCCTTTGAGTTGTTTCACGAGGTTTGCGAATTCAACAATTTTAGAAATAACATCACCATGCGAAAAAAGACAAATGGCTTCAATAGTTGCTTTTGTTACATTTGTCAATTTTCGGATTAAAATTACTATTTATCAATCCTCAGGTGTATGCTCTTTATAACACCCTATTATTAAGTAGAAAACACAAAACTATGAACCAAAGCAAAAGCAAAATCAAATAACCTAAATAGAAGATATTAATTCCTTCGTATGATAATGTTTAAAGTTTTAATAAACTAACTCATATCACATTTCATGTTCAAATTTCAACACTACAAGAAACAGTCACTTTTAGCGACGACACGTGTCGTCGCTAAAAGTCATTTTGACCATAGTTGACCAGTTTGACCATAGATGAGCAGCGACTTTGTCCATGACGGTAAAAACACCGGTCGATTCCACAACATATCCGGCTCCAGTTAAGGCCCATGGGATCTCTTCCAAGTTTCTTAAATGATCTCAAAGCAAAATTATTCAACAAAATAGCTCACAGATTGTAATACCATACTATAACATGAACAAGTGAAGGCACAGATTCGACACAAGCCCAGATTCACTGATACAATGGAGATTTGACCTGGACGTCTGCAGTATTCTTATGTGCTTTAATCTGATGCACTATTTGCAAATTTGCTTTTTAATTAAAACATGAAAACTTTCTAAAGTAGTAACGACATGTCTGAACCATCCAAACTAACAAATCCGAACCAGCTAAACTAACATACAATTAGTCCATACAACATACAGTTACACCGCAACCCAACCCGCACCCCGACCCGCAACAATATGAAAACCCACCCAGAACAATCTGAAAACTAACAACCATTTGAAAACCCAAGCCTAACCCACACCCAGACCAGCAACCCACAACAACATCTAAAAACTCAAGCCCAACCTTCGCCCGGACCCGCAACAATCTAAAAACCCACCCGCAACAAGCTGAATACCCAACCCAAACCCGCAACCTGCAACAACTTGAAGAACCAAGCCCAACCCACACTTGGACCCGGACCTAAAACCCTAACACCACTTTTTTTTTACAAAAAAAAGTCAACAACATGGAATCAAAACCTCAAATGGTTAAAAGACCCACCGAATCGACTAGAATGTATGTGTGTTAAACTAAAAAAATGACACAATCTACTGAAATTACAAAGAAATTAGGAATGTTGTGTAACATCCCGAAAATACAAAACTTTATATTAGAATTATAAAGAGTATAATAAACAAGAAAAAGCTAACTAGGATAAATAACCCAGTTAGTTAGGAGTCTTGTAGTAATACACGAAGGGTTTAAAAAGTCAAAAATATAAACTAAATAAGAGTGGAGGGGCCTAGGTTTTCAAAATTGAAACTTGTATTACCAATATTTGATAAAAACAAACCAAACACCCCATTAGAGGGGGTCTGGTCGATCAAGAGCAGGAGAGGGCGACACCCTCATCCTCAAAACCCTAAATCTACTAAACTCTCAAATTGAAGGCTCAATCCAAGTTGAAATTGAAATCTGAACATAGAATCGTGATCACCTCGACAAAAGGATCATAAGGTATGTCGAATTAGAGTATTTCGATTCAACCCAAGTTCTTGCATGTGATTGAAATCGAGTGTTGAGCTTAATTACGTGTTGTAAATATGAAATTGATAGTGATATAAGGTTTAGGGGCAAACCCTAGATGATTTCTTGTCAAATCCTTGCATGATGGTTGTATGGATCAAAATCATCATAGTGGGTGCTTAATATGTTAGTAGAACTTGATAAACACTAGAATTAAAACTTTTGTTCTAGTGTAAACTGAAATTTATGAGATAATCTTCAAAATTATGGATGTTAAAATATGTGTATATTGTCTAATTGAAGTTAAATAGAGTGATAAACTCAAGTCATGAACTTGGTTTAGATCATGTAGAAATATGACCCGCTAGGTGTTCGATAAAACGCCTAAATGAAGGTTAAAATGTTAAAAGTTAGGCAAAACGCAGATTTGAATATGTTAAGAAATAATGCGTTAAAGCTTATGAAAGAGTTCTAATCTTGTTATGAATTGAACTCTTTAGGCAAGGAATCCGGGACATCAAGTGGACACGCCGGAGGTGATACACGCGGAAAAGGCGTGCTTTAAAGGTGCGTGACTTTAGTCTCGTTACATTATGTAAAAATGTTTGGTTTTAGTGTATAAATGATGTCGTAGTGTAATGGATGCGTTTGATGTGTTGTTAAAAGTGGCGAAGTTCACTAGACCATCAAACGGGTCAAAATAAAGATTTGGAATTGGGTTTGGCTTGTCAATAAAGTGGTGGTCTTCACTAGATAGCCAAACGGGTCGAAATGAGACTTGTAAAGGAATCATGTGGGTAGAGACTTGAAAGTTTCATATCTCGCTAGGTGATGGATTGTACCACACCAATAAATTGGTTATGTTGATTTAAGTCTACGAACCCGTGATATCGGGTCAAACACTAAAGGTCAATAAGATGTGTCGTTTGAAACGGAATGTTGAATTCCGAAGAAATTAACGAGCTTCTAGTTCCAAGAAAACATGAAGCCATGAATAACGTAAACACACCAAGATGTACAAGCCCGGGAACTTGGGTAATGGCATCTAAAAGGTTAGAATAAGAAATTTGAAATATACCCTTATAGTTAGAAGGGATCGAATAATTACAAGTATAGTAACTTTTAGCCGAATGATCGGCGAGATAAATATTGGTATGATAAACAAAACGAACATGTCCGTAATGAATTTACAGACATACAGGAAGGAAATAGCCTAAATCGGTATGCGAATTGAAGCGAAGTTCACAAAATAGTCAAATGGCAAAATCCCAGCGTCCACCGTAAATTACGGTCTCCACCGTAATTTACGGTGGAGATAAAAAATGTTACGGTGGGTTACCCCTGTGTTACGGCAGAACCAAAATCATTCAGGGTCTACCGTAACTTACGGTAGACACCGTAAGTTACGGTGGAGCCCGGAAAACTTGTATTTTATTCACTTTTCGATGTCGAAATTTGTATATATATATATGCTATACTAATGTCAAAACTAATGTCTTTAGTTGTGTGACCCTAGGTATGGATGAGGTCCTCCCGGATGGTGATCAAGTACATTGTCAAGAACCGAACACGCATTTTGAAGCTTCCGCACCAAACTTAATTTTCTCTAGACTTTAATCGTGTTGTAAATGGTTGTTAACCGAGTTTTGAATCCTTTAAACTAGTTGTTAGTTGACTAGCAAGGGTTAACTTAAAACTTGTTATGTACTATCTTGGATTTGTTTTGGTACTATCGTAATTATGTATGGTCTTTAAACATGGAAAGTTTTTGTAAACTCTGATTAGTATGAAGTTAATATAATTATTTATTAAATTCCGTCCAAATATTAAGGGTGTTACAAGTTGGTAATCAGAGCTTAAGGTTGTCAACAAAGTGTTCGGTTCAAGCTTGATCAAGCATCCGGTAAGAATTAATTGTTCTAAGTAGAGTTACTAAGTATAAAAAGGGAATGATGAATAGATATGCACGGGAAGAGCGTGTTAATACACTCAAACCCGGAAAGTGCATTAAATAAGAGCGGTAAAAACAAGTTATGAACTTGAATAAACCGAAGTAAATAAACCATATGCTATAGATGAAATGTTTAACGCTTGATGTAAACATTTCAGTTAAAGATGACGGATAAAGGTAATGATGATACGGTGCCGAGAGTCACCGAGCAAACGAGAGAAGTGATTGCTGAGGAGGTAGGAAAGGCAATCGAAAACAGTTTGTCGGTTTCATCGACAAAATCCAAAACACGGTATTATCAGTAGTGGAGGAAAGAATTAAGAAATTGGAGGATAATACCAATTTCGCAAAGGAGAAGTCGGGAGGACGAAAGTCTTGTTCATATAAAGAGTTCATGGCGTGCAAGCCGCCAATCTACAACGGGGAGGTTGACCCGATAATATGCCAACGGTGGCTAAGCGATATAGATGGAGTATTCGAAAGGACTCATTGTGATCCAGACGATTACGTAGCCTATGGCACGGGTCAGTTAAGGGGTCAAGCGAAAGACTGGTGGGATAACAAGAAGACAGAAATTGGAAGCGAAGCGGCTAAAGCTATGACATGGGATGAGTTTAAGACGCCGTTTCTTAAACATCACAGTCCCAAGGCAGTCATTAACAAGATCAAGGAAGAATTCATGCAACTTCGACACAAGGGTGAATCTATTGATAAAATCACGGGAATGTTCATGGATAAGATGAAGTTTTGTGATGAATTGATAACGAATGACGAGCAGAAAATATATTATTATTATAATATGTTGAGCGCCGAGTATAGGGAGTTTATGACTCCTTCAAAGTTTGAGACTCTCACCGAGATTATAAACGTTGCTCGGGAACTGGAGATAGAGTTGAAGAAACAGATTGAAAGAGGTGAAAGAAGGGCGCAGATAGTCAATCCAAGCCCAACGAAAAAGGCGCGCACAACGGAATCCTCAAAGAAACAAGAAGGGAAAAGTGGGTCATCAAACTGCAAGATATGCGGGAAGGGGCACAAAGGTGAGTGCCGGTTCAAGGACAAACCGTGTCCTATATGTGGGAAAACGGGGCACACGGCTGCGTTGTGTCCGGGGAAGGTGTCGGTGTGTTACAAATGCTACCAACCGGGTCACAAGAAATCTGAATGCCCGGAGTTGATCGGAAAGAAAGATGACAAGAATACACACACTGAGACACCAAGAGCAAAGGCAAGATCTTTCCAATTAACAGCAGTGGAGGCAAAAACAGAGCCCGATGTGGTCTCAGGTATATTTGCCATAAATTCAATTCCTGCACATGTGTTATTTGATACGGGTGCGAATAAATCCTTTGTTTCACATGGATTAATTCAACATCCTTCTTTTGTACTAACAAAATTGCCTATGCCATTAGAAGTAGAAATAGGTGATAACAAAAGTTTCCTTGTGTGTGATGTATGTCGAGATTGTAAGATAATCATTGACGATGAAGAATATTCAATAGACTTGATTCCTATGTCGATGGGGGAATTCCAAGTAGTAGTCGGGATGGATTGGCTATCCCGATACCATGCGAGAGTCGTATGTTTCCGCAAGGATATAAAATTAACATCTCCAAGTGGAAAATCTATTACCATATACGGCGAAAAGAGGGGTAATCCCGTTATGTGTTCAATGCTAAAAGCTCGCAAGCTCATGAGGCACGGTTGTAGGGCATTCATGATATACACGAACGAACCAGACAAGAGATCACTAGAGATTGAAGATGTACCGGTGGTACGCGAATATGCCGACGTATTTCCGGAAGACCTACCGGGAATACCACCAGAACGGGAGGTAGAGTTCGGGATCGAACTGGTTCCAGGCGCGAAACCTGTGGCTAAGGCACCGTATCGACTCGCGCCATCAGAATTACAAGAATTGATGTCGCAAATTCAAGATCTGTTAAACAAAGGATTTATTCGGCCAAGTGTGTCTCCATGGGGCGCACCAGTATTATTTGTGAAAAAGAAGGATGGGAACATGCGTATGTGCATTGATTATTGGAAGTTGAACAAACTCACGGTAAAGAATCGATATCCGCTTCCAAGAATTGATGATCTATTTGACCAACTACAAGGTGCAAGTTGGTTCTCCAAAATTGACCTTAGATTGGGGTATCCTCAGTTGAAAGTCAAAGAGGAGGATGTACCGAAAACGGCTTTCCGCACACGGTACGGACATTACGAGTTCCTCGTGATGTCCTTCGGGTTAACTAATGCACCCGCGGCTTTCATGGACCTTATGAACCGGGTTTGCAAACCCATGTTAGACAAGTCAGTGATAGTGTTCATTGATGACATCTTAATATATTCAAAGAATGAAGTAGAACATGCAAGTCATTTGCGTGAAGTGTTAGAGACGCTCATAAAAGAGAAATTGTATGCAAAGTTCTCGAAATGTGCTTTCTGGTTGTGAGAAGTGCAATTCCTCGGGCACATCATTAGTGCAAACGGGGTGTTAGTAGACCCGTCAAAGATAGAAGCCGTGGCGAGATGGGATCCACCGAAGAATCCTTTGGAGATCAGAAGCTTTTTGGGGCTTGCGGGTTATTATCGAAGATTCATACAGGATTTCTCCAAAATTGCTATGCCATTAACCAAGTTAACCCGTAAGGACGAAAAGTTTAACTGGGGCGATGATCAAGAAAGGGCGTTCCAAATGCTTAAGGAAAAACTGACCCATGCACCGGTATTGTCATTACCGGATGGAACAGACGACATGGTAGTTTACTCAGATGCATCACATTCGGGGCTTGGCTGCGTTTTGATGCAACGGGGCAAGGTTATAGCCTATGCCTCAAGGCAGCTAAAGACTCATGAGAAGAGATATCCTACCCATGACCTCGAGTTGGCGGCAGTGGTGTTCGCCTTGAAAATATGGAGGCATTATCTGTATGGGGTGAAATGCACTATCTTTACCGACCATAAAAGCTTGAAGTATTTCTTCGATCCGAAGGAATTAAATATGAGGCAGAGGCGGTGGTTAGAAACCATCAAAGACTTTGATTGTGAAATACATTACCACCCCGGGAAGGCTAATGTAGTGGCAGACGCGTTGAGCCGAAAGACAGATTATACGCCTATTCGAGTACGATCGATGCAACTAATTGTGACTTTGGGTTTGCTTGAACAAATCCGAAAATCTCAAATTGAAGCAATAAAGGAAGAAAATGTGAAAAGGGAAAGAATAGTTGGGCAGTTAAAAAACCTGGAGGATGATAACCAAGGATTGAAAACTCGACTTGGGAGAATTTGGGTTCCAAACTCATGTGGGGCCAAGGCACTTCTACTTGACGAGGCCCATAAATCTCGTTATTCGATACATCCGGGGGCGACCAAGATGTATAACGATTTAAAACAAAATTATTGGTGGCCCGGAATGAAAAGAGACATAGTGAAATATGTGGAGAAGTGTTTGACCTGCTTGCAAGTCAAAGCGGAGCACCAAAAGCCATATGGTAAGTTGCAACCATTGAATTTCAAATCGGCGATAAAGTAATGTTGAAAGTATCGCCGTGGAAAGGAATAATACGGTTCAAAAAAAGAGGGAAGTTGAGCCCAAGATTTATTGGGCCATTCAGAATCACCGAACGGGTTGGTAAAGTAGCATATCGTCTCGAACTACCCGAGGAGTTGAGTGGGATTCATAGCACCTTCCACGTGTCACATCTCCGAAAATGTTTAGCAGACGAAACTGCTCGTATCCACTACGATGATATCGAGGTGGATAACAGCCTCAACTATGTAGTAAAACCAATTACGATTTTAGATCGTAAAGAGAAGAGTTTGAGGAACAAAGTGATTAACCAAGTGAAGGTTAAATGGGAACACAGGAAGGGTGCGGATACCACATGGGAATCCGAAGAAGAGATGCAATGGCTCTACCCCATACTATTTGGTACGTATTACGGTTTCGGGGACGAAACCCTTTTTAAGGGGGGTTGACTTGTAACATCCCGAAAATACAAAACTTTATATTAGAATTATAAAGAGTATAATAAACAAGAAAAAGCTAACTAGGATAAATAACCCAGTTAGTTAGGAGTCTTGTAGTAATACACGAAGGGTTTAAAAAGTCAAAAATATAAACTAAATAAGAGTGGAGGGGCCTAGGTTGTCAAAATTGAAACTTGTATTACCAATATTTGATAAAAACAAACCAAACACCCCATTAGAGGGGGTCTGGTCGATCAAGAGCAGGAGAGGGCGACACCCTCATCCTCAAAACCCTAAATCTACTAAACTCTCAAATTGAAGGCTTAATCCAAGTTGAAATCGAAATCTGAACATAGAATCGTGATCACCTCGACAAGAGGATCATAAGGTATGTCGAATTAGAGTATTTCGATTCAACCCAAGTTCTTGCATGTGATTGAAATCGAGTGTTGAGCTTAATTACGTGTTGTAAATATGAAATTGATAGTGATATAAGGTTTAGGGGCAAACCCTAGATGATTTCTTGTCAAATCCTTGCATGATGGTTGTATGGATCAAAATCATCATAGTGGGTGATTAATATGTTAGTAGAACTTGATAAACACTAGGATTAAAACTTTTGTTCTAGTGTAAACTGAAATTTATGAGATAATCTTCAAAATTATGGATGTTAAAATATGTGTATATTGTCTAATTGAAGTTAAATAGAGTGATAAACTCAAGTCATGAACTTGGTTTAGATCATGTAGAAATCTGATCCGCTAGGTGTTCGATAAAACGCCTAAATGAAGGTTAAAATGTTAAAAGTTGGGCAAAACGCAGATTTGAATATTTTAAGAAATAATGCGTTAAAGCTTATGAAAGAGTTCTAATCTTGTTATGAATTGAACTCTTTAGGCAAGGAATCCGGGACATCAAGTGGACACGCCGGAGGTGATACACGCGGAAAAGGCGTGCTTTAAAGGTGCGTAACTTTAGTCTCGTTACATTATGTAAAAATGTTTATTTTTAGTGTATAAATGATGTCGTAGTGTAATGGATGCGTTTAATGTGTTGTTAAAAGTGGCGAAGTTCACTAGACCATCAAACGGGTCAAAATAAAGATTTGGAATTGGGTTTGGCTTGTCAATAAAGTGGTGGTCTTCACTAGATAGCCAAACGGGTCGAAATGAGACTTGTAAAGGAATCTTGTGGGTAGAGACTTGAAAGTTTCATATCTCGCTAGGTGATGGATTGTACCACACCAATAAATTGGTTATGTTGATTTAAGTCTACGAACCCGTGATATCGGGTCAAACACTAAAGGTCAATAAGATGTGTCGTTTGAAACGGACTGTTGAATTCCGAAGAAACGAGCTTCTAGTTCCAAGGAAACATGAAGCCATGAATAACGTAAACACACCAAGATGTACAAGCCCGGGAACTTGGGTAATGGCATCTAAAAGGTTAGAATAAGAAATTTGAAATATACCCTTATAGTTAGAAGGGATCGAATAATTACAAGTATAGTAACTTTTAGCCGAATGATCGGCGAGATAAATATTGGTATGATAAACAAAACGAACATGTCCGTAATGAATTTACAGACATACAGGAAGGAAATAGCCTAAATCGGTATGCGAATTGAATCGAAATTCACAAAATAGTCAAATGGCAAAATCCTAGCGTCCACCGTAAATTACGGTCTCCACCGTAATTTACGGTGGAGATAAAAAATGTTACGGTGGGTTACCCCTGTGTTACGGCAGAACCAAAATCATTCAGGGTCTACCGTAACTTACGGTAGACACCGTAAGTTACGGTGGAGCCCGGAAAACTTGTATTTTATTCACTTTTCGATGTCGGAATTTGTATATATATATGCTATACTAATGTCAAAACTAATGTCTTTAGTTGTGTGACCCTAGGTATGGATGAGGTACTCCCGGATGGTGATCAAGTACGTTGTCAAGAACCGAACACGCATTTTGAAGCTTCCGCACCAAACTTAATTTTCTCTAGACTTTAATCGTGTTGTAAATGGTTGTTAACCGTGTTTTGAATCCTTTAAACTAGTTGTTAGTTGACTAGCAAGGGTTAACTTAAAACTTGTTATGTACTATCTTGGATTTGTTTTGGTACTATCGTAATTATGTATGGTCTTTAAACATGGAAAGTTTTTGTAAACTCTGATTAGTATGAAGTTAATATAATTATTTATTAAATTCCGTCCAAATAGTAAGGGTGTTACATGTTGAAAAAAGGGGCTAACTAGGGAGATTTTGGGTTGGTGGTTAAACTTGAACTTGTGTAAAAACGATTTTACTTACGAAATAGTGTTTAAAACTAGTTGATCTATGGATCTACAAGCGGTATTTTCAAAGGACCACGTGTCAAGAGAAAACATACTTTTAAAGACGGATCTTACATAACCAAAAATGATTTTAGCAAACACACAAGTGTGTAAATACTTGTGTAACACTAAGTTTCGACAAAGAACTAGTTTTGTCAAGTTTTACAAGAAGTTGTAAAGATGGAATTTCTTTAAAAACGAGGCTTTTACGAAACCGAGTAGATTATTGCAAAGATCCACTAAAAGTAATGGAAATTTCTACAAATTTTGGACAAACCACAAGTTCATGTAATTTTTGCGATTTATATATATATACTAGTTTGATGCTTTGAACATTGTTTTGATTGAATAAGAAAATTGTTGAGTTGATTTGTAAAAGAAAATGATACGCTTGAAAGCGTGGCCACCTCCAGTTACAGGGGAAACTCTGGCGAAATTTTTCCAAAAACCTAACACTTAGAAATATTTTTTTTCACTACAAGTGTTAGAAATACATTTTAGACTTATTCTCGAATTATAGATTTCGCCACGACTTTATTTACAAAATATCAGAGGTGTGATTTCACAAAATTAAGCCTGAAATATATATATATTTGATATATATATATATATATATATATATTTTTCATACCAACACTTGTGAGATTTTTATTATTATTTTGTGAACTATACAAATATTATTTTTAGGGTAAAAATAATATTACCAAATGATAACGATTCCAAAAATAATATAAACGCCTTCACAATAAATAATGAGTTACAACGGTATAATTATTACCACCCGATCTTTAAACGTAACTTACGCATTTTAAGAAAATATGCATGAACGCGTATTTTGTCGAGGAATTATTTTGGGAAAATTATATGTTTTAAAATATAATAATTTTGGGAAGAATGATTTTATTTTGAAGTAAGAAATAAAATATATTAAGTGAGACTTAATAATGTATTTCGAATGTTACGAACACACATGTATTAAATCCCCCATCCTTGGGAAGGAGAATAATTACCAAGTATTTACAAAAATATAAACACGAAATAGTTGTCTAACTATTTCCCAAAAACTTAAACCGTAAGCTAAGGCACGATCGTCCTTCTAATAGAGTTAGTACGTGTAGGTCGTCGCACAGCTGCTTGAGCAGGGGATATACTTGGTAGAGACGCGCCACTGTGAGTTCATGTCCCCCTTTTCTCTTAACTGTTTTCAGTTTTCTAAACTGCGGGGGTGAAATACATGTTACTATGATTACGAGTATTTTTACATGGTATGGATAGCATAAGGAGGGTTATTACCTAGATCATGTGAATGGGTAGGCTATTATCGTAAGACCATTAATCCTTGTATAAGGACCGAGAGGCATGAGTGATAGATCTATCGGGTGTTGCGAGCCCCACACATGAGCCAGCGTGTGGCTGCATGTGGTGACTATGTCGTTCCACCGGAAGTACCGGTATGAAATTCGCGTTACAGGTTTGAGTGCTTCCTAGGCCATTTCACTTATTAATGTATTAGCTACACATTAATGGATCTCTTTTTCCTTATTGCTACATACCAGGAATTTTCATACATACAGACATTTTACAAAGGTTTTACTTACTCACATACACATGAACTCGCTGACCTACCCATTGACGATCACCCTGCTGATGCACCACTACTGGAGGGTGACCATGTTATTGCTGCTGATCATGTTGATCCCCCACTTATCGCTGTTATACCTGCTGACTCTCTTGTTGCACCCCACCCTGACCCTGTGCCTGCACAGTTCGATCATGCGCCTTTTGCAACCCAAGTTGATCCTCGATACGCGCACACCCGAAATGGGTGGATAGACGATGACAATGGTTACTCACCTTTCGAGTTTCCTGTGACGCTCTCTTGTGGCCCCTGTTTCAGCCCCTGTTCCAGTTCCTATGGATGCACCTTTGCTACCCACACTTACCGCTGATGGCCTCCACACCGTTACATGACCCGGAGCCTGCACTCGAGCCAGCTGCTACACCATTTGGGTCAGCTTGATGTTGCGCCTGCTGAACCTACACCTTTACGTGATCACGACCCTGTTTCTTTTTGGTCTGCCATACATTGCACCCCTTATATCTACCTGCATCGGCCAATCTCCTCATTTGTGAGATGTTCGTTTTTACACCCGCAACCGCTGACATTGCTCCCTTCCCCTATGAAGACCAACGTCCATTGCGCCAAGATGTCTATAGCTTCCTTTCAGAATATAACCATACCTCGGGGAGGTACTTCAGGTCAGCACCCGCATAACGATTCATCTGCTACAACAGCATATTCCCAACTGCACAGGTCGCACCATTTGCTACATTCACCTCTACAACGTCGGACGAGCCATCTCGGTGATTCCTATTGTACACTGTGCTGAAGTTAGACCCTTACATTATAAAGGCCACACGCGAGATGAGTAGCTCTTGTAACATCAACTACAGTTAAGGATATGAGTCACAGAATGTTGGAGCTTGGGTTGACGCCACAATTGGCAACTTCTATTGCGAAACATTACATAACCGAAAACATGACTTGAGTGTCTACATCACAAGACCACATATTGTCTGAAAAGTCTATACAAAATACCACGTTCTCCAGCCGGTCTATCACCAGCATGCTTTGGTCCGCCGCATGCACAAGACTCCTCTGTGCTCTTGACCTTTGTTCTTTCACCATTCCCGGGATTCCGATGTTCATTTCTAAACTATCAAGCGACAGAGCAAATGATTACTACAACGTATATACAAGCTCGAGGAGGGACTCACGCACGTTAACAACATACTTTTCTTTCCTCCTCCACCTCAGTCACCAGTATGGTTGATTTCTGGATTAAGCGGATTGCATTACGCTTGGGAAAAGACGCTAATGATAAGCGGGGACTTCGGAGACTTTTGAGGATCACTTCTGACCACGTAGTTGTGATGCACTGATATACTTGTTGGACAAGGGTAGGGTGACCCTGAGTCCCTTCTGATGTGATGCATTTTGGTAAGACGCAATGATTATGGCCGGTGGATAATGAAAGCCCGATCATCTTTAAACACGCGACAAAACTTATGACTAATGACCGACGAAAAATATCGTCGCTATGCTCTCACTAAACACGTTGATGACCTACATATTTGTGCTATAACTATAATACCACATGTTTACTTGCTACGTTCCTATTTGAAAGCTGTGCTATAACCGTGAGGATATGTGATTACTTGTTAAACAATTGCGTATTTACGTAAATGTAATATACCTATGAGGTCTTATTCGTTAAATAGTGTGACAACCGTCACTTTTCCGTACATTCCGTATACGAAATGAACAGTAATTTGTGCTTAAATGACTGTGCATGATCTGGTTTACCAGACAAATAAATTTCTGAATTCCATACAAGTGAATTCATGCATGATATATGCTACAAGAATTACGTTATGATAGCGTTGCGTCAAAAATATTAGTAAACTCACCGGTAAGACACGCTGTGTCAACAGAACTGCAGAAAGCAGTCAGACATTAGAATTGAGGCCTAGGTGTAGGTCCGACGACAAAAGTACATTAAAACCCAAGAGTACATATAAGGGTTTAATTTATAGACATTGCGAAAGCAAAAATAAGCACTAAAAAGCACCCGAAACGCACTTTAAGTGCAGAATTTTAGATAATTCAGCTCAATTCAGCATTTAAACACATGAATATTATGCAGAAATTTCGTTTTATCATCCAGAATATTTCCCTAAGTGTTGGGAATTGAAAGGGTACAAGAAGGGTACTTAAAAGACACTAAAAAGTGTGATTTAGCACTTTAACGAACCGGTGTCTAACCGCACAACCGGATATTACCCGGAACACCAAAATATTGCTAGAAGCAATGTTTTTATTCTTCTGAGCTAGTTAGGGTCACCGAATACCCTAACCCACTTTATATTATATAACACATAATATTACACTAATCATATCATTAGATTGCAACTAGATAAGTAACCATCACCTTGCATCCCAACCAAACTAAACCCCCCCTCCCAACAATCGGTTATGGGGTGTCCCCCACTCTTAGATCCTTTGAATTATTTATTGGGATTATGTTGGTGATTGTGAGACACATTACACAAGAGTTAAATGGAGAAAGTGGGTTATAAAGATGCACATGGGATTACCATATCCATTTCAACACTACTTCAAGCAAACTTCTTCCCTTCCTTTTTTCTTTGTTCGGCCGACCATACCACCATCATCAACATTCTATTTTTTTTATCATCTCCTACCATTTAAAGGGGTCTACAAAGGTGTCAAAGTGCAAACAACTAAGCTCGGTGCGTTCGGGAGTTGAAGGACCGCTCTCGTTTTCTTTTATCCACCACCTTTCTACACTCGAACTCCCCTAGCCTTGTGCTAGTGGTAAGCACTTAGATCCTTGTGTTTTACTTGTTGTTTAAGTGGTTAATAAGAGATTTAACGGGTAAAAATTATGAACACTAGAGATTAAAGTTTAAAGTCTTGTAAAGTATGATAAACTTGGTGGTTAAAAACTAAATAATAGTGTAAAACTTATGGAACTTGTTTTGTTATGGTTATATATTGTTGTTGGATGCTAGTAGGGGAACGGATCGTCATCTAACCACGCTAGGTCATGTTCATGGAACATGAACTAGCACTATGTTTAGTGTAAAAATAACTAGATGACGAACCCTTTCACTCATAAACATGAACTTGTGTAAAAACGATTTTACTTGTAAAATAGAGTTTTAAACTAGTAGATCTAAAGATCTACAAGTGGTATTTTCAAAGAACCAAGTAAAATATACACAAGTCTTATTTTAAGCCGGATCTTACACAACTAAAAATATTTTTGAGAACCAAAAAGTGTGTAGACACTTGTGTAACGAAAGGATTTAACCAAGAAATATTTTCGTAAATACCGACTAGAAGTTGTAAAACTTCATATTCTTTAAAAATAAAGTTTTCGAGATAATGATTTTATTTTTAAAGATGGAAAGACTTACTAAATGTGCTAGTAAGTTACTACACATTTTTGTAAATATTCAAGTTCATGAAATGGAGAAACTAGCGATTATTGTTGATGATTATTGTTGATAATGGTTATTGATGATTGTTGACAATTTAAAAGAAAATAAACACATGTTTTGAAAACATGGGAAACCTCCATTTTTAGGGGAAACTCTGTCAAAATTTTTATAAATTTTGACACTTAGAAAAATATAAGTTTTTGAGAAACTTATTCCCTAAAAATGTATTTAAAAGTATTACCAAGGTTTCCCTAATTTTTGGTGATAAGAAATGAGGATTTATTCAAGAATAAAAATGGATATAAGTATGTATATTTTTGAGAGAAAAATATATATTATTTTATCACCAACTTTTGTGCCAAGTGTATATAGTATGTGTTATACGTGCTAGTGTATTAAGACTTAAAAATACACTAAATACTCATGAGGGGTATAAACATAAAAATACACATACAACATACAAGATACATAATTCGGGTGCAAAGTGCAAAACACGAGATACTTATATTAATTTTTTTTTTGAGAAAATAATATAAGTAAGACACTTAGTTAAAAATATAAGTTATTTTTAACACAAGAATACGTACACAAGAGAGTGACTGTACTTGTGCGACGCAAGTCTAGTGACTAACGCTAAGAAAACGCGTATAGGTTACGACGTTAATTAAGCAAATCCGGTGAAGTTTACGACGCAAGGAACGCAAAGTAGTGAGTTCATGCTCCCCCTTTTCTCTAACTGTTTTTGGTTTTATAACTCTCGGGGGTGAAATACATGTTACAAATATTATAATTTTTACAAAGGGTAAAAATACAAGAAGCACTCTTGGTGAGAACGAGAACCGAGTGCAATATGATTTGAGAATACGAAAAGCACTCGTGGTGAGTGCAATATGATGAGCTTTAAGAAAAGCCTAGAAAATACTAGATCATGTGAGCTTAAACTAGATATTGAGATGCCATTAATACTTAATTAGGGACGAGGGTTAGATCTAACGGGTACGGCCGAGCCCCACTCATGGTCCTTATGTGACCTCATGAGTGCTTCGGTGTCCCAGTCGAGGGAAATCGACACAGTCGAGGTTAATCGACACAGTCGAGGGTAATCGACACAGTCAAGGGAAATTGACGCAGTCGAGGTTAATCGACACAGTCGAGGGTAATCGACACAGTTAAAGGAGAAAATACTAATGCTCCCTATGTCCTCACATGCCTTAAAGGAGAATATACTAATGCTCCTTATGTCCTCACGTGCCTTAATGTCCTTGTATAAACAATCATTTAAAACGTGGGGTACACAAGAAAACTTGATTGATACTTGAGTACGTGGGGTACTCAAGAAAGCGGGAATTATACTTGAGTACGTGGGGTACTCAAGAAAGACTTGAATTATACATGACACATACTATGTTTTCATACAAAGTATAAAAATGTGAAATACAAAAACGCATGAACTCGCTCAACTTTATGTTGATGTTTTCCAAAATTACATGTATTTCAGGTGACAGGATGGATCTTGGGCGCAAGTGTCGTAACTAGAAGTAGACTACAAGTTTAGATGTCATCCACTTTTGTTGAATTGAAACCTTGTCAAAGGTCGTGTTTTGAAAACTTAAATAACAAGTATTTGTAATACTTAAATTTTCATAAATGGATGAACATCGTTTTGATCATGTAGTTGTTTATTACGATTGAATGCAATGATAACAAGCTAGTCACACATCATACGCTTCCGCAAAAGATATGGTGTGACAGTTTGGTATCAGAGCTTCGATTGTAGTGAACTAGGATTCTTTCTCGAGTCTAGACTACAATCACTAGAGTTCTCTCACGAAAACATTTGTCAAAAAGGTTTTCATTGCATTCACAAAAGCGCCAAGATCCACGAGTCAGACACTTTACAAAGAAAATACAAGGCAAGGACATTAGTGAGGAATACCTTTAAAATAAGGTGCTAATCAAAGCGTAGTCTACACGAGTTAGACTTGCCAAAAACAAAATGACCCCCAAAAACGAGAGTTATACGTGATATAATGCATTAAAATGCTTGATTATGCTAAGTAGCATATATGTTATTGATATACATACATACAAATAAATGTACGGAATGATTATTGACGTGAATAAGATACTTTCGACTCCGACTCCTATTACTATACGTGACTCGCACGATGAAGCTACCGACCTCGCATCCTTTGCAAAGCTCATGGCTGGGAGTGATTACCAAACAAGATGCTGAGCTTGCTTCCGTAGGAGATGGCTGCTCTTCCCTCTCGATCGTGAAGGTGCCTAACTACGGTGATGATGACGAGGCAGAGGCGGCAACCTTGATCGAATTCTCAATCAACGGGACGAGATCCCTGCGGCTTATGTGAAGCAAGATTGACGACATACTTGACCAGAAAAGGAAGATGAAGTATTCATCTCGAAGGTGCCCCTCCAACTACTAGGAATTCTCTCTATTCCTATTCCATCTAATCATCGTGCCTATACGCGCGTAACGATAACGAATGTTAGCGCGTGGACCATCGCAAGGGTCCTTTCCATGACAAGAGGTATAAGGACAATAGTGTCCCCTCCTTGATTGATCATCTGCTTGGACGAGAGAAAATTGGGATAACTGTGCAAGACAATTTATTATTACGGGGGCCCACGTAATAACGACTTGTAGTGCACAGAAATCCTGGTGGACTCTACGGGTCGAGCTAATGAAAACCATACAAAATTAATCTATAGGTGTCCTCACCTTCATCTGGTAGAACAACACATAGATCAGTGCTTTAGCACGTTAGAAAGTAGGAAGCCTGTCTTAGCCTACTACGTGACTGACACTTCTACCTGCATACGAGACGTTTGAGAAAACGATATTTGAGCGAGAGAGGTGGAATGACATTCAGAAAGAATCAGCGACGATACACTCCCTATCACCTCTACACAAACAACCCCATCAAAGGGGAATATACGCACCAGTAAAGCTGAAGACCTAAGGAAACCAATGTAGCAGGAAATAACTAAAACTTGAATGACCAAGGCGATGTAGCCTCGAGTTCATTTCAAACAATAAGCCAAGTTGGCAAGCCTATGTGAAGGCCCAATAACTGTTTCCTCGCTTATACACTGATTGTATATACGTGTGAAATTGGGTGGCTTATGGTGCTATGTATATCATAGACAATTGAAATATTGTCTAACCTACTTCATACCATTTTGGCAGAAGAGAATGCCGCCCAGGCAAGACACAAACACCAGTACGTTGCCAAGAATAGAAGCTGAGCTTCAAGAGCGAATCTCACAGGCGATTGCTCGACATGAAGCCCTCCGCTCACAACACAACGGTGGCACTACCGAAAATAACCCTCCAACTGGCTGCACCTATAAACAATTCCTGGACTGCAAGCCATTGAATTTTGATGGCACAGGAGGTGCCGTTGCATTTGTTCGTTGGGCAGAAAAGACTGACTCCATTCTAAGAATGAGTAACTGTTCGCCCCGACAGAGTGTTACATATATCTCAGGGTTATTCGTAGATGGCGCACTCTCCTGGTGGAACCTTCAGGTTCAAACCCTTGGTGCGGATGCTGCTTATGCACTAAGCTGGGACGAGCTCAAGGAAATGATGGAAAAGAAATACTGTTCTAGGGCTGAAATCCAGAAGCTCGAGGTGGAGTTCTGGAACCTGAAAATGGACGGACCAAAGATTCTTGAATACGTCCAACGATTTCACGACTTGTCTAGGGTCGTCCCCTACTTAGTCAAACCGGAATTCAAAAGGGTTGAACGATTCATTTGGGGACTTGCACCTCAGATCAGGAGTATGGTTACTACCTCAAAGCCCTCAACTATTACAGAGGCTATCGATATGAGTGTCACTCTTACCGAAGAAGCTCTACGTGCGGGAAAATTTTCGGAATCTGAGGATAACAAGAAAGAGACTCATGTGGAGTCATCAGGCAATAAGAAGAGGAAGTCTTCGAATCTTAAGATAAGAACCCAAGCCCGCTATGGAAGCTCTAAAGCAAACAAAAGGAAGAAAGTGAACCCGCCGCATGGCAGGAGAACTGATGGAGCCACTAATAAGGCAGGTGGTAAAATTTACTCGGGGACTAAGCCGAGGTGTGAGGAATGCAACTTTCACCATGAAGGTCGATGTCTAAGGCCTACGTGCGGAAAGTGTGGAAAAGAAGGGCACAGCAAGGATGCTTGTTGGGCGAAGGACCCAGATGGAAGAAATAAGAGAATACCAGGTTGCTACAAATGTGGTGAAGCAGGGCACTTTAGGAAAGATTGCCCTAGGAAGAAACAAGCAAGGAAGGGTTTTCACGATTGAAACTCGTGAAGCACGCCAGGATCCAGATGCGGTTACGGGTACGTTCCCTATTAACCAACCTAATGCATCTACTTTTAATTAATACTGGCACCAACTTTAACCTTGCATGCCTAGAACATAAGAAACTGCTTGGCCTAGTTTCAAGTAAATTAGACGTTCCGTATTCTTTAGAAATGGGCATATAGAAGGCTAGTTTAAACAGTCGAAGCAATTAAGGATTACATTTAGGGACTCAGAAGGTCGGAACCTTCTATTACCATTGACTTGCGAAGTCATAATATGATAGTCAACATAGATTGGATATCTAAGTGTAGAGCCTGAGAACATCCCCGTAATGGAAGAAGTTCCAGAAGCCATTTTCTGAAGACTTGCCAGGAACGCCCCTCTGCAGCGACAAGAGAGGTTTAAGATGAGCCTCGTGCCAGAAGCGGCACCAGTGCCGAATGACGCCTTACCGACAAGCTTCGTCCGTGAAGCATGAGCCCCCGATATAACTACAAGAGCTGCTAGACAGAGAATATTAGGGACATGACGCCCTTAGTTAAGAAGACAAGGAGAAAGTTGGTAGTCTCCACTTTGCATAAACTTCAGAAAATTGAGAATCAGAATCCTTTGTCCAGGGACTGGTGACACAAATGAGCCAATCGTAAGGTTCCAGTTACCACTCAAAGACCAACTTGAGGACAAGATGTCCTCCACTGTGAATACAAGAGGAAATATCCCTAAAACGACCTTTAGGACTTGCTTCGAGCGTTACGAGATCCTTGTCGTATCCTTTGGCTTAACACATGCATCGACAATATTCATGGACCTCATGAATCGAACGTGTAAGCCATACCTGGATAAGTCATATACTTATTTGACTACATTATTATATGGCCAACGACCAAGGAAGGTCGTGAGCAACAGCTGCAATTACCTTGCAACTCTTAGAGAAGAGAGCAGTTATATGATGTAATAACAAAAAGCGGATTTCGAATTCGCGAAGTGAACGCTTTAAAGTACATGATGAATAAGAACGAGATTCACGCCAACCCTGCAACCAAGAGCTAAGGAGCTAGAATTGCAATTATGTGACGTCTCTCGACAAAGTCTCGATTGTACGTCGATGCAACGAGACCACGACATTGCACACGCGGCACATTGATTAAGGAATCACGAGAAGAGATCTTGAGATAGATACAGTGATTGCGCGCCGCAACTGGACGTCATTACCTGAAAGAAAACGTTGCACGATCTTTATTGATCACAAGGGTTGCAACACACCGATGATCGTAAGAACTCGAATATGAACTGAGCTGCTGAGCAATGCAGACTGTATGAACACAATACGTTCTTGTGTGATAAACTTTGATGAAAAGCCGGAACACTCACTTGCCCTTAGTGGAGTTTTCCTAAAACGGTATCTATCACACCGTCGTCTAAACCGCTTCGTGTAAAGCTTTAGACGGAACATATTGAGTAAATTCCCGTCATGTTGAACGGAGACGAGCAATAAACAACCAACTGGCCCGAGATGGCCCAGGAAAACTAGAGGCCAGATCCTTCAGATATGTAATCATATCAGGACAGCCCGTAGAATACAGAAAGATTACGCCGATGAGCGGCAGAAGTCGAAAGAATTTGAGACAAGAAGTATGGCTTTAATGAGAGCCTCGCCTAGAGAAGGCATAGTGTGAGTTGGAAAACGAAAAGGTTGAATCCCCGGTGTAGGGATCAGAACCATTGTTCACAAGATGAAACTCCCAGAAAAAGATCAGTAGTGATCGCGACGCATTCATGTGTCTAGTCTGTAGAGGAGTCTGACTTAAGGAACGGTCATTGTTCCCATAAATAAAATTCACGTCAACGAAAAACAACAAGAATTACTATAGAAACCTGTTAAGGTTTTGGACCAAGAGTCCGTGATACTATAGAAACCTGTTAAGGTTTTGGACCAAGAGTCCGTGATACTATAGAAACCTGTTGAGGTTTTGGACCAAGAGTCCGTGATACTATAGAAACCTGTTGAGGTTATGGACCAAGAGTCCACAGGACACAGAAAAAGTCATGATCGACTTACTTGAGTACGATAGAATTCATGACATGGCCCAGAGATTTCATGGGAACATAAAGACAAATCATGAATCTAAGTGACCGTATTGGTTTCACAACTCCCCTGCGACCGATGGCATCGCTTGAATTTCGGGACGAAATTCTTTTAACGGGGGGAGACTGTGACAACCGTCACTTTTCCGTACATTCCGTATACGAAATGAACAGTAATTTGTGCTTAAATGACTGTGCATGATCTGGTTTACCAGACAAATAAATTTCTGAATTCCATACAAGTGAATTCATGCATGATATATGCTACAAGAATTACGTTATGATAGCGTTGCGTCAAAAATATTAGTAAACTC
Organism: Helianthus tuberosus; assembly: GCA_030545235.1. Lineage (NCBI taxonomy): Eukaryota > Viridiplantae > Streptophyta > Magnoliopsida > Asterales > Asteraceae > Helianthus > Helianthus tuberosus. Next base: position 49,240,575 of record CM060443.1, on the reverse strand, counting down.
ACCGGTAAGACACGCTGTGTCAACAGAACTGCAGAAAGCAGTCAGACATTAGAATTGAGGCCTAGGTGTAGGTCCGACGACAAAAGTACATTAAAACCCAAGAGTACATATAAGGGTTTAATTTATAGACATTGCGAAAGCAAAAATAAGCACTAAAAAGCACCCGAAACGCACTTTAAGTGCAGAATTTTAGATAATTCAGCTCAATTCAGCATTTAAACACATGAATATTATGCATAAATTTCGTTTTATCATCCAGAATATTTCCCTAAGTGTTGGGAATTGAAAGGGTTCAAGAAGGGTACTTAAAAGACACTAAAAAGTGTGATTTAGCACTTTAACGAACCGGTGTCTAACCGCACAACCGGATATTACCCGGAACACCAAAATATTGCTAGAAGCAATGTTTTTATTTTTCTGAGCTAGTTAGGGTCCCCGAATACCCTAACCCACTTTATATTATATAACACATAATATTACACTAATCATATCATTAGATTGCAACTAGATAAGTAACCATCACCTTGCATCCCAACCAAACTAAACCCCCCCTCCCAACAATCGGTTATGGGGTGTCCCCCACTCTTAGATCCTTTGAATTATTTATTGGGATTATGTTGGTGATTGTGAGACACATTACACAAGAGTTAAATGGAGAAAGTGGGTTATAAAGATGCACATGGGATTACCATATCCATTTCAACACTACTTCAAGCAAACTTCTTCCCTTCCTTTTTTCTTTGTTCGGCCGACCATACCACCATCATCAACATTCTATTTTTTTTTATCATCTCCTACCATTTAAAGGGGTCTACAAAGGTGTCAAAGTGCAAACAACTAAGCTCGGGGCGTTCGGGAGTTGAAGGACCGCTCTCGTTTTCTTTTATCCACCACCTTTCTACACTCGAACTCCCCTAGCCTTGTGCTAGTGGTAAGCACTTAGATCCTTGTGTTTTACTTGTTGTTTAAGTGGTTAATAAGAGATTTAACGGGTAAAAATTATGAACACTAGAGATCAAAGTTTAAAGTCTTGTAAAGTATGATAAACTTGGTGGTTAAAAACTAAATAATAGCGTAAAACTTATGGAACTTGTTTTGTTATGGTTATTTATTGTTGTTGGATGCTAGTTGGGGAACGGATCGTCATCTAACCACACTAGGTCATGTTCATGGAACATGAACTAGCACTATGTTTAGTGTAAAAATAACTAGATGACGAACCCTTTCACTCATAAACATGAACTTGTGTAAAAACGATTTTACTTGTAAAATAGAGTTTTAAACTAGTAGATCTAAAGATCTACAAGTGGTATTTTCAAAGAACCAAGTAAAATATACACAAGTCTTATTTTAAGCCGGATCTTACACAACTAAAAATATTTTTGAGAACCAAAAAGTGTGTAGACACTTGTGTAACGAAAGGATTTAACCAAGAAATATTTTCGTAAATACCGACTAGAAGTTGTAAAACTTCATATTCTTTAAAAATAAAGTTTTCGAGATAATGATTTTATTTTTAAAGATGGAAAGACTTACTAAATGTGCTAGTAAGTTACTACACATTTTTGTAAATATTCAAGTTCATGAAAGGGAGAAACTAGCGATTATTGTTGATGATTATTGTTGATAATGGTTATTGATGATTGTTGACAATTTAAAAGAAAATAAACACATGTTTTGAAAACATGGGAAACCTCCATTTTTAGGGGAAACTCTGTCAAAATTTTTATAAATTTTGACACTTAGAAAAATATAAGTTTTTGAGAAACTTATTCCCTAAAAATGTATTTAAAAGTATTACCAAGGTTTCCCTAATTTTTGGTGATAAGAAATGAGGATTTATTCAAGAATAAAAATGGATATAAGTATGTATATTTTTGAGAGAAAAATATATATTATTTTATCACCAACTTTTGTGCCAAGTGTATATAGTATGTGTTATACGTGCTAGTGTATTAAGACTTAAAAATACACTAAATACTCATGAGGGGTATAAACATAAAAATACACATACAACATACAAGATACATAATTCGGGTGCAAAGTGCAAAACACGAGATACTTATATTAATTTTTTTTTTGAGAAAATAATATAAGTAAGACACTTAGTTAAAAATATAAGTTATTTTTAACACAAGAATACGTACACAAGAGAGTGACTGTACTTGTGCGACGCAAGTCTAGTGACTAACGTTAAGAAAACGCGTATAGGTTACGACGTTAATTAAGCAAATCCGGTGAAGTTTACGACGCAAGGAACGCAAAGTAGTGAGTTCATGCTCCCCCTTTTCTCTAACTGTTTTTGGTTTTATAACTCTCGGGGGTGAAATACATGTTACAAATATTATAATTTTTACAAAGGGTAAAAATACAAGAAGCACTCTTGGTGAGAACGAGAACCGAGTGCAATATGATTTGAGAATACGAAAAGCACTCGTGGTGAGTGCAATATGATGAGCTTTAAGAAAAGCCTAGAAAATACTAGATCATGTGAGCTTAAACTAGATATTGAGATGCCATTAATACTTAATTAGGGACGAGGGTTAGATCTAACGGGTACGGCCGAGCCCCACTCATGGTCCTTATGTGACCTCATGAGTGCTTCGGTGTCCCAGTCGAGGGAAATCGACACAGTCGAGGTTAATCGACACAGTCGAGGGTAATCGACACAGTCAAGGGAAATTGACGCAGTCGAGGTTAATCGACACAGTCGAGGGTAATCGACACAGTTAAAGGAGAAAATACTAATGCTCCCTATGTCCTCACATGCCTTGAGGGAGAAAATACTAATGCTCCCTATGTCCTCACATGCCTTAAAGGAGAATATACTAATGCTCCTTATGTCCTCACGTGCCTTAATGTCCTTGTATAAACAATCATTTAAAACGTGGGGTACACAAGAAAACTTGAATGATACTTGAGTACGTGGGGTACTCAAGAAAGCGGGAATTATACTTGAGTACGTGGGGTACTCAAGAAAGACTTGAATTATACATGACACATACTATGTTTTCATACAAAGTATAAAAATGTGAAATACAAAAACGCAAGAACTCGCTCAACTTTATGTTGATGTTTTCCAAAATTACATGTATTTCAGGTGACAAGATGGATCTTGGGCGCAAGTGTCGTAACTAGAAGTAGACTACAAGTTTAGATGTCATCCACTTTTGTTGAATTGAAACCTTGTCAAAGGTCGTGTTTTGAAAACTTAAATAACAAGTATTTGTAATACTTAAATTTTCATAAATGGATGAACATCGTTTTGATCATGTAGTTGTTTATTACGATTGAATGCAATGATAACAAGCTAGTCACACATCATACGCTTCCGCAAAAGACAGGGTGTGACAAATAGAGACTTAGGTGCTCGTGTCCTTACTAAGACCCGACCTAACCGACTTTCTTCTCAGAAGATGTCGACTCGAGGGAACACCGATACCAACAACCCTCTGCCAATGACAGAGGCGGAATTTCAAGAACGCCTCGTGCAGTTTATCGCACAGTACGAGGCCCAGCGCTCCAAACGCAACGGAGGTACCTCAGGAAATAACCCACCCAACGGCTGCACCTACAAGCAGTTCTTAGGCTGCCAGCCCCTACATTTTGACGACACTGGGGGTGCCGTAGCCTTCGTACGCTGGATTGAGAAGACGGACACTGTTTTGCGTGCGAGAAAATGCGCCCCAGAAGATCAGGTCACGTACATTTCCGGGCTGTTCCGAGATGGGGCTCTGTCATGGTGGAAACTTCAGGTTCAGACAATGGGCGAGGCCGCTGCATATGCTTTATCATGGGACGAGCTGAAAGAGCTAATGCATAAAAAGTACTGTTCGAGAACAGAAAGCCAGAAGGTAGAAACTGAGTTCTGGAACTTGAAGATGGAAGGTCCAAAAATAGCTGAGTATGTGGAGAAGTTCCAAGTTCTGTCGCGTATCTTTCCTTACATGGTAGATTCGGAGTTTAAGAGGATTGAGCGTTTCATTTGGGGATTGGCACCCCAAATCATAAGCTTGGTGATGACGTCAAAGCCTGCAACGATCACTGAGGCCATCAATCTAAGTGTAGCCTTGACTGAAGAGGCAATCAGGACGAACAAATTTTCAACCTCTGCGGAAAAGAAGGAGACTCATGTAGAGTCATCTGGGGACAACAAGAAAAAGTTGGCATATTTCAAATAGGGTACCCAGTCGAGTAGCAACAACAAGGCCAAAAAGAGAAAAGAGTACATGGGTAAGCTACCTAAATGCGATAGGTGCCGACGTCATCATACCGGGCGATGTAAAAATGGGAAGTGTGACAACTGTGGCAAAGTGGGACACAACAGGGAAACGTGTTGGCGTGAGATGAAGCATGGAAAGAAAGGAAAGGGGAAAGAGAAGGGATGTTATACCTGCGGGGATATGAGGCACTTTAGGAAAGATTGCCCAAGGGAGATTAAGCAAAATGATGGGAAAGATGTCTAACACCGGAGCCAGGGAAGCACGCCAGGAATCCAAGCATGAATATCGGTACGTCCCATACTACCCGATGTTATGCATCTGTATTGCCAAATATGTTGTAAATTTTACGCTTCGCACCCCTAGAGTTCGAGAGTATAATTGGTTTAAGCAGCGAGTAAGTAGATATTCCAGGACCCATTAGAACTAGCTTAGGGGAAGCTAGTGAAAGCCAACACAATCACTGGAATCGGCAAGATAGAACCCCGGAAGCAAAAGATTACACTCGATCTACTGCCAGTGAATTGGGAGACTTCAACAAGGTAGTTGGAGGGATTGGTTGACAAATGATCAATAGGAGATCGATATCCGCACCATGATGACGAATGAAGGAACGATCTCGACTCACAAGGCGGGATACGCCTCCACAGATCACGAATTGCTTGAAGGCACGAAGGTTGTTATGGGAAGAATGTGTTGTTTTCTTGGCTCATGTCGGGGACAGGAGGAGCCGAAGAACCAAAGCACAGAGATGGTCCTATGATAAGGAAATATCCTTCAGTCTTCCTCGAAGACTTACCGGAATCACCTCCTCAACAATTAGTCGAGTCTCGCATCGATTTAATCCCAGGCACCACGCCTGTAGTCAATGCATCGTAACGGCTTACACCTCCGGAGAGGCAAGGATTGGCAGTGCAACCCCAGCGGTTGATAAAGAAGGAAGATAACAGACCAAAACCTTTGTTTTGGATAACCTCAGTTCTGCTCGCCAAAAGAAAGGACGAATGACCTTCAAATGATCGGAAGTCGGAAAAGCTAGCCAACCGGGGTCGGTGGCTCTTGCTGAGGACTAACGAACTTCTTATATAACTAACTATGAGGACCCAACAACTATTACACGACTGGTTCACAATCGAGCGTCGTTAACAGTAAATTCAAGAAGAAAGTTTACCGGTGAAAATTGTGGGACAATGACTAGTTCTTAGACGTACACAAAAACGGTGTTTCCTACACAATGTACAAACCGGATCCACACGGGACACGAAACCTGGAGGATTTGGGAAAACTTATATTTAGGACCTTCGTGAACCCAGGTCCAAACTCGTAAGGGTTTTTATTTAGGAACCCTATATGTCAACTCAATCAACCATCATTAACCTGGCACATATGCCAGTTCCGCTGACCCAAACAGAGAGTACTTGGATTTCTTTTACTTCTGGCTAGTAGATGTTTGCATCTCTACTCCCCTTAATGGTAGTTGCATCACACAAGTTTTCTTCGCTGAGAGCGAACACACATTTGTTTCGATACTTGGTCATTTCTTCATCTTAGCAAGCACTCATTGTTTCAGTACTCGGAAACTTTCATGACCCACATGCATCATTTGCTACGCACGTGGTTTTGTTTCGAACAAACACTTCATTGAAATTTAAATATTACCCTGCTAAACCCAGTTACTGATTCGTGATTCGAATGACCTACATTTTTTTGTTATCAAGTCAACACACTTATTGAAACTACCTTCTTTCAAGTTACATGTTTGCTACCATGTCGAGATTTCCTTGTTGATATGTACGTTTATTGTTTGGTTACGTTGAAACTAAGTTCAACTGCTTGAACTTATCCAGTTCACATGCTTAATTTGAGACGCCATATGATGCATTGAGAGCATCATATTCTAATACTTTGGCACAAATTCTTTTGTTTCGGGCCGTAGTAGACTTATTTGGTCTAAGACTCCACTAAATCGTTGATAGATTTCGATACCTTACAGTGATACTTTCACAGAATAGAAGCTTGCGCTTTTTGACTACTCATTTCGTACACGGATTTAATTGATTATTTGACAACTTGCCCTAAATCCGTTTCTTTATCACAATTAAATCACTCTCAACACACGTGCGTGCTGAGTCAAAGGTACATAAATTCATTTCATATCATGATGTACCCCCCTAACTATTCTTTCATTGTAAATCAAATGCCTTGCGATACTTATTACATTTCATCTTCGATTGGAAACAGTGGATCTTTGATGTTCCGTATTTAACTGAAAACTCTGTAACATGGTATAAATCAAATCTTCAGATTGCCTCAGTACACTTTCATTTGATTTCAAACGCGGTGAACTTGTTCAGTCACCACTATTATTGGGAAGTGCCATTACGACACCTTGTGGTGTCATCATAAACTTGTAGCTTGTGCTAATCATGGTAACCGTTTTACACGAGACCACACATACTTCTGTTTGATTTATCATTTAAACATTTCTGATGCAACTACGAATCAAGACAATGATACACCAGATTCACTTGTATTCCATTCGGTGTATCTCCACTATTCAAAAATGTTGACACACTAAACCTTACCAGACATTTATTCAAGAGTTGACAGATCATTTTACTATTACGTTGAGTTGTTGCTTTTGAGTTCATATAGCGGGTGCTATGGTTTGTAAAAACCCGTTTGCATATTGTAACCAATCGTTTAAAAGAATCTTATTAGTCAAAACTCCACTTTTGTGGAACCCCTGCTAGCTGGTTTACACTAGATTATACGTCAAGTACGTCTTGTACCGTTGACATCCAATGCAAGAAGCACACACCTTTCAACCCCAGGACTCGGGTTGTTATATATTCTGGGACTCAGCTAATGTGAGTAAGGTTTGTTTCGATTTGATGATTATCTACTTCGATATTATCCATATACATACGTATGTGACTTAACCATAAGTAGTAGGGTAGTACAACTTTCGAGGATGAAATTTATTTAACGGGGGGAGAATGTGACAACCCTCACCAAACCAGGTATCCGTACGACTTAATTAATAATTAATTACTGCTTAATTACTGTGCTTACTTGAAATTGTGGATAAACTGCTATTTGAATACTGATACATGCACTTACTTGCATCATACCTTATTTGCTGTCACCCTACTATTTACATACAGAACTGTAGTGACAACCGTGATGCACAAAAGCACTGTAGCACAATAACGGATAACCTACTAAACGTGCTGTTATAGCCAGCACCAGGCAGGTACTGCCTCTAAGGCTTGTAAGAGCCTGAGATAGTTGCTACACTAGTGGTGAGTGTAGGGATATAAGGGTTGTAGAACTGCGTCACTAGGAATGAGATTACAGTGACCGGATGTGCCAAAAACGTACTTTAGGTACAAAATTCAGCACTTTAAATGAAAATTCAGCACTAAGCTAACTAATAAAGTGCCAAAACATGAGGAAAAATATTACTAGACACTTTCCAAAGTGTCAAGAATAAGTTGTGTCACTAAAAATAATATTAACGACACTTTAAGGCTTTGTTAAGCACTTTAACGGATCAATATCCAACCGAACAACCGGACTTTATCCGGAACACAAAAATATTGTCATTAACATTATTTTTCTTTTTCTGAGCCTGTTAGGGTCCCCGAATACCCTAACACCCGCTACAATGCATAACATACTAGTAACCGGATTAATTTCCTAAATCTCCTAACTAATACTTAATACTTAGTTGGAATTGAACTAGGAGACCCCTCCCCCTCCCTAACCGAACTCGTCCCCTAGGGGGACACCCTTTGTACTTGTTGATTATTTAAATCAACTATGCCTAATATAAATTAGACATAGCATCCATTGGTTAATCTTGATGGCAATTGTCCATAAGTATCCTACATGATCCATCATAACCTTCACACTCACCACACTTGAGCATCACTTCTCTCTCCCTCTCTTTGGTTCTCGGCCGAGCACACAACCCACCCCCACATCCATTTTCGATTTTAATCAAGCTATTCCAAGGGTATACAAGTGTTAAGGATCACATACGAGGAAGCTTGGTGCATTCGGAATGTGAAGGACCTCACCCTATTGCTTTTATCCACTCATTCTTCGACTAGATTCGTCCCTAGCCTCGAGCTAGTAGTAAGTTGCTTGAAACACACTCTCGATCTATTTTAAAGTGGGTAAAATGAAATATGACGGTTAAAATTCATGAACATGCAAAATGATATGAAAAAGTCTACTAAAATGCTAAAAATGTTGGTTAATAGCACAAGGGTTGTGTAAATCTTGTAAGATTTGTTTTGTGTAATTATTTAGTGCCGATCTATGTTATGGTAGCTCGGATCATTGTTTAACCCGGATTGGTCATGATCATGGATCATGACATAGAGCTTGCTTAAGTGTAACAAGGGTTAAGTAATGAAACTCTACCACACGAGAAACTTGAACTTGTGTAAAAACGATTTTACTTACGAAATAGTGTTTAAAACTAGTTGATCTACGGATCTACAAGCGGTATTTTCAAAGGACCACGTGTCAAGAGAAAACATACTTTTAAAGACGGATCTTACATAACCAAAAATGATTTTAGCAAACACACAAGTGTGTAAATACTTGTGTAACACTAAGTTTCGACAAAGAAGTAGTTTTGTCAAGTTTTACAAGAAGTTGTAAAGATGGAATTTCTTTAAAAACGAGGCTTTTACGAAACCGAGTAGATTATTGCAAAGATCCACTAAAAGTAATGGAAATTTCTACAAATTTTGGACAAACCACAAGTTCATGTAATTTTTGCGATTTATATATATATACTAGTTTGATGCTTTGAACATTGTTTTGGTTGAAAAAGAAAATTGTTGGGTTGATTTGTAAAAGAAAACGATACGCTTGAAAGCGTGGCCACCTCCAGTTACAGGGGAAACTCTGGCGAAATTTTTCCAAAAACCTAACACTTAGAAATATTTTTTTTCACTACAAGTGTTAGAAATACATTTTAGACTTATTCTCGAATTATAGATTTTGCCACGACTTTATTTACAAAATATCGGAGGTGGGATTTCACAAAATTAAGCCTGAAATATATATATATATTTGATATATATATATATTTTTCATACCAACACTTGTGAGATTTTTATGATTATTTTGTGAACTATACAAATATTATTTTTAGGGTAAAAATAATATTACCAAATGATAACGATTCCAAAAATAATATAAACGCCTTCACAATAAATAATGAGTTACAACGGTATAATTATTACCACCCGATCTTTAAACGTAACTTACGCATTTTAAGAAAATATGCATGAACGCGTATTTTGTCGAGGAATTATTTTGGGAAAATTATATGTATTAAAATATAATATTTTTGGGAAGAATGATTATATTTTGAAGTAAGAAATAAAATATATTAAGTGAGACTTAATAATGTATTTCGAATGTTACGAACACACATGTATTAAATCCCCCATCCTTGGGAAGGAGAATAATTACCAAGTATTTACAAAAATATAAACACGAAATAGTTGTCTAACTATTTCCCAAAAACTTAAACCGTAAGCTAAGGCACGACCGTCCTTCTAATAGAGTTAGTACGTGTAGGTCGTCGCACAGCTGCTTGAGCAGGGGATATACTTGGTAGAGACGCGCCACTGTGAGTTCATGTCCCCCTTTTCTCTTAACTGTTTTCAGTTTTCTAAACTGCGGGGGTGAAATACATGTTACTATGATTACGAGTATTTTTACATTGTATGGATAGCATAAGGAGGGTTATTACCTAGATCATGTGAATGGGTAGGCTATTATCGTAAGACCATTAATCCTTGTATAAGGACCGAGAGGCATGAGTGATAGATCTATCGGGTGTTGCGAGCCCCAAACATGAGCCAGCGTGTGGCTGCATGTGGTGACTATGTCGTTCCACCGGAAGGACCGGTATGAAATTCGCGTTACAGGTTTGAGTGCTTCCTAGGCCATTTCACTTATTAATGTATTAGCTACACATTAATGGATCTCTTTTTCCTTATTGCTACATACCAGGAATTTTCATACATACAGACATTTTACAAAGGTTTTACTTACTCACATACACATGAACTCGCTCAACATTATTGTTGATTTTTCAACTTACATGTATTTCAGGGAATTAAAGGATCTGGCGCGGTATGACACGTTTTCCCGCTGCACTAGTTTCGAGGTCATCCGAGTTTAAGGGATGTGACTTTTTGCTGGACGAGTCACAGTTCTTAAACTGTGTTAATTTCTTGTTGGTGTCGTGTCTTTTGAACATTGTTTATGTTTGTTAGGATGTGATATCCGTTAAGACAATGTTGTGGTTCTTTACTCTTCAAACTTATTTTAATGGATGATCTTGCATGGTTTTATTTTCATATAGCTTTGTTATGATTAAGCTATGGTATTAAGAAGTCACCCCAAGTTAACCACGCTTCCGCAAAGCCAGGGTGTGACATATTATGGTAGGCCCCTCTTTTGAAGGTGACGTTACCCTCGGCTAAGTAGTCTGAGTCAGCAGGGATACAGTTCTAAGTAGCCGGGTTAAAGTATTAATAGTAGCTTACATATGAGGGGATCAAAGAGTTTGGACCCATCCAATACCGTTAAGTATTGAAGGAGGTCCTACTAAATTTGACCTAGGTCCTTGCAGGATCTATACACTGAACAAGGCATGACTCTTACCAAACCGTTCCCTTAACCCCCGACCAGGTAGCCAACATACCTCCATATAGACCGTGGAGATATGAATGGTGAAAATCTTTTATTTTATATAGACAGTAAAATAATGCCAAGACACCACAGACAAACGATAAGGAAAAATCACCTTCAACATAAGAAACTAGTTATTAAAGTCATTAATATATAACCAAGTAAAAAGTGCGAAAAGATTAAAAATAAAAAGTATTACACTAGACACTTTGTCTTCACCAAGTGATGTAAGAGACTTAGGCAAACATGGCCTTGATTGTCAAGAACTCTTACGATCAAACTTGGATCCCGAGACGACTCACACACTCTATGATGAACAATGGATGATGGTGGTGGTGGGTGGTGGGTGAAGTGTGAGAGAGGTGGTGTGCCAAGGGATGGTTTGCACTTGAGCCAAGCACTCCTATTTATAGGCTGAACAGAAGCTCGGGCACGGCCCCGTGTCCATTGGGCACGGCCCCGTGTCCATCCTTCATCTCTTTCTTTATTAATTGCAGTTTGTCTGCATTAGTTGACCACGCCCCCGTGTCCACTGGGCACGCCCCCGTGTGCAGAAGCAAATCTGTACTATCAAGATTTCCCAGATTCTGCGAATCTTAGAGTTGACCACGGCCCCGTGTCCGCTGAGCACGACCCCGTGGTGGGTGATTGAAGCTTCTACAGCTTTGTCTTTTCTGCTGGCACTTGGGCACGCCCCCCATGTTCACTGAGCACGGGGCGTGTTCAGCCTTCTGTTTTCTTGTTTTGCTTGGGAAGATGCTGTCGTGGGGTCGGGCATGTCACGTTTGTTCCTTTTCTTGTATTTATGTTAGATTTAACTGTCTTTTTGCTTCTTTTGTTAATTTGAGCTCATTTAATCCTGAAAATACAAAAGGAAGACAAAATCACACTTTTTCCAACATTAGTACTAAAAAATGTTAGTTTTATGCCACAATTGATGTAATTTATATGTTGCAATTTGAACACATCACTTACGTGGCGGACCATCCTCCAAGGGAGGACCATCACCATACCGTGTAGTCTTAAGGGATTTATTCCCTGAATTGTTTGGTTTAGAGAAAAACAAACGGGTGATAGTGGAAGAAAGGATAACAGAATGGGATTGGAGGAGCCAATGAGCTTGTGGTGGAGTGGTAAGGGATAGACTTGGGTTTCCATGAGACCCAAGTTCAATTCCTGCTTCTCCCCATTAGTTTTCAACGGCACCTGGTGATGATTTGAGACTAGGCGAGTATGCGGCAATCGCTAGTATAAAATAATTTTGAGAAAGGATTTATACTGTAGCAAAACGTCACTTACAGTGGTTTCAAAGAAAATCTTCTTAAACTATTAATTGTGGGCAATATTAAAGTTGTTATCTAGACTTATACTCACACAATTAGTTATGAAGATGAACCCTTTTTAATTCCAAAATCCATCTTAATTTATTTTCTTTATAGAATAGAATTAGAATTAATGTGTAAATACTAGTCCATCTTAATCAACTAAATGTTAATAAAAAAGTTTATATAAAAAAAAGAAAAAAACATATTTTTGAGTATCTTAAAATACCACTCACTCATTCATTATAATATAGTACGAATATAATTTTATTTATGTTCACAAGCCTAAGAAAGCTCGATATGAATTTTTTACAAGTAAAGTTTAGGTAGCTATCGCACAGATGGATCTACACGTTTACTAATTATATATGAGACCTGATACAACAGTTTATTAGTTTCACATTATTATCATTTGTTAACATGGTAGATCGAGTAAACCACGAATCACACACAACAAAGAACTAAACGTTCGGCACTTGTTATTTAATGAAGCGAGAATGACAAGACAAGAATTTATGTTTCAATCCAGTATATATACTAATCCTGCTTGCAACCCAAAGAACATAAAACAAGTCCTATTATAATTTCAATGACACCTAATTTAACCTAACTCGAATTTAAACCATAAAAAACTTAATTAACAAGTTTAATAAGATTAAAACTTTTTGTCCCTAGACTTATGATTTTCTCCAAACCACCTATTCGGGATCGTTCGTACCTCCCTATCGAGCCCATCAAGTCTAACCAGCTCCAACTTGTGTTGGTATTGCTTATGTGTTCACTCCCTCTCAATACCAACACTCATTATTCCCATACTTAAGCAAATCTCTTACATCTTTGCCTTTGATAAACCTTTAGTTTAGACATTGACAACCACTTTGTTTGTATACATATCATATGTGAAATCGATTTCTTCATCCAAAACTTTCTCTCAAACAGATGATAACGCACTTCAATAAGTTTGGTACGAACATGGAATGTGGTGTTCTCTGCGAGTTGGATCGTTAATTTCTTATCAGAAACAACCTCACTTTGTAATTAATCAACTTTCTGGTTCAATTCATCAACATTCTCACTAACCAAGTTAATTCTTGTGCCGCCATCGTTGGACCTCTAAACCCGACTTCTTTTATCGATAGAGAAACTATATTTGGATATAGTATTGTAAAACTCGTACTCATGATCTTTGTTAAACATATTTTTTTTGGTGCACTAGTTCATACACGACTATGTTCCATACTTAAGGAGTCTTTAAAGGTACACTACAAAGGCATTAGTGGCATAACACCAATCGTGATAATGTGATTAGACTTAAAAGTTTATTGGTTTTACTCCGAGGAGATCAAATTTATTTAGGGCATGTTTGGCTAAGCTTTTCCAACCCACCTTATGACTTATTGACTTAATCAAAAAGCTAAAAAGGAGTTTTAGTGTTTGGCAAACCTAAAAGTCTTTTTCAAAATGACTTATTGAGAAGGAGAAAAAGTTATCAAAAAGTTATTTTTGAGAAGTTAGTATGTTGTGACTTTTTGAACCAACTTATTGACTTATTAGCTTTTAGTAATTTTACATCAATAAGTTAAGCCAAACACTTTTTAAAAAACAACTTATTGACTAATTGGTTTTTTCCACCTTATAAGCTAATCCAAACATTTTTTTTAAAAACTTTTTTTTTAAAAAAAAGTAATAAGTCAGTAAGTCCTTTTCACAAAAAAGTCCCTTTTAGGTAAAATAAGCTTAGCCAAACTTGCCCTTAAATTGTGGGTTGATCATAGGATAGTAGTCACATTGAGTGGGTAAATGGTTTGTATCAAATATCCCTACCTCGTCTATCTTATGTATGCACATAGACTTGTGACTCGGTTTTCATTCATTATGTTATGTTATTTAGGTTGTTGTCATAAAAGCCTTGTTTTCTAGTTCTGTCTTACAATGCTCACACAAGGTATGTATTTTTATACGCTACCAAGTTATTAAACATAAGATGGACTTTATATCATAAGAGGGTGTACTGATAAGGGGGTTATATAACCCATTTGATTATACATACATATGTATGTAAATATATGTGTGTGAGTGGGGAGGTTACGCCACGTCGTGATAATTTTCGCGTGGAATCAAAAATCAAACCCCATAGCGCCGGCCTATAGTTATATTAAGAGCATCACAACAGTGCCGCACTGTCCGAATTTCCAAACCGGTCCAATTTCATACCTCTGCCATCGTGGCTCGCGTCCAGTGCCCTTGTTTGCTTCATCCTGAATTCCAAACGACAAAGTGGGCTCCACACACAAAAATATTATTATTTTAATATTTCAATTCTTATATAAAAAGTGGGTGTTTGAAAAAGGAGGTTGCATTGGAGCAATGATAAGGGTTCTTTAAGGATGTTTGAAATCTGATGTGCTATCTGAGGTGGCGTTTGTGTGGGTGTTTGATAACTTTTGCGTTTTGGTGTTTAAAAAAGGGATAACATTGTAGCAAAAGTAAGTGTTCTTGAAGGATGTGTTATATTTCATGTGGCCTCTGAGGTGACGCATCTGTGGGTGCTTGAAAACTCTAGAGTTCAAGACAATGAATGCTCCAACAATAAATATAGCTTAATCGGTTGTTTTTATTCTTTCTAAACATAACATTATTTAAAGTTGAGAACTAAATAGAATGTAACATATGAAACAATTGAATCAAAGAGCTTAGATTAAAGACGTAGTTAACCAATGGGTTAGTGGTCCATTGACAAAGACAAAACCTTTAAACACTTTAGGAGTGGAATGTCTTGGGTTCAAGTCCCACTAGGAAAGAAATAAAGAAATTTGCCGATCAAAAAAATAAAAAAAATAAAGACGTAACTAATTAAGTGATCAGGTGCTTGGTTTGGTATATATATATGGACATTTTCCCTCCGTCTAATTCATATTAGTTAGGTATTTATCCTAACATTGTCCAAATTTCATTTCCTTGCGGCTAATAATATACAATTTCTACACGTATTTTTCCCGCTTATTTAACATAGCGAATAAGTTAAATTTTTTTTCTTATAGGTGTGTAAATATAGATATTCGCATTTACATGTACCAAACCAGAATCAAAATATATATGCGTGCGTTTACATTCGCATTTACCTGCATATATATCTTCTTCGGTAAATAATTGGTTTGATTGCTGATAAAATTCATTTTGTCTCTAAAACGAAGTCAAATATAATCAAATATACAAATAGGATCGGTGCCTTCTATTAACGTTTATATGTATTTGTGTAATGTGTAATATTCTTTATTACATTCAGAGTTACAGAAAAACATCAAATTAAAAAATATATATAATTAGAGGTGAAAAAAATATAATATCTGTGTGATATTCTTTATTGTATATATTCTTAGTAATGAAAAAAAACACCAAATAAAAACAACCTAATTAGGGGAGGAAATATTCTGTAATATTCTTTATTATATTCATAGCAAAGAAAAACCTAAAGGGACATAATGTTGTGTTGTGGTGGTAAGGTATCTTGATTTTATCCTAGAGGGAGAAGGTTCAAATCATAAAAGATGTATTTGTTAGCAGTTACGAATCTTGAACGAAAACTTAGTGGTGGTCAAACTCTTAAATCTAAATCAGCTGGGACAGAACTCTTAAAAATCCAATATTTTACACCACAAAGAAAATCGGAAATTTTTGGTTTTATTAACATTGCCAGCAAAAAATCGTTGAAGGTCGGGCACTCTCAGGACCACAAGAAAGATGTGCCATTGTGTGATGATGTTTAATAAGAGTAATTTAGTTTATCGTTAAAAAAATAGTAAATTGATATTTTGACCCATGTGGTTTAGGCAGTTTAACTATTATAGCCCAAAAAGAAATCTTTTAACATATTAGAACCCAAGACTGTATTTTATAACAGTTTTGACCCTTGACACTAACTTTGTTACTTTTTATACAGTTAAGTGTAAAGGTAATTATATTCCTTTGGGGCTGTTTTTGATAATTACAATGTCCTTTTAATATTTAAGAGATTATTATTGCAATTACTCAAAGTTTTTTTTTTATTATTTCATTATTTTAATGATTATTATTTAACAAAATATGTTTTATATATACAAATAAATATGTGTTTTCATTAAGCGTTTGTTTTTTTATAAACGTCGTTTTTAAAATCATTTTTTAACTTTTTTTAAACTTTTATCGGTTTTAAAATTATTCATTTTTAAACTGTTTGTTTATTAAAATCGTTCTTTTTAAAGTTGTTTGTCTTTTAAAGTTTTTTTAAACGATTCATTTTATACCATTCTTTTTAGAATCATTTTTAACTCTTTTTACACAATTCGTAATTATAAGTCACTAACTTTTAAAATCGTTTCTTTTTAAACCGTTCCTTTTTGAACCGTTTTGGAAATCGTTTATTTTTAAATTTTGTCTTCAGTTTACTTATAGCTATAAGGAAAAAGAACTTCAGAAAATGAACGATTTCAAAAATCGAAGGAATATCGATTTTAAACAAACGAGTGGTTTAAAAAATGAAAATTAAAAAATGATGTTTATAAAAAAAAAAGCAAAACCTTAAAAAAATAAGTTAACAAGTGTAAGGAACTAAAAACACACTAATTTAATAAAGGAAAGGTTAAAAAATAACGACTTTTGAGTAAACAAACGGTCCAAAGAAATGGAAGATTTGAAAAAAAAATAAACCTTTCTAAAAAAAGTTTGAAAAAAGAACGATCATGTGCAAACTTTTATTAGAATGTTTCTTGTTTTTCAAATCTTACATTTCTTTCATTTTTTATGCACGTCGTTTTGTAAAATTTAAAAAATAAGTGACTTAAAAAAGTGAGTAGTTTAGAAATGTTTAAAAGTAAATGATATTAAAAAGAATGGTATAAAATAAAATGTTTAAAAAAACTTTGAAAGATAATTGACTTTAAAAAGAACGATTTTAAAAAATAAAGGGTTTCAAACGGAACAATTTTAAAAACGATACAGGGTTTAAACAAATTGTAAAATAACAAAATATTTTTAAAACGACTTTTATAAAAATAAACGGTTGATGAAAATACATATTTATCTGTATATTTAAAACGTATTTTGTTATATAATAATCGTGCAAATAACAAAATAATAATTTTTTTTTGAATAATTGCATTAATAATTTCTTAAATATTAAAAGAACTTTGTAATTATCAAAACAACCCATAAGGTATATAATGACCTAATTACCTTACACTTAACTGCAAAAAAGTAACAAACTTAGTGTCAGGGGCTAAAGCCGTTATAAAATACAAACTCGGGGTTTGATATGTTAAAAATTTTCTTTTTGGGCTGAAATAGTTAAACTGGCTAAACCATATGGGCCAAAACAGTAATTTACTCTTAAAAAAAGACATAGGGTGTGTTTGGTATAGAGCTTTTAAGAGCTTCTATCTTGAAGCTTTTAAGAAAAAATTCCTACTCAATAAAAAGTCTTCTTTGGTTGACGGAGCTTGAAGCTTTTAGGTTAGGAGCTTGAATCTTTTAGTTGAACGCTCCTACTAGTAGCTGTTTTGGTCAAAAATCTCACAAGGATAATGTAACCAAATCTGATTTTTGTGAGGTATGATGCTTGGTTAATTGAACAATTGTATGAGCAACAAATGAATGAAATAAATAATTGACACAAGGATTTATACGAGGAAAAAGCCCTTGATCAATGAATGATCTCCGGCATAAAAAACCTCGGGTGATGGAAACTACCGATCACCAACTTTATTAAATAAAGAAAGTTTACAAATCGGGATGATAACAAGCTTGGTACAAGGATCACTAGTGTGCAAAAGTGTGTAATCGCAGAGAATTCTTGAGAGCTCGAGTAGTGCAGCTGTGTTGCTAATAATAATTAAATCAAGCTTGTATCCCCATTTAAAAATGAAATTATCTAGCCTAACTAACTATCCGCAAATGGTGCAAGCCCCCAACGATCACCATAACGGTCGAAGAGTTCAAGCACGTGCAAAATCACCAACCATATTCCCCTAGAATCTCGGTTGGACCAAGTCCTATTCGAATACACCTCCAAAACAAGTTCAAAAATGATGGAAACAATTGTTAGTGTTAGGATAATAATGAGGATCCTGGATCCTTAGTCTTGCAACATCTTCTGAGGATCCTTAATTCAAACTGAACTGAGGATCCGCGATCCGAGTTGCACTTGAGGATCCGTGATCCATAAGCTGTGAAATTCTATCCCTAACAATTTCCCCCCAACCATGACTAGTTGATATCCAATTAGATAGTCATGTTTCAATTTAATTCGGACTAGCCGTTGCTAATGGATATATAGCCGTTGCGATGCTGACGTCAGCGATAAGACTTCCTACAACAATCATCATTATAAATAGGGTTAGAGATAAGGATGAAAATTGCATTTAAATTCGAGACCCTTCCCCTTTAAATTGCATTAAACTAAGTCTATCTTTATTTTAAGTCTCTAAGGCATAGGTCCGCCATAGTGTCACGATCATCATCCTAAGCAACAGCTCCTGAAACACATGTGAAAATAGGTACGTCAGCATAAAAATGACTGTGAGATACATAGGTTTTATGAAAAATGGGATTCATGACTTAAGTTTAGGAAAAGTTGTTTAACAAAAGTCAGTCATGAACCTTGTTAATTGTTTTGTTTTATAAATCTTTTGAAAAGCGATGATAAAGTAGATGATATGTGAAAGAGTAATGTGAGGTTAAATGAATAACCGAGTAAAATGAGTTTTGTATAAAATAAGTTGTTTGTAAAACGATGTCTTAAAAAATATGTTATTTGTATAAAATGTTATATGTCTAATTTGAAATGATTCAAATAACACTACGATATGTAATACCATACAAGCACTTATATATAGGAAGTACCAGCGGCGTATCCACCATGCTTGTATCATATTACACACGCCTCGTTACTCAAATCATTTTACCCAAACAAACCACCAATGTAAATTGCCCATGTCTAAACCATTTGTCAAATGTCTTTGTGTAAATCATGCCAACATGTTTATGTCAAAATGTAGTCCATGAAATATGTATATCAATATCAAAATGTCTATGTCAAATGTCAAATATGTAATGTGTAAACAAAATGTCATGTATGGCAAGTGAAATATATATATATATATATATATATATATATGTCTACTGAGCCACAGATAAAAATGCACAAAACAATGTATTGAAGTAAAACGTGGTTTAAATCAACGTTATGTCTTGTGGAAATGCATGCTATACTGAATACAAACATTTATGCGGTATTGTAAAAATGCATACATCCAAGCCTTGTGACTGTGGTGATAAGCCCTTAAACAAATTAAAGGTCTATCTGTGTTATGTTTTATCGGATTCGGTCATTCCTTACATCCAAACAAACCTAGGATGTCAGGAACGGGAGTTGTCAACTCCTATGGTACCATTACCTACTAACGAGAGGCGTGATCAAAGTTAATGAATGTATATGGTCCCACTTAACAAACCAAATGTCATATCCCAAAATGTAAGCATGTGATGAAAATGTACTAAGTATGCGGCAAAACGGACATACATAGCATGTGATGAAAAACAAATGCACTAAGTATGGTGAACATACATAGCATGAAAAGGTAATGTAAAACAATGTACTAAGTATGTGCTAACTGAACATACATAGCATAAAATGTCATGTAAAACGATGTACTAAGTATGCTACAAAGGACATACATAGCAAAAACACAATGAAATTATGTATTATAAGTGTACTAATGAACATAGCAAGTATATGATATGAAAGCATGGAAAGCATGAAAATAACAAGTAGGCACATGTGTTTCACCCCAAAATGTTTGAAAAACAGTAAAAGAGGGGTCTATGTACTCACTTGAGATTGCTCAATAGACTTTAGATATCCACCAAGCAAAGCTAGAAGGTTACGGAATCAAACGGCACCTAATATAGGTAACTACATTAATAAACGGACCTAATCGGAGGATCGGGTAGCATGAGGGTTTGTAAACCAAATGAGTGTAGGAACTCATGTAATATGGTTTAACAAAGCCTACAAACTAAAACGAAACTTATCCTAAGTGCTTTTGACCTGTTACGACCCGTTTAGGTAGCTTATGCTACGTTAACGCATCGTTCGCGTAAAACGCGTTCGGATCGCCTAACTAGCCCTATGACAAGTAAGATATGCCTTAACATGTTTAATATTGTTGCTAAATCAGCTTAGATGTCAAATGTTATGTTACATAGGCTTAAAATGAATTTTGGTGCGAAAAGGGTATTTTGGTAATTTACCTAAGGCATAGGAACTACTTATCATACAACTACTTAAACGACGTGACCATAAGGTATAACCTCGGAAGGTTATTCCCTATACAACTATGGTCACCTAAAGTTTTTGGTCGGATCCTAATGATCGACCAAATGGGTCGGGTTCGAAAGTATAAGCGATTGATTAGATCGCTTACCTTTACGACCCTAGACAAGCACAAATCTGAAAGTGACGAGCTAAACATGCTAGAACATGTTTAGTCAAGTTAGAAAACAGGTTTTGATATCAAAACAAACGGTTTTGATACCCTAGAGTAGTTTGGTTACAAAATACGCAAGAACACGTATTTTGGCCGAAACTACGAATCGTCACTGAGCCTAGATAACGTGGTAATCAGTAGGTATAATTACTAGGGACTATGACCATCGTGATTACGCTCACGTTATGAAGTTCAAACGAACTTCGCATTGACCATAAGCTGGTCAATGCAGAAAGTCAAACGCAGTTTGACTTTAACGCTAAAACGAATGAAAAGAACGAAGGAACACTTACAAAGGGTCCCCGCAAGTATTTGATCCGATTCTCTCTCAGGTAGGAAGCATATACTTCCACTTAGAGAGCATGAATCAGATTCAAATTGTGGGTTTTGCAAATGAGAATGGAGGGGTATTTATAGTTTTCGTACAACCATTAAGATCGTTCATCGAGAAACGTGCTTCGATCTAGGCCGTACACATGGGCCCATTGTTTTACAAAACCATGGGAGCCCCTAGAAATGGCCCATTGTTTGCTAAAAACTGTTTGCAAGTGGAATACAAGGGTATAACAGCTGTTAACAGCTGTTTAAACTGATTTTTCTTTTTCATATCTGGGAGGGCCACACGGCCCGCGTAAGTTTCTGTATATGCTTACGCGGCCCGCCTGGGCTCTGCAGGTCAGTAACCAGCTTTCAGTTAATGACAGTTTCAGTCCCTGATGTGTTTTAAGCTCATTTCGAAACTTCTAAGGCCCGTTAAGCCAACTTTAAGACATGAAACATGCTCAAAAATATGCCGGATGTCGGTTCGTTTGGTCGTATGAACGCGATGTTCGCTTAATTACGACGAAATGCGCACAAGCGCGAAAAACGATCCAAATTGCGCGACGAATGGATTTTTCTTATTCCAAACACTAAAATAAAATATTTTAATGCTTACATAAATTTTTGGATGTCCGGATGTATTCAGAACGTAAGTTATGCGTGAAAATGCAAACTTATGCACTTTTTGACGCTTTCAGTCCCTTAATGAGCATAAAGTTTATTTTAGCACACCGAACCCCTCAAAGCCTATTTCTAAGCTATGTAAAGGATATTTAGGGTGTGTTTAACTTATGATCAAGTTCCAGAATGTCTGTTACAGTTCAAATCGGCATACTTTCGTAGTTTGTCGAATTTAGTCCCTATAAGCGAATAGACTTGATTTTGCCATACCAAAGCCTTCAAAACTTATTTCTAAGTTATGTAAAGGTTATATAAGGTATGTTAAGCATAAATTGAAGTTCCGGAGTATTTTTCGCGTTAAACTGGTTACGTTTGCGCACCAGTTTGCGTGTAATCCTCCAGAAAGCGATATAAAGTTTGAAATTGAATGAAAGTCAAAACATGAAAAATGTAAAACATAAACAAACAAATATTGGGATCAAATAACTTTATTTTATTGATAACTAAATTGTCTACAATGATTACAAGCACAGATGTCACAGTGTGGGTGTGTGGATTTGTGGAGTTGTAGACACTCTACGTTGTGTACATTGTACCGCGAACAGCGTGGAGGACGGTGGGGGAAATTCCACCGGTGTGGAGGAAATTTACGGGGCGATATGGGACGATGTGGTTGGGTGTGGATTGTAGTCGTTGCCACCACAACGGTTAAATTTAAAAAAAAAACTTTAAAAAATAACTTCTCCTATGTAATCAACCAATTCTACCATTTTTAACTTACGAAAAACTCAACTTTTATTTTCATTTTCTCTCACTTCTCATTTTCTCCTCAAAATTTAGAAAAAATGAGAGTGATTCCATGGACTGAAGAAGAAGTGTAACACCCTTAATATTTGGACGGAATTTAATAAATAATTATATTAACTTCATACTAATCAGAGTTTACAAAAACTTTCCATGTTTAAAGACCATACATAATTACGATAGTACCAAAACAAATCCAAGATAGTACATAACAAGTTTTAAGTTAACCCTTGCTAGTCAACTAACAACTAGTTTAAAGGATTCAAAACACGGTTAACAACCATTTACAACACGATTAAAGTCTAGAGAAAATTAAGTTTGGTGCGGAAGCTTCAAAATGCGTGTTCGGTTCTTGACAATGTACTTGATCACCATCCGAGAGGACCTCATCCATACCTAGGGTCACACAACTAAATACATTAGTTTTGACATTAGTATAACATATATATATATACAAATTGCGACATCGAAAAGTGAATAAAATACAAGTTTTCCGGGCTCCACCGTATCTTACGGTGTCTACCGTAAGTTACGATAGACCCTGAATGATTTTGGTTCTGCCGTAACACAGGGGTAACCCACCATAACATTTTTGATCTCCACCGTAAATTACGGTGGAGACCGTAATTTACGGTGGACGCTGGGATTTTGCCATTTGACTATTTTGTGAATTTCGCTTCAATTCGCATACCGATTTAGGCTATTTCCTTCCTGTATGTCTGTAAATTCATTACGGACATGTTCGTTTTGTTTATCATACCAATATTTATCTCGCCGATCATTCGGCTAAAAGTTACTATACTTGTAATTATTCGACCCCTTCTAACTATAAGGGTATATTTCAAATTTCTTATTCTAACCTTTTAGATGCCATTACCCAAGTTCCCGGGCTTGAACATCTTGGTGTGTTTACGTTATTCATGGCTTCATGTTTCCTTGGAACTAGAAGCTCGTTTCTTCGGAATTCAACATTCCGTTTCAAACGACACATCTTATTGACCTTTAGTGTTTGACCCGATATCACGGGTTCGTAGACTTAAATCAACATAACCAATTTATTGGTGTGGTACAATCCATCACCTAGCGAGATATGAAACTTTCAAGTCTCTACCCACATGATTCCTTTACAAGTCTCATTTCGACCCGTTTGGCTATCTAGTGAAGACCACCACTTTATTGACAAGCCAAACCCAATTACAAATCTTTATTTTGACCCGTTTGATGGTATAATGAACTTCGCCACTTTTAACAACACATCAAACGCATCCATTACACTACGACATCATTTATACACTAAAACCAAACATTTTTACATAATGTAACGAGACTAAAGTCACGCACCTTTAAAGCACGCCTTTTCCGCGTGTATCACCTCCGGCGTGTCCACTTGATGTCCCGGATTCCTTGCCTAAAGAGTTCAATTCATAACAAGATTAGAACTCTTTCATAAGCTTTAACGCATTATTTCTTAACATATTCAAATCTGCGTTTTGCCCAACTTTTAACATTTTAACCTTCATTTAGGCGTTTTATCGAACACCTAGTGGGTCAGATTTCTACATGATCTAAACCAAGTTCATGACTTGAGTTTATCACTCTATTTAACTTCAATTAGACAATATACACATATTTTAACATCCATAATTTTGAAGATTATCTCATAAATTTCAGTTTACACTAGAACAAAAGTTTTAATCCTAGTGTTTATCAAGTTCTACTAACATATTAATCACCCACTATGATGATTTTGATCCATACAACCATCATGCAAGGATTTGATAAGAAATCATCTAGGGTTTGCCCCTAAACCTTATATAACTATCAATTTCATATTTACAACACGTAATTAAGCTCAACACTCGATTTCAATCACATGCAAGAACTTGGGTTGAATCAAAATACTCTAATTCGACATACCTTATGATCCTCTTGTCGAGGTGATCACGATTCTATGTTCAGATTTCGATTTCAACTTGGATTGAGCCTTCAATTTGAGAGTTTAGTAGATTCAGGGTTTTGAGGATGAGGGTGTCGCCCTCTCCTGCTCTTGATCGACCAGACCCCCTCTAATGGGGTGTTTGGTTTGTTTTTATCAAATATTGGTAATACAAGTTTCAATTTTGACAACCTAGGCCCCTCCACTCTTATTTAGTTTATATTTTTGACTTTTTAAACCCTTCGTGTATTACTACAAGCCTCCTAACTAACTGGGTTATTTATCCTA
Organism: Helianthus tuberosus; assembly: GCA_030545235.1. Classification (NCBI taxonomy): domain Eukaryota; kingdom Viridiplantae; phylum Streptophyta; class Magnoliopsida; order Asterales; family Asteraceae; genus Helianthus; species Helianthus tuberosus. The sequence goes on along the minus strand of CM060443.1, from coordinate 49,215,812 downwards.
GTTAGCTTTTTGTTGTTTATTATACTCTTTATAATTCTAATATAAAGTTTTGTATTTTTGGGATGTTACAAGTCCACCCCCCTTAATATGGGTTTCGTCTCCGAAACCGTAATACGTACCAAATAGTATGGGGTAGAGCCGTTGCATCTCTTCTTCGGATTCCCATGTGGTATCCGCACCCTTCCTGTGTTCCCATTTAACCTTCACTTGGTTAATCACTTTGTTCCTCAAACTCTTCTCTTTACGATCTAAAATCGCAATTGGTTTTACTACATAGTTGAGGCTGTTATCCACCTCGATATCATCGTAGTGGATACAAGCAGTTTCGTCTGCTAAACATTTTCGGAGATGTGACACGTGGAAGGTGCTATGAATCCCACTCAACTCCTCGGGTAGTTCGAGACGATATGTTACTTTACTAACCCGTTCGGTGATTCTGAATGGCCCAATAAATCTTGGGCTCAACTTCCCTCTTTTTGTGAACCGTATTATTCCTTTCCACGGCGATACTTTCAGCATTACTTTATCACCGATTTGAAATTCAATCGGTCTCTTCCGTTTATCCGCGTATGCTTTTTGTCGATCCTGAGCCGCCTTTAGGTGAGCTCGGACCAAGTCGATCTTCTCATTCGTAGTTCGGATTATATCAGTAGGAGCTAGTCCTCGTGGACCCACTTCTCCCCAACATACCGGGGTTCGACACTTTCTTCCATATAACATTTCATAAGGGGCCATTTTAATGCTCGCGTGGTAGCTGTTGTTATACGAGAATTCAACCAAGGGTAGATAGACATCCCAACTACCCCCGAAGTCGATAATGCAAGCCCGCAACATATCTTCCAACGTTTGTATCGTTCTCCCACTTTGCCCATCCGTTTGTGGATGGTAAGCAGTGCTAATGAACAATTTAGTTCCCATTTGCTCTTGGAATTCGAGCCAAAATTTCGAAGTAAACCGAGTATCTCTGTCTGACACAATGGATATCGGTACTCCATGACGTGCTATGATCTCATTGGTGTACACCTCCGACATCTTCTCGGATGTATAAGTCTCACGAATTGGAATGAAGTGAGCACTTTTCATCAATCTATCCACGACTACCCATATAGCATCAAACCCGCGATTTGTTTTGGGCAATTTGGTCAACAAATCCATTGTGATTTGTTCCCATTTCCAAACTGGGATGTCCAATGGTTGCAACTTACCATATGGCTTTTGGTGCTCCGCTTTGACTTGCAAGTAGGTCAAACACTTCTCCACATATTTCACTATGTCTCTTTTCATTCCGGGCCACCAATAATTTTGTTTTAAATCGTTATACATCTTGGTCGCCCCCGGATGTATCGAATAACGAGATTTATGGGCCTCGTCAAGTAGAAGTGCCTTGGCCCCACATGAGTTTGGAACCCAAATTCTCCCAAGTCGAGTTTTCAATCCTTGGTTATCATCCTCCAGGTCTTTTAACTACCCAACTATTCTTTCCCTTTTCACATTTTCTTCCTTTATTGCTTCAATTTGAGATTTCCGTATTTGTTCAAGCAAACTCGAAGTCACAATTAGTTGCATCGATCGTACTCGAATAGGCGTATAATCTGTATTTCGGCTCAACGCGTCTGCCACTACATTAGCCTTCCCGGGGTGGTAATGTATTTCACAATCAAAGTCTTTGACGGTTTCTAACCACCGCCTCTGCCTCATATTTAATTCCTTCTGATCGAAGAAATACTTCAAGCTTTTATGGTCGGTAAAGATAGGGCATTTCACCCCATACGGATAATGCCTCCATATTTTCAAGGCCAACACCACTGCCGCCAACTCGAGGTCATGGGTAGGATATCTCTTCTCATGAGTCTTTAGCTGCCTTGAGGCATAGGCTATAACCTTGCCACGTTGCATCAAAACGCAGCCAAGCCCCGAATGTGATGCATCTGAGTAAACTACCATGTCGTCTGTTCCATCCGGTAATGACAATATCGGTGCATGGGTCAGTTTTTCCTTAAGCATTTGGAACGCCCTTTCTTGATCATCACCCCAGTTAAACTTTTCGTCCTTACGGGTTAACTTGGTTAATGGCATAGCAATTTTGGAGAAATCCTGTATGAATCTTCGATAATAACCCGCAAGCCCCAAAAAGCTTCTGATCTCCGAAGGATTCTTCGGTGGATCCTATCTCGCCACAGCTTCTATCTTTGACGGGTCTACTAACACCCCGTTTACACTAATGATGTGCCCGAGGAATTGTACTTCTAGCAACCAGAAAGCACATTTCGAGAACTTTGCATACAATTTCTCTTTTCTGAGCGTCTCTAACACTTCACGCAAATGACTTGCATGATCTACTTCATTCTTTGAATATATTAAGATGTCATCAATGAACACTATCACTGACTTGTCTAACATGGGTTTGCAAACCCGGTTCATAAGGTCCATGAAAGCCGCGGGTGCATTAGTTAACCCGAAGGACATCACGAGGAACTCGTAATGTCCGTACCGTGTGCGGAAAGCCGTTTTCGGTACATCCTCCTCTTTGACTTTCAACTGATGATACCCCGATCTAAGGTCGATTTTGGAGAACCAACTTGCACCTTGTAGTTGGTCAAATAGATCATCAATTCTTGGAAGCGGATATCGATTCTTTACCGTGAGTTTGTTCAACTCCCGATAATCAATGCACATACACATGCTCCCATCCTTCTTTTTTCACAAATAATACTGGTGCGCCCCATGGAGACACACTTGGCCGAATAAATCCTTTGTCTAACAGATCTTGAATTTACGACATCAATTCTTGTAATTCTGATGGCGCGAGTCGATACGGCGCCTTAGCCACAGGTTTCGCGCCTGGAACCAGTTCGATCCCGAACTCTACCTCCCGTTCTGGTGGTATTCCCGGCAGGTCTTCCGGAAAAACGTCGGCATATTCGCGTACCACCGGTACATCTTCAATCTCTAGTGATCTCTTGTCTGGTTCGTTCGCGTATATCATGAATGCCCTACAACCGTGCCTCATGAGCTTGCGAGCTTTTAGCATTGAACACATAACGGGATTACCCCTCTTTTCGCCGTATATGGTAACAGATTTTCCACTTGGAGATGTTAATTTTATCTCCTTGCGGAAACATACGACTCTCGCATGGTATCAGGATAGCCAATCCATCCCGACTACTACTTGGAATACCCCCATCGACATAGGAATCAAGTCTATTGAATATTCTTCATCGTCAATGTTTATCTTACAATCTCGACATACATCACACACCAGGAAACTTTTGTTATCACCTATTTCTACTTCTAATGGCATAGGCAATTTTGTTAGTACAAAAGAAGGATGTCGAATAAATCCATGTGAAACAAAGGATTTATTCACACCCGTATCAAATAACATATGTGCAGGAATTGAATTTTTGGCAAATATACCTGAGACCACATCGGGCTCTATTTTTTCCTCCACTGCTGTTAACTGGAAAGATCTTGCCTTTGCTCTTGGTGTCTCAGTGTGTGTATTCTTGTCATCTTTCTTTCCGATCAACTCCGAGCATTCAGATTTCTTGTGACCCGGTTGGTAGCATTTGTAACACACCGACACCTTCCCCGGACACAACGCAGCCGTGTGCCCCATTTTCCCACATATAGGACACAGTTTGTCCTTGAACCGGCACTCACCTTTGTGCCCCTTCCCTCATATCTTGCAGTTTGATGACCCACTTTTCCCTTCTTGTTTCTTTGAGGATTCCGTTGTGCGTGCCTTTTTCATTGGGCTTGGATTGACTATCTGCGCCCTTCTTTCACCTCTTTCAATCTGTTTCTTCAACTCTATCTCCCGTTCCCGAGCAACGTTTATAATCTCGGTGAGAGTCTCATACCTTGAAGGAGTCATAAACTCCCTATACTCGGCCCTCAACATATTATAATAATAATATATTTTCTGCTCCTCATTCGTTATCAATTCATCACAAAACTTCATCTTATCCATGAACATTCCCGTGATTTTATCAATAGATTCACCCTTGTGTCGAAGTTGCATGAATTCTTCCTTGATCTTGTTAATGACTGCCTTGGGACTGTGATGTTTAAGAAACGGCGTCTTAAACTCATCCCATGTCATAGCTTTAGCCGCTTCGCTTCCAATTTCTTTCTTCTTGTTATCCCACCAGTCTTTCGCTTGACCCCTTAACTGACCCGTGCCATAGGCTACGTAATCGTCTGGATCACAATGAGTCCTTTCGAATACTCCATCTATATCGCTTAGCCACCGTTGGCATATTATCGGGTCAACCTCCCCGTTGTAGATTGGCGGCTTGCACGCCATGAACTCTTTATATGAACAAAACTTTCGTCCTCCCGACTTCTCCTTTGTGAAATTGGTATTATCCTCCAATTTCTTAATTCTTTCCTCCACTACTGATAATACCGTGTTTTGGATTTTGTCGATGAAACCCGACAAACTGTTTTTGATTGCCTTTCCTACCTCCTCAGCAATCACTTCTCTCGTTTGCTCGGTGACTCTCGGCACCGTATCATCATTACCTTTATCTGTCATCTTTAACTGAAATGTTTACATCAAGCGTTAAACATTTCATCTATAGCATATGGTTTATTTACTTCGGTTTATTCAAGTTCATAACTTGTTTTTACCGCTCTTATTTAATGCACTTTCTGGGTTTGAGTGTATTAACACGCTCTTCCCATGCATATCTATTCATCATTCCCTTTTTATACTTAGTAACTCTACTTAGAACAATTAATTCTTACCGGATGCTTGATCAAGCTTGAACCGAACACTTTGTTGACAACCTTAAGCTCTGATTACCAACTTGTAACACCCTTAATATTTGGACGGAATTTAATAAATAATTATATTAACTTCATACTAATCAGAGTTTACAAAAACTTTCCATGTTTAAAGACCATACATAATTACGATAGTACCAAAACAAATCCAAGATAGTACATAACAAGTTTTAAGTTAACCCTTGCTAGTCAACTAACAACTAGTTTAAAGGATTCAAAACACGGTTAACAACCATTTACAACACGATTAAAGTCTAGAGAAAATTAAGTTTGGTGCGGAAGCTTCAAAATGCATGTTCGGTTCTTGACAATGTACTTGATCACCATCCGGGAGGACCTCATCCATACCTAGGGTCACACAACTAAAGACATTAGTTTTGACATTAGTATAACATATATATATATACAAATTCCGACATCGAAAAGTGAATAAAATACAAGTTTTCCGGGCTCCACCGTAACTTATGGTGTCTACCGTAAGTTACGATAGACCCTGAATGATTTTGGTTCTGCCGTAACACAGGGGTAACCCACCGTAACATTTTTGATCTCCACCGTAAATTACGGTGGAGACCGTAATTTACGGTGGACGCTAGGATTTTGCCATTTGACTATTTTGTGAATTTCGCTTCAATTCGCATACCAATTTAGGCTATTTCCTTCCTGTATGTCTGTAAATTCATTACGAACATGTTCGTTTTGTTTATCATACCAATATTTATCTCGCCGATCATTCGGCTAAAAGTTACTATACTTGTAATTATTCGACCCCTTCTAACTATAAGGGTATATTTCAAATTTCTTATTCTAACCTTTTAGATGCCATTACCCAAGTTCCCAGGCTTGTACATCTTGGTGTGTTTACGTTATTCATGGCTTCATGTTTCCTTGGAACTAGAAGCTCGTTTCTTCGGAATTCAACATTCCGTTTCAAACGACACATCTTATTGACCTTTAGTGTTTGACCCGATATCACGGGTTCGTAGACTTAAATCAACATAACCAATTTATTGGTGTGGTACAATCCATCACCTAGCGAGATATGAAACTTTCAAGTTTCTACCCACATGATTCCTTTACAAGTCTCATTTCGACCCGTTTGGCTAAAGAGTTCAATTCATAACAAGATTAGAACTCTTTCATAAGCTTTAATGCATTATTTCTTAACATATTCAAATCTGCGTTTTACCCAACTTTTAACATTTTAACCTTCATTTAGGCGTTTTATCGAACACCTAGCGGGTCAGATTTCTACATGATCTAAACCAAGTTCATGACTTGAGTTTATCACTCTATTTAACTTCAATTAGACAATATACACATATTTTAACATCCATAATTTTGAAGATTATTTCATAAATTTTAGTTTACACTAGAACATAAGTTTTAATCCTAGTGTTTGTCAAGTTCTACTAACATATTAATCACCCACTATGATGATTTTGATCCATACAACCATCATGCAAGGATTTGACAAGAAATCATCTAGGGTTTGCTCCTAAACCTTATATCACTATCAATTTCATATTTACAACACGTAATTAAGCTCAACACTTGATTTCAATCACATGCAAGAACTTGGGTTGAATCAAAATACTCTAATTCGACATACCTTATGATCCTCTTGTCGAGGTGATCACGATTCTATGTTCAGATTTCGATTTCAACTTGGATTGAGCCTTCAATTTGAGAGTTTAGTAGATTTAGGGTTTTGAGGATGAGGGTGTCGCCCTCTCCTGCTCTTGATCGACCAGACCCCCTCTAATGGGGTGTTTGGTTTGTTTTTATCAAATATTGGTAATACAAGTTTCAATTTTGACAACCTAGGCCCCTCCACTCTTATTTAGTTTATATTTTTGACTTTTTAAACCCTTCGTGTATTACTACAAGACTCCTAACTAACTGGGTTATTTTTCCTAGTTAGCTTTTTCTTGTTTATTATACTCTTTATAATTCTAATATAAAGTTTTGTATTTTCGGGATGTTACAAGAAGACATCGCGTTGTGTGAATCTTGGGTCGAAACGCTTACCCCCGATACGCCTCGTAATCGATCGGGTCCGTTTTGGAGACGTATTTTCCAACAATTTTGTATTCATGGGGATGACACTACCCGAACCGTGGATGCACTTTCTTCACACTTTAGGACTATCCATTTGAATAGTGAAAGATTTGAGACGGTGCACAACGCTATGCAAAATGAGAGTGCTGACCTTCCAGTAGACGATGTCATAAAAGTCGCATTCATCAACTATAGACACGTGTTTAACTGTGACTTCAAACACGTTTCAGTGTAACATATAATTAGATTTTTTTTTGATTTAGGTTTAACTTTTAGATTTAATTATGTAATGTCTTTTAGTTTGTTTCATGTGTTTTTTTTTAGTTTCTTTTTAACTAGTGTAATGTTTTTTTATTTAAATTATTTAATGTTTTCTTTAGTATTAATGTTTTGTTTAATTATAGTTCATAGATTTTATATAATTATTAAATATAAAATAATAATAAAAAGTGTGTGTCATGTGTCGAATAATACCATGCTTTCATGCCACGTCCCATTCGTTTTTTTTGCACTATACCACTTTTCTAACGTGTGCTAACGTGTCGTCCACATGTCGCATAACGCCCCCTTTTCAACCCCCTGCCACTCCGTATAGTCTAACGTGTTAACAATAGTGGAATATAATTTATAGAGAGAGATTTATTTGAGAAGAAAATTTAACTGAAAAGAAAAAGAACAAAATGTACAATTGTAAACATTAAATAATTTTTTTCTTATCTCATTTATTATTATCTTTGACTAATTAGTTAGTCATAACGACTATCATCCTCCACGTTAATTATTTTGCCTACGCACATTAAAATTATACTACACGTTTCGAAATTTATCCTATACATATCGATATTTATCCTACACAGCTCGTAATTAATCGTACATAACTCGTAATTTATCCTACACTCTAGATTATTATTATTATTTATTTTGAAAAAACATATTTTTTTTGAAAATAAGTTACAAATTGAATGTAGTTAGCTATTAAAAAGAAATGCTACAAATTAATGATAAGTTTACCAATTGAACATACATTAACATTAATTGCAAATATTGAATGAAGCAAAATGAAGCATTTTTATTGATTGAAATTTCTTATTTTTTATAGTTACAAAGAATTTATTCTATGTTTAAATCCCCACTACACTTATATGTATACATGTGTGTGTATATAGTGAAAGTGTAAAATACAATATTGCTTAATATACGAGCGTACGCTGTGAAATTAGGCACGCTGTAAAACACAAAACCATAATCACGCATGTTGAAAAACCATAATCACACATGTTATACTTATGTAACGAAGCATGTTATAATTATGTAATGAAGCATGTTATGGTTTTTAACACGTATGATTATGGTTTCACAACATGCGTGATTAGGGTTTTGAGTTTTACAACGTGTGTAATTTCATAGCGTACGCTCATACGTTAAGGAATATTGTACATTAACCGGCCTCTATATATATTACCGTTCTACTTACAAAGAATTTATTGTACGTTGAACTATCCAATATAACTTAAATGTATATATGTGTATATATATTACCAATTTATTATTCAATTAAATATGTCAATTGTAGGATGTTGGAGTTGTAGACATCATGAATGTTGTGGTGAAAATTTTAAAAAGCAGATTTAACAGCCAAAATAAGATAGTGATGTAAGGTGCTTGTTAAAACAACGGGTTTGTTATTCAGGATCCTCAGTTAGTAGAACATTTTCTAAAGTAAAATTTGGCGAATGTAAGATGAATGTAATGAACAGACTGAATTTATCACGGGGAAAAATCCCTTAATCCTCGTCTTGAAGATGATCTCTGGCACAAAAAAACATCAGGAGCTGGAAACCACTCAGCCCCGATTCCATTAATATAAAAAATGGTTACAATGGTGAGGCTTGATTGATCAAACGAGGTGTTACAACTGATAATTGTGCTTGTTGTTAGGGGAGGATTTTATAATCCTAAGGATCACGTATCCTTAAGTGCTGCCAGGATCAAGGACCCTTAATTCTGTTTGAATTAAGGATCCTCAGCAGGTGTTGCAGGAGCAAGATTCAGGATCTTTATTATTATCCTTCTGCTAACAATTGTCTGCCTTGTACGTAAGTTTGTTTTGCAGGAGCAAAGGCATGGACCATGTCTCAGCGAAATTCCTGGAGCATATTCCCTTAATATTCCGCACGTGCTTGACCATTGTGAACGTTATGGAGATCGTGGGGGACTTGCACAAAATCCGGATAGTTAGTTAAACTAGTTATTTCTAATTTAAAATGGGGATAACAAGCTTGAGGAGAACACTTAGCTAATTTTAGCAAAAAAAAAAAAAAAACACACTCTCGTAACAACACTCGAACAGATCTCGGCAATCTACTTGGCGATTTCATACATTTTTGCACATTGCACACTAGTGATCCTTGTAACAAGCTTGTTATCATCCCGAGTTGTAAACTTCTTTTGTTTAATCTTAGTTGGTGATCGGTAGTTTCCATCACCCGAGGTTTTTTATGCCGGAGATCAACTCTTGATCAACGGCTTTTTCCTCGTCTAAATCTTTGTGTCACTTGTTCATTACATTTCTGAGTGATCCTTAATATTGTTCATTGATTCGAGCATCACACCTCACAACAAAAGATTTGGTTGTATTATCTTTGCTTGATTTTTGACCAAAACAGTTTGGCGCCCACCGTGGGGCAACTGGTGCTTCGTTCTTGAGAAATTCTTGTTTTTGTGATCATTTCGGTTCATTACAATCAAGCAGATGGCAGTTCCAGTTCAATGCCAACAATGAGTTCTTCACAGGGCGTTCCTCCTTTGCCTCCACCACCTTCTGGATCCCAGAAGAACGCTGAAAATGCTGCGAAGAGACAAAGCCCCATTTTTTCAAAACCACCAACTTCTTCTGTTTCTTCTAACCCTACTACTAGTGATCTTTTTAATTTGATTTTGCAGATGAAGGATCACATACAAGAGCAGGACAAAACTAATAAAAGGATCCTCCGGGAGATTGGTGATATCAAGAAACAGAAGAAATCAGCGGAGGATCACTCCCCTCTGATACCAAGGTCACTGAATTTTGACACTCCAGTTGTAACTACCCTACAATCGGCAGTTCCAGACATCCAGTATCAAAGTGGTCCATTAGAAAGGCGTTATGGAACAACAACTATGAGTCAGGCTTTTGGCTCTCACTTCCAGCCTCAAGGATCCTGTTTTCAGTCTTCAGGACCCTCCTTCCAGCATCAGGGATCCTTCATCAGCTCAGGAGGACATTTGGGAATGCACACGGTCCAAGGATCCTCCATGGTTCAAGGATCCTCTCAGGTCCAAGGATCCTCCATGATTCCAGGATCCTCTCAGGTTCAAGGATCCTCCTTTCAGGTTCAAGGATCCTCTCAGCCCCAAGGATCCTTTCAGGTTTAAGGATCCTCTCAGCATCAAGGATCCAACATCTTTCAGGATCAAGGATTCTCAAGAAGTATGCGGCCTCCAAGTTTGGATGTTCATCAAGGAGACTTCATACCAATGCAGACCATTGCTTCCTCTGGTCCTTCAATCATACTAGAATCCCGTCAATACGGATTCACATCTGGGATTCCAAACATGAACCCTCTGGGAGGTAACACTTTTAATAATTCATATAACACTAACCATGGCTCTATGCAGGATACAGGTATCAATCAGGCTATGGCTAGGGAGTTACAGAAGCTTAAGGATATGATATCCAGCGTACCAGGAGTGGTTAAACCCATTCCTGAAATTGCGGATGGTAGCCATAGGATATCTCATTTTGCACCACCTATTTGTGATGCTGAGATACCCAAAAGGTTTCAGATACCAACTATAAAGCTATATGATGGTTCAACGGATCCAGAGGAACATGTAGCTCAATACAGGGAGAGGATGGAGATCAATCCAATTCCTGAGAGGTTAAAAGAAGCATGTCTATGCAAGGGTTTTGGATCCACACTCACAGGATCTGCTCTTAAATGGCTGCTAAGTCTTCCCCCTTACTCTATTACTTCATTTGCTAATCTAGTTAACCTGTTTAATAGTCAATTCTCTTGTAGTAGAAAATTTGAACGATTAACTAGTGATTTATATAGGGTAACACAAGGTCAAAATGAGTCACTTAGAGATTACATCACTAAATTTAGTAAAGAATCCTTAGATATCCCTAATCTAGATATAGCTACGGCTGTGGAAGCCTTTAAAATGGGATTGCTTAGGGATTCATTATTCTATGATGATCTTGTTTTGACCCCATGCAGGAATCTTGATGAAGTAAGAACCAGGGCCCTTAGGTTCATCCGATTAGAGGATGATAAAAGGATCCAGGAGAGATTGGCAGGATCCTCAAAACAGGAAAACAAGGATCCTACTTCAAGAATAACAAGTTCAAATCCTACTACAAGTCTGATAACCAGAATGTGCATGCAGTAGAGCAAGAAGAGGATGATGAGGATTATCCTCCAATTTCTGAATACTGTTTTTCTGTTGATAACAATGAGCTAATTCTTGCAATGCAGAATCTAGGTGAAAAAGCTAGATGGCCAAGGAAAAGTGATAAACCAGCTGCTACAAAAGACAAATCCAAATGGTGTGCATATCACAAGGATTTCGGGCATCTCACTGAAGAGTGTATTGCACTTAGAAAAGAAATTGGTTACTTGTTAAGTAAGGGGCACTTGAAGGAGCTTTTGGGAAGAAAGAAGTCAAGGATCCAGGATCCTGAAAGGATCCCAGAAAAGGCTCCTGCTCCTCCAGCAGACGCACAAGTTATAAACTTTATATCCGGTGGATCAGACATTTGTGGTACTTCCTTTTCAGCAGCCAAAAGACATGCCAAGGAAACCAAGATGGATAATGGAGACAGACCCATCCGGACCTCCACTGTCACCAAAGATTAAATTATAACTTTTGATGAGGATGATCGTGCTGATGTCCAGGATCCTCATCATGATGGTCTTGTTATTACTCTGTTTATTTCTAACCATTTTGTTCGCAGGATCCTAATAGATTGTGGAAGCTCAGTGAACATCATTCAGCTTGATGTCCTCAAGAAGATGAACATTCCTGAATCAGACATTGTCCCAAGATCTTCAGTTCTTGTGGGATTCAGCGGAGAGACCAAGAATACATTGGGGGACATTAAACTCCCCATCTATATTGAAGGACTTCATTCTTATAAAGAATTTTGTGTTATAGATTGCTTATCTTGTTGTAATGTTATCCTTGGCAGGCCATGGATACACGACATGAAGGCAGTCCCATCTACTTATCATCAATGTGTAAAGCTTCCTAGTCCGTGGGGAGTGGTGAAAATTGAGAGTGATCAACAAAAAGCTAAGAATTGTTACACGCCATCAATGAAGCCAGCCTCAAGACCAAGGGAGCAATAGCAACTAAAGTGTCCTCCAAGAGATGTCTTGGAGGCAAGAGAACAGGATGTGAAAGAAATCCTTATGGATCCCCATGATCCTGAATCCATCGTCTTCATATGATCAGGGATCCTCAGCAACATTGAACAAGAACTAGTATCCTTCCTTAAGAGGAGGAAAACTACCTTTGCCTGGAAGCATGAGGACATGACAGGTATATCTAAAGATATAATTACTCATAAACTTGGCATTGACAGGTCATTCAAGCCAATTCATCAAAAAAGGAGGAAGTTTGCACCTGAAATGAATGCCATTATCTAGGAAGAGGTAGATAAACTACTTCGGGCAGGTATGATAAGAGAGGTTAAGTATCCAAGGTGGTTAGCCAATGTGGTTGTTGTACAAAAGAAAAATGGAAAGTGGAGGGTATGTGTCGATTTTACTGATTTAAACAAGGCATATCGCAAGGATCCTTTCCCATTACCCCACATTGACTCCATGGTGGATGCTACCGCGGGTCATGAATTGTTGACTTTTATGGATGCTTCATCTGGATTTCAACAAATTCAGATGGAACCATCTGATCAAGAGGATACAGCCTTTATGACCCCAACTGGTATATATTGTTATATTGCTATGCCATTTGGACTAAGGAATGCAGGTGCTACTTATCAAAGGCTAGTCAATATGATGTTCAAGGAACAAATTGGACACACTATGGAAGTTTATATAGATGACATGGTGGTTAAGTCCAAGAAAGCTGAGGATCACCTTAGAGACATGGAGGAGGCATTCAATATCCTTGATAAATTTAATATGAAACTAAATCCTTCCAAGTGTCACTTTGGTGTTAAAGTAGGTAAATTCCTAGGCTATATGGTGACAAAAAGAGACATTGAAGCAAGTCCAGAGCAAATTAAGGCTATTGTGAATATCAAATCTCCTGCCAATGCTAAGGATGTGCAAAGATTGACAGGCAGGATCGCAACCTTGAACTGGTTCATATCCAAATCCTAAGAAAAATGCAAGGAATTCTATCATATTTTGAGGAAGAACAAGAAATTTGAATGGACTAAAAAGCATGAAAATGCTCTCAGAGCTCTTAAGGATTACCTATCCTCAGCCCCTGCCTTGATGAAACCAGAAAAAGGGGATATATTATCTTTGTATTTAGCGGTATCCTCTAAAGCAGTAAGTGCGGTCCTTGTTAAGGATCACGAAGGTACACAACATCCTATCTATTATGTAAGTAAGAGTTTGCTTGATGCTGAATCCAGGTATTCACATTTAGAAAAACTTATCCTTGCATTAATTATGGCATCTACTAAATTAAGACATTATTTTGAAACTCATGCCATTATTGTTAAGACTAATTTTCCAATTAAGAATGTTCTCAGGAAACCTGAAATGTCAGGAAGGATAGCTAAGTGGGCAGTGAAGCTTAGTGCATATGATATAAGATATGAACCAAGGACTGCCATCAAATCCCAAGCCTTAGCTGACTTTGTGGCAGATTTTATTAGTGACTTGCAAAAGGAAGCTGAGTTGGAAGTCCAACAGCTAGAAGAAACTAAGGATCCTTGGATACTCTTCACTGATGGAGCCTCCAATGTCAAAGGAACAGGACTTGGAATACTACTAAAATCGCCACAGGGGGACATAATACCCCACTCCATAGCTTGTCAGTTTCAAACTACTAACAATGAAGCTGAGTATGAAGCCTTGATAGCTGGTTTGCAAATTGCTAAGCATATGAGGATCAGGTATCTTGAGGTACATGTAGATTCATTATTAATTACTAATCACTTTAATGGATCATATGCTGTTAAAGGTGAAAAACTAATCAAATATTTAGAGATAGTCAAAGAATTGGCACTCTCTTTTGTTTCCTTTAGTTTAACGCAGGTACCCAGAGAAGAGAATGCAGAAGCTGATGCATTGGCCAATCTAGGATCATCCTTGAAGATTCCAGAGGATATTAGGATCCCTATTATCCATATCCTAACCCCTGCTATCGAGGATCATGTAGCCATGGAGATAGAAGAGGATTCTGCAATCATCCCTAGTGATGATACTCAATCTCGTTCAGGATCATGGATCCTTCCAATCATGAGATACATACGACATGGAGAGATTCCTACAGGAGAAAACCCCAGGGCTTTCAAAATCAAGGTATCTCAATTCACAATATTGAATAACATGTTATATAAACGATCTCTTGCAGGTCCATATCTAAGGTGCATTGAGGATCCTGAAATCCAAGAAGTCCTAAAGGATTTCCATGAAGGAGATTGTGGGAACCACACTGGGGCCAGGGCATTGTTCTCAAGGATCCTGAGGACAGGATACTATTGGCCTACTATGAAGAAGGATGTTGTGGAATATGCCAAGAAGTGTGATCCTTGTCAGAGACATAGTAATATCCTTCACCAACCAGCAGAGCTTTTGCATCCTATATCCTCTTCTTGGCCATTTATGAGATGGGGAATGGATATAGTCGGTAAGCTTCCTAAGGCAACTGGTGGAAAAGTATTCATGCTTGCTATGACTGATTACTTCTCCAAGTGGATAGAGGCTGAAGCCTTTGCTCAAGTCAGAGAAAAGGAAGTGATATCCTTTATTAAGAGAAACATTATTACTAGATTTGGTATTCCTTCTGAAATTGTTTGTGATAATGGATCCCAATTTATTGGGAGTAGAACTACTAACTTTTGTGACAGCTGGGGGATTAAGATGATAACATCAACACCAATCCACCCACAAGCTAATGGCCAGGCAGAATCATCCAACAAGATCATCATCAACAATTTGAAGAAGAAGCTTGGATCGAAGAAAGGAAAATGGGCAGAAGAACTACCTTATGTACTTTGGACTGATAGGACAACTCCCAAGAATGTACTGGCCAAACTCCATTCTCTTTGGCATTTGGAGCAGAATCAGTGATCCCTACAGAGATGGTGGTTCCTACTTCAAGAACAAGCATTCGTGATCCTGAAGAAAATGCTGAAAACTTGGTTCAAGACTTGGACACTATAGAAGAACTCAGGGATTTGGCAAGGATAAGGATGGCCAGTTATCAACAAAGGATGGCTGGAGCCTACAACAAAAATGTCAGGATCAGGAAATTCCAAGTTGGTGATATGGTATTAAGGAAAGCATTTCAGAACACCACCAATCCTGCTGATGGGAAGTTAGCACCAAAGTGGGAAGGCCCTTATTTGATTGAAGCTGAAGCAGGAAAGGGGGCATATCGATTGCTAACAATGGAAGGTGATTTGCTACCAAGAGCTTGGAATGTTGTCCACTTGAAGAAATACTTCATGTAATAAGGATCCATGATCCTTAGCTAACAAGTATCCTTGAAGGATCCTTACAGGACAGAAGATCCTCATCTTGGTAATGATCTAATCTCAAACTATTTCATTCTTTAATTATCCTATATACAAGGATAAGGATCCTGGATCCTTTATCCTCTTTTCACTTGAATCTGAGTTTTGCAGAAGGTTTAGGTATCCTTAACAAAGGACTGGGTATCCACAGAAGTATCCAGTTATTTGGGCTTGACCCCAGTTATTTGGGCTTGACCCCGGTTATTTGGGCTAGTCCCCAGTTTTTGGGCCTGTCCAGAGTTTTGCCAGTAGCGCACGATGATCCTGGTTCAGTTCATGGAAATGGGACCAGTACTCGCTTTAGGGGCTGACAATTTCATTGTACTGGCTGTATCCGGGATCCTGCATATAATGGTAGACGTACCATACATCCGTTCCTAAGGTTTCTAACGTTTTCACGTTAGCTAAGGTTTTGGCTTTTTCATGTCACTAAGTTTGGATAGTCGCCAGTGAGGGCCATACTCCAGTTTACACAAGATCCTTTGGGCTTGTCCCCAGTTATCCTTTGGGCTTGTCCCCAGTTATCCTTTGGGATTGTCCCCAGTTATCCTTTGGGCTTGTCCCCAGTATATTGGGCTTGTCCCCAGAATTGTTGGGCTTGTCTCCAGTTACTAACTTTTCTCTTATATTGGCTTAGTCCCAAGTTATATTCTATTTCAGGTTTTTGAGGTTAAACGACCAAGGATCCTTGATCCTTACCTTCTACTAAGGTTTGTCTTTTGGTTATCCTGATTATAAATATTAAAGGGTTAGAATCCTAACTTGGATTCTCAGGTATGATCCTTGATCATTTTTTATTTTATTCATTATTTATATAAGTGACCCTTATCCTTTGACAATAGAACTAATGATCCTTAACTTTTCTGAGTTTATCGACTATAGGATATTTGATCCTTGATCATATCCTAAAATTTTTAAACATAATTTATTAAACTTGATAAATTCAAACAAAGTGGATAACTACAATAGAAAAATAAAGAGTTCACAAGGATAACAACATGGGAAATAGCCAAAAAGTTGAAGTTATTTTTATTCACAAATGTTAACCCTTCGAAGGTTGTCAAAATTACCTACCCCAAGCATCTACCAGCAATACGTGGCCCGTCCGCTGGGGTAGGTAAAGGGTGTCCATTGTTAATAGGTCTTTGAAGTGCAGGAAATATAAAACGACATGATAACAAGTGGTTTCATCCCCCAAATAGAGGATCCCTCCACCACCTATTATCCTACCTATTGTCTAAGGATCCTTGATCCATAATCCTAAAAATTATTGTTCAGATTACAACCCAACATTGTTTCAAAACACCATAATAAAAAAACCACAACCAAATCCTAAAAAAAATGGGCTCCGGCCACGTCTAGAAATATCCACCATCGCCCATTTCTGCAGCTCACACCTTGGCTGCATCACCACCAGCATCACCACCAGCATCATCACCAGCCTGATCCTTCCCGCTGCCACTCGCCTCAATTGCTAAGACTTCAGTAGCCTCCTCCTCTTCATCCTCAAGCTCAGTCAGCTTTGCCTTCCATTCCTCCTTGTCCCAAGTGGTCCTGTCAAAGTCAGGATCCTCAGCCTCCTGGGCCATTTGCAGCTTGATTTTGTACATGGTGATGGCAGCAGAGACTTTAGCATCCTCCAGCAGGTCGTGCTTCTCGTGATCAGCGTTTATCTGGGCCATGACCACCTGCTGCTTTGCCAAGTTCAGATCCTTCTCGAGGCGGGAGATGGTCTGATCCTTAGCCAGGAAGATCTTTTGGAAGTCCCTCTGCTTTTGGTCAGCTTCCTCAGCATAAGCATCCAACAGCATCTCGATCTCAGCGAATTTCTGCAAAAAGACAAGGTAAAGTTTAGGATCCTTGATCCTTAGATGGGCAGGATAATCAGTTAGGGTTAGTGATCCTTACATCGGCAAAGTATTCTTGGAACTGATGGCGGATAAGAGGTAAGCCTTCAAGATTGTCAGCCTCAGAGGCTTTCCTATTCTTTCCCTTGGAGGTGGCAGGCTTTGGGACCACGGCACTCGGGCTAGCAGCAGTCTTCTTCTTCCCAGACCTGGGAGCAACAACAGTAAGATCGGTAACACTGAAACGGGTGGCAGACCTTGAAGATTTTCCAGCACCTATCCATCCAGAACAATAGATAAGTATTCTTGTTTTATTTACATTTTAACATTTAAATACAGACTTGGATACTTACTTGACATTGTAACTGAGCCTGGGGATACTTCTTGAGAATCCTTGGTACTTACTTGAAATGATCTTATTGTAGGATGAAGATTCTGGAAAGCGGTGATCCTCTCCTTGGTTGCAGGTGATGTAATGATGTGTGAAACAGAAATAGATGCACAAAATAAACAAGAAGATGTTAGTGATCCTCAGCAGAAACAGGTTATCCTATGATCCTTCTATAAGGATCCTCTATCCTACCATGAGTGGCCCATTTTCTGGGGAGATCCTTCCCATCAGGGATAGAATCCCTCCTGACGAAGAAAAAACGTTTCTTCCACTTGTTATCGTTCTTGGTGTTTTTCAGTATTGGATGAGGTTCACCGGGTTTATGTTTGAATAGAAAGCGGTGTGAACCATGGCTCACAAGGTTGTATAGTTCAGAAAACTCCGACATTCCCAACTCTATATCCTCCTGCTCAATGATCCTTTCAAGGGTAAACAGAACCCTCCACATCATTGGCATAGCCTGGATATAGGATATGCCGGTAAGGGAGAAGAAAGATTGGGTAAAATCAGGAAAAGGATAGGAGTATCCTATCGAGAAAGGGGTAACTGGAAATGCAACCCATGTTTCAGAGATAAAGTCACTCAGGACGGTAGGGTCAAAGGGTTTGAAAACGGTGCTCGCCGGAAAGCAATGACGAATCCTGTCGATCGCAGGATCAGTAAAGCAGCAACGTTCCTTCGGAGAGTCTTCGATGATCCCTTGGCTTTTTAAGGGACTGTCTTTTTGATGATCCTTAGCAGGGGATGATCTTAGCTTCATTGTGATTCGGAGATTTTGAGAAAGAAGAAGAACAGAGCAAGAAAGGGAAAAGAGAAAGGGGAGAGAAGTACCTGCTTGATCTTCGAATGAGGATTTAAAGGATGTAACGCACGAATTTAAATGCCTCTAGACCCTTATCTCTAACTTGAATTTATAATCATGATTCTGCAAGGATGTCGCTTCGATGACGTATGATTGCAACGGCTACTCAGATTGTAACGGCTAGATATCCGTTAGTTTGTTGCGGATAAGATCAAGAAAATATAACTCGCCAAAATTTACACTTTACTCCTTATATTTTGGGGGCAATTGTTAGGGGAGGATTTTATAATCCTAAGGATCACGTATCCTTAAGTGCTGCCAGGATCAGGGATCCTCAATTCTGTATGAATTAAGGATCCTCAGCAGGTGTTGCAGGAGCAGGATTCAGGATCCTTATTATTATCCTTATGCTAACAATTGTCTGCCTTGTACGTAAGTTTGTTTTGCAGGAGCAAAGGCATGCACCAAGTCTCAGCGAAATTCCTGGAGCATATTCCCTTAATATTCCGCACGTGCTTGACCATTGTGAACGTTATGGAGATCGTGGGGGACTTGCACAAAATCCGGATAGTTAGTTAAACTAGTTATTTCTAATTTAAAATGGGGATAACAAGCTTGAGGAGAACACTTAGCTAATTTTAGCAAAAAAAAAAAAAAACACACACACTCTCGTAACAACACTCGAACATCTCTCGGCAATCTACTTGGCGATTTCATACATTTTTGCACATTGCACACTAGTGATCCTTGTAACAAGCTTGTTATCATCTCAAGTTGTAAACTTCTTTTGTTTAATCTTAGTTGGTGATCGGTAGTTTCCATCACCCGAGGTTTTTTATGCCGGAGATCAACTCTTGATCAAGGGCTTTTTCCTCGTATAAATCTTTGTGTCACTTGTTCATTACATTTCTGAGTGATCCTTAATATTGTTCATTGATTCGAGCATCACACCTCACAACAAAAGATTTGGTTGTATTATCTTTGCTTGATTTTTGACCAAAACACTTGTGAACAAGTGTAGAGTGTATGCAGTGTGCAAATCATCTCTCTAAAATGATCCAATCAAGCCTTTTTATCGTGCATTACAAAAAAATTGAATCCTAACTAAAATTCTAGGAAATTAGAGATCCTAGAGAGAGCAAGACAATGACCATTGGCAGCTCCCAGTTCTATTTCTGCACGTTTTCTTGAGCTACCTTGGAAAATATTCAGGTACAAATTATCTACTAGCTGTTAACCTAAGAATATTCTTACAAGAGATCCTTTCAAGATAGAAACATTTGATTAGTAACATATATTCAGGTTCCTAACTCCTATTAGGATCCTGGTACGTTCCAACGTTATAAGGATCCTAATACAGACTTATAGAATTCAGGATTCTGACTATAAAAATTCTACCCCAAACAGTGAAATTTTGTTCTTATATTTTTTTAGTAAATTTAGCAAAGTCAAGACGAGCTATCATAATTGACATTCAACGCAGTACGCACTATTGATAAATTTATTTTACTAGATATAATCATATCATTTTAAAATTAAAATGAAATCAAAATCTGTAGGTCCCTGAAAGGATCTAAGAACAAGGTGATTTTAAGTTATCAAATGCATAAACACAGGTGTAGAATCCCTAATTTACACACAACCAAGCAAGAGCACAATCAATCAAAAGAACAAATCACTAAAAAGTTTCTCAGTTGATTTTGACAGAGTAACAGCACATAATCTCCAAAATAAGCTCCAATACTCTCTCAAATATACTCTTGCAAAAAGAAATCTAACCTATATTTATAGGCAACACAACAGGGAACACACGAAGCAAATACAAATCTCATGAAACACTACAAGTAGACACCAAGGATTCATTCGTGTTACTAGAGCTATTACATGAAACATGTATATTTCGTGGCAAACGTGTTTCGTGTCCCACTATTTCGTGTGTGTGTATATAATTGTTAGGGGTTAATTTTTAATACTATGGATCACATATCCTTATATCTAGCCTGGATCACTAATGCTTAATAGATGGTGCAGAAAGTCTGAGGATTAAGGATCCTTATTATTATTATTATTATTATTATTATTATTATTATTATTATTATTATTATTATTATTATTATTATTATTATTATTCATATCTACTAACAATTGTATCCTTTTTTAAACTTGTATTCGTAGGAGTTTAATGAATTGCACTTGGTCTATCCTGGAATATCGTAGAATATGCTCTCAATTAGCACATGCTTGGACGAGTGTAGTCGTTATGGAGAACATGGGGATACTTGCACATATTTCGGATTGTTTGTTAACTTGTTATTTCTATTTTTAAAGGGGATAATGAAGCTCATTAGGCACAGAACATTCACGTACACAATACAGTAAGCTTTCATACGAACACACAACACTTACTCTCTCTCTCTCGTAAACTGCAAACACTAGTCATTATTGTATTGAGCTCATTATCTTCTGAAGTTATACTTGAATCACTACTTACTTTTCTATATACTTGGTGATCGGTAGTTTTCATCACCTGAGGTTTTTTATGCCGGAGATCTATCAAGTATCAAGGGCTTTTTCCTCATACAAATATAGGTGTTCATTGTCATTTTTACTTTATACTTTGATCACACTATTGTTTATACACATTAGCACTCTACATCACAATCAAAATTTGGTTACATTATCCTTAAACTGATTTTTTACCAAAACAATTTTGCACCCACCGTGGGGCAAGTGGTGCTTCGATTTTAAATACTCTTTTGTGTTCATTTCAATTTATCTTCACCAACTCCATGGCCTCTCAGGGAAAATCCAATTCAAATGCCATGCCGGTGGTTACCTTATCTAAAACAAGTGCATCATTACCTCCTATTCCCCCACCATTCTAGAAGAATGTGGAAAATGCTCAAAAGAAAACATCATCAGTCTTCCAAGGATCCAAAACTTCTACTAGTTCATCTTCTATTAATACTAACAGTGATATTTCTGTTTTATTTTCGCAGATAAAGAGCCACATGAAGCAGTAAGACATAACCAACCAAAGGATCGTTCGCGAGATTGATGATATCAAGAAGCAAAAGTGACCACCAGAGGATCAGTCTCCATTGGTTCCTAGGGTGTTGGACTTTGTCACTCCAGCAACTGTAGCATAACAGTCCAGAGTGTCCATCACACAGCCTCAAGGTTCCTCCATCCATCAACAGGGATCACTGGCGATGACTCTACCACAAGGATCCTCCATCCATTAACATGGATCAGTGGCGATGACCCATCCTCAAGGATCCTTCCTCCGCTGAGAAGGATACATGGAGATGTTCCAACCTCAAGGATCCTACTTCAATCATCAAGGATCCTCATCCCGAGTTCAAGGATCCATGGATCATACATCCAGACCTCCAGCTTAGACCTACCCAGGACCCAATGTCTTTCAGGATCAAGGATCCTCAGGGAGACAATCATGGAGAAGCTCTGAAGTTCATGAAGGGGATTTCATCCCTATGCAAACCATTTCTTCTTCCGGCCCTACTATTACACCAGACATGTCCTATGCTAGATATCCTTCTGGAATACCGACTTCAAGCCAACCAGGAGGTAAAAATTTAATACATCTTTTGATACTGACTATGGTTTCATGCAGAATGCAGGAATTAACTAAGTTATGGCCAGGGAGTTGTAGAAACTCAAGGACATGATATCTAGCGTCCCAGGAGTGGTCAAACGCATTCCTGAGATTCCAAATGGAAGTCACAGAATATCTCACTTTGCACCTCCCATAAGCAATGCAGAGATACCCAAACACTTTCAGACCCCTAACATGAAGTTGTATGATGGTACAACTGATCTAGAGGAGCATGTGACTCAATACATAGAAAGGATGGAGATAAAACCCATCCTTGAAAGATTGAAAGAAGCCTGTTTATGCAAGGGCTTTGGATCCACACTCACTAGATCAGCACTAAAATGGCTGCTAAGTCTTCCTCCTTACTCTATAACTTTATTTTGCACTTAGTTAACTTATGTAACAATTAGTTTTCTTGTAATATAACTTTTGAAAGGTTAACTAGTGACCTATATAGAATCACCCAAGCCCCTGATGAATCCCTTAGGGATTATGTTACTAAGTTTGGTTGAGAATCCTTAGAAATCCCAAGCTTATACATTGCAACTACTGTAGAAGCATTTAAGATGGGATTACAAAAGGAGTCTCCTTTCTATGATGACCTTGTCATGACACCATGCATGAATTTAGATGAAGTCAGGAACAGGGCCCTAAGATTCATCCGGTTAGAGGATGATAAAAGGATCCAAGACAAGTTAAGACAGGTTAACTGGTTCATCTAAATAGGAGAAGCAAGGATCCTTCTACAAGAATAACCGATCCTAGCCATACTCCAAGCATGATAATCAAAATGTACACGTAGTTGGGCAAGAAGAAGATGAGGAAGAATATCCTCGTATACCTGAATACTATTTTCTGTTGATAATAGCGAATTGATACTTGCCTTGTAGAATCTAGGTGTGAAAGCTAGATGGCCTAAGAAGAATGAAAAGTCTTTCAAGGACAAATCAAAGTGGTGTGCATACTATGAAGATTTTGGTCACCTTACCGACGAATGCATTGCACTCAGAAAGGAGATAAGCTACCTCCTCAGTAAAGGTCACTTGAAAGAGTTGCTTGGTAGGAAGAAATCAAGGATCCAGGATCCTGAAAAGGTACCGGTAAGGGCTCCTACACTACCTGTAGATGCTCAAATCATCAACTTCATTTCCAGAGGCTCAGATATACGTGGAACCTCATTCTCTGTAGCAAAGAGGCATGCCAAAGAAACCAAGCTGGAAAACGGATACAGGCCTATCAAGACCTCCACTCTAACTCAACAGAAAGTTATATCCTTTAATGAGGATGATCGTGTTGATATCCAGGATACTCATCATGATGGCGTAGTTATTACCTTGTTTATATCTAACCACTTTGTTTGTAGGATCCTTATAGATAGTGGGAGCTCTATGAACATCATTCAACTTGATGTCCTGAAAAGGATGAACATCTCGGAATCAGAAATAGTTCCGAGATTGTCAGTCCTTATAGGATTCAGCGATGAAACGAAGAACACGCTGGGGGACATCAAACTCCCAATATACATTGAGGGGGTAAACTCTGTATAGAAATTTTATGTTATTGACTGTTTGTCTTGTTGCAATGTGATCATTGGCAGGCCCTGGATACATGACATGAAAGTTGTTCCTTCCATATTCCACCAGTGTGTAAAGCTACCAACCCCATGGCGAGTAGTGAAGATAGAAAGCGATCAACAAGATGCCAAGAACTGTTACACCTCTTCAATGAAGCCAGCTTCGAAACCAAGGGTAGCATAGCAATTAAAGCATCCTCCAAGGGATGTCATGGAGGCAAGAGAACAAGACATCAAGTATGTAATACTGAACCCTGAGGATCCTGAATCTAAAGTTTTTATAGGATCTGGGATCCTTGACAGTATAGAGCAGGATCTAATATCCTTCCTAAAGAGAAGGAAGTCTACCTTCGCTTGGAAACACGAAGAAATGACAGTTATCTTTAAAGACATTATTACTCATAAATTGGGTATTGATAAATCTTTCAGGCAAATCCATCAAAAAAGAAGTAAATTTTCACCCGAAAGGAATGTCATTATCCAAGAGGAGGTGGACAAACTCTTGAAGGTAAGTATGATTAGGGAAGTTAAGTATCTAAAATGGTTAGCCAATGTGGTGGTTGTTTAAAACAAAAATGGAAAGTGGTGGGTATATGTTGACTTTACAGATTTAAACAAGGCATGTTCCAAGGATCCTTTCCTACTCCCACACACTGACTCCATAGTGGATGCAACAGCTGGCCATGAATTGTTCACCTTTATGGATGCCTCGTCTGTATTTCAACAAATTCAGATGGAACCATTTGACCAAGAGGATACAACATTCATAACTCCCACTGGTATATACTACTATATTGCTATGCCTTTTGGATTGAGAAATGCAGGTGCCACTTACCAAAGATTGGTGACTATGATGTTCAAAGAACAATATAGAGATGGAGGTCTACATTGATGACATGGTGGTCAAGTCCAAGAAAGCAGATGATCATCTCAAGGATCTTGAAGTGGCATTTAACATCCTTAATCAATACAATATGAAGCTGAATCCTTCAAAGTGTCATTTTGGTGTCAAAGCTGGGAAGTTCCTAGGATACATGGTGACCAAAAGAGTGATTGAAGCTAGCTCTGAACAGATAATGGTAATTGTGAATATAAAGTCTCCAACCAATGCAAAGGATATATAGAGGCTAACAGAAAGGATTCAGCTTCAAGGATTGTGAAAACTAACTTTCCTATTAAGAATGTTCTCAGGAAACCTGAAATGTCAGGTAGAATGGCAAAGCGGGTAGTCAATCTTAGTGCATATGACATTAAGTATAAACCTAGGACTGTCATCAAGTCTTAAGCTTTGGCTGACTTTATAGCTGATTTCAGTAGTGATCTACAAAGGGAAGCTAAACTAGAGGTTCAACAACTTGAGGAGATCAAGGATCCTTGGACACTCTTCATAGATGGAGCCTCAAATGTCAAAGGAACTGGACTAGACATACTACTAAAATCGCCACAGTGGGACATAATACCCCAATCTATTGCATGTGAATTCCAAACCACCAACAATGAGGTGGAATATGAGGCCTTAATAGCAGGTTTGCAATTAGTAAAAGCAAATGAGGATCAGGTATCTTTAAGTGTATATAGATTCATTGCTAATTACTAACAATTTTAATGGCTCATATACTGTCAAAGGAGAAAAATTAGTAAAATATCTAGAAATAGTTAGGAAACTGGCAAATTCTTTTGATCTTTTCAGCTTAACACAGGTGCCTAGAGAGGGAATGCAGGGGCAGATGCCTTAGCAAACCTAGGATCATCCTTGAAAGTACTAGGGGATGTAAGGATACCTATTATCCACATTCTTTCTCCTACAATAGAGGAAAATGAAGCAATGGAGATAGTTGAGGATACTATAATTGTACCTAGTGATGATGTGCAGTCAAATTCAGGATCATGGATCCTTCCAATTCTGAACTATATTCAGAATGGGGAAATTCCCACAGGGGAGAATCCCAGAGCCTTTAGGATTAAGGTATCTCAATTCACTATATTAAATAAAATGTTGTAAAAGAGATCTCTTGCAGGTCCCTATTTGCGGTGTATAGGATCATGGATCCTTCCAATTCTGAACTATATTCAGAATGGGGAAATTCCCACAAGGGAGAATCCCAGAGCCTTCAGATTAAGGTATATCAATTCACTATATTAAATAACATGTTGTATAAGAGATCTCTTGCATGTCCCTATTTACGATGTATTGAGAATCCAGAAATTCAAGAGGTCTTGAAGGATTTTCATGAAGGAGACTGTGGAAATCACACTGGGGGCAGGGTGTTATTCTCAAGGATCCTTAGAATAGGTTACTGTTGGCCTACAATGAAGAAGGATGTTGTAGAATATGCAAGGAAATATGATGCTTGCCAAAGACAAAGAAACATCATACATCAACCAGCAGAGCCTTTATATTCAATGATTTCCTCTTGGCCATTCATGAAATGGGGAATGGATATAGTAGGCAAACTCCCAAAAGCACCAGGTGGAAAAGTGTTCACGCTAGCTCTGACAGACTACTTCTCTAAATGGATAGAAGCAGAAGCTTTTGTTTAAGTCAGGGAAAAGGAAGTCATATCCTTTATTAAAAGAAACATTATTACTAGATTTGAAATTCCTTCTGAAAGTATTTGTGATAATGGATCCCAATTTATTGGTAATAGAACTACTAACTTTTATGACAGCTGGGGGGGATTAAGATGATAACATCAACAACAGTCCAACCACAAGCTAATGGTCAAGCAGAATCAAGCAACAAGATCATCATCAACAACTTAAAGATGAAATTAGGATCCAAGAAAGGAAAGTGGGCTGAAGAATTTCTATATGTCCTTTGGGCAGATAGGACAACTCCAAAGAATGCCACAGGCCAGACTCCATTCTCCTTAGTATTTTGAACTGAAGCATGAAAACTTTATTATTTATAAAGTTTAAATTTAATACAATTAAATTATCAAACTCAATGTCATGTAAAATATTATCAATATCTAGAGCCCCCGCGAAGTAATTCTGCGTGGCTCTGATACCATTCAAGGCGGTATTAGCCGAAATATTTTGTTGGTTCAAAATTGATAACTTAAGTAGGTTATTATCTACAAAATTAAAGATTATATCAAAATTATTTATGTTTATTATTAAAGTTTGCGACATATTAAATCAATTTTATATGACATAAAGTTTAAGAGAGACTTTAAAATTAAAAAGTAACATTATTCCTTTATTTATTATCATTCTAGATTATAAAAACAAACATTAAATAAAACTTTGTTTGAATTTGTTTATTAAAAGTTTCCTATAAAACCTAAGAGTGTCAATTATTTAAAAATATTTCAAAACTAAAAAGAACAAGGGTCCAACATGCTTCCATACCTTTTTGACATTTTGAGCAAAATATTGCCAGGTTACACCATGGGTCTTTTTACTAGGTTCTTTTACACCAAACCTAAGAGGCCTTAGGTAACTCTCCTTTGCATATAGAGATGGTGGTTCCTACAGCCAGAACAAGCATCCATGATCCTCAAGCAAATGCTGAAAATCTGACTCTCAAGACCTGGATATTGTGGATGAGCTAAGAGACTCAGCAAGAATAAGGATAGCTAGTTATCAACAAAGGATAGCTGGAGCATACAACACAAATGTCAGGATTAGAAGATTTCAAGTTGGTGACTTTGTATTGAGGAAAGCATTCTAGAACATTACAAATCCAGCTGATGGTAAATTGGCACCAAAGTGGGAAGACCCCTATCTGATAGAAGTAGAGGCTGGAAAGGGGGCATATCGCTTATTGACTATGGATGGTGATCTCCTACCAAGCGCTTGGAATGATATCCATCTGAAGAAATACTTCATGTAAGAAGGATCAAGGATCCTTAGAGACAACAGTATTCCGACCTAGGATCAAGGATCATCAAAGGATATATGATCCTTACTTCGGTAACACCTCACTTTCACTTTCTTTCATTTTATATACCCTATTTGTTCTAAGGAGAGGATGTTAGATATTTAACATCCAATTTCATCAAATTTTAAGCTTTTGCAGAAGTTTTTAACATCATTTACAGAGGATTAAGTGGTTGGCCATCTCTCTCCAACGTTTAAGGTATCTTATACCTTCTATGGTTTAAATGTTTTCACCTTTCACACGAATTGGGTTTTGACACCCCGCCAGTAGCGCACATTTATCCAAGTATGGTTCAAGGTAAGGGGATCTATACACGCTTAGTGGCTGACAATATTATTAGTGTTGGCTATATGTAGGATCTCAGGTATAATGTAGACGTACCATACATTCGTTATCCTAAGGTTTCTAACGTTTTCACGTTAGCTAAAGTTTTGACATTTTCATGTCACTTGTGTTGGGCTTGTCCCTAGTTTGGGCCAGACCCCAAGGATTTTGGGCTTGTCCTTAGTCTATTTGGGCTTGTCCCTAGTTATAATGGGTTAATCCCCAGAATATTTGGCTTAGTCCGAAGTTCTTTTTTACAGGTTCTTGAAGCTCTAAAGGTTTGAACATAAGGATCCTGAATCCTTAAATCATAACCAATTTCATTGGTCTGTTCATACTATAGTAACTCTCACGGATATAGGATCCTAACTTGGATTCTCTGTTATGTTTTATTCTTAGTTTTATTTATTTCATCGACTACACCCAAGACCTTTCAATTACGGATATATGATCCATAATCATATATATAATCAGATTTTCTCTAACGTTGTTGTTTTGGTCAAAAATCACATAAGGATAATGTAACCAAATCTGATTTTTGTGAGGTTAGATGCTTGATTAAATGAACAATGAGAAAATGAATTGCTTGTTGAATGTGAAGATGAACACAATGATTTTTTTACGAGGAAAAGCCCTTGATCGCTAGCAGATCCCCGTCATAAAAACCTCGGATAGTGAAAACTATCACTATCAACTATATTGAATGAAAAAGATTACAACTTTGGATGTTGATCAAGTGTTTTACAATTGATTGAATGCTAAGTGTGTTGTGAAAACTCTTGTTTGTAATGATTGCGAGAGAACGTGTGTGTGTTCTCTGATTCGTAGTGTGTGTATATAAAGGTGATAACTGTCATTCCATACTTGATCAGCCGCTTAACTCCCAGAAATAACAAAATAACTGAAAATTAAGGTAGTCCACGTTTTTTCCCCATGACCATCGTGAAAATAGCACATGTGCGGCATCTTGAAGGAATATTCCCGAGATTCTAGCTGAGATTTAGTCCACTAAGTCCATTATCTGCGTATAAACATTAAAAACGTGACAATTGTTAGAAATCATAAGTAATGTTAAGGATCTTGGATCCTCAGACTCCCTGCATAATCCGTTAAGGATCCGTGATCCATGCCCAGTCTCAGGATAGATGATCCTTAGCACAAAATCCATGCCCTAACAATTGCCCCCAATATGGTAGTTGTGATAAGTATTCACAGCTGTCATATTTCCGTTAGAAGCAGACTAGCCATTGCTGCTGGTAAGTAGTCGTTACACTGCCTGTCGTCACTGATAAGACCTGCTATAATCATCACTGCAAAATATAGTGTTAGAGATAACTCCTCAAATGCCTTTACAGACAAGAAGATCCTTCTGTTTGTGGAGAATGAATCCTTCTACACCGTTCACTATTAACCTTCCTGCACTATAATTTCTGCATAGACACTTAAACTGTTAGATAGCCCTATCCGGCCTAGGTGGATGGCCCACGGTTTTGCTGGTGAAATCCAGGCCAGATGATTTTGATACATAATGAATGGGTAATAACATTAAACTTTTTTAGTTACATCTGTTGTTTCTTCCATCTTTATTTTTCATGTATGCTTTCTATTTTCAAAGATATCATCGCCAAACAACTGGAAAGTGATTGGAATTCTGATGATAATGTTAAACTTTTAATAGAAAACTTGAAGTGTTCATACAAATGTGGATTAATGATCCTTAACCAAAAATGATAAGAGAACTTGCAGCTTGGAAAAAGTTAGAATATAACATACTAGAGAATCCAAGTTAGGATTCTATATCCTTGTGAAGTATTGCTGAATAAACAAACTGTGAAAAGTAAAGTTTCAAGGATCCAGGATCCTTATTGTCAGAACTTGTGTAACTTTAGAGCTCCAAGATCATGTAAGAAAAACAAACTTGGGACCAAGCTAAATAATTGGGAATGAACCCATAATAACTGGGGACAAGCCCAAATAAACTGGGGACAAGCCCAACAAACTGGGGACAAGCCCAAACAACTGGGGACAAGCCCAAATAAACAGGTGTAAACTGGGGTCAAGACCAAATAAACTTGTGTAAACTAAAGTATGGCCCAAACTGGCGACTATCCAAACGTGAGAGACATGAAAATGCCGAAACCTTAGCTAACGTGAAAACGTTAGAAACCTTAGGAACGGATGTATGGTATGTCTACCATTATACTTAGGATCCTGAATACAGCCAGTACAATGAAATTGTCAGCCCCTAAAGCGGGTAATGGTCCCGTTGCCTTTAACTGCATCAGGATAATCCTGCTCTATTGGCGAAGGTAGTGGATACCTTAAACTGGGGACGAGCCCAAAAACTGGGGATAAACCTATAAAACTGGGGACAAGCCCATAAAACTTAGGAGACTTCTGTGGATACTTGATCCTTTGTCAAGGATACATGAACTTCTGCAAAACTCAGAACTTAGTGAAAAAGGATAAAGGATCCTGAATCCTTCTTCTTGGAATAAAATAAATTAAAGGATTAGGTTAGTTAGAATCAAATCATTACCAGAATGAGGATCATATATCCTCTAAGGATCCTTCGTGTATACCGGACATGAGGATGATTAAGGATCCTGGATCCTTCTTACATGAAGTATCTTTTTAAATGAACAACATTCCAAGCTCTTGGTAGCAAATCACCCTCCATTGTTAATAACCGATATGCTCCCTTTCCTGCCTCAGCTTCAATAAGATAGGGGCCTTCCCACTTTGGTGCTAACTTGCCATCAGCAGGATTTATGGTATTTTGGAATGCTTTCCTTAACACCATGTCACCAACTTGAAATTTTCTGATCCTGACATTCTTGTTATAAGCTCCAGCCATCCTTTGTTGATAGCTAGCCAATCTTATCCTTTCCAAATCCCTGATTTCTTCTATGGTATCCAAGTCTTGAACCAAGTTTTCAGCATTTCTTTTAGGATCACGGATGCTTGTTCTTGCAGTAGGGACTACCATCTCTTTAGGGATCACTGATTCTGCTCCAAACACTAAAGAAAATGGAGTATGGCCAGTAGCATTCTTGGGAGTTGTTCTATCAACCCATAATACATATGGTAGCTCTTCTGCCCATTTTCCCTTTTTGGATCCAAGCTTCTTCTTCAAGTTCTTGATGATGATCTTGTTGGATGATTCTGCTTGACCATTAGCTTGTGGGTGGACTGGTGTTGATTTTATCATCTTAATCCCCCAACTATCACAAAAGTTAGTAGTTCTACTCCCAATAAATTGGGATCCATTATCACAAACAATTTCAGAAGGGATACCAAATCTGGTAATGATGTTTCTTTTAATAAAGGATATCACTTCTTTTTCTCTGACTTGAGCAAAGGCTTCAGCTTCTATCCACTTGGAAAAGTAATCAGTCATAGCAAGCATAAACACTTTTCCTCCTGGTGCCTTGGGAAGTTTACCAACTATATCCATTCCCCATCTCATGAATGTCCAAGAAGAGGATATAGGATGCAGGAGCTCTGCTGGTTGATGAAGGATATTGCTATGTCTCTGACAAGCATCACATTTCTTGGCATAATCCACAGCATCCTTCTTCATAGTAGGCCAATAATATCCTGTCCTAAGGATCCTTGAGAACAGTGCTCTGCCCCCAGTGTGGTTCCCACAATCTTCTTCATGAAAATCCTTTAGGACTTCTTGAATTTCAGGATCCTCTATACACCTTAGATATGGACCTGCAAGAGATCGTTTATATAACATGTTATTTAATATTGTAAATTGAGATACCTTCACTTTGAAAGCTCTGGGATTTTCTCCTGTAGGAATCTCTCCATGTTGTATATATCTCATGATTGGAAGGATCCAGGATCCTGAATGTGATTGTGCACTATCACTGGGTATGATTGCAGAATCCTCTACTATTTCCATAACTGTGTGATCCTCAATAGCAGGAGTCAAGATATGGATTATGGGAATTTTAATATCCTCTGGAATCTTCAATGATGATCCAAGGTTGGCCAAAGCATCAGCTTCTGCATTTTCTTCTCTGGGTACCTGTGTCAAACTAAAAGAAACAAAAAAGTCTGCCAATTTCTTGACTATATCTAGATATTTGATTAGTCTTTCACCTTTAACAACATAAGAACCATTAAAGTGATTAGTAATTAACAATGAATCTACATGCACCTCAAGATACCTGATCCTCATGTGCTTGGCAATTTGCAAACCAGCTATCAAGGCTTCATACTCAGCCTCATTATTAGTAGTTTGAAACTCACAAGCTATTGAGTGGGGTATTATGTCCCCCTTTGGCGATTTTAGTAGTATTCCAACTCCAGTTCCCTTGATGTTTGAAGCCCCATCTGTGAAGAGTATCCAAGGATCCTTATTCTCTTCAAGCTGTTGAACTTCCAACTCATCTTCCCTTTGTAGATCACTACTGAAATCTGCCACAAAGTCAGCTAAGGCTTGGGATTTAATGGAAGTTCTTGGTTCTTATCTTATATCATAAGCACTAAGCTTTACTGCCCATTTAGCCATCCTTCCTGACATTTCAGGTTTCCTGAGAACATTCTTAATTGGAAAGTTAGTTCTAACAATAATAACATGTGTTTCAAAATAATGGCGTAATTTAGTTGATGCCATAATCAAAGCAAGGATAAGTTTTTCTAAATGTTAATACCTGGACTCAGAATCAAGCAAACTTTTACTTACATAATATACAGGGTGTTGTGTACCTTCATGATCCTTAACAAGGACTGCACTTACTGCCTTAGAAGAGACTGCCAAATATAAGGATAATATATCCCCTTTTTCTGGTTTCATTAAGGCTGGAGCTGAGGATAGGTAATCCTTAAGGGCCTTGAGAGCATTCTTATGCTTTTCAGTCCATTCAAACTTCTTGTTCTTTCTCAGAATGTCATAGAATTCCTTGCATTTCTCTGATGACTTTGAGATGAACCTGTTCAAGGCTGCGATCCTCCCTGTCAATCTTTGCACTTCCTTGGCATTGGCAGGAGACTTAATATTGACAATCGCCTAGATTTGCTCTAGACTTGCCTCTATGCCTCTTTTTGTCACCTTGTAACCTAGGAACTTGCCTGCTTTTACACCAAAGTGACACTTGGAACGATTCAATTTCATATTGAATTTATCAAGGATATCAAATGCTTCCTCCAAATCTCTAAGGTGATCCTCAGCTCTCTTGGACTTAACCACCATGTCATCTATATAGACTTCCATCGTGTGTCCAATTTGCTCTTTAAACATCATATTGACTAGCCTTTGGTTTGTAGCACCTGCATTCTTAGTCCAAATGGCATAGCAATATGACAATAGATACCAGTAGGGGTCATAAAGGCTGTATCCTCTTGTTCAGATGGTTCCATCTGAATTTGTTGAAATCCAGATGAAGCATCCATGAAAGTCAACAACTCATGACTCGCGGTAGCATCCACCATGGAGTCAATGTAGGGTAATGGGAAAGGATCCTTGGGACTTGCCTTGTTTAAATCAGTAAAATCGACACATACCCTCCACTTTCCATTTTTCTTTTGAACAACAACCACATTGGCTAACCACCTTGGATACTTAACCTCTCTAATCATACCTGCTCTGAGCAGCTTATCTACCTCCTCCTGGATGATGGCATTCCTCTCAGGTGCAAACTTCCTCCTCTTTTCATGTATGGGTTTGAACGACCTGTCAATGCCAAGCTTATGAGTAATAATATCTTTGGAAATACCTGTCATGTCCTCATGCTTCCAGGCGAAGGTAGTTTTTCTTTTCTTTAGGAAGGATACTAGATCCTCTTCAATATTGTTGAGGATCCCGGATCCTATAAAAACTTTGGATTCAGGATCCTGAGGATCCATCAGGATAACCTTGACATCTTGTTCTCTTGCCTCCAGGACATCTCTTGGAGGATACTTTAATTGCTATTGCTCCCTAGGTCTTGTGGCTGGCTTCATTGATGAAGTGTAACAATTTTTAGCTTCCTATTGGTCACTTTCTATATTCACCACACCCCATGGAGTAAGGAGTTTGACACATTGATGATAGGTAGATGGAACTGCTTTCTTGTCATGTATCCATGGCCTGCCAAGGATAACCATGCAACAGGATAAGCAATCTATTACACAAAATTTTTGAAAATAATTAACTCCCTCTATGTAAATTGGAAGTTTAATGTCCCCCAATGTGTTCTTGGTTTCTCTGCTGAATCCCACAAGAAGTGATGATCTTGGGATAATTTCTGATTCAGGGATGTTCATCTTCTTGAGGACATCAAGTTGAATGATGTTCACTAAGCTTCCACCATTGTAACACCTGTGTCTCCACGGCCATCAAACAAATACCAAGCCAATGAAATATTGTATTTCATACTTTGGACTTGTATAAATATGTGTATCTTTTGCACATATCAACTCTTGTTCGATTTCAAGCTCTAAATCGCTTTCTGGAAGGTTATACACGCATTGATGCGTAAATATAACCAGTTTAATCCAACGAACACTCCGGAATAGTGAAATAGGCTTAACATACCTTAAATAACCTTTACTTAACTTAGATATAAGTTTTGGAAGGTTTGGTGTGGTGAAATCAAAGTTATTCGTCTACAGGGACTAAAGTTGACAAACCGCAAAAGTATGCCAATTTGAACTGTAACAGACCTTCCGGAACATGACCATAAGTTAAACATACCATAAATATCCTTTAAATAGCTTAGAAATAGGCTTTGAGGGGTTCGGTGTGCTAAAATAAACTTTTGTGTCATTCAGGGACTAAAAGTGTCAAAAAGTGCACAAGTTTGCATTTTCGCGCATAACTTACGTTCTGAATACATCCGGACATCCAAAAATTTATGTAAGCATGACTATATTATGCTTTAGTGTTTGGCTTAAGAAAAATCCATTCGTCGCGTCTTTTGGTTCGTTTTTCGCGCTTATGCGCATTCCGTCGTAATTAAGCGAACATCGCGACCGTACGGCCAAACGAACCGACATCCGAGATATTTTTGAACATGTTTTAAGTTCCCTATACTTTAACTTCATTTTAGAGCTTTGAAATGGGGTTAACGGGCCTTAAACGTGTCGAAAATGGGCTGAATGCATGACAGGGACTAAAAGTGTAATTCTGCCAAACTATGGCTAGCGGTGCGCTACACTTTTAGGGTAGCGGTGCGCTAGCCTGTGACAGACCAGATGCAGTGTTTATAACAGCCTGTTTGCAGCTGTTTTAACCACCACCACATGTTCTCATTTATCTAGTCAGCTGATAAACATCAAATTCTAGCCACCATAAGGTCCCGACACATGTACGGGCAAGATTAAGGCACGTTTTCCTTGAAACGATCTTAACGGTGGACCGAATACTATAAATACCCCACCCCCCATTACTTCTAAACCCACAAGAATTCTGATTTGAGAGCTCTAAGTTGAAACCATTGTTTCATACCTGAGTTCTTGGATCGGGATTAGCATTCGGGGACCCTGGGTTAGTATTCCTTCGTTCTTTTCCTTATTTTATTGCTTTTCGAGTCAGAAAGTCAAACTTTGTTTGACTTTCAGCGTTGACCAGTAATGGTCAATGCGAAGTTCGTTTGAACTTCGCAACGTGAGTGTAATCACGTTGGTCATAGTCCCTTGGGACTATGCCCACTGATTACCACGTTGTCTAGGGTCGTAGGGTAGGCGATCTAATAAATCGCCTATACCTTCGAACCCGACCCAGTTTGGTCGATCATTAGGATCCGACCAAATACATTAGGTGACCATAGTGTAGGGAATAACCTTCCGAGGTTATACCCTATGGTCACATCGTTTAAGTAGTTGTATGATAGGTAGTTTATATGCCTTAGGTAAATTACCAGAATACCCTTTTCATGTATAATTGGTAATTAAGCATATGTAACCTAAACTTTTGTCACATAACTGATTTTGTAACATGTTTAGGCATATAACACTTGTCATAGGACTAGTTAGGCGATCCGAACGCGTTCCACGCGAACGACGCGTTAAAGTAGCATAAGCTACCTAAACGGGTCGTAATGGGTCGTAGACACTTAGGTTAAGTTTCATTTAGTATGTAGGCTTTGATTAACCATATCACATGAGTTCCTACACTCATTTGGTTTACAAACCCTCATGCTACCCAGTCTTCCGATTTAGGTCCGGTTTATTAATGTAGTTACCTATACTAGGTGCCGTTTGATATCCGCGATCTCTAGCATTGTTTAGTTGTTACTCAAGGACTACTGAGCAATCTCAAGTGAGTACATAGACCCCTCTTTTACTGTTTTCCAAACATTTTGGGGTGGAACACATGTGCCTACTTGTTACTTTCAAGCTTTCCTGTTTTCACATCATATATCTGCTATGTTCGTTAGTACATTATAGTACATGATTTCAATACATTTTATGCTAGGTGTGCCCATTGTGTGCATTACTTAGTACATCGTTTTACATTACATTTCATGCTAGGTGTGCCCATTATGTGCATTACTTAGTACATTGTTTTACATTGCCTTTCTGTTGCATATGCTTATCCAGCGTATGAACACATTATACTACATTTTGAACCGTTGTAATCATTTGACTATGTGATCCGTTGATATCTGTGAACCGTTAGTATCTGTGAACCGTTTGGATCTGTGAACCGTTTGTATTTGTAACCGTTGAACCATATGAACCGTTTGTAACCGTTGAACCATGTGAACCGTTTGTAACTGTTGAACTGTTTGTATCCATTACATGATTTACATTAGACATGAACATTACTTTGGTGGTTTGGGTTGATTAAGTGATTAAGTAACGATGCGTGTGTAATATGACACAAACATGGTGGATACGCCGCTGGTACTTCCTATATATAAGTGTTTGTATGGTATTACATATCGTAGCGTTATTTGAATCATTTCAGTTTGAGACATAGAACATTTTATACAAATAACATACTTTTCACAATACATTGATTTGTAAACAACTTATCTTATACAAACTCATCTTACATGGTTATTTATTTAACCATACATTATTCACTTATTTATACATATCATCTGAACTCATTGTTTTTCAAATGATTTACAAAACAAAGCAAATTACAGGGTTCATGACTAAACATTTTCTCAAACATAAGTCATGAATTCTATTTTCACAAAACCTATGTATCTCACCGGCATTTTTATGCTGACGTACCTATTTTCACATGTGTTTTTCAGGAACTGTTGCATAAGATGATCAAGATACACATAGACAGACTTGGGCTTTAGTGACATTAAAAGATGCAAGACTAGTTAATATTATTGTATTTCTTTGGTTGTTAAGACATTGTAACACTTTTAATCAATAAAACGAAACTTCAATTGCCATGGATTTGAAACAATTAATTCTGTCGCAACACGCCCCGATGTTTCCGCCGCGATTTGTTGTTTTACGCGGTCGGGGTGTGACAGAAAAGATGGTATCAGAGCCAATGGTTATAGGGAATTAGGTTATTAGTAATGCTTTGACCTAGTCTATAACCTTCTTAGGACCCTAACGCGAGTTTACTTGCGTTTAGTCATAAAACAATACCGTCACCTATCCTTAGGCGACTACCACAACAAGAGCATAATTTTCGAAACCGCTTTGAAAACTAATCATCTGTTCTAGGATGATTAATTACTAGGTTTTGAACCCTCTGTTA
The DNA here is from genome assembly GCA_030545235.1 of Helianthus tuberosus. Lineage (NCBI taxonomy): Eukaryota > Viridiplantae > Streptophyta > Magnoliopsida > Asterales > Asteraceae > Helianthus > Helianthus tuberosus. The sequence continues at coordinate 49,178,090 of CM060443.1, read as the reverse complement.
TAAGGTTTTGAACCCCTTTGAGTTTTCAAAAATCTCGTCAAGGTTTTGGGTTTTAAATAATGTGAACACGTGCAAACTGGAAGGGTGAATGCCTGTATTCTGAGTTTTCTGTCTAGGCAAGCACCTCGTATACATCTCAACCAGACGCGAGACCAGTTGTGCTTACCTGGGAATTCTTGGGATGAGTGTTCACTTATAGGCGAGCATGTCTTCGCGATACATTATTTTTTTGACCTATTTACTTTGATTAGTCACTATGTGTCGTTTGTTGCTTTGTAGTAACAAACAAATGACCACTATCCTTCCTTTCTTCAGATTTGTTTCATCTCATTCTTTTCGTCTAATTCTCTCACTCGTTTCCTTTCATGTTTCCTCTTTTAGAATGCCTCCTCGACGCGAGAACCAGATAGCGACTGCCGAGCTGGCAGAAATCATTGCGCAGCAAATGGCTGCTCAATTCCCAAACCTCTTTGCTCAATGGAATCAAGCCAACAACAACAACAATGGTCCATGCAATTTCAAGAGTTTTAACTCGGCGAAACCACTCAAGTTTAGTGGTTCTGAGGGAGCGACTGGGCTTCTTCAATGGTTCGAGAGCATTGAGAATACTTTCCGCCACGTGCAGTGTCCTGACAATCGCAAGGTCGAGTTTGCTTCGAGTGTGTTCCAGAAGAGAGCCCTTACGTGGTGGAACGGTGTTATGAGAGATCGTGGTGCAGAAGTTGCACTAGCACAGACATGGGCTCAACTTAGGGCTCTCATGATGAAGGAGTTTTGTCCTCGTCACGAGATCAGGGCTTTGGAAAGGGAATTCGACAATCTTGAGCAAGACAGCGGTGAGCATCGAGCCTACACGGACCGTTATGAAGAGTTAAGTCTGTTATGCCCAAACATGGTCACGCCTTTGGATAAGGCAATCGAAAAGTACATTGATGGCCTTCCTGACTCAATACAAGACATTTTGACAGGTAGCAACCCTACTACTGTTAGGCAGGCCATTGAGCTATCTGCAACCTTGACTGAATCGCAGATCAGGAAACGTAAGCTTTTCCGAAAGGGTGACAAGAAACTGGTCGAGGAATCGAAACCAATCGAGGAATCAAAGACCATGGATGAACAGACTGGATCCTCTAAGAAGTCAAAGAAGCGAAAGGCTTCTCAGAACTTCGCCGTGGTCGCTCACAATGATCAAGCCGTCCCCAACCAACTAGCTCAACCCCTTGCCAGGAAACCTTACAACGGAACTGCACCCTTGTGCAACCAATGTGGCCTACCTCATCATGCTGGTGTGAAGTGCCGCACATGCCAAGTTTGCGGACTTATAGGTCATACAGCGAGGGTTTGCCCAACAGCAGCAGCACCAAATCAGATTAACAACAATCCTGCTCAAGCTCGTTTTCCACCGGGATCTTGCTACAACTGTGGCGAGATGGGCCATTTTAGTAGGAATTGCCCAAGACTTGCTAATGCAAATCCAGCATAGGGATGAGCATATGACCAACCAGAAGACAACATCGTTTAGAAATAATCACGTCTTATGTATTATTTTCTTTTGTTGTCACGATCCATGAAACGGTTGTTGTTATCATTGTTTATAAATAAATCTTTTATTTACATCGCAATGTATTTATGTGATTGTATGTATAAACAACATATCCTCTACAATACCGACAATCAAGGAACCGCATTCCTTGAAGAACAGACTACCCCCAAATTTCTTCCATTTTATGATCTCTTGCGTTTTTCACGAAAATCCTAAGTACCCGTTTCTTCCAAGAGAAACAAAGTACGAGGTGCCAAGTTAATAGCAATCAATAACAAGATGGTAACAATTAAACAATTATGTGGTTATGTGCTTATGTGTTTCCCTTTTATGTGTCATGTGATTCAAATTATGTTATCCAAATCCTCGTAGAATCCTACATATCCTTGTACAAGAGATTCATAGTAGGATACCCAAAGGTACTACCTAAAATCCTTAATGGACTTCTACGTTGTAGATAAGTCCCTTGGATTATAAAGTACTGCTTCATAATTAGATCCCTTGAGTGGTCTAGTTAAACTGGATGATACAAGCTGAAAGGACTCCTTGGTGGCCTAATTAAGAAGATCCTCTGTTGATCTAATTAAAAGGACCCTATGGTAGTCTAGTCACCGTCATCACAAGTTCGACATCCTTCCCCACAACATTATAAAACAAACTGTGCGGACTGTGCAAGGAATTACGTAATTATGGATGCATACATAATTATGGAATTTAGTGCACAGAAATCACAGCAAGTTCTATCATGTATCTAGAGTTAACCCTATTCATTTCCAATTCTGATGAAGCATCCGTTGAGGAAAAATGAACTAGCTATTCATTTTTCGCTTCTGAAGAATATCCGTTGAAGAAATGAATATCCGTTGTTCATCTTTTCATTTCCATTCTGAAGAATAACCGTTGAGAAAAATGAATTATTCATTCATTTTTGTTCTGAAGAATATCCGTTGAGGAAATGAATAACCGTTGTTTATCTTTTCATTTCCATTCTGAAGAATAACCGTTGAGGAAAATGAATTATCCATTCATTTTCGTTCTGAAGAATATCCGTTGAGGAGATGAATATCCGTTGTGTAATCCTTCATTTCCAACTCTGAGGAAATAACCGTTGAAAATGACTCCGTTAGTTCATTTTCGTTTCTGAAGATTTATCCGTTGAGGAGATGAATATCCGTTGTGTAATCCTTCATTTCCAACTCTGAGGAAATAACCGTTGAAAATGACTTCGTTAGTTCATTTTCGTTTCTGAAGATTTATCCGTTGAGGAGATGAATATCCGTTGTGTAATCCTTCATTTCCAACTCTGAGGAAATAACCGTTGAAAATGACTCCGTTAGTTCATTTTCGTTTCTGAAGATTTATCCGTTGAGGAGATGAATATCCGTTGTGTAATCCTTCATTTCCAACTCTGAGGAAATAACCGTTGAAAATGACTCCGTTAGTTCATTTTCATTTCTGAAGATTTATCCGTTGAGGAGATGAATATCCGTTGTGTAGTCCTTCATTTCCGTACCTGAGGAAACAACCGTTGAAAATGACTCCGTTATTTCATTTTCGTTTCTGAAGATTATCCGTTGAGGAAATGAATATCCGTTGATTTTTCTTTCATTTCAAATTCTGAAGAACAAACCGTTGAGGAAAATGACCCCGTTTGTTCATTTTCGTTCTGAAGAATATCCGTTGAGAGAAATGAATATCCGTGGATTATTCCTTCATTCCCATTTCTGACGAAGAATCCGTTGAGAAAGAATGAATCATCCATTCATTCTCACTTCTGAAGAATATCCGTTGAGGGAAATGTATATCCGTTTAGTTAATTCCTTTATTTTCCATTTCCGAAGAACCCGTTGAAGAAAATGACACTGTTCGTTCATTTTCGCTTCTGAAAAATATCCGTTGAGGAAAATAATCAGATTATGCTTTACATATCTTTGATGACTATTTGACACAAAGTCATAGACAGACTCCTACGAATAAATTTCGGGACGAAATTTCCTAAAGTAGGGGAGACTGTAACACCTGTGTCTCCACGGCCATCAAACAAATACCAAGCCAATGAAATATTGTATTTCATACTTTGGACTTGTATAAATATGTGTATCTTTTGCACATATCAACTCTTGTTCGATTTCAAGCTCTAAATCGCTTTCTGGAAGGTTATACACGCATTGATGCGTAAATATAACCAGTTTAATCCAACGAACACTCCGGAATAGTGAAATAGGCTTAACATACCTTAAATAACCTTTACTTAACTTAGATATAAGTTTTGGAAGGTTTGGTGTGGTGAAATCAAAGTTATTCGTCTACAGGGACTAAAGTTGACAAACCGCGAAAGTATGCCAATTTGAACTGTAACAGACCTTCCGGAACATGACCATAAGTTAAACATACCATAAATATCCTTTAAATAGCTTAGAAATAGGCTTTGAGGGGTTCGGTGTGCTAAAATAAACTTTTGTGTCATTCAGGGACTAAAAGTGTCAAAAAGTGCACAAGTTTGCATTTTCGCGCATAACTTACGTTCTGAATACATCCGGACATCCAAAAATTTATGTAAGCATGACTATATTATGCTTTAGTGTTTGGCTTAAGAAAAATCCATTCGTCGCGTCTTTTGGTTCGTTTTTCGCGCTTATGCGCATTCCGTCGTAATTAAGCGAACATTGCGACCGTACGGCCAAACGAACCGACATCCGAGATATTTTTGAACATGTTTTAAGTTCCCTATACTTTAACTTCATTTTAGAGCTTTGAAATGGGGTTAACGGGCCTTAAACGTGTCGAAAATGGGCTGAATGCATGACAGGGACTAAAAGTGTAATTCTGCCAAACTATGGCTAGCGGTGCGCTACACTTTTAGGGTAGCGGTGCGCTAGCCTGTGACAGACCAGATGCAGTGTTTATAACAGCCTGTTTGCAGCTGTTTTAACCACCACCACATGTTCTCATTTATCTAGTCAGCTGATAAACATCAAATTCTAGCCACCATAAGGTCCCGACACATGTACGGGCAAGATTAAGGCACGTTTTCCTTGAAACGATCTTAACGGTGGACCGAATACTATAAATACCCCACCCCCCATTACTTCTAAACCCACAAGAATTCTGATTTGAGAGCTCTAAGTTGAAACCATTGTTTCATACCTGAGTTCTTGGATCGGGATTAGCATTCGGGGACCCTGGGTTAGTATTCCTTCGTTCTTTTCCTTATTTTATTGCTTTTCGAGTCAGAAAGTCAAACTTTGTTTGACTTTCAGCGTTGACCAGTAATGGTCAATGCGAAGTTCGTTTGAACTTCGCAACGTGAGTGTAATCACGTTGGTCATAGTCCCTTGGGACTATGCCCACTGATTACCACGTTGTCTAGGGTCGTAGGGTAGGCGATCTAATAAATCGCCTATACCTTCGAACCCGACCCAGTTTGGTCGATCATTAGGATCCGACCAAATACATTAGGTGACCATAGTGTAGGGAATAACCTTCCGAGGTTATACCCTATGGTCACATCGTTTAAGTAGTTGTATGATAGGTAGTTTATATGCCTTAGGTAAATTACCAGAATACCCTTTTCATGTATAATTGGTAATTAAGCATATGTAACCTAAACTTTTGTCACATAACTGATTTTGTAACATGTTTAGGCATATAACACTTGTCATAGGACTAGTTAGGCGATCCGAACGCGTTCCACGCGAACGACGCGTTAAAGTAGCATAAGCTACCTAAACGGGTCGTAATGGGTCGTAGACACTTAGGTTAAGTTTCATTTAGTATGTAGGCTTTGATTAACCATATCACATGAGTTCCTACACTCATTTGGTTTACAAACCCTCATGCTACCCAGTCTTCCGATTTAGGTCCGGTTTATTAATGTAGTTACCTATACTAGGTGCCGTTTGATATCCGCGATCTCTAGCATTGTTTAGTTGTTACTCAAGGACTACTGAGCAATCTCAAGTGAGTACATAGACCCCTCTTTTACTGTTTTCCAAACATTTTGGGGTGGAACACATGTGCCTACTTGTTACTTTCAAGCTTTCTTGTTTTCACATCATATATCTGCTATGTTCGTTAGTACATTATAGTACATGATTTCAATACATTTTATGCTAGGTGTGCCCATTGTGTGCATTACTTAGTACATCGTTTTACATTACATTTCATGCTAGGTGTGCCCATTGTGTGCATTACTTAGTACATTGTTTTACATTGCCTTTCTGTTGCATATGCTTATCCAGCGTATGAACACATTATACTACATTTTGAACCGTTGTAATCATTTGACTATGTGATCCGTTGATATCTGTGAACCGTTAGTATCTGTGAACCGTTTGGATCTGTGAACCGTTTGTATTTGTAACCGTTGAACCATATGAACCGTTTGTAACCGTTGAACCATGTGAACCGTTTGTAACTGTTGAACTGTTTGTATCCATTACATGATTTACATTAGACATGAACATTACTTTGGTGGTTTGGGTTGATTAAGTGATTAAGTAACGATGCGTGTGTAATATGATACAAACATGGTGGATACGCCGCTGGTACTTCCTATATATAAGTGTTTGTATGGTATTACATATCGTAGCGTTATTTGAATCATTTCAGTTTGAGACATAGAACATTTTATACAAATAACATACTTTTCACAATACATTGATTTGTAAACAACTTATCTTATACAAACTCATCTTACATGGTTATTTATTTAACCATACATTATTCACTTATTTATACATATCATCTGAACTCATTGTTTTTCAAATGATTTACAAAACAAAGCAAATTACAGGGTTCATGACTAAACATTTTCTCAAACATAAGTCATGAATTCTATTTTCACAAAACCTATGTATCTCACCGGCATTTTTATGCTGACGTACCTATTTTCACATGTGTTTTTCAGGAACTGTTGCATAAGATGATCAAGATACACATAGACAGACTTGGGCTTTAGTGACATTAAAAGATGCAAGACTAGTTAATATTATTGTATTTCTTTGGTTGTTAAGACATTGTAACACTTTTAATCAATAAAACGAAACTTCAATTGCCATGGATTTGAAACAATTAATTCTGTCGCAACACGCCCCGATGTTTCCGCCGCGATTTGTTGTTTTACGCGGTCGGGGTGTGACAACCATCAATGAGAATCCTGCGAAGAAAATGGTTAGATATAAATAAAGTAATAACAAGACCATCATGGTGAGGATCTTGAATATCCACACGATCATCCTCATCAAAGGTTATAACTTTCTCATGTGTAAGGATCGAGGTTCGAATGGGCCTATCACCATTATCCATATTTATCTCTTTGGCATGCCTTTTGGCTGCTGAAAAGGAAGTGCCACATATGTCTGATCCTCCAGATATGAAGTTGATAATCTGTGCATCTGCTGGGGGAGCAGGAGCTCTTTCCGGAACTTTTTCAGGATCCTGGATCCTTGACTTTTTTCTTCCAAGAAGCTCCTTCAAATGCCCTTTGCTTAACAAATAACCAATCTCCTTCCTGAGTGCTATGCATTCTTCAGTGAGATGGCCAAAATCTTCATGATATGCACACCATTTGGATTTGTCTTTTGTTGCAGCTGGCTTATCACTCTTTATGGGCCATCTTGCTTTATCACCTAGATTCTGCATTGCAAGGATTAGTTCATTATTATCAACAGAGAAGCAATATTCAAAAATGGGAGGATAATCCTCATCATCATCTTCTTGCTCCACATCATGCACGTTCTAATTATCAGACTTGTTGTATGATTTGGACTTATTGTTCCTAAAGTAGGATCCTTGCTTTTCCTGCTTTGAGGATGTAGGACCGGTTTTCGACTTCGAACGATTGCGAACCGATACGTGTGACGTGCGGACTCCGTACACGTACGTGGACTGAACACAAGAACGTAATACAAACGTGATTCTATTGAATATTCGACAATTACAAGCACCACGAATCACCTTGAGCAATAGTTTCTCTCTCTACTTTCTCTCTCTAAGCAACCAGCTCCAAATCTCTCAAATGGCCAAAAGTTCAAAGTTCTAAATGAAAACCCGAAGGGTTATGTTTATAGGCAAAGGATATAAGGAGTGTTTCCTTATTTACAATTATGCCACCTTGCCTTTTCTACCTAAATATTACAATATAAAGCATGGTTAGATCAGTTTCTCGCTACGGTCTGTATTGACAGAGGCGATAGACATAAATGCACTAACAGACTCCCCCTTCGATATTGCCGCAGTCAATCTCGTAGCGTCTTGTCTTTCTCTCTCTCTTGAGTCTTCTTGAAGCTTTATCATCTACAGCAACACAGACTCCTCTTGCTCAAACAGAATCCCCGTGGATCTGTCTTTAGCTTCAGCTCCCCTTTTCATTAAACTCTTACTTTAGGCTCCCCCTTTTGTCAAGCTTCCATGCTTTTGGGATCGACAACTGGCTTTCTGGTTACAAGCTCCCCCTTGCGTCGAGCTCGTCTTCAGACTCCCCCTTAGACTCGGCTATCAGGATCGTAGTCTGGTACAACATCTGCATTTTCTCAAACATTTATTAGTAAAAACATTTTAAATATCCAGGATTTAAAAAAACTGGCTCTCTCAGCATAAGCTAAATCAATTCAAATATACGACAGTGAAAGCTTTTTTGATTATCCAGGAATCGTGACCTGGCTTTTAAAAAAACTTTTAATCAAGATCCTGGCTCTAAAATATAAAAATATGAATATATCCAGGATTCATTTGATTTTCTCCCTCTATCAACAATCTTCATAGATTTGGTAGTATTAAGAATCCAAAAATCGAAAACTGGCTCTTTACAAAAGATTTTCACAGTTTAAGAATCCAAATCCCTCGCAGTTAATCATCCAAGTCCAAATTAATGACCTTGGAGATATCACAAGCTGTTTTTGATTTTTTTATTAAAAACTTCAAGTTTCAAATTAATGAACTTGTTTATTTTTCAGAAACACGATCAGCATACTTAGATTTTAAAACTCAGCTTTCAGACATCGGTTGTCAAAAATAAAGTAGAATCGAAATCTTTTTGTATTTTTCTGAAATGAAAAACAGTAAAGAAATATTTACAGACAATATTTTTGTTTGAGTTTGCGTCAGAGGATCATATCAGTTTATAACCAATCACTAGCACCATTGAGCTTTATATCACTTTAAGTTCTAAACGATCACATAGATTGTCAGTATACTGATCCACTTAAATTTTCACACAAAGTTCAATTGATTCGAGATACGAGATTAGTGTTTTAAGGACTTAACTTATTCACGTGTCACACCTCAGAATATACTCCCGTATCAAAATTCCGTAGATTCAGTCTTACAGGTGAGTATACCAATTTGATATCTGTATCTGGGTTAGTGCGAGATCTTGAGAGCTCAGGTATGAACTTCCGTTCAGTCAAACAGATGAAGGCTCGACTTTAGGTGTGTTCCCTTTAAAGAATCTTTTCTTCAACAGCAATTGATTCATATCTTTCGATATTTCTCAATTTTTATGCAGAGGGTAAGCTTTTAAAAGCGCGTAAAGTATTATACGAGGTCTAAGCCATTGCTTCCGCAATATCAGAAGACCATGTATAATACCCCAGATATCAAACAGTATAAAGACCTAGTATCTCAGAATCAGGCAATCTCTCAAACAAGATTTCGGGGGCTACCCATATATCCGAGAGATGTTCCCCGCGAGATAAGTAAGTATTGATATTTAGGTTTATATCTCGAAATCAATCTACTAAGCGTGTAAAAACCTACTGGCATATCATCAGTGAGACCGTTTATCACATTTAACTTTCCATTTCTTTAGCGTACTGTGATTGTCTACTGATGTACTATCATTTCCTCTTTTTACACAAAACTCATATTTGGATTTTATCATGTTTTTATCTTTTTCAAATTTTCTAATGTTTTTGTATTTTCTGAAATTTTTACTCCCCCTAAAATTCAAAACATTTAAAGAAAATTTGACAACCTGATACTGATAGCATTGTCTCGCCATTCATTTTCTGCTTTTCGTGTACTGAATTGTAGAAAATATAATGTACCCCCATGATTTACAACACATTGATATTTTACAGTTTGAAAACCGTTTTTCAATCTTGTGAAATTAATCATGTTTGTTCAGCCGTGAGGGTTTCGGCATATTCAAGTAACATATTTTTGAATTTTTTTTTGACAAAATTTAAAAACAAACATATTTTTGATTTTTCGAATTTTTGACAAAATAAAAAGATATTTTTGGTTTTTTAATTTTTTAAATTTTTAGTTTTTTTTAGAAATATTGTTTATTTATTTATAGAAAATCAAACAAACTCCGGATTTCAGACGCAGGGACCAGCAACCTTCTCTTCTCGTGCCAGGCTGCTCTGACACTCCTCTTGATAACATTCAGTTTTCTTGAGCACCTGCACATTCAACTTAATTCATTCACTTGAACAGGTTAGCCCAGGTCTGTTTGACCTTAGGCATTTCAACACAGTATGGTTCATTCAACTTCGAAAAGTTATCATCGTTTTGAACAAACAACTTTTCATCTTTTACTTCATCAGTTTTCTGTTCAGAAACAGGTTGTGTCTTAACCATCCAGCTTTGACCTTTTGAAGCACTTCTTTTATAAAAATGTGATTCATTTTGAAAGTTTTGATTTTGAACAACAACTTTTGGTTTCCAAAACTGATTTGGGTTCGTTGCATCGACAGTTGTTTTCCAACTTTGTGTTGTTCTAAGTCTGGGTATGTGAGAATTCCAGGTTTGTTTTGAATCAAACCTATTTGGATTTGATTTCCAAGTTTGATTCGAAGCAAACTTGTTTGTGTTGTACCTCCAAGTTTGTTTTGAATCTAATCTGGTTGACCTTTGTTTGACATCCTCAGATTTCTGTTTCTCAACATCATCAGATTTCTTTTTCGTTTCAACACCAACAGGTTTCAAATTTGGACACTTGCGTGCAAGATGTCCAGTTTGATCACATTTAAAACATGTTCTCTTTGAGACATCTTTGACCTGTTGTTGTTGCTTTTTCTGAGCATAGAACTCTGCATTAGACTGTCGTCTAAGTTGGAGTTCTTTCTCTTCTTCTGAACTTGTTCCGTGAACAAAATTCATCTTTGTCTGATAATTTGACGTTTTGTTTTTCTTCCAATTCGGTTTCCTATTATAACCTAACCCAGCCTTCATGTTTTTCTTTTTGTAACCAGGTTTATTATAAAAAAGTTTTATGACTCTTTCCAGCAAACTTTGGAATCTCAGATTTTTCAATTTCAATCATCTTGAAAACTTTGTCAATCATTTCTGAAATCACATTCTGAATCGGTACTTCAAGATCTGAGAATAATTTATCTGATCCAATCATGGTATACACCAATCCTTTTGAATCATCATTCGCATTTTTCTCGGATTTTGAGTTTTTCAGATAACCTTCATGAAAACTACCTTCATTTTCATCCTGTGATTCAGATTTACCTGTTTCAACCGACTCTTCTTTCAAGACACTTTCAACGACCTTACCTACCACCTCTGAATCACAAGAATCATCAGATTTGGAATAGGTTATGTCAATGTTATCTGGCAATTGATCAACCATATTGAAAGCTTTTTCCACCTTCTCGTCATCATAGAACGTGATTTTTTCCTCAAACGGTGGTGGAACCTGATGATACTCTGAGCCAATTCCTTTCTTGTTTTGCTTAGAATTTTACCATCTGGTTTTATATTGAAAATGCGTTCAAGAACATATGAAGAAGCGTGATAACTGTGTAACTTGTTGTTATTTTGTTCTAAATTAGCTACTTGACGCTTTAGCTTAGCAACATCCTCAATATAAGATTTTACAACTTGTTGCTTTATTTCATACTGTCGCTTAAGCGTATCAGTTGTTTCAGAACAATATTTCAATCTGGATTGAACAAGTTTCATTTGACTTTTAACGTCTTCATATGATTGTTTTGTAATATGATATGCAAGTTTTATTGAATCGTATTCCTTTTTCATTTCTAGAAATGCACTTTCTTTTTATAAACATTCTTCTGTCATTTTCGAAACCTTTTCTTTTAAATTTTCATTTTCTTTTTCTAAATTTTTACATTTTTGAGAAAGTTTTTCATCATTTTCTTTTAAAACTTTTTTATTTTCTAGCATTTCTTTGAAAACATTTTCGATTTTAGTAAATTCTAGATCTCTTGTTCTGAACTTTTCGTCTTTTTCAGTACAAGCACTGCATGTTTCCATACATTTCTTGCACTGTTCAACATATTTGTTTAAGACTTCAGAATAAGATTTTACCTCAGTGGTCGGCACTTCGGCTTTCTCTTCCGTTTGTGTCTGATTAGCTTCACTCTTCTTCTGTTCCTCACCAATACCAGCACTGTCATCCACTACAACTAAGCTTTCAAGCTTCTTCTCATCTTCTTCTTCTTTCTTCGGATCATCTTCATTTTGCTGTTCTTCAGTAACAGCTTTTTCACCAACTGCTTCGTCTTTCTTTTCTTTCTCTTCCTCAGCTATCTTCTTCAAATCATTCACCAACTCATCAACATTTTTCTTCATTCTTTCTTTATCCCTCTTCTTCAGACTTGCTGTCATGGCATCTCTGATGATTTTATCCAGCTTTTTCTTATAATGCTTATCTTTTTCAACATTTGAGTAGTACTCGCCGGATAGAGGGATTACTGCAAGAACATCATCAAAAACCACTTCTTTTGGATGAACAACTGGTTCACCTTCCCTGTTGACATAACATTCTCACTTCTTATCCCATCTTTTATTGCTTCTTGCTTCTTCATACTCTTTCTCCATTTCTTTAATCTGATATCCAACAATACATCTTTCTCTGTAAGTTTTCTCGTTTAGAATCTCTTCTCGAGTTTTCTCCTTTATTTCAGCAATAAAAGCTCGATGTTTGCTCTTTGATATAGTTCTGCCATGAGCTGTGAGACGGTTATCAACAAGATCATCTTCTGGAAGGAATTCACTCCAGTCAAACCCTTCATCATCTTGAATAACTGCACATGCTCTTGACTTCTCTTTCGTATTGTTTTCAATCGGTTTCAAATTTGGCAGCTCTTCTTTACTGCGGTGGTATATTACTTTCTGATAATAATCGTCTTTGAACGGATTTTCATTTCCATCAACTGCAGAAATGGTGCATTCTCTTTTGAAATGACCTTTTTGCTTGCACTTGAAGCAGGTCACTTTGGATTTATCAAATCCATGCTTCGTTGATGGACCACCCGATTGACTGCTTACCAGTAATCTCCATGTATCTTTGAGCTCTACGAATGCAACTTGCCAAACACCATCGAATATCGATGAGTTCCATTTCTTCTGGATCAATTTGGTCTTAGTCTTCTTTGGTTAACTCAGAATTTCCAATTTTACCAGCTACAAGACCTTCATACGACTCCAGGACAGATGCGAGAAAACTCATTTGCTGTTTAGCAGAGTTGATGCTCATTGCCGGAGAATTTTTCAACTTTAAAGCGATGTTGCAAAGAATTTCTTCTGATTCTTCAGTATTTGCTTTTGCAGAAGACGAATGATACCATGGATTATAACTTGATGAGCCTTTCTGTGGCTCTTTTGTCTTTTCAACACTAAATGTTGTCTTTGGTGATTCACCAACTCTCACCGAAGGTATGCTACCTTTGTAATAAAGACCAACATTTTGTTGATGTGAAGAACTGTTTATCTTGCTCTGTTTCTGCAATTCAAGCTCATGAGTTTCAATCAGCACATCAAGAGTAATTGTATTATATAACACATCATTTTTCAAAATAAACACGAACGTTTGCCACTGATCAGCTTGTTGTAACCCTTCAATGATTTTATCTATAATTTCCTCTCGTGTTTTTACTATTCCAAACCTATCGAGCTCAATTTTTATATGGCAAAATCTCTCAATCATTTGCCTCACCGACTCTCCTTTTAGACTATCAAACAAATCAAACTCTTTCTTTAACAAAGCAATTTTATTTTTCTTTATTTGTATACCCCCCTCAGCCTTAATCCTTAAAGCTTCCCAAACAGATTTTGATGACCCGTCATGTTCAAGTAATGCAAAAATGTCATCTCTAATCGATGATTGGATTAGAGCAATCATTCTCGGTTCATATGAGAAGTTTTTCTTGTCATCAGTGGTTAATCTCTTGAGTGGGATTTCTCACCTTTGTCGTTGACAGGTCTATCATATCCAAACTCTAAACAAAACCAGCTCTCGTGCGCGTACGCTTTGGCCTAGTTGATGAAACGCTCCTTCCAACAAGTATAGTCTTCAATACTATCCAGCTTTGGTGGTTTTGAGTGCGTCCCATAAAAGTTATCATGATTGATATTTTCCGTTATAGCTTTTGAGATGCTTTTCGGTGCAACAGTCGATGTTTCAGACGATTCGGATGTAAACGCCTTGTAGAACGTGTTCTAGAACTCTTCAGCCTTGACGTTCCTCGCTTTTTACCTGAATCACTTCGAATCACCTGAATCACAAACAAACAAAGAAACAAACACGATTAGAAAAAAAATATCAAACAACTGGATCGGACGAGTATCCGATCGAGTGAGGTCAAACAAAAGTCAACAAAATAATGATGATCGGATGACAACGAATCGGATGGTTATCCGATCGAGTGACGATCCAATGATTGACAATATGCTTTGGATCGGGTGTTGATCCAATCGAGTGACGATCCGATGATTGACAATGTCCTTTGGATCGGGTGGTGATCCGATCGAGTGACGATCCGATGATTGACAACGTCCTTTGGATTGGGTGGTGATCCGATCGAGTGGCGATCCGATGATTGACAATGTCCTTTGGATCGGGTGCTGATACGATCAAGTGGGGATCCGATACTTGAACCTCTTGTGTTGATGATCGGGTGGGGATCCGATCGAGTGGGTATCCGACACTTTTACCTGTGACGCAAACAAATAAAGTGCTTAGAATCGGATGGCAATCCGTTCGGATTACCACTCAATGATTTGCAAAACAGGTTAAAATGTGAAAGTGTGAAAAGGATCGGATGGTGATCCGATCGAGTCACCACTCGATAATTGACATGAACCTATCACATGCAACCTTTATTTTCTCGATAAGCACCAGGCAAAAACAATCAAAGTTCACATGCATTCATTTGACTTAAAGGACTACTAATTTTAGAGTGGCCGACAACTTTGATATTATACAATTTCTAATTGGACCGTTTAATTTGGACTTTAATAAAATGATTGGGCAGAGACAAGTAGTGGACTGACACAATTGACGGTCAAAACTTTTTAATCAAATATGACCATGTGACTCGATCGAGTGGGACTTTTGGATCGAGTGGCGGCTCGATCGAGTGACACTAATTGATATAAAAAACAAATGAACTTTGGTAATTTGGATCGAGTGGCTACTCGATCGAGTGGCCGTTCGATGATTGCACCACTTATACTTTGTAACAAAACACTCACATGCAATCTCGATTAATTCAATTAGAACATGACCGACACACAATCAATTGCTTCACATGCAAACTGAATTTTCAATTGAATGTCACATGCATGTGCTGACACTTAACACAAATGTTCACGTGATGTAATAAATGGACTTGAAAAATTGACTGAACAGTTGACTTTTATACAAAGAAATGAATCAAGTGAAGTTTTGGATCGGATGGTCACCCGATCGGGTGGCCATCCGATCGGTGAACATCAAGAACAATAGCAACATTAACAGCTACCATTTTAACCCTTTTTTTTCGAACACAAAAATCTTGATTTCTCTTAAACCGTTAGGAATTAAGATCTGAAACTTTATAGGCTTATAGATCAACTGATTTTGCACAACATATCAAATAATCAGCAATTTTTAACCGTAAAAACTCGTTTAATTTTGTGATTTTCAGTTAGAAACGTGAAGAAGATGAGTAAAGTAAGAATTGTGACAAATCTGAAGTGTTCTTGGCTCCGATTCTGATGATTTTTCGTGCGAATTTGTGTGTTTGATCCGTGCAATTGAGCTCCTGCTCTGATACCACTTGTAGGACCGGTTTTTGATTCCGAACGATTGTGAACCGAAACGTGTGACGTGCGGAATCCGTACATGTACGTGGACCGAACACAAGAACGTAATACAAACGTGATTCTATTGATAATCTGAAATCGTACAAAGCACTGTGAATCACCTTGAGCACTTTCTCTCTCTAGCTTCTCTCTCTAACTTTCAAGCTCCAAAAGTGTAAATGCCAAAAGTTCTTAATGAAAACCCAAAGTCTTCTATTTATAGGCCAAGGTTATATGGAAAGACTCCTTATTTACAATAATGCCACCTTGCCTTTTCTATCTAATTATAACAATAAAACCTCTAGTTTTCTTTAGTTTCTGCTACGAACTGGATTGACGGAGGCGATAGATATAAATGCACTAACAGAGGATCCTGCCAGTCTATCTTGGATCCTTTTATCATCCTCTAGGCGGATGAATCTAAGGGCCCCGATTCTTACTTCATCAAGATTCCTGCAAGGGGTCATGACAAGATCATCATAGAACTGTGAATCCTTAAGTAAACCCATTTTGAAGGCTTCTACAACCGTAGCTATATCCAGGTTAGGAATTTCCAAGGATTCTCTACTGAATTTATTAATATAATCTCTAAGTGATTCATTTTGACCTTGTGTTACCCTATATAGATCATTAGTTAAACGTTCAAACCTCCTACTGCATGAGAATTGGCTATTAAACAAATTAACTAGATTAGCAAACGAAGTAATAGAGTAAGGGGGAAGACTTAGCAGCCACTTAAGAGCTGATCCTGTTAGTGTGGATCCGAAACCCTTGCATAGACATGCTTCTTTTAACATCTCAGTGATGGGATTGATCTCCATCCTTTCTCTGTCCTGAGCTACATGCTCTTCAGGATCAGTTGAGCCATCATATAACTTCATGTTCGGTGTTTGAAACCTCTTTGGTATTTCTGCATCACAAATAGGTGGTGCAAATAGAGATATCCTGTGACTCCCATCTAAAATTTCTGGAATGGGTTTGACCATTCCCGGAACACTGGATAACATATCCTTGAGCTTCTGTAACTCTCTAGCCATAGCTTGGTTATTCCTGTATCCTGCACAAAGCCATGGTTAGTATTGTAAGTAGTATTTAAAGTGTTACCTCCTGATGGATTCAAGGGTGGAACTCCTGTGTGAATCCATATTAACGTGATTCTGGCATTATCGAGGGACCAGACGAAGCAATAGTCTGCATAGGGATGAAGTCTCCCAAATGAACCTCTGAACTTCCGGGTTGTACACTCCTTAAGGATCCTTGATCCTGAAAGACGTTGGATCCTTTATACACCGAGACTGGGGGTCTTGGAGGATAATCCATGGATCCGTAATCCTGAGATGAGGATCCCTGAACCTGAGAGGAGGATCCTTGAACCTGAGAGGATCCATGAACCTGAGAAGAGGATCCCTGACCCTGAGAAGAGGATCCCTGAACCGTCTGCGCTCCCATATATCCTCCAGAACTAAAAAAGGATCCTTGATGCTGGGAGGAGGATCCTTGAGGCTGAAGAGAGGATCCTGAAGGCTGAAAGTAGGATCCTTGAGCCTGATTCATTGCCAATGATCCATAGCGTATACTCGACAATCCACCCTGGTATTGAGTGTCTGATGCTGTGGAGTGCTGGGCTGTTATGGCTGGAGAATCAAAATTCAGTGATCTGGGCACCAATGGAGAGTGATCCTCCGCTGATCTCTTCAATTTCTTGATGTCATCAATCTCTTGAAGGATCATGTCATTAGTTCTGTCCTGCTGCTGCATGTGATCCTTCATCTGCAAAATCAAAGAATAAAGATCATTGTTAGTTGGTTTTGGGAAAATGGGGGTTTGTTTCTTTGCAACATTCTCAGCATTCTTCTGGGATCCAGAAGGTGCAGGAGGCAAAGGTGGAATGCCCTGTGAAGAGGTGACCGCCGGCATGGAGCTTGGAGTGTTTTTTCCCTGGGAAGCCATATGATTGGAGGTAACGAAGAGAAATGAATGAAATGAACAAAACTTCTCAGAATTGAAGCACCAATTGCCCCACGGTGGGCGCCAAACTGTTTTGATCAAAAATCACAAAAGGATAATGTAACCAAATCTGATTTTTGTGAGGTTAGATGATTGATTAAATGAACAATGAGAAAATGAATTGCTTGTTGAATATGAAGATGAACACAACTATTTTTTACGAGGAAAAGCCCTTGGTCGCTAGCAGATCGCCGACATAAAAACCTCGGATAGTGAAAACTATCACTATCAACTATATTGAACGAAAAAGATTACAACTTTGGATGTTGATCAAGTGTGTTACAACTGATTGAATGCTAAGTGTGTTGTGAAAACTCTCGTTTGTAAAGATTGCGAGAGAACGTGTGTGTGTTCTCTGATTCGTAGTGTGTGTATATGAAGGTGATAATTGTCCTACCACACTTGATCAACTCCTTAACTCCTAGAAATAACAAAATAACCGAAAATTAAGGTAGTCCACTTTTTTCCCCATGACGATCGTGAAAATAGCACATGTGCGGCATCTTGAAGGAATATTCCCGAGATTCTAGCTGAGATTTAGTCCACTAAGTCCATTATCTGCGTATAAACATTAAAAACGTGACAATTGTTAGAAATCATAAGTAATGTTAAGGATCCTGGATCCTCAGACTCTGGATCCTCAGACTCCCTGCATAATCCGTTAAGGATCCGTGATCCATGCCCAGTCTCAGGATAGATGATCCTTAGCACAAAATCCATGCCCTAACAGTTGTTACGAAAGAGAATTGGCACATTTTTAACAGCCAAAAATTCTCTAAGTTTTTATAAAATAAAACTTATGACTTTCACAGATAATCTATTTGGATGTGGATACACAAACATATCAGAACAAAACTGTAAATACAAAAGTACAACACCAAGTATAGTTAAAAGGTTGTAATTTTTATTAAAACCATGTTAAAAGGTTACCAAAATGATCAACCCGGGTTTCTACTAGAAAAACGTGGCCAATCCACTTGGGTTGATGCAGGGTGTCCAGTACTAATTGTTAATAAGAGTGAAGGAAAATAGAGGCAAGGGGTGTAAAGGCTTCATCCTCCATGAAAAAGAAGGACCCATCCACCTTTTACACCCCCATTGTTTTAAGGATCTGTGATCCTTACCCTAAGAGACTATTGTTCAAAGATTATACAGACCATATTGTTTAAATAAAAACACCACCAAACACAAAAACCACAAATCCTAAAAAAGTGGGCTCAGGCCTCGTCTACATTATCCTTCATTACCCACTTCTATAGCATCACCTTTAGCTGCATCTCCTTCACCACCTTCCTTCACATCCTTCACCCCACTTGGACCAGCCTCCAGAACCTTCACCTGTTACACCTCACCATCACCGCCCAGCTTCAGGAGAGTCTGCCTCTAGCTAGCAACGTCCCAGGAAGATTGGTCAAACTCAGGATCTATAGCCTCTTGGTCTATCTTGATCCTTGCTTGAAGGAGAGCATGAGTAGCACAGACCTTAGCTTCATCAGCAGCCTCCATCTCAGCCTTGTAGGCCTTTATTTCTGCTACCATGATCTGCTTCTCCAAGCTGTTGACCTCTTTCTCCAGTTGTGTGATCTTCATATCCTTAGTAGCGAAAATGGAATGGAGATCAGCCAAGTATTCTTCAGCTTGTGTAAGGCTTTTATCCTGAAGGGCTTTGAGTCGGAAAAACCTCTGCATGTTACAAGAAGGGAGAGTCCGGATCAGTGATCCTTCGTAACAGTCAAAGATCAACTATGAGGATCAAGGATCCTTACCTCAGTGACAAAGTCATGGAATTGTCACTCAATCTGAAAGATGTCCTATTCAGGCTTCTTCCTCTTGGATCAAACTTAGAGGCTGACTTACTTGGGCTCTTGTGGTCATAGTGGTCATAGTCTTGGGCTCTTGTGGTCATAGTGGTCATAGTCTTGGCTCTTGTGGTCATAGTCTTGGGCTCCGATTGGCTTTGGCCTTTGGCCAGCTCTTTCTTGATGGAAGGGGCGAGATCATACTGTCGAGGTCACCCAGATCAAACTTAGAGGCTGACTTACTTGTGGACCACGGAGCACCACTCAATCAACAAAAAGAAAAGTATCCTTAATCCTTAACTCTGTTTCAATACATAAACATTTTTTATATGAACACTTACATGACATTGTGAAGGAAGTAGACGTGGTTTCTTCTAAATCTTTCGCTTTTATCTTGAAATTTCTGATGGTTGAATCCAAAGCCAAGAATGCAGCGATTCTTTCTTCAGTGCCTGATAGTTCAGCAAGTGAAGCGAAATTGTTCACTGCAAACAAATAAAGAAAATAGGATTAGTTAGCAACAAAAAATAACTCTCTACAGTCTCAACCTAAGGATCCTATATCCTACCCTTTAATATCCACTTTTTTGGGAGACTATCCCCTAAAGGAATAGAATCCCTCCTCACAAAGAAGTACTGGTTCTTCCATGAGGTGTTGTTTTTGGTGCTCCTAAAGATTAGGAGTTGCTTATGAGGTTTGGCTTTGAATAGGAACCGATGGGATCCATGAGATACAAGGGCGTACAGGTGTGAGAGTTCAGAAAGATTGACTGTAGCACATGCCAGTTAGGGTGAAGAATCGTTGGGTGAATTCAGGGAATGGATATTTGTAACCTATCTGGAAAGGTGTGGCAGGAAAGCACACCCAAACAGGTGATACAGAGTCACTTTTAGTTGATGTATCGAAAGGACGGAAAATTATTCCCGGAGGGAGATAGATGTACAGCCGATCAATCTCTAGATCGGTGAATCTGCATAACTCGGTGGAAGGATTCTTTAGGATATTTTGGCTCTGTGCTGAACCATTAAGATCTTGACCTTTGTTTGGAGAGGATCAAATAACCATCTTGGCCATTGATTGATTGAAGAAGAAAAGGAATACAGAAGATAAAGGGATGGAAGAGGAGAGAATACTTGATAAAGCACCGGAATGGGTTTTAACTTGGCAACTCTTGATCTTAAATAGTTTTTCAAACTCTATCTAGTCCCTATTTATCGTAATGATGGTTGCAGGTTATCGCATCAGTGACATCATCAGTCCGTAACGGCTAGTTCCTAGTGTCACGACTAGTTTGATTATAACAGAAATATGGCAGATAAAATTAGTCTAATATCAGCCATATTTGGGGGCAATTGTTAGGGGTTAATTTTTAATACTATGGATCACATATACTTAGATCTAGCCTGGATCACTGATCCTTAACAGATGGTGCAGGAACTCTGAGGATCAAGGATCCTAATTATTTTTCATATTTACTAAAAATTGTATCCTTTGTTTAAACTTTTATTCGCAGCAGTTTAACGAATTAGACTTGGTCTATGCTGGAATATCGCATAATATCCTCTCAATTAGCACTTGCTTGGACGAGTGTAGCCGTTATGGAGAACATGGGGATACTTGCACATATTTCGAATTGTTTGTTAACTTGTTATTTCTAATTTTAAAGGGGATAATGAGGCTCATTAGGCACATAATATTCACGTACATAATAAGTAAGCTTTCATACAAACACAAAACACTTACTCTCTCTCTCTCACAAACTGCAAACACTAGTCACTATTGTATTGAGCTCATTATCTTCCGAAGTTATACTTGAATCGCTACTTACTTTTCTATATACTTGGTGATCGGTAGTTTCCATCAGCCGAGGTTTTTTGTGCCGGAGATCTATCAAGTATCAAGGGCGTTTTCCTCATACAAATATAGGTGTTCATTGTCATTTTTACTTTATACTTTGATCACACTATTGTTCATACACATTAGCACTCAACCTCACAATCAAAATTTGGTTACATTATCCTTAAATTGATTTTTTTGACCAAAACAATATTCAACTCATACAAGCATGACATCATCATCATGATGTCATGATGTTGATGTCATCATGATAAGATGATGATGTCATTCTCGTGTCGTTTCATTTCGTTTCATTTCGTATCATCACCACTTGCATCTCATACGCCGAGTTGAACTGACAGAGGAATGTATTTGACATCGGTCTTGAACCGAACCAGATAGTGCCACATCCACACCATAAGTGCATCAACAAACTTCCCGTTGGATGTTGCTGGTGATGGTTTGTTCTTCACTCTAAAGGATCTTCAAAACATCTTCACTTGTCACAATTCAGGAGGTGCATCAACAAGCTACCCCTTGAATGTAGCATGTGAATCTTTTGGTCTTCATGGCTTCAGATCCTCATGGTGTTGATGAGTGGTCAAGTGCAACTTGATTATTTGATCATCTTGATCCACTGATTGCATCTATGTCATCTGGTCACTCCACATCTTGTCCTCTGACACGTTCTCCTTGCCTATAGCTTGTTTGAATGCCACATCTGCACACACAACAAAGCTAAACGCGTAATGAGAACAATCGTTGGGATTTTAATCAATTGTGGAGAATTTTTCAGATGAAAATCTCACTAAGGATTTATTTTAAACAATATGCACAGACGACACACGTGAGACCAACTCTCATTCAACTACCAACCGAAAACACTTCGAAAGTTTCAAAATTTTTCAATTTTAGATCTTTAACTTTCAAAATTTGTCTATTTCGACCATCATGAAGATGCGATTGTTTTCAGGCTTTCAATCAGTGTTTTAGATGGAAAGATCGGTCAATCAAAAAATAAGTCAGAAGAAAAATCCTTTTGGCTTTTATAAAGTTTAAATTAAAACACACGTAAAATCTTTTTGGTATTTTTGAATTTTTCAAATGTAAAGACGGAAACAATAAAGAAATATTTACAGACATTTCTTTTGCGAATTTCGAGAGTAAGATAACCATATCAGTGTACGATCATGCCAAAACACACTTGTTGTTCTATTAGTTAGTATTTAGATTGGCATCCTATAACGATTATCGATATTGTCCACTTAAACTTAACAATCAGATGTAATCATAGGACTTGGGGATACGTTTAGGTATGATTTATATTTATCGACCTGTGTCCATCCACTCATGGCACATTCCCGTATCATGGTATGCACGAGAGTTCATCTTACTGGTGAGTATACCTTTTATCATCTGTTTTAATGTATAGGATATGAGATACTCACTTATTTGAGGATGAAAACAAGCCCTATGTGATTAAATCACTTATTAATGAAGAACTTGATTTTCGATGCATGCAAGGCACGAGAGCAAGTCTGTGAACAGGTTAGTACCATTGTACCGAGAAAGAGACGAACTTGACTCTCGGAAGATGAATGTAATTAAAAATCACTTATTCAGAGGTGGATGTGATAAATTTATCACTTATTGAGTGGTCGTATGCAATATGTATTATATACATGTATGTATAGTATGTGCACGTATGTTTGGAATCATGGAAGTCCTAGACTTGCGTCCTTGTTGTTTTCTGTAAAAGAAACAACCATAATACCCAGATGATAAATAGCATAAAGACCACGTATCTCTAAACCTCGGCAATCTATCAAACGAGATTTCGGTCCATATGCTAATGAGTGGTTCCCACACGGTCTTCAGTTTGTTATGTTTATATCACCATGCACACTTTAAAATGATTGTGAGCCTACAGATACATCATTAGTAGAGCTACTTGTTGTTTTTCAGGTTAAGTTTAAAGAGGTTTTGACAGACCACTGTTTACTATCATTTTCTCTTTTTCTCGCCAGGAAAATCATTTTTATTTTTCTCTTATTTTTGTCCTTTTGATGTTTTTCAATGTTTTTGTATTTTTCTGATTTGAATTTACTCCCACTATAATTAAAAAAGTAAATCTAAACTTTTAAATAACATCTTTTTGGATTTTCTCAAGAAAAATATTCAAAAAAACAACATTAATTTAATAAAAAATGATTAATCGAATTTTGGAAAAATGAGTTGGCACGTTAGTAATCGGTGTGGACCAAAACAACATTGACGAATTTTATTGAAACAATCACGTGTGAGGTGATATTCTAGATCAATGGGTTTGGTCAAGGAGTGTTGTACGAGATGTTAGTAATTCGCAAAGCAGCTTAAATATCGACAAAGATAGGAGAGATTAGAAATTCAAAACTGTAATCCTGCAACTACTTCGTTCATTTCCAGTTATCTGATAGCTCTCCCACGCTGGATATCCACCCGGTGTGGATTTCGAGGTTGATTTTGCAGCAGCCATTAGCAAAATCACTATCAGTATTTAAGATCGGAAACCTCCGGGTCTGGCTGGTAAGAAGGAAATGAGCATGTGGAAAGCTTGTACACATCATCATTGATTGGTCCATAGATGATGTCTTCCACATACTTTTACACCAGCAAAGGTCTTCGTCTTTCTTCTTGAGAAGTAGCGTGTGGTTATTCAATCCATGCCAAGGTATCCGGACACCCGATTGGTTTGTTCAACAATCACATTTTCTTCAATCAAATCGTAGAAAAATGTACAATGCATGTTCATCTTGTAAGTCTTAAACTCCTTGTGAGAAGTACAACCCTTGAATCTTCGAAAAGTTTCAGACATGCTGCATGCGTGCATAATTCGATGGAATCTATCCTCTTGACCCGATCAAAGCTATAACAATCAAGTTCTGGCACATTTTTCATCTTGTCAAAGTATACAACTTTATTTATCATCATTCATTCACCAGACCTTTTATCTTCTTTTCTATCCATCAAAGGCAACATTATTCTCCCGGATTTAATATTGGGTCGGAGCCTCGTGTCGCCGATCAGATGCTTGAATGCTCCACTATCAATAGTCCTAAGACTATCAATAGTTCCTCTTGGAACATCCTGCACACTCACTTAAGGACCAGTTGGAGAGGGGGACCCAAGCCATCGTTGACTTGGGTCGTCTGACATCATCGAGAATTGTGACTTTGATTTCCGGATGATTCATAATTGATTGAGCCCCCTGAAACAATTACTGATTTTGGTTTCCAAATCTGTTTTTCTTTTCATTTTTAACATTTGGTTTAACAGATTGTGTTTGGAAAACCTCTGGTTTCAAAACCTTTTCAACTTATTTTCGTTGTTTTCTTTTCTGTTTCAATTTTCTTTCCTATTGAAACTGAAAATGTTGTTTTAGTGAAACAGATTGTGATCGGTAAGAGTTTCCATATGGAGCATCAGCTTTTGCCTTTCCTTTCATGAGATATGGACTGTTTCTGACAATCTATCCATACTCACCGCATTCAAAGCATGATCTCCACTCAACAAACCTCGGAGTATCATGACTGTGATAGCTTGATGATGAACTTCGTGATCTTGAGGTACTTGGTGCTACATTACAACAGTTTGTGTGTACTTGTTTTGACTGTTTCTCTTCAAAATATGAACTTGTTTAACAAAATACATGTTGGATTTATTTTCAAAAGAATCAATTTTATCAGTCCATTGGGATTTCACGAAGTTCACATTCTGAACCTTCTTCTTGTTTTGGCCTTGTTTGCCCTTTCCTTTTCCTTGGTTAGCGTGATTTTGCTTTCTTTGATTCTTTTGAGGTTGCAATTCTTGATTGTATTTCTTTCTAACTTCGGATTTTGGAATAGGAACACACTGAATTACTATAACTCTTGGGCTCGACTTACCCAAAAACTTACTAGTAGAATCTTTGAAAACTTTATCAATCAAAGATTGATTGACATTTTTTATTGGGAAATCCTTATCTGAATATATTTTATTAGATCCAATCAACATGTAAAGCAAATTCATGCTTTTACAACTCTCAGCAGAAGGTTCAATAGACTTGACCGTAGCAGTCATACACGGTTTGCTTGTGGATCACAAAGAATGTGATTCTCGAGAGGTATGTTTTCTTTTTTTTTGCCGTATCTGACTGCTTAGGTTTGTCCTCATCCGACTCGTCATCCAAACTATCAGAATCCTCAAGAATGGGAGGACTCTGATTGTTCATAGACTTTGAATCGTTGTCTCATCCGATTGACTTTGACTTGAGGATGCACACTTAGTGAACCCTAGACCAGCTGTAAATTCAGCCAGATCTAAAGGAATTGTGGGTTCAAAATGTGGCATATCCTCGCCATCTGGCATTTTGGTGTAGTTGTGTCTAACCGGAGGAGGACAAGCCTGATAGCCAATGCCCTTTACATCACCTTTCTTCTTTTGAACATCGATGATATGATCTAAAAGATATCTCGAGTTTGAGTAACTATCCAACTTGAGTTTGATTGCATCATATTTGCATCGTGCATGGGCTAGCTCTTTCTTTGTTTCATCAATGATATTAATGTAGTTATTAATATCAATATGCTTATTAAGAATGGTTTTCTTAAGTTCAGAATTATCTTTCCTTAAGGTTTGAATTGTTGTTTTAAATTTCTTTTCGTTTTTTCTTAAGAGTAGTGTTTGTCTCAGTACACTTTGTCAAATCCAAAATTAAACTCTAATGATGCTTCTTGGTGTGATCAAATTTACCTTCTACTTCTAAGTATTTACCCTTTAAAACAATACATTCAACACACTTAGACAAGATAGGTTTACTGAAACTTACCTATTTGCATTGGCAATCCAAACGAGCCATGAATGCAGCACGAAAAGTAGAAGATCCAACTTCTGAGAAATGCGTGGAAAAATCCTCAGATGAGCCTTTAGTTTTCTATTCCAAAGCTGCTTCCTTGCTATCCATTGATTCAGCTTCTGCAATCAAATCATCTACCTCAGCATCAATATCTTCTCTTATCTTAGTTTTAGATCTATCTTCACTTGAACTTGGGCCTTCTTCATCTGAACTACAGCTATACCCTGAATTGTCATCATTTCATGAAGATTCCCCATCGCTAACAATCTTTACAATTTCGGCATAGCATGCAGTTCCTCCTCCACCACTATTTCCTAATTGTACAGACCAACCACAACTTTCATCAGCCTGAATAATAAATGCCCGGTTGGCATTGCTTGCAGGATCCATTGTTCTTTCATTATTAGCTACTTGATTTCGGTTGAACGGATACTGATTTCCTTGTTGTGGGGGCTTAGTTCATTCTCTTTAAAAGTGCCCCTTTTCTCTGCAGTTGAAACAAGTAACCATCCTTTTATCGAACCCATACGGAGTATCCTTCTTACTTTCCAAGCTAGTTCTTCTTGTTCTCTCCATAAAATCCTTTGCTCTTGTCGCTACACCTGCAAAGGCCCATTTGATATCGATCAACTCCATCTCATCTTTATCTATCTGTGCCTAATCCTCACTCGTTAAATTAATGTTACCAACTTGTCCAGCTACTAACCCGCAATAGGAACTCACCAAAGTGTTTAGAAGCTCCATGTGTTCTTTGGCAACCTCTACACTAACTTTGCTGAAATTTGAGGTATCGAGATGAACTGTATTTAGGTTAGATGTATTTGGGTCCACCATAAGGATTAAATGAACTTCCATAGTAAGCTTGTTGATTTACTTGATTTGGGTCAAGGAATGGTGGGGGAACAAAGGCGAGTTGTTGTGGTAGGAAAGGCTTCGCGTTGGAAAGGGTTAGGCCAACGGGTTTGGAAGTTGCGGGTTGTTGTAGCAGGAAAGGGTTTGCGTTGAAAACAAAAGCGTTTACAAATTGACGTGTTAAGCCGGTTGTAAAGTTCCACTAATACCAACACCAATACCGAAATACATTTCCGGATTTTGTGGAACTGGAAAATTTTTTGCCTTTCTAATTTCTTTTTCATCTTTTGTTCTCTAACGTTTGAACAAATTCATAGATACTAGTCGTGTTCAAAACGCCATTTTGCTTTAGGATTTCTAGAATTTGACTCCATTTTGGAGATAGTGCATCGGCAAATCAGGAAGCAGTCTCTTGCCGAGTCACAATTACTTGATATGAAAACATTTCGCTTAACAAGTAGTAAAACCTTGTATTCATCTCTCCTAATGATTCGTTTTCAATAAACATAAACCCTTTGAACTCTTTCTTCAATAAATCATGTCGAATCTTTCTCGAAGCCGCATTTCCTTCTCCTCTAGCTTGTAAGGTATCCCACAGATTCTTAGTAGTTGTGCAATAAATAAATTGATGATAAATGTCTTTATGAAGCGCCTGAGTGAAAATGGAAAAAGCTTTCTTCTCCAAGTCAGAAGCCTTTTTCTTTGGCTCATTTAAATTTGCTAATGATGCGGCACTCGATCCAGATTCTTCAAGTTCTTCATTGTAAGGAGTTGTAAAACAAGTCCAAAGTTTGGTATTCTGACCGAGAACATGCATGTGAAATCTACCTTTCCACCGAGGATAGTCGTTAATATGGTGGAGCTTTGGTGGACGATTATTACATCTAGATTCACTTTCACTAATCAAGAGATTTTGAATGCTTTGATTCTGATTTGCAACGAACTCCCATTGATTTGCCGATATCATTGTGGATGGAGATGGAATGAGTGATTTAACCCATGATGTTGCGGAATTTTGTGAAGGTGCGGTACCACTTGATGTATCGTTTACACTCAAATCCCATAGATTAGAAGATATATTGACTAATACTAAGATGGGTAAAATAACGTTTGGAAATATAAATATTAACAGAGTTAAAACAACTTACTGTTATAAAAACTATGGAACGGATACTTCATGCGAAACACTTTGTGGTGGCACGAAGGAACACGAACAATAAGTTGTCATGTGGAGGAAAAAGAACTTGGGGTGAAACACCTTAGGCCGAAATACCTGGGGGCGAAACACCTTGACACGTACGAAGGAGGATTCGTGTGCACTGTGAACTTATGTGTGTTTCGTGTAATAAAGCCAGATAAGACAAATCCTTATCTGACAATTCATGCAATTCCGTTAAAACAACTCTGCCAGCTCACAAAGAGAATATTCAGGTGAATGTACTTTTCCGGCAAAAAATTCTGGTGTCTTCTTCGACAAGAAAGTTCGCCAGAAAAAATGGAGTTTGAAAATTATATGTTTAAAACTCAAAAACAAACTCGATTTTCATTATCTCCATTGATTTTAGCAAGATCTCAGCTAAAAGTTCATCAAATAACATCATATAGGCTGATTTTAATCCATTTTTATATCATTCAAAAGTGGGTCTTGTGTTTTTGTCTAGAAATCTTCAATAAACACTAAAAAACTCACCAAAACTCACCAAAATACTTGGTTTTTAACAAGAAATCAGTCATATACTTTGATACCACTTGTAGGTCCCTGCAAGGATTTAAGAACACGGTGATTTCAGGTTATCAAATGCATAAACACGGGTGTGGAATCCCTGATTTATACACAACCAAGCAAGAGCATAATCAATCAAGAAGAACAAATCATTCAAATGTTTCTCAATTGATTTTGGCAGAGTAACAGTACATACTCTCCAAAATAAGCTCCAATACTCTATCAAAATGCACTCTTGCATAATGAAATCTAACTTGATGTATTTATAGGCAATACAACAGGGACACATGAAGCAAATACACACCTCACGAAACACTACAAGCAGACATGAAGGATTCCTTCGTCTTACTAGATCTCTTACACGAAACATGTATATTTCGTGGCATAAGTGTTTCTTGTCCCACTGTTTCGTGTGTGTGTATATTCAACTCATACAAGCATGACATCATCATCATGATATCATCATGATGTCATGATGATGTTATGATGATGCCATTCTCGCGTCGTGTCGTATCGTATCGTCGTCACTTGCATCTCGTACGCCGAGTCGAACTGACAGAGGAATGTCTTCGACGTCGGTCTTAAACCGAACCGAACCGTGCCAAATCCAAACCATAAGTGTGCATCAACAAAATCTTAACATTGATGCAAAGTATATCCAATATATAACTACGTTAGAGTACTATTCACCTACAAGTTGGATCAAAGTTAACACAAACTGTTAGAATGACAATGGTACAAAAGTAAAAATGTCACTACAAGAAAAAGTTTGAACATAACTTTTACAACAAAATCTTTATAAATTACAATAGTCTAATGTCCCGTTTGACATTCCCAAATCTTTATAAATTACAATAGTCTAATGTCCCGTTTTACATTTCCTAAAAAAGTCATTTTCACCCAACATCTAATAATCCACTTAAACAAATATTGAGGTATTTTTTGTATGGGTGTTCATGGTCTGGGTATTCACGGTTTTTAGATTAAAACGTGAACCAAACCGTTAGTAACACTTTTGATTCTTGTAAACCTAAACCAAAACTAAAACCAAAATAAAAAACAAAACCAAACCATAGAACTTCTAAACCGAACCAAACCAAACCAAACCAAACCAAACCAAAATGATGGACAAGTTAGATCATATTTAACACAAACTATTAAAATGACAACGGTTTACAAAAATAAAAATATCACTACAAGTAGGGGGTTGTAAATGAATCGAACGAACACGAAAAAAGCCTTGTTCGTGTTCGATCGTTAAGAAATGAACATGTTCATAAATTGTTCACGAATGTTAACTGAACGCGATTTCTTGTTTGTGTTCATTTATTAACCAAATAAACGTGTTAATGAATTGTTCACAAACACTTAGCGAACGTAAACAAACGCAAAGGAACACAAGAACACAAACAAACGTTCATGCATGCAAACAAATATAGACGAACATATATTCATTTTAATATAAAATTTGCATTTCTCATCCTAAAGATTATGAAGAATCCACTAAAACTAAGTAAGTGCTTAATGTAATTATCTAAACATAGTTGACATAATTCTCATAAACATAACTACAAAAATTAAGAAGTTTCTCAAGCTTTAACATATACTGAAAATGGAATGTTTAAATGAGTGATGTTGACGGAGGCATATAGTATAACTAGGATTTTAAAATTTTAAAAGAGTAAAATGAAAATATAGTCCCTGAGTTTAGGCCACTTTTTTCCACTTGAGTCCAAAAATGATTTTTTTTTATCATGTCCCCGAGGTTTCATTTTTATTGTCATTTTCATCCAATTGGCAAACGAGATTAAAATTTTATGTTAACTTCTCCCTTTTTGTCGTTTTTCCTCATTTAATTAAAATACATAATGGCATAAAATGACAATTATACCATTCATTTAAATGAGAAAAACAAAAAGGGGAGAAGTTAACAGAAAATTCTAACTCAGTTTGCCAACTGAATGAAAATAACAACAAATTTGAAATCTCAGTGACCCAAATATAAAAAATTTCATTTTTGGATTAAAGTAGCTTAAACTCAGTAACCATTTTAGCATTTTACTCTTATAAAAAACCAATAGAATAAAAATATAGCGTATAAAAACCTCTTTGTAAACAAACACAAATGGACATAAACCAACAAACATAAATGAACACATTACCGAACGTTCACGAACATAAGCGAACAGATGCATTCTCTTTTCATGTTCGTTCGTTTAGCTTAACGAATGTAATTTTTTGTTTATGTTCGTTCATTTAATAAACGAACGCAGGGCCGGCCCATAGGCTTGGCAATCTAGGCACGGGCCTAGGGCCACCAAAATATAAGGGCCTCCAATTTTTAGAAAGATTTTATATATAGTATATTATTAGGCCTAAATAAATACGTTTGTTTCAAAACTAAACTGTTTTTTCGTTGAAGGAGCGCAAAATAAATATTGTTTAACAAACAAATGCCAAGTTTCAAAACCCATTTCGCCTTTGATTTCTAATTATTACAACACAACCATCAATGTAATCATCAATATTTAGCTGCCTAAAGCCCCTAAATACAGCCGCAATCATCGTTCCCACTTCCCATCGCAACCTTCTTTCAATTTCTAGGCTATCGGCTATCACTAGACGAAAAAAGTAAGGGTAATCACCCATTGCGTCGGGATTAGAGGAGAGTTTATCGGCGAAATTAGGGCCCCTACTTCATAGTTCGCTTAGGGTCTCCAAAAACGTAGGAACGGCTCTGAACGAACGAACATAAAAGAACTTCCCGCTAAACTGTTTACAAACTGTTCGCTGAATTTTCGGTTCATTTACAACCCTAACTACCTTAATTACAAGAAGTGGTTTGAACATAATTATAAAAGTCCAATGCCCGTTTGACAATTTCCTAAAAAAAATATGTTTCACCCAACATCTAATATTACACTCAAAAAAATAATGTTTTTTATATGTGGTGGTTTAACAATTCTAGCTTTTTGCTAGTGTTTATTTTCTTAATATATATATCTTCAGCGGTTAAAAAAATCTGATATTGCACACTATACATCATTGGACCAATGATAAATCTAGAGTATTTAATAAGTTTAGACAAACTTAACTGGACCAATTTATACAAGTATTTCAATATTTTTACGCATAACACAATAACCGAAAATGAGATTTCTTTTTTTAATAAAATGTACACATCTAAAATTAAATTAATATAATCCCTCATGTGATGAAACTTTAACATTTTGATTATTTACTTTAATTTGTTAAGGATTTTGGTTCAACTTCCACACGCTTATTCTTGTCACTCCTTTCTTCTCCTATAAATAACTCATCGCCATGCCCTCTTCTTCATTCGACTCAAAAATGGCGAAAAATTCAAATTCTTACTTAGTATTCCTTTTGCTCGTCTTTGTTGTTGCAATCTCAGGTGCATAATCAATCTTATTTATTTCATGATTAATTTTTGTTTTTAACCCTCTGATTGTAGTCTTAATTAATTAAACTTCTCCATGCAATTTCCCATAATAGAGAACAAATGTAAAGTTTGAAGCGAAAATTCATATATAAATAACAAGAGTTATATAACGTATTTAGAGGTGACAAAAAGATTTTTTACACCATCTAGTCTACATAATTATATTATTAAAAATTGACTTTAATGTTGTGAACAGATATTGCGACTGTCAATGGAAAAATATGTGAAAAACCAAGTAAGACTTGGTTTGGAAACTGCAAAGACACAGATAAGTGTGACAAGCGATGTATAGATTGGGAGGGTGCAAAGCATGGAGCTTGTCATCAACGTGAAGCCAAACACATGTGCTTTTGCTACTTTGATTGTGATCCCCAGAAGAATCCAGGGCCACCACCAGGGGCACCGGGGACGCCAGGGACGCCTCCTGCTCCTCCAGGAAAGGGCGAAGGAGATGCTCCTCATCCTCCTCCTACTCCAAGTCCTCCTGGAGGTGATGGAGGCAGTGGTCCTCCTGCAGGTGGTGGATCACCTCCTCCTGCAGGTGGTGACGGAGGTGGTGGAGCGCCTCCTCCAGCGGGTGGAGCTCCTCCTCCTGCAGGTGGTGAAGGAGGCGGAGCACCACCACCAAGTGCTTAGGCGAGAAAGAGCCAAAGTCTTGAATAGAAAACTTTTTACATATGATTATGAATAAGGAGAACATATATGTTTACAGATTGAAATTAATTTAGTTTGCATGTGTAATAAAACCTCATGAGTTCAATTATAAGTTTATAATATATTTACATGTATAAAGTCCTATTGATGTTGCAATAATCGTTCCCATAATCATTCCAACTCGATTTCATCATTGTCTGTTGTTTGTAAATTCACAAATACAAGATCAAGAAATAGAGTAGAGAATTGATCAAAAGCATTTGATTTTGTAAAACAAGAGTGTATGTAAAGAGAATCGATCACCAAAGATCAGGACACCATCAAACCTATTTATCACCGCATCCCTAGGGCAGTGGTTATGGAGCAACTGTTGTTAAGACACCGTTTTCGTGCTCTACAACCCTGCATAATATTAAAGTGTTTGAACCATAGTTGAATAAACAAGCCCAAATGATTATAATAAAGATTAAAAGCTTAAGATTTAATACTTGACTCATTAAAAGATTAAATTTGTATGATTATAGATACTAAAGTATAGTGCATAAGAGGATGTAGTATTCAGGTTATGCGTTATATTAAAAAAATGTTAAATAATAACAATTAATCATGTGTATCAGATCAATTGGTGAAATTTAAGTTTACGTTTGAAATAAGATACAAATCCTAGATCTACACAATGTTGGAAGTCCATATAATATGGGGCAAAGAGTTGGTACCATTAGCCATACATGGTAAGAAATGGGGCAAAGAGTTGGTACCCGTAAACAAAAATTATGCAGGCGTATGGAAGAATATTGAGGCTGTTGGAAAGGAATTTGTAAAACGCAATATCAATCTGAAAAACAGACTAACATGTTGGGTTGGGAATGGGAGCAATATAAGATTCTGGTATGATAAGTTCTCTATGTGACACATTCTTAGGTATGTTCAAACTGGCAGAAATGAAAGGGTCCTTAATAAGTCAAAACTATAAAAGACTTAGGGGAGATATAAAGTGGGATTGGAAGTGGTTATCATACCCTACCACACCTGGATTATGTGATGAACTTCTAAGGTTAATGGCAGCCTTGAAAGGATGTTCCGTTAAGCGGCAGAAAAATAGGTGGGGATGGAATTATAATGGGGGTCAGATTTTGGGGTCAAGTATGTACGAAAAGAATTAAGGGCTACGGAACTGTCAGAATAAACCAGGTTACAGACGCAGTGCTGGGAAATGGGCAATATCGAAGGCGAACATGCTAGTATAGAGGGTTATGGATGGAAGAAACCCAATAAACGTGGAATTATAAAAAAGAGGGGTGCCGGTGGATAACATGACATGCCCGATATGTGGTTATGCTTGGTGGCTAAATCAATATGGTGATCCGGATACTGCATTGTGTACAACAGTTAAGGATGTGGTGAGAGTGGTAAGGGAACTAAAGTGTTCACAAAAGAGAACAAAAAGCAATACAAAAAACTCAACCAAGTTCCACAGAAAACTATCCGAAGTAATGAATCTTATAACTCTAGTTTTTCATAAATTTAGAGACACTTAAAGTGACCAATTTTTTTATTGCGTAACACAACAACCGAAAATGAGATTTATTAAAATATAGTCATCTAAAATATATAACCTCACATGTGATGAAGTTTTGATATTTTGATTAATTACTTTAAGTTGTTACAAATTTGGTTCAAGTTCCACACGTATGTTCTTGAAACTCCTTTCTTCTCTTATAAATTACTCATCGCCATGCCCTCTTCTTCGCTCAACTCGAATATGGCCAACAATTCAGTTTCTTACTTGGTATTCCTTTTGCTCGTCTTCGTTGTTGCAATCTCAGGTGCATAATCAATCTTATTTATTTCATGATGATTATTTGTTTTTAATCCTGATTGTAATCTTAATTGATCAAACTTCTCAATGCTTTTTGTTCGATATTGGAGAACAAATGTAAAGTTTTGATTAACAACATCTAGTCTACTTATTTATATTATTAAAACTTGACTATAATGTTGTGAACAGAAATTGGGACTGTCAATGGAAAAATATGTGAAAAACCAAGTAAGACTTGGTTTGGAGACTGTAAAGACACAGATAAGTGTGACAATCGGTGTATAGATTGGGAGGGTGCAAAGCATGGAGCTTGTCATGAACGTGAAGCTAAACACATGTGCTTTTGCTACTTTGATTGTGATCCCAAGAAGAATCCCGGGCCACCACCGGGGGCCCCGGGAACACCAGGGGTGCCTCCTGCTCCTCCAGGAAAGGGCGAAGGAGATGCTCCTCATCCTCCTCCTACTCCAAGTCCTCCTGGCGGTGACGGAGGAGGTGGGGCGCCTCCTCCCGCAGGTGGTGACGGAGGAGGTGGGGCGCCTCCTCCCGCAGGTGGTGACGGAGGTGGTGGAGGTGGAGCACCACCAGCTTCTTAGGCGAGAAAGAGCCAAACTCTTGAATAGAAAACTTTATATATTTGATTATGAATAAGGCGAACATATATGCTTCCAAATTGTAATTTGGTTTGCATGCATAATAAAACCTCATGAGTTCAATTATAAGTATATAATATATTTGCATATATAACGTCCTGTTGATGTTGCAATCATTGTTCCCAGAATCATTGGAACTCAATTTCATCATTGAGTGTTGTTTGTGATTCAAAAATACAAGAACAAGAAATAGAGTAGAGAATTGATCAAAAGTATTTGATTTTGTAAAACAAGAGTGTATGTACAGAGAATCAATCACCAAAGATCAGGACACCATCAAACCTATTTATCGTTGCCTCACTTAGGCGACGGTTATGGAGCAACTGTTGTTACAACACCGTTGTCTCGCTCTACAACCCTACATAATACTAAAGTGTTTGAACCATAGTTGAATAAACAAGCCCAAATGATTATGATAAAGATTAAAAGCTTAAGATTTAATACTTAAATCAACAAAAGATTAGATTTGTATGATTATAGATATTAGTTAAAGTATAGTGCATAAGAGGATGTCGTGTGTTCCGCTTGTGCGTTATCTATAAATTAATGTGTATCAGATCAATTGGTGAAATTTAGATTTACGTTTGGAATAAGATACAAATCCTAGATCTACCCGATGTTGGAAGTCCACATAACATAATATGATTGTTATTATTAAAACGACACCAATTAATCTGATGAAACTCAAAATAATCTGTCACAATTTTTTTTCTTCAGATGCAAACTTGGTTGATGAGAAACAAACAATGTAATTGATTAAATAAATGCTTTGCTATGATCATACTTTTATTACTATGTGTTATGGAAGCCCTGGGACAACTTGATTAAATGTTGTTTATCAAAAGTGTTGGTGTATATATAATGTGTTGATTGGACTGTAGTTCAACTTCAAGGTGATGAAGAATTAACACCTCTTGGGCATCATTTGGCTAAAAATACCAGTCGATGTACTACATAATGAGCTTTAGAGAAAGATGTGTACCCTATTAAAAAATATTTTACATATACATGTTGGGTTTTTTCATAAAAAAAACGTGCCCCACGAAATATTGGGCCATGGCCGGTGGTCCTCCCCGCCCACCCCCGGGCCGGCCATGCCATGAAAGCCTAACAAGACCTCTAAAATTCTATTTGGGCTTATAAGTGGCCCAAAAGCGTGTACAAATTCACAATACAAATCATTACACATTAATATAAAACTAATTTTCCAAACACTTATGGATGCATATGATATCTTCAATTGATAATCTGTTGCGATTTCCCATCAACCAGCTATATATAGAAGCAGCTCCCAGCGTCACGAATAATAATAATAGTAGTAGTGATAGTAGATATGAAGACAAAGTTTGTTATATTTAGAAAACTAGGTTATGAGCAAGTTTTGTTGCTCTATTGAAGGTGTTTTGGTTAACATGTGTACCATACAACCCCTCATATTTACTGGCATCGAGTTTATTTGATCGTAAGTCAATATGAACTAGAATTAACCCCCTGTTGCGGAGGGGGCGTAAAACCATGCCACATAGCATTAATCTACCGTCAACAACCACCAACACTAAAGTTGTGGCGTGTTAATGAGAAAAAATTAGACCGAAACGTAAAACATATAAAAAATAACTAAGTCGATCTAGGACTCCGACGTAAAAACGTTGAACCATACATGCACGTTGCGCCGTGTTAACTCGCAAAATTTAGTACGAAACATAAAACAAAAATTTGCCAAAGATTAAAAGAGCAGAGGACCAAATTTGAAAGTAAAAAATTTGTAAGGTTAAATTGCAAAAGTTGAAAAGTTTCTGGAAAAATAAGAAAAAAAAAAAAAACAGTTTTGTGTGGCTAAAATTGCAAGAAATATAAAATTTTGAGTTAAAAGAAAAAAAAAACTTTTTTTTCTTTAGAAACCACCCAATGCACACTGTATAACACCGTATGCATACAATTTAATTAAGTATGCCATAACTATATGTCATAGTAATTCATGGCATAACAGGTTATATAGAATTTAAATGGGCCATAATTACTCATAATAGGCTATATGTGTTCAAATTTTATTATGTGTCATTTAAATTGAACATGGTTTAGCAAGCTTAGCCATTATTTGATCAACATTGACTATGTTTATTCATTATTCTCTATGGTTTATCAAAGATTCATTAGTTTGGATATATTTAACCATGGTTGATGGTGTGTCATATTTTCTTATTATTTCATAATTAGGCTATAATACGCCGTTATTATAGCCGAATGACTCTTATACATTAATGTTTAACTATGTTTAACGATGCATAAACGAGTCAAAATTATTCATAATGGATTATATATGTCAATGTTCGACTACGTTTCATCATAGGCCATCTGTAATGAGCATTATAGAGGCGTGAAAGGGTTTGATAACGCCTCCAGCACTACCCCCTCCCTTAGGCATTACAAGGGCATGAAAAAGGAGAAGCATTTCTAGAATAATGTCTAAAGAGAAGAAAAATGGAAAGTAATGAATGAAATGGACATTAAGGGGTATTAATAATTACATATTTTTTAAGGGCATTATAATGCTGATGTGGTGAAAAATGACTCTTAGAAGAAATTATAATGCTGATGTGGTGAAAAATGACTCTTAGAAGACATTAAGGGGTATTAACAATTGTATTTGACTATGATTAAGCTAACGTGTTGTATATTACCATGCATGCAATAATTTGTCACAATATATATATATATATTTTTTTTTTTAAAAGTGAAGTTCATTAACACCACGCCAACTCGAAAAAGTCAAGCAAAGCACAAGCACAAAGCTACAACATATACATTGGATATTTGCACCAATCTTTCCGAACAATATTTTTATGTTTGGATCTACATTTTAACCACAAAAACCCCAAGGACCTATTGTCTCCCATAATATCCTCGCTTTTGCCTCTACCACCTGAGATGATCTTTGCATTCCTCGCCTTTCAAATCGCCCAACATGATATAATAACCAACCCATAAACCACCTTTTTGTTTCTTACTATTCAAACTGCCCCTTATGAAATCTCAAAACATCTCTGAATGAGAAAGCGCATAGCGACGACATTTATAAAAATTTAATTTTAGATTGACTAGCCGTTAACAAAGGCTCGGTACTAAAACTCTTGTATCCTTGGACGACCTCGGTATCATACCATCACTATAATACGCCAACGATGGGTAG
Organism: Helianthus tuberosus; assembly: GCA_030545235.1. Taxonomy (NCBI): domain Eukaryota; kingdom Viridiplantae; phylum Streptophyta; class Magnoliopsida; order Asterales; family Asteraceae; genus Helianthus; species Helianthus tuberosus. The sequence goes on along the minus strand of CM060443.1, from coordinate 49,139,635 downwards.
ACTTGCCCAATGTGAGTTATAGTGTGATAGTTTTTTTATCATGCTTTTATAAATATCAAAATTTGAACTAGTGCTTAAAACAACTAAAATTAACAATCTTTTTATAAGCATACCAAACCAAGTCATAGATCCTGTGTTGGTGACCCTCAAGTTAATCTCATATCCCTAGTAGTAGAGACTCTGACGGCTTAAGAGAGATCAGTCACAGTATGTCGAGGTTGCACGGGAATGAAATCTCCCTGATGGTTCTCCGAGGATCGTGAAGAGTTAAAATTCAGGATTCTGGGCTACAATGGGGTGAAAATATCCCCAGCCGGCATCTTAAAATTTGACTTTACCATATGAATCCCGCTTATCAACACTTGAATGGTCGCTTGCTGATGTTTCATCTGTTGTTTCACCAATGTAAAGATTGAATGAATTTCGTCATTGGAAACAAGAAAAGGTGCTCCAGCGGGTATTCCAGATCTCGAACTAGTTTGTCCAGGAGAAGTATTCTTGTTAGTTGGATTGTCATTCTTCTTTTATCATGACGGAGGAGGAGGAAGAGGAATGTTTGAACCAGATGTTGAAGAGGTCATCGAGGATGAAGTCACTTTTGATTGAGAGGCCATTTTTTATAATAACTTTGAAAGATAGTGATTGAATAGGAATTTCCGTAAGGATGTTAGGAGAAAAAGCACCACTTGCCCCACGGTGGGTGCCAGATTGTTTTGGTCAAAGATTACCTAAGCAATTTATTGATCAAATTAGTTTGCGAGGTAGTGTGCTTGAACATAATATTTGAAGAATATCGTCGAGATATGGAAATGTGTGACATGATGTTGGAATATAGCTCAGGATATTAGAAGATGGAAATGTAAACGAACGATAAAGCAGTAAACGACGCAAGATGTTACGAGGAATGTCCTTGATGTATTGTGATCGCCGGCACAAAACCTCGGGCGCTGACTTGAAGGTCGTTTGCCACAATCTTTAGTAATAGTATGAAAAATTACAACTTGAGTACTATTATGACGATGCTAAGTATTACAATGATTTCGAGTATATTTGAGTGAGTGCGGTGCAAATAAAGTGTTGTGATCGAAATGCGAATGTGGTGTTGTGTTGTGATGTGTGTCTAATCGATCAGATAGCCTCATTATTGATAATTCACTATCACTATCATTCTAATCAGTTCCATATTCAATCCTGATCACTTCCATGTTCATTATCATCTTCCTGGTCATCTTAGGCATTATCATCTACTTGATCATCTTGGACATTATCAACCATAGTATCCTCTTCAACATTATCCTCTAGGATATCATCTTGGATGACACACCCCAACCTGCAGCAGATTGGTTCAGAGCATGATGATTGTCTATAGCTCATGACAACTATCATCATCATCATCATCATCATTATCATCATCATACTCAGTAAATCCCACCAATAGCAAAGCTAAGGTAGGTTTGAGGAGGGTTAGATGTAGACAGTCTTACCTCTACACCATAGGAATAGAGAGGATGCTTCCAATTAGACCCCCGACTCGATAGTAGTTTTGCATCAAGCCTTGGACAAAAGACACATAACACTCAACAATTAAGACAAAGATCGATTAATGCATGTACTCCCTTGTCTTTCAGCTATCAACGCCACCACATGATGCATGTCTAACCATCCCGCTCTTTTAACGTTATTTTCATGAAATTAGTAAAATAAAGTTAAAATTAGTGCACTTTCACTTTTGCTCCTCGAGCACCCAAACATATACACATTATTTTCATGACAACTATTATAAGTTTAAATATTTAAAGCATCCAAATTATATTGTCACACATAACAATGCCCCTTTCATCAGTTTTGTTTTTGAAGACCCACTTTGGGCCAATTGGACATACATCCTTTGGCGGTGGTACAAGTTCCCATACTTGTTGTCTTTTAAACTGTTGGAGCTCCTCTTGCATAGCTTCTACCCAACAATTGTCTTTCAGTGCCTCTTGGTACTTGACTGGTTAGATGAGTGATAGAAAGCAGGCAAAAAGACAGATGTTTTGGGATTGACTTCTCGTGAGAACCCCTTCATTGATGTTGCCAATGATTTGGTCCGGTGGATGAGATTTAAGGAAGATTAGACCCCCCCCCCTTGTATGGAACAATGGCATTGAATGGTGAAGGCTGCAGATGTGAATCATCTGAGCTAACATCTGTTGGCAATTTTGAAGAGCCAACATCTGTTGTAGATGGAGGTGGAGGAATAGGAGGAATGGGTGTGGCACAATGTTAACTTTTATCCATAGATGATGGATTTTTTTCAACAGAGGTTGGACTTGATGAAATGGTAGAGGTTTGATCAACAACTGTTGATGCAGCAGCGACATAGTTTTGGCAGCTGTTTTGAACATCTGCTTCTCTGGTGGTGGAAGTGAATTTGTATTGTGGAATCACAATGTCAGATCCATGATCTTGTGAGAAAGATTATGGTGTACTTGCAGGGTTAGTCTTGATAGACACATCTTCAAATGTAAATTTATCAAGGTCAAGCATTTCAGCAGGGTTTGCTGGGATTTTTAATGAAGAAAGTTCATTGAACTTTACATTCAAGGTCTCTTCCTCACACCTAGTCCTTGTGTTAAACACTTTATAGGCCTTGGAAGTGGTTGAGTATCACAGAAAATAACCACAATCCACTTTAGCTGCAAATTTTGAAATTGAATCTTCTAAGTTTAGAATAAAACATGGGCAGCCAAAGATTTTGAAATATGAGATCAGTGTTTGATCTTGAACAAAGTTTCATAGGCAGTCTTTTGATGTCTGGGGTTGATTAAAACTCTGTTATGCACATAGCAAGTAGTGTTTACAGCCTCTGCTCAAAAGGTTAAGGGTAAACCTAAGTCTGCAAGCATTGTTCTTGCAGCTTCTATCAAAGTTCTGTTTTTCCTTTCAACCACCCCATTTTGTTCTGGTGTTCTTGGGATGTTGTACTACCTTACAATCCCTTTTGACACACAGAACTCATCCAATTCCTTGTTTCTAAACTCTGTTCCACTATCACTTCTAAATACTTTTACTGGCAGATTAAATTGCTTTTCAACCTGCTTCACAAAGTCTTGCAAAATACCTGCAGTCTCATCCTTAGAGTGTAAAAAGTAAGTCCATGTAAACCTTGAAAAATCATCTACTATGACAACATAATATCTTTTCTTTTTCAAACTCATGATTTTTACAGGGCCAAACAAGTCCATGTGCAACATTTGTAAACAGTGGGTTGTTTTGGACTCTTCAATGGACTTGTATGAGCTATTATGTTGTCTGCCTTTCAAACAGGAAACACAATGCTCATCACAAGTAATAAGTTTTGGTAGGAGACCTCTTACAAGGCCTTGTTTTGAGAGTGTGGTGATAGTCTTAAGATTTGTGTGCCCAAATCTCATGTGCCATAGTTCTGTCTCTTTGGTAGAGGCAGTTGAGAACAGACAGGCATCGGCCATTGGGTTATCCTTCCACATATCAACCACATACACATTGCCACTCCTATGAACAACAAGTTGTGTTTTTCTCCCGTCTATGATTTCTTCAATATTTTTAACCACTTCTGGCCTAACAATCTTACAAGTTTCCTTAGTGAAGAATGACCCATAGCCCTTGTCACTCATTTGTGTGACAACTATAAAAAATTCAACTATCCGTACAATTAATTAACCATGATTAGTGCTTAATGACTGTGCTGAATTGCAAATTAATTGCTTTCTGATTACTGCTTTAAACATACATGAGCATCATATATTGCTTAATGTCATATCATTATTGCATAGAAGCTTATTTGACTCAAATGATGCACGAAACATAGTTAGCACAGTTATCAGATAAATTAGGAAAATGCTGACAGAACTCAGTACATATATAGACAGTGTGTTGAGACACAGAATGGGCCAGAAACCAAGTATTACACTAGTATAGTGTGTAGGAAAGTAAGGATCACAAAACTGCCTTTCTAGTGATAGTTTAAGTGCCGGAAAGTGCCTAAAACACACATAAAGTGCTGAATTCAGCAAAAATCAGCATTTTAACAATCTAATTATATGCAGAAATATGGTAAAATGGTCCTGAATGCTTTCCTAAGTGTTCGGAATCAAAAGTGTCACAAAAGGTAACATAAAGCACACTAAACTGCATAGTTTAGCACCTTAATGAACTGGTAACCAACCGGACACTACCTGAAACACCAAATTTTCACTAGAAGCACTGTTTTAACATTACCAAGCTAGTTATGATCCCCGAACATCATAACACCTCCTAAAATATCTAGTAACTAATATAACTAACTAGATACTTACAATTTAACCTTAAACTAACTAACTTAGTTCAAGCCTAGTCTACTACTCCCCCCCCCCCCATTTACGGCCCCAACATGGCCCCCACATGTTGATTTGTTTTAATATTTAATTGGATCATGTTTATGCTTTGTGAAACATATTATACAAGGGTTAAACATGAGAAGATGGTTATAAGAACTAACCTAGGTGCCATAACATCATTTCTTCACACACTAAAACACCTACTCTTTATCCTCTTCTCCTCCTTGTTCTCGGCCAACCCCAAACACCCACACATCCACCATCATTCATCCATTCTCATACAATCCAAGCTCATGCAAAGGTGTTAGAAGTCACATAAAGGAGCTAGGAGCTTTCGAAAGTTCAAGAACCTCTCTTATTTTCTTTTATCCACTTGTTTTCTTCACTTGATCATCCCTAGCCTTGTGCTAGTGGTAAGAACCTTAATCTTGCTAGTTTATTTCTATTTTAAGTGGTTAAAAGAAGAATCATAATGTTAAACTTGAAGAACACTAAGAATCATAAGAAATAAACTTGAACATAAGCTTGAAATATGAAGAAATCTTGATGAATATGAGTTGTTATGCTTGATGATTGTTGATTGTTTGTGAAAATGATGTTGATCATCATATGATCTTGCTAGATCATGATTAAAAACATAATCTAGCAAGATAAGAGGATGAACTTGATGAAAGTTAATGGATCATCCTCATGAGAAGCATGAACTTGAAAGAATACATTGATTTCTTGAAAAATAATGATCAAAATAAGTTATGATACTTGTAGATCTAGAAATTTTATGGATGATTTCTAAAGAAACCAAGTTAAAAATATAAGTTTTACTAAATCTTGGTTCTTACATAAACAAACCTTATTTTTGGTGGATAAACAAGTGTAGAAACACTTGTGTAACAAGAAAATTTCATAAAGAAACTTTTTAAGAAATGATGATCACAAGTTGTAAAGATTCATATTCTTTAAAAATGAAGTTTTTAAAGAACTAATCACACTTTAAATGATAACAAGACTTACTAATAACACTAGTAAGTTATACAAATTTTTACAAATATTCAAGTTCATGAAGTAGTAGTTATTACTTGTTTTTGAAAAAATTGGTAAGTAAAGGTTGTTTATTATTGATTGTGGATTGATTGTATTGATTTTTACAAAAGAAAATGATATGCTTGAAAGCATGGAAACCTCAAATTTTAGGGGAAACTATGGCAAAATTTTCTAAAAATGTAAACACTTAGAAAAATACTTCCAAACAAATATTTACAAGTGTATTTTAAACCATGAAATTCTCACATAAACTTTGCCATAATTTTGTTACAAAAATTATAGTTATTGGAGGTTGGTTTTTATAAATAAAAGTGACTAAATATGTATTTAGAAAATATATATTTAGATGACACCATGTGTGTGATTATTTGTATATTTGGTGTATTAGTTATATTATTTTAGGACATGAAATAATATAACACATCAAAATACCAAGAATTACAATCCAAAATACTATCAAAATTTCCAAGAGAATGAACATATAAATTATACCCCAAAAATATTGGAGAAACCAAACAAAGGAATATAACTTACAAAATATTTCGGAAAATTTATTCACAAAATATATTTTGGTAATAATATTTTGGACACCAAGGAAATGAAAAAATGACTTTTTACAATTACTACAAGAATATATCATATTTTTTACAAGGGAAAAATATATTATTTTTGGCAAGTATGAATATATATTTTTCTTGAAATTTTAGAAGATATATTATTTTTAAGAAATATATATTTTCTTAAACAAGCATGAAATACAATGTTTTTGGAATGAAATATATATTTTCTCAAATAAATATGAAATATATTATTTTGGATGAAAAATGGGTTCATATATATTTTCTAAGTTAGACTTGAAAATATATTATTTTTGGAACTTATAGGAGAATACAAATAATTTTTGCCAAAGGAAATTATAAATAATTTTTCTAAGTAATATTTATTGAAATATATATTTTGGAAATATATATTGGTAAACTTTTATTAAAGATAATATTCCGGAAAAATTAACACGAAATTAAGTATAAGAATACTTAATGAATACAATAAAAATATGTATTCTCGTACGTATAAATACACACCGGAATACGACCCCAATACACGGCAAAAATATACAAGTATAAGAATACGAATACATATACACCCATCCTTGGGAAGAATATACAAGTATAAATACTTGAGAAGTATTAAGTTAAAATATATTGTTATAACAATTATTCCAAAAATTTAATAAATATAATTTAAGTTAAAATATTTATTATTTTAACATATAATTATATAACTTGGAATAATATCGAAGTTACGAAGAAACGTAACTCAAGACATTAATACTAAGTAAAGGCACGACTCGCTCGTCTGATAGGTCATAGTGCGTTGTAGGTAGTCGTGTTTTATCCGAAGAAACTTGAGTTACGGTGATTGAAGACGCAAGACTGTGAGTTCATGACCCCCTTTTCTCTAACTGTTTTTGGTTTTTATAACTTCGGGGGTGAAATACATGTTACAACTATTTACAAACATTTTGATTTGGTATGGTTAGCTAAGGAAGGGTACTACTTGATCATGTGAGTGGTGGGTACAACACTTAAGGCCATTAATCCTCGTTGTAGGACCGAGGGACATGAGTGATAGATCTATTTGGGTGTAGCGAGCCCACACCCATGTGGACCAGGGTGGCCCATGAGGTGACTATGTTTTATTCCCGGAGATAAATCTGCTAGGTTTGAGTTTTCCTGCATCACTTCACACATATCATTGGCCTTGCAAACCATTGGTGATCTGTTTTCCTTGTTGCTTTCATACCAGGAGTTTACAAACATACATACATACTTTCAATGATTACAAAGGTTATTCATACACACAAACAGACACATGAACTCGCTCAACTTTAGTTGATGTTTTCAAACTACATGTATTTCAGGGAATTAGATGTCGATCTGGCGGGCGTTCGGAAGTTCCAAGTGTGATTTAAGAATAAAAGATGTCATCCATGATCTTAGGGTTTGGTCAGTGTGTCTTATCCTAGACGAGACACGTCTTCCAAATCCTTGTTTTATTTAATATCTTTTGTCGAGTCTTTGTGAACTCTTAAACAAGATGCATGGTTTGTACTCGAATTAGAATTCTACATTTTAAAACAATGTTATTATTATGTTTTTAAAACTTATTTAATGGATGACCATCGTTAGTTTTATCATATAGTGGTTATTATGATTGAATGCAATGATATTAAGATAGTCACACATAATCACGCTTCCGCAAAAGTCAGGGTGTGACAATTTGAGACACACTAAGGAGGTTAAATTTAAGATTGTCAATAATATTAACATTTTCAAACTTGAGTTTCCCAGCCTGAACAGTCCCTGACCCCAACACCTTCCCTTTTGAATTGTTACCAAAGGATATATCACCCCTCTATGTTTTTTTGAAATCTTTGAGTAGGGCTCTACATCCAATAATGTGCCTGGAGCCTCCATTATCTACATGCCATAAACTATCTAAGCATGTAGAAGCTCCATGCACATCAAGTAGCAAATTAGTTAAGGTGAGTTTCCAAAGCAAGGATGGCTTTGGATGGGGTTACAGACAGGTCAGTCTCAAGTCCAGGAGAATGGACAATGGTTTAGTCAGATGTTTGGACAGAATTTTGTAACCTACTGAGGATCATCTCCTGTTAACGGATGATAACCATAAGGATGCCTATTCAATTTTTGTTTAGATGGCCTTTTGTAGGCTTCATAACCATGGGGGACCTTTTGGTATGATGGTTGACCATGTCCCATTGGGAATTTGTTTGCAGATGGTGCATCTGTTACTTCAACCTCTTTGGGAATAACCTTCCAAGGTTATACCTTATGGTCGCTTCGTTTAAGTAGTTGTACGATAGGTAGTTTATATACCTTAGGTAAATTACCAAAATGCCCTTTTGACGCCAAATTTCATTTTAAGCATATGTAACATAACTTTTGGTATCTAAACTGATTTGGTAACAATATTAGACATGTTAAGGCATAATTTACTTATCATAGGACTAGTTAGGCGGTCCGAACGTGTTTCACGCGAACGACGCGTTAAAGTAGCATAAGCTACCTAAACGGGTCGTAATGGGTCGTAAGCACTTAGGTTAGGTTTCATTTTAGTATGTGGGCTTTGTTAAATCATACTACATGAGTTCCCATACTCATTTGGTTTACGATCCCTCATTCTATCCAATCCCCCGATTTAGGTCCGGTTTATTAACATAGTTACCTATATTAGGTGTCGTTTGATTCCGTGATCTCTAGCATTGCTTGGTGTTTATCTTAGGACTTCTGAGCAATCTCAAGTGAGTACATAGACCCCTCTTTTACTGTTTTCCAAACTGTTTTGGGGTGAAACACATGTGCCTACTTGTTACTTTCATGCTTTCCTGTTTTCACATCATATACTTGCTATGTTTATTAGTATATTTATTGTACATGATTTCAATATATTTTATGCTATGTATTCCCATTGTGTGTATACTTAGTACATCACTTTACAATACATTTCATGCTATGTACGCCCATTGTGTGCATACTTAGTACATTGTTTTACATTACACTTATGCTATGTATGTCCATTACGTGCATACTTAGTACATTGTTTTACATTACACTTATGCTATGTATGTCCATTACGTGCATACTTAGTACATTGTTTTACATTACACTTATGCTATGTATGTCCATTACGTGCATACTTAGTACATTGTTTTACATTGCATTTCTGTTGCATATGCTCATCCAGCATATGAACACATTATACTACATTTTGAACCGTTGTAACCATTTGACTATGTGAACCGTCGTAACCCTATGATTATATGAACCGTTTGTAACTATTGAACCGTGTGAACCAGTTGTATCTGTTGACATCATTTACATTTGACAATAGACATTTGACTATACATAAACATTTCTAAAATTGTTAAACATTTTACTTTGGTGGTTTGGTTTGAGTAAGTGATTTAAGTTACGAGGCGTATGTAATATGATACAAGCACGGTGGATACGCCACTGGTACTTCCTATATATAAGTGTTTGTATGATATCACATATTGTAGCGTTATTTGAATCATTTCAATTTGAGACGTATAACATTTTATACAAATAACATACTTTTCACAAGACATTGATTTACAAACAACTTATCTTATACAAACTCATTTTACATGGTTATTCATTTAACCATACATTATTCTCTTATTTATACATATCATCTGATCTTATCGTTTTTCAAATGATTTACAAGACAAAGCAAATTACAAGGTTCATGACTAAACATTTTCTCAAACATAAGTCATGAATTCTGTTTTCACAAAACCTATGTATCTCACATGCATTTTTATGCTGACGTACCTATTTTCACATGTGTTTTCAGGAGATGATCATAGGACTTATCAAGACATACTTAGGCGGACCTGTGCCTTAGTTACTTAAAACGAGACAAGAACTAGTTAATTTATGTTATGTACTCTTTGGTTCTTGTTTAAAACAATGTAAACTTTCATGTTTGATTAATAAAACGAAACTTCAATTGCCATGTATTTGAAACAATTAATTATGTTACAACACTCCCCGACGTTTCCGCCACGTTTTGTTGTTCTACGTGGTCGGGGTGTGACAGAAAAGTTGGTATCAGAGCCAATGGTTATAGGGAATTAGGTTATTAGTTATGCTTTGACCTAGACTATAACCTTCCTAGGACCCTAACGCGAGTTTACTTGCGTTTAGTCATAAAACAATACCGTCACCTATCCTTAGGCGACGACCACAACAAGAACATAAATTTCAAAACCGCTTTGAAAACTAATCATCTGTTCTAGGATGATTGATTACTAGGTTTTGAACCCTCTGTTATAAGGTTTTGAACCCCTTTGAATTTTCAAAACTCTCGTTAAAGTTTTGGGTCCTAAATAGTGTGAACACGTGCAAACTGGAAGAGTGAATGCATGTACCCTGGGTTTTCTGTTTAAGGCTAGAGTGTTCGTACAAATCCACATAATCGGACCAGTCACTCTTACTTGGGAACTCTTGGGGTGAGTGTCCACTTATAGGCGAGCATGTCTTCGTGATACACTATGAGGATCTATTTGCTTTGATTCAGCCTTTGTGTTGTTTGTTTGCTTCGTGGTTCAAACAAATGACCATCAACCATGATTATGGTCGGTAATTGTAACATCCTATTCTTACCCAATGCCATTTCATTTGTTTTCTTTCTTGTTTCTCTTCTAGAATGCCTCCTCGACGCGAAAACCAGATAGTGACTGCCGAACTGGCAGAAATCATTGCACAGCAAATGGCTGCTCAATTCCCAAACCTCTTTGCTCAATGGAACCAAGCCAACAACAACAACAATGGTCCATGCAATTTCAAGAGTTTTAACTCGGCTAAACCACTCAAGTTTAGGGGTTCTGAGGGAGCGAATGGGCTTCTTCAATGGTTCGAGAGCATTAAGAATACTTTCCGCCACGTGCAGTGTCCTGACAATCGCAAGGTCGAGTTTTCTTCGAGTGTGTTCCAGAAGAGGGCCCTTACGTGGTGGAACGGGGTTATGAGAGATCGTGGGGCAGAAGTTGCTCTAGCACAGACATAGGCTGAACTTAGGGCCCTTATGATGAGGGAATTCTGTCCTCATCACGAGATCAGGGCCTTGGAAAGGGAATTCAACAATCTTGAGTAAGACAGCGGTGAACATCGAGCATACACTGATCGATATGAGGAGTTGAGCCTGTTGTGTCCTACCATGGTTACGCCTTTGGATAAGGCAATCGAAAAGTACATTGATGGCCTCCCTGACTCAATACAAGACATTGTGATTGGTAGCAACCCTACTACAGTTAGACAGGCCATTGAGCTATCTGCAACCTTGACTGAATCAAAGATCAGGAAAGGTAAACTTTTCCGAAAAGGTGACAAGAAACTGGTTGAGGAATCGAACCCAATCGAGGAATCAAAGACCATGGATGAACAAACTGGATCTCCTAAGAAGTCAAAGAAGCGAAAGGCTTCTCAGAACTTCGCCATGGTTACTCACAATGATCAAGCCATCCCCAACCAACCAGCTCAACCCCCTGCTAGGAAGCCATACAATGGAACTGCACCCTTGTGCAACCAATGTAGCCTCCATCATCATGCCAATGTAAAGTGCCGCAAATGCCAAACTTGTGGACTTATAGGCCATACAGCAAGAGTCTGCCCAGCTGCAGCTGCACCAAACCAAGCTGGCAACAATCCTGCTCAAGGTCGTTTTCTACCAGGTTCTTGCTTCAACTGTGGCGAGATGGGTCATTTCCGAAGAAATTGCCCAAAACTTGCTAATGCAAATCCAGCATAGGGATGAGCATCTGACCGACTAGAAGACAACACCGTTTAGAAATAATCACGTCTTATGTATTATTTTCTTTTGTTGTCGAGGTCCATGAAACAGTTGTTATCATTGTTTATAAATAAATCTTTTATTTACATTGCAATGTATTTATGAGGTTGTATGTATAAACAACATATCCCCTACAATACCGACAACCAAGGAATCGTATTCCTTGAAATGCAAACTACCCCCAAATAATTTTTCTATTTTATGATCTCTTGCGTTTCCCACGAAATTTCCTAAGTACCCGTTTTTCCTAGGAAAACGAAGTACAAGGCGCAAGTTACAACACTGGACGAATACCCAAAGTACCACTATAAATCCTTAATAGGGTACCTAAGGGTATTTCCATAAATCCTAAAATTGTTGTGTTCCTTAATTCGAATATTACGTTTCTTTGAAAACAAAATCGAATTTGTGGGAGATCATCCTATCTTTTCAAGATAGATCCCTGAGGACATTGAAGTCCAGCGACTGGTTTCCTGCTGTACTTTGAATATCCATATTCAATCACTAACAAGTTAATAACAAATTAATAACTGAGTTAAGAAACTATGTGATTATGTGCTTATGTGTTCCCTTTTATGTTTTTGGTGTAATCCAAGATTTTGTTATCTAAAATCCTTAATGGACTTCTACGTTGTAGTTAAGTCCCTTGGGTTATAAAGTACTACTCCATAATTAGACCCCTTGAGTGGTCTAGTTAAACAGATTGATCCAAAAATCTGGTTAGGAGCATCATGTGATGATATAGCTGAAAGGACTCCTTGGTGGCCTAATTAAAAAGATCATTTGTCGATCTAATTAAAAGGACCTTATGGTAGTCTAGTCACCCTCATCACAGGTTTGATTTTTTTTCCCTAAACATTACAAGACAGACTGTGCGGACTGTGCAAGGAATTACGTAATTATGGATGCATACATAATTATGGAATTTAGTGCACAGAAACCACAGCGAGCTTTGTCATGTGCCTAGAAGTTAACTCTATTCATTTCCGTTTCTGAGGAAGCACCCGTTGAAAATGACTCCGTTTGTTCATTTTCGTTTCTGAATATTGTCCGTTAAGGAAACGAATATCCGTTTGATTATCCTTTTCATTTCCATTTCTGAGGAAGCACCCGTTGAAAATGACTCCGTTTGTTCATTTTCGTTTCTGAAGATTGTCCGTTGAGGAAATGAATATCCGTTTGATTATCCTTTTCATTTCCATTTCTGAGGAAGCACCCGTTGAAAATGACTCCGTTTGTTCATTTTCGTTTCTGAAGATTGTCCATTGAGGAAACGAATATCCGTTTGATTATCCTTTTCATTTCCATTTCTGAGGAAGCACAGGTTGAAAATGACTCCGTTTGTTCATTTTCGTTTCTGAAGATTGTCCATTGAGGAAATGAATATCCGTTTGATTATCCTTTTCATTTCCATTTCTGAGGAAGCACCCGTTGAAAATGACTCCGTTTGTTCATTTTCGTTTCTGAAGATTGTCCGTTGAGGAAATGAATATCCGTTTGATTATCCTTTTCATTTCCATTTCGGAGGAAGCACCCGTTGAAAATGACTCCGTTTGTTCATTTTCGTTTCTGAAGATTGTCCGTTGAGGAAATGAATATCCGTTTAATTATCCTTTTCATTTCCATTTCTAAGGAAGCACCCGTTGAAAATGACTCCGTTTGTTCATTTTCGTTTCTGAAGATTGTCCGTTGAGGAAATGAATATCCGTTTGATTATCCTTTTCATTTCCATTTCTGATGAAGCACCCGTTGAAAATGACTTCGTAAGTTCATTTTACGTTTCTGAAGATTGTCTGTTGAGGAAATGAATCCCCGTTTGTTTATTCCTTCATTTTCGTTTCTGAAGAATACTCGTTGAGGAAAATGACTCCGTCTGTTCATTTTCGTTTCTGAAGATTGTCCGTTAATGAAATGACAGGATTATGCCTTGTATATCTGGTGCTTACTTGACACAAAGTCATAAATGGACTCCTACGAATAACTTTCGGGACGAAATTTCCTAAAGTAGGGGAGACTGTGACACCTGGGTCACTGCGACCATCAAACAAATACCAAGCCAATGAAATATTGTATTTCATACTTAGGATCTGTATAAATATGTGTATCTTTTGCACATATCAACTCTTGTTCGATTTCAAGCTATAAATCGCTTTCTGGAAGGTTATACGCGCACTGATGCGTAAATATAACCAGTTTAATGCAACGAACACTCCGGAATAGTGAAATATACTTAACATACCTTAAATAACCTTTACATAACTTAGAAATAAGTTTTGAAGGCTTTGGTATGGCAGAAACAAGTTAATTTGCCTACAGGGACTAAATTTGACAAACTGCGAAAGTATGCCAATTTGAACTGTAACGAACATTCCGAAACATGAACATAAGTTAAACACACCCTAAATATCCTTTACATATCTTAGAAATAGGCTTTGAGGGGTTCGGTGTGCTAAAATAAACTTTTGGGTCATTCACGGACTAAAAGCGTCAAAAAGTGCATAAGTTTGCTCTTTCGCGCATAACTTACGTTCTGAATACATCCGGACATCCAAAAATTTATGTAAGCACTAAAACATTTTATTTTAGTGTTTGGCATAAGAAAAATCCATTCGTCGCGTCATTTGGATCGTTTTTCGCGCTTATGCGCATTCCGTCGTAATTAAGCAAACATCGCGATCGTACGACCAAACGAACCAACATCCGACATATTTTTTAGCATGTTTCATATCCACAATGTTTAGGCATCATTTTAGGGCCTTAAAGTTGGCTTTACGGGCCTTAGAAGTGTCGGGAATGGCCTTAAAACACAACAGGGACCAAAACTGTCATTTCTGAAAGTTGTTTGCTGACCAGACAGGCCAGGCGGCCCGCGTAAACCCAAGGTGATACCTTACGCGGCCCGCGTCAGTTTCCCAGACCAGATTCAGTGAATTTAGCAGCTGTTAACAGCCTTTCAAACACCCCAAAGGCCAATGCCACATGTCAAACTCTTGTGGTGGGGGCAAAATGAGCTACCACAACATTCCAACACTTGTACGGATGAGATTCGATCACGTTATTCGAGGAACGATCCTAACAGTGGTCCATTTACTATAAATACCCATCCATCCCCATTGCAAAACCCACTTGAAATCTGAGTTTTTCTCTAAGTGGTTGTGTTTATACACTTCCTACCAGAGATTACTTGGAAATCAATCTTACGGGGACCCTTTGTAAGTGTTCCTTCGTTCTTTTATTGCTTTTCGAGTCCGAAAGTCAAACTTTGTTTGACTTTCTGCATTGACCAGTTTATGGTCAATGCGAAGTTGATTTGAACTTCATAACGTGAGCGTGATCACGATGGTTATAGTCCTTAGTGACTATACCTACTGATTACCACGTTATCAAGACTCAGTGACGAGTCGTAGTTTCGGCCAAAATGCGCATTCTTGCGTATTTTGTAACCAAACTACTCTTAGGTATCAAAACCGTTTGTTTTGATACCAAACCTGTTTTCTAAACTTAGTTAAGCATGTTTTAACATGCTTAGCTCGTCACTTTTAGTTTAGTGCTTATATAGGGTCGTAAGGTAAGCGATCTAAACAATCGCTTATACTTTCAAACCCGACCCGTTTGGTCGATCATTAGGATCCGACCAAACACATTAGGTGACCATAGTATATAGGGAATAACCTTCCAAGGTTATACCTTATGGTCGCTTCGTTTAAGTAGTTGTATGATAGGTAGTTTATATGCCTTAGGTAAATTACCAAAATGCCCTTTTGACGCCAAATTTCATTTTAAGCATATGTAACATAACTTTTGGTATCTAAACTGATTTGGTAACAATATTAGACATGTTAAGGCATATTTTTCTTATCATAGGACTAGTTAGGCAGTCCGAACGCGTTTCACGCGAACGACGCGTTAAAGTAGCATAAGCTACCTAAACGGGTCGTAATGGGTCGTAAGCACTTAGGTTAGGTTTCATTTTAGTATGTGGGCTTTGTTAAACCATACTACATGAGTTCCCATACTCATTTGGTTTACGATCCCTCATTCTATCCAATCCCCCAATTTAGGTCCGGTTTATTAACATAGTTACCTATATTAGGTGCCGTTTGATTCCGTGATCTCTAGCATTGCTTGGTGGTTATCTTAGGACTTCTGAGAAATCTCAAGTGAGTACATAGACCCCTCTTTTACTGTTTTCCAAACTGTTTTGGGGTGAAACACATGTGCCTACTTGTTACTTTCATGCTTTCCTGTTTTCACATCATATACTTGCTATGTTTATTAGTACATTTATAGTACATGATTTCAATACATTTTATGCTATGTATGCCCATTGTGTGCATACTTAGTACATCACTTTACAATACATTTCATGCTATGTACGCCCATTGTGTGCATACTTAGTACATTGTTTTACATTACACTTATGCTATGTATGTCCATTACGTGCATACTTAGTACATTGTTTTACATTACACTTATGCTATGTATGTCCATTACGTGCATACTTAGTACATTGTTTTACATTACACTTATGCTATGTATGTCCATTACGTGCATACTTAGTACATTGTTTTACATTGCATTTCTGTTGCATATGCTCATCCAGCATATGAACACGTTATACTACATTTTGAACCGTTGTAACCATTTGACTATGTGAACCATCGTAACCCTATGATTATATGAACCGTTTGTGACTATTGAACCGTGTGAACCAGTTGTATCTGTTGACATCATTTACATTTGACAATAGACATTTGACTATACATAAACATTTCTAAAATTGTTAAACATTTTACTTTGGTGGTTTGGTTTGAGTAAGTGATTTAAGTAACGAGGAGTATGTAATATGATACAAGCACGGTGGATACGCCGCTGGTACTTCCTATATATAAGTGTTTGTATGATATCACATATTGTAGTGTTATTTGAATCATTTCAATTTGAGACATATAACATTTTACACAAATAACATACTTTTCACAAGACATTGATTTACAAACAACTTATCTTATACAAACTCATTTTACATGGTTATTCATTTAACCATACATTATTCTCTTATTTATACATATCATCTGATCTTATCGTTTTTCAACTGATTTACAAGACAAAGCAAATTACAAGGTTCATGACTAAACATTTTCTCAAACATAAGTCATGAATTCTGTTTTCACAAAACCTATGTATCTCACAGGCATTTTTATGCTGACGTACCTATTTTCACATGTGTTTTCAGGAGATGATGCATAGGACTTATCAAGACATACTTAGGCGGACCTGTGCCTTAGTGACTTAAAACGAGACAAGAACTAGTTAATTTATGTTATGTACTCTTTGGTTCTTGTTTAAAACAATGTAAACTTTCATGTTTGATTAATAAAACGAAACTTCAATTGCCATGGATTTGAAACAATTAATTCTGTTACAACACTCCCCGACGTTTCCGCCACGTTTTGTTATTCTACGTGGTCGGGGTGTGACAACCAATCTCATGCCAGCTTAGAGGAGATCGGCACTTGCGGCCATACAAAGCTTCGAAAGGAGCCATCTGAATACTGGAATGATAGCTGTTATTGTACGAGAACTCAATCAATGGTAAATGTACATCCCAGTTACCACCAAAGTCGATGACACAAGAATGGAGCATATCCTCTAGGGTTTGAATAGTACGCTCGGTCTGTCCATCCGTTTGACGATGAAAGGCCGTGCTAAGATTCAAATGAGAACCCATAGCGGATTGAAAAGTTTGCCAAAGACGTGAAGTTAAACGACCATCACCGTCTGAGATTATGTCAAGAGGTATGCCATGACGGCATATAATCTCATCAGTATAGATTCAAGCAAGTTTCTACACTTTATAATCTTCGCGAATAGGAAGAAAGTGGGCTGATTTGGTCAAACGATCAACGATCACCCAGATACTATCGTGACCAAACGGTATACAGGGTAGTTTGGTAATAAAGTCCATAGCAATGCTATCCCATTTCCAAACTGGGATTTCAGGTTGTTCTAAGAGTCCTGAAGGACGCTGATGTTCAGCCTTTACCTTTGAGGAAGTAAGGCATTTAGAAACATATACAGCAATGTCCTTCTTCATACCGGGCCACCAATAAGTCATACGCAGATCATGGTACATCCTATTGGCACCTGGATGAATAGAGTAACGATATTTGTGAGCCTCATTCATAATGAGCTCATAAAGGTTATCGTGATCTGGCACCCAGATGCGATTGAGATAGTACTTAAGACCATCAGATTTAGTTTTGAGTTGAGTCACATTAGCACCAAGAACTTCAACAGATAGACTACCTTCATTAGCTGACGAATACTGAGCTTCACAAATACAAGCATGGATGTCACTAGAGATACGAATAGCCTTAAAATGAGTTTTACAACTAAGAGCGTCGGCCACTACATTCGCCTTGCCAAGATGATAGCGAATTTCGCAGTCGTAGTCGTTAAGCAGCTCCACCCAACGTCTCTATCGCATGTTCAGTTCTTTTTGGTTAAAGATGTGTTGAAGGCTCTTATGGTCGGTGAAAACCACACACTTTGTACCATACAGATAGTGTCTCCAGATCTTTAACGCAAATACAACCGCACCAAGCGCCAGATCGTGAGTAGTGTAGTTTTTCTCATGTACTTTGAGTTGATGAGAGGCATAAGCAATAACCTTGTCCCACTGCATGAGCACACAACCCAATCCACGGTTCGAGGCATCGCAATATACCACGAAATCTTGATTCCCATCGGGTAGGGTTAGAACAGGAGCGTTACACAAAAGGGTCTTAAGAGTTTGAAAAAATTCCTCTTGCTCGGGACCCCAAGCAAAAGGTCTCTCTTTTTGAGTCAACGATGTGAGAGGTACAACAATCTTAGAAAAGTCCGAGATTAATCGGCGGTAATAACCCGCCAATCCTAGAAAGGAATGAATCTCAGATGCAGATTTTGGCATACTCCAATTCTTCACTACTTTGATTTTTAACGGATCAACATGAATACCTTGCTGCCTAACGACATGACTAAGAAATTGCACTTCATCAATCTAAAACTCACACTTAGAAAATTTAGCATACAAGCGTTCACCACGTAAGAGTTCACGCATCAAGCGTAAATGACGAGCATGATCAGCCTTAGATTTAGAATAAATGAGAATATCATCAATAAAGACTATCACAAAACGATCAAGATAAGGTTTACATACATGATTCATAAGATCCATGAACACAGCGGGTGCGTTGGTCAATCCAAAAGGCATGACCACGAACTCGTAATGTCCATAACGAGTACGAAAGGCAGTTTTGGGTACATCATCCTCGAGTACACGAAGCTGAGGATAACCAGAACGAAGATCGATTTTTGAGAAACAGGTGGCGCCTTGTAGTTGGTCAAATAGATCATCAATACAAGGAAGAGGGTAACGATTCTTAACGGTAAGCTTGTTAAGTTCACGATAGTCGATACACATACGAAACGAACCATCTTTCTTCTTGACAAATAGTACAGGAGCACCCCACGGAGAGGTACTTGGACAAATGAATCCCTTGTCGAGCAGTTCTTGTAGTTGGCTGGATAACTCTTGCATCTCAGAAGGTGCAAGTCGATAAGGAGCCTTGGCGACAGGAGTCGCACCAGGTATGAGATCAATACGAAAGTCAACGGATCTGAGAGGAGGAAGACCAGGAAGATCTTCAGGAAAGACATCAGGGAAATCACACACTACTGGAACGTCACTTATGTTCTCCCCTTTGCCCTTTTGTTCCACCACGTGGGCCAAGAAGGCAAAGTTCTGTTTACGTAAGCATCTGTTCGCTTGAGTGCATGACATCAACTTCAGTCCTTTTGAAGGTCGGTCTCCATAGACGTGCAAAATATCACCAGACGGTAGAGGTAGACGAACAAACTTCTCATGACAAGCAATCTCGGCATGGTTCTTACGCAACTAATCCATACCGATAATGACATCAAAACTACCCAATTGCATGTGTATTAGATCAATAGTAAACACATAGTTGTTAAGAATCAAGGAACAACCACAGAGAATAGAATCAACTAGGATAGACTTCCCATCGGCAATCTCCACCAAAAATGACTTAGGTAACTTAGAGCGTGCACAATTTAACAAAGATTCAAATTCCACGGACACAAAACCTCTATCGGCACCGGTATCAAATAGAATTGAAGCGTAAAGGTTATTCACGAGAAACGTACCATTAACGACGTCATTGTCGTTACGAGCCTGGTTAGCATTAAGATTGAACGCTCGCCCACGAGCGGCTAGCTGTTGGTCATAGTTCAGCTGAGGACACTGGTTACGAAGATGGGTTGTATCTCCACCCTTGTAGCATGCACGAACAACATTGACTGGCCTAGGATTCTGCTGAGGAGCTGGAAGAGCTGGTATGGCTGCCTGAGCTGGGGCTTGCTGAGCTGGTTGAGCAGGGTTAGCTTGACGACAGTAAGGAGTCGTGTGACCATAGCGATTGCAGTTGGTGCACAAACGACATGCAGAATTAGCAGGATGATGAAAGTTACAAGTTGTACACTTGGGATAAGACCCAGAGTACTGCTTCTTGACTTCAGGTACAGTAGGGTTCTGAATAGCAGCAGCATGAGCAAGGTTAGCAGCAGGGTTCGCCGCAGGAACAACAACATTGCATCCTGAACCCTGAGACTTCCGCCTCTTGTTCTTGCTGCCACTTGGCTGCTGTGTAACTTGATGTGCAGACTTGGATGGAGCAGAGTTAGCAAACTGCTTATCACGAACACGGTTGTTGTTAAGACTAGCTGCAAGACGGTAGACTTCCTCAATAGTGTCGAGGTGAGCTGCTTCAATAGAATCACGCATAGCAGGAGGTAAACTATTTATGTACTTGGTTATCATGCGCTTAGGAGTCGAAACCAAGTGTGGAATGATCAAGCTGAGCTGCTTGAAATGAGTAGTATAAGCCAGATTATCATCACCAATCTGCTTTAAGTGCCAGAACTCTTCTTCAAGCTTCAATTGTTCATGGGGAGGGCAGAACTCAAACATCATTAGTTCTCGCACCTCGGCCCATGGAAGAGCATATGCTTCTTCATTCGAATGGATGTTTCTCTCATTTGACCACCACTCCAACGCTCTGCCTTGAAACATTCCAGTTATACACCTAGTCTTTAGATGATCTGGGCACTCGCTGTTGATGAAGGTAACCTCAATGTTGTCAATCCACTCAAGCATAGCAGTCAACCCATCACTGCCCGTGAAAGGCTTAGGGTTGCAAGAGATGAAATGTTTGTAACTGAACTTTGTAGGCTTTAGCTTCTCGGCCTTTGAATCCACAGAGGATGGAGGAGTGTTTGATCCTTGGATCTCAGAGACGATCTTTGGCACGACTCGAGCAATCTGGTCGACCATGAAGGACATCACCTTTTTTTGAGACTTTTCCCTGGATCTCTTGAGAGTGTCGGATAGCTTTCGAGAAGAGATCTAAAGATCCGACAAAAGGATCGTATAAGTCTAAAGTCTCACAGTATAGATTCACACACGATAGCTTAAGACTCAAGATTTAACAAGATTCACATAGATTGAAGATTCAAGTTTCACATAGATTTCCAATAGACTCAACATCACAACCCACGACCTTCGCATGGCACGTTGTACGAAGTTTGGCAACTGGTCAGAAATGCTTATATATAGGAAATACTAGTGGCGTATCCACCACGCTTCGGGCACATCGCTTCCGCCTCGTACTCGGTGTCATGTTACGTGTCACAAAACACACTCATCATCATAGATTCACAGAGATTCCAATAGATTCAATATTCCAATAGATTCAATAGATTCACAATAGTTTCTCATAGATTCCAATAGACTCCAATAGTTTCCAATAGTTTCACATAGATTCAATAGATTCCAATAGATTCCAATAGTTTCATATAGATTCTCGTAGATTAGTGTTAACAATCCACAACAACGAAATCCCGCATGGCACGTGCTACGAAAGTTCAGCAACATGACGGAAGTACTTATATATAGGAAGTACCAGCGGCGTATCCACCATGCTTCAATCATGCCATGTCCGTCTCTTCATCGGTGTCATGCTTCATTAACCACAACATTAGATTTCACCACTTCTCATAACATAGATTAACCAAATAGATTCAACAACATAGAATAGCCAAATAGATTCCACAACTTCAGCCCGAGCCTACAAACTACGAACTTCACTTAGTGCGTGGTACGAAGTTTCGGTAACATGCCGGAAACACTTATATATATGAAGTACCAGTGGCGTATCCACCATGTTTCGGACATGCCACTTCCTCCTCGTCCTTGGCGCTAGGCTACGTTTCGCATTTTGTTTCTCAAAACAACACATACTTAGATTACATGTAGATTATGCTAAAGTATACGTAGATTACACATAGATTCCACATAGATTACACAAGTAGTTTCCATAGCTTAGATCTCAACCACCTCGTCACCGGTCTGCAAAACACTAAGTTTCGCATAGCACTTAGTACGAAAGTTGGCAACATATCAGAAACACTTATATATAGGAAGTACCAGCGGCGCATCCACCATGTTTCGGACACGTCACTTTCCCTTCGTATTCTATGCCATGTTACATTTAGTGTCTTACAACCACAATAACACATAGATTCATCAGATAGCTTCACACAGTATCATAGTCGATTAAGATTCCCACATAGATTAATCATCATGAATAAAGCTTCATAAATTTAGTTTGATCCTGAGATTAGAGTTAACGTTTTAGATTGTGGACAAACATGCGTATTCGTGTAAAAAGTCTCAAAATAAACAAAGAATCAAGATAACCGATGAATCAAGCTTAAAACCACACATAAAATCGAGATGACACAAAAGATAGGCTCATAAAACATAGGATTGTTCCGGGTAGAGGAACGAAGACTAACCAAAGCGATTCGAACCCCTTTCGAATTGAGACAGCGTGTCTTGACTTACTCAGACAAATACATCATCGATGTTAGGCCTACGATATTCATCCTTTTGGTCATTTCACGTTCCTAATTGAATGGAAGTTTCGAGACTTTGGCGAGACATAAAAACATCAAGGAGTGGGACTAGTTATCAAGGTCTGAGTTGCACCTCTAACTTGACAACATCGTACCCTAATAGCGTTGGTACTTATCCGCAGATAAGACCTACTAGAATAATATGGAGATTTTCCATCAAGGTTCGGATGTAACTCCTGACTTGAGGGTAAACATCGTGCAAAATACAAATACTGATTAACAGTGTTTTCAAGGTATCAAGTGTATATTGTATCAGCCTTAGGAAAGACATGTAAGTTTAACAGGGAAGTGTGCTTCTAGGAAGCAAATACGGTAGAATGCATAAGTCTTAAACAACATATAAGAATCAAGATTCCTAGAACTATAGACTAGGGTAAGTATTCCTACTTATCCTAATTCCCTATAGTTATGGCTCTGATACAAATCTGTCACACCCCAACCGATGGCGGAAACATCGGGGTGCGAGCACTAAGCGTTCAGATTGCTCATGAGATTCCATAACACTAAATAGTTTCATTATAAATTAGATTGATTCAACAATGTCTAAGACCCAACAACCATCACAAAGTATCAAAGTACATCAAGTCTCAATAATGTTCAAAACTTAATTATCTAGATGAGTTTCTAAGCATCATCCTAGCTTGATTCCAAGAATCCTAGCATCATGTCAGCCTACAACATGTATTAAAATATAGCTAGTACAAAACGTACTGGCGAGTATACAAGTTTGAGTAATAGAATAATAGATTAAAAGTCTCATATCCATATGTAAATGTAACAAAATAGTTTCAGCCATGCTAGTGTTTGCAGTCCAACAAGTGATAGCCCAAGTATCCCGATGCGTTGTTGTTTTCCCAAGTCTCAAGGAAAACTAGAATCCTCCTAACAATACCCCCGAGAATAATGGGGAGGTGCATCTCCTATAGCGCTACTATTGTTAAGGCGGAACTACACACCCTGGATTAAACGTCCACATAACACATAGAATACAAGAATCACAAGTTTCACATACACATAGGATAGAGTTTAGTTTCCAAAAAGTCTCAAGTATCATAGTTTAATAGAATACATGCTGCATCCCAAAGTTTAAAGCAAGAAGGGATCGAGTATACTCACAGTGATTGATTAACAGATTAACTATTATTGGATCAAAGGGAGCTCTTTAGGATTAACCTGATTAGATTGCAGCAGATAAGTATCGGATAAAACAATGAGATTCAAACAAAGTGTCGGATTAGTCATCTTGATCGGATGGCTGTTCTATCGGATGGCTATCCGATCGGATTGCCATTCGATTGGGATGACTATGGTGTGGGGGACGGATTGCCATCCGATCGGATGGTCATCCATACGGATGGCCATTCGATCCATGTAACATCCGTAAAAAACGGATCTCCGAAATCCGAGCCGGATTGCAAAATCGGACTTTTTTATTATTAAATAAAAAATAGAATATTTATAATTTTATGATTGTAGTAATTTATTTATCAATTAAATGTCATGTTTCGCGTTGGATTAAAAGCCGAACTAAAACGTTAATTTTATAAAGCAACTCCGTTAGTTCGATTGGATTTATATAAGTGAAGTATTAACGGAGTTAGATTGGCTAATTAAATAAAGTTATAAGTTCGGGGGTTATTTTTGTAAAAGAATGGAAACTATAAAATATAACAAGTTAACTAACTAGGTTAGTAAACATAGTTAACTCAGTTAATTATTGTTGTAAGAAGTTAATTAACAAGGTTTATAAGTTAGTTATAAAGGAGAAGCATATCAACTAAGTTAGTGTCATAAAGTGCAAGGGCCAAATTGTCAAATATGGAAACTACTAAAAAAATGGAACAAAACGTGCTCCGGCCTAGACTACAACCCGCGTCCCTCTCCGGGTGAAGGACTTAACAAGCGCGCATGACCAGCTGAGCTAGTTCAGCTTATGCAATAAGTTTGATGCACTACTTGTTTTAACTAACCTAACAACTTAACAGTTAAAAAGAAAAAAAACAGTTGTAATGCGATGGAGTCGAACCCAGGTCCTCTAGGAACAAACACACGCGTTTTACCACTAGACCATATCTTCATTTGTAATGGTATCTCCATTCAAATTATATTTAATCTAAAACTGAGCTCGTTCGTCTTCATCCTTACCACCTGTTACGCGACCCAGACGGATCAAAGACCCGACCCGACTCGTTCTGGCGAAATATGTGACGTTTGAACTGTAATTAAACCCCAATCTACTCGAATTTTCAGTCATTTATGATAATTAATGTCTTAAGCAACCCAAAGTTTGTGAAACTGATCAATTTAAGAAGAGACTAAACCACCATTGATGGTTATCAAGAATATAAACGGGTTTCAATAAATTCGATGAATTTAAGTGATAAAACTCGCACCCTCATGTTCTAGGATCTTTTAACACAAAACGCAACTGCAAATTTCACCTCTCACCTGATGGTTCCACCGAATTAATCTGCGTATCAAGATTAGGGCTCGTAACTTGTTCGGACGATATCTCCTTCAATTCTCAACATTTTCAGGTGATTCCAAAGCCCAACTTGCTTAATTTTTCGTGCTCCACAAAAGCTCTCTATCAATTTCAGTGATAGAAGGCTAATTTATCTGATTTTAACTTTAGTTGAAATTAGGGTTCTTCAAGCATAGAATTTGGGGCTTTTCGATTTAGACTTGTGTTTTCATGAAATTGAAAGTATAATATTGTTATATATTATATTAGCATGTTATGTGTAAATTTTGGGAATTTTTAGATATCAAATTGGAATTTTGGTGAATTATATATATTTTAATCACTAGGTAAATCAAATAAAAATACAAGATAGTCTTAAATAAATTCAATAAATAGTTTTGTTGATTATTTCAGATTATATAAACACTAGGTAATTTTTATAGAAATTTTCCTTATTTTTTTTGGGAATTTTTAGATCTAATTTGCACCACTCATGTTTATATATTTTAATCCTTTAAAAATATATACAAGTTGATCATAAATAATTTTTATAAATAATATTACTAATTTTTACAGATTATATGATGGTTGTAAAATTGTTATGGATTTTCTATATTTTTTTATGATTATATAACTAAATAATTGGTGGAACGGTTTAGACAAATAAATCCCATTACGAAATTATTATTTTAAAATAAAATTGGGGATGAATATTAAATTGAATCTATATAATTTTTTGATGAACTTATTTAATCATTTGGCATTATCAAATATTTAAAACCATTAAAATAGCAATTCTATGATTTTTGCCATATTAATAAATTCTAAAACATATACAATTATTATTTTGGTTATTTCTTTGTTAAACGAATATAATTTTATATATTTCCAAGCCCCCAAATAGGAGAACCCAATTTCCTAAAATCATTAGGTTATCCTTTCGTTTAGTATGTCTGTTATTTTACATTGCGGTTATTATCTTAGAATTCCACATATTCCAGCTCGTGCGTTAATTCTCGTGGAACGTCTCTTCGCAACCTGTGAGTAATTTCTTCCACTTTCCCCCTTTTAACTTTTCAAATTTTGGGGTGCATCATGTTACACTTTTTGATTTACTTAACATGCTATGATCAAGTGTTATTATGTGAACGTCTTATGTGTATTCTATTATTCTATATGCTATCTGATGTCAAGTCTATTGCATGCTATTGTGTCTAGTGGATCCACGGCTGACTAGGTTCCCCACGGCCATGGGTTGTAGCCTAGTATCGCCAATGGTATTAGACTCGCTCCTCGGGGCTTGAGCCTAATGCACGCTATTATCAGGAGTCTATTTATTCTGGTTGTTGGTGTTGTTATTTGATTGTGTATTCTTGTTTGGTAAATTTGGATTTATGGATATGTTGACTAGTTGATGATATGAGACCATTTACACACTAACCTTGAGGTGCATGTTAAAAATATATTTTTTAAAGAAATAAATATAAAACTGTTTTCTATAAAACGGAGGAAATTATTCACCAACATATTTGTTGACCCAAAAATATATTTTTTCTAACGTGGTGCAGGTTTTCAAAGTTGATGATTAAGTGATGTGGACACGTAGCATGGGCCTTAGGAAATTAAATTGAAATCTTGATATGTTATTTTTGAACAATTTTGACTATTATATGTTATGTGACCATTTAAATGGTTATGCTTTAAATATTGAAACAATAACTAGTTGTCATGAGCTATGGGCAATCATCATGCCCCGTACCTTTCCGCTGCGGGTCGGGGTGTGACAATCCAAGTGTTGAGATTCTCAAAATGTTAAGTCAAGTGTCAACTCAGGTTACCTTGATCGGATGGCTATTCGATCGGATTGCCATTCGATCCAAAGTTCCAAGTTTTCAAAGATTCAAAGTCTCAAAAGATTCTAAGTGTTGGAAGGTTTCAAAACATCTTGTTACTTCGATCGGATGGCTATCCGATCGGATTACCATTCGACGCTCAAAGATTCAAAGTTTCTAGAATGATTAAGGTTACGAGGCAAGTGTCACCTGATCGGATGGTAGTTCGATCGGATGGCTATCCGATCAGATTGCCATTCGATTGAGTTGTCCCTGTCCCGTTCCCAACCTTGTAAGGTTTCTAAGTTTCTGTTCAAACAGTGATGACATGGTACGTATTGAGACAACGGTAAACACAGCAGTGTACAGCCGATCTGATCGGGTGGGAATCACCCCAGTCCGTTCAGTCGTCTGTTCGTGATGGTGCTTATGTCAGAATCCGTACTCCGGTCATCTTCTCCGGCAACAATCTTTTTTCCAAACCAACTCCATACTAATCATCAAGTCTATAGTCCGTTTAGATCCAGATCCCACGGTTTTAAGTGAAAGTTTAAGAAAAGATGAAGAAAACATATGTTTTAGTGGAAAAGTCTAGATTTAGTTAAGATTCAGTTCCAAACACATGAAATTCCTTAGATTTGAGCTAGATCTTAAACGGAATGACATCACTCAACAATTTGTACAAAACGCCATGGTGACGTCACCCTCAAGGGCTCAAATCTCAGAGATTTCACGGTGAAAAGTGAGATTTCAAAGGAGAATCATGTGAAGAATAACGTGTAGATCAGAGATGTACAAGAATCTAGTGTAAAATGTACCGAAATCGCCGAGAAATGAAGAAAAGAAGGAGTGCGTGCGTCTTGGTCGAGTGAGGCTGTCACATCAGTCAGAATGATGTGACAGGCCTATTCATAGTGTCAGGGGAGAGAGTGAGGCGATGTGCACAGATCGGATGGCAGCTCGGTCGAATGGCCATCCGATCGGTTGGTCATCCGATCAGATTGCCATTCGGTCAATCCCATCCTTTCCACGTTCCCGTCTTTGATTTGTTTCGCGAGTTAGATTAAGCGTTGCGTTGCGCATTATTGGGTAATAGTATAACTAGATTATAGCATTAACACAAAAGTTTCCATAGTTTCCATAGTTTCTGCCAGTGACAAGACTCCAGTCCCTCGTTCAACCAAGTCTCAAGTTTCACGAGCCTCAAGAGTCAAGCACCAAAGTATCAAGTATCAAGTATCAAGAATCATAGAATCAAGTCTCATATAATCATAGTATCATAGAATCATAGTTTCCATAGTATCAAGCATCAAGAATCATAGCATAAGGTTCACCAAGTATTAAAGTATTAATTATCACATAGTTTAGGGACTAAAAGTGACAAAAGCTAAAAGGCTAAGGACGCAGGTGTAACAACCCACACTTTCGTGCGTTGTTACTACTCGTTATACTCGTTACGCCTAACACCAGAGATTCGGATCATAATGTAACTATATTGCATATATCGATATTCGAAGGATAATCGCATATTTTCGAAATACAATATCACTATACTACACTATTATCACAAACACTAACACTCACGGAGGCATTGGGTGAGGACCTATTCTACCCTCCTCAGTGGCCGTGATGTGTCGAACGTAAACAATTAATGCTAACAAAGACTCTCGGGTGAGTGCTATAGCTCCAGTCGTCGTGACGATGATGACAATACGAGTGAATGGTACCCCGTCAGTCATTGTGGCACAACTCGCAATAACGTTCACGATGACGTCGATAGAGGACCTATACTACCCTCCTTGATGGCCGTGAAACATCGCTTATAACCGCATACTCGAATCGAAAACCGATTGTAATTATCGAAACTTTGAACTATGGATACGTAAATTCGACCCTTAGTTATATATATACATATAAAATAATAATATAACTCAACTATAGAGAACGCGTACCTCAAAAAACCAGCAAAACAATCAAAAACGGAGAAGTCCATCGCGTCAGGATAGCCATCCGGACGGATAGCAATCCGGACGGATAGGCAATCCCGACGGATAGCAATCCGGACGGATGGGAAATCCGGAGCAGAACTCCCTTCTCCTCTCTGTTACCTATAAATACCATGTCACATTACTTGAACAGTGATGTGACAGCTCCTACTCGACCAAACACGCTCCAAGACCCTTTTCTCTTGATTCCCTCGCGATTCCGGTAAGATTTCAACCTAAAACTCGTACTTCTATGATCTACACTCGATTCTACATCTTTCTATCTTTCAAAACTCAATTTCTAACCATGAAATCTACGGATTTGATGCGTTTTGAGGTGATGTCACCAAGAGTTCTTATGAACTTCCAGTTGTGACCTCATCCCACCATAAACGACTCAGATCTGGGTGATTTCCACATGCTTTGGTAACAAATCTCGTCTAAATCTATGTATTTACCCAAGGAACTGTGCGATTTCGAGTTAACCATGAAGAACCATCACGAACGGCCAGATCTGATGGAACGGGGTGATTCCCGGCCGTTAGAGCGGGTCGGAACTGACGGAACTTCAAGTGTTAGCGCGAGATTACACTGTCCCGGTAACTCTATACACGTATTCCTTCCGATAAACACTCAAAGACAGAATTTTAGAATGCGAAACAAACGTGTTGTCCGCACGGATGACATGTAATCCACACGGATAACATGTAATCTGCACGGATAACATGTCATCCGGACGGATACATGTCATCCGGACGGATACATGGCATCCGGACGGGATACATGACAATCCGCATGGATAACCTATTGTCCGCACGGATAACACTTACAATCCGCACGAGTTACCCTTGTTCGAACGGATGACAATTCGGACCGGATCGCACATCATCCGCACGGATCACACATCATCCGCACGGATCACCTGTTATCCGGAATAAATAACATGTCATCCGAACGGATAACTTGTCATCCGGACGGATAACATGTCAATCCGCACGGATGAGCACCATTCGACCAAGTGAGTGACTTTTCAAGACTAATCTCGCTTAACCGTACATCGTTTACTCTATTCTTCAAGGATCAACACAGACGTACTCGCAACCGACTCAATCAAGTTGTATTCTCGCTAAATACGCACTGTGAGTATACTTGAACCCTTTTTAATCGCATTTTGGGTGTAACATACGTTTCTAACAAATCAAACTTATCAAACGAACTATTCAAACAATCGAATTATCACTTGCGAATAACTGTTATGCATAGATATACGTGATGCTAGTTGCATATGTGCTAGGGCTTATACT
The DNA here is from genome assembly GCA_030545235.1 of Helianthus tuberosus. Lineage (NCBI taxonomy): Eukaryota > Viridiplantae > Streptophyta > Magnoliopsida > Asterales > Asteraceae > Helianthus > Helianthus tuberosus. The sequence goes on along the minus strand of CM060443.1, from coordinate 49,109,230 downwards.
CGCGACGTCCCACCACGACTAGTATAGTACTATTGCGCCCGACGGGGTCTAGTTATGCCATCGTACATTCGAGCATCGTGGACTTAGTTGGTAGTATCAGTTTTGTGAGTATATATGTCGTGTATTACGTTTATGCATGTGGAAATTTGCAGCTCTTTCAATCTATTATGCTATACTTATCAAACCTGTATACTCGCCAATACTTTTGTATTGACAAATATTTTAACGTATGTTGCAGGTTAGATCGCAGACTTTATCAAATCAAGCTAGGAAGTCTAGAAACTCAACTAAAATCTAGGTTGTCGGATTTGTATTGTTCGAGAGGACAAGAAATCTGTGATAACTCATGTGATTGTATTATTTGTTAGTATGGGATAACGAATGTATTAAATATTATCGCAATATAGTTGTTGTGGATTCTCTTGAGCAATCTGATTCGCCTAGTGCCGCGCCCCGATGATTCCGCCATCGGTTCGGGTGTGACAGCAGGCGTTACATGAAGATATTTAGGTTGTTTTTCAAATTTTTTTGTTTAAACTACTTTGAACGTGATTAATCTTTTAACTCTGTTTTTCAACAAATACAAAAAAATGATATCAATGAAATTGAGCTGATCTTTTATATCAAATTGATTGACCTATGCTCTGATACCAATTATTAGGATCTGAGTTTGAATTGTTTGTGTTTGTTTTAAGATGAACAATGAAAGATGATAAAAAAATGGAATAATATGCAGCGGAATGAAGAAAAACTTTATAGCACAAACAATGGGAGATCTGCTTTCATCATGAATACTTTAAGCTGAATGATTCATTCATGTATGCATGAATTACAATTCTCCCCCTCAGCCTTAGATCATAGAGTTTGTTCGTACAAAATGCAAGTGTGTGAAGTGATCTAATAAAACAGTACATGCACTGTTCTATTTATAGTACAAACCTAACAACTATGGAATCTTTGCTGACATCACCTAGACAATGACATCTAACAACTAACAAACTCTAACCTCTGCTAATAGCTAAACATTGTTCTATTACAACAAACTGATTACAAAACTCTAATGACTCTATCCTTTGATGAGCTCTATCCTCTGATTAAGCTTTAGCAAACTTTCTTCAAAGGGTGATCAGACCTTTGCTTCCAGCAGACCTTTGTCTTCATCAGTGGTTTAGCTTTAGTAGACCATTACAAACCAGCAGACCTTAGAATCAGTAGTTGTCTAATGCCTTTGTCATTGGGAGGAGAAGGAATCCAAAATAGTGTTATTCTGGATCAGATGATTGCAGAACTGTTTTGGCTTTGTATCATCTGTTCTCGAGGTGGGATCCACATGAGCCAATAAAACTTCTTGGAGCTTGTTTCCATTATTGGAAGCCTCCTATTCTGAGTTCCTCAAGTGTTCTTTAACACTATTAAGTGCTCTCTCTCTAGTCTATTTCATTATTTAGGCTAGTTATTTGCCAAAGTCAAGCAAATTGACTTTTGCTTTGACTTTCGGTTATGACCAATATGGTCAAGCAAAAGTTCGATCCAAAAGTGGCTACATGAACGTAATAATAAAGGTTATAATCCCTTGGGATCATACCTTCTAAAGATCACGTTAAGTAGGCGAAATGACAAGTCGCAATTATATTAAATAAACGGTAAAAAACGTAAACTTTGCAAATTACGTTAATCAAGCTTCTAACTATTAAAACTTGAAGTTTTGATATTATATCAATTAATAAAACATATTAGGACATGTCTAAACATGTCCAACTCTTCATTTCTTGTTTAGAGCTTAATTCTATATCAAAAGTCAAGCAGTTTGACTTTTACTTTGACTTTCGATTCTAACCCGTTTGGTCAACGTTTAGGCCTATTTTAAATTAGTTTTAGGACCATGATATTGTTGAGTATAACTCACTGAAGTTATACTACATGGTCAGTCCATTTGATGGGTTTAATGACAAGTCGCATATATATTGATAAAAATGACCACAATACCCTTATATGGTCAAAATAGCTAAATGAATGATTTTAAATTAAAACAAACTTGTAATCTGACTTTAAGTTAGTAGATACTTCAACTAAAAATGTAATTTACTACTTAGACTTGTCGTATACCCATCCAACCTTCAAAACCCGTCTTTATGCGCATAACTAGTTATGCGAACCTAGTTCGCATAAACTAGGTGTAACGGGTCTAGGTATTTCAAAACTTCTCCAAATCAGAATGTTTGGTTAAATAACCTTTATTTAATGAGTCATTGCACTCGGATAGGTATAAACCACATTCTATTCGATTTACGCTTAATCTAGCAAACCTATTTTTAAGTAATGGGTCATATCTAAAGGGACTAACCTTTGACCCATATACATTCTAACAGATATTAAATCTGTTCATTCCAGACTATAGAACCCCCCCAAATAATCGGACTTAGGTCAATAAAACTTAGACTTGCGAGTTTTTGCGAAATTATAATCATATTGATTGCAAGCTAGCAAATAGGTAAATACTCTTAACTTATTTTAGTTTTTAAACTTGGGATGGCGATTAACCAACTTGGAGTGGGTATTACATAAATGGGCCGTCTATGTTGCGTATAAATGTTAAAATCCGGTTTATTCCATTTTACTTGATAACTGAAACGATTGGGGGTTATTGGTACCGTGTCCGGACGTCCCGACTCATGAACTGTTATGGCCATATGGAATAGCATGCAGGGGTAGGCATACCGACTGTAAGACACATTTTATTCAACTTTGGTGTGTACCTTTAATCATTATAGCACGAAAATGACCGGCTCTGATCTCTGGTTCCCGGTTGTATAAAAAGTGTGTAAATCTGTTAACAAGAATAAATCCCAAGAAATATTAAAAGATCACCTACGGGTTTTCTCTATGTATAAAACTCTTTTTGAAAAATTGTTTTCAAAACAAGTCAGTTAATTGTATTTACTAGCGAAAGCTGACGTATTTTCAAAAGATTGAACTACATGTACCGAACCTTATTATAGGCTGAGAATCTGGGTCGGCTAGAATGAAGGCTAGGGAATCCGCAACTCCTGAAGCTTAAGGCCTATGGTGTCTAAAGCTCTGTTTATTAGATCCCTCCCGTGGGCTTGTACTGAAATGCTTGTAATACTTTTATATATTTTTAAGCTTTATTGAATGAATACTTTTACTCTAATACTTCTGCTGCACATTATTATATTATGATAACTGTTATCCAACTGTCACGACTATACCCATCCGGGCCCACCAGGAATCGGGGTGTGACAACTGTTACATTGAAAACACTGATATACAACATCTTTTGATTCATCATCTGATGAGCCTTATCCTCTGTTGAGCCTCAGCAGACCTTCTTCATCTGACTTTGTCTTATTCAATTAAAGGGTGATTAGACCTTTGCTTTCAGCAGACTTTTGTCTTCATCAGTGGTTCACTTTGGCAGACCTTGTGAATCAGCAGACTTCAGCTTCTAGAAGACCTTTGGTTGCAGCAGTTGTTTGATGCCTTTGCCATTGGGAGGAGAATGATTTCAAGCACTGTTATTATGGATTAGTTGATTGTAGACTATTTTGGCTTTCAATCATCTGTTCTTTTGGCGGGATCCACATTAGCTAACAATCTCCCCCTAGAATAGATGATGCCAAAACCTTCTTTTATTGCTTATCTTTATTTCTCATCAACAACTCTCGGAGTTGCCCTATGAAATTGTAGTTCAAAGTCCAAGGAGATCATGTCTCATCATCATCCCTTTCTAAGTCGAGGTTCAAAAGATCTAGGAGATCACATGCATCCAGACCATATGCATTCTCCATTTTAAGCTTCTCAACACTACCATCTGATCTGAGCAAAGTCAATACGTGGGTGTCTGAGGATGACTTCAACTTTAGTATTTTTTGGATCAGATGGTTTTCTTGGGACAAGACTTATTAAAGATGAGTTTGGTGAATGAGGCCTGTTGGACAACTTTGCAAGAGTTTCCTTTAGTTGAGCAACAAGTTTGTCAGCAACAGGGTCAATGTGGTAATCAAGCTGACACCTTATTCCTTTTTTTCTAATTTCTTCATACTTCTGCTCATCTTCCTTATCAGTCTGCTTTTGCCTTTCTATTTGTTTTAAGGCATTTGCGGATAAAGCAGATGCTGAGAGAAGATTTTAGGGAGTATGGGTCTGTTGAGGGATGGCAGCTGTTATAGTAGGATAGACTGGCTTTTGAGGAATTTTGGGATCCTTAGCTCTGAGCTTTTCCAACTTTTTGTAGGTCTGAACTATGTTGGATTCAGACCATCTAGCAATGGATCTAGCTATACCATAATTAGCAGCCATAAGCTCTGCTCTCATTCTTTTAAGCTTCAATGCCTTATCTGGATCCACGTGTTTGTCTTTCTTCCAATTTGGTGGAGTTGGCTTTATCAAAGGATCATTGAGCATTTTTGTAACTCTTTCAATTTCTTCCCTGAGAGCATCTGATGACCAGTCTTTAAATTGAGCCCTGGTTGCCTTGTATGGTTTGTGCTTCATAATGTGTTCAATGTAGTCATCCCTCAATTCCTTGTCAAGATCAACATTTATTGGCTTCTCAGACATGGATTTACTCAGGTCCTTAGCAAAGTCTTCAAGTTTTCTGACTTTGCTAAGCTCATGTGATAGTTAGCCCTGATATTTCATGTCATCTATCCCTTTGCTATCTTCTGTTGCTATAGTCAACTAAGTTCTTAGTCTTCCTATAGCCATAAAGAGATGGGAAGGATCTTTTTGATGGATCCTCGGTTGTGAAGATTGATTCAATTTCACCTTTAACAGTGAGCACCTCCAAAGGATATTTAGCTGCCACGGGAATGACTGATGGTAGTGTAGTAATTGGAAGAAATGAAGTGGGTCTTTTTTGGTGGAAGTGATGGGGGTGGAATGGATTGAATGGGGGCAGATGATAAGGGGATTGGTGATTTAATCTCCTCATCATCTTCCAACACAACATGAGTTTTTCTCTTGCACGTGGTCTTGATTTGTGGTGATGGAGAGCGTTTTGGTGGTGAAGGTGGATGTGTAGGAAATCTTTGTGGTGTTGGATGTGGTTGGGTTGTTGGTGGTGTAGTGAAATTGATCATGGCAAAGGATTGGCTAACATCTGCTGAAACAACTGGTGTCTCAGCAGCTGTTTGGCTAACATCTACTAACACATTTGTTGTATCAGCATCTGTTGGGTGAGCTAGTGATGATGGTGTTGAAGCTATCTTTTGCTTCTTTTGTGGTGGTTGTTGTGCAGAAGGTTTGGCTTTAAGTTTAGCAGAGGATACGGATTTTGTAGGAGTAACAGTGGTTTTAGGAGGGGTGGCAATTGGTGGTCTTACTTTTCTAGTAGACTTTCTTCTTTTTAAAGTACTAATACGTTGGCTCATGTGAAACCTTCCTTGAGAATAGATGATATAAAGCCAAAACTATTTTGCAACAACTGATCCAGAATAAACAGTGCTTTGGATGCTACTCCCCTCAATGGCAAGATGTCTAACAACTGCTGCTTCAAAGGTCTGCTCAACACTAAGCACTGCTGGATTATAAAGACTATTGAAGACTAAACCACTGAAGAAGTCAAAGGTCTGCTGGATGTCAGAGGTCTGATCACCATTTGAGTAAAGCACTGCTAAAGCTTCATCAGAGGATAACACCAACAGAGTCTAGTATTTAGTGTTTAATAATGTAACAGTGTTTTAGTATTAGAAGTGTTTAGAGGTTGTTAATGTTGTTAGATGTCACTGTCTTGGTGATGACAGCAAAGATGCCACAGTGGTTAGGATTGTACTATAAACAGACAATGCATGTACTGTTCTATTATATCACTTTCATCACTTGCATTTTGTACGAACAATCACTGTGATATCAGGCTGAGGGGGAGTTGTAATTCATGCATGCGTGAAGCATTGTGTAATACAATCTTTCAATTAAAAGTATTCATGATGAAAGCATTTCTTCCCTTGTTTGTGTTAAAAAAAATTTCTTCATTTCTGCTGCAACTATTTCATCTTATTATCTTCTTTCATTTATCATCTTTACAAAAACAACACAAACAAGTAAACTCAGATCCTAACAATTGGTATCAGAGCTTAGGTCAATCAAATTCGATTTAACAATCAAGCCACCTATGCGTGTCAGATCTGAATACAATATCTGACAATGTAGGATGGGCCATGTCCTAGCACAGAAAAATACCGGTTGCTGGAAGTCTATCATCTTTGGACCTCATGTTCCAATGGTGCCAAGTGTAGAATATCCTAAGGTCCAAGTACCTAAGAAGCCTGAAAATTACTCTAAGCAGGAATTTCAGAAGATTAAGTTAGATGCTAAAGCATTCAATATTGTTGTTACAACACTACCCAATGACATATATGCTGGCCTGTTACACTGTAACAGTGCAAAAGAGCTATGGGATGCACTCAAAGAGCAATTTTGTGGGACAGAAGAGGTTATTGAAAACAACAGAGAGGTGTTGAACCAACAATATGAAACATTTTGTCATGTTAAGGGAGAGTCGTTGACCCCGCAGCTTGAGAGGTTTAGTTGTCTGATTAGTGAGCTAAAACTGGGTAATGTTGAATATGCTAACTCTACTTTAAATAGTAGGTTTCTTAGATCATTACCAGAAAAGTGGGACACTATAGCCTTTGTCACTAGAAATTTTGTTGGGTTTAAAGAGATGAGTCTGACCTAACTTTATGGTAGGCTTCTCACATATGAAAGAGAGCTGAACCAGAAAAAGAAGTTGCAGGAATCTGGTGGTTGATGATTACTCTTTTAGTAACATAACACTTTTTGGTCAGGAAGAGTCATCTAGTCATAGTAAGGACCAGAGTTATGATCACTATATTGACATAACTGTAGGTGGAGTCTTCAACTCTGAGCCTTACTAGCCCAATTATGCTTTCACATCTAATGGGGAAAACCGGATCTCTAATAACTTATCCTTTGAACTAAATGACCTTCAACATTTTGATCCCACAGATCTGGAAGAGGTAGACATTTTGCATCAGCTTGCATTGTTGAGTGTTAGAATAAGCAAGTTTTATAAAAGAACTGGTAGTAAGTTTCCAGGATTGCATGGGAATTTAAAGGTTGGGTTGGATAAGTCAAAAATCAAGTACTATAAGTGTAATAGGCTTCGTCATTTTGCTAGGGAATGTAGGAGTCAGAACAGTAGACCAATTATCACCCACCCTAGTCCAAGACCTCAAAACACTCAAAGCACTGTCCACTATTCTAAATATACCCATGCTCCTCATATGCAAAACACTGCCCATTTCGCATATCATGTAAACATTGTTCCTGTCCAGTATGTCCAAACCACTGTTCCACAGATTCAGTATGTTCAAGCCCCGGCACCCTAGGTTCAAGTGCAAACTGTACCATAACAAGTTGGACAAACATCTGCTCCAGCAGAGGCCAGTCAACAGAGTTTCTTTACACAGGGCTTTGTTGATTGGAGTAGCTTACCTGAGGACTTAAATGAGGAAAAAATTTCTCTAATTGCTAATCCTAGTGTTTCACCAGATGAATTTTGTTTCATGGCATTAGAGACAATACCCGAAGGGCAAGAATTTGAGGAAGTGGAGTCTAGATCTGAAGTTATGGAAGAAGTTGTTGAAAGAATGGTTAAAGTAGATATTGTTGGTGAACAGATGTTAGAAGAGAAAGAACCTGAACCTCTATTGGAACCTCTGGTTGATCCATGGGATGCCAATGTATGTGATGGTGAATGTGACTATGCCATGATGGCTACTGCCAAGTTATCACCTCAGATCTTAAAAGATTTGTGTTCAGATAAATGCATTATTGCTTTTGCTAACATAAAAGAGGTGAATGAAAACCTTAGGAACAAGATCTTAAACGATGAAGTACAATTTGAAAAAACTTTTAAAGAGTTGAAAAAACAAATTGTTTGAAAAAGAAAATGAGATCAGCAACTTAAAACATTAAACCAACATAACCAAAGATCAACTCCAAACTATGGTAGAAAAATACCTGAGTTGCAAAAAGGAGCTTGAGTCCACCTAAATTACTTGTGAAAAATGGGTGGAGTCTTGTAAAGGTTATGAGCTGATGTTGGAAAAGCAGATCAAGAACAATGTGAAGTTTGGCATTGGATTTAGAAAGCATGACCAAACTTCTGAAAACACTGCTGAAATTGAATCTGGCTTAGTTGAAGTGATTCCAACCAATTTGGCTGGTCAAGAGATAAAGTCACTGAAAAAAATGGAAACCAATTTTTTTTAGAAAAGCAGAGGGGTCATCAACCTTTGAAGAGATAGAAAAAATATAAATTCAAATCAGCCTGGTCTGATGAATGTGACATCCTTGAAAATTTTAAGCCAATGGATTTTACCGCAATTGAGGGTGTCAAAGCACCCAAGGTTAAAAAGAGGAAGAAAAGAGAAAAGGTTAAAAATATGTTTTGTGACTTTTGTGAAAAGAATAATCATGCTACAAAAGACTGTTTTCTGCTAAAAGCTTATGATATAAGCAAAACAAGTGTCATTGAGCCAGCACCTAAGTGCACAATTTGTGGAAAAACAAATCATCTTACTCAACAGTGTTTGTATCTAAAAACTTTTGAGGTTAAAAGAAAAAGAGTAAGCATCTAAAACACTGGAGGGTCCACAAAAACCAACTCTAAAAAACAAACAGACATTTGTGCCTGTTCAATCATCTGTTACTAAACAATTGAATAAAACCTCTGCTCCCAGAGAGGTACAAGTAACAGATGCACCAACTGCAAATCAGTTCCCAAGAGGACATGGTCAACCATCTTACCAAAAGATCCCTCATGCTTATGAAGCCTACAAAAGGCCCGCTAAGCCAAAAATGAATAGGCATCCTTTTGGTTATCAACATCTAACAGGAGATTGTCCACAACAGTGGTTATGGAAAACTTCTCAAAAATCGGTTCAAATCCCTAACATAACCACTGTTCATGCTCCTGGACTTGAGGTTGGCCTATATGTGACCCCATCCAAAGCCATCTTGGCTTTGGAGACCCACCTAAACTAGTTTGTTACTTGATGTGCAGGGAGCTTCTACATGCTTAGATAGTTTATGGTATGTTGATAGTGGAGGTTCCAGGCACATGACAGGATGTAGAGCCCTACTCAAAAACATGGAGGGGTGATATATCCTTTGGTAACAATTCAAAAGGGAAGGTGTTGGGGTCAGGGACAGTGCAGGCTACGAAACTTAAGTTTGAAAAAGTCAATCTTATTGACAATATTAAATTTAACCTCTTTAGTGTTTCACAAATGAGTGACAAGGGCTATGGGTCATTCTTCACTAAGGAAACTTGTAAGATTGTTGGGCTAGAAGTGGTTAAAAAGATTGAAGAAATCATAGCTGGGAGTAAAACATAGATTGTTGCTCAAATGAGTGGCAATGTGTATGTGGTTGACATGTTGAAAGATAACCCAAGGGTTGATTCTTGTCTGTTCTCAGCTGCCTCTAACAAAGAGACAGAATTATGGCACAGGAGACTTGGGCACACAAATCTGAAGACTATCACCACACTCTCAAAACAAGGCCTTGTAAGAGGTCTCCCACAAAAACTTTGTACTTGTTTTGAGCATTGTGTTTCCTGTTTAAAAGGTAAACAACATAAAATCTCACACAAGTCCATTGAAAAGTCCAAAACAACCAAGTGTTTACAAATGTTGCACATGGATTTGTTTGGCCCGGTAAAAATAATGAGTTTGAAAAGAAAAGATATTGTTTGGTCATTGTTGATGATTTTTCTAGGTTTACATGGTCTTACTTTTTACACTCTAAGGATGAGACTGCATGTATATTGCAAGACATTGTAAAACAGGTTGAAAAGCAATTTGACTTGCCAGTAAAAGTCTTTAGAAGTGATAATGGAACAGAGTTTAGAAACAAGGAGTTGGATGAGTTCTGTAGGGATTGTAAGGTAGTACAGCATCCCAAGAACACCAGAACAGAAAGGGGTGGTTGAAAGGAAAAACAGAACTTTGATTGAAGCTGCCAGAACAATGCTTGCAGACTTAGGTTTACCCTTAACTTTTTGGGCAGAGGCTGTAAACACTGCTTGTTATGTGAAGAACAGAGTTTTAATCAACCCTAGGCATCAAAAGACTGCCTATGAAACTCTGTTCATGTCACACCCCCAAAATCCACCATGCGGGGTATCACCGCTTGGAGGCGTGACGTGACCAGGATCGAGCCACCAATCATACTGAACAACGTACTTAAGTAAATAAAGACAACCACAATACGATTGATGACCAAAAGCTAGTTAACCAAGTTTTTAATTTAGACAGCGGAAGCATAAACGTAAGGTTCAAAACATAAGTTCGCAGTTCATAAGTTTAAAGTCCAACACATAGGTTTAATAAGTTCATAATGTTTTAAACATTAAACACTGGACATAACCGTCCGCACACCACAACGACTCCTTCCTCGTGCAAGCTCCAAATGTTTAACGACCTGTAAGGCATGTAACAACGAGTCAACAACAAAGTTGAGTGAGTTCACGTTTGGTTGTTTAGTTATAGCATTCGTTTCGTAAATCATATGTTCGTTTTGTAAACCATGTATCGTATAAGTTTGCATCGCGGTCTTTCTGACATGTTTGCGAAGATTAGTGGGGGTTTCCCATGTGTTACTAGACCACGCGTATCGACTGCTACGAAAATATAAGAGGTGCCCTAAGTCAATGTCTATCAGCATTGACCCTTTTTGCCCATAGTCCATTAGTACACGCCCGTCCGACTGGCACGGTGTGAGGTTTGTTAAACCTAATAGCGCTATTAACTAATGACCCGCTCGCCATAGGCCTCGGCGATTAAGTCGATAATTGAGGGACTTAAAGTGATAGAGTTGATGGTCTTATGATCGTGTACGTAGGTTTTACGTACGTGCCCTTCAATCCGAGGACAGTAGTAAGTATGAGTGTACGTAGGTTTTACGTACGTGCCCTTCAATCCGAGGACAGTAAAAAGTAGTTTAATAGTAATGAGAGTACAAGTAGTTATTCAATCTCATTCCCAACCCCTGGGAATCCCATGCCTTAGAAAGAGTGTGAACTCACCTCGGTTTGCTCGGTTAGGTTCTCAAATATAGTTAACAGTCAAGGTCGGTCAATCACGTCCTAATAAGGTACGGATAACAATCAGTTTCTCATGTATAACACGTATCCTACGTATGGTTTATTTGCACATTACTTCGTCCACATAACAGGTACACACTTTAACGATTTATGCCTATATAAACCTCCCATCCATTCCCCACTCATAAACAAACATACGATAATGCAGGGAACACACATAACATGTTAGATCATTCACCGATAGCATACTCGACATTTAGACACGCAAGTCACAACCTATGTCAATTCAGCATTAATATTCAAAACCGGCTGTTTTCGGACATTTAAATAAAATAGTTAAATTATTCCAAAAATTCCCAAATTTTTACAGGACGTCTAACATGAACCAAAAATTATTGTGTAAAAATATCGGGGTCCAGTTCATTATCAGTAATTTATAGAAATTCGTTTACCGGACTGCAATCAGATTTACTACATTCTGATTGCAGTTCACGGAATAATTCGTCTAAAATTCCTCGGAAGTCCGTTTGACAAAATTACAGTTCGAGGGTCACAAATACATCAGTGACTATCTATGGTATGAATTTTAGGGGCTGGTTCAATTCAGGTTTCAAATTACGACCGAAAACGTACAGCCCATTTTACTGCAGTAAAAATCAGCCTTAGCTGCTGTCACGAAAACAGACTTTTAAAATAGTAAACGACCTCAAAAAAATACGATTCCAGCGCCATTTTCTTCGTTTTTCGAAAAGACCCGATTTAGGCTTCAGAAATTTCGTTTTTCGATTTGTTAAAGTCTGTTTACGGCCTGTTGAATGCGGCTGAAAAAGTACATCAGAATGCTGTTTCGTGGTTTAAGCATTACTAAATCGCATCAACGAGTGTCCGAACAATGGATTTAACAAGAAACCAACAATCAAACATCAAGTATGATTTAACCAACCCTCAACCGACAAGATTCCGCTTCATAATTCATACCTAAGTAAACTTTTATGTAACTTTAATATTTCTTTAATTTTGTTTAACATCTTCTAGTCTTTTGTTCTTTTAGTGATTTAAACAACACATCATACTACAAATCATAATTTTGAACAAGATGAAACAAGTTAAAATGAGACTTACTACTAGCTTATAGCTAGGGATGAATCTAATGCAAAGTGATGAGAAAATGGTGGTGAAAAAGACTAGAACAAGCTCCTTTGAAACCCCTTCAAGTTGCACCTTCCATGGATGAACACTAAGCTTTGAATGGACTTGTTAATGGAAGAGATAGATGATTGGAAGTGGTGGTGATGGATTTCGGTTATGGAGGAACCGAATGAGAGAGAGAGAGAGATGAAGTAAGGTGGAGTGTGTATCTTGAGGAAATGATTTGTAATCCAAGTGCCATAATTCTTATAGATCATTCACAATATTATGTCCATATATGCAAGCAAAATCAAATAAAATAATTGATTAAAATCTATACAAATATATGGAGTATGGATGGATGATATGTGGGGTCCCTTGGGGACTAAAATCGTTGTGGGGGGGGGGGGGGGGGGGCTTGTTGCAAAAATCTTCAACTAAATGGAATTGTAAGTTATAATGTAAGTAACTTAATAATATATGTTGGTTATTTGATTTATAACGGGTGTTATGATAGACGGGGATCATGACTAGCCAAAAATAATAACACAATGTATTTGGCAAATATTTGGTGTCCCGGGTAATGTCCGGTTGTTCGATCGGATACTGTTCCGTTAAGTTGTTAAATTGTTCCGTAAGGCGTCTTATACATATATTTTTGTAACACAATTAATTCCTAACACATAGGAAAACATACCGGACTTTTTAGTAACTTTTCTGTATACTACTAGTATGCTAACACGCACATGTAAGTATAACACAGAAATCAGAGAGCAGTTAAATGATTCAGCACAGTCATCAAGCACTTTAATTATCATTTAATAAATTGTACGGATTACATGTAATTTTTGAGGGTTGTCACAGTTCAAGATCAAACCACTGATCTCCTATCTCAAAATCTTTGGTTGCCCATGTTTTATCTTAAACTTTAAAGATTCAATTTCAAAATTTGCAGCCAAAGTAGATTGTGGTTACCATCTAGGATACTCAACCACTGTCAAGGCCTATAAAGTGTTTAACACAAGGACTAGGTGTGTGGAAGAGACTTTGAATGTAAAGTTCAATGAACTTTCATCATTGAAAATCCCAGCAAACCCTGCTGAACTGTCTGACCTTGATAAATTTACATTTGAGGATATGTCTGTTAAGACTAACCCTGTAGGTCCCCCACAATCTTTCTCACAAGATAATTGATATGATATTGTGATTCCACAATACAAAGTCACTACCACCACCAGGGGAGCAGATTTTCAAAACAGCTGTCAAAACTCTGCCACTGTTGAATCAACAGTTGTTGATCAAACCTTTGCCACTTCATCAAGTCTAACCTTTGTTGATAAAAATCCATCATCTGTGGATATTAACCAACATTGTGCCACACTCGTTCCTCCTATTCCTCCACCTCCATCACCAACAGATGTTTGCTCTTCAAAATTGCCAACAGATGATACACATCTGCAGCCTTCACCATTCAATGCCATTGTTCCATATAAGGGGGGTTTAATCTTCCTTAAATCTCATCCGCCAGACCAAATCATTGGCAACATCAGTGAACGGGTTCGCACAAGGATTCAATCCCAAAACATCTGTCTTTTTGCAGGATTTTTATCTCTCATCCAACCAGTCAAGTACCAAGAGGCACTGAGAGACAATAGGTGGGTAGAAGCCATGCAAGAGGAGCACCAACAGTTTAAAAGACAACAAGTATGGGAACTTGTACCACTGACTAAGGATGTATGTCCAATTGGCACAAAGTAGGGCTTCAAAAACAAAACTGATGAAAAGGGCATTGTTGTAAAGAATAAAGCCGGGTTAGTGGTTCAAGGCTTTAGACAAGAAGAGAGCATAGATTATGTTGAGACCTTTGCTCCTGTGGCAAGGCTTGAAGCCATCAGACTGTTCGTAGCCTTTACTGTCAACCACAACATCAAGGTGTATCAAATGGATATAAAATGTGCATTCTTATATCTAAAGAACCGAGAGGGGGTGTATGTTTATCAACCTCCTAGTTTTGAAGATGCCATCTATCCTAATCATGTCTACAAGCTCAACAAAGCTTTGTATGGCTTGAAACAAGCACCAAGATCCTGGTATGAAACTCTCTCCACCTTTCTTATTTCAATTGGGTTTACAAGGGGTAAAATTGATAAAACTTTGTTTTTTAAATGGAAAAGGAGGGATCTGATGATTGTCCAAATTTATGTTGATGACATCATCTTTGGATCCACATGTACCTCCATGTGTGAAGAGCTTAGAAAACTCTTGACAGCAGAGTTTGAAATGAGTGTCGTGGGTGAACTCCAATGCTTTCTTGGTCTCCAAATTAAGCAATTTCAAAATCGAACATTCATTCATCAAAGTAAATATGTAAAAGAACTATTAAACACATTTGAGATGAATGATTGTAAACCATGTAGTACACCCATGGCAACTGTTATGGGTGGTTTTTTACTCGTATATCCTGAATAATATTCTGACTATGATTCTCTTGTAGTGATCAGGATACCGGATCAGGATATTGGTAACATCCTGATACAGTATCCTGGTAATGACTAGTTAATTCACGTGCAGATTAATGGTGTGAGTCTATAACGTTCAAGTGGACTTCTACTCCCAAAGACTCGAGCAAATCTGTTGGAATAGGAATGTTGAAGCCGGAAGACGTGGACTACAACGTTCACAAAGGGAATATTCTTTATATCCCGGATTTGTAGGCTAGTCAGTTAGCTTTGTTTTACTATAAATAGGATTGATCGGATCAGATAAGGACATACACAATCTCTCGTACACTCTTGCTCTCTAGCTGCAATCACTCACAATACACTTACACTTGTATTAAAATCGCATTGTAACACTTAGTTGATCCGCATCATATCCTGCACGGTATCCTGACATTTGAAGTAATAAGAAGAACAAGGCAGCTGCGAATGTCAGCTCCCGAGGTTTTGTGCCGGTGATCTAGATTGATCAAGGGCTTTCCTCGTACATCTCGTGTCACCCTTTACCTTTTTGCTCATTGTTTGATCATAGATACAGCTCGATATCCTGAGCTGTATCCTGAAAACTGGTTTTTGCAAACAACTAAATCAGCATATTTTCAATACACATTCTTAGCACACTACCTCACTTAACTAATTTGATCACTTAATTGCTTCGGTAATTTTTTACCAAAACAATTTGGCGCCCACCGTGGGGCAAGTGGTGCTATTGCTACTAAAAGCTTTTGCAAAATCATTACTTGGTTTTCTATTTTCGAAACTTTTTGCTACACTATTTTCAATGGCTTCAAGATCAAACATGAGCTCTTCTACCGTGTCTGCTACAACTTCTGCAACAATTGGTTCGGTGCTTCCACCACCTCCTCCAAGGACGCAAGCTTCTTCACAGCCTCAGGATATTATCCCCACTCGGAATATTCAGGGATCTGCTCCTATTTTGGCCTCTAATGATGAAATTCTAACTTTATTTGGTAGTATACAGGAACAAATGAAGCAACAGCAGGAGACCAACCAAACACTGATGAGAGAGATACAACTCTTGAAATCCAGCTCAAGCAGGCCCGCTGAGGATACTATCACTCCCTTGCAGCCCAGAGCTTTGAACTTCAGTTCTGCAGTATATACTAAGGATACCAGGGGGAATATTGTGCCTAGCCATTCCCAAAGTCATATTCCTGAGATACCCTCTTCGGTTAGGGTGTCAACTGTGAAAACCTCAGGATATGCTTCAGGATATGGCCAAAATTCTCAGGTATTGAATATTTGCAGGATGCAGGTATGACATTAGCACTTTCCAGGGAGCTTCAGAAGTTAAAGGACATGATATCCAGTGTACCTGGAGTAGTCCAACCGATCCCAGAAGTATCCCAGGATAGCCACAAGATATCTCGGTTTGCATATCCTATATGTGATGCTGAAATCCCAAAGAGATTTCAAACCCCCAACATGAAGCTCTATGATGGAACTATGGATCCTGAAGAGCATATTGCCCAGTATTGGGAAAGGATGGAAATCAACCCTATCCCTCCAGATCTCGAGGAAGCATGCCTCTGCAAGGGTTTTGGTTCTACCTTAACAGGATCAGCCTTAAAATGGCTCTTAAACGTTCCTCCTCATTCGATTACATCATTTGCTCATTTAGTCAATTTATTTAATAGTCAATTCTCTTGCAGTCGAAGTTTTGAAAAACTAACCAGTGATCTCTACAGGATAACTCAAGGACCTCAGGAATCCTTAAGAGATTATGTGAACAAGTTTAGCTGGGAATCCTTAGATATCCCACATCTTGATGTTGCAATAGCTGTGCAGGCTTTCAAGATGGGATTGCAGAAATATTCTCATTTTTACCAGGATCTTGTAATGAATCCCTGCAGGAACCTGGATGAAGCTCGGAACAGGGCTTTAAGATATATTCGACTGGAGGATGACAAAAAGATGCAAGAGAGGATGAATTCATCCACAACCTATGAATCAACCAACAGGAAGTTAGAATCCTCGTACAAACCATATCGCTCTAAGCCATATGGCAGGAACGACAGCAAGAAAGTGAACGTCGTTGAAGACGAGGATCCTGAGGAGTATCCTGAGTTGTCAGAATATTGTTTTTCTGTTAATATACCTGAACTGATGTATGCTATGCAGGGTTTAGGAGACAAAGCAAGGTGGCCCCGGAAGAACTAACAAAAAGCTGATTGGAAGGATAAGTCCAAATGGTATGCCTTCCATGAGGATTTCGGACATGTTACTGAGGATTGCATTGCTCTGAGGAAAGAAATAAGCTATCTCCTGAGCAAGGGATATCTGAAGGATCTCCTGGGAAGAAAGAAGAATAAGGGTCAGGATACTGAGAAGGATCCTGAACGAGCAGCATCACCTCCTGTGGATGACAAGATAATAAACTTTATTTCAGGAGGATCCGACATTTGCGGAACATCATATTTTGCGGTAAAAAGACACGCGAAGGAGGCTAAGGCAGAAAGGGGAGATAAGCCGACTAAGATGTCAACCCTCACGACTGATAAAGTGATCATGTTCGATAGTGATGACAGGGATACTGTCCAAGATCCTCACCATGATGCTTTGGTTATAACTTTATATGTTGCTAATCTTTTTGTGCGCAGGATACTGGTGGATAATAGCAGCTCCGTCAACATAATTCAGCTGGAAACACTGAAGAGGATGAATGTATCTCCGATGGATATTACTTCGAAATCCACTGTGCTTATTGGATTCAGTGGAGAGGCCAGGAATACTGGGAGAGAGATAAAATTACCAATTTATGTTAAAGGGGTCAACTCAATGCAACGCTTTTGTGGGATGGACTCCTTATCCTGCTATAATATTATATTAGGTAGGCCATGGATCCATGATATGAAAGCTGTGCCGTCAACCTATCATCAATGCATCAAGATCCCTACCCCTTGGGGGGTAGTCAAGGTGGAAAGTGATCAACAGTAGGTGAAGGAGTGTTATTCTTCTTCGATGAAATCCTCGATGAAGCCTAGCACAGGATAGCAATTAAAGATGCGAGCCCAGGATATCTTGGAGGCTTCAGAGCAGGATGTTAAGAAAGTTGTCCTGGATCAGGATAATCCAGATATCTCGGTGCTCGTAGGGACCAATATCCCTCAGGATATTGTGAATCAATTGACTAACTTTTTGAAATGCAGGATGTCAACATTCGCATGGAAACATGAGGATACGACAGGTATTTCCAAGGATATCATAACTCACAAACTCGGGATTGACAGGTCTTTTAAGCCCGTCCAACAGAAACGAAAGAAGTTTGCTCCTGAACGAAACACAATTATTCAGGAAGAAGTTGAAAGATTATTAAAGAGCAAGATGATTATGGAAGTGAAATTTCCCAAATGGCTAGCAAATGTAGTTGTGGTACAAAAGAAAAATGGGAAATGGGGAGTTTGTGTAGATTACACAGACTTGAACAAAGCTTGTCCCAAAGACCCATTTCCTCCACCTCATATTGACTCAATGGTGGATGCTACCGTCGGCCATGAGATGTTAACCTTCATGGATGCATCTTCAGGATTCCAGCAGATCCAAATGAAACCTTCAGACCAGGAGGATATTGCTTTCATGACACCAACAGGTATTTATTGTTATACTGCTATGCCTTTTGGTTTGAAAAATGCAGGTGCAACGTACCAAAGATTGCTGAACATGATGTTTAAAGACAAGCTGGGGGACACCATGGAGGTATACATTGATGATATGGTGGTAAAGTCTAAGGTGCGAAGATTGTCTTGTTTTGGAATCCACAAATGATCCTTGAAATAGAGCAACCCATCGCCCTTCGCTTCGAGTTTAAGCTCAAGTTGACGTGGTAATTCCTTACCTATCAAATTTTGTGAAACACAAGATTGTTGAGCTTGAAGAACACGAGTTTGAAGATTAGATAGAGTTCGAATAGAATGAAGCTTGACTCACTCCTTTCGACTAAGCGCATCAGCTACGACATTCGCCTTACCAGGATGATAGCGAATCTCGCAATCATAATCGTTTAAGAGCTCAACCCAACGTCGTTGCCTCATGTTCAGCTCCTTCTGATTGAGAATATGTTGGAGACTTTTGTGGTCTGTGAAAACCACACACTTTGTGCCATAAAGAGAGTGTCTCTAGATTTTTAGGGCAAAAACCACAGCACCTAACTCAAGATCATGAGTGGTGTAGTTCTTCTCGTGAACTTTCAGCTGTCTTGACGCATATGCTATCACTTTACCTCGTTGCATAAGAACGCAACCAAGTCCTAGATTCGACGCGTCACAATAGACAACAAAATCATCATTTCCCTCAGGCAAAGATAGAACAGGAGCATCACAGAGTTTTTGTTTCAGCGTTTGGAATGCTTCTTCTTGCTTGGGTCCCCACTCAAAAGGCTTATTCTTCTGAGTCAAAGCAGTGAGTGGAACCGCAATCTTCCAGAAGTTCGAAATAAAACGATGATAATAACCAGCGAGACCAAGAAAAGAACGAATTTCTATAGGTGTCGTTGGTGTATTCCAATCCTTAATTGCAACAATTTTGGATGGATCCACATGAATACCCTGCTCGTTGACTATATGACCCAAAAACTGAACTTCTTTAAGCCAGAATTCACACTTAGAGAATTTAGTAAAAAGTTGTTCCTTCTTCAAGAGTTCCTGAGTCAAACGAAGGTGTTGCCCGTGATCGGCTCGAGACTTTGAAAAAATGAGAATATCGTCAATGAAGACAATGCTGAACTTGTCGAAATAAGGCTTTCAAACCCTATTCATTAAGTCCATGAAGATGGCTGGGGCATTCGTCAAACCAAAAGGCATGACCAAGAACTCGTAATGCCCATATCTCGTGCGGAAAGAAGTTTTGGGAATATCTTCTTCTAGAACACGAAGTTGATGATACCCAGAACGCAGATCGATCTTGGAAAAAAAGGTAGCACCTTGCAGCTGATCAAAGAGATCATCGATTCGAGGTAGGGGATATCGATTCTTGATGGTAAGCCTGTTAAGCTCACAATAATTGATACACATTCGAAATGACCCATCTTTCTTTTTCACAAACAGGACTGGAACACCCCAGGGTGAAAAGCTCGGACGGATGAATCCTTTATCAGATAACTCTTGAAGATGTTTCGATAACTCTTGCATCTCGGACGGTGCAAGACGATAAGGTGCTTTCGCAATCGGGTTAGCATTGGGTACAAGGTCAATATGAAATTCGACTTAACGAACTGGAGGCAAACCCGGCAGTTTATCAGGAAACACCTCTGGATAATCTCGAACAATCGGAATATCCTGAATACTCTTGCTCTTGCTTTTCCCCTCGGTGACGTGTGCCAGAAAAGCAACATATCCTTTTCGTAAATAACTTTGGGCTTTCGTACACGACATAAGTTTCAAACCAACTGATGGTTTCTCGCCATGAACTTCCAGAACATCACCAGACGAAAGAGGAATACGAACGATCTTATCGAAACGAACCACCTCAGCATGATGTTTGGTTAACCAATCCATCCCTATGATAATGTCGAAACTCCCAAGTTGCATCGGTGTGAGGTCAATAGGAAAAAGATGGTTATCAAGGTTCAACTGACAATCACGAATAACAGAATCGAGTACGAGTGGTTTACCAGTAGCAAGTTCGACAGATATTGGTTTCCTCAGTTTAGTTCTAGGTATCGCAAGCAAAGGCTCAAATGACAATGAAACAAAACTTCTATCGGTACCAAAATCAAATAGAATAGATGCAGGTCAATTGTTAACAAGGAACGTACCATTGACAACCTTGTTGTCAGCCCTCGCCTCGTTTGCATTCCAGTTGTACGCTCGTCCACGAGCGGGATTCACATTCGCATTCGGATTTGCATTCGCGTTCACCAACCTCGGATAGTTATTGTAACAATCCTCAATAAAACTGACACTCTCAAATATTTCCGACACCCTAGTATATTTTAAAATGTCCCAATATGTCTTTAAATACACCCCATACGTAAAAATCGAGCCCGAAATACAGTATAGTATTAAAAATAATTAAAAACAAGAAAATTTAAGTTGAGGCGGGCCGCGTAACCCCACCCCAACCCTTACACGGGCGGTATAAAGGTTAAAATAAGATTTCTTTGACTTTTAAGTTTAGGCGGGCCGCGTAAGCCACCCCTTAAGCTTACGCAGGCCGCGTGAGATCAAGATAGTGGCGCAGCCCGGTGATGACACGTGTCATCATCGTGGCGGACCTACCTGATGACCCGGACTAGCTAGTCCGCTGACTAGCTTTGACGCGGGTCGCGTAGCCCTTAGCCTACTCTTACGCGGGCCGTGAGAGAGTCAGGTATCAGCACTATATAAGCAGGCCATCGGGTTTCAATCAGAATTCGTCCATCTTTCTTTTCTTTCTATCAAATCTGAAAATAGGCTTTATTAAGCGGGTATTAGACCCCCCTAATTAGCGAGGTTCTGCTCCGTTGTTAGTATTATAACCCCAGTTTCGTATTAGATACGTTGCCCGATTGATTTAAGGTTCCGTAACAACTGTCGTGGTTCTGCCCGACGTAGTTGTTGGAATACCGACTCGGGGATGGTATCATTAATATTATCAAAGGGTTATCATACTAACCTATGTACATTTGTGTAAATTATAGATTAATCCCAGGAAACCCTTACGCGAAGTCTAAGATAGCAATGTGAGTTTATCCAATTTTTGTTAAACTTTTGTAATATTTTACAAAACCTTAAATGTTTTACAATGTGATTAAGCGGTGATTGAGTCTTTGTAATTCTACAATTACTGCCGGTATGTTGGGGTTTTATATACAAAATGTGGAACACGTTACCATTGGACGACGAGTTAGCCAATGTGTAATATGACCCACCAGTCAGGATTGACAGTGCTGAATGAGTAATTGTGTAGAAATAAACAATGTGATCGCTCTCAATACTGTGTTAATTGATAAAATAATTCTTGATTAAACTGGGATTCACTCACCAGTATTTCCCACTGACAAATGTTTTTAAAACGCATTTCTGGTAACACAATGTGACAGCCAATTAGTAAAAAGCCAGCTGGAGAGCACTGAAGGCTTGGGAAAAATGTGGCTATAAAAGTTACCTAAAAGACGATGTTTTAAATTCAATAAAATAAGGTTTATCCCTATAAATATGTTGTAATAAGAAACTTGGGTTTTATCCATGTGATTATTATTATCAAATATGTTGGTTTTACTCTGATAAACATTTCCTAACTACGGTCCTGATGTAATTTCCGCTGCCAAATTAACAAACCGATACCACCAAAATTCTGAGTTCGCGTCCGCCCGTTCCCGGGACAGATAAGGGATCGGGGGTTGCGACAGAAGGTGGTATCAGAGCCTAGCCACTGGTCTAAGCCAAAGAAGTGTTCTGCTAACACTTAAATTTTTAATTTTGTGTTAGGAAATAATTTATGTGATTATGTGTTTGGTGTTATTTGACTATTTGTTAGATTACAGTATGAGTGATCATGGACCCTCAGACATGTGTCGTCAGTTGTTTGATTCACCTAGGAGTGAAGGTACCTCTTCACAGCCTGCCCTTTCTGGGTATTCTGCTGATCAGGAAGAAGGGATGTTTGCCTTTAAAGCTCAGTCAGAGGAGCCATTCCCTCATAAAAATAGAGGATGGTTCAGTAAGGAAGCATTTGCACGTAGGAAAAGAATGTGAAAGTTGCAACAACAAAGAGTTCTAGCAGCTGCTAAGAGAAAGTCAGATGCCCATACACAGGATATGCTTAAAAGAAGCCTAGTCAAATTCCATATCCTAGCTACAACTGCTGCTGACCCAAGTCTGGAACAACTAGTAGCCCCACAACCCTTACCTTTGATTCCCACTCAACCGATGGAGGTAGAAATGCATGATTTTAACCCTGAGGAAATACCTAGGATACCAGCCCCTAATCCTTTAGATCCAAATTATGATCCCTGGTTTGATGATCTTAGGGATTATGTGCCACGTTATCACTTAAATGAAGAAACCTTGCCGAACTTAGCAGCATATCCAGGTTTGGACCCTCTAGATCCCTATTATGACAACGATGAATACATTAGGGAGATTTTGGAGAATCCATACCCTCAGGAGAATCCAGTACCTCAGTACCCAGAGCCAATACCAGCACCTGCACCCCCAATGAGTGCAGAGAATTTGCAAGAACTCCGAAATTTTGGAGAAGAAATCATAGAAAGTAGCGAGAGGATGAGGTATGTAGGAGAGCAACTAGTATGGAAATACGATGAGCGCCAGATGGATTTCGGGGGAAATCCATATCCATAAAGGAGATGGTAAAGTTGGTAATAATAATAAATAAAATATATGTGTAATACTAATAAATCTATCGTAGTATAGACCACTTTGTGGTTAACGAGGCATAGTGGTATTGAAATTTTTAATTCCTGTTTTAGTGTGTATTTGACGCATACTATATAGAAAAGAGTAAAGTCGCAATGCACGACGTTTTTGACCAATATGTGTATTATGTGGTTGTTACTTAAACTATTTAATTATTCTAATAATGATTGGTAAATGTTTAAAATTCAGATGGCCGACGAAGGAAATCCAGGAAATCTGAATAATGATAACCAAAGTAACATTAACGTGGTTAATGAGAATCCGAGCATCAATAACAATGGAAATCAAGTGGATAACAATGCTATCCAACACATAGTCGCACAAGGAATAATAGATGCAATGCCATATATTATTCAAATGGTTAGGGAAGCCGATAACAAGAGTAAACATGATAGTAAGCGACCCTCTGAACCCGAAAACAGTGTGAACAATGGACCTGTACTTCAAATGCCCATTCCCAAAAGGAGAAGAACTGTGTCTTACGGTTGTTCTTATAAAGAATTCTGGTCTTGTAAACCAATGGAATTCTCGGACAACGAAGGGGCCATTGCAACCTTACGCTGGATAGAGAAGACTGAGGTAGTCTTAAGAATAAGCAAGTGTGCTGAAGAAGATAAGATAATGTTTGCTTCTAATCTGTTTAAGAATTCAACACTAGATTGGTGGAACACTATCCTCTAATCAAGAGGAAGTGATAGAACTTACAATATGGAATGGGAGGAATTTAAGGACAAGGTAGAAAGGAAATTATGCCCACCCAATGAGAAGGAACATATAGCAAACAAATTCCTAAACCTTAGGATGACTGGTGTGGATAGTAAGGGATACACTAAGTTATTCTTTGAATATGCTAGAATAGTACCAACCCTTGCATCACCAGAGCCGGTATTAATCTCCCGTTACATCTGGGGATTAATTGGGGAAATAACACATGTAGTCAAGGCAGCTAGACCTCAAACCATAGAAGAAGCTGTAGAACTAGCAAATACCTTGACAGATGAATTAGTCTGTACCCGAGAAGAGGATCAAAGGAGGAACCTAACCCAGAAGCTCACACAAGAATTTCGTTCTGGAAATTTTAATCATGGGAAAAATATAGGTTCTACCTCTACACCTTACTGTAAAAATTGCAAAAGAAAGCATTCAGGAAGATGCTCCATCTCCATATACTGTAACTTTTGCTAAATATCGGGACACAAGGAAGAAGACTGCAGGAAGAAAGCTAACAACAGGATATGCTATAACTGCGGAGAACAAGGTCATATCAAGCCTAACTGCCCAAAATTAGCTCCAGCTACAAACAACAAGAATACTAAAAATGCTAGAGCATTTGTTCTAACGGCAGAAGAAGCAAAGATGATCTCGGATGTGATCAGTGGTACGTTTTTAGTTAATGATATTTTTGCTAAAGTATTATTTGACTCTGGTGCAAACCAAAGTTTTATTAATACTTCATTTTGCAAATTACTTAAGCAATCATTAACTAAACTTCCACAAGAGTGTCTAGTAGAGACAGCTAATGGAGAAACCGTTAGGATTTCTGAAATCTTGCAGGGAGCAAGCATAGAAATTTTAAATCAGAAATTTATTTCAAACCTTTACCCCATGAATCTTGCAGGATTCGATGTCGTTCTAGGAATGGATTGGTTAATAGCCAATAAAGCCAGTATTTTATGTGATCAAAAGTCGATACAAGTAAATTCACCAAAAGGTGAAAAGATCACAATTAAAGGATATAAAACTTCCAAATCTACTAAATTCATCTCTGTGATGAAAACGGCAAGTTACATAAGAAAAGGATCATTAGTGTATTTGATTTCTATAATCACTAACACTAAAGGAAAAGAACTAAAAGACATTCCAGTAGTGTCTAAGTTTTCAGATGTATTTCCAGAAGAATTGCCAGGGCAACCTCCAGATAGAGAAGTTGAATTCAGAATCCATTTAATACCAGGAACAACACCAATTGCCAAAGCACCTTACCGTTTGGCACCTGCAGAAATGCAAGAATTAAAGAAACAATTAGACGAATTGTTGGAGAAAGGATTCGTACACCCAAGCTCATCACCATGGGGAGCACCAATCTTATTCGTTAAAAAGAAAGATGGATCAATGCGTATGTGTATTGACTACCGTGAATTAAACAAGGTCACGATTAAAAATCGGTACCCATTACCGAGAATCGATGATCTGTTTGATCAACTTCAAGGAGCTCGATTTTTCTCTAAAATCGATTTAAGGTCAGAATATCATCAATTAAAGGTACAGGAAGAGGACATTCCTAAGACCGCCTTCAGAACAAGGTATGGCCATTATGAATTTACTGTCATGCCATTTGATTTAACCAATGCCCCAGCCGTATTTATGGACATGATGAACCAAATATGTAAGCCATATTTGGATAAATTCATAATTGTTTTTATTGATGATATTCTCATATATTCTAAAAGTAAAGAGGAACATGCAAAGCATTTGCACGCACTTTAGAGTTTATTAAGAAAGGAAAAGCTTTACGCTAAATTTTCAAAGTGCGAGTTTTGGTTAGAACAGGTATTGTTTCTCGGACACCTAGTCAATCATGAAGGAATTCATGTGGATCCAACAAAAATCGAGGCGATTACTAAATGGAAAACTCCTGAATCACCAACCGAGGTTAGCAGTTTCTTAGGATTGGCCGGTTATTATAGAAGGTTTATTCAAGATTTTTCTAGAATAGCCATTCCCTTAACTAAGCTAACCTGTAAATCTGTTAAGTTTGAATGGGGATTAAAACAAGAAGAAGCATTTAGAATCCTTAAGCACAGATTAACCCATACACCCATACTAGCATTACCAAAAGGAACTAGAGATTTTGTAATATATTGTGACGCTTCCAAATTAGGTTATGGATGTGTATTAATGCAACGACAAAAGGTTATAGCTTACGCATCTAGACAACTTAAAAATCATGAAGAGAATTATTCAACCCATGATCTAGAATTAGGAGCTATAATTTTTGCCCTTAAGATTTGGAGACATTACCTTTATGGTAGTAAGTTTATCATATTCACTGATCATAAGAGTTTAAGGTATGTGTTGGGATTGAACCCTATCAGAGGAACAGATAATGTAAAGCCAAAACCTGATCACAACAGTGGATTCACAATAAGCAGCTGTTTACACTAAGTCTTCTCCCTTGAAAGTGATTACAACAGCTGATGGTCTTCTATCCCCTGCTCGGATACAACTGCTGCTCCAAATAACTACTGATGAAGCCTAGAAGACTGCTGGATACTAAGCACTGCTGGTACAAACTGCTGATGACAAAGCACTGCCCAATCAAGGACTGATCAACCTTGAGGAAAGCACTGATGAATAGGATAAGCAGTAGTTTAGTATATCATCTGATTCTTGTATAGACAGTTGTTTGGTTTAGCGGTGTTTGTATAAGAACAGTAGATACAGGTTGTTAGGCTGTTAGACGTCGCTTTCATGGTGACGTCAGCTGAGATACCTCCGCGGTTTGGTTTGTCTATAAATGGAGCAGTACTCTGTACTGTTACATTTGATTCGTTTTGAGTGAGTTCTTCTCCTCAATTCAATCCTTTCATCTTGTACAATCCAACCTTGGGGCATCTGGTTGAGGGGGAGCTTAGTATGTAAGCATATCTGTAATCATTTGATTCTTAATGTAAATCTTTTGACTAAATGAATTGCGTATGCTTTCTCAAAACTATTTTCTCCTTGATTGTGTTTAACAAAGTTTGTTATTCATTTCTGTTGCACTTAAACTCTGTTCATCTCTACTGATTATACAATTTTACACAAACAAACACTTTCATGAGGGCCTCCAATCCTAACAATTGGTATCAGAGCCTGGACAGTCAAATTCGATCTAACAATCAATTTGACATAACAGTTCGGCTCAAAATTCATTGATACTAAGGATGGTTGTATTTAGTTGAAAAACAGAGTAACGAGTAAATCATGATCAAAATGGTTATTCAAAAACTCTGTAAATCAACCAAGATGTCATATGACACACAAATCTCACACAACAAGTGATATCATGCATAAGTCACTCATAGTTTTCAGATCTGAAAACATATCTGTTAAACTGTGGGATTATTTCATATTTTCAAAATTGATTTCAATTGCTGTTATGAAAATTGTGATGTCACTTTATTAAAATGCTAAAGTATGAACCTCTGATTAACAAAAACCTATGTTCATAAAACATTAGTGTTTTTGATAACATAAAAAGAGGGAAATTAAAACTTTAGTCATTAAGATCTTATGTGTTGAAAACTGGTTGAGTTCCTCAAAAGGACAAAATCAACTATGTTAAAATACATTAAGAAAATTCACAAAAACTCAGAAGTGTGTTTATCTCAAAACTTTTGAAGTCAAAAGAAAAAGGGTATAAACATAAAACACTTATGAGTCAGAGTTTAGGGTAATAATGGTTATTAAGCAACTATGTGCATTCATCTGTTCAGGAAAAGGTTTTGATTCCCGTGAATGAACTCCAAAGAGGATTAGACAAATGTTCAAAAATTTATCCATGAGTCCTCATGATTGCAATCAACTGACAAAGAAAATGGTACCAAACAGTGGTCAAAATGTATTCAGAATTGTTCCACCAAACTGCTGTCAAACCACTGACCATTTTTCATAAACTAGAGAATGTTATGATTACGTGTTCTTTTGAAAATATACCAGATCCTTTTTGATGTTGTTCTCAGAAAATCCTTTAATTTTTTTTTATAAAGGATTTTCTCGAATAACCAGGATATATTGTTCATTTTTTTTTGGAATAATATATTTTGAACTCTTGCTTGTTTTTGTTGGCAATAGTTTCAGTTCCTGTCAGGATATAGTACCGTATTTTTGTTGGTATTATTGTCCTCAAAAATGGGTCAGAGGGAAATGGTTCATATGTCGAGATCATATCTTACTCAGGTTTGTTTTTAAACATTTATCAAAGGTTGATTGCCAAACTGTACTTAAATTACTGAGGCACTCATGTTTTAATTGTATATTAAACGAAAATGAGGTGCCTTAGTAAAAAGTTCTCATCATCTGGGGTACTAAACCACTGTCCCTCAAAATGGACATGTGGCAAAAACCTTGAATGAAAATTCTCAAAACAGTTGCTGAAATACTTGTCCTTCAAATCTGTACTATTTATCCTAATCACTGTTTTGTTCAAACATCTGATCACTAAATACTATCCACTGCTGAAAGTCAACCACTGATTCTTCATTTTGCTAAGACAAGCACTGATGCTCAAAATCAGTGTCTTATCCACTGATATGCTATCCACTGATAGTAAAAATCTTCCACTGTTTTCACTTTATTACCATTGTAACTACTGATGCTTGGTACATTAGTGGCTCCTAAAACAACCGTTCTCCACCCTTCATCTATTTCATCAGTGCTTTGACACGTGGTCAGTTTTTAGCCTTCAGATCATAATAACTGCTGCCACATCAGCGATCATTTTTTCCCTAAATAAAACCCTGATCAAAACCCCCAAACAGGGTTTTACACTGTCGAATTGAATTCCAAAGTTCTCTTCTCAAAGAAGTTTCCAACCAAATTTCTTCCCAAATTTCTCTCTGATTCTTCTTCATCAAAATGACGAAGTCAAAATCAAAATCAAAATCTAAACCAAAATCACCATCATCTTCAAAAGAGGTCGCTCAAACGGCTGAAGAAACCATTGAAATCCCATACAAATCACCGCATAACTACTTGGGTCTCCTCACAAAACCTATCGATAACCACACTTTCGACTCCATCATTGATACACTATCTGCATCAAAGTACAAAACTTTGTTGACAGCAGATGCTCCCATTTACTTGCAAACCCAGAGAGAGTTCTGGAAAAAGGCGACGCTTGAAAAACAAGACGATAAAGTTACAGCCATTAACTCTTCGATACAGGGTAAAGTGATTCAAATCACTCCACAATCAATCTCCGAAGTTTTTAAACTCGATGATCTAAAAGGTAAAATTTCTTTTGATAAAGCCGAGATGAAAACTGATTTCACAAAAAGGGGATATGCAGAACAATCAAAGGTAGATACCTTACAAAAAGGTTATTTCCCATCTGCACCCAGATTTTTATTTCACACACTTTTAAGTTGTGTTTCAAATAAAACAACAGCGTTTAATGAAATACCATTGAAGATTCAATGTCTGGGGTATGCTATTTTAAACAATAAAGATTACAACTACTCCCAGGAGATCTTCAATGACATGGTAAAGAATGTTGATAGCAAATCATTTCTTCTTTTTCCAAGATTTCTAAGCTACTACTTTAAGCAAAAATTTGAAAAAGAGGATGAAAATTTGCCCAAACAAGGTGTCCATTTTCAAATAAAAGGCTTAACAAAAGAAACATTTTCAAGAATGATGGCACCAATAAAAACAAAAGCAGAGGTGTCTGAGCAGACTTCAGCAGTTACCACTGCTCCTCATACATCTGCTGCTGAGCCTACTGCTCTAGGTGATCATAGCAGCACTACCACTGCTTTGAAACCCACACCTGACATTACCAAAAAGACCAAAAGAAAAACATCCAGAAAACCCACCAAACACAAAACAAAGGCAACTCTGGAAGATGAGATCCCAGAGCAACTGCCTGTGACAACACAAATGTCACCACAAACCACTGCTGCTACTTCCTCACAGCAGTTGGAAGAAAGATCTCAACCATTGCCTCAAACTCCTCCTGCATCCTCACAAAAGGATCAGGTTGTAAGCACAGGGACCCCACAATATGAAGCTCTGAATCCACTCGGATCCATCTTCCTCAGTCCTGATCCCAAGGACATGTCTCTTTCAACTCCCATACCCTCACCAATCATACTACCACAATCAATAATACCCCTGTTGCATGCGGTTGATATTGCACAGACACAAACCAGTTCCTCTCTATCACCTATCACTAAGAGTATACTCCCACAAGTGACTGGGTCTGATGCTTATACCTATGCTATCCCAGCAACAGTTGAGGAGGTTACACTACAGGAGTTACAAGTAACTCTTGTCAGTAGTTCAAGTGGAGCAGCAACTACAACTAATGGATCAACAGATCTTCAGTTGGACAGTTGTTTCCTCACTAAGACTCCCTTGAAGGCAATTTCTTCAATAGCACCATCGGTAACCACCAGTGAGTTAGTTCTAACCACTGGTACCATCAAAGGTCTATCAAGTGCTGAAGAAAGAAGTCCCCAGTACCAAGAACAAGGGGCATCAATGGGTGATTTTTGGGACTCAGTTCCTAAGTCACACATTGATACAACCACTGCAGGTGGGGATTCAGATGATCCTACTAAAGTAGGTGATGATTCAAAATATCAGGAATTGACGGACAGAGTTGACAAACTTGAAGATTCAGTTGCTGAAATAAAAGATATGGTGCAAGAGATTTTGAAAGCTCAAAAAGCACAAGCCACTGCTGTTCCACCTCAAGCACCTGCTCCACCACAAGCATTTGCTGCAAATGAGCTCTGGAATATCTTTCAACCCTTACTTAAACACCAAAAGCAGATGGCTGATCAGCAACATGAAACACATGTAAAAATGCTGACGAACATGGTAGAGTCGAGATTTAAAGATACTCAAGCAGATATTAAAGCTATCAAGGCTCATATACAATGCATGACTCATGGTGGAAAAGTTCCTTCTACTATCCTTTTTATGGATAACCCCCTGGCAGATAATGCCAAAAAGGGGGAGAATGTCAAGAAGATGAAGAAAAAGGGAATTGAAGATGGTTTGTATGTTGAACCAGAACAAGCAAAACAACCATCCAAACAACCTCAAACCATAAAATCAAAAACTCCCATTCAAACAGCTGATACAGCAGTGGTTACAAAAACTGCTGTCAGTAGCCAAACAGCTGCCATTTCATCAACACACACACCTTTAACACACACCACTCTATCACACACCATCACAACCACTGTTCCATCATCATCATCATCTACAATCATATCACCACCACTGCCTCCTGCCATAGAGCAGAAGACAGCAGATGTTACAACATCTGCTGTAATGACAACAGTGATTGAGACACCAGTTGTTTCAACCACTGTCAGTCAAGCACAATCCCAAACCACTGATCCACCAAATACATCATCAGCCTCTCCTACTATAAAAAGGAGAAGGGTTTTCATTCCTGATGATGTGTCACCACCACCATCACCACCATCAAAAACCATTTCAACCCCTGCTCAAAAGCAGAAGACATCTGCTGACATATCAGTAGTTGTAATGATAACAGATGTTGAGACACCAGTTGTTTCAACAGCTGTTAGTCAGACATCCACCACTGTTTCCACCAGTCTCATATCACAACCAGCAAAGCTCTACACCAGAAAAAGAAAACTTACTCAGCCAGATGAGGACCAATATGATCCCACTGCTGCAAGATATCCGCTAGAACTGGAAGCTATAAAAAATGAGATGAGGCAGTTCTACAATGATGATGATCCTTCAAACAGAAGATTTTCCTCACTAGTTGGCTTCATGGTTCCAGAAGACATGGATGAATATCTTGAACTTAAAGTAAGACAGGCTAAGATAAGAGCCAAGGTTGAATGTAAACGTCAAGGTGATGAAGCCATTGCTGAAAGATTGGAACTTCTGCTCACAAAAGTCGATCTAATAAAAGATTTTGCACATGAGCTGAGCAAAGAAAAGGCAGAACAACGAAAAGAGATGAGAAGAAAACTTCTTGCATACATAATGCAAGAAAAATTTTATCCTACTGAAGAAAACCAATTTGAAGAATGGCCAATAGTGCTTTTAAGGCATGAAGCTGATAGGATTGATAGAATCAAGGGCGATCCTAAAAAGAAGAAGAATGCTCCAAATTGGATTAAATACAAAAAGTTCATCAATGACCAAACAGCTGAGTATAAGAAAAAGAAACAGGAGCTGGTGGATGCAAAGGTGGACACTGCAAATGCCATATCAAAATGGTCAAAGCAGCAAACTGATGAAGCATATGAAAGGCTGAAGAAAAGGAAGATAACTATATCAGGCACTTCAAAGAAGCGTGAACATATGATGAAGCTTGAACAGCAGATTGAAAACCTCAAAACACTGTTCCGATCTACTCTTATGACAAACCAATAAAAAGGAGAACAGCTGACCAGTGAAGAGGTAAAGGAAAAGGAAGTTGAGTACTTCAAAGAAACCATCATGAAAATG
Source organism: Helianthus tuberosus (assembly GCA_030545235.1). Taxonomy (NCBI): domain Eukaryota; kingdom Viridiplantae; phylum Streptophyta; class Magnoliopsida; order Asterales; family Asteraceae; genus Helianthus; species Helianthus tuberosus. Next base: position 49,076,927 of record CM060443.1, on the reverse strand, counting down.
GGTCTAAAAGAAGCAAACTCAGAAAAACTTCAAAACCTTTTTAAGAAGGTGTTAACTAAGCCTGCATCACCAAATACTTCAGAAGTTTCAGACAGTGAGCCAGATCAACAAAATAGACAGGAGCAGATAGAGAAGGAAACTGCAGAAGACATAGCTACAGCAAACAATGTTATTGAAATGGCCTTTAAAAGAATGTCTGAAAGTCTGCAAGTTTTCACAAGGCCAACATCCCCCAACTCATCTTTGAATAAATCTCTCCCAAGAAACCCATTGGGTTTAAAAGTACTAAAGTGGATGTCTGATCAAAAGACCCACGTATTGACCCTGGTCAGATCCAATGGCGAAGTGAAGTACATATCAAGGAAAGAAGCACTAGGCCTTAGTGTTGAAGATTTGCAGGATCTCCTTGAACTTACACTGTGCCGGGATGAAGATGACACAAGTTCCAAAGAATTTGAAGAAGAATTTAAAAGAAAAGCTAGGGAACTTCTGATGAGTAATAAAGATCAAGAATAATGACAGGTTTTGGCATTATCTGTTCCAGGGGGAGATTGTTGGGATTGAACCCTACCAGAGGAACAGATAATGTAAAGCCAAAACCTGATCACAACAGTGGATTCACAATAAGCAGCTGTTTACACTAAGTCTTCTCCCTTGAAAGTGATTACAACAGCTGATGGTCTTATATCCCCTGCTCGGATACAACTGCTGCTCCAAATAACTACTGATGAAACCTAGAAGACTGCTGGATACTAAGCACTGCTGGTACAAACTGCTGATGACAAAGCACTGCCCAATCAAGGACTGATCAACCTTGAGGAAAGCACTGATGAATAGGATAAGCAGTAGTTTAGTATATCATCTGATTCTTGTATAGTCAGTTGTTAGGTTTAGCAGTGTTTGTATAAGAACAGTAGATACAGGTTGTTAGGCTGTTAGACGTCGCTTTCATGGTGACGTCAGCTGAGATGCCTCAGTGGTTTGGTTTGTCTATAAATGGAGCAGTACTCTGTACTGTTACATTTGATTCGTTTTGAGTGAGTTATTCTCCTCAATTCAATCCTTTCATCTTGTACAATCCAACCTTGGGGCATCTGGTTGAGGGGGAGCTTAGTATGTAAGCATATCTGTAATCATTTGATTCCTAATGTAAATCTTTTGACAAAATGAATTGCGTATGCTTTCGGAATCCACTATTTTCTCCTTGATTGTGTTTAACAAAGTTTGTTATTCATTTTCGCTGCACTTAAACTCTGTTCATATCTACTGATTATACAATTTTACACAAACAAACACTTTCATGAGGGCGTCCGATCCTAACAGTATGTTTTCAAGCAAAAAGAGTTGAATATGAGACAAAGATGCTGGATGGAGATGCTTAGTGATTATGATTGTGATATCTAGTATCATGAAGGAAAAGCAAATGTAGTGGCAGACGCTTTAAGCCGAAAGTATCACGAAAAGCCAAAAAGGGTACGTTCTCTTAAATTAAATCTACAAATAGATTTAAATGAGCAAATTAGAGAAGCACAAGAATCAGTAATCAAGGATGATACTGAAAATTTGAAAGGTATGATTAAGGAATTAGAACAAGGAACAGATGGAATTTGGAAATTCCATGAAAATAGAATGTGGATACCTAAATTAGGAAACCTACGTCATCGTATATTAGAAAAAGCCCATAAGTCTAAGTATACAATGCATCCAGGAAGTGATAAGATATATCAAGATTTAAGAAAGAATTTATGGTGGATAGGAATGAAAAGGGACATAGCAGCCTAAGTTTCTAAATGTTTAACCTGTTCACAAGTCAAAGCTAAACACCAGAAACCCTCAGGATTTCTACAACAATTAGAAATTCCTGTGTGGAAATGGGAATTAATAACAATGGATTTTGTTACTAAATTACCCAAAACAAAGAAAGGAAACGATACAATCTGGGTGATTGTAGATAGGCTAACCAAGTCAGCTCATTTCCTACCAATGAAGGAAACTTTCAGTATGGAACAGCTAGCTAAACTATATGTAAATGAAATAGTCTCATTACATGGAATTCCTTTATCAATTGTTTCTGATAGGGATAGCCGTTTTACCTCTCATTTTTTGTCAAGTTTCCAAAAAGCCATGGGAACCAAGTTAAATCTAAGCACGGCTTATCACCCTCAAACGGATGGACAATTCAGACCATGGAGGACATGCTTAGAGCTTGTGTAATTGATTTTGGAGGTAATTGGGACGATCACTTACCTTTAATAGAATTTTCTTATAATAATAGTTATCACACAAGTATAAATGCTGCACCATTTGAAGCACTTTATGGACGAAAGTGCCGAACCCTAGTCTGTTGGGCAGAAATTGGGGAAAAGCAACTATCTGGACCTGAGATAGTACATGAAACAACAGCCAAAATCATTCAAGTCAAGGAACGACTGAAAGCAGCACGTGATCGACAAAAGAGCTATGCTGACAACAGACGAAAACCCTTGGAATTTCAAGTGGGAGATAATGTATTGTTAAAAGTATCTCCTTGGAAAGGAGTAGTAAGATTCATAAAAAGGGGAAAGCTAAGTCCCAGGTATGTTGGACCTTTTGAGATTATTAAAAGAATAGGACCTGTAGCCTATCAGCTACAACTGCCAGAGGAAATGGCAGGAATACATGATGTATTTCATGTATCTAATATCAAGAAATGCTTAGCTGATGTATCACTAATGGTACCTCTTAAGGATATAGAGGTAAATGAACAAATCAAGTTTGTAGAAAGACCTCTACAGATTGAAGACAGGAAAGTCAAGAATCTCAAGCAAAAGAGATTAGTTCTGGTCAAAGTAAAGTGGGACTCCAAAAGATGACCTGAGTACATATGGGAGCTTGAATCTGAAATGCAAAGGAAATATCCGCACTTGTTCCAATAGATCTCGAGGACGAGCTCTAAAATAAGGTGGGGAGGATGTAACAATCCTCAATAAAACCGACACTCTCAAATATTTCCGACACCCTAGTATATTTTAAAATGTCCCAATATGTCTTTAAATACACCCCATACATGAAAACCGAGCCCGAAATACAGTATAGTATTAAAAATAATTAAAAACAAGAAAATTTAAGTTGAGGCGGGCACCCCAACCCTTACGCGGGCGGTATAAAGGTTAAAATATGATTTCTTTGACTTTTAAGTTTAGGCGGGCCGCGTAAGCCACCCCTTAAGCTTACGCGGGCCGCGTGAGATCAAGATAGTGGCGCAGCCCGGTGATGACACGTGTCATCATCGTGGCGGACCTACCTGATGACCCGGACAAGCTAGTCAATAGTCCATTGACTAGCTTTGATGCGGGCCGCGTAGCCCTTAGGCTACTCTTACGCGGGCCGCGAGAGAGTCAGGTATCAGCACTATATAAGCAGGCCATCGGGTTTCAATCAGAATTCGTCCATCTTTCTTTTCTTTCTCTCAAATCTAAAAATAGGCTTTATTAAACGGGTATTATACCCCCCCTAATTAGCGAGGTTCTGCTCTGTTGTAAGTATTATAACCCCAGTTTCGTATTAGATACGCTGCCCGATTGATTTAAGGTTCCATAACAACTGTCGTGGTTCTGCCCAACGTAGTTGTTGGAATACCGTCTCGGGGAGGGTATCACTAATATTATCAAAGGGTTATCATACTAACCTATGTACATTTGTGTAAATTATAGATTAATCCCAGGAAACCCTTACACGAAGTCTAAGATAGCAATGTGAGTTTATCCGATTTTTGTTAAACTTTTGTAATATTTTACAAAACCTTAAATGTTTTACAATGTGATTAAGCGGTGATTGAGTCTTTGTAGTTCTTCAATTACTGCCGGTATGTTGGGGTTTTGTATACAAAATGTGTCACACGTTACCATTGGACGACGAGTTAGCCAATGTGTAATATGACCCACCAGTCAGGATTGACAGTACTGAATGAGTAATTGTGTAGAAATAAATAATGTGATCGCTCTCAATACTGTGTTAATTGATAAAATAATTCTTGATTAAACTGGGATTCACTCACCAGTATTTCCCACTGACAAATGTTTTTAAAACGCGTTTCAGGTAACACAATGTGACAGCCAATTAGTAAAAAGCCAGCTGGAGAGCACTGAAGACTTGGGAAAAATGTGGCTATAAAAGTTACCTAAAAGACGATGTTTTAAATTCAATAAAATAGGGTTTATCCCTATAAATATGTTGTAATAAGAAAGTTGGATTTTATCCATGTGATTATTATTATCAAATATGGCGGTTTTACTCTGATAAACATTTACTAACTACGGTCCTGATGTAATTTCCGCTGCCAAATTAAAAAACTGATACCACCAAAATTCTGAGTTCGCGTCCGCCCGTTCCCGGGACAGATAAGGGATCGGGGGTTGCGACAGTTATTGCGGAAATGACCCATTTCACCGCAGTTGAAACACGAACCTAGTGGGAATCTAGCAGCATTCCCCTGAGTTTGTGCTGGATTCTGCGCAGGTTGATTTTGACCCAAACGACAGATGTGGGCCAGGTGCCCAAGTTACCACAATTAATACACTGTTTACAAGCTCGTTGTGCCATATGATAACCATTGCACCTTGTACAGTGAGGTGCGGTACCAGCATACTGTTTCTTCGCAGGAGGTTGAGCTGGTGGGTTCTGAGCAGTAACAGCAAAATTCTGGGAAGCCTTGCGCTTCCTTGACTTCTTAGAAGACTCTCCCTTCTTCTTACCCTTACCCTTATCTTGTGTGGAATCAGCTGACTTCTTCTTGTCACCCTTTCGGGTCAGTTTACCTTTTCTGACCTGAGACTCAGCAGCTAATTCAATCGCTTGACGAACAGTGGTAGGATTACTGCCAGTCATAATGTCTTGCATAGAATCGGGTAAGCCATCGATATACCTCTCTATCGCTTTCTCCAATGGGGTAACCATAGTAGGACACAACAAACTAAGCTCCTCATAACGATCCGTATATGCACAGTGTTCTCCCCCATCTTGTTTCAAATCATCGAATTCTCGTTCCAAAGCTCGAATCTCATGACGGGGACAAAACTCTTTCATCATGAGAGCTCGAAGCTCTTCCCATGTTTGTGCCATCGCCACATCCGCACCCCTATCACGCATCACACCGTTCCACCATGTAAGACCGCACTTCTCGAACACACTGGATGCAAACTCAACCTTACGCTCATTCGGACATTGCACATGTCTGAATGTGCTTTCCAAACTTTTAAACCATTGCAGGAGAGCGATTGCTCCTTGAGACCCAGAAAACTTTAAAGGTTTAGCCGAATTGAAATTCTTGAAACTACACTGAGCATTATTGTTGTTATTGTTGTATAATTGATGGATCTGGGTTACTATGTTCGGAAGCACAGCAGCCATTTGCTGAGAAACAAGGATTGCGACTTCTTCGTTGGTTAGAGGTTGTGCATCTCGTCGAGGAGGGATTGTCTAAATAGAACAAGGAAACATGAGAAACGAGTGAGGTCGACAATTGGAAAAATAAAAGAGGTATTGAAAACATCGACAAAACACAAGGAAGGCGATCATTCGTTTGTTACCTCGAACAAACAAACGACACGCAGTGACTAATCAAAGTAAATGGGTCAATATAATGTATCACGAAGACATGCTTTAGCCTATAAGTGAACACTCATCCCAAGAGTTCCCAGGTAAGAGTGACAGGTCCGATTATGTGGATTTGTACGAACACTCTAGCCTTAGACAAAAAACTCAGGATACAGGCATCTACCCTTCCAGATTGCACGTGTTCACACTATAAGACCCAAACTTTGACGAGATTTTGAAAACTCAGAGGGTTCAAAACCTTATAACAAATCATTTACGAAGAAATGATTAGTTTTCAAAGCGGATTCAAAATTTGTGTTCTCATTTTGGTTATCACCTAAGGATAGGTGACGATTTTGTTTTAAAATCTAAACGCAAGAAGACTCGCATTAGGGTCCTAGAAAGTTATAGTCTAGGTCAAAGCATTGCTAATAACCTAATTCTCTATAACCATTGGCTCTGATACCAACTCTTCTGTCACACCCCGACCACGTTAAAACAACGAAACCGCGGCGGAAACGTCGGGGAGTGTTGCAACAGAATTATTGTTTCATAACCATGGATACAAAAGTTTCGTTTTATTGATTCATTAGATAATTTACATTGTCTTAAAACAAAACAAGCAAGTTACACATCTTCTATCATTGTTATTATGTCACTAAGGCCTCGTCCAGATCCTATGTGAACATGCATCCTAGCATTCAACATCATTCAACACCACCTAAAACTTATGTAAAAAACAAAGTCAGCAAATAAAATGTTGGCGAGCACATAGGTTTTATGAGAGTATCGGATTCATGGCTCGTTTACATGTTGTAATACCTTATTAAAAACCTTGTTTTGAAAAGTGTATAGTATTGCAACATAATTAACCAACTCAAATCAAGTGGGTTATAGTTTATAAAATCTCGTAGCCATGATTCTTAACCCCAAAACATTTGTTTTAGTACACCAAATTGTAAAACTTCTCGTAAAAACTCGTTAATAAAACTCGTATGGTTTATATTACTTAGAAAACATCGTTGTGTGACATTGTTTCAAAATTGTTTACCCAAGGGAACTAAATAATGCCACGGTATGTAACATGATAAAAACACTTATATATAAGAAGTACCAGCGGCGTATCTACCATTTTTTCATCACATTACATCAGTCCCGTTATCTAAACACTAACCAAAAACCAATCGTTTGTTCAATTCGTTTAACTCGTTCCAAAATCGTTTAATTGTTCCAAAATCGCTCTCATTTTAATTGTGAAACTACTTTTGGTCGCCTCGCTAATAACATCCAAACCTTCGCAACTCGCCCATCGTTTAACTCGAATTAACAAACCACCAAAGGGTAAGTTAACAATCACAGATTCAGTCATTACCCACATAACCATGGGTGCAGTCTGTTAACGGGATTTGCCATATCCTATGGTACCATAACCTAATACTGGTCGGTTCGGCCAAAATTAATGAATGTCATTCGTTATATAAATACGTCCAACAAGTTCGTTCACATTATCGAAATCGTTTCGTTTAATATAAACCATAGTATTTGTTTTTGATATCATTGTTAAAAGCATCGATATCGTTTACCACATATGAATCACCCCAAAACAATTGAAAACAGTAAAATAGGGGAACTATGTACTCACATAGTTACCACAAAACATGTAAAAAGAGGGGATCTATGTACTCACTTGAAGTGCAAAGTATCCTCAATCAAAAGAACTCAACAAAGCTCAAGCAAAACAAGAGAAATCAAGCAGCAACTAAAAATCGGATCACTAGATAAATAATCGACACCTAAATCGGAAGATCGGGTAGAATGAGGTTTCGTAAACCAAATGAGTATTGGGACTCATGTGATATGGTTTAACAAAGCCTACAATCTAGATCGAAACCTAACCTAGGTGCTTTCGACCCAATAAGACCCATTAAGGCAGCTTACGCTACTTTAACGCGTCATTCGCGCAAAAGCACGTTCGATACGTCTAACTAGTCCTATGACAAGTATTATATGCCTAAACATGTTTAAATATGTTGCATAATCAGTTAAGTGACAAAAGTTTAAGTTACATATGCTTAAAATCCAATTATGCATGAAAAGGGCATTTTGGTCATTTACCTAAGGCATATAAACTACTTATCATATAACCAATTAAACTAAGTGACCATTAGGTATAACCTCGGAAGGTTATTCCCTATACAACTATGGCCACTAAATGTGTTTGGTTGGATCCTAATGATCGACCAAACGGGTCGAGTTCGAAAGTCTAAGCGGTTGTTAAGACCGCTTGACTTACGACTCTACACAAGCACTAGACTAAGAGTGACGAGCTAAACATGTTAAAACATGTTTAACTAAGTTATAAAACAGGTTTTGATATCAAAACAAAGGGTTTTGATACCCAAGAATAGTTTGGTTGCAAAATACGTATAAATACGCATTTTGACCGAAACTATGACTCGTCACTACGCCTAATCAACGTGGTAATCAGTAGGTATAGTCACAAGGGACTATAACCATCGTGATTATGCTCACGTTGCGAAGTTCAAACGAACTTCGTGTTGACCAATTCGTGGTCAAAGCAGAAAGTCGAACATAGTTTGACTTTTACGCTTGAAAAACGATAAAAGCACGAAAGAAACTTACAAAGGGTCCAAGCTAGGAAGATTTGAACTAAAAAATTCTCAGGTATGAAGCTTCACAAGGAGAGCTTCAACTTAGAGAATGAAATTGAGATCAAAGGTGTGAATGAAGGTGATGAAGATGGTGGGTATTTATAGATTTCTCAAAACCGTTAGGACCGTTCCTCAATAATTGAGCTTTAATCTGGACCCTCCATGTGTTACCCATTGTTTTACAAATCTATGGGTGTCCAAAACCATCACATGGTATTGCAAATGTTACATAAAAGACCCTAAACTTCAAGTTAGATGCTGAAAATGGACTTGTTCTTGCTGAAACTTGAGTTTCTACCCAGATAGGGTGGTGGCGTGCCACCACAGCACCACCAGATAGTGGTGGCATGACGCCACCACATGCCCAGTTCTAGAAAGTTTGCTGACTTGTCAGTTTTGGTCCCTGCAACTCGTTTAGTCCATTTTTGATTCGTTTAAACCCCGTTAACCAATTTTCAAGGCTCTACAAGGATGTTAAAGCATAGTGAACATGAAATATGCTAAAAAATATCTCGGATGTCGGTTCGTTTGGTCGTACGGTTGTGTTGTTCGGTTAATTACGACGAAAACCCAAACGGACGCAAAAACGATCCAAATTACACGACGAATGGTATTTTTGCTTTCCAGTCACTAAAATAAAATATTTTAATGATTAAAAAAATTTTTAGATGTCCGGATATAATCAAAACGAAAGATATGCGTGAAAATGCAAACTTGTGCACTTTTTGACGCTTTTAGTCTCTATTGATCAATAAAGTTTATTTTAGCATACCGAACCCCTCAAAACTTATTTTTAAGCTATGTAAAGGATATTTAGGGTATGTTTAACTTATGATCAAGTTCCGGAATGTTTGTTACTATACAAATCGGTATAGTTTCATAGTTTGACACAAATAGTCCCTGTGATCGAACAAACTTGATTTCGATACACCAAACCATCCAAAACTTATTTCTAAGTTATGTAAAGGTTATTTAAGGTATGTTAAGCCTATTTCACTATTCTGGAGTGTTTGTCGCGTTAAACTGATTACGTTTACGCACCAGTTTGCGTATAACTTTCCAGAAAGCGATTTAAAGCTTGAAATCAGACTCGAATCAAATCGTAAAATTATCAAACACAAATACACACATAATAACACCAAAACACATATAATAACACCAAAACACGTTGTTTTATTGATAATTATCATTGTTTTACATTATACATCGATTACAGAGCACAGTTGTCACACCAACCACTGTGGTTCTCAAACAACTGTCATCCACTTTTTCAACAGAGTTTACCACGTGGACAGATGTTAGCCGTCAGATCTTTGAAACCGTTGCCACTTCAGCATTCACTTTTTCTCCTTATAAAACCCTGCTTAAATCCCCAAATAGAGCTTTTACTCGCCATATTGAATTCAAAAATTCTCCAAAGCGGTTACCGCTTTTGTGAATTTTGAATTCGAGGCGGCAATAAAGCTTTGTCTGGGGATGAAGCAGGGTTTTATAAAGGTAAAAAGTAAATGCTGACATGGCAGCAGTTACAAAGATATGATGGCTAACATTTGTCAACGTGGTGACCTCTTTCGTGATAATGGATGACAATTGTTTGGAAACCAATGTTGGGCAATAACAGTGGTTGGGAATAGTGAAATGACCAGTGGCTGATTTTAGCCTATCAGAGGATAGACATCAGTGGTTGAGACCAACAACTGTTTAATCAACAGTGGTCATGAGCAGTGGTAAAAAGAAAATAGATGATACCTTTTCAGCAGTGGATGAATTTTTAGCCAGTCAAAGGTTTGAAAACAGTGGTTTTGGACAGACTTTTAAGGATTTATGAAAATTTTTCAATCAAATCTATTTTTAACGATGGATTTTTGATTTTCTGAAAACATTTTAATGATTTTTATTCATGGAAAACAAAGTTTTACCTTTTAATCCATGTTTAGCATGCCAATCCTAGAGATCAAGTTTTCAAAGGTAGATGTGTCTAAAGCTTTTGTCAACATATCTGCCAGCTGATCCTTAGTTGGAACATAATGCAGAGAAATCAAACCTTTTTCATAGTTATCCCTCACAAAATGATGTCTGATGTCAATGTGTTTGGTGGTTGAATGGGAGACTGGATAATGATGTTTTCAGCTGCTTGACTATCTGATATTAGAGGAGTCTTTAAAGCAGTTACACCAAAATCCAACACTAGATTTTGAAGCCACAAAAGTTGGGTTGTACAGCTTGTAGCAGCAATGTATTCAGCTTCAGCAATGGATGTGGAAACAGTTGCTTTCTTTTTGCTTTGCCAAGATACTAATAAATTGCCTAGAAATTGATACCCTCCTAATGTGGACTTCCTTGTGGTGTTACAATCTGCAAAATCACTATCTGAAAAACTAGAAAGCTTGATATTCCCATTAGCAGTATACCAGATACCAAGTGTGGGAGCACCTTTTATGTATCTGAATATTCTTTTTATAGCAATGAGATTAGACTTCCTAGGTGCTAACTGTAATCTTGCACAAACACATGTTGAAAACATGATGTCTGGCCTAGATGCAGTTAGGTACAATAAAGACCCAATCATGCTTATATACAATGTTTGATCAACCAAATCATTTTTTTTCATCAGTAGTGACAAGCTTTGTGGTTACTAATGGTGTACTACATGGTTTACAATCATTCATCTCAAATTTTGTTAAAAGTTCTTTCACATATTTGCTTTGATAAATGAATGTTCCATTTTGCAACTGCTTAACTTGGTTACCAAGAAAGCATTGAAGTTCACCCATAGCACTCATCTCAAACTCAGCTGTCATGAGTTTTCTAAACTCTTCAAACATGGAGTTACATTTGGATCCAAAGATGATGTCATCAACATAAATTTGGATAATCATCAAATCTTTTCCTTTCCATTTTAAAAACATTGTTTTGTCAATTTTCTTGCTTGTAAAACCTATGGAAATGAGAAAAGTGGAAAGAGTTTTATACCAGGCTCTAGGTGCTTGTTTGAAGCCATACAAAGCTTTGTTGAGCTTGTAGAAATGATCAGGATAAATGGCATCTTCAAAACTAGGAGGTTGGCACACATATACCTCTTCCTGAATCTTACCATACAGGAATGCACATTTGATATCCATTTGGTACACCTTGATTTTGTGGTTGACAACAAAGGCTAAGAACTGTGTGATTGCTTCAAGTCTTGCTATAGGAGCAAATGTTACATCATAATCTATGCCCTCTTCTTATCTAAAGCCTTGAACCACTAACCTAGCTTTGTTTTTGACAACAATGCCCCTTTCATCAGTTTTATTTTTAAAGACCCATTTGTGCCAATTGACATACATCCTTTGGAAATGGTACAAGTTCCCATACTTGTTGCATGGATTTTGCCCAACTATTTTCTTTCAGTGCCTCTTGGTACCTGATAGATTGAATGAGTGATAGAAAACCAGCAAAAAAAACAGATGTTTTGGGATTGAATCCTTGTGAGAACCCCTTAACAAATGTTGCCAATAACTTGATCTGGTGTATGAGATTTAAGGAAGATTAGATCTCCCTTGTATGGAACAATGGCATTGAGAGGTGAATGATGCAGATGTGAATCATTTGGGCTAACATCTGTTGACAATTTTGAAGAGCCAACATCTGTTGGAGATGGAGGTGGAGGAATAGGAGGAATGGGCATGAAACTATGTTGACTTTTATCCATATTTGATGGACTTTGGTCAACAGAGGATGGACTTGATGAAGTGGCAGAGGTTTGATCAACAACTGTTGATGTAGCAATGGTAGAGTTTTGGCAGCTGTTTTGAACATCTGCTTCTCTGGTGATGGAAGTGACTTTGTATTGTGGAATCACAATGTCAATTCCATGATCTTGAGGGAAATTATGTGGTGTACCTGAAGGGTTAGTCTTGATAGACACATCTTCAAATGTAAATTTATCAAGTTCAAACATTTCAGCAGGATTTGTTGGGATTTTTAATGAAGAAAGTTCATTGAACTTTACATTCAATGTCTCTTCTACACACCTAGTCCTTGTATTAAACACTTTGTAGGCCTTGGTAGTGGTTGAGTATCCCAGAAAATAACCACAATCCACTTTGGCTGCAAATTTTGAAATTGAATCTTTTAAATTTAAAATGAAGTATGAGATCAGTAGTTTGATCTTGAACAGAGTTTCATGCGCAGTCATTTGATGTACGGGGTTGATTAAAACTCTGTTCTGCACATAGCAAGCAGTGTTTACAGCCTCTTCCCAAAAGGTTAAAGGTAAACCTGAATCTGCAAGCATTGTTCTGGTAGCTTCTATCAATGTTTTGTTTTTTTCTTTCAACCACCCAATTTTGTTCTGGTGTTCTTGGGATGCTGTATTGCCATACAATCCCTTTTGACAAACAGAACTCATCCAACTCCTTGTTTCTAAACTATGTTCCATTATCACTCCTAATGATTTTTACTGGGAGATCAAATTGATTTTCAACTTGTTTCACAAAGTCCTACAAAATACCTATAGTCTTATCTTTGGGGTGTAAAAAGTAAGTCCATGTAAACCTTGAAAAATCATCAACAATAACAAGACGATATCTTTTCTTTTTCAAACTCATGATTTTTAAAGGGCCAAACAAGTCCATGTGCAACAATTTTAAACACTGGTTGTTTTGAACTCTTTAACGGACTTGTATGAACTTTTATGTTGTTTACCTTTTAAACAGGAAACACAATGATCATCACAAGTAAAAAGTTTTGGTGGAAGGCCTCTTACAAGGCCTTGTTTTGAGAGTGTGGTGTTAGTTTTAAGATTTGTGTGCCCAAGTCTCCTGTGCCATAGTTCTGTCTCTTTGGTAGAGGCAGCAAAGAACAGACAAGCGTCAGACATTGGATTATCCTTTAACATATCAACCACATACACATTGCCACTCCTTTGAGCAACAAGTTGTGTGTTGCTCACGGCTATGATTTACTCAATCTTTTTAACCACTTCTGGCCCAACAATCTTGCATGTTTCCTTAGTAACAAATTAGTTTAGGTGAGTCTCCAAATTTCGCAACCCCCATCCCCTAATTACCCGGGAACAGGCGGTCGCGGCTATTTCTGGTGGTATCGGTGTTTATTATTTTGGCAGCGAAAATTACATCAGGACCGTAGTTAGGAAATAGTTTATCAGAGTAAAATGCCACGCTGTCTTAGGGGTTTGCCAAAACAGTTTGCCAAAAAGGAGATCACTCACATTGCTGTCTTAGGGTTTTCCTTTAAGGATTTCCTGGTGATTATCTATAATTTACACAAATGCACACGTATTAGTATAATAACCCAATATTTACATTAGTAATACCCTCCCTAAGACGGCATTCCAACGACTAAGTCGGGCAGAACCTCGACAGCTGTTACGAAACCCTGGATCAATTGGGTAGCGTATCTAATACGTAACCGGGGTTATGATACTTACAACGAGGCAGGGCTTCGCTAATTAGGGGGGGTATTATGCCCGGGAATAGTGCCTACACTATAGAAATTTGAGAGAGAAAGAGATTGTGGGACAAATTCAAATGAACGGCCGAATGCATCTATTTATAGGGCCTGTTCGGCCATCTCTCGCACCCCGCGTAGACCACACAGGGGTCCTTCACGGCCCGTGACATAGGTGTGTAGGGCCTAGCTTCGACGAATCACCAGCCTAGCTTCTTCGGGTGTCCTGCCACGTGGCGGTCTAGGGCTTCGCCTGGTGGCACTAGGTTGCGGCCCGCGTAAGCCGAAGGATAATCCTTCGCGGCCCGCGAGCGACCGCATTTTCTTGTTTTTATTTAATTTTTAATTTATATAAGGTATTTTGGGATCGGTTTTCGCAATTGGGGTGTATTTTAAGACATATAGGGACACTTTAAAATATATTCGGGGGGTGCCGAAATTTATTCAGTAGGGTTGTTATATCCTCCCCACCTTGTTTTAGAACTCGTCCTCGAGGTCTACTAGAATATGTGTGGATATTTCCTTTGCATTTCTGATTCAAGCTCCCAAATGTACTCTGGTCCTCTTTTGGAATCCCATTTCACTTTGACTAGAACTAATCTCTTGTGTTTGAGATTCTTGATCTTTCTGTCTTCAATCTGGAGAGGCTTTTCTACAAATTTAAGCTGTTCATTTACCTCTATGTCCTTAAGAGGTACTACTAGTGATTCATCAGCTAAGCATTTGTTTAGATTAGATGCATGAAATACATCATGTATTCCTGCCATTTCCTCTGGTAGTTGTAGCTGATAGGCTACAGGTCCTATTCTTTTAATAATCTCAAAAGGTCCAACATACCTAGGGCTTAGATTTCCCCCTTTTGATGAATCTTACCACTCCTTTCCAAGGAGAAACTTTCAATAATACTTTGTCTCCTACCTGAAATTCCAATGGCTTTCGTCTGTTATCAGCATAACTCTTTTGTCGGTCACGTGCTGCTTTCAATCGTTCCTTGACTTGGATAATTTTGTAGGTTGTTTCTTGTACTATTTTTGGTCCAGATAGTTGCTTTTCTCCAATTTATGCCCAACAAACTGGGGTTCGGCACTTTCGTCCATACAGTGCTTTGAATGGTGCAGCATTGATACTTATGTGGTAGCTGTTATTGTAAGAAAATTCTATCAGGGGTAAGTGATCGTCCCAATTACCTCCGAAATCAATTACACAAGCTCTAAGCATATCTTCCATTGTCTGAATTGTCCTTTCGCTTTGCCCGTCCGTTTGAGGATGATATGCGGTGCTTAGATTCAACTTGGTTCCCATTGCTTTTTGGAAACTTGTCCAAAAATGTGAGGTAAAATGACTATCTCTATCAGAAACAATTGATAAAAGAATTCCATGTAATGAAACTATTTCATTTACGTACAGCTTAGCTAATTATTCCATACAGAAAGTCTCCTTCATTGGAAAGAAATGAGCTGACTTAGTTAGCCTATCTACAATCACCCAGATTGTATCATTACATTTCCTTGTTTTGGGTAATTTAGTAACAAAATCCATTGTTATCAATTCCCATTTCCACACTGGCATTTCTAACTTCTACAATAAACCTGAGGGTCTCTGATGCTCGACTTTAACTTGTGAACAGGTTAAACATTTAGAAACATATGCTGCTATATCCTTTTTCATTCTTATCCACCAAAAGTTCTTTCTTAAATCCTGATACATCTTATCACTTCCAGGATGCATCGTAAACTTAGACTTATGGGCTTCTTTTAATATACGGTGGCGTAAGTTTCCTAATTTAGGTATCCACATTCTTTTCTTATGGAATCTCCAAATTCCATCTGCTCCTTGTTCTAATTCCTTAATCATTCCTTTCAACTTTTCAGTATCATCCTTGATTACTGATTCTTGTGCTTCTTTAATCTGTTCATTTAAATTTACCTGTAGATTTAATTGAAGAGAACACACTCTTTTTGACTTTTCATGATACTTTCGACTTAAAGCATCAGCCACTACATTTGCCTTTCCTGCATGATACTAGATATTGCAATCAAAATCACTAAGAATTTCCATCCAGCGCCTTTGTCTCATATTCAACTCCTTTTACCCGAAAACATACCTTAAACTCTTATGATCGGTGAAAATGGTAAACCTACTACCATAAAGGTAATGTCTCCAAATCTTAAGGGAAAAAAATTATGGCTCCTAGTTCTAAATCATGGGTTGAATAATTTTCTTCATGATTCTTAAGTTGTCTAGAGGCATAGGCTATAACCTTTTGATGTTGCATCAACACACATCCATAACCTAACTTAGAAGCGTCACAATAGACTACAAAGTCTTCAGTTCCTTCTGGTAACGCTAGTATGGGTGCGTTGGTTAATCTTTGCTTAAGGATTCTAAAGGCTTCTTCTTGTTTTGGTCCCCATTCAAACTTAACAGATTTACAGGTTAACTTAGTTAAGGGAATGACTATTCTAGAAAAATCTCGAATAAATCTCCTATAATAACCAATCAATCCTAAGAAACTTCTAACCTCGGTTGGTGACTCAGGGGTTTTCCATTTGGATATCGCCTCGATCTTGGTGGGATCCACATGAATTCCTTCACGTTCAACTAAATGTCCAAGAAACTGTACCTGTTTTAACCAAAACTCGCACTTTGAAAACTTAGCATAAAGCTTTTCCTTTCTTAATAAACTTAGAAATGTGTGCAGATGCGCTACATGGGGGGATAGTACACGGTCCTCCCAACCGCCGGAGTGATCCCACTCCGGGAGCCGCTACCCGACCAAGCTAGCTCCGCGGTGAATTCCCCTTACCGAGTTCTTACCCTGGGCAACATATGTCACTCCCAAGACTCGAACCCGGGACCTCTGGGAAGAGGTGGGTGTCGGTGGCCAACTGGGCTACCCGAGTTGGTTCGCTGCATGTTCCGGATATCATCTATAAAAAAAATTATGAATTTATCCAAATATGGCTTACATATTCGGTTCATCATGTCCATAAATGCGGTTGGGGCATTGGTTAAACCAAATGGCATGACAGTAAATTCATAATGGCCATACCTTGTTCTAAATGCGGTCTTAGGAATGTCCTCTTCCTGTACCTTCAATTGATGATACCCTGATCGTAAATCGATTTTCGAGAAAAATCGAGCTCCTTGCAGTTGATCAAACAAATCATCGATTCTCGGTAATGGGTACTGATTCTTAATAGTGACTTTGTTCAATTCACGGTAATCAATGCACATTCGCATTGACCCGTCCTTCTTTTTGACGAACAGTATCGGTGCTCCCCATGGCGATGAACTCGGTTGTATGAATCCTTTCTCCAACAATTCGTCTAACTGCTTCTTTAATTCTTGCATTTCTGCAGGTGCTAGACGGTAGGGTGCTTTGGCAATAGGTGTTGTTCCTGGTAGCAGATGGACTCTGAACTCAACTTCCCTATCTGGCGTTAATCCTGGTAATTCTTCTGGAAACACATCTGGAAACTGAGATACTACTGGAATATCTTTCAGCTCTTTTCCTTTAGTGTTAGTGATTATAGAAATCAAATACACTAATGATCCCTTTCTTATATAACTAGTTGTTTTCATTACAGAAATGAATTTCATGGATCTAGATGGTTTGTCTCCTTTAATTGTGATCTTTTCACCCTTGGGTGAATTTACTTGGATCGACTTTTGATCACATAAAATGCTAGCTTTATTGGCAATTAACGAATCCATTCCTAATACAACATCAAATCCTTCCAGATTCAGTGGGTAAAGGTTTGCAATAAACTTTTGATTTAAAAACTCTATTCTTGCTCCCTGTAAGATTCTGGAAATCTTAATGGTTTCCCCATTTGCTGTCTCTACTAGACATTCTTGTGGGAGTTTAGTTAATGGTTGATTGAGAAGTTTGCAAAATGAAGTATTAATAAAACTTTGGTTCGCACCAGAGTCAAATAATACTTTAGCAAAAACATCATTAACTAAAAACGTACCGGCTATCACGTCCGGAATCATCTTTGCTTCTTCTACAGTTAGAACAAATGCCCTAGCATTTTTTGTAGTCTTGTTGTTCATGGCTGGAGCTAGTTTCGGACAGTTTGGCTTAATATGACATTTTTTCTCCACAATTGAAGCACATTCCATTATTAGGTTTCTTCCTACAATCTTCTTCCTTGTGTCCTGGTATCTTGCAGAAATTGCAGTAGGGGGAGCATCTTCCTGAATGCTTCTTCTTGCGGGCCTTGAAGTATGGTGTAGAGGTAGAACATACATTTTTCCCACGGTTGGAATTATTGTAGCGGTATTCCCGGGTAAGCCTTTGAGCTAGGTTTCTCCTCTGGTCTTCTTCTCGTGTACGCACTAATTCATCAGTTAAGGTATTTGCTAGTTCTACAGTTTCTTCTATCATTTGGGGTCTAGCTGCCTTGACTACATGCCTAATCTCACTGATTAATCCCTAGATGTAACGAGAGATTAATACTGGTTCTGGTGATGCAAGGATTGGTACTATTCTAGCATATTCAAAGAATGTAGTAGTATGACCCTTACTATCCACTCTAGTCATTCTTAGGTTTAGGAACTTATTGGCTATCTGTTCTTTTTCATTGGGATGGCAGAAATTCCTTTCTACCATATTTTTTAAATTCCTCCCATTCCATATTGTAAATCATGTCACTTCCCCTAGATTGGAGAATAGTGTTCCACCATTCTAATGTTGAGTTCTTAAACAGATTGGAAGCAAACATTATCTTGTCCTCTTCCGCGCATTTGCTTATTTTCAAGAGTGCCTCAGTCTTTTCTATCGAGCGTAGAGTTGTAATGGGTCCTTCATTGCTCGAGAATTCTATTGGTTTGCAGGACCAGAATTCCTTGTAAGAACAACCATAAGACATGGTTCTTCTTCTTTTAGGAATGGGCACTTGAAGTATGGGTCCATTGTCACGCTGTTTTCTGGTTCAGTAGGTCGCTTACTACCATTGTTACTTTTATTATCTGCTACCTTAACTGTTTTGATAATATATGGCATCGCATCTATTATCCCTTGTGCCACTATGTGTTGGATGGCACTATTATCCACTTGGTTTCCATTATTATTGTTGTTCGGGTTATCGTTGTTATTCTGGTTATCGTTATTCTGGTTTTCCTGGTTCACTCCGTTGTCCATCTGAATTTTAAACATTTGCCAATTATTAATATTACAAAATAATATTTAATGCAAATATTCACATAACACACATATTGATCAAAATCGTCGAACGTTGCGACTTACTATTTCTTATATAGTATGCATCCATATATATTACAATACAACTGGAATTGAAATTACAATACTATTAGGCATCCATATCCATTGTCTAGATTTTTTTTTCAAACATATACACATATTATATATTATTATTATTATTATTATTATTATTATTATTATTATTATTATTATTATTATTATTATTTTATTATTATTACTACTACTGGTATGGGTTCATCCAGAACTCCATATTACGCTCGTCATACTTCCAGACGAGTCGTTCCCCTATCTGCCTCATCCTTTCACTACCTTCTAAAATTTCCTCACCGAAGGTTCAGAGTTCTTGCACATTTTCTGCACTCATTGGGGGTGCAGGGGCTGGTACTGGGTTTGGGAACTGGGGCATGGGTTCTTGGTAAGGGTAAGGGCTCTCTAGAATTTCCCCGATGAATTGATCATTATCATAATAGGGGTCTAGAGGGTCTAGATCTGGGTAAGCTGCTAGGTTTGGCATGGGTTCCTCTGGTATTGGGTAGCGTTGCTGGTAGTCCCTATGGTTGTCAAACCACGGGTCGTAGTTTGGGTCAAAGGGATTGGGTGCTGGTACTCTAGGTATCTCTGCTGGGTCAAAATCATGCATTTGGATTTGGTTTTTTAGGCTAGCTTCAATCTCCATTGGTTGTGTGGGAAACAAGGGTAATGGTTGGGGTGCTATGAGTTGCTCTAAATTAGGGTCTGCATTTGTAGTTGCTAAAATATGGAAATTTGCTAGACTCCTATTGCGCATATCCTGAGCGTGAGCATCTGTTTCTCTTTTAACGGCTGCTAAAGCTCATTGTTGTTGTAACTTTTTCATCCTTTCCTACGTTCATGCGCTCCTCTACTGAACCATCATCTCTTCTTAGGAGGGAATGGCTCTTCAGACTGAGCCTTAAACACGAATATCCCATCTTCATTGTCAGCTGAATACCCTGAGAGGGTAGGCTGTGAAGAGGTGCCTTCGCTTCTAGGTGAGCTGGACAACTGACGGTAAGCGTCCGAAGGTCCTTGGTCACTCATACTGTAAACTAACAAATAGTCAAATAACACACAACGATAAAACACAAATATGCCCGTAGTTCCATAGAAAATTTCCTAACACTTTGAATAATATCTTGGTGTTAGCAGAACACTTTTGTGGCTGAATCAGTGGCTTAGCTCTTATACCACCTTCTGTCGCAACCCCCGTCCCCTAATTACCCGGGAACGGGCGGCCGCGGCCATTTCTGGTGGTATCGGTGTTTATCATTTTGGCAGCGGAAATTACACCAGGACCGTAGTTAGGAAATAGTTTATCAGAGTAAAATACCACGCTTTTATAATATTGAACACATGGGAAAATCCCAAGTTTCAAGTACACACATTTTCATAGGGATAAACCCTATTTTATTAAAATAAAACATCACTTTATTTTAGGTAACTTTATAGCCACTTTTTCAAGCATTCAGTGCTGTCCAGCTGGCTTCTATTTGGCTTTCACATTTTGTTACCTGAAACGCGTTTAAAAACATTTTGTCAGTGGAAAATACTGGTGAGTGAATCCCAGTTTAATCAAGTTAAGTAAAACCATTGTACAGTATTAAGGGCGGTCGCGCAATTACATTTGTTTACATCTACTTTAATTACCACCCACGGTACTGTTAACCCGACTTGTGGTCATGTTACTACTCACAATGTAGTAACAAATTTTGTATACAAAACCCCAGCATACCGACGATAATTGTAGAATACAAATACTCAATCACTGTTTAATATAATATTAGTTGTTTGAGGTTTTGTAAAAACAGTTTGCCAAAAAGGAGATCACTCACATTTCTGTCTTAGGGTTTTCCTTTAAGGATTTCCTGGTGATTATCTATAATTTACACAAATGCACACGCGTTAGTATAATAACCCAATATTTACATTAGTAATACCCTCCCCGAGACGGCATTCCAACGACTACGTCGGGCAGAACCTCGACAGCCGTTACGGAACCCTGGATCAATCAGACAGCATATCTAATACGTAACTAGGGTTATGATACTTACAACGAGGCAGGGCTTCGCTAATTGGGGGGGGGGGGTATGATGCCCGGGAAAAGTGCCTACACTATAGAAATTTGAGAGAGAGAGATTGTGGGATGAATTCAAATGAACGGCCAAATGCATCTATTTATAGGGCCTGTTCGGCCATCTCTCGTACCCCGCGTAGACCACACAGGGGTCCTTCGCGGCCCGCGACATAGGTGTGTAGTGCCTAGCTTCGTCGAATCACCAGCCTAGCTTCTCCGGGTGTCCTGCCACGTGTCGGGCTAGGGTTTTGTCTGGTGGCACTAGGTCGCGGCCCACGTAAGCCGAAGGATAATCCTTCGCGGCTCGCGAGCGACCCCATTTTCTTGTTTTTATTTAATTTTTAATTTATATAAGGTATTTTGGGCTCGGTTTTCGCAATTAGGGTGTATTTTAAGACATATAGGGACACTTTAAAATATATTAGGGGTGTCGAAATTTATTCAGGAGGGTTGTTATACCAAAGCCAAGATGGCTTTAGATGGGGTCACAGGCATATCAGCCTCAAGTCTAGGAGAATGGTCAGTGGTTTGGGCAGATTTTTGTAACCACTGTTGGGGACCATATCCTGTCAGATGATGAAAACCACAAGGATGTCTATTCATTTTGGGTTTAGATGGCATTTTGTAGGCTTCATAACCATGAGGGACCTTTTGGTACGATGGTTGACCATATCCCCTTAGGAATTTATTGCAGGTGATGCATCTGTTACTTGAACCTCTCTGGGAACAGAGATTGCATTCAATTGTTTTGTAACAGGTGTTTCAACAAGGATAGAGGTCTGTTTACTTTTGGGTGTTGATTTTTGTAGACTCTTCAGTGTTTTAGATTTAAACTCTTTTCTTTTAACCTCAAAAGTTTTGAGATACACACACTGTTGAGTTTGATGATTCTTTTTCCAACAAATTGTGCAATGGGGAGCAGGCACAACCACACTAGTTTTGTTAATGTTATATGCTTTTTAGAAGAAAACAATCTTTAGTGATATGGTTCTTCTTTTCACAAAATCACAAAACAGGTTTTTGACTTTCTCTTACCTCTTCCCTTTTACAACCTTCTTTTCAACAGAGGTTATAACCTCTGTTGGGATGTCTTTTAAGGGAATGATTTTAACCTTGGGTGCTTTGACACCATCAATTGTTGAGAAGTCCATTGGCTTAAAATTTTCAAGAATGTCACACTCATCAGACCATGTGGGTTTGAATTGATATTTTTCAATTTCCTCAAAAGTTGAGGTTCCTTCTGGTTTTTCTAAAACAATTTTCTTACAGTTTTGATCATTGACTTTTATTTCTTGACCAGCCAAATTTGTGGGAATTATTTCAACAAAGCCATATTCATTTACAGTAGTGTTTTCAGAAACTTGTTCATTTTTTCTAAAGCCAATGCCAAATTTCACATTGCTTTTGATATGCTTTTCAAGCATCAACTCATAACCTTTACAAGTTTCTACCCATTTCTCACAAGTGATTTGGGTAGACTCATGCTCCTTTTGGCAACTTTGGTATTTTTCTGCCATAGTTTGGAGTTGATCTTTGTTTATGCTTGATTCATGTTTTAAGCTGCTGATTTCATTTTCTTTTTTCAAACACTTTTTGATTTTAACTCTTTAAAAGTTTTCTCAAATTGTACTTCATCATTTAAGATCTTGTTTCTAAGGTTTTCATTCACCTCTTTGATGTTAGCAAAAGCAATAATGTATTTATCTGAACACAAGTTTTTGAGGACTTGAGGTGATACCTTAGTAGCAGCCATCATGGCACAACACATTCACCATCACACACACTGGAATCCCATGGATCAGTAAGAGGTTCCAATAGAGGTTCTATCAGTTGTTCAACAATCTTCTATCTAACAGCAATTCGCCAACATTTTCTTTTGTAACATCTGTTTCAGTATTCTCTTTCACCAACTCAAATTTGGTGTGACAATTGTGTTCTGTAATCGATGTACGATGTAAAACAATGATGTTTATTAATAAAACGATGTACTTTGGTGTTATTATATGTGTTTTGATGTTATTATGTGTGCAATTATGTTTGGTGATTTTGCAATTCGATTCGATTCCAATTACAAGCTTTAAATCGCGTTCTGGAAGGTTATACGCAAACTGGTGCGTAAACGCAGTCAGTATAACGCGACAAACACTCCGGAATAGTGACATAGGCTTAACATACCTTAAATAACCTCCACATAACTTATAAATAAGTTTTGAATGGTTTGGTGTGTCGAAATCAACTTTGTTCGATCGCAGGGACTATTTGTGTCAAACTGCGAAACTATTCCGATTTGAACTGTAACAAACATTCCGGAACATGACCATAAGTTAAACATACCCTAAATAACCTTTACATAGCTTAGAAATAGGCTTTGAGGGGTTCGGTATGCTAAAATAAACTTTATGGTCATTCAGGGACTAAAAGCATCAAAAAGTGCACAAGTTTGCACTTTCAGGCATATCTTACGTTCTGAATACATCCGAACATCCAAAAATTTATGTAAGCATTAAAATATTTTATTTTAGTGTTTGGCATGATAAAATTCCATTCTTCGCTTAATTTGGATCCTTTATGCGTTCGTTACGACTTCCATCGTAATTAACCGAACAACGCAACCGTATGGCCAAACGAACCGACATCCGAGATATTTTTGAGCACATTCTAAGCTCCCTATACTTTAACTTCATTTTAGAGCTTTGAAATGAGGTTAACAGGGCTTAAACGTGTCAAAAATGCATCGAAAACCAAGATTGGAGCTGCAGGGACCAAAACTATCAATTCAGCAAAGTTGATGTCTTACGGACCGTAAGCCCTCACCCTTACTGTCCGTAAGGACCTCCCAGCTGATCAGAAACTTCTAAACCAGCTGTTAACAGCTGTTACCCACTCCTAATCTCATTCCACATGTTGATACCTGATCATGGGGGGCCATTTTTGGTATACCATGGTTACCAACAAGTGTATGGATGAGATTGAATCACGTTATTCGAGAAACGATCCTAACGGTTGTCCATTTACTATAAATACCCAACCCATTTCCTTACAAAACCCACAAATCTGATCTATGAATGCTCTAAGTTGAAGCCATTGCTTCATACCTGAGCTACTTGGATCAAGATTAGCTTGCGGGGACCCTTTGTAAGTGTTCCTTCGTTCTTTTATCGCTTTTCGAGTTCGAAAGTCAAACTATGTTTGACTTTCTGCGTTGACCAGTTTATGGTCAACACGAAGTTCGGTTGAACTTCACAACGTGAGCGTAATCACGATGGTTATAGTCCCTTGTGACTATACCTACTGATTATCACGTTATCTAGGCTCAGTGACGAGTCGTAGTTTAGGCCAAAATACGCATTTACGCGTATTTTGTAACCAAACTACTTGTGGGTATCAAAACCTTTTGTTTTGATACCAAACTTGTTTTCTAACTTAGTTAAGCATGTTTTAACATGCTTAGCTCGTCACTTTTTAGTTTAGTGCTTGTGTAGAATCGTAAGTCAAGCGGACTAAACACCCGCTTAGACTTTCGAACACGACCCGTTTGGTCGATCTTAGGATCCGACCAAACATGGTTAGTGACCATAGTAGTATAGGGAATAACCTTCCGAGGTTATACCTTATGGTCACCTAGTTTAGGTAGTTGTATGATAAGTAGTTTATATGCCTTAGGTAAATTACCAGAATACCCTTTTCATGTATAATTGGTAATTTAGCATATGTAACCTAAACTTTTGCCACATAACTGATTATACAACATGATTAGACTTGTATAGGCATATAATACTTGTCATAGGACTAGTTAGACGTCTCGAACGCGCTTTGCGCACACGACGCGTTAAAGTAGCGTAAACTACCTTAATGGGTCGCGATGGGTCGAAAGCACTTAGGCTAGGTTTCATTTAGGATGTAGGCCTTGTTAAACCATATCACATGAGTTCCAACACTCATTTGGTTTACAAGACCTCATTCTGTCCGATCTTCCGATTTAGGCATCTATTGTTTGACTAGTGATTCAATTACTAGGTGCTACGTGATTTCTCTGATTTACTCGAGTTTGTTGAAGTACTATTGATTGAGGATACCTTGCACTATATGTGAGTACATAGTCCCCTATTTTACTGTTTTAAATTGTTTTGGGGTGATTCATATGTACAAAATGTTTTCAAGGTTTAAACGATGATTTCAAAAACGAATAGAACGATTTATACTAAACTAATAACGATTTCGATAATGTGAACGAACTTGTTGGTTGTAGTTACATAAAAAATGACATTCATTAATTTTGGCGGAACCGGCCAGTATTAGGTTATGGTACCATAGGATCCGACAAATCCCGTTATTATACTACACCCATGGTTATGTGTGGGTGTTGTGGGTAACGACTGAATCTGATGATTGTTAACTACCCTTTGGAGGTTTGTTAATGCGAGAACGATTGGGACGATGAACGAGTCATAAAGGTTTGAATGTTATTAACGAGACGACCATATATAAGTTTTCACAATTAAAACAAGAACGATTTGAATGATTGAACGATTTGAACGATTGAACGATTGAACGATTAAACGATTTAAACGAGTAAACGATTTGGAAACGATGTTAAACGATTTAGGGTAAACGATTGATTTTTGGTTAGTGTTTAGATAACGAGACGGGTGTAATGTAGTGAAAACATGGTAGATACGCCGCTGGTACTTCTTATATATAAGTGTTTTCAACATATTACATGCCGTGGCGTTATTTAGTTCACTTGGGTAAACGATAGTGAAACAATATCACACAACGATGTTTTCGAAACAATATACGAGTTTTATTTACAAGTTATTACGAGATGTTTTACAATTTTCCTTACTAAAACAAATGTTTTTGGGTTAAGAATCATGGCTACGAGGATTTCTAAACCATAACCATCTTGATTTGAGTTTGTTAATTTAGTTGCAATATAATACTCTTTTCAAAATAAGGTTTTTAATAAAGTATTGCAACATTTAAAATAGCCATGAATCCGACACTCCTATAAAACCTATGTACTCGCCAGCATTTCTTTGCTGACTTTGTTTTCACATATGTTTCAGGGATTGATGCTTGATGATGATTACTAGGATGCATGTGTCACATAGGATCTGGACGAGGCCTTAGTGACATAATAACAATATTAGTCGATATGTAACTTGTTTGTTCTATGTTAAGACAATGTTAATGTTTAATATTTAATAAAATGAAACACTTTTGTATCCATGGTTATGAAACGATAATTTTGTTGCAACACGCCCCCGACGTTTTCCGCCGCGCTTTGTTGTTTTACGCGGTCGGGGTGTGACAGAATAGATGGTATCAGAGCCAATGGTTATAGGGAATTAGGTTATTAGTAATGCTTTGACCTAGACTATAACTTCTAGGACCCCAACACAAGTTTATTTGCGTTTAGATTTTTAAAACAAAATCGCCACCTACCCTTAGGTGATAACCACAATGAGAACACAAGTTCGAATCCGCTTCGAAAATTAATCATCCGTTCTAGGATGATTGATTACTAGGTTTTGAACCCTCTATTATATGGTTTTGAACCCTTTAAGTTTTCATAATCTCGTCAAAGTTTGGGTCTAAATAATGTGAACACGTGCAAACTGGAAGAGTGAATGCCTGTACCCTGGGTTTTCTGTCTAAGGCTAAAGTGTTCGTACAAATCCACATAATCGGACCAGTCACTCTTACCTGGGAACTCTTGGGGTGAGTGTTCACTTATAGGCGAGCATGTCTTCGCGATACATTATTTTGACCTATTTACTTTGATTAGTCACTGCGTGTCGTTTGTTTGTTCGAGGTAACAAACGAATGATCGCCTCTCTTATGTTTTGTCGATACCTCTTTTGTTTTTCCTAAATTTCAACCTCACTCGATTCTCCTGTTTCCTTGTTAGTCAATGCCTCCTCGACGTGATCCTCGAACTTTTACTATTGAAGAAATCGCAGCCCTGGTCTCTCAGCAAGTGGCTGCTGTACTTCCCGGCGTTGTGGCCCAAGTCCACGAGATATACAACAACAACAATAATAACAACAACAATAATGCACCGTGTAATTTCAAGAACTTCAATTCTGCGAAGCCACTTAAATTTTCTAGGTCGCAAGGAGCAACTGCGCTCCTGCAGTGGTTTGAGAGTATCGAGAGCACATTCAGACATGTGCAGTGTCCGAATGCGCGTAAGGTTGAATTTGCTTCGAGCGTCTTTGAGAAGCGAGAGCTTACCTGGTGGAATGGTATTATGCGCGACAGGGGTGCCGAAGTGGCGTTGGCACAAACATGGGAAGAGCTTCGGGCTCTCATGATGAAGGAGTTTTGTCCCCGTCACGAAGTTCGGGCTTTGGAACGAGAGTTTGACGATTTAAAGCAAGATGGGGCTGAACACCGTGCTTACACGAATCGTTTCGAGGAACTTAGTCTATTGTGTCCCACCATGGTTACCCCTCTGGAGAAAGCAATCGAGAGGTATATCGATGGTCTACCCAATTCTATTCTGGAGATTGTGATCGGTGTTAATCCTCCTACCCTTCGCCAAGCAATCGAGTTGTCTGCTACCCTGACTGAGACTCAAGTCAGGAAGGGTAAACTCACCCGCAAGGGTGATAAAAAGAAGGCGACTGATTCAGAGAAGGACAAGAAAAAGGGTAAGGGTAAGGAAGGTGAGTCATCGAAGAAATGGAGGAAGCGAAAGGGTGCCCAGAATTTTGCTGTTACAGCACAGACTGCTCAGAACCCGCAGAACCTACCAGCTCAACCACCTGCAAAGAAAGCGTATACTGGTACCGCACCTCATTGTGCTCGTTGCAACGGCCATCACGTTGCACAACAAGCTTGCAGGCAATGCACGACGTGTGGTAGACTTGGGCATTTGACCAATGTTTGTCGTTTTGGACAGAATCAATTTGCTCAGGTTCCAGCTCCGGGTCAGGGGAATGCTGAGAGATTCCCACCGGGTTCATGTTTTAATTGTGGAGAGTATGGTCATTTCCGCAACAACTGTCCGAGACTGGTGAATGCAAACGCGAATGCTAACACGAACCCGAATGCGAACGTCAACGTTAATGTGAATCCCGCTCGTGGGAGAGCGTACAATTTGAATGCAAACGAAGCGAGGGCTGACAACGAGGTTGTCAATGGTACGTTTCTTGTTAACAATCAACCTGCATCTATTCTTTTTGATTCTGGTGCCGATAGAAGTTTTGTTTCTTTGTCTTTTGAGCCTTTGCTTGCGATACCTAGAACCAAACTGAGGAAACCCTTATCTGTCAAAGTTGCTACTGGTAAACCTCTTGTTCTCGATTCTGTTATTCGTAATTGTCAGTTGAACCTTGGTAACCATCTATTTCCTATTGACCTCACACCGATGCAACTTGGGAGTTTCGATATTATCGTTGGAATGGATTGGTTAACCAAACACCACGCCGAGGTGGTTTGTTTCGATAAGATTGTTCGTATTCCTTTGTCTTCTGGCGATGTTCTGGAAATTCGTGGAGAGAAGCCATCTGGCGGTTTGAAGCTTATGTCGTGTACAAAGGCCCAAAATTATTTGCGAAAAGGATATGTTGCTTTTCTAGCACATGTCACCGAGGAGAAAGACAAGAGCAAAAGTATTCAGGATATTCTGATTATCGGGATTATCTGGAGGTGTTTCCTGATGAACTGCCTGGTTTGCCTCCAGTTCGTCAAGTCGAGTTCCATATTGACCTTGTCACCAATGCCAACCCGATTGCAAAAGCACCTTATCGTCTTGCACCAGCGGAGATTCAAGAGTTATCAAAACAGCTTCAAGAGTTATCTGATAAAGGATTCATCAGACCGAGCTTTTCACCTTGGGGAGCTCCTGTCCTCTTCGTGAAAAAGAAAGATGGATCTTTTCGAATGTGTATCGATTATCGTGAGCTTAATAAGCTCACCATCAAGAATCGATATCCCCTACCTCGAATTGATGACCTCTTCGACCAGCTGCAGGGTGCTTCATGCTTTTCCAAGATCGATTTGCGTTCTGGGTACCATCAACTTCGTGTTTTCGAAGAAGATATTCCCAAAACTGCTTTCCGCACAAGATATGGGCATTACGAGTTTACTGTCATGCCTTTTGGTTTGACGAATGCTCCAGCTATCTTTATGGACTTAATGTATAGGGTCTGCAAGCCTTATTTGGATCAGTTCGTCATTGTTTTTATTGATGACATCTTGATTTATTCAAAGTCTCGAGCCGAGCACGAACAACACCTTCGCTTAACATTGGAACTCCTGAAGAAGGAACAACTTTTTGCTAAATTCTCCAAGTGTGAATTCTGGCTTAAAGAAGTTCAATTCTTGGGTCATATAGTCAATGAGCAGGGTATTCATGTGGATCCATCCAAGATTGCTGCTATTAAGGACTGGAGTACACTGACGACGCCTACAGAGATTCGATCTTTCCTTGGTCTTGCTGGTTATTATCGTCGTTTCATTTCGAATTTCTCGAAGATTGCGGTTCCACTCAATGCTTTGACTCAGAAGAATAAGCCTTTTGAGTGGGGTCCCAAGCAAGAAGAAGCGTTCCAAACGCTGAAGCAGAAGTTATGTGATGCTCCTGTTCTATCTCTGCCCGAGGGAAGCGATGATTTCGTTGTCTATTGCGATGCGTCCAACTTAGGCCTTGGTTGCGTCCTTATGCAATGAGGTAAAGTTATTGCATATGCATCTAGGCAGCTGAAAGTTCACGAGAAGAACTACACGACTCATGATCTTGAGTTAGGAGCTGTGGTTTTCGCGCTTAAAATCTGGAGATACTACCTCGATGGAACAAAGTTTGTGGTTTTCACGGACCACAAAAGTCTCCATCATATTCTTAATCAGAAAGAGCTGAATATGAGGCAACGACGTTGGGTTGAACTCTTGAACGACTATGATTGCGAGATTCGCTACCATCCTGGTAAGGCGAATGTCGTAGATGATGCGCTTAGTCGAAAAGAACGAGTCAAGCTTCATTCTGTTCGAACTCTATCTGATCTTCAATCTCGTGTCCGTCAAGCTCAACAATTTTGTGTTTCACAAAATTTGATGGGTACGGAATTACCACGTCAACTTGAGCTTATGCTCGAAGCGAAAGACGATGGTTTGCTCTATTTTAAGGATCGATTGTGGATTCCGAAACAAGATGATCTTCGCACCTTGGTAATGGACGAATCTCATAAGTCTCGATATTCTATCCATCCTGGTGCTGATAAAATGTACAAGGATCTTCTTACTCGGTGCTGGTGGCCTGGTATGAAGAAGGATGTTGCCTTGTATGTATCGAAATGCCTAACTTGTCTCAAAGTTAAGGCCGAACATCAACGACCTTCTGGCTAGCTTGTACAACCAGAGATACCGGTTTGGAAGTGGGAGAACATTGCGATGGATCTCATCACTAAGTTACCGCGTACGTATAAAGGTCATGATGCTATCTGGGTTATTGTCGATCGATTAATGAAATCAACTCATTTCATTCCGATTCGCGAGGATCTATCTACTGATAAACTTACAAAGATTTATGTTGATGAGATTGTGACACGACATGGTGTGCCCTTGGATATCATCTCTGATCGTGATGCTCGATTTTCATCTCATTTCTGGAAGGCCATGCAATCTTCCTTGGGAACCCAACTGAATCTAAGCATTGCTTATCATCCCCAAACAGATGGCCAATCTGAGAGAACGATTCAAACTTTGGAGGATATGCTTAGAGCATGCGTGATACACTTTGGTGGTAATTGGGATTCTCATCTACCGCTGATCGAGTTCTCTTACAAAAATAGTTATCATACTAGCATTAATATGGCACCATTCGAAGCTCTCTACGGTCGAAAATGTCGTTCACCTGTCTGTTGGAACGAGACCGGTGAAGCTCAGCTTACTGGACCTGAGCTCGTTCTGGAAACAACTGACAAAATCAAGAAAATCCGCGATAATTTTGTGACAGCTCAAAACCGTCAAAAGAGATATGCGGATTTTGGACGCAAGCCCTTAGAATTTCAAGTCGGAGATCGTGTCCTACTCAAGGTTTCACCTTGGAAGGGAGTCGTGAAATTTGGAAAGAAAGGAAAACTTACACCTCGATATGTGGGACCATTTAAGATTGTCGAAAGAATTGGAAAGGTTGCCTATCGTCTAGAGCTACCTCCAGAGCTTGGAAATATTCACCCGACTTTTCACGTGTCCAATCTACGAAAATGTTTAGTTGACGCTGATCTACACATTCCTCTCCACGAGATTCGAATCGATGAAACAATGCACTTTGTCGAGAAACCGGTAGAGATAGTGGAACGTACATACAAACAGTTGAAGAACAAACGGATTCATTTAGTTAAAGTTCGCTGGGAATCCAAACGTTGCCCAGATTTTACTTGGGAACGTGAGGACCAGATGAAGACGAAATATCCGCAATTGTTTTCACAAACTTCCTCTAGTTAAAATTTCGGGATGAAATTTCCTGAAGTAGGGGAGACTGTGACAACTGTGTTCTGTAATCGATGTACGATTTAAAACAATAATGTTTATTAATAAAAAGATGTTCTTTGGTGTTATTATATGTTTTTTGATGTTATTATGTGTGCAATTATGTTTGGTGATTTTGCAATTCGATTCGATTCCAATTACAAGCTTTAAATCGCGTTCTGGAAGGTTATACGCAAACTGGTGCGTAAACGCAGTCAGTATAACTCGAAAAACACTCCAGAATAGTGACATAGGCTTAACATACCTTAAATAACCTCCACATAACTTAGAAATAAGTTTTGAATGGTTTGGTGTGTCGAAATCAACTTTGTTCGATCGCAGGGACTATTTGTGTCAAACTACGAAACTATTCCGATTTGAACTGTAACGAACATTCCAGAACATGACCATAAGTTAAACATACCCTAAATAACCTTTACATAGCTTAGAAATAGGCTTTGAGGGGTTCGGTATGCTAAAATAAACTTTATGGTCATTCAGGGACTAAAAGCGTCAAAAAGTGCACAAGTTTGCACTTTCACGCATATCTTACGTTCTGAATACATCCGGACATCCAAAAATTTATGTAAGCATTAAAATATTTTATTTTAGTGTTTGGCATGATAAAATTCCATTCATCGCTTAATTTGGATCGTTTATGCGTTCGTTACGACTTCCGTCGTAATTAACCGAACAACGCAACCGTACAGCCAAACGAACCGACATCCTAGATATTTTTGAGCACATTCTAAGCTCCCTATACTTTAACTTCATTTTAGAGCTTTGAAATGAGGTTAACGGGACTTAAACGTGTCAAAAATGCATCGAAAACCAAGATTGGAGCTGTAGGGACCAAAATTGTCAATTCAGCAAAGTTGATGGCTTACGGACCGTAAGCCCTCACCCTTGCGGTCCGTAAGGACTTCCCAGCTGATCAGAAACTTCTAAACCAGCTGTTAACAGCTGTTACCCACTCCTAATCTCATTCCACATGTTGATACCTGATCATGGGGGGCCATTTTTTGTGTACCATGGTTACCAACAAGTGTATGGATGAGATTGAATCACGTTATTCGAGAAACGATCCTAACGGTTGTCCATTTACTATAAATACCCAACCCATTTTCCTTACAAAACCCACAAATCTGATCTAAGAATGCTCTAAGTTGAAGCCATTGCTTCATACCTGAGCTACTTGGATCAAGATTTGCTTGCGGGGACCCTTTGTAAGTGTTCCTTCGTTCTTTTATCGCTTTTCGAGTCCGAAAGTCAAACTATGTTTGACTTTCTGCGTTGACCAGTTTATGGTCAACATGAAGTTCGGTTGAACTTCATAACGTGAGCGTAATCACGATGGTTATAGTCCCTTGTGACTATACCTACTGATTACCACGTTATCTAGGCTCAGTGACGAGTCGTAGTTTCGGCCAAAATACGCATTTACGCGTATATTGTAACCAAACTACTTGTGGGTATCAAAACCTTTTGTTTTGATACCAAACTTGTTTTCTAACTTAGTTAAGCATGTTTTAACATGCTTAGCTCTTCACTTTTTAGTTTAGTGCTTGTGTAGAATCGTAAGTCAAGCGGACTAAACACCCGCTTAGACTTCCGAACACGACCCGTTTGGTCGATCTTAGGATCCGACCAAACATGGTTACTGACCATAGTAGTATAAGGAATAACCTTCCGAGGTTATACCTTATGGTCACCTAGTTTAGGTAGTTGTATGATAAGTAGTTTATATGCCTTAGGTAAATTACCAGAATACCCTTTTCATGTATAATTGGTAATTTAGCATATGTAACCTAAACTTTTGCCACATAACTGATTATACAACATGATTAGACTTGTATAGGCATATAATACTTGTCATAGGACTAGTTAGACGTCTCGAACGCGCTTTGCGCACACGACGCGTTAAAGTAGCGTAAACTACCTTAATGGGTCGCGATGGGTCGAAAGCACTTAGGCTAGGTTTCATTTAGGATGTAGGCCTTGTTAAACCATATCACATGAGTTCCAACACTCATTTGGTTTACAAGACCTCATTCTGTCCGATCTTCCGATTTAGGCGTCTATTGTTTGACTAGTGATTCAATTACTAGGTGCTACGTAATTTCTCTGATTTACTCGAGTTTGTTGAAGTACTATTGATTGAGGATACCTTGCACTATATGTGAGTACATAGTCCCCTATTTTACTGTTTTCAATTGTTTTGGGGTGATTCATATGTACAAAATGTTTTCAAGGTTTAAACGATGATTTCAAAAACGAATAGAACGATTTATACTAAACTAATAACGATTTCGATAACGTGAACGAACTTGTTGGTTGTAGTTACATAACGAATGACATTCATTAATTTTGGCCGAACCGACCAGTATTAGGTTATGGTACCATAGGATCCGACAAATCCCGTTATTATACTACACCCATGGTTATGTGTGGGTGTTGTGGGTAACGACTGAATCTGATGATTGTTAACTTACCCTTTGGAGGTTTGTTAATGCGAGAATGATTGGGACGATGAACGAGTCACAAAGGTTTGAATGTCATTAACGAGACGACCATATATAAGTTTTCACAATTAAAACAAGAACGATTTGAACGATTAAACGATTTAAACGAGTAAACGATTTGGAAACGATGTTAAACGATTTGGGGTAAACGATTGATTTTTGGTTAGTGTTTAGATAACGAGACGGGTGTAATGTAGTGAAAACATGGTAGATACGCCGCTGGTACTTCTTATATATAAGTGTTTTCAACATATTACATGTCGTGGCGTTATTTAGTTCACTTGGGTAAACGATAGTGAAACGATATCACACAACGATGTTTTCGAAACAATATACGAGTTTTATTTACAAGTTATTACGAGATGTTTTACAATTTGCCTTACTAAAACAAATGTTTTTGGGTTAAGAATCATGGCTACGAGGATTTCTAAACCATAACCATCTTGATTTGAGTTGGTTAATTTAGTTGCAATATAATACTCTTTTCAAAATAAGGTTTTTAATAAAGTATTGCAACATTTAAAATAGCCATGAATCCGACACTCCTATAAAACCTATGTACTCGCCAGCATTTCTTTGCTGACTTTGTTTTCACATATGTTTCAGGGATTGATACTTGATGATGATTACTAGGATGCATGTGTCACATAGGATCTGGACGAGGCCTTAGTGACATAATAACAATATTAGTCGATATGTAACTTGTTTGTTCTATGTTAAGACAATGTTAATGTTTAATATTCAATAAAATGAAACACTTTTGTATCCATGGTTATGAAACGATAATTTTGTTGTTTTACGCGGTCGGGGTGTGACATTTGGACTCCCTTCTTGTATTGTTTCTAGTGCCATAAAATAGAATTCATTCGGTTTCTTATCAGAATTAGCAACTAGAGCAAAATTTTTATCAGTAAAATCCTCAGGTAAGCTGCTCCAATCAACAAAGCCTTGTGTAAAGAAGCTCTGTTGACTAGCTTCTGCCTGAGCAGACGTTTGTGCAGCTTGTGGTGCTGGTTGCACTTCGACCTGAGGTGCTGGGGCTTGAACATATTGAATTTGAGTAACAGTTGTTTGGACATACTGGACAGGAACAGTGTTTATAGGTTGTGCAAGTTTTGCATATGAGGTGCAAGGGTATATTTGGAATAATGAACAATGTTTTGGGTGTTTTGAGGTCTTAGACGAGATGTGTAACTATGGGACCACTGGTTTGGCTCCTACATTCCCTCGCAAAGTGACCAAGCCTATTACACTTATAACACTTTATTTTTTTTTATCCAAACCAACTTTTAAGTTCCCATGCAAACCTGGAAACTTCCTTCCAATTCTTTTATAAAACCTGCTTGTTCTCACACTTAATAAGGCAAGTTGATGTAAAATGTCCATTGTCAGAAATCTAGTTTTCCCCATTTGCTGTGAAAGCATAGTTGGGTGAGTAAGAATTAGAGTTGAATGCTCCACCAGATGTTATGTCAATGAAATGATCATAACTCTGATCCATACTACTACCAGTTGTTTATTCCTGACCAAAAAGTGTTGTGCAACCAAAAGAGTAGTCATCAGCCACCTTTCCTAACTCCTGTAGCTTATTTTTCTGGTTAAGCTCTCTCTCATAAGTGAGGAGCCTACCATGAAGCTGAGTCAAACTCGTCTCCTTAAAACCCACAGAATTTCTAGTAACAAAGGTTATAGTGTCCCATTTTTCTGGTAGTGATCTAAGAA
Source organism: Helianthus tuberosus (assembly GCA_030545235.1). Lineage (NCBI taxonomy): Eukaryota > Viridiplantae > Streptophyta > Magnoliopsida > Asterales > Asteraceae > Helianthus > Helianthus tuberosus. The sequence goes on along the minus strand of CM060443.1, from coordinate 49,041,182 downwards.
ATCTATTATTCAAAGTTGAATTAGCATATTCTACATTTACTAGTTTTAGCTCACTAATTAGACAACTAAACCGTTCAAACAATTGGGTTAATGACTCTCCTTTAACATGACAAAATGTTTCATATTGTTGGTTTAAAACCTCCCTGTTGTTCTCAATGACCTCTTCTGTACCACCGGGATGCTCTTTTAGTGCATCTCATAACTCCTTTGCACTGTTACATTGTAACAGGCCAACATAGATGTCATTGGGTAGTGTTGTAGCAACTATACTGAATGCTTTAGCATCTAACTCAATTTTCTGAAAATCCAGCTCGGAGTAATTTTCAGGTTTCTTAGGTACTTGGACCTTGGGATCTTCTACACTCGGCACCATCGGAACATGTGGTCCGAAGATAACCGATTTCCAGCATCCAATGTTTAGATATGCATGTACATGACCCATCCTACGTTGCCAGATATTATACTCAGAACTGACGAGCATAGGTGGTTTATACAGGGTGCCAGTGTTATCAGGATCTTGTGTGTTTTGAGACATTTTGGTTGTTTTACAAAGATTCTGTTTAAACTACTTTGAATGTGATTAAACTTTTAACTCTGTTTTATATCAAATTGATTGTTAAATCAGATTTGATTAACCAAAGCTCTGATACCAATTGTTAGGATCTGAGTTTGAATTGTTTGTGAATGTTTAAGATGAAAGATGTAATGTCACACCCCGACCGCGTAAAACAACGAAACCACGACAGAAACATCGGGGAGTGTTGCAACAGAATTATTGTTTCACAACCATGGTAATTAAAGTTATGTTTTATTTATCAAACAAGAGAGTTACATTGTCTTTAAACGAAAGAAACAAAAGTACACAACATTATTTAAACTAATCTTGCTTCTTTTATGTCAGTAAGGCCCGAGTCCACCCTAGTGTATCCTGATCAAACATATGCACCAGCTCCTGAAAACGCATGTGAAAATAGGTACGTCAACATAAAAATGCCTCTGAGATACATAGGTTTTGTGAAAATAGGATTCATGACTTGAGTTTAAAGAAATGTTTAATAAAAATTAGTCATGAATCTGGTTAAGTGTTTCCTTTTATAAATCATATGAAAACTTGATAAGAAATCAGATTATATAAAAGAAAGATGTATGGTTAATTAAATAAGTAAAATGAGTTGTATAAAACAAATTGTTTTGCAAAACAATGTCTTGTGAAAAATATGTCATTTATGTAAGATGTTATAGTTCTAAATTGAAATGATTTAAATAACGCTATGATATGTAATATCAAAAAAGAACTTATATATAAGAAGTAACAGCGGCGTATCCACCATGCTTTTATCATATTACACATGCCTCGTTACTTAAATCACTTACCCAAACAAACCACCAATGTAAATTGTTCATGCTTAAACCAATTGTCAAAAATGTTCATGTGTAAACCACATCTATTGTCAAAATGTAAATCATGTAATGTGTAAGCCAATGTTAAAATGTTTATGTCAAATGTAAACCATGTAATGTGTAAACCAATATCACGTATGGCAAGTGAAATATATCAACTAAACCATAGGTAAAATGCACAAAACAAGGTATTGAAGTAAATCAAGGTTATGTTTTGTAAAATAACTGCATGCTATACTGATACAAACATCTATGCGGTATTGTGAAAATGCATACATTCAAGCCTTGAGACTTTGGCGATAAACCCTTAAACAAATTAAAGGTTTATCTGAGTTATGTGTATCGAATTCGGTCATTCCTTTCATCCAAACAAACCTAGGATTTCAGGAACGGGAGTTGCCAATTCCTATGGTACCACTACCTACTAACGAACCGCGTGATCAATGTTAATGAATGTATTTTTGTCCCATTTAAACAAACCAAATGTCATACCAAAATGTAAGCATGTGATGTAAATGAAATTAACTAAGTATGCAACAAATGGACATACATAGCATATGATGTAAAACAAATGTACTATGTATGAAACAAATGGACATACATATCATGAAATGTAATGTAAAACAATGTACTAAGTATGCACTAAACGGACATACATAGCATAAAATGTAATGTAATGTAAAGCGATGTACTAAGTATGCACTAAACGGACATACATAGCATAAAATGTAATGTAAAATGATGTACTAAGTATGCACTAGATGGACATACATAGCAAAAACATAATGATATCATGTACTATAAGTGTACTAATGGACGTAACAAGCATATGACATGAAAACATGGAAAGCACGAAAGTAACAAGTAGGCACATGTGTTTCACCCCAAAATGTTTGAAAGACAGTAAAAGAGGGGTCTATGTACTCACTTGAGATTACCTAGAAGCCATTGAATAACAACCAAGCAATGCTAGAGATCACGGAAATCAAACGACACCTAATATAGGTAACTACGTTAATAAACCGGACCTAAATCGGAGGATCGGGTAGAATGAGGGTTCGTAAACCAAATGAGTATGGGAACTCATGTAATATGGTTTAACAAAGCCTACATACTAAAATGAAACCTAACCTAAGTGCTTACGACCCATTACGACCCGTTTAGGTAGCTTGTGCTACTTTAACGCGTCGTTCGCGTAAAACGTGTTCAGACCGCCTAACTAGTCCTATGACAAGTAATATATGCCTTAACATGTCTAATAATGTTGCCTAATCAGTTTAGATGTCAAAATTTGGGTTACATATGCTTAAAATGAATTTATGCGCAAAAAGGGCATTTTGGTAATTTTCCTAAGGCATATAAACTACCCATCATATAACTAACTAAACGTAGTGAAGATAAGGTATAAACTCGGAAGGTTATTCCCTATACAACTATGGTCACAAAATGTGTTTGGTCGGATCCTAATGATCGACCAAACGGGTCGGGTTCGAAAGTCTAAGCGGTTGTTTAGACCGCTTACCTTACGACCCTATATAAGCACTAAACCTAAAGTGACGAGCTAAACATGTTAAATCATGTTTAACGAGGTTTAAAAACAGGTTTGGCATCAAAACAAGGGGTCTTGATACCCAAAAATAGTTTGGTTGCAAAATACGCAAGAATGCGCATTTTGACCGAAACTACGACTCGTCACTATGCCTAAATAACGTGGTAATCAGTAGGTATTGTCACAAGGGACTATAACCATTGTGATTACGCTCACGTTACGAAGCTCAAACGAACTTCGTGTTGACCATAAACTGGTCAATGCAGAAAGTCAAACACTGTTTGACTTTCATGCTAAAAACGCATAAAAGAACGAAAGAATACTTACAACGGGTCCAAGAAATGGAGGTTTGGTCCAATTATTCTCAGGTATGAAGTGAATCACTTCAACTTAGAGAATAAATCAGATCAAATGTGAGTTGTGAGTGAAATGGGTGGGGGTATTTATAGTTTTCGGGAAACCGTTAAGACCGTTTATCGAAAACCGTGCTTCGATCTAGGCCGTCCAAGTGTGCCCCCTGATTTGTACTACCTTGGGTACTCAAAACCCGCCCATAGGAAGCCAAAAAACCATTTACAAGTGCTGGAAACAACTGGAACAAGCTGTAAACAACAAACAGCAGATCTGGTAGTTTTAGGCACACCACGTAAGGGTCACTACAGGCTTACGCGTCCCGCCTTGGATCTGTAGATCAGCAACAAGTTTCAGTTATTACAGTTTCAGTCCCTGCATGCTTTTAAGGCCATTTTTGATGCGTTTAAGGCCCGTTAAGCCATTTTTAAGGCTCTACAATGATGCCTAAGTGTAGGGGACATGAAAAATGCTCAAAAATATGTCGGATGTCGGTTTGTTTGGCCGTACGATCACGTTATTCGGTTAATTATGTCGTAACACGAACGGACATGAAAAACGATCCAAATTACGTGACGAATGGATTTTTATCATGCCAATCACTAAAATAAAATATTTTAATGATTACAAAAATTTTTGGATGTCCGGATGTATTCAGAACGTAAGTTATACGCGAAAATGCAAACTTATGCACTTTTTGACGCTTTTAGTCCCTGAATGACCAAAAGTTTGTTTTAGCACACCGAACCCCTCAAAGCCTATTTCTAAGCGATGTAAAGGATATTTAGGGTATTTTTAACTTATGATCAAGTTCCGGAATGTCCGTTACAGTACGAATCGGCATAATTTTGCAGTTTGTCGAAATTAGTCCCTGTAAGCGAATAAACTTGATTTTGCCGTACCAAGGCCCTCAAAACTTATTTCTAAGTTATGTAAAGGTTATTTAAGGTATTTTAAGCATATATTGACGTTCCGGAGTGTTTTTCGCGTTAAACTGATTACGTTTACGCATTAGTTTGCGTATAACTCTCCAGAAAGTGAAATAGAGTTTGAAATTGAACGAAAATCAAAACATGCAAAATGTCAAACATAAACAAACAAACATAGGGATCAAATAACGTTATTTTATTGATAACTGAACTGTTTACAATGATTACAAACACAGATGTCACAGTCTCCCCTACTTGTGTAAATTTCGTCCCGAAATTTGTTTAGAGGAAACTCGTGGGAAAAGATGTGGGTATTTTGCCTTCATTTGATCTTCACATTCCCAAGTAAATTCTGGTCCACGTTTAGATTCCCAGTGAACTTTGACTAAAGGAATGCACTTGCGCTTGAGCCACTTGACTATACGGTCCATGATTTCCACTAGTTTCTCAGCAAAATGCATCGTGTTATCCACACGAATTTCGTCAAGCGGTATGTGGAGGTTCTCATCAGCTAGACACTTCTTGAGATTGGACACGTGAAAGGTTGGATGAACATTTCCAAGTTCAGGAGGTAACTCAAGTATGTAGGCTACCTTACCGATTCTTTCGATGATCTTGAATGGTCCCACATATCTAGGTGCAAGTTTTCCAGTCTTTCCAAATCTGATCACACCTTTCCAAGGTGAGACCTTAAGTAACATGCGATCATCGACTTGAAATTCCAAGGGCTTGCGTCGTCGGTCCGAGTAACTCTTTTGACGGCTTCTAGCTGTCTAAAGGTTATCGCGAACTTTCTTAACCGTATCTGTTGTCTCTAGAATGAGGTCAGGTCCAGTAAGCTGAGCCTCACCGATTTCATTCCAGCAGACTGGTGAACGACATTTTCGACCATAGAGAGCCTCGAAAGGAGCCATGTTGATGCTGGAGTGATAACTGTTGTTGTAGGAGAATTCAATCAACGGAAGATATGAATCCCAACTACCACCAAAATCGATCACACAGGCTCTAAGCGTATCCTCCAAAGTCTGGATTGTTCTTTCAGATTGGCCATCTGATTGTGGATGATAAGTTGTGCTCAAATTAAGTTGGGTTCCCATAGCAGATTGCATGGTCCTCCAAAAACGAGATGAGAAACGAGCATCTCTGTCAGAAATAATGTTTAAATGAACACCATGTCTAGATACAATTTCATCCACGTAGATTTTAGCAAGCTTGTCAGCAGATAGATCCTCACGGATCGGCAAGAAATTTGCTGATTTTGTGAAACGATCAACAACTACCGAAATAGCATCATGACCTCTCTTAGTGCGCGGAAGTTTGGTAATAAGATCCATTGCAATGTTTTCCCATTTCCAAACCGGAATCTCTGGTTGCTCCAATAAACCAGAAGGATGTTGATGTTCAGCCTTAACCTTAAGACAAGTAAGGCATTTTGACACGTATAAGGCAATGTCTTTCTTCATACCAGGCCACCAATACTGGATACGAAGATCCTTATACATTTTGTCAGCACCAGGATGAATAGAATAACGATACTTATGAGCTTCATCCATAAGCAACGTGCGAAGATTGTCTTGACTTGGGACCCACAAACGGTCCATAAAATAGTACACTCCATTGTCCTTGAGCTCAAGATCAGGCTTAATGTGATAGGGTAATTCCTTACCCATCAATCCTTGTGAGACACAAGTGTGTTGAGCCTGAGAGATGCGGGTTTGAATATCAGATCGAACACGAACACAATGAAGCCTGACATGCTCTTTACGACTCAAAGCATCGGCTACGACATTCGCCTTACCAGGATGGTAGCGAATTTCGCAGTCATAGTCATTTAGAAGCTCAACCCAACGGCGTTGCCTCATGTTAAGTTCTTTCTGATTAAAGATATGTTGGAAAATTTTGTGGTCAGTGAAAACCACACATTTAGTACCATATAAATAGTGTCTGCAGATCTTGAGAGCGAAAACAACTGCACCTAACTCAAGATCATGAGTTGTATAAAACAAATTGTTTTGCAAAACAATGTCTTGTGAAAAATATGTCATTTATGTAAGATGTTATAGTTCTAAATTGAAATGATTTAAATAACGCTACGATATGTAATATCAAAAAAGAACTTATATATAAGAAGTACCAGCGGTGTATCCACCATGCTTTTATCATATTACACATGCCTCGTCACTTAAATCACTTACCCAAACAAACCACCAATGTAAATTGTTCATGCTTAAACCAATTGTCAAAAATGTTCATGTGTAAGCCACATCTATTGTCAAAATGTAAATCATGTAATGTGTAAGCCAATGTTAAAATGTTTATGTCAAATGTAAACCATGTAATGTGTAAACCAATATCATGTATGGCAAGTGAAATATATCAACTAAACCATAGGTAAAATGCACAAAACAAGGTATTGAAGTAAATCAAGGTTATGTTTTGTAAAATAACTGCATGCTATACTGATACAAACATCTATGCGGTATTGTGAAAATGCATACATTCAAGCCTTGAGACTTTGGCGACAAACCCTTAAACAAATTAAAGGTTTATCTGAGTTATGTGTATCGAATTCGGTCATTCCTTTCATCCAAACAAACCTAGGATTTCAGGAACGGGAGTTGCCAATTCCTATGGTACCACTACTTACTAACGAACCGCGTGATCAATGTTAATGAATGTATTTTTGTCCCATTTAAACAAACCAAATGTCATACCAAAATGTAAGCATGTGATGTAAATCAAATGTACTAAGTATGCAACAAATGGTCATACATAGCATATGATGTAAAACAAATGTACTATGTATGAAACAAATGGACATACATAGCATAAAATGTAATGTAATGTAAAGCGATGTACTAAGTATGCACTAAACGGACATACATAGCATAAAATGTAATGTAAAACGATGTACTAAGTATGCACTAGATGGACATACATAGCAAAAACATAATGATATCATGTACTATAAGTGTACTAATGGACGTAACAAGCATATGATATGAAAACATGGAAAGCACGAAAGTAACAAGTAGGCACATGTGTTTCACCCCAAAATGTTTGAGAGACAGTAAAAGAGGGGTCTATGTACTCACTTGAGATTGCCTAGAAGTCCTTGAATAACAACCAAGCAATGCTAGAGATCACGGAAATTAAACGACACCTAATATAGGTAACTACGTTAATAAACCGGACCTAAATCGGAGGATCGGATAGAATGAGGGTTCGTAAACCAAATGAGTATGGGAACTCATGTAATATGGTTTAACAAAGCCTACATACTAAAATGAAACCTAACCTAAGTGCTTACGACCCATTACGACCCGTTTAGGTAGCTTGTGCTACTTTAACGCGTCGTTCTCGTAAAACGTGTTCAGACCGCCTAACTAGTCCTATGACAAGTAATATATGCCTTAACATGTCTAATAATGTTTCCTAATCAGTTTAGATGTCAAAATTTGGCTTACATATGCTTAAAATGAATTTATGCGCAAAAAGGGCATTTTGGTAATTTTCCTAAGGCATATAAACTACCCATCATATAACTAACTAAACGTAGTGAACATAAGGTATAAACTCGGAAGGTTATTCCCTATCCAACTATGGTCACAAAATGTGTATGGTCGGATCCTAATGATCGACCAAACGGGTCGGGTTCGAAAGTCTAAGCGGTTGTTTAGACCGCTTACCTTACGACCCTATATAAGCACTAAACCTAAAGTGACGAGCTAAACATTTTAAAACATGTTTAACAAGGTTTAAAAACAGGTTTGGTATCAAAACAAGGGGTCTTGATACCCAAAAATAGTTTGGTTGCAAAATACGCAAGAATGCGCATTTTGACAGAAACTACGACTCGTCACTATGCCTAAATAACGTGGTAATCAGTAGGTATAGTCACAAGGGACTATAACCATTGTGATTACGCTCACGTTACGAAGTTCAAACGAACTTCGTGTTGACCATAAACTGGTCAATGCAGAAAGTCAAAGACTGTTTGACTTTCATGCTAAAAACGCATAAAAGAACGAAAGAATACTTACAACGGGTCCAAGAAATGGAGGTTTAGTCTAATTATTCTCAGGTATGAAGTGAAATCACTTCAACTTAGAGAATAAATCAGATCAAATGTGAGTTGTGAGTGAAATGGGTGGGGGTATTTATAGTTTTCGGGTAACCGTTAAGACCGTTTATCGAAAACCGTGCTTCGATCTAGGCCGTCCATGTCACACCCCCAAAATCCACACGCGGAGTATCACCGCTTGGAGGTGTGACTGACCAGGATCAAGCCATCAATCATATCAAACATAGTATTTAAGTGTGAAAGTAGGAAAATGTAATTCATCTTGACATGACTGATGTTCATAACCAAACATTGTTTAAGTAGCGGAAGCATAATAATAAGAACCCAAAGTAAGTTATAAGTTCAAATATCGTCTACGATCCGTATCCCACAACGACCTGCTCCTCCCTGTGCAAGCTCCATATGTACCTAAGGTCCTGCAAGGCATGTAACAGAGGATCAACAACTAGTTGAGCGAGTTCACAGAAAGTAAATGCGTAATAGTAAGTTCGTATGTAACATGTGGCTCTACTGGGCCGATAGTACGTTCTATTGGTGGGGGCTTCCCATGTTATATATCCCCTAGACTATTCGTAATCATAAGTATCCTTCCCAATCCGAGGATAGTAGTAAGTATAGGTTTACGCAGGTTTTATGTAAGTGCCCTTCCCAACCGAGGACAGTACGTAGCGAGTACGTAGGTTTAGCGCTGGCGTCCTTCCCAATCCGAGGACGGTAGTACGTAGGTTTAGCACTGGCGTCCTTCCCAATCCGAGGACGGTTGTACGTAGGTTTTACGTAGGTTTAGTGCTAGTGTCCTTCCCAATCCGAGGACAGTACGTAGGCTTTGCGTAGAATTTGGCACAGGCATCCTTCCCAATCCGAGGACCGTGGTAAATAGTCTAGTGTTCATGTAAGTACAGGTAATCATTCAATCCCATTCCCAACCCAACTGGGGAATCCCATGCCTTGGTAAGAGTGTGAACTCACCTTGGTTTGCTCGGCAGATTACACAGAAAGGTCACGTCTAAAAGCTAGTGGTCAACCACGTCCTAACATGATTATCATGCAAGTCAGGTTTTGGTTTCAAATAACGCACATAAGTTTCACATAGACGGCATATAAGAGAAACACATACTGATCATGGCATCATGCAGCTTCACGTTCAACAATTAAGACATATTGACATTAAGTGATTTGGGCTCGCACAAGTCTGATGACCTTGTGCGAGTCATTCGTTGAAGCCCAACACTACCCGGCCCAAAAGCATGCAACCGAATAGATCCGTAAACATAACACGGCCTAGACAACTAAACACTAAGCCTTGTGCGATCCATATCAATACCCAGCCCAAGTCTACGGCCCAACAAGTAGCACAACAGTTATAACATATATCGGCCCAACTAGTCACACAAGTCATGTGCGATTGTTTGATTATTCCTAAAATCTTGCAATCGGTTACAACCATTTAACAGTTTCCAACTTTACAAAAATCAATCAACAGTTTCTATCCTAACATATGTTCGATCAAACCAATCAAATCATCACCAATTCATATGAACTTTAATCATATTCAAATCATAACAACAACCTACCTTTTAACTATTAAATTATAGAAGTAAAATCTCACAGCACATCATACTCGATTATGGCTCTTATCTGATTAACACCATCAACACACATGAGTCGATTACAACTTTCTATCCTACTCATCATGCAAACCATCCGAGAACATAACATCAACCTTTCGGATCTAAACTCATACATAGCCGATTGCATACATTCATACTAACATAACAATACATCTTCCAATCTCATATTAATCATAGTCAACATGCATGTGAGCCGATTAACAAGAACACTTATCATTCAATCATCATAATCTATCATGTTAATCGAAACCCTAGATCATCATACCAAAACTATAATAGTACACACATCATTAAACATGTATTCGATAAATCCAAACACTAACCGGATAAGAGATGGGTGAGGATGATCCGAACAAGGAAAGATCTTGTATGGAGAGGGTGTTCGGCTGCCTTCTTGTTCGTGAGGGAGAGAGGGAGAATAGCTAGGGTTTGTGTATGTGAATGTTTTTGCAACAAATGAGAATAAACTCTCTAAGGGTGTGTGTGTAGGCGTATGAGGAAGTGGGCCGAACCCAAACCTTGGGCTGCCCTTGGATCCGACTACAAGAGATACGGCCCCAAGTGGGCTTGTGCGATTGTGTGTGTGTGTTGTGCGTTTGGGTTCGTATGCATACATACACATATTACACATAGCACATAACAACATAACATTCATTAAATAAAAGTCACATAATTACATAACGTTGCACAAAGATAAGTTCGAAATGTCACATATCGTACACATACGTTACATCGAAGTACAAAAATAGGTTCGGAAATACGAGTTGTCACATTATCCCCAACTAAAAAGAAATTTCGTCCCGAAATTTGGTACGCACTCACTGAGGAAGCTAGGTAAATTGTATCGTTCACTGGTTTTCCTGGGGTGTCACAGTCCAAGTGTGCCCCCTGATTTGTACTACCTTGGGTACTCAAAACCCGCCCCTAGGAAGCCAAAAAACCATTTGCAAGTGCTGGAAACAGCTGGAACAAGCTGTAAACAACAAACAGCAGATCTGGTAGTTGTAGGCGCCCCACGTAAGGGTCAGTACAGGCTTACACGGCCCGCCTGGGATCTGTAGATCAGCAACAAGTTTCAGTTATTACAGTTTCAGTCCCTGGATGCTTTTAAGGCCATTTTTGATGCATTTAAGGCCCGTTAAGCCATTTTTAAGGCTCTACAATGATGCCTAAGTGTAGGGGACATGAAACATGCTCAAAAATATGTCGGATGTCGGTTTGTTTGGTCGTACGATCACGTTATTCGGTTAATTATGTCGTAACACAAACGGACATGAAAAACGATCCAAATTACGTAACGAATGGATTTTTATCATGCCAATCACTAAAATAAAGTATTTTAATGATTACATAAATTTTTGGATGTCCGGATGTATTCAGAACGTAAGTTATACGCGAAAATGCAAACTTATGCACTTTTTGACGCTTTTAGTCCCTGAATGACCAAAAGTTTGTTTTAGCACACCGAACCCCTCAAAGCCTATTTCTAAGCTATGTAAAGGATATTTAGGGTATTTTTAACTTATGATCAAGTTCCGGAATGTCCGTTACAGTACGAATCGGCATAATTTTGCAGTTTGTCGAAATTAGTCCCTGTAAGCGAATAAACTTGATTTTGCCATACCAAGGCCTTCAAAACTTATTTCTAAGTTATGAAAAGGTTATTGAAGGTATGTTAAGCATATATTGATGTTCCAGAGTGTTTGTCGCGTTAAACTGATTACGTTTACGCATTAGTTTGCGTATAACTCTCAAGAAAGTGAAATAGAGTTTGAAATTGAACGAAAATCAAAACATGCAAAATGTCAAACATAAACAAACAAACATAGGGATCAAATAACATTATTTTATTGATAACTGAACTGTTTACAATGATTACAAACACAGATGTCACAGTCTCCCCTACTTGTGTAAATTTCGTCCCGAAATTTGTTTAGAGGAAACTCGTGGGAAAAGATGTGGGTATTTCGCCTTCATTTGATCTTCACATTCCCAAGTAAATTCTGGTCCACGTTTAGATTCCCAGTGAACTTTGACCAAAGGAATGCACTTGCGCTTGAGCCACTTGACTATACGGTCCATGATTTCCACTGGTTTCTCAACAAAATGCATCGTGTTATCCACACGAATTTCGTCAAGCGGTATGTGGAGGTTCTCATCAGCTAGACACTTCTTGAGATTGGACATGTGAAAGGTTGGATGAACATTTCCAAGTTCAGGAGGTAACTCAAGTATGTAGGCTACCTTACCGATTCTTTCGATGATCTTGAATGGTCCCACATATCTAGGTGAAAGTTTTCCTGTCTTTCCAAATCTGATCACACCTTTCCAAGGTGAGACCTTAAGTAACACGCGATCACCGACTTGAAATTCCAAGGGCTGGCGTCGTCGGTCCGAGTAACTCTTTTGACGGCTTCTAGCTGTCTGAAGGTTATCGCGAACTTTCTTAACCTTATCTGTTGTCTCTAGAATGAGGTCAGGTCCAGTAAGCTGAGCCTCATCGATTTCATTCCAGCAGACTGGTGAACGACATTTTTTACCATAGAGAGCCTCGAAAGGAGCCATGTTGATGCTGGAGTGATAACTGTTGTTGTAGGAGAATTCAATCAACGGAAGATATGAATCCCAACTACCACCAAAATCGATCACACAGGCTCTAAGCATATCCTCCAAAGTCTGGATTGTTCTTTCAGATTGGCTATCTGATTGTGGATTATAAGCTGTGCTCAAATTAAGTTGGGTTCCCATAGCAGATTGCATGGTCCTCCAAAAACGAGATGAGAAACGAGCATCTCTGTCAGAAATAATGTTTAAAGGAACACCATGTCTAGATACAATTTCATCCACGTAGATTTTAGCAAGCTTGTCAGCAGATAGATCCTCACGGATCGGCAAGAAATGTGCTGATTTTGTGAGACGATCACCAACTACCCAAATAGCATCATGACCTCTCTTAGTGCGCGGAAGTTTGGTAATAAGATCCATCGCAATGTTTTCCCATTTCCAAACCGGAATCTTTGGTTGCTCCAATAAACCAGAAGGATGTTGATGTTCAGGCTTAACCTTAAGACAAGTAAGGCATTTTGACACGTATAAGGCAATGTCTTTCTTCATACCAGGCCACCAATACTGGATACGAAGATCCTTATACATTTTGTCAGCACCAGGATGAATAGAATAACGAGACTTATGAGCTTCGTCCATAAGCAACGTGCGAAGATTGTCTTGACTTGGGACCCACAAACGGTCCATAAAATAGTACACTCCATTGTCCTTGAGCTCAAGATCAGGCTTAATGTGATAGGGTAATTCCTTACCCATCAATCCTTGTGAGACACAAGTGTGTTGAGCCTGAGAGATGCGGGTTTGAATATCAGATCGAACACGAACACAATGAAGCCTGACATGCTCTTTACGACTCAAAGCATCGGCTACGACATTCGCCTTACCAGGATGGTAGCGAATTTCGCAGTCATAGTCATTTAGAAGCTCAACCCAACGTCGTTGCCTCATGTTAAGTTCTTTCTGATTAAAGATATGTTGGAAACTTTTGTGGTCAGTGAAAACCACACATTTAGTACCATATAAGTAGTGTCTGCAGATCTTGAGAGCGAAAACAACTGCACCTAACTCAAGATCATGAGTTGTATAAAACAAATTGTTTTGCAAAACAATGTCTTGTGAAAAATATGTCATTTATGTAAGATGTTATAGTTCTAAATTGAAATGATTTATATAACGCTACGATATGTAATATCAAAAAAGCACTTATATATAAGAAGTACCAGCGGCGTATCCACCATGCTTTTATCATATTACACATGCCTCGTTACTTAAATCACTTACCCAAACAAACCACCAATGTAAATTGTTCATGCTTAAACCAATTGTCAAAAATGTTCATGTGTAAACCACATCTATTGTCAAAATGTAAATCATGTGATGTGTAAGCCAATGTTAAAATGTTTATGTCAAATGTAAACCATGTAATGTGTAAACCAATATCATGTATGGCAGTAAAAGAGGGGTCTATGTACTCACTTGAGATTGCCTAGAAGTCCTTGAATAACAACCAAGCAATGCTAGAGATCACAGAAATCAAACGACACCTAATATAGGTAACTACGTTAATAAACCGGACCTAAATCGGAGGATCGGATAGAATGAGGGTTCGTAAACGAAATGAGTATGGGAACTCATGTAATATGGTTTAAAAAAGCCTACATACTAAAATGAAACCTAACCTAAGTGCTTACGACCCATTACGACCCGTTTAGGTAGCTTGTGCTACTTTAACGCGTCGTTCGCGTAAAACGTGTTCAGACCGCCTAACTAGTCCTATGACAAGTAATATATGCCTTAACATGTCTAATAATGTTGCCTAATCAGTTTAGATGTCAAAATTTGGGTTACATATGCTTAAAATGAATTTATGCGAAAAAAGGGCATTTTGGTAATTTTCCTAAGGCATATAAACTACCCATCATATAACTAACTAAACGTAGTGAACATAAGGTATAAACTCGGAAGGTTATTCCGTATACAACTATGGTCACAAAATGTGTTTGGTCGGATCCTAATGATCGACCAAACGGGTCGGGTTCAAAAGTCTAAGCGGTTGTTTAGACCGCTTACCTTACGACCCTATATAAGCACTAAACCTAAAGTGACGAGCTAAACATGTTAAAACATGTTTAACGAGGTTTAAAAACAGGTTTGGTATCAAAACAAGGGGTCTTGATACCCAAAAATAGTTTGGTTGCAAAATACGCACGAATGCGCATTTTGACCGAAACTACGACTCGTCGCTATGCCTAAATAACGTGGTAATCAGTAGGTATAGTCACAAGGGACTATAACCATTGTGATTACGCTCACGTTACGAAGTTCAAATGAACTTCGTGTTGACCATAAACTGGTCAATGCAGAAAGTCAAACACTATTTGACTTTCATGCTAAAAACGCATAAAAGAACGAAAGAATACTTACAACGGGTCCAAGAAATGGAGGTTTGGTCCAATTATTCTTAGGTATGAAGTGAAATCACTTCAACTTAAAGAATAAATCAGATCAAATGTGAGTTGTGAGTGAAATGGGTGGGGGTATTTATAGTTTTCGGGTAACCGTTAAGACCGTTTATCGAAAATCGTGCTTCGATCTAGGCCGTCCAAGTGTGCCCCCTGATTTGTACTACCTTGGGTACTCAAAACCCGCCCCTAGGAAGCCAAAAAACCATTTGCAAGTGCTGGAAACAGCTGGAACTAGCTGTAAACAACAAACAGCAGATCTGGTAGTTTTAGCCGCCCCACGTAAGGGTCAGTACAGGCTTACGCGGCCCGCCTGGGATCTGTAGATCAGCAACAAGTTTCAGTTATTACAGTTTCAGTCCCTGCATGCTTTTAAGGCCATTTTTGATGCGTTTAAGGCCCGTTAAGCCATTTTTAAGGCTCTACAATGATGCCTAAGTGTAGGGGACATGAAACATGCTCAAAAATAAGTCGGATGTCGGTTTGTTGGGCCGTACGATCACGTTATTCGGTTAATTATGTCGTAACGCGAACGGACATGAAAAACGATCCAAATTACGTGACGAATGGATTTTTATCATGCGAATCACTAAAATAAAGTATTTTAATGATTACATAAATTTTTGGATGTCCGAATGTATTCAGAACGTAAGTTATACGTGAAAATGCAAACTTATGCACTTTTTGACGCTTTTAGTCCCTGAATGACCAAAAGTTTGTTTTTGCACACCGAACCCCTCAAAGCCTATTTCTAAGCTATGTAAAGGATATTTAGGGTATTTTTAACTTATGATCAAGTTCCGGAATGTCCGTTACAGTACGAATCGGCATAATTTTGCAGTTTGTCGAAATTAGTCCCTGTAAGCGAATAAACTTGATTTTGCCATACCAAGGCCTTCAAAACTTATTTCTAAGTTATGTAAAGGTTATTTAAGGTATGTTAAGCATATATTGATGTTTCGGAGTGTTTGTCGCATTAAACTGATTACGTTTACGCATTAGTTTGCGTATAACTCTCCAGAAAGTGAAATAGAGTTTGAAATTGAACGAAAATCAAAACATGCAAAATGTCAAACATAAACAAACAAACATAGGGATCAAATAACATTATTTTATTGATAACTGAACTGTTTACAATGATTACAAACACAGATGTCACAGTCTCCCCTACTTGTGTAAATTTCGTCCCGAAATTTGTTTAGAGGAAACTCGTGGGAAAAGATGTGGGTATTTCGCCTTCATTTGATCTTCACATTCCCAAGTAAATTCTGGTCCACGTTTAGATTCCCAGTGAACTTTGACCAAAGGAATGCACTTGCGCTTGAGCCACTTGACTATACGGTCCATGATTTCCACTGGTTTCTCAACAAAATGCATCGTGTTATCCACACGAATTTCGTCAAGCGGTATCTGGAGGTTCTCATCAGCTAGACACTTCTTGAGATTCGACACGTGAAAGGTTGGATGAACATTTCCAATTTCAGGAGGTAACTCAAGTAAGTAGGCTACCTTACCGATTCTTTCGATGATCTTGAATGGTCCCACATATCTAGGTGCAGGTTTTCCTGTCTTCCCAAATCTGATCACACCTTTCCAAGGTGAGACCTTAAGTAACACGCGATCACCGACTTGAAATTCCAAGGGCTTGCGTCGTCGGTCCGAGTAACTCTTTTGACGGCTTCTAGCAGTCTAAAGGTTATCGCGAACTTTCTTAACCTTATCTGTTGTCTCTAGAATGAGGTCAGGTCCAGTAAGCTGAGCCTCACCAATTTCATTCCAGCAGACTGGTGAACGACATTTTTGACCATAGAGAGCCTCGAAAGGTTGTAGGAGAATTCAATCAACGGAAGATACGAATCCCAACTACCACCAAAATCGATCACACAGGCTCTAAGCATATCCTCCAAAGTCTGGATTGTTCTTTCAGATTGGCCATCTGATTGTGGATGATAAGCTGTGCTCAAATTAAGTTGGGTTCCCATAGCAGATTGCATGGTCCTCCAAAAACGAGATGAGAAACGAGCATCTCTGTTAGAAATAATGTTTAAAGGAACACCATGTCTAGATACAATTTCATCCACGTAGATTTTAGCATGCTTGTCAGCAGATAGATCCTCACGGATCGGCAAGAAATGTGCTGATTTTGTGAGACGATCAACAACTACCCAAATAGCATCATGACCTCTCTTAGTGCGCGGAAGTTGGGTAATAAGATCCATTGCAATGTTTTCCCATTTCCAAACCGGAATCTCTAGTTGCTCCAATAAACCAGAAGGATGTTGATGTTCAGCCTTAACCTTAAGACAAGTAAGGCATTTTGACACGTATAAGGCAATGTCTTTCTTCATACCAGGCCACCAATACTGGATATGAAGATCCTTATACATTTTGTCAGCACCAGGATGAATAGAATAACGAGACTTATGAGCTTTGTCCATAAGCAACGTGCGAAGATTGTCTTGACTTGGGACCCACAAACGGTCCATAAAATAGTACACTCCATTGTCCTTGAGCTCAAGATCAGGCTTAATGTGATAGGGTAATTCCTTACCCATCAATCCTTGTGAGACACAAGTGTGTTGAGCCTGAGAGATGCGGGTTTGAATATCAGATCGAACACGAACACAATGAAGCCTGACATGCTCTTTACGACTCAAAGCATCGGCTACGACATTCGCCTTACCAGGATGGTAGCGAATTTCGCAGTCATAGTCATTTAGAAGCTCAACCCAACGTCGTTGCCTCATGTTAAGTTCTTTCTGATTAAAGATATGTTGGAAACTTTTGTGGTCAGTGAAAACCACACATTTAGTACCATATAAATAGTGTCAGCAGATCTTGAGAGCGAAAACAACTGCACCTAACTCAAGATCATGAGTGGTGTAGTTCTTTTCGTGTACCTTCAACTGCCTTGATGCATATGCTATGACTTTGTTCCTTTGCATAAGAACACAGCCAAGACCCAAGTTTGATGCATCACAATACACGACAAAATCGTCATCGCCCTCAGGCAAAGATAGAATTGGCGCATTACAAAGCTTCTGCTTCAAGGTCTGAAACGCTTCTTCTTTTTTGGTTCCCCAATCAAAGGGTTTGTTCTTCTGGGTTAGAGCAGTTAGAGGAACTGCAATGTTCGAGAAGTTTTCAATGAAGCGGCAGTAATAACCCGCCAGACCAAGAAAAGAACGAACTTCAGTAGGAGTAGTAGGCGTATCCCAATCCTTAATCGCACTGATCTTGGATGGATCTACATGAATACCTTGTTCGTTGACGATATGTCCCAAAAATTGAACTTCCTTAAGCCAAAATTCACACTTGGAGAATTTGGCGAAAAGTTGTTCTTTCTTCAGGAGTTCCAGAGTAAGACAAAGATGTCGCTCATGATCAGCTTGCGTCTTAGAATAAATCAAGATGTCATCAATGAAAACGATGATGAACTTATCAAAATAAGGCTTGCAGACCCTATTCATCAAGTCCATGAAAACTGTAGGAGCATTAGTCAAACCAAATGGCATAATTGTGAACTCGTAATGCCCATAACGAGTGCGGAAAGCTGTCTTGGGAATATCTTCTTCATGCACACGAAGTTGATGATACCCAGAACGTAGATCAATCTTTGAAAAATAAGAAGCACCCTGTAACTGATCAAAGAGATCATCAATGCGAGGTAGGGGATATCGATTCTTGATGGTAAGCTTGTTAAGCCCACGGTAATCAATACACATTCTGAAAGATCCATCCTTCTTCTTGATAAAAAGAACGAGAGCACCCCAAGGTGAAAAGCTAGGACGGATAAAACCTTTGTCTGAAAGCTCTTGAAGCTGCTTAGATAAATCTTGCATCTCGGACGGTGCAAGACGATATGGAGATCTGGCAATAGGATTTGCACCAGGTACCAGATCAATACGGAACTCGACTTGGCGCGCTGGGGGTAATCCAGGTAACTCTTCAGGAAATAACTCAGGATAATTCCGAACAACAGGGATATCTTGAATAGACTTACCTTTGCCTTTATCTGCTACAACATGTGCCAAGAAGGCCACATAGTTCTTTCGCAGATACTTCTGAGCCTGAGTACAAGACATGAGTTTGAGGCTACTAGCAGGTTTTTCACCACGAACCTGTAGGATCTCGCCTGTTGAGATCGGAACACGAACAATCTTCTCGAAACAAATTACCTCTGCGTGATGCTTGGCTAACCAATCCATACCCACTATAACGTCGAAACTCCCAAGTTGCATCGGTGTGAGGTCGATAGGAAAAAGATGGTTGTTAAGGTTCAACAGGCAGTTACGAAGAACAGAATCGAGAACAATGGGATCACCACTAGCAACTTCTACTGTCAAAGGCTTTCCTAGTTTCATTCTAGACATGCGAAGCAATGGCTCAAAAGATAATGACACAAAACTCTTATCGGCACCTGAATCAAAAAGAACAGATGCAGACTGATTATTAACAAAGAACGTACCGTTCACCACCTCGTTGTCTGCTTGCGCCTCTTGAGCATTCATGTTAAAGACTCGACCACGAGCCTGAGCCTGATTTCTATTCGCGTTGGCTAGCCTTGGACACTGGTTTCGATAATGAGTCAGGTCCCCACAATTATAACATGAACCAGGAGGAAAATGAGTTCGTGCAGCTTGTGCTTGCTGTGGAGCAGGTAGTTGAGCAGCCTGCTGAGCAGGGTTATGAGCTGCTTGATTGGGAGCAAAGCGACAAACATTAGAAAGATGACCTGACTTCCCACAGTTTGTACAGAAACGACACTGAACTTGCAGTTGATGGTGGCTATTGCATCTGTTGCACAACGGTGCATTCCCCGCATACCGTTTCTTTGCTGGTGGTTGTGCGGGTTGGTTAGGAGCTGCCTGATTAGCTTGGGCAGTGACAGCGAAATTCTGGGAAGCCTTACACTTCCTAAACCCCTTTGATGAACCAGATTCCTTACCCTTCTTGCTCGTACCCTTCTTGCTTTCACCCTTGTCAGACGACTGCTTCTTACCCTTGTCACCCTTCTTGTGTAACTTACCCTTTCGGACCTGCGACTCAGTCAATGTCGCAGCTAACTCGATTTCCTGACGAACTGTGGTAGGGTTACTACCAGTGACGATGTCTTGTATAGAGTTAGGTAAGCCATCAATATACCTCTCGATAGCTTTCTCGAGTGGGGTAACCATGGTAGGGCATAGCAAACTCAGCTCTTCATACCTATCAGTGTAAGCCCGGTGCTCACCACTATCATGTTTCAAATAATCAAACTCCCTTTCTAAAGCCCTCAGTTCATGACGAGGACAGAATTCCCTCATCATAAGAGCCCTAAACTCGGCCCAAGTCTGTGCTAAAGCAACCTCAGCACCACGGTCTCTCATAACCCCGTTCCACCATGTAAGAGCCCTCTTTTGAAAAACGCTAGAAGCAAACTCGACCTTGCGATTATCAGGAAACTGAACATGACGAAAGGTACTCTCAATGCTCTCGAACCACTGTAGGAGCCCAGTTGCTCCTTCAGAACCACTGAACTTGAGTGGTTTAGCCGATTTGAAACTCTTGAAATTGCATGGAGTATTTTGGTTATTGTTGGCTTGGTTCACTTGAGCAATAATGTCTGGGAGTACAGCAGCCATTTGCTGCGCAATGATAGCTGCCATTTCGGCATTAGGTAGCGGATTTTCGCGTCGAGGAGGCATTCTAAAAGAGGAAACAAGAGAGGAAACGAGTGAGATGATTAGATGAAAGAAATGAGATGATACAAAAATCGACAAAAGCAAAGATGGTGGTCATTCGTTCGTACCACAAAGCAAATAAACAACACACAGTGACTAATCAAAGTAAATGGGTCAAAAATAATGTACCGTGAAGGCATGCTCGCCTATAAGTGAACACTCACCCCAAGAGTTCCTAGGTAAGAGTGACTGGTCCGATTATGTGGATTTGTACGAACACTCTAGCCTTAGACAGAAAACTCAGGGTACAGGCGCTCACCCTTCCAGTTTACACGTCTTCACACTATTTAGACCCAAAACTTTGACGAGATTTTGAAACATTGGAAGGCACAAGGCCAAAAGAATCATTCAAAAACGGATGATTAAATTCTCAAAATCATTCTGAAAAATTGGAGGGTTCAAAACCTTATAACAAATTATTTAAAAACAGATGATTAATTTTCAAAAATCGTTTCGGAAAAATGGTGTTCTTGTTTTGGGTAATCACCTAAAGACAGGTGAAGTGCATGTTTTAAGATCTAAACACAAGATAACTTGTGTTAGGGTCCTAGAAAGGTTATAGTCTAGGTCAAAGCATTACTAATAACCAAATTCCCTATAACCATTGGCTCTGATACCAACTCTTCTGTCACACCCCGACCGCGTAAAACAACGAAACCGCGGCGGAAACGTCGGGGAGTGTTGCAACAGAATTATTGTTTCACAACCATGGTAATTAAAGTTATGTTTTATTTATCAAACAAGAGAGTTACATTGTCTTTAAACGAAAGAAACAAAAGTACACAACATTATTTAAACTAATCTTGCTTCTTTTATGTCACTAAGGCCCGAGTCCACCCTAGTGTATCCTAATCAAACCTATGCACCAGCTCCTGAAAACACATGTGAAAATAGGTACGTCAGCATAAAAATGCATGTGAGATACATAGGTTTTGTGAAAATAGGATTCATGACTTGAGTTTAAAGAAATGTTTAATAAAAATTAGTCATGAATCTGGTTAAGTGTTTCCTTTTATAAATCATATGAAAACTTGATAAGAAATCAGATTATATAAAAGAAAGATGTATGGTTAATTAAATAAGTAAAATGAGTTGTATAAAACAAATTGTTTTGCAAAACAATGTCTTGTGAAAAATATGTCATTTATGTAAGATGTTATAGTTCTAAATTGAAATGATTTAAATAACGCTACGATATGTAATATCATAAAAGCACTTATATATAGGAAGTACCAGCGGCGTATCCACCATGCTTTTATCATATTACACATGCCTCGTTACTTAAATCACTTACCCAAACAAACCACCAATGTAAATTGTTCATGTTTAAACCAATTGTCAAAATGTAAATCTTGTAATTTGTAAGCCAATGTTAAAATGTTTATGTCAAATGTAAACCATGTAATGTGTAAACCAATATCATGTATGGCAAGTGAAATATATCAACTAAACCATAGGTAAAATGCACAAAACAAGGTATTGAAGTAAATCAAGGTTATGTTTTGTAAAATAACTGCATGTTATACTAATACAAACATCTATGCGGTATTGTGAAAATGCATACATTCAAGCCTTGAGACTGTGGCGACAAACCCTTAAACAAATTAAAGGTTTATCTGAGTTATGTGTATCGAATTCGGTCATTCCTTTCATCCAAACAAACCTAGGATTTCAGGAACGGGAGTTTTCAATTCCTATGGTACCACTACCTACTAACGAACGAACGGCGTGATCAATGTTAATGAATATATTTTTGTCCCATTTAAACAAACCAAATGTCATACCAAAATGTAAGCATGTGATGTAAATCAAATGTACTAAGTATGCAACAAATGGACATACATAGCATATGATGTAAAACAAATGTACTATGTATGCAACAAATGGACATACATAGCATGAAATGTAAAGTAAAACAATGTACTAAGTATGCACTAAACGGACATACATAGCATAAAATGTAATGTAAAGCGATGTACTAAGTATGCACTAAACGGACATACATAGCATAAAATATAATGTAAAACGATGTACTAAGTATGCACTAGATGGACATACATAACAAAAACATAATGAAATCATGTACTATAAGTGTACTAAAGGACGTAACAAGCATATGATATGAAAACATGGAAAGCACGAAGGTAACAAGTAGGCACATGTGTTTCACCCCAAAATGTTTGAAAAATAGTAAAAGAGGGGTCTATGTACTCACTTGAGATTGCCTAGAAGTCCTTGAATAACAACCAAGCAATTCTAGAGATCACGGAAATCAAACGGCACCTAATATAGGTAACTACGTTAATAAACCGGACCTAAATCGGAGGATCGGATAGAATGAGGGTTCGTAAACCAAATGAGTATGGGAACTCATGTAATATGGTTTAACAAAGCCTACATACTAAAACGAAACCTAACCTAAGTGCTTACGACCCATTACGACCCGTTTAGGTAGCTTGTGCTACTTTAACGCGTCGTTCGCGTAAAACGTGTTCAGACCGCCTAACTAGTCCTATGACAAGTAATATATGCCTTAACATGTCTAATAATGTTGCCTAATCAGTTTAGATGTCAAAATTTGGGTTACATATGCTTAAAATGAATTTATGCACAAAAAGGGCATTTTGGTAATTTTCCTAAGGCATATAAACTACCTATCATATAACTATATAAACGTAGTGACCATAAGGTATAACCTCGGAAGGTTATTCCCTATACAACTATGGTCACAAAATGTGTTTGGTCGGATCCTAATGATCGACCAAACGGGTCGGGTTCGAAAGTCTAAGCGGTTGTTTAGACCGCTTACCTTACGACCCTATATAAGCACTAAACCTAAAGTGACGAGCTAAACATGTTAAAACATGTTTAACGAGGTTTAAAAACAGGTTTGGTATCAAAACAAAGGGTCTTGATACCCAAAAATAGTTTGGTTGCAAAATACGCAAGAATGCGCATTTTGACCGAAACTACGACTCGTCACTATGCCTAAATAACGTGGTAATCAGTAGGTATAGTCACAAGGGACTATAACCATCGTGATTACGCTCACGTTACGAAGTTCAAACGAACTTCGTGTTGACCATAAACTAGTTAATGCAGAAAGTCAAACACTGTTTGACTTTCGTGCTAAAAACGCGTAAAAGAACGAAAGAATACTTACAACGGGTCCAAGAAATGGAGGTTTGATCCAATTATTCTCAGGTATGAAGTGAAATCACTTCAACTTAGAGAATAAATCAGATCAAATGTGAGTTGTGAGTGAAATGGGTAGGGGTATTTATAGTTTTCGGGTAACCGTTAAGATCGTTTATCGAAAACCGTGCTTCGATCTAGGACGTCCAAGTGTGCCCCCTAATTTGTAATACCTTGGGCACCCAAAACCAGCCCCTAGGAAGCCCAAAAACCATTTGCAAGTGCTGGAAACAGCTGGAACAAGCTGTAAACAACAAACAGCAGATCTGGTAGTTTTAGGCGCCCCGCGTAAGGGTCAGTACAGGCTTACGCGGCCCGCCTGGGTTCTGCAGATTAGCAACAAGTTTCAGTTATTACAGTTTCAGTCCCTGCATGCTTTTAAGGTCATTTTTGATACGTTTAAGGCCCGTTAAACCATTTTTATGGCTCTATAATGATGACTAAGTGTAGGGGACATGAAACATGCTCAAAAATATGTCGGATGTCGGTTTTTTTGGTCGTACGATCACGTTATTCGGTTAATTACGACGAAACACGAACGGACGCGAAAAACGATCCAAATTACGTGACGAATGGATTTTTATCATACCAAGCACTAAAATAAAATATTTTAATGATTACATAAATTTTTGAATGTCCGGATGTATTCAGAACGTAAGTTATGCGCGAAAATGCAAACTTATGCACTTTTTGACGCTTTTAGTCCCTGAATGACCAAAAGTTTGTTTTAGCACACCGAACCCCTCAAAGCCTATTTCTAAGCTATATAAATGATATTTAGGGTATGTTTAACTTATGATCAAGTTCCGGAATGTCCGTTACAGTACGAATCGGCATACTTTCGCAGTTTGTCGAAATTAGTCCCTGTAAGCGAATAAACTTGATTTTGCCATACCAAGGCCTTCAAAACTTATTTCTAAGTTATGTAAAGGTTATTTAAGGTATGTTAAGCATATATTGATGTTCCGGAGTGTTTGTCGCGTTAAACTGATTATGTTTACGCATCAGTTTGCGTATAACTCTCTAGAAAGTGAAATAGAGTTTGAAATTGAACGAAAATCAAAACATGCAAAATGTCAAACATAAACAAACAAACATAGGGATCAAATAACATTATTTTAAAGGGTGACCAGACCTTTCCTTTCACCAGACTTTAATCTTTATCAGTGGTTTACTTTGGCAGACCTTGTGAATCAGAAGACTTTAGCTTCTAGCAGACCTTTGGTTGCAGCAGTTGTTTGATGCCTTTGCCATTGGGAGGCGAATGATTTCAAGCACTGTTATTATGGATCAGTTGATTGTAGACTATTTTGGCTTTCAATCATCTGTTCTTTTTGTGGGATCCACATGAGCCAACAATTCGCTACCGGTTTTTACCTTTATATACAGGTACCATAGCCGGTATTTTCAGTACTAGTACCGATTCGGTATTGGTTGGCAACGAGCTTATCGCTACGCATGAAACTAAAAAAAAAAAGAAATCATTAAAAGTTGAAGAAAATCAACAAAAAAAATTGGATGATACCGTTGTTGTTCGTACGGTACCCGTGATCAGGGATGAGCAAATGGTACCAGGTAGCAGTACCGAATTTATCGAACTAAAAGATTTTCAATATCAATTCGATACCAACTTTTGATGTTTTTTATACGTAACTGATGCCGGTTTTAACCTTCTAAGTTTTTTATTCTTGGAATATAAGCCACTAGTGTGTTTGTATACAGATAATGAAACCGCAATCCAAGAGTCTCAAATTCTACTTATTGACTCTCGACCTCTTGTGATCATTACTTTTCTATATATAAAAGTAGGAAAGAATTATATATATAATAGTAGGAAAGAAAAGTTGGACTCGACTGACTATATTTAGAATATTGTTAATTAAACAATCCGACGTCGTGGCAGCACAAGACTACATGCATGCATACTGCCGCAAATTTTGAATTTGCATTCGGTATCACCAGTTTTGAAAATTTGGTTCTTGCTAGCTGAAAGATTTGACTTACATATGTTGCAACGAATTCCAAATATAACTTTTTTATCTTACGTTTTTTAATTAAGGGGTTGGTTACAGTACAAATCATATTTATCTTACAAACCGTGAGAATAGATACTAGCAATTAAAAAAAGTTAAATCTATACATATAATAAAGTAAACCACTTGAAGGACACATGTCGCTTTCTGGAGTGCTCTCAATTGTTTTTTCCCGCTTAAATAAATGGATAAACAAAAAATTAGAGATAAAGAATGACTCCTATATATCCTTTTAATCACATAAATTATATCTTTTTATCTTTTATTCTTTTGTTTTTTACATTCATTTATCTTGATTTAAGTGTTAATCCATTAAAAACAAAAAAAAATAGAGATAAGGAATGACTTCTATATATTCTTTTAATCACATAAATTATATCTTTTTATCTTTTATTCTTTTGTTTTTTATATTCATTTATCTTGATTTAAGTATTAATCCATTAAAATTAAATAATTGTTTATGGAAATTATAT
This sequence comes from Helianthus tuberosus, assembly GCA_030545235.1. Lineage (NCBI taxonomy): Eukaryota > Viridiplantae > Streptophyta > Magnoliopsida > Asterales > Asteraceae > Helianthus > Helianthus tuberosus. The sequence continues at coordinate 49,014,786 of CM060443.1, read as the reverse complement.
ATTATGAGAGAGACGAAGAAAATCCTTTTAGTAATGGTGGATAAATATAATTATGAAAATTCTGATAATAAAAAGACTCATGTTATATTAGATTATTATTTAAGATATATATACTACTACATAATTTATTTAGAAATATACTAGGTTAGAACCCCGTGTATTACACGGGTTGAATAAATGTAATTTATATATTAAATAATAGAAAGTTATATATTTATGAACCCCGTATATTGTACGGGTTAAATAAATGCAATTTTATATATCAAATAAAAAAACTATAACTTTAAAAACCATGTGTATTACACAGATTAAATAAATGTAATTTTGTATGCTAAATTACAAAAGTTGGAAAGAGAGGTATTTGTTTTAAAAATTTATTAAATTAACAATTTAAATTTGAGGATAATATTTTATTAAAGTATTATAAGATTTAATATTAATTTATTATATTTATTTATTTAGTTAATATAAGATAAATATAAATTTGGGGATCTTCAATATGGGGGTTAGTTTTCTCAGTTAAGTGGATGAGTACATTTTTTCGAACTAATAAGTTAAGACCACTATCATTTAAATAAAACTTGGGTTGTTAAATGTATGTTCACATGACTGTTAAAACTCGTGAGAAAGTCGACGATACAGTATGTCTTCTAATCGATGGTTCAAATGCTTTCATATTTATAAACTTGACAAACATCAAAAGATTTGATCATACATGACACAAAATTTTGTTTGGATATCAGAAAAGCATCTTAAAAATATCGTTTTATAATTGTTAAACCTTCGTTATTAACTATTTGATTTTTTATTTACTTAACCCGTGTAATACACGGGGTTATAACCTAGTTATCATATATTAAAACAATAAATACACAAAAGTAGCATTATTTTTCTCTCTTGTGTTAAATAACGAGTTTTTATGACCCGCGCGTTGTTGCAAAACCATTAAAACGAATCAAAAGAATAGACGTAAAAAAGTTAACTTATACACACGTGTTATGGAATGTGAACTCGTTAAATTTGACGAGAACAATAATAAAAAATAACAACTAAATTAAAACAATAAAAAAACCAAATAAAAAATGTATTGAGTATTAATTTCTTTCCTTTTAAAATACATCACTTATATTCATATAGATAAGATTTTCGTAATCCATTATTCTATATAACATTTTGAGTAGGAGCTTGAAAACAGTAACTCATTTATCATGTAGTGATTTTAAATTATTTTTAGTGATTTTTTGGGGTTTTTTTTATGTTGTGTGTTTTTGTTTATTGTTTTTTATTATTATTTTTGTCTTCTACTAAAGTGCTTCATATTTTTTCTCCCTCAAGTTTTTATAGTTTACTTTTGACTTTTTAATATCTTTTATAAGTTAAAACATTTTTGTTATAATATAAAGTTCATCTACGTTTTACAATAGCTTGCGGTATAAATTTTCGTTTGTCTTTACCTCATATTTTTTCTCCCTTAAGTTTTTATATTTTACTTTTGGCTTTTTAATATCTTTTATAAGTTAAAACATTTTTGTTATAATATAAAGTTCATCTACGTTTTACAATAGCTTACGATATAAATTTTCGTTTGTCTTTACCTACATTTTACGTCACGTTGACGTTTTTGTTTTACGATTTTTTCTGGCTTTGATTGTCTTTTTTAACACTACTTAGCACGGTTTTACGACCCCCGCACCCGCAACGCGGGGGTTACACACTAGTTTAAAACAAAAGGATAAATCTGCCATATTCTTTGTATTTAAATTTGTTTATTTGACAACATGCTCAAGATGCAAGTAAAAAAATGAAAACTGAAATAAAAACACATCTCATCAAATGGTGTGCATCGCCTAATTTTTTTAACGACAAGGAACGACGTGTCAACCACAGTGACACCGGACATTATAGCTTGATAAATAAAGTAATTTTTTATTTTATCCATTTATATTCTTAATAAAAAATAATGTAAAAAGAAGAAAAGGCTATGTGCATCCACATAATCTTTAATGATTTATGCATATTATTTCAACATAAATAAGAATACATTTTTGCATATATCTATTATATATAATAAATGAAAGGTGATTTGGGCCACGTGTTAACACCAGAGAGCTCCTGAATGCCCTTTTCCCGCCCAACAGTGTTTTCCCCTTCTTTATCTGCTTCTTTTTGTCTGCTTATAAAATCCAGATTTCATTTCCCTCTTCTCTCTCTTCTCTCTGGCGATTCAAATGGCGATTCAAAAACCAGATCTTGGATTCCAGGTACCTTTCATCTAATAACCTAAAATCATCTTGAATCTCTCTTATGTTAATCGTTGATATATGTATAGATCTGTATGTTTTTCATTTTGTTGTTCAACCCTAGGGTCCTCCACATCTTCTAATCTTCTCTGGCGATTCAAAAACCAGGTAAATCTCTGCTTTCAGATCTACACAACTATGCTTCATATTTAGGGCTTTTTATTTTCGTTTCCATATTCTTTTGTTTTAGGGTTTTAGGGCATTTTATCTTCAACACATCTAAGATCAGAAACGACTGTTAGCATTGAGATCTCTGAATAAGCTTTGTCGCTGTCGTGATGTTCATTCAACTGTAAAGAATCTCCAAGCTTCATCAGGTACTATTTTTTATGTTTTCTTTTCATTAATATGTGTTGTTTCGAGATTGATTGCATTCAGGAGATTTGTAGGCTGTTGATTTCTTTTTATTTTGTTGTGTTTCAAGATTTTGTTGATTTGGTTAATTGCACGAGTTTGTATACTTGTGTTGGGTGCCTACAATTTCTATTATTGTAAGGCCTCCTAATCCAAGATCTCACTCAGCTAAAGCAACCAACAGGTGTGCGGAATCCACCTGATGATGAACCACTGTAGATGAAACACTAGAATGCAAGATTTGTGAGAGAAATCAAGAATACACTGAGTATTCTTGATGATGAAGATGAATGACGTCACTCACACACAGTAGCCGCCAGACACACACCCAATGATTAGGGTCAGGTGCACAGAATTTCACACAGAATCGCTACCTTGTCTATTCCACATAAAGGTATATATACAAGGTAAACCCGGACTTTCAAGACAAACTAGAAAGCCCGGACAAAACAAACAACACAAAACTCTGACCTTTTGCCCTATACAAAACTCAGACAAAAGACCTAGCCTTAAACCCCTGACCTTTGTCCTTAACATAAACCTCAGACAAAATACTATCCTAAAACTTGGACAAAGTATCCCTAGGATAAAGTTGGGACTAACTTTCAACAATGTACAATAAAGACCCTAATAAATGGGAGACATGCACTTATCACCTAAAGTGCATTAACAAACTCCCCCTTGATTAGTGCATGGTCTTCATTGGACTTGAGATCTTCATCCTTTCTTCGAGAACTTGCTGTCTGGTTTTTCACACAGAACTGCACGACTTTGATGTATTGATCAGCTAACGGTTGATCTTCTTCAAAGGAATGCAACTGCAGACGTCTTAGCTTCTTCAAATCTTCCATCTTGAGATGAGCGATCCAGACGCACATAGCTTCTTTTAAATCTTCCATCTTGAGATGAATGATCCAGATGCACACAGCTTCTTCAAATCTTCCATCTTGAGATGAGCGATCCAGACCTGAAACACTTAACACCGGATTAAGAATCTTAACCCCGGAGATACTCAGCCCAAACCTGGATACCAAAAATAATTTCAATAACCCGGAATCAACAATTGAAATATTAAACAACCAATATTTAATAATTTGTATTTCAAGACACGATCATTCAGAACAATTTACTTCAAAACTTATACTTTTGGAAAAATATCACAACTTGGAAGCAGATTTACCGAAACACCATAAAATGACGTGATTACCACACACTTAGATGGATCTTACACGGCCGATTTTTATACAAAAAGACTTATTTTAAGATTACCTAACTTGATGTTTAACACCTTATTAAAGAATGTTCACAACCCTTAGAGAATTTTCAAAATGATAACTCGCACATAGAAACAACAAAGCAAAATCTTTTTGATGTTTTTGATTTTTTTTTTTACTGAATAAAGAAATTACACCTACGAACGTATTTACACTAATTATCTTTTTGTGAAATCGGAGCAAAGGGATCATATCGGTTTTTCTGTCATTATCCAACACAAGAAGCATAGTTTTTCAGTTTAAGCTTTTAGAATGATATTAACAGTTCAAGACGTTCAACGGTATTGTGGTCCACTTAAGCTTTAGCACGCTTTCGAACACTGTTTTCGAGATATGCGATTAAATGTTTTAATAGCTGACTGTAACTATGTTTACCCACCTCAGAATATACTCCCGTATCAAGGTATGCACGAGAGATCATCTTACTGGTGAGTATACCATTTATCATCTGTTTTGACGTATAAGCTAATGTGAGATACTCACTTATTTGGGATTGAAAACAAGTCCTTTGCGATAAAATCACTTATTGAGGAGGAACTTGAATTTCAGATGCAAAGGGCACAGGAGCAAGTCCGTGAACAGGTTAGTACCATCGTACAGACAAAGAGACGAACTTGACTCCCGCATGATTTTGTGGGACATGTGATTGTTTATCACTTATTTGGGTCGAATGCATCATGTATTAAAGATATTTACACGTATGTATGGTATCATGGAAGATCTAGACTTGCGTCCCCGTTATTTCCGGTAAAAGAAACAACCATGATACCCAGATGATAAACAGCATAAAGACCACGTATCTCAGAACCTCGGCAATCTATCAAACGAAATTACGGTACCAAGACCATATATCCGAGAGATGTACCACACAAGTTACGCAGTTCATTATGTTTATATACCAAAAACAGGTTCTTATTGACGCGTAAAACCTACCGAAGCAACGTATAATGAAGCTGTTACAGTTAACGGTTAATTTTATATATTACTATAATCTTGCACCAGATACGACTAACCGATGTACTATCATTTCCCTTATATCTCAACACGACTTCATTTTATATTTTTCAAATGTTTTTGCATTTTTCTTAAAATTTATCCTACAACTAAGTAAAATATTTTTGGAGTTTTTCAATTTTTCGAAAACGGTAAGAACTGTACAGTAAACATAAAATAAAGTTTCTATGCGAGTTTTGAAAAGCATTTTACTCGGGGTTGATCATGCCAATCATTCGGACCAGATTTTCAAATCTAGCCCGATCGAATGTCTTCGTAAACAGGTCGGCAAGATTATCCAAGGTGTCTACCCTAACCACTTCTATTAAACCCTTCTCAGCACAGTCGCGAATGAAATGATGCCTAACATCTATGTGCTTAGTGCGTGAGTGATTAACAGGATTGTTAGTTATGGAAATGGCAGAGTTGTTATCGACAAGAATAGGAGTTCGAGTCAAATTCAAACCGTAGTCCCTCATTTGTTGCTGAATCCACAAAACCCGAGCACAACAGCTTGAAGCAGCAATGTACTCGGCCTCGCACGTGGATAGAGAAACAGCAACTTGCCTTTTGCATTGCCAAAAGACAAGACGGTTCCCAAGAAGTTGTGCGCCGCCAGAGGTTGACTTTCTGTTCATCCGGCACCCTCCGAAATCTGCGTCAGCATACGCCATCAAATCCAGACCACCTTCAGCTGGATACCACAATCCAAGCTTAGGCGTCCCTTTCAGATATCTGAAAATACGCTTGACTGCTTTCAAGTGAGACTCCTTCGGAGTTGATTGGTACCTAGCACACAAACAAACAGAGAACATAATATCTGGTCGTGAAGCAGTAAGATACATCAATGAACCTATCATTGCTCGATATAGAGTCGGATCCACTTCAGGATCTTTCACATCATCGGATGAAAGCTTGATATTTGTCGGGAGAGGCGTGTCATAGGGTAAGCTATCTTCCAATCCAAATCTTTTGAGAATCTCGTGGACATACTTTGTCTGATGCACGTACGTCCCGGTTTTCCCTTGACTCACTTGAAGACCTAAAAAGAAAGATAACTCGCCTATCGTGCTCATTTCAAATTTGGACTTCATCACCGCTTCGAACTCACGACACAATTCTTCATTTGAAGAACCAAAAATTATGTCATCAACGTAAATTTGCACGATCAGAAAATCTCCCCCTTTCTTCAAAATGAACAGTGTGGAGTCAATCGCACCACGCGAGAACCCATGCTCTAATAGATGCTTTGACAACGTCTCATACCATGCTCGAGGAGCCTGATGGAGACCGTAGAGAGCCTTGTCCAACAAATAGACTTTGTTGTCTAACCCTGGAGCTTCGAAACCCGGTGGTTGGGACACATACACAGTTTCATGCAATTTCCCGTAAAGGAATGCGCTTTTCACATCCAACTGATAGACTTTGATACGCATGTGTGCAGCAAAGGCTAGAAACAAACGAATAGCTTCCAGTCTTGCCACCGGTGCATAAACTTCGGTATAATCAATCCCTTCCTCCTGATTGAAGCCTTGAACAACCAACCGTGCTTTGTTTCTGACAACGACACCCTTATCGTCTTTCTTGCACTTGAAAACCCATTTCGTGTTGATTGCATGTTGGCCCTTTGGAAGATCGACCAAATTCCACACCTTTAACTTGTCGAACTGAGCTAACTCTTCTTGCATCGCCTCACACCAAGAATTATCCTTCAGAGCCATTTGATAGTTCTTCGGCTCTATTTGAGAGATGAAACATTCATGTAGGCTAAGATTGTAGATTTCTTCTTTCTTGATAGCAGAAAACAGACACTGCATCTCTGAAATACTCCTTCGCGTTTGCACTCCCGCATTTGGATTCCCAATAATATTATCAACAGGATGATGAATATTTGTTCTTGGAACTGGGATTGCCGGAGCTTGAAGATTGTTTCCCAAATTCGATTGAATCTCCCCCTCAACATTTGGATTACTACTAGAAGCTTGATCATTTCCAGAAGACGCATTAACATTTGGATATACTGAAAAGTCAACGTAAAGATCACCACTTGTAGTTTGAGCAGTTGCATTGGGGATCTGCTCAGCAACAACTTCGTTTACGAGCGAAGAATCAGCGACTGGAATATTCGGAGACACATTAGTAGGAATACTTGCTCTCCAGCTCGCATCCACTTCATCTTTGTTCACAAGATGTGTGTAGACAACCTCCGAATCCTCTTCTGAAATATCAGGAAGATCAAAAGAATCAAATAATTTATCATAATCGTAACCACTTTTAGGACCGAATTCGGACGGTGGAGGATCGTAACTCAAAGGAGTTATATCAAACACGATCTCCACTGTTCGCTTCTTAACGTTATAAACGCGTTTGTTGGGAGTTCCATTGGCATAACCCAAAAAGAACCCAACTTCACCAACTTCCCCCATTTTAGGAGTATCTTTGGTGCGTTTGATAACACACTTGATCCCAAAAGGTTGAAAACCAGATAAGTTCGGTTTCTTGTTTTCAAGCAATTCATAACACGTTTTATCTTCTCTTTTGACCGTAAGCACATGACTTAACACATAACATGCAGTGTTTACCGCCTCGGCCCAGAAGAAAATTGGCAATTTAGATTCAGAAAGCATAGTTCGGGCCGCCTCAATTAGGGTACGATTCTTCCGTTCTGCAACTCCGTTCTGTTGAGGAACATATGGAGCGCTGAACTGATGAACTATTCCCATTTCCCGACATAACTCATCCATATAATGATTTTTAAACTCAGTGCCGTTGTCACTTCGAATTTTCTTAACAGGAAGTGAATAATTTTTCTCAAGTTGTTTGAATAAGTCTCTTAAAATACCAGCAGTTTGATCCTTTGTTTTTAAGAAAAATACCCATGAGTAACGTGAGAAATCGTCAGTGACAACTAAGCAATAAGACATCCCACCAATGCTAGCAACATGGATCGGGCCGAAAAGATCCATGTGAAGCAATTCAAGTGGTTTTTGGATTGAGTTAACTGTTTTCGGTTTATGAGGCTTTCGTTTGATTTTTCCTTTTTCACATGATTCACATTTGTTGTGCATATTGAAACTACGTAAAGGAACCCCCAACACTAAGTTGTTTTTCACTAAGTGGTTCATTTTTCGCAGATGCACGTGGCCCATTCTCCTATGCCAGAGATACGATTGATATTCAGTCGCCTTTGAAAGTAGACAGGTCACTGGAGCAGATGAGTTAACCAACGGGCGCATGTCCATGACATATGTGTTATTCACCCTTGGAGCCCTCATAACGATCCAATCTTCAGGAACAACAAATCCCGGACGCAAGACGAAGCAAGCTTTATCAGTGAACAACATCGTGTACTTGTTATCACAAATTTGAGAAACCGACATCAAGTTATGCTTCAGTTCTTCAACGTAGTTCACTTTATGCAGCCTAATTTTTCCATTTGACACCGAACCTTCACCGGTGATGTAACCACCCTTCTCACCGGCAAAATACACATAACCACCACGAATTTGTTTAAAATTGTTCAATAACTCTTTATTTCCTGTCATGTGTCTGGAACAGCCACTATCGATATACCAAATATAGATAGCCCTTTTCAGCTGCTCCTACACTCCCCAACAAGAAAATTTAGTTAGAGTGTGGGACCCAAGCCATGATGGTCTTGGGTCGTCCCGATTCATCAACATAAGAAAACTCTTTGAAATAACCATCATCGCCTCTGTGTCCACCATTTCCATTTCGGAAATTTTTGGAATGAGTCCCCGCAAATCGTGGATTATACGGAGTTGACGATCTGTTGGTATAACCAGAGTTTCCATAACCTCGGCTTCCATAGTTTTGGTAACTGTAATTTTGATTCCTGGGAGGCTCAAAATTCCTACCAAATCTAGGAACATCATCGTGTCTTGAGAGTGATCGTGGATGATTATCCGAATGCTGTCTTTGATTTGAAAATCGAGGAGGTGACGCATTTCGGTCATTCACGAATCTGTTATGTGCATGAGGTCTAACATAGTTGCTGTTCGAACCTCCAAAACGTTGGTCATTCTCCTGTGTTTGGAAAGTAACATGATTTTGTCGTCTGTGAGGGGTTTTCTCACGAGTATCATGTTTTTGAGATGAACTTTCCGGTCCTTTACCACGAGTTATAACAACTGGTTTCTCCCCATGATCCTGATTTTGTTGTGATTTAACATTTGTTTTCACAACTGGTTTTACTTCTTGTTTAATCACTTTGTTTTTCTCAACCTTCTGATTTTTACCATTTTTCTTTTCAACATTAACTGTTTCATTTTGTGGTTTTTCAACAAAAGGTTTCCTTTGATCAGGATCAACAAGAGACTTACCCTTGTCATCTGGACAATCTGCTGCTAAGTGTCCTTTCCCACGACACTTATAACATTTGCGAACTTTCGCAGCATTCTTTGGACGTTCCTCATGAGTGGTCGAAGATGATGAGTCGTTGGTGGAATTTTTCAAAATTTGGTTCACAAACTGAGAGTTGGAACCAGTTTCGATCTTTACTTCTTCTTTGACAAAATCCTCCCCTTTAACAAACTCAGTTTTAGGGATATTTTTCAAAGACTTTTTAGATTTCCCACCTGACTTTGGTTTTGACTTCACATTTTGAACTTGATTAAACATTTCCAAAATCTTATTGTTTATCAAATTTTCAATGTTTTCAAGATTTACTTCATTTTTCTTTGAAGCTCCACTCATCTTCGACTGATTTGAGTCAGTAACTTCATCTGGCTCAGATTCTGACTCACTTTGCGGTTCAACCGTCAGAGGGGTCTTTGGCACAAAATTTGCCAATTCAGGATCAATGCTTGGCATCGATGTATAATTATGGTTTACCGGAGGAGGCACTTTCTTATAACCGATGCCGAACATTTCTTCCTCAGATTCTTTGAGACGTTGGCTGTTAATACAGAAGTTCATCACTTCAGATGAATCCCTGAACTTTTCAATTTTTCGTTGCAAATCTAAAATCAGATTATCTTTTTCCAAAATGATTTTGTTCTTTTCTAAAACACAATTTTGGTTCATTTCAAGTTCAGATTTTAATTCTTGATTTTTAACTGTTCCCTGAGCCACACGTCTCTCAAATTCAGAGATATCATTTTTCAGCGCTTTTATCTTAATTCGGTGTTCTTTATCCGAATTAGACAAAACAGCAATGAGTTCTCTGGATTTTTCTAAGTCTGCAATTAAGTTTGTGTTATGAAGTGCATATCTATCAATCTTAGTCACAAACTCAACACATCTAGCACATCGCTTATCTACAGAAGATGATTTTACCTCAATGCCAGCCATGAATGCACAAGCCTCGTTTTCAACGGAGTTTTCTTCCAACCTTTTAGCTTCTGCATCCGCAAATTGCTGCATTTCAGCTGTGGAGATGTTGAATTCAAAGCGTTCTCCCTTTTCTCCATCTTCTGTCTTGTTAGACTTCTCAACAGACTCTACATTCGAGGGATCTTCATTTTCAGTAACATTGCCCGAATCCAACTCTTCCCCAAGAACCTCAGCTACCACCGCAAGTTCCTCAATGCTAGTCTCTTCGGCAATCTCTTCACACACTTCTTCAGCTACAACCGCAAGTTCCTCAATGCTAGTCTCTTCGACAATCTCTTCACACACTTCTTCGTTGACAATTTCAGCTATAAAGGCTTGTGACACAATAGCTCCTGAAATGTCTTCCAATGCACAACCCCAGTCGTAAGGCTCAGTCACCTTTTGTAAAGATTGAGCCACCATAGCATTGTTTGTTGAAGGTGTAAGATTTTCAGAACCACTTGGACGAGCACTTGAGTTTGAAGTAGTTGCTGAATTGTTGTGAGGTCTTGAGTTGTTTCCTTGAGAGTAGTTTTCTCTGTTCGATCTTTCCATCTTCGGCTTCCGACAATCACGAGCGAAATGCCCGTAGATGCCGCAGTTGTGACATTTTACCTTTGACATGTCGACTCCCATTCGAGTCTTTGTATGACCTCCTATGAACTTCCTACCCGTCTTCAACAGAAATTTCTTCGCTCTACGGACTAAGAGTGCCATATTGAGTTGAAGATCAAGTTCTTCCATTTCGTCTTGGTCTATCTGGTCAAAGTCCTCATCGAGACTTGACGGTTCAACGAGCTTTCCAAGACAGAAGTTCTCGTAGGCAGTCATGAAGGACGCCAAAAGGCTCATGTTTTCTTCAATCAACTTCAAACAGCTTGCATCTACCTTTGGAATGTTCAAGCTTGTTCCTTGAGATTTCTGAGCTCCACTGGAAGAGTACATTCCTTGATTGGAATTTGTTGTTCCACTTGAATTAACATTGTTGCTTATAAAGGCGTGTTCACTAGCGGGAACTTCATTCTCTGAATATAGGGCAACACCGGCTCCTCCATTACTACCCTTATCCGTCGGTTTTGAAGCTTTATATAACTGAGGATCTTGAATCTTCTCGAAATCGGATGCTTGATCTTCCATATTCCAAGCATAACCCTTCAGTTTTTGTATAACTTCTTCCAATGAGAGCTCCTCGTAGAGAACACCTTCTCTAATCAAAGCGGTGTACATATTCCAATCTCTGGAAAGGCAATTCAGAAACTTCTCAACCTTCTCAAATTCAGTGTAGATACCCTCTTGACTCCTTTCAAGTTCGCTCAACAAATGATAAAACCGGTTCACTGTATCATCAAATGATTCATTACTCAAGGCCTTAAACACAACGAATTGAGTCTTCAAACGTTCGAGTCGTCGTTTCCTGTATATTGCATTTCCTTCATAGCGCTCGATCATGCTATCCCACAACTCCTTCGAGGTACTTCTCTTACAGAAAGTATGAAGTATCGATTGTGTCATAGCCATCTTAATCATTGACATAGCTTTCTCTTCACAATCAAAAAATTTCTTTTGGTCGTCAGTGAGAGCCAAGTACGTATCAATCGTCAACGTACGTACTGGAGTAGCTCCACATCCTTTAACAATACACAACCAGATTTTGATGTCTTTCGCTCGTACATACCGTTCGAAACGCTCCTTCCACTCAGGAAAATCAAGCTCGTTTATCAACAACGGAGGTTTGTCGTTACTTCCTACCTCAGCATTGTGCTTGAGGTTTCGCACCATTGCAGTCAGATTGTTGTTTGCCATTTTAGAAAACAACAGTAGGTTACCAAGCAAGAACTGTGTTACAGAAAAGATTTTCTAAGTCCAACTTGGAGAGAAAACACGGAGTGAAGTGTCTGAGCTTTAATCAGAGTGTGAAAAAAAAACCCGGATCACAGAAACCTGAAATAAAACACAAACAGAAAAACTCGGACGCTACACTGTTAGAAAACTAAACTCAGACACCCTAAGAGCATAAAATTCGGACTCTAATGAACTCTATAGAATTCGGACACTAAACTCTTAATAAATAATAAAAAAAAATTCGGACTAACTACACCTTTTAGAATTCGGACTCCTAAATAAAAGAAAAGAAAAATTCGGACTAATTTATTAGATGAAACTCGGACTCTACTAGGACTAATAAAACTCGGACTCTACCTAAATAACTAAACAAAATCGGACTAACCTAATATATTAAAAGATTCGGACCAGGTCAAGATCATCTAAAGTTCGGACAAGGTAATAACTACAAAAGATCGCTGTATATTAAAGTTGGGACTAGGTCAAGATCATTTAATATATTAGAAATTCGGACCTATAAGACTTCAAAGAAGAACAAAAACTCGGACCAAACACTTGACCTAATATATTATAAAAGTTCGGACTTGACCTAATATATTATAAAACTCAGACTAAGTAAAAATTCGGACACAGGAAAAGGAAAAACTCAGACCTGAAAGACACTAGGAAAAAATTCGGACAAGAGTTTCTCAAAACTCAGAAGAACTAATCCCCGGACTATCTCCCCAATGTGACTTCACACTGGTTCAACAATACCCCGGAGACACAAACACCAAATATAAACCACGGACAATGCTTCCAAAGATCAAACTAGGAATCTTTTTCAACCTTCAAACTCTGTATGAACAAGAACCAAAACCCCTGTAAAACCCAGATGAAGAACAACACTAAAAATCACCAAACTACACAAAATCCATCATCAAATCACTAGATATGAATGAAGAATCATGAATAAAACACAAAAACTCACTAAACACTCACTAAACCCTATCAAAGATGAACTTTTCTCACAAAAACCTTCAAACTAAGAAACACCTACAGTAGTATGAGCACACTGCTCTGATACCACTTGTAAGGCCTCCTAATCCAAGATCTCACTCAGCTAAAGCAACCAACAGGTGTGCGGAATCCACCTGATGATGAACCACTGTAGATGAAACACTAGAATGCAAGATTTGTGAGAGAAATCAAGAATACACTGAGTATTCTTGATGATGAAGATGAATGAAGTCACTCACACACAGTAGCCGCCAGACACACACACAATGATTAGGGTTAGGTGCACAGAATTTCACACATAATCGCTACCTTGTCTATTCCACATAAAGGTATATATACAAGGTAAACCCGGACTTTCAAGACAAACTAGAAAGCCCGGACAAAACAAACAACACAAAACTCTGACCTTTTGCCCTATACAAAACTCAGACAAAAGACCTAGCCTTAAACCCCTGACCTTTGTCCTTAACATAAACCTCAGACAAAATACTATCCTAAAACTTGGACAAAGTGTCCCTAGGATAAAGTTGGGACTAACTTTCAACAATGTACAATAAAGACCCTAATAAATGGGAGACATGCACTTATCACCTAAAGTGCATTAACAATTATGTATATTAAAATCAGGTTTGAATATGTGGTTTATCTGTGTTTGTTGATGTGTATCTGTTGATGCTCTCAAAAAAACGTAATCAGCTTATTTATACTTGCTATATGTCTGTATGTGTGTTCGTTAATGTGTATTTGTTGAGTGTTGAAGCTGTTAGTGTCTTCTTTTAGATCTGGAACAGATTTGGGTTTGCAGAGAGAGAGAGAACGAGCAAATGGTAAGAATTTGGAACATATTTTGATTTTACGAATGGGTTTTTTGAATAAATTGGTAAGAATTTGAAGCCATGACAACTTTACTTGGGGGTTGCATGTGAGTGTTTATGTTCTTTTATAACACACCTCAACAGATCATCTTGTAGTTGGTGACTTGGTGTTGTATGTTGTGTTGATAATTTTACATAATTGACAGATTTTACATTGGCAGAATAGTGAATTTTGTAGCATTGTTTATCGTAGCAGTTGGTATAGCAGACCGAGTTCTTATAGCACTCAGATCGGCATCCCGGCCCCCATGACGACATGGAGTGAAGTTAAGCCAATTTGTTTGGTCATGTTTATTTCTGTCTTTATTTTTTTAGTTTACATCATTGACAAATGGAGTATTAGTTATATAGATGCTGCAAAACCAAGTGTTCTCAAGCTGCAGATATTTTACTTTTCAACCAGTTTTCAAATGAGATTTTCGTTTTCAGGTTTTTTTATGCATACATACAACGTAATAGGCTAATGGCAATTGTGGAAACTAATAACCCTCTATTTTTTTAAGGTTGGATCGTTGGGTACGGGCAGATCACTGCAAAGGGATCTCAATCGGATTACTAAAAATGGCCCTCCTTTTAATGTCACAACTTGAACATATTCATAACAGTGAAGTGCTCATGTGCATTTATTCTCATAACAGTGAAGTGCTCATGTGCATTTATTTATTAGAAAGAAAACAATAGCTTACAGAAAAAGTAAACCTACTGAACCAACTAGCACATGCTTATTTCTATTTCAGGGGAATATTCCACTGACACATGTATTTGTTTGAATTGGACCCCTACCGGTAGGCGTCTTATAACTGGTTCACACAGTGGAGAATTCACATTATGGAACGGTCAATCTTTCAATTTTGAAATGATTCTGTAGGTATGTATGTTTTTTTATTGTGACTTATGTAGTTTAGAGAAACTGCTTGCTGAGATTTGTTGGAATTACAGGCTCATGATCAGCCAATCAGATCTATGGTCACCGGTGATGATGGAGGCTCTATAAATTAATTACATTTCTTTATGCAGCTTATAAATTTTTTTTTCAAGTTGTGAACAAACCTCAGAAGATGACTTTTGTGTACCCATTTAACCTGTAAGGTTTGAAATATGGTCTTTAGGTATTGGCAAAACAACATGAACAACGTTAAAGCCAATAAATCTACACATAAGGAATATGTTCGTGATCTCAGGTATAAAGTTTTAGGCATTAAAGTTACACTTTATGCGACTTTTGAGCTGTTTGGTCCATTCAACCAGTTTGATTGGTTTACTCTGTGATTTATGTTTTCATGTTAATAGTTTTCAAAATAACTATAGCTAATAATATATGCTGCTATCTTATTAAGGTTACTTATGAAGGTTTTCAACCTTCTTAGGTGGAAGCTCTAGGTCCATGTCTAGACCAACTTACAAGTTTTGATGTCGTGGAAGAGCCAAAGGACTCAGTCACTGTGAACCGTGTTTCGGGCAGTTTCACAAGTACTCTAAGTCACCCAACTTGATTCAACTGAATGGTCTTTGCTTATTGTCTTCATGTCTATCTTACTTTTGTCGTATTTTATTTTTAATTTTGAAAATACTTGATTAATGGTTTCACTGATTTGTGATTATGTGAGGCAACATTATCGCCTTAGTCCGGCTGAACTCTGTGGGTCTGATAAAATGGATAACAACAAGGGTTTGTGTTTATTTAACATGTGAAAGTTCTGAGCGTTTTAGCTGTTAAATTTTTAATCATTTGGTATATATTTTTGAGCGTTTTTAGCTGTTAAACTTTTAATTATTTGTGATGTGTAGTGTAGGTTAGAATACCCTGGATTGGACCTGAGCATAGCTTTCTGAATATCATCACTGATGAAGAAGCATCGGGAGGTTCTCAATATCGAACTGGACCAAATTATCGAGGTTTGACCAGCACAATTGTTTCTTCAGTCATTTTTATGTGAAGTGGAACTTTTTTTTTATATTTACTCAAATGGTACAGGCTTGCAAGTTTCTTGATGATAAATGATGCCCGAATCACAGTTCAGCCAGATTCTCAATATCGAACTTGACCAAATTATCGAGGTTTGACCAGCACAATTGTTTCTTCAGTCATTTATATATGAAGTGGAACTTTTTTTTTTATATTTATTCAAATGGTGCAGGCTTGCAAGTTTCTTGATGGTAAATGGTGCCCAAAGTTTCTGTTGATCATTGCTCAAAAGAATCACTTTGTACGAAAGTCGCAGAAGTTGCCGAACGCCAGGGACAAAAATGGCAAGATTTCAAACATTTTGGATCCAAATGTGGAAAAACAAACCTTTGGACGAAAGTCGCAGAACTTGCCGAACCCCAGGGACGAAAATGGCATTTTACTCAAAGTAATTATTCAGAAATATGCTTACTGAGTAAGCTTTTAATATTTTGCAGGGAATCGAAATGCTCTCTCTTGGCTCTTTCAAGACTGCCGCCATTCTGTTGGTATGAGAATTCATTTTTATCGTTAAATATATGTATATTTTTTCTGTTTGAGGATTCTGATGACGTCATGGTTGGAAACTGCAGTCTGGACTTTTTGTGTATGATATATTCTGGGTCTTCTTCACACCTGTGATGGTCAGCGTTGCTAAATCATTTGATGCACCTATCAAGGTAATATCAAAGTGCAAAATATACATGTTAGAATATATTAAAGTTAGCCGTCACTAGGGTTAGTCGTTATTATGGTTCAGCCCATTATTGTGAAGGCAAAAGAGATATTTAATTGAATGATGGCTAACTAACATTAATATATTCTAAACTACCCTTTTGTGGATGTTAATGTTTATAATTGTGACGTTTTTTTTTTGTACAGCTTCTATTCCATCTAGAATTGCTGCATGCCCCTTTTCCATGCTTGGTTTAGGGGACATTGTAATTCCAGGTACGAAAGTAACTAATTATTTACTATGGTAAAAATCATTGTTTACTACGACTTTTTTTGAGCTAATATATGTGTATTTCCAGAAATTTTTGTAGCTTTGGCACTGCGATATGATATGTCAAGAGGGAAAGAAAGCCACTACTTCAAAAGTGCTTTTCTAGGATACACCATTGGTTTGGTCTGTACAATTGTTCTCATGAACTGGTTTCAAGCCACACAGGTTGGTAATCCTTAACAAACGTAGACAAAAAAAAGAAAGAAATGAAATATGGGATTTGGTACCTAAAATTTTCATTTCGAAACTTTAAATTGTTACCCAGTAACGTTTTGATAAGTCTTGCTAGCTTTTATATAAGTTAATTATGTTATTCAGTGCTCAGTTTGACTCAAAAATCAAATTTTAGTTCACTGTTAGATTAAACAGTGTTTGAAACCACTGTTGTGTTTAACAGTGTTTCGAAACGACTGTTAGGTTAAACAGTGGTTTCCAAACACTGTTGGGTTAAAACAGTGTTTTGTGGAGAAAACAGTGGTTCTTTTTTTCCGAAAAGCGTTTTTAACATTTTTTTCCAAACAGCGTTTGACTAAACAGCTGTTTGACCAAGGTTAAAACGCTGTTTGGAAAAAAAGAACCACTGTTTTCTCCACAAAACACTGTTTTAACCCAACAGTGTTTGGAAACCACTGTTTAACCCAACAGTCGTTTCGAAACACTGTTAAACACAACAGTGGTTTCAAACACTGTTTAATCTTGGTCAAACCGCTGTTTGACCTAAAACGATGTTTGACCTTTTCCAAATAGCGGTTTGACCAAGGTCAAACAGTGGTTTCAAACACTGTTTTAACCCAAAAGTGTTTTAACAACAGTTGTTTGACGTTCTTTGAAGCTTTTTTTTTTTGATAATTTTAGAATTCTGAATTCATGTCTGAAGTTGTCTTTAAAATTTGTAGGTGGATGATATGGAAGAAGTAAGCGAGTACTATCAAAGTAGAGAATGATATCGACCGTCATGAATCATTCTCCTGGCGCTTGGGATCATATGCTGTTGAAAGATATTGTTGTTAAAGTGGCAAATGTTGAGCTTTATTATAAAGTTGTTCATTTCTACTTGCAAGAGCATCCGGATCTTATCAATGATGTTCTCAATGTTCTTGCTTTATGTGTTGACCATACACGTGTGGTCGATATTATGCGAAAGGTTTGTGCACAACTCTGAAAACTTTTAGATCAGATTCTTCTGTCTTCTGGTACTGAGTGGTTGACTTAACGAATTACAGGCGGGCCAGCTTCCTCTTGCGAAACCATATATAGTTGCAGTTCATACCAACAATGTATTTGTTGTAAATGAGGCATTTTAAACATAGTTTTTCTTTCTTTCTTTTTTTTACAATGCTTCCGATATTTGATAATGGTTTCTGACCCATTGTCATTTGTAAATGTAGTTACTTGATACAGGTTTCTTTCACGCTGACCCACATCCCAGATCAAAAGATTGTTGAATTTTTAACCGCTTAAGATTCACGACCCCGATCACCAGATCAGGTAATGAAAGAACCGTGTTTTACTTCCACAACTGATAAAAGTTCTATAAAATAATTTATCCTTATGGTGATGTTTTTCTTTATAGGGTTTGGATGTGAATCGGGTCATTCAAGAGCTTCTTCCCGTTTTGCCCGGTCTATCAGCTAAGGTGCTACCTGAAGTGGTAAACCGGTTGTCTTCTCGGGTTTTGGCACGCTTGATTCGGGATAGGTTTTTGTAAGTATTGTCGGCTAATTGTTTATTTGAAGCCTCAACGAGCCGCTCAATTGTGCATATACCCATAGGAATTGTTTGTGAACTTATGTAAGTCGACACCTGATGGTGAATTTCTTTTGCCACATTTACACAAACCTGTAACTTTCAGTTGTATACGACAATCAACTCGGCAGATATATACATGTAAAAGTGGAAAACAAATAATAAAAAACGAGCTTGATACGTATAATGAGTCGATGTTGAACTTATCATTTCTTTTATTGAACTTTATAAACCTTATGTAACATCCGTGTAACTTGAGTTTTATTGCGTAATTTAAGCTCGAACTTTGAATATAATTGAGTTCTCGAGCTAAGCTAGAATTGATTTTGTGTTATCTTTTTAGAATGACCAATTCACAAACCCTTGAGTTTGTGTAACTAACCACAGTTTCTTGATAGCTATTAATATCTTTGATCTATTTTAACTTAGTCCTCTGTTACATGCATTTGAATATTAGAAGGGTTGTTTTGTTATTTAGTTAGAAAGAAAGGGCTAAAAGTGTAAATCAGCACCTAACATTGTCTAACAACTCAAGTAACACTTAATGAATGTACTTGAGGGGGAATTAACCACAATAATGAATCATGTTGGTGCAGGTTGGGCCTAAATATGCAAGAGACTTTGGTATAGAGGCTCTTGAACCATTAGGAATATACCTACCTGATGACATTAAGCTTTATTCTATTAATTTTCATTTTGAAGAGGGTATGGTTTGTGCTAATTTAAGTGAAAGCTGCATAAGGTGGAAGACGATTCAGAGGAAGAAGAAGAGGTACAGATGATTGCTAATTGCTACCTTTTTACAACCTTTGTTTTACAATTTACATTAACCATTTACAAGAAAAAAGTAATTTTGCTAAAACCGTTATTCATAGGTTCATATCTGAAATTGAGGCTGTTTGTCGACAATGGCTAGCAAGTGGTCCCAAAAATTTGTTGGTACGCTTCATGTAACGAGATACTCCAGTATGCATATTTGTTTCACGTCCCAAAAATTTGTTAATAAGTAATATTTTTTGTATGATATTAATTATGTATTAACCAAAAATAGTTTTTAATTAACGTAACTTTCTCGAGCCCGGGAAGCAATCCCGGGTAAAAACCTAGTGTGTGTATATATATACACCAAGTAGCCATATGTTAGAAAGATAATAGACTAATTTTAATTTAAGATATCACCTAATTAAGATTTTTAGAGAATTATCTGTTTATTATTATCTATCTTAGAAACAATGAATTAATTACATGCAGGGAATATCAAAGAACACCTACGAAGTACCAACTATACCATATAGAGAATTGTTAGAACTGTCCATCCAATTCTATTAAACGTACACTTCAATATAAAAAGGAAATAAAAGAAAAAGAAAAAAGAAAGAGTAAGTTAGTGGCCCATTATGAGATCAAACGATTGTTAACAAAGTTTGACAACTGTTATAATGTAATGTAATTATTAATATTAAGAGAACGAAGTTTAAATTGTGCCTACGTGCTAAAATGCACTATCTAATGGGTATCTTCAAAGTTTCAGGTGCACCTTAAACATATATTTGGGAAAGATATTATAAGTGTTTAGGGTGTACTGTACCTTAATTGGTGTTAAAGATGAAGTGACAAGTTAACATGTTTCAAACCAATCTCTCATCATGTTAAGACCATGTGTAGTGGTAACAACTTATAATGCCCCCACCATGGGGCATTATCCGACACGTGTCATCCCAGTCAGCATGGGGCATTATAGCATAAAGTGGTGTAGTGGGGCATTATTCCAATAACGCCCATGCAATAATTTCCCAATTATTTTTTTTAAACTTTAAATACTTCATTAAATAAAAAAAAATACAATACTAGAAATAAAAAAATTAAAATCCGATTAAATAAAAAAAATACAATACTAGAAATAAAAAAATTAAAATCCGATGAAATTAAAAAAAAAAAAGACACTAGTTTTCATCTTCGCTTTCTTCACCCTCGCCAACTTCGTCTTCCTCGTCCTCCGTTTCTTCCTCTCCCTCAGGTGGTACATACCGAACCGACCATGCGTGGTGTAGCAAATCAACCATTAACTGGGAATGGTACGGTTCGTAACGCAACTCTCGCGCATTATTCACTCTTTCTTCCATTGACGCCTGTGGATGCTCCGCTTGAACGGCTTCTGGCACATAATTCTGGCATATCGCCTTTCCTTCGTCTTCCAAAATCATGTTGTGCATGATTATACACGCGTACATAGCATCTCTCATTTTTTGCTTGCTCCATGCACGACAAGGATTTCTCAAATAATGCCAGCGTTGTTTAAGAACCCCAAAGCATCTCTCAATGTCTTTTCGTGAAAACTCTTGAACCTTTTTAAAGTATGCTCTTTTTTCATCAAAAGGATCACTATACGTCTTCACGAAAATCGAATACCTAGGATATATTCCGTCGCTCAAATAATATACGTCTTCACGAAATATTTATTAATATTAAAATAATTAAAAATGATAGGTGAGATAAAGTTAACAAGGTTAAACTATTTTTTTAGAATGAGGTGAAGCAAAAAGTGGGAACATAGGTGATGTGACGCTTATATAGTATTGATAAGGGTTAAGACATACATCTCATGGCCTAACAATTAAGCGTTGAGGTATGGTAGTTAGCGCATATGTTTACATAATTAAGGTCTCGGGTTTGATCTTTCGAGCATTGTTTTGTTATGTTTTTAAAAATGTTAGTAACTTTAGTTAAGCATTATACTTTAGTTTTGATTTGTTACCGATTTTGTTAATATTTTCTTTCCTAATTCAAAACTAATGTATTCATGTATATAGTGATATTTTTTAATATTAATAAATATTTCAACTTTTGGATTATTTTTTGTCTATTGTGTCGATTTATTGTTGGTGTATGATGACAATTTATTTATATTATTACTAAGTTTCTATCGTTACATTTTGATGTACAGAGTCGAAACGCAACGGCCCGAACACATATAGATATCATTTTAGTTAATGTTATGATTTTATTTATCAGTTTTCATGGTATACGCTACGTACCGAATTTTAACCGCCTTCTGACGCAACACGCAGGTTTTGATACCACTAGTTAATTTTTAGTGTGTAAAAATGATTAAACATAGTTGCCATAATATCGTATATGCCATCAATGTGTTTACACTTTCAAGGGCGAACATGTAGAATTCATTTTCACCAACGTATTTCTTTTAGTATTAAAACATGTTAAATTTTATAGTTATATATATTTATATTTATATTTATATTTAAGTGGCATGTAATGTGGCTAAAAAAAGAAAAAAATAATCTATTATCTTGTAGTATTGATCATTATCTGAACGCTCCTTCTCCTATAAATAACCTTCATGATCATAACCTTCTCTTCACAAAAATCTCAAGTTCCTTTGTATTAAAAATGATGAACAGATCGGTTGCTTTTTCCGCGTTCGTTCTGATCCTTTTCGTGCTCGCCATCTCAGGTGATAAAATTATTATTTTATCATTTGTTATATATGATTCTATTGAAGTTCTTTTATTGTTTTATGTGGTCTAACAATTTACAAATTGCTTAGATATCGCCAGTGTGAGAGGAGAATTATGCGAGAAAGCTAGCAAAACATGGTCAGGTAACTGTGGTAACACGGGACATTGCGATAACCAATGTAAAACATGGGAGGGTGCAGCCCATGGAGCGTGTCATGTGCGTGGAGGGAAACACATGTGTTTTTGCTACTTCAACTGTAAAAAAGCCGAAAAGCTTGCCCAAGACAAGCTTAAAGCCGAAAATCTTGCTAAAGAGAAACTTAATGCCGAGAACCTTGATCGTGATGCCAAGAAAGTGGTTCCGAATGTTGAGCATCCATGAAAGGGTCGGTTTCTTTAAATAGAAAGTCTTAGGAGTAAGAATACGAATAAAAATAAAGTTTGCTTCATGTGACATTAAGAACTTTTTAAGAAGTATATGTGTTGTCATTAAAGCAATTACTTGGTAGTGATATGTGTAATAATAAGTTGATGCTTTTATGCTTTCACGCATAATGGTTTTCGACTACGTGTAATAAAGTAAGACGGTGTCTTTTTGGTAATTTCAAATGGAAGAAATATGAAAAGAAGTTACTTTGATTATAAATGAACTCCAGAACATGTGTTACATTTAATGGTAGAATATATTATTTAAAAAGGTGAGTTTAGGGTTTTTCTTCAAATTCGATGCTTATCAAGCTCGAGCCGAAACTATAACTGTGAAAATGAAAAGTTGTTCTTTTTAATCGGTTTAGAATCAACTAAGTTTAGGGTGGTATTACTCCATCACCAAATCGGTCAGAATTTTTTTTTGTCACATATTGATTTTGTATACTACTTTTCATTATAAGAGATCCAAGGAGGCACAATTCTTCGTCATTTGAGTCAACTTTATTTGATTATGCTAGAAGATAAATAAGTATTTAAGTATTCCAGATTTAAAGAAATCCACAATAATGTACACATCCTTAAACATAATCATACTGATTTAGAATAACGATAATGTTTAAAGTACAATCAATGATGCAGATCTTTTTTTAACTAAAGCCATCAAAGGGTTAGACTATATATTGTGGTTCATGTAAAATGTGAAGAATAAAAATAAGTGTGTTACGTAGGCCCGAAGCCTTTCACATTTCACATCCCCAAATCCCAGTTGTGGTGAACCACACCTACAGCTATCGAATCGAACGAACACGAACAAGGCCATGTTCGTGTTCGTTCGTTAAGGAAATTAACATGTTCGCGAATTGTTCACGAACGTATACCGAACATAAGTTTATGTTCGTGTTCGTTCGTTAAGGAAATTCAGTTGTTCATGAACTGTTCGTGAACACTAGTCTCGAACAAAAACGAACGCAGGCGAATACAAACGAACGTCAATGAATACTTAGCTTGAAGATAAAAAATAAAAACATTGTTAACCTTAAAAACTAGACACAAATAGTTAAATACAACCATTATTTGATAAATCAAAACACAAGAAGTCTTCTACAACCACCAATAATGAATCAAGTTTAACTAACTTAGACATAATTATTCAATGTTTAACTAACTTAGACATGATTATAAAAAAATGTCTTGAATGTTCAAATTTTAGCTAACTTAGAAAAAAATACGGCTTCAAGTTTTTAGTACGTTTTGTAGGTCCGTTTTTCTCGGAGGATCCGATACGTAACCTATCCTTGTTTATCACAAACACTATCACGAGTGCGGAATCCCCGTAACAGTGCAAACCAAACAATTGTAAAGCATATAACACGAACAGGTAATCAAAGATTCACTTAGATTAATAGGATGCGAACAAACTGCAAACACATACACACAATGCTTGACGATAAACTCTCAGTTTCTCTCTATGCTCTCATAAACCTAACTGTGAAACATGCCAAGTATTTATACTGTCCTTGTACGAAAACACTATGGACGAAATCAAGAGTGATTTCGTCACTCATGTGTCTGACGAAATCCAAAGTGATTTCGTTGAAGTGATTGTTGATGAAAACACATGTGTTTTCATCAAAACCAAATAAGGACAAAATAACTTAAGGCATGGATATACAGTCAAGTATGATTGCACAACCTCTAAACCTAATGCACAGTAGCATTAGGTTAAGATACAAATACAAAGACAATACGTCATACCAAGTAGGATAGGAGGATATCCGACTAGGTAGACACGACGGAACCTACAGACTCGATAACGAAAGACTGTTTAACATACAACTAAACAAGACAAGTTATAGACACAAAACTGCACTAACAAACTCCCCCTTGTCTGTTGCTTGGTCTTCGTTCTTTGAGTCTTCAATCTTCAGTGTTGTTCGGACCATGAACTGCCCGCATGAATTCCTCGGTAGTAGCAGAAGCAAGCGACGCGCTGAAATCGCAACGCTTGATGTGCGTCCTGGTCTTCGTAGAAAATGTCATGGCGGTATAATTTGTCGATGTCGGCCGCGGACAGATTGATGATCCACATCGGATCCAACATACGGAAGTTCTCACGATCATCTCTAAAAACAATTACCGCCTCGTGCGTGTCTGAGTCGTAGCACCATAATGCCATATCATTAAGAAAGTTCTGCGGCATCGGCATTAATGGGATTTTATCTATGACTTTAGATGGCTGATACACAAGCTTGTAGCGTCCCGTATTCGTTGCTGGATCTAGCGTAAATTTGATCTGTTGATAGATAGGGAACTGCGGCTTGTAAGATTCATCTTTCCAGCCTGACTTCTTGTTGAACTTTATCCTTTTCTCGAATAATGTAGCTCCTTCGAAGTTTGAGCGATTGTGGAGCTTTAGCTTTGTCAGAGCTGCAACATCGTAAAACGGCAGAGATAATATGCTCAGCATTGAACTGAAGTACTGGATACCGAATTCCCTTTTGATGGCGATGCAATGAATTTCCTTGACGAACATCCAACAGAGAATTCTTCCACTCGGCTTCACTTTTTCAAACTGTAAGTAGTCGACTTGAGCGACATCTGGCACAAGTTTGGAAACCTTGGATAAGAACTGTTGTCGCCACGCGGAGAATGCATCTGTGGCAATTTTCAAACGTATCACGGTTCTTTAAATGCTCATCAATGACTTCCACATTCTCTTTTAGCCATTCTTCATCGAAAGGGGGAAATTCAGTCCCATCTTGTCGAACATATGAAGATTTCTTCTCATTTCCTTCAAAGACGATTTCTTCAATATTTGCAACATTTGTTGTTTCAGGCTCAGTAGGCATTCTATCAATCTCTGCGTCATCAATCTCTCTCATAGCATGTAGAGCAAGCAATTGCTCATGTGAAAGATCTTCGATAATTTCTCCTTCTTCAAGTAATTCTCCAGTGACTGGATGAATAGCCTGCAATGCAAGATCAGCACTGCTAAGAACAGAAGATGTACCTTCAATCTGTTGAACTGTTCCAGAAGAGGTTCCTTGAGAAGATTCGATCACTGGCTGCTGAACAACAATGATTGCAGAAGATGTACCGGCTGTCGGCTGCTGTGATGTAGTAGAAGTATCAGGATTCCCTTGATCTTCAGGATCATCATCCTTTTTCTTCATAACTTCTTGTTGTTTACATCGATCATCCCACAGCGTAGCGACCCGACCTCGAAGAAAATCATAGCCAGCAGTTATCTTTTTGACTCCTTCAGCTATAGTTGTGTTACGAGTCTCGTACCACTCTTTCATGAAGTCACATCTTCCTTTAAGATCTTCAGCCAACTTCCGAAGTATAGAGCTATTTCTTTCTCTCTCTTTGTCAACAGCTTTCAAACTTGCATTCTCAGCTTTGAGTGAATCAATCTCAGCTTGTTGGCGCTCTATCACAGTTTGCTGTTGATCAACAGTGGACTTCAACTTGTTAATTTCCACCAACTGACTGACCTGATCATTTTTTGTGATCCTGATAAAGTCAGTTTGCCTCTGAATACGATCAGCAGCCGCTTCGAATTGAGAGAATAGGAAGTTATTCTTCTCGTCTTGAGACATCTCTAAGAAAATCCTTTGACAGTCAGCACTAGGCTGAGAAGTAGTTGCTCTAATTGCAGCAGCCATAGATCTTTGAGGAACGGCCTGAGGGGTTACAGTTGGAGTTTCAGCAGCTGAAGATACCACAGGAGGTGGTTGAGTAGTTGGGGTTGGTGGTTCTGTCGACCTCGGGGGAGACGGCACCATTGTAGAAGCTTCTTCAGCTGTGAATCCAAAGTTTGGATCCATTGAAGCTTCCTGTATAGGCTCAGAAGGAACTGATTGCTGAGTAGACGAGGAAGTACCGATGTTCTTTTTAGCTTTCTTCTTACGAAGGACAGCCGTTTTCTTTTTCTGCACACGTTCAGTCTCAGTATCCGATGGAACATAATCAGAATCTGCTCGCTCATCTCCACCAGCACTACTAGCACAAGGTGCACTAGCTGTTGTGGCTCCAGCATTACCACCATCACCATCACCACCTTCTTCATCATCATCACTATCAGATGAATCACGCTTTCGCTTAAGCTTTTCTTTCATCCTCTTTTCTAACTCCGGCTCTTCATCATCTGACTGGCTGTCATTGTGACGCCATTTGTCATTATCAGGAGCCACGAATGCTTTGTTTGCTAGAGCACCAAACATCTTCCTTGGAGGATCAGATTCTTTATATTTCTTAGCCGAGTGACCCTTGAACAAGTTAAATGAATGATCCAACATAGTTTCAATCTTAAGAATGTCAGTGTCGGCTTTGGGAAGATCAGGGTGTTGAGTATTCATGATCATTTTCATGAATCTCGGATGCATCCAGAATTTCTTGCCGGTCGTCCGAGATCCAGTTCTTCGTAAATTGTCTTTCATGTTTGTAAATAAGAACTGTGATATGCTAAATGGCTTATTCAGCACAAGCGCTACCATCAAACCGATGAGATCGAATCCCGTCATGTCATAACCTGCACGATTTTTGCCTAAACATTGAATGAGTACATGTAATAGGAACTTGTACCGCATAGGCAATGTAGCTTTGTTGATTTGCCCAGCAAAAATGTCAGCAGTACATTTCATCCTGAGCAGACATCCGCGCGTGCACATGATTGGTATAGAGAATGGCGCATCAGCAACGTCTTGCAATTCCAAAACATTGTTGAGAATCTCTGGAGTGACATCCACATTCAGCTTATGAACTTGCCCTCGGATCACTTCCTTTCCATCAACTTCAATTATCTGAGCAGTATCCCAAAATGCTTTAATCAATGTCTTGTATACCAGTGTCGAAAAAGTAACGGCCTTGTTTATTCTTGATTCCCGAATCCATTGCGTGATTTCCTTAAAGTCGACAAACTTTCCTTCTGGATCAAGATGTGCAACCATATTATGTCACGGTTCTGACATAATTTCTTCTTCGGTTTTGTTGGTTTTCTTTGTGGGGGCTTTGCGAGATTTAGGAGCCATTCTGTGTTTGACAAAAACGCGTAATGAGAATGAGTTATGTGACAATTATATATTGTATAAGAGTTGCCAAGTTCGCAGTAAGGTTACACAGTTCACAGTTAGAGAAAATGTTTCCAAGTGCTTATGTAATGGATCCTGTGACCGAAATAAAAAAGACTTATCCAAACACATAAAGTCTGACGAAAACACATTTTGGGCCGACGAAAACCAATGTGTTAGGCTTTAAACATTTAGCCCAAACACCTGGGATGACGAAATCGGATGAGGGACGAAGAAAACAGGTGATTTCGGCGATTTGGGATTTCGGCAAAATTTTGATTTCGGCAAAATTTTGATTTCGGCAAAGAGGGGTTTTCATCAATTTGGGGATTTCAGCTGAAAGGATTTTGGCAAACAGGGGTTTTCATCAATTTGTGGATTTCGGCTGAAAGAATTTTGGTAAACAGGGGTTTTCATCAATTTCTGTTTTCGTCCATTTAAACCAAATAACCCAGTCATTCAACCATTGAAACTCCTATTGTTTAACCAAACAACATTAAATCGAACAACAACAACAATACTCGTTCAATATCAACAATAACATCAAGATATTAAACATGAACAAAACCAAAACCAAAACCCAGATCCCTGTTTGGTAACCCGAAACAAAAACCCAGTTAAGTTAATAACATCTACACATAAAAACTGTTACAATCAAACATATCATGTCATTGTTAAACAAGAAATTATATGAACATAAGCAGATGAGTATATTGAATAGACAAACATCATCAAGATAATGAGGGTTTTAAACAAACAAAGATCAAAATCAGTGGGTTTAAAGGTTCCGATCAAGATGTCGATGCCTTTAAAGTACCTTAGATTGTAAAAGTATCCAAGAAATCGAAAGAAAATCGAGGTCGGTTGGGGGATTTGGCGAAGAAGATGAATGAACAGTAGGGAGAGATCTTTTTGAGAGTGATGTTTGGAAAAAGTGACATCAATAATGCACATGGGACCTTTTATAACCTGGTCTACTTTGACGAAAACACATAAGGCGACGAAATCGCTTTTGAGTGGACGAAATCGGTTTTGGCCGGTTTTGAACTTTGTTTGGGCCGACGAAATCCCTTGGGATTACATTGGTCCGACGAAATCGGTTTGGGCCGGTGAAAACTGATTTGTTTAGGGCCGATGAAAACTAATTTGTTTGGGTTTTAAACAATTAGCCCAAACATCTTGTGTGATGAAAATACTTTGTGCCCAACGAAATCACTTGTGGGCCGAATTTCAGAAACACTTTGTTTTTGTTGACCAGTTAAACCAGTTTTTCATTTACAAACAAACTTTGAACACTTTTAAACAACATTTTGGCTTTGTTAGAATAACCAACTGCAAAAAGGGCATTTTTATGAAGTAGAAATCACAAACGAGTCAGTTTCAGGCTTTTCGGCATAAAACTTCGAGTTACCAACATCGGCTAATCAAAACACGTTATACAACTTACACTACAACGCAAATTAAAGAGCGGTAAACTAACGAAAGATAATAAGATAAAGAATTTGTACGAAGAACAATCATTTTGCGAGTTTCAAGGTAAGAGAATCAGTACCAGCTTACGGTCTTTGTCAAAACGGTTTCTGATTTCTGTTTAAAGCTTTAGATAAGTATTCTATCACAATTATCGGTATTGTTGTCCAACTAAGCTCAACTTATCAGATGTAATCATAATTAGCGGTAAGATTTATACTTACTTGTCGGTGTTTATCCATTCACAACACATTCCCGTATCAAGGTATGCACGAGAGTTCATCTTACCGGTGAGTATATTGCTTATCATCCGTTTGACCGTATAAAAGATGTGAGAAACTCACTTATTTTGATTTGAAAACAAGCCCTTTGTGATAGAATCACTTATTGATGAGGAACTTGATTTTCAGATGCATGAGGGCACAGGAGCAAGTCCGTGAACAGGTCAGTACTTTCGTACAGCAAAGAGACGAACTTGACTCCCGGATAAATGTGATATATTATCACTTGTTTGTTTGGACATGTGATTGTTGATCACTTATTGAGGTCGAATGCAATATGTACACGTATGTATAGTATCATGGAAGATCTTAGACTTCGTCTCCGTTATATTTACGGTTTGATACAGCCATGGTACCCAGATGATAAGACAGCATAAAGACCGAATATCTCAGAACCTCGGCAATCAATCAAACGAAATTTCTGTACCAAGACCATATGCCAATGAATGGTTCCCACCTGACTTGAAGTCTGTTAGGTTTATATCATCCTGCTCATTTTAGTCTGATTGTGAGCCTACCGATACATCGTTAGTAAAGCTACTTGTCATTTTTTTTATTTTTCTTTTTCTTTTGACCATATTGACAGACCACACCAGTGTATATCATCACTTTCCCTTCTTTTCTCCAAGAAACTCATTTTTGGTTTTCTATTGTTTTTGAATTTTTGATTTTTCAAATTTTAAAGACAGAAAGTAAACGACATATTTTTTGATTTTTTATTTTTCCACATGTTTTTGTATTTTCTGAAATTTCTCCCCCTAAAATGCGAAAAGATAAATAAACTGAAAATCTTTTTGGATTTTTGACGCTTAAGAAAATATTTACAAAAACGATCAGCCGACAGAAGTTTACTCTAGTTTCACCTTAATACCATTGACCAACAAAAGATAGTCAAAACGAGATTTGTCAAAAGCTTTTGTAAACAGGTCAGCACGCTGTTCATCAGTGTGGATTTTAACAACATCAATTAATCTTTTGTCAAAACAATCACGTATGAAGTGATACTTAATTGCGATGTGCTTGGTCTTGGAGTGTTGGACAGGATTTCTAGTGATAGATAAAGGTGCATTATTATCAACAAAAATAGAGGTAGATAGGAATTCAAAACCGTAGTCGCGCATTTGTTGCTGAATCCACAGAACTTGAGAGCAACAACTTGAGGCAGCAATGTATTCAGCTTCACAAGTTGATGTAGCGACACAAGTTTGCTTCTTGCACTGCCACGTGACGAAGCGACTTCCTAAGAATTGACATCCAGCCGTTGTGGATTTCCCATCTATTTTGCATCCACCGAAATCTGAATCACTAAAAGCAACCAAGTCAAAACTATCATCCTTAGGGTACCAAAGACCGGTGTCCGGGCAACCCTTCAGATAGCGAAAAATCCTTTTAACAGCCCCAAGATGAGATGCTTTTAGGTTAGCTTGATATCTTGCAAGCAGGCACGTTGGATACATGATGTCAGGCCTCGATGCTGTGAGATACATGAGAGATCCGATCATAGCGTGATAATAAGAAGAGTTGACACTTTCACCCTTCAAGTCAGGAGTAATCCCGTGATTAGTCGGAAGTGGGGTACTAGTGGGCGTAGCTTCAGACATCTGGAATCGGCTCAAGATGTCACCAACATATTTAGTCTGATGGATGAATATCCCAGACTCAGTTTGTTGAACTTGTAGGCCCAAAAAGAAATTCATCTCTCCTATTGCGCTCATTTCAAACTTCTCCTGCATAACACGTTCAAATTGCCTGCACAAAGTATCGTTAGTAGAACCAAAAATGACATCATCAACGTATACCTGTACCAATAAAAGATCTCCATCCTGTTCCTTGATGAAAAGAGTACAGTCGATAAGACCCCGGCGAAAACCGTTCTCCAGCAGATAAGTAGATAAGGTTGCATACCAAGCCCTCGGTGCTTGATGTAATCCGTAGAGAGCTTTGTTGAGCAACCAAACCTGATCGGGATTGTTGGTGCACTACATCTGTCGACTTCGTCTTGGATCGAGTCTTAGTCTTAGAGTGTTAGATCAGGGCATGTTTTACAAGAAAATAGGATAGCATATATGTTTAACCTGATAGGTCCGCTTATGTGTACATGTAGGTCCGCTTATGTGTCAGGTCCGCTTATGTGTCAGGTCCGCTTATATGTACATGTACCTTGGAGGGAACCTCATCACCTATAAATAGGTGCACATAAGCGAACCACTGAGAGAAGGTCTTGAAAACTGTACCGAAGTGCTGCCGGTCCAGGATTTGAATGTAAACTGTCAGAAATCAATGCAAATAGAAGTTTAAAGTAATTTGCTAGCTGTTCCTAAGTCAATTACTTATTTTCCGCATCTGTATTTGATAGAATCTCCTCTGAACGACTCATTCGGGTCGATACACGATCCTACAAGTGGTATCAGAGCTTCAGGAGGAGGAGTTCTGCAGAGAATAGCTGGAATTCATCAAGTTTTCTTACTTCTACACCTTCTTTCTTCAGTTCAGATAGTTTCACCGGTCAAAATCAGCTCAAAATCTCACGGATTGTGCGTAATAGAATATAGACAAACCCTGGAAAGTTTGATGTTAAAATTCACATTAAAAATGGGTCAAAAATGCTTGTGAATAGGTTCCGCTTATACGGACACTCCATAGGTTCACTTGTTAGGTCCGCTTTTAAGAACAGTTTTGTTGTAGTTTCGCTCAAGAGGTCCGCTCATAGGGACTTGATTGTTGAAGGTTCGCTCTAGAGATCCGCTTTTAGGGACATATTGTGTATAGGTCCGCTTCAAATTGCGTGTAAGGTCCGCTTCAGTGAACAACAAACAGGTCCGCTCGTTTGAACATCACATAGGTCCGCTCGTTTGAACATAAGGACTTCCGCTTATTTGAACATTTAGTAGGTCCGCTCATTTGTCACTTTATCAGTAGTTCCGCTCATCTGGTCAACCTGGTCCGCTTGTTGTGACATAGTCTGGTTCGCTCTTGTGTCACTAAATTGAGAAGTTTCGCTCCAAAGTGTTTATGTTATCAGTTCATGTGATCACTCTCAGTCAAATCACTTGAATTGTTGTCAGTAGTTGGGAAAGGTATCTTGGGTCTTGTGTCAGTTTGCATGTGGTTGTATCGGTTGATCAGATATTGCATGTGTTTACATCGTTTTAGAGTTAAAGTTCACGGTCAAGTATCATCACATGACTTCATATGGGTGTGTTAAATAATTAAACAATTGTCGGCTCATGCATTGTTGTTGTCCACTGAAAATTGAGAGGTGATCAGTATCATTTATGATTTGCATGTGAAAAGTAAAAAGGGATTGTCGACAAGAGTTGTGTCAGTGCATGTGATTATATCATTTGTTTAGTCATAGTTCACAGTACAACAGATTTATAGAATCTTGATTCATATGAATGTCCAGTAAAGGCCAAATGAGATGTTGTTTAACATGAAGGCCCAATCATAATTCAGTTTGGTGGATTTACATTAAAACTCAGCGGCCCAATCAATCTTGAGAACAAAGTCTCGGCCCAATCATGTTTAGTTGATAATTGTGTTGTCAGTCTATTAAACTCAGTGGCCCATGTGAAAAGAATTAATCTAGTACATAGTGTCTTGTGATTCATAGTCGCAGCCCAATCAGAGAGTGTTAGCCCACTACAATGTTTACGGCCCAAGTGTCATACAAAGGTCAAGTTCACAAGAGTTTCGATTGTTGAGTCCATTTCACTGGCCTATGTGACTTGGATTAGTGTCAGATACACAAAGTTGGTTTCGGCTCATTCACTCAGTTTGCACAATTTGGAGTTTTGTTCAGTTCGCGAGTCTTCGACACGAGTCCAAAAATCTTTAACACGAGTCTTCGATTGATTTCATCAACACATTTTTACGTATTCAATTCGTTTAAACTAATAATTTGTTTGTTTGATCATCAGGTGATTTACAAGGTGATACATTTCATTTGAAAATCCGAAACATGGACGAAGAATTCTACAACGCATTCGCTACTCCGGTTACTCAGATCACTATTGCACAGAACACAATGCTCGAAAACGAAACAGGAACAATGCAAAAACCGCCAAAGCTCATGAACATCGATGAATATAAAGGTTGGGAAGGTCGTTTCGAGAATTGGGTACAAGCTAACTACTTGGATGCGTGGGAATGTGTCGAGACAAAATACATTCGACCAATGAATGATGATGAAGAAGTGGTTCCGATTAAAGATCTAAGCGCCGATGCTAGAAAGAAATACAAAGATGAGAAAATGATGCTGAGTCTTCTACAACAAGCTGTGAAAGAAGACATCTTGGTGTTAGTACAACATAATGGAACTTTATACTCGATTTGGAAATCTTTAAGATCAAAGTTTGTTGGTAGTTAAGAAATGATAAAGAAGAAGAAGTCACTTCTAAAGAAAGAGTTCGATCTGTTTCGTGGTTTGAAGAATGAAAGCACAAGGCAGATTATTGAAAGATATTGCAATCTGCTAGCAAACATGAAGAGATTGAGTATTGAGAAAGACAATGAAGAGTTGATCGAAAAGCTTGCTGATTCATTGCCACACGAGACTTGGGGCACATATCTCATGATGCTTAGAAACAAGAAAGGTTTTAGCAGTTTGACACTCAGCAAGTTCATTGAGAAGTTGGAAGCTCAAGAGATGGAGCAACGAAAGATTATTCGAATGAAAGATTTCGATGGTGAACAGGATATTGGGTTGTATTACAAAGCAGGGGTGAATGAGAAGTCTACAAATTTATCTCCAAAAATAGAAACTGCTTACAATGCCAAGAATTCTTCTGGAAGTTCATCATCAGGATCAAACAGCAAAACAAGTTTTTCATCATTTCCATCTTTTGATCCGAATGTATCAGCAACAAAAAATGGGAGAAAACTTCAGTGCAATATTGTTTTAAATCTTGACAATGATCAAGATTATTCTGAGGAAGTTGCTAAAAACCACATGTCTCTATTAGGAATGGTTTTAGAATCTTCCAGTTGTTTTGTTGCAGGTTGTATCGGAAATCCAATGCTAACCAAGGAAGATTACGACCAGATAGATGCTGAAGAGATGGAACTGATGGATATAAAATGGTGTTTGGCAAGCGTGTTAAGGAGAGCTGAGAAATTTAAGCAGATCACGGGGAGAGATGATCTTCGTGAGGCTAATGTTTCTACTTTAGGTTTTGACAAATCTAAATGTGACAACTCGAATTTCCGACATTCTTTATTCGCATTTATTGCATGTTGACTTTGTTGACTTTGACTGTTTAGTTGTTTGGTTTGTTTAACTTGTAACTGTACGTTGGATTATAAGTGAAATGAATGTTGAATCTCTATGTGATGAATAGGTGTTTGAGTATATGTGTGTAAACGTGTAGTTTGGGCCGCACCCCAATTGATAGATTGAAGCCCGATAACCCATTAATACACATATATATAAGTATATATATATGGATTGATTGAAGCCCAAGTTTTATGGACTTAAGCCCATTCTGTTAACCATGACCGCCCCCAACACCCCATCACTTAAAATACGTGGATTAAGTTATTATTAGAGTACAATTCTAAACAAAAACCCTAGAACCCTAAATTTGTGACGGCAACAACTGTGAAGATACACCCCTTTGGTCGTAATCATCACTATCATATTCTCATCTGTGATCGGTTAGTGCTTGCTTGATTATTGAAATTAGTTGCTAGTTATTGATTGAATATTTTGATGAAACTAAGGTGTGATATTGTTTACATGTAGTATGTAACAATCTGTGAACTTGATAATATACGAAATATATAATGATGTTCCTTTATGTGATTGGACCGAATTCTTGATTGTCCATGTGATGTTTGTAAGTCAATTTAGTAATGGATTTCTATTGGACCTCACACAAGAAAGCTGCTGACCATTCCCCCCACTATTGCTTCAATTTGATAGAGTATTCATGCAAAGAAATAAATGTAGTTTGGCTAAAAATAAGACACGTGATGATCTGATGTTTTGACACAGCCTTTTGTTATTAAAATACGACTTAATGGCTGACAATGGTATATAATGATTAGAACCGCGACTATTGATAGTGACGGCGATTAGGGTTTTCTTGCGAAACTGATTTCATGCGACGTAACTGCTTTTGACGAATCGAATGTTTGACGAAACGAAATCAGTGTTGATGAAATAAAGGTGACGACGAAATAGAAGTGTTTCGTCGAGACCTTTGTGACGAATCAGAACAGTGATGAAACGGGGTGTTTCGCCGAAGGGAGTCTCGACGAAACAAGGGTGTTTCGTCGAGTGAGTAATCAGTTTATCACATGTTTGATTCTATTAATAGATAACTGGACCAACTAACTGCTGTTAACTGAAATGCATATCCTGTATACGCTTGATCTTGTGCTATGTGCTACTTGACAATCTTTAATGCAATGTTCACCATGGTTGTGCATATACGTGTACCTTGTGACTACAAACTGATTATGTATACGTGCATACTCTAGGACGTGATTGATTTACTTTGAGCACATACTTAGCATACCGAGCAAACCAAGGTGAGTTCACACTCTTACCAAGGCATGGGATTCCCCGGTGGGTTGGGAATTGGATTGAATGTTTACTTGTACTTACATCATTACTAGACTACTCACCACGGTCCTCGGATTGGGAAGGATGCCTGTGCCAAACTCTACGTAAAGCCTACGTACTGTCCTCGGTTTGGGAAGGACACTAGTGTTTAAACCTAAGTAAATCCTACGTACTACTGTCCTCGGATTGGGAAGGACACCAGCACTAAACCTACGTAAAACCTACGTACTACCGTCCTCGGATTGGGAAGGACGCCAGTGCTAAACCTACGTACTACCGTCCTCGGATTGGGAAGGACGCCAGCGCTAAAACCTACGTACTCGATACGTACTATCCTCGGTTGGGAAGGATACTTATACATATACTCATACTTATTACTATCCTCGGATTGGGAAGGATACTTACGAATACAACTAGTCTAGTAAAGATACATTATGGGAAGCCCCCACCAATAGAACGTACTAACGGCCCAGTAGCGCCACATGTTACATACGAACTTACTATTACGCATTTACTCTCTGTGAACTCGCTCAACTAGTTGTTGACTCTCTCTTGCATGCCTTGCAGGACCTTAGGTACAATTGGAGCTTGCACAGGGAGGAGCAGGTCGTTGTGGGACATGGATCGATGATGCCATGTTATTTATCTAAACGTTTGAATTTACGATTTACATTGGGTTTACATACTTATGCTTCCGCTACACACTTGTTGATGTTTGGTTTTGAAAACCCCTTTCGTATTGATGAATGATTTTTGGTATTTACTTATATGTTCAATATGATTGGTGGCTTGATCCTGGTCAGTCACGCCTCCAAGCGGTGATACTCCGCGTGTGGATTTTGGGGGTGTGACAGATTGGTATCAGAGCCATTGGTTATAGAGAACTCGGTTTTAATAAGGGGAAAACGATTTTGTTAAAACCAGACTATAACCAGAACAGTGCTCAACGATCCACAACGACGCTTCGCTCCACGTGCAAGGCTCAACATCATAGGTACTACTATTCATGTTACCTTACCTACTTGCTAGAATTACATAGAACTTTGCTCGCGGTATGCCTAGATTACAGAACTTACTATACGTTATTGCTTGAGAATACTTGTGTGCTCACTCTCTTCGCACTATTCGCGAACCTCTCACCCACATGTTCTCCTTGATGTCAAGATCATGAGTGGACGCGTTAACCTAACTCAAGCCCAGTTGGCGGCTTCGATCACTGAACAAGTTACTGCAGCACTCGCAGCTGCCCAGGCAGGAGGTGTAACCTGCCATCACCACTTACTCTAGGATCTTTAGATCCTACTCTCGTAACTCAACACTTGTGCTTAATTTTGATTACTCTTACGTACACGACAAGTCAACACGCTCAGCCACCTGTATGCACATACAAGACTTTTATGGACTGTCGTCCTACTACTTTCAGCGACACTGAAGGAGCTGTTGGACTCCTCCATTAGTTCGAGGAACTCGAATTGGCCTTCGAAGGTGCGAATGACCTGAGGCTCGTTAGATGAAATATGCCACTGATGTTCTCAAAGGTACTGCGCAAACTTGGTGGAACGCGCAAGATACGATGCTGGGGCTGGCGGCTGCTAATGCCACCTCATGGAATGATTTTAAGGAACCTATCAAACGTGAATACAGTAGTTATGATACCATCCACAAGTTGGAAGTGGAGTCCTTTCACATGAAGATGACGGGGTCAGAGATAGAAGCGTGCACGATAACGATCCAACAAACTGACAATTTTGTGTCCAACTATGGTGGATCCTCTCATAAAGAGCTTTGGGCTGTACCTCAAAGGCTTAGTACCAGGAATTCAAAACCATGTGAAGACGGCTAAACTTGCTACTATTCAAGATGTTACTCATCTTGCTCATCGTCTCACAGACCAGGCGGTGTGACAGAACAAGCTGTCTCAACGTATCAGCGCTACTACTACCACTACTACTTCAACTACTTCTGCTACCCTCAGTGACAACAAATGAAAGTGGGATGGAACCTCTAGCAAGGGTTCGACTACGATTCCGTCCCAGGCACAGCAGCGAAAGATCAATGACAACCAAAGTCCTGGACAGCAACCTTTTAGTAGTCGAGGGCAGGGTGAATACAGGGGAAACCACCCTAAGTGCAAACGATGTAACTTGCACCACAGCGGGCAGTGCAACCGAAATCATTGTCAATGATGCGACAAGCTTGGTCATGGAGCCAAAGATGGTAGAAACTCACGTTCTGCAAACCAGAACCGCAACCAAGGAAACGGGAACCATGGAAGACAACAACGGGGGTAATAACGACGGCAATGGTGCCAGGGGTCGAGTGTTTGTGATTGGTCAGGGTGATACTAGGAATGACCCCAGCGTTGAGATAGTTTCGACATCGTCATTAGTATGGATTGGTTATCCCAACAACAAGCGGAGATTCTATGCAAGGAGAAGATCATTCGTATTCCCCGTTCTGGTAAAGAACCTCTCGAAGTTCAAGGCGACAAGAGTGGTGTCGTGAGTGGCATCATTTCCTTCCTGAAGGCTCAGAAGTGTTTACGAAAGGGCCACACAGCTGTTTTAGCTCTCGTTACTGATACATCGAAGAAAGAGAAAAAGATTGAGGATATTCCAGTGGTACGCGATTTTCCTCAAGTGTTTCCTGAAGACTTACCGGGGTTACCGCCTCATCGTCAAGTCGAATTTCAGATCGAGCTCGCTCCAGGGGCAGCACCTATAGCTCGAGCACCTTATCGTTTAGCTCCAACTGAATTGGAAGAACTGTCAAAGCAGCTACAAGAACTATTGGAAAAGGGTTTTATACGTCCTAGCTCTTCGCCCTGGGGAGCTCCAGTGTTATTCGTAAAGAAGAAAGACGGTACGTTCAGGATGTGTATAGACTACCGTGAACTCAACAAGGTGACGATCAAGAATCGTTATCCTCTTCCGCGCATAGATGATTTATTCGACCAGCTGCAAGGGTCGAGCTACTACTCCAAGATAGACTTAAGGTCAGGGTACCATCAGCTGAGAGTCCGGGATGAGGACGTCTCTAAAACAGCATTTAGAACTCGCTACGGCCACTACGAGTTTATGGTCATGCCATTCGGGCTAACGAACGCGCCTGCCGTATTTATGGATCTTATGAACAGGGTGTGCAAACCCTATCTCGACAAGTTCGTCATTGTTTTCATCGACGACATCCTGATTTATTCGAAGAGTCAGGAGGAGCACGAGCATCACTTACGACTTATACTGGAACTTCTACGAACGGAACAGCTATACGCAAAGTTTTCCAAATGTGACTTCTGGC
This sequence comes from Helianthus tuberosus, assembly GCA_030545235.1. Classification (NCBI taxonomy): domain Eukaryota; kingdom Viridiplantae; phylum Streptophyta; class Magnoliopsida; order Asterales; family Asteraceae; genus Helianthus; species Helianthus tuberosus. The sequence continues at coordinate 48,975,525 of CM060443.1, read as the reverse complement.
TTCGTGAAGTCCACTTCTTAGGCCACGCGGTAAACAAGGATGGGATTCATGTAGATCCATCCAAGGTAGATTCGATTAAGAATTGGCCTGCGCCCCGCACACCAACGGAAATACGCCAATTCTTGGGTTTGGCGGGTTATTACAGACGTTTCATCAAGGACTTCTCAAAGATTGCTCAACCGCTTACACTACTGACACAGAAAGGTGTTGTTTACTGCTGGGGTAATGCACAGGAAACATCGTTCCAACACTTAAAGGATAGACTTTGTAGCGCACCTATCCTCTCATTGCCTGAAGGCACGGACGATTTCGTAGTCTACTGCGACGCATCTATCCAAGGTCTTGGATGTGTATTGATGCAACGGGATAAAGTTATTGCTTATGCTTCGCGCCAACTTAAGGTTCACGAACGGAATTACACTACACACGATCTAGAGCTGGGAGCGGTTGTTTTTACACTTAAGATATGGCGACACTACTTGTACGGTACCAAATGTGCTATCTACACTGACCACAGAAGCCTCGAACACATATTCAAACAGAAGGAACTGAATATGCGACAACGATGATGGGTTGAACTGTTAAATGACTACGAATGCTCAATCAGGTACCACCCAGGCAAAGCCAATGTTGTGGCTGACGCCCTCAGTCGAAAGGACACCGCGCCTAAGCGCGTACGAGCTTTACAACTCACTATACAGTCTAGTCTTCCTTCCCAGATACGAAATGCTCAGGTGGAAGCATTGAAACCAGAAAATGTCAGGGCTGAAGCCCTACGTGGCTCAAGACAACGTTTAGAACAAAAGGAAGATGGTGCTTACTACGTAACAGGACGTATTTGGGTTCCACTTTTTGGCAACTTACGTGAGCTAGTAATGGATGAAGCTCATAAGTCTCGCTACTCGGTACATCCTGGTGCGGATAAAATCTACCACGACATCAAAACTACATATTGGTGGCCTAGCATGAAGGCCCACATAGCCACATACGTTAGCAAATGCTTGACTTGTGCGAGAGTCAAGGCAGAATACCAGAAACCTTCAGGTCCACTTCAACAACCTGAGATACCACAATGGAAATGGGAACAGATTTCCATGGATTTTGTTACTGGCTTACCTAGATCTCAGCGCGGAAACGATACTATTTGGGTGATCGTGGATCGACTCACTAAGTCTGCTCACTTCCTGGCAATCAAGGAAACGGATAAGTTCTCCACACTAGCAGACATATATCTTAAAGAAGTGGTCTCGAGGCACGGTGTGCCAACCTCCATCATCTCTGATCGTGACGCACGTTTTACTTCAGAACTGTGGCAGGCAATGCATAAATCTTTTGGCTCTCGTTTAGACATGAGCACGGCGTATCATCCTCAGACCGATGGGCAGTCTGAGCGCACTATTCAAACTCTAGGAGACATGCTTCGGGCATGCGTAATTGATTTTGGCAATGGCTGGGAGAAACATCTGCCACTTGTGGAATTTTCATACAATAACAGTTACCACACCAGCATTAAAGCTGCTCCATTCGAGGCATTGTACGGGCGTAAATGCCGGTCACCTCTCTGTTGGGCAGAGGTGGGAGATAGTCAAATCACAGGACCAGAAATGGTAGTCGATACTACTGAAAAGATTGCTCAAATACGACAACGCATGGCGGCAGCTCGCGACCGTCAGAAAGCATACGCTGATAAAGACAGAAAACTACTCGAATTCCAGGTTGGGGATCGAGCGCTACTCAAAGTTTCACCCTGGAAGGGTGTTGTTCGTTTTGGCAAACGCGGCAAACTTAATCTACGATACGTCGGACCTTTCGAAGTTATTGAGAAGATAGGCAGGGTAGCCTACCGATTGAACTTACCAGCTGAACTCAGTGCAGTTCACAACGTCTTTCACGTGTCGAATCTGAAGAAGTGTCTGTCAGATGAGACCCACATAGTTCCTTTTAAGGAACTCACTATCGACGAGCGGTTGTAGTTCGTCGAGGAACCAGTTGAGATCAAGGACCAGGATGTTAAGGTCCTCAAGAACACGAGAATCCCTCTTGTACGAGTTCGTTGGAACTCCCGTCGCGGCCCAGAGTTCACCTGGGAGCGTGAAGATCAAATGAAGCTCAAGTATCCCCAGTTATTCGAAACCAATGCAACTACTACTGAGGCTGAAGCTACCAATACAGAATTTCGGGACGAAATTCCAAATCAACGGGGGGATAATGTGACACCCCAAGAAAACCAGTAATCTTCGCAAACCTGCTCGGGGAGCCGCGATACAATACAGGTTAACAACGTCACACCACTAGCTTCCTCAGTAACCGCATGCTAAATTTCGGGACGAAATTTCTTTCAAGTTGGGGATAATGTGACAACTCGAATTTCCGACATTCTTTATTCGCATTTATTGCATGTTGACTTTGTTGACTTTGACTGTTTAGTTGTTTGGTTTGTTTAACTTGTAACTGTACGTTGGATTATAAGTGAAATGAATGTTGAATCTCTATGTGATGAATAGGTGTTTGAGTATATGTGTGTAAACGTGTAGTTTGGGCCGCACCCCAATTGATAGATTGAAGCCCGATAACCCATTAATACACATATATATAAGTATATATATATGGATTGATTGAAGCCCAAGTTTTATGGACTTAAGCCCATTCTGTTAACCATGACCGCCCCCAACACCCCATCACTTAAAATACGTGGATTAAGTTATTATTAGAGTACAATTCTAAACAAAAACCCTAGAACCCTAAATTTGTGACGGCAACAACTGTGAAGATACACCCCTTTGGTCGTAATCATCACTATCATATTCTCATCTGTGATCGGTTAGTGCTTGCTTGATTATTGAAATTAGTTGCTAGTTATTGATTGAATATTTTGATGAAACTAAGGTGTGATATTGTTTACATGTAGTATGTAACAATCTGTGAACTTGATAATATACGAAATATATAATGATGTTCCTTTATGTGATTGGACCGAATTCTTGATTGTCCATGTGATGTTTGTAAGTCAATTTAGTAATGGACTTCTATTGGACCTCACACAAGAAAGCTGCTGACCATTCCCCCCACTATTGCTTCAATTTGATAGAGTATTCATGCAAAGAAATAAATGTAGTTTGGCTAAAAATAAGACACGTGATGATCTGATGTTTTGACACAGCCTTTTGTTATTAAAATACGACTTAATGGCTGACAATGGTATATAATGATTAGAACCGCGACTATTGATAGTGACGGCGATTAGGGTTTTCTTGCGAAACTGATTTCATGCGACGTAACTGCTTTTGACGAATCGAATGTTTGACGAAACGAAATCAGTGTTGATGAAATAAAGGTGACGACGAAATAGAAGTGTTTCGTCGAGACCTTTGTGACGAATCAGAACAGTGATGAAACGGGGTGTTTCGCCGAAGGGAGTCTCGACGAAACAAGGGTGTTTCGTCGAGTGAGTAATCAGTTTATCACATGTTTGATTCTATTAATAGATAACTGGACCAACTAACTGCTGTTAACTGAAATGCATATCCTGTATACGCTTGATCTTGTGCTATGTGCTACTTGACAATCTTTAATGCAATGTTCACCATGGTTGTGCATATACGTGTACCTTGTGACTACAAACTGATTATGTATACGTGCATACTCTAGGACGTGATTGATTTACTTTGAGCACATACTTAGCATACCGAGCAAACCAAGGTGAGTTCACACTCTTACCAAGGCATGGGATTCCCCGGTGGGTTGGGAATTGGATTGAATGTTTACTTGTACTTACATCATTACTAGACTACTCACCACGGTCCTCGGATTGGGAAGGATGCCTGTGCCAAACTCTACGTAAAGCCTACGTACTGTCCTCGGTTTGGGAAGGACACTAGTGTTTAAACCTAAGTAAATCCTACGTACTACTGTCCTCGGATTGGGAAGGACACCAGCACTAAACCTACGTAAAACCTACGTACTACCGTCCTCGGATTGGGAAGGACGCCAGTGCTAAACCTACGTACTACCGTCCTCGGATTGGGAAGGACGCCAGCGCTAAAACCTACGTACTCGATACGTACTATCCTCGGTTGGGAAGGATACTTATACATATACTCATACTTATTACTATCCTCGGATTGGGAAGGATACTTACGAATACAACTAGTCTAGTAAAGATACATTATGGGAAGCCCTCACCAATAGAACGTACTAACGGCCCAGTAGCGCCACATGTTACATACGAACTTACTATTACGCATTTACTCTCTGTGAACTCGCTCAACTAGTCGTTGACTCTCTCTTGCATGCCTTGCAGGACCTTAGGTACAATTGGAGCTTGCACAGGGAGGAGCAGGTCGTTGTGGGACATGGATCGATGATGCCATGTTATTTATCTAAACGTTTGAATTTACGATTTACATTGGGTTTACATACTTATGCTTCCGCTACACACTTGTTGATGTTTGGTTTTGAAAACACCTTTCGTATTGATGAATGATTTTTGGTATTTACTTATATGTTCAATATGATTGGTGGCTTGATCCTGGTCAGTCACGCCTCCAAGCGGTGATACTCCGCGTGTGGATTTTGGGGGTGTGACACTAAAGTCACTTGTTTTCTTTGCAGGGAGAAAGGTCACTTCAAGAGGGAGTGCACAAATCGCAAAGTAAGTGGAGCTCAGAATCCTTTCAACAACAACAATGATTATTACCGAAAAGCCATCTACCATCAAGTTGCTCAACAACCATCTCAACAACATCAACATCAAGCACAAACTGCACATGGAATGCACATTATTGAAGACTCTGGAAAGAGAGCTTGTGCGGTTAATCAAGATTCTTCAAAGAGAGCTGATGGTAGTGCATTGACAATAAATCAAGATGACGAAAAGTTACCTGAAGGGTTTAGCTGGGCAAATTTCAACTGGGATGATTATTTTCCAGATGTAGAGATTTCAAATCAAAAAGCTTTTGTAGCCCGAGTTGAAGAAGAGAGTGATGATGATCGTGAGTATTGGGCGAGAAAATTTGATGCTGATATGAAATTGATTGCTGAAAGTGATAGTGAAGATGAAAAGGTTAAAAAGAAGAAGAAAAAGGTAAAAACTCCAGTAAGCAGTGATGATGAGATTGTTCCAGTGATCAAAAGGAAAGTAAAGGTTGAAGTTCCAAAGTTCAAAGTTGATCAAGAAGTTGATGCAAAGAAGATTCCAGTGAAGTGTGAAAACTGTGAAGCTGTGAAGAAGCAGAACAGTACACTGATCTATAACTTGAATAGTTTGAAGGAATCTTATGATGTGTTGAACAAAGCGATGAATCAGTATAATCAAACAAGTGAAGAACAAGCTACAGCAATGAAGACACTTCAGGGTGCTTTTATGACGAAACAAAAAGTGGTGAACAACTACATCGAGAAGTGTGCTGTGCTTGAGCAGAAACTTGAAATTCAGAGAATTGAGACCGAAAGAGTTAATCGTTTGTTGAAAAGTTACTCATGTACTTCTTATGTCATTGACAGGATTTATCCGACTGTTGAAGGCATGAAGACAATTGAAGAGGATGAAGTAACTGAAGAAAAGAATAATGATGGAAAAGTGGCTGAAGAAAAGACTCCAGAAAAGAAGAACAAGAAGAAGAATGACTCAAAGAAAAAGACTGAAAAGAAGGATTCTGGTAAGAAACAAGATATAGGTTACAACAAGTGTCCACCCCCGCTAGAAAATGGATATTTGCCCAGAAATCCAAATCAGGAAAGAGTCGAAAAAGCAACAAATTTACAGTGGGAGTCGGAGTCCTCAGTCAATTTGCCAGAAAATATTGATGTGACGTTTACATCATCTGACACTGATCATGAGTCCGAGTTAATAAAGAAAGTTGTCGATCAGGTGTTAGATAGAGATGAAACTGAGGAGTCAAAGTTGGAGTCAAACTCAGAGTCAAAGTCAGAGTCAGAGTCAAAGTCTGGTTCTGAAAGTTCGAGTTCGACGGTCAACAGTCCAAATTCTTTGGTTAAAAGGGTTTATAATAAAGAATTCATGTTATCAAAATCTAATTTGAGTGACGAAACATTCAAAGTTGCATATACATTGAATGATTCCGACAAATTATATTCTGATGAGGAATTTCCAATAAGAGGTGTCAAAACTGAATTGATCAAAAAGGTTTTCAAACTTACACAAATTAACATTTCTGAAATAAAAGATTTAAATCTTAATGGTAAACCTAAATCTTACACCTCAAGAGTACAACAAAGATTAAACAAGAAAAAAGGTTACAGTTCTGGTTCTGGTTTTCACAAGAAATCAAACCCTAACCGTAATTTCAAAAAGAAAGGTCTTGGTTTTACTCCAACAGAAACACAGAAAAATGAAAAATATGTTCGTGATTTTAAAGCAAAAATGACATTTGTTTCAGGTACATCAGCAGAAGAAGAAGAAAAGAAAGAATTCTGGAGACAATGGAACAAAGAATTCCTTGCGAAAAAGCAAGAAGAGATGAAATTTGCTGATCAGACGAAAGATACGAGAACCTGTTTCAAATGCAACACTGTTGGACATATTGCCAGAGATTGTTCTAAGGCAATACCATCAAAACAGGGAGTTTCTCGTAAACTGAAAGAGAAAGTGATTGAGTTTGAACCGCCAATTGACCGAACCAAATTATTCAAAAATTCTACATTTGAAATTGGTGAATGTTCAAACAGATTTTACAAGAAGAAAGCAAATCTTGACACTCAGAAATGGGTTATTAAGAAATCGGTTGATAGTTCTAGCGATGATTCTGATAGGTCAAAATCAGAGGAGCTACCTTTTGGCGATGAATCTGATTCCACAAAATCAGATGAGCCACAGGTTGTGTCAAAAGGAGAAAAATCAGTTCTGACTGTGGATGATGAAAATTTTCCATTACTTCGGACTGAAAATTATAAAAAGAAAATTGGTAAAGTTGAGATATCAAACCAATTTTATGATGATAACAAGGTTTTTGATGTTGAAAAAGCTTTTAACCCCACTGTGAAACACATTTTTGGTAAAATGATTGATCGAAAAGTCAAAGGAGTTAAAGAGTTTTATGAGAAGAAGACGCAGAAAGATAAAGTTGAATCATCCCTGGTTTGTGACTGGGATGGTACATACTACGAACAGTAAGATTGTGGACTTGCCGGAGATCCCAAGTTTGTAATCGTGGATCAGGAATTGGCATTCTTCTTGTTATTTTTGATTTTGTGAAAGATTTTTAAATGTGTTTAGTTTTTACAGGTTAAGTGTGACTTGCCGGAGCTCCCAGGTTGGTAAGCGTGGAGCATGAATCGGCATCTTTCTTGAGGATTTATTCGGTAATGTCATCATACAAACGGTACAAGGTTTGTTTGTATTTGTGGTACGAGTGGTTAGAAGTTTTGGTTGAGCATACTTGCATATGCTAAATCAAGGACATTAATTTGTACTTGCATTTTCCTACAAGTGGTTGAATGACAATATGATGAAACACATCCCCAACTTTACAGGTGGTAAAAACAAATTTATTTTCCGGAAAAATCATTTTGATTAAAACAAACTTAAGTGTTTTGAAATCTTAATGAGAAAATGGTTTGTTGTGATGGGGAGTTCTGATTGTTTATGCCAAGTGAATGACGAATTGAGGTGATTCGATATTAGTTGTCACGTTATTGTACAATTTTTTTTCAAATTTCCTAAAATGTGTTTGCATTTTAGGGGGGTAGAAAATTATTTCAGAAAATCCAAAAACATTTGAAAAAGTAAAAAACATGATAAAATGAAAAATGAGTTTTGTTGTCAAGAAGAGGAAATGATAGTACATCAGTGGACGATCACAACATGCTAAAGAATTGGAAAGTTAAAAAGTGATAAACGGTCTCACTGATGACGTGTCAGTAGGTTTTTGCACATTTAGTAAATTGTGACGAGATATAAACCTAAATTTCAAACTTGCTTATATCGTGGGTAACATCTCTCGGATATATGGGTAACCCCCGAAATCTTGTTTGAAAGGTCCCTCTTTCTGAAATACTAGGTCTTTATACTCAGTGATATCTGGGGTATTATCCCGGGACTTCTGATTTTGCGGAAGCAATGGCCTAGTCCCCGGAGAATAGTTTCTGCAAAGCTTGAAATATAGCGCCGCCCTCAGCAAATTGATGAAACAATAAAATTGATAGTCATTGCTGTTGTAAAAAAGATCCTCTAAAGGGGACCCACCAAAAGTCAAAGCCGTCATCTCTCTGCGTATCGAAAGATCGACCTGAGCTCTCACGGCCCTCGCATTTTAACCCCTTACAGATATCATTTGTGGTATACTCACCTGTAAGACTGAATATTGGGATCTGGATACGGGAGTATATTCTGAGGTGGGACACTCGATTAAGTTTAAGTGCTTAAGACATTAATTTCGTATCTCGAAGCAGTTGAACTTTGTGTGAAAATTTAAGTGGATCAGTGTGACAACTCTAGGTTTTCCCGAGCAAATAGCAAATATCTTGTATTAACATTATGTGTATATACGTTATTAAATGTTAGTGCGTGCTGTCTCAATGATTTTATGTGATCCTTGTGCTAAGTGTGATGAATATGTGTATATTATATATGTCCGTGTGTTATATGAGTGGGCCGAGACCCCAAAGGACCCGACTCGAGACCACCCTCGGTCTCGAGTGAACCGTAAACACTTGGGCTGGTTGGGCCGTAACCTAGAAGCCCACCCGGAAACCCCTAACCCACTCGATATATATGACCAACCCTCACAACTTGCACCATTTTGCAACATCACTCTCACACTCTCTCATCTCACACACTCTCCATCTCTCTCTCTAAAAACCCTAAAACCCTAAGGTTCTAACATCAACTCACCTCCTCTCCTCTCCCTCTCTCGGATCAAACCGGCAACAACAAAAGGGAGCTCTCGGATCATCTCGGTTCACGCTCATTGTCATCACTCGGAAGCTTCCTTCACAAATCCTCCATACCTTCACACTCTTAATCTCTAACCGGTTAGTTTAATGTTTTAATCTAGTTCCCTTGCAAAACAAATGAAAACATTAGATAAAGGTGCTTGCTTGATGACAAAATGCATGAGGAGTGTTTACTTGTTTGAGTGAATGATGATGTGCAACTTGTCTATGAATTTAACTATGCTTCTCTTTGATTAAAAAAAAAAAAAAAAAAAAAAAAAAAAAAAAAAAAAAAGATGTAAACCGAGAGACATTGATATGGATAGCTTAGTGTGTTCATGACTAGATAATGCATGTTAGATGGTGTAGGATTTGGTGATATTCATGATATGTGACACAAGTGTGCTTGATTTAGTCGAATATTTGGATCTGTTTTGAATGAATGTGCATAATGAATGACTTGAATATATGAAGAACAGTTTGAAGATCATGAAAATATTTGAAATATGCCTTGTTTGATCTGATTTAGTGGGATATTAGACAATAAAACATGTTAGTGGAGATAGTACACAATTTACATGAAATTGCAATCTCATTGGCTAGTACATCAGAGGTTCTAGAAGGATTCTTGTGCACGTATCCGAGGTTGCGACTCGCAACCCCCGGTTGCGACTCGTAACCAAAACATGACAACTCGAAACTACGGCGGTTGCGACTCGTAACCAGATCACGACAACTCGAAACCTCCGGTTGCGACTCGTAACCAAAACGTGACAACTCGAAACCCCCGGTTGCGACTCGTAACCAAAACATGACAAGTCGAAACACCGGTTGCGACTCGCAACCAAGACATGACAAGCCGCAACCTCCGGTTGCGACTCGCAACTGTGTGTTCTCGACTGGGCTGTTAGTTATTGGGCCCAAAGTGTATTAGCTATACATGCTTGTTACGGTGTAAGTGGGCTACGTGTTTAACTGTTAACTGTTGCTGTTAAAGAACTTAGACGGGCCCAATGACTTATTGGATAAATGTATGTTGTGCATGCTAGGTGTTAGATATGTGTAGATTATACGTGTTTACTTGTACCCCAACTTGACCCATATTCGGTAACCATGCTAGGACGTGGTGACCAACGTGATAGACCGGGTAATTAATCTACCGAGCAACCCAAGGTGAGTTCACAACCTAAAGCATGTATTCCCGGTGGTTTGGGAAACGGAACTAAAAACAACACTATCCCCTTATGCGGGATACAACTTACTTCTCCTCCCTTGTTATTGGGAACCTTTTTGTTAATTACTGTTTATACGGATTGCAACAAACGGCACTAAACGAAACTCTATCACTTAAAGTCCCTACTACATAATACCGATTAGTCGCCGGGGCCAGGCGAACGGGTTATTAGTTGATAGCGCTATTTAGGTCTTACCAACCTCACACCGTGCCAAGGTATGGGATCGGTCGTGAACTAATGTACTCAGGCATCCGTCAATGATGATAGAACATTGACATCGGGGCACTCTCTTGCGGATACGCAACGGTCACCTAGTGTTCGGTATTGGAAAAACAGTTTAGTTGCTAACTTTTGGGGTAGCTCCCCATGGCATGTATAAACGGCTAAATTAACTGGTGAAACAAGTTTTTGGTAATTAAAACTGGACAACTAGTGAACTCACTCAGCATTATTGTTGACCCCTTACTGCATGCTTTGCAGGTAACCAGTGACTCAGGAGCTTGCAGCTTGGGAAGTGTAGTGGTCGCCTAAACCCGCATGTTGGGTTCTAAATAATTTGAACTATGAACTTTGTTTAAACTATTTTATCTATGCTTCCGCTACTTACTTAACTGTTATTTGAACCTAAACATTGAACTTTAAACTATGGTGCTCACTAACCATTATGGTTGGTGATCATCCTTACTATTATCCAATGCTCAGTATAATTGGTGGCTGGATCCTGGTCGGTCACGCCCTCAAGCGGACGGTACTCCGCAGGTGGGATTTGGGGGTGTGACAGATTGGTATCAGAGCCATTGGTTATAGTGAACTTGGTTTTAAAAAGAAGAGTCTTTTTGAGAAAAACCAGACTATAACCCGTGACTCGTGACGACACTACACTCCAAGGGCAGGACTCGACATACTAGACCTCATAGCTCGGACTTGTGCTTACTTGCTTGTTTATCTTATATTGACTACTCTACTATACATACTAGTGTGCCTGATTAGATAGATACACATTTCTCTTCTACCTCGTTCTCGCTACGTTACAACATTACACTCATACTATGTTTTCTGGCTATGAAGACAATGAGTGGACGCGGAAGAGGAAGCGTTAACATGACTCAGGCCCAATTCGCTAACTTGCTCAACACGGTGGCTGCAGCATTCGCAGCTCACCCTGGAGGTAAACTCGTTGCTATAGGATGTTTGGATCCTACCCCCACATCGTCTTTTCACCTCTAAACCTATTCGCTTCACTTCTCATAACAGGTCAGCCTGCGCCTGCGCAACCACGTGTTTGCACTTTCAAAACCTTCATGGATGGCAAGCCTCTCCCTTTCGACGGCACTGAGGGTGCCATAGGCCTTCTGCACTGGATTGAAAAGGCCGAAGCTGTCTTTGCCGTCTGCGAGTGTCCCCCTGCTAACTGGGTTAAGTACGCAACTGGTACGCTTGAAGGAAATGCGCTTTCATGGTGGAAAGCACAGATTCAGATGCTTGGTCTGGAAACTGCTAATGCTACGGCATGGGAAGATTTCAAGGACATGATCAAAGAGGAATACTGTCACAGGGATGACATCCACAAGCTCGAGAACGAGTACTATGCGCTCAAGATGGTTGGATCAGAGATTGAGACCTACACCAAGCAGTCCAACGACTATGCTGCACTTTGCCCAAACATGTCCCGACCTATGTACCGAAGGATTGAATTGTACATCAAAGGCTTGGTCCCCGAAATCAGAAGTCATGTGACCTCAGCCAACCTCAATACCATACAGCCTGTGGTTCGTCTTGCTCACAAACTCACCAACCAGGCTGTGGAAGAGGGCAAGCTGCCCCCGAGGATCGGTGCTACTGCTGGAACTTCTGGCGATAACAAGCGGAAGTGGGATGGAAGCCAGGGAAAGGATGCTAACCCCACTCAGGCCCCAGTTCAACAAAGGAAGACTGAGAACAACAAGGGCCCTCAGCAACAGGGTGGCTATCGAGGAAACCACCCTAAGTGTAACAAATGTAACCGACATCACAGTGGGCCGTGTGGAAAAGGTCAGTGTCAGCGATGCAACAAGATGGGGCATGAAGCCAAAGACTGCCGAAGCCAGTTCCCTGCTAGGCAGAATCAGCAACAGCAGCAACAAGGAAACAACCGTGGATGCTTCAAGTGTGGAGCAATGGGGCACATGCGAAAGGATTGCCCTGAACTGAATCAAAACAACAACAATCAGGGTGCTGGGAACAATAACAACAATGCTGGAAATGGTGCTAGAGGAAAAGCTTTTGTGATTGGAGCTGGGGAAGCAAGGAATGACCCCAACGTTGTGGCGGGTAAGTTCCTACTTAATGATCGTTATGTTTCCATGCTATTTGATTCCGGAGCAGATGCTAGTTATGTATCCCTACGTATTAGTAAGAAACTTAAGCTCACTCTTACGCCGCTGAACTCTAAGCACACCGTTGAAATAGCTAATGGTAGAAACCTCGAGGCCTCACACATAATTCGTAACTGCAAATTAGAGTTGTCTGGTCAGACCTTCCGTATTGATCTTTTCCCCATCATTCTTGGAAGCTTCGACGTCATTATTGGTATGGATTGGTTATCCAAACATCGAGCTGAAATCCTCTGCCAGGAGAAAGCTATTCGTATTCCCCGTCCCCCTGGCAAACCTCTTATAGTTCAAGGCGACAAGAGCGGAGAAGTCACAGGCATCATTTCATTCTTAAAGGCCAAGAAGTATCTGCGAAAAGGGCACACCGCTATCTTAGCACTCATTACCGACACGCAGAAAATGGAAAACAGGATTGAAGATTTTCCAGTTGTACGCGACTATCCTGAGGTATTCCCGGAGGAACTACCTGGACTCCCTCCTCACCGTCAGGTCGAATTTCAAATCGAGCTAGCTCCCGGAGCAGCACCTATAGCTCGTGCACCTTATCGCCTAGCTCCTGCAGAACTCAAGGAACTCTCTACCCAGCTACAAGAACTTTTGGACAAAGGTTTTATCCGACCTAGTTCATCACCCTGGGGAGCCCCGGTGCTCTTCGTCAAAAAGAAAGATGGCTCATTCCGAATGTGCATCGACTACCGCGAACTTAACAAGGTTACCATCAAGAACCGTTATCCACTTCCCCGTATCGACGACCTGTTCGACCAGCTGCAAGGGTCGAGCTATTATTCCAAGATCGATCTGCGATCAGGTTATCACCAGCTGAGAGTCCGCGATGAGGACATCTCTAAGACTGCTTTCAGAACCCGCTATGGTCACTACGAATTCCTTGTTATGCCTTTCGGTATGACCAACGCACCTGCAATCTTCATGGATCTCATGAACCGAGTATGCAAACCCTACCTCGATAAGTTCGTAATCGTGTTCATCGACGACATCCTAATCTACTCGAAGAGCCAAGAGGAGCATGAACAACACCTACGTCTTATTCTCGAACTCCTTCGCAATGAGCAACTGTACGCCAAATTCTCGAAATGTGATTTCTGGCTTAGAGAAGTCCATTTCCTTGGGCACATCGTCAATCAGGAGGGGATTCATGTCGACCCTGCTAAGATTGAGTCCATTAAGAATTGGCCTGTGCCTAAGACTCCGACCGAAGTTCGCCAATTCTTGGGATTGGCGGGATACTATCGAAGATTTATCAAGGGATTCTCTAAGATCGCTCAACCACTTACGACACTCACTCAAAAGGGTGTTGCTTACAAATGGAGCAATGCTCAGGAATCTGCCTTCCAGGAACTAAAGAAGAACCTTTGTAGTGCTCCTATCCTCTCCTTACCCGAAGGTACCGACGACTTCGTCGTTTACTGCGACGCTTCGATTCAAGGACTTGGCTGCGTATTGATGCAACGCGAGAAAGTTATTGCTTATGCCTCGCGACAACTCAAGGTCCACGAACGGAACTATACGACGCATGACTTAGAATTTGGAGCTGTGGTCTTCGCGCTCAAGCTTTGGAGACACTACTTGTACGGCACTAAGTGCACGATTTACACTGATCACAAGAGCCTCCAGCACATAATGGGACAAAAGGAGTTGAATATGCGGCAACGCCGATGGGTCGAACTCCTAAATGACTACGAGTGTGCAATCAAATATCACCCAGGCAAGGCTAATGTGGTAGCTGATGCCCTCAGCAGAAAGGAGACCAAACCCAAGCGTGTTCGTGCCTTACAGCTCACCATCCACTCGAACCTCCCTAACCAAATTCGAAATGCTCAGGTTGAAGCCTTGAAAGCCGAGAACATCAGGGCTGAGTCCCTGCGAGGATCGAGACAACGATTGGAACAAAAAGAAGACGGTGCTTTCTACGTAGCCGGACGCATATGGGTTCCGCTTTATGGGAATTTACGTGACCTTGTGATGGATGAAGCTCACAAGTCCCGTTACTCAGTACATCCAGGGTCAGATAAGATGTACCACGACTTGAGGGCTACCTACTGGTGGCCTGGCATGAAAGCCCACATAGCAACGTATGTCAGAAAATGTTTGACTTGTGCAAGGGTTAAGGCTGAGTATCAGAAACCATCAGGCCTACTCCAACAGCCGGAGATCCCGCAATGGAAATGGGAGCAGATTTCCATGGATTTTGTTACCGGCCTGCCTAGGTCACAACGAGGAAATGACACCATTTGGGTAATAGTGGATCGCTTAACTAAGTCTGCACACTTCTTGGCCATTAAAGAAACAGACAAGTTCTCTACCCTAGCAGAGGTATACTTAAAAGAAGTGGTCTCGAAGCACGGAGTGCCTACCTCTATTATTTCAGATCGAGACGCGCGTTTTACTTCTGAATTGTGGCAAGCCATGCACAAATCTTTTGGCTCACGTTTAGACATGAGCACCGCTTATCACCCGCAAACGGATGGGCAGTCTGAACGCACCATCCAAACCCTCGAAGACATGCTTAGGGCATGTGTGATCGATTTTGGCAAGAATTGGGAGAAGCACCTACCGTTGGTAGAATTCTCCTACAACAACAGCTACCACACCAGCATTCAGGCAGCACCCTTTGAGGCATTGTACGGCCGTAAATGTCGATCGCCTCTCTGCTGGGCTGAGGTTGGAGACAGCCAGATCACAGGCCCGGAACATGTAGTCGACACCACGGAAAAGATTGCCCAGATTAGGCAACGCATGGCGGCAGCTCGTGACCGTCAAAAGTACTACGCTGACAAAGATAGGAAACCACAAGAGTTCCAGGTTGGTGAACGGGCTCTACTTAAGGTCTCACCCTGGAAGGGTGTGGTCCGTTTTGGAAAACGAGGCAAGCTTAATCCAAGATATGTCGGACCCTTTGAAGTTATCGAGAAGATCGGCACGGCCGCTTACAGATTGAATCTGCCTGAAGAACTAAGTGCTGTGCACAACGTCTTCCACGTATCTAATCTGAAGAAGTGTCTATCAGACGAAACGCTCGTCATTCCTTACAAGGAACTTACTATTGACGAACAGCTACACTTTACTGAGGAACCGGTTGAGATCACGGATCGTGAGATCAAAACCCTCAAACGTAGCCAGATACCCCTCGTGCGAGTTCGTTGGAACTCACGCCGTGGCCCAGAGTTTACCTGGGAGCGGGAAGACCAGATGAAGCGCAAGTATCCCCAGCTGTTCCCAAATGAAACCCCCAGCACTGAAGCTACAACTGAATTTCGGGACGAAATTCCAAACTAACGGGGGGATGATGTGACACCCCGTTGAAACGCTCTCACTCTTTACTAGCTTGTCAGTGGCTGCTTTAACTTTCGGGACGAAAGTTCTTAAAACTTGGGGATAATGTGACAACTCTAGGTTTTCCCGAGCAAATAGCAAATATCTTGTATTAACATTATGTGTATATACGTTATTAAATGTTAGTGCGTGCTGTCTCAATGATTTTATGTGATCCTTGTGCTAAGTGTGATGAATATGTGTATATTATATATGTCCGTGTGTTATATGAGTGGGCCGAGACCCCAAAGGACCCGACTCGAGACCACCCTCGGTCTCGAGTGAACCGTAAACACTTGGGCTGGTTGGGCCGTAACCTAGAAGCCCACCCGGAAACCCCTAA